>OX454322.1:40680700-41930700 GCA_949715965.1 Dysmachus trigonus | reverse complement strand
AGTCGAAATTCGGTCAAATATTAAGTTTTCGGTCCGCCATATTGCATCCGCCATTTTAAATTTTCAAAATCTGACTTCAGATTCGTGATCAGCGACCCCAAAAACCCATGCATACGGTTTTGAGTCGAAATTCGGTCAAATATTAAATTTTCGGTCCGCCATATTGCATCCGCCATTTTGAATTTTCAAAATCTGACTTCAGATTCGTGATCAGCGACCCCAAAAACCTTCAGTTAGTATGTTATAGTAAAAATTAATTTAAGCTCGTCTTTTGTAACTCAAAGAGTTAAAAAGGCTTATACTAGGCACGGAAATTCTTCATTTTTCTGAAAACTGTAGGGTGGGGGGCAATTCTGACCTCGGATTCGTCATCAGCAGGTTAAAGTTCATCGGATAGCATATATGACATTTAAAATAAAGACCAAGTTTTTTGTTGGTGTGAGCCTATTCAATTTTTCAGAAAAAAATGCAACTTTGAGGTTATATTACATAGTGTTTATTTTCATTTCAGCCTTTTTTTTTTAGTCTCAGCTTCAATTTAAAAAAAATTTTCCGTTAATATCTTCGGTTTTTCCGAGATATTAGGTTTTAAACACAAAAAGTGCCGTTTAGCCCATAGTGCGGCGCCAGTACTGCAGCGAGTTCAAGTGTGGCCATCACTAGGCAGACTATGTTTTTCTGGCCCAGTGATGGCCACCCCCCTTTCCCCCTTTAAATTTTGAAAAAATTTTAAAAGCAGCATAAAATACAGTAACTTACCTATCCTTTTCCAATTAAGAAGCTGCCCGAGACTCGTGCGATTGCTGTGAGTCGAATGACAGCGTGTCTCCTGAACGGCTGTTCTTAACACTCTGACTAAGAAAACGACCGCTCAGGCTGCCGACTGTGCAGCGTCCGACGCGATGCGCTCGTGCGCTCAGCCGGGCAATGGTCGAACCAAAACCCGATTGGAATCTTACTGCCAACATGTGAAAGAATATGGATCGCAAAGGCGCGCATCTTGTATTTCGCTTGGTTGGCTGGAAATCCACCCCAAAGACAAAAGTGGCCATCACTGGTACAGTGGCCATCACTGGGCAGCTTACCCTAGATACCTTTTATGTAGATGGTTCACATTTCAAAAATATATATTATTAATAATTCACGTTTTTCGGTATATTTGTAAATTAATGGTTCGTATTAAATAGGTTTAATTTCTTTATAATATAATGGACAGGACATGAAATGAAAATGACGACTTTCCTTTATTAAAAAATGTTTACCTTTTACTGATCTCTCCATTTGTTAAGAAATAGTGACTAATTAGTTTTCGCACCTTCCTATTGTACACCCTGTAGGTACTCTTTATTATATTTATTATGTTAAAAATTTTTCATAAAAACAAACTTCAAGAACGACCCTTGATTTCGTGCACACATGGTAGTGTTATTGTAGTGCATTGCTTTAAAGTTGTGTTTTTTTCATATGTCATAACTCATAATTATATTTATTTTATTTAGCAGAATCGTTGCTGGTATTCACATATAAAAGAAGCTGTAAAAGAAACATAATTGTAAAGAATAAAAGAAGTTGTAAATGGTTTTAGCACTTTAATTCAAAACATCACTTACATTGTTGCGTTTTTTACACTTAAAAACAAATCTAATGCTTATTGAAATGAACCGTTCCCATATACAATATCGTTATACTCAACAGAACACTAAAAAATCTGCAAGTAATAAAATCAGTTACTCATTTATGTCCTTATATTACAGGTTGGTTGACACAAACAATCTCTTTTCTCTATTCAATCTTAACGTTTAGGTAAAAGCTACCGGGGCGGGCTTTAAGTATTTATCATCTGTTTTTGTAGTCACCTGTGATCGCAATTGTCATGCTGTTCACCTGCGAGTTGTAGCATAGCAGACCGAAGAGTAGGAGCATTATAACCGTCCAGCTGTATTGGCATCCTGATGAGCCTGTCTGCATCGCCTCAGGGTGCTCACCTGAAATTACGGCCCGAACTAATTTTAACAGTTTTGTCTAGTTCTTGTTGGGATAGGTGGAAAGCGACTACAGGTTTTTTTTTTTTTTATATTTAAGAGGAAAGAGGGTTGATTTTAATGTTAGTTGGATTTTTTAGGACATGAACGGAAAAACGGACACGTTGAATACCCCTTATTATAAGTTAGCGGGTCGTCTAAGGCACTCCCAGTGCCCACCGAGTAGCAGCGCGACCTGTAAGATCTATTGTGCTATTGAATACCCCTTAGTCAGGCGAGTTAATTACTGAGTTTTAAGATGTACATGCTTCGTCTAAAGGATTTTGAAGATTTAATCCGATGTCCATAGGCAGAAGCAAAACCGGATGAGGCAAAAGTACAAAAAAAAAGCCAAGAAAAGACTAAATTGGTGCAGTATGTTGGCATTTGCTGCTGTATGTATGCAATGTATGCAGCAGTTCCTGCATCGTAATTTACCACCGATGTAAGATTCTCCTCCCCGTTCGTGATCTACAGAGCTTCACTCACAATTAATTACTTTCACGCTTGTATGGATTTTCTTTGAGATTGGCACTAATACCGGCCATTGCGGTGCAGTACTCTCTAAAGGCTTGAGCCTTTAACTTATGTATGAACGATCCGAGAAAGTCTATTTATTAGTTCGCACTCGGTGAAATATGCACGAGTTGAATACTACCACACTTCCGTGGTAATAATAAGTAGAATTAATTACTTGAAAAGGATCTTTTAAATGGCGCCGAGATGATATTGGATAAAAGTGGCCGAAAATTCTCCAATCACTTGAGGGTTGTCGTGTGTCGGGTGCAGCAGGGTGCGAGACTACAGGGTGTTAGTGGTTGGAAGTATGGTTTTGCACATTCAGTGGTAACAACTCAGTGCAGGTACAACATGGGAAATTATTTGTACTATCGCATATAAAGAGGAAAACGCTTTGTTTGCAATAAATTTCAGTGGTTTTGGTGTGCTAAGTCCGATACTGAATTTTAGGGGTTTAATTGATTTTACTCCAGTTTACGAGTACAATAGGAAGAAGTTTCTTGGAGTACCTTTGCACAGTAGTTCGCTTTGTATTTAAGAGGAAAGTGAATATTCTAGGGATATTATGTTTTAAAATTTCATGAGTTTGATAACTTCACGTAGGTTTAAATGAAAATTGAATAACAGGTATGTTATAATTCCTAAAGTTGTGCAATAACTTGTAAGAAGCAAAACTCTCACAGTAGGAAAACTATCCCAGGAATAGCTACGTTTTTCTTCACATTCGTATCAGATTTAGCAGTTTTTGTATTGAATTAAAATTTATGAATAGTTACTTTAATTAAAAAAAAAAAAACATTAAATTTTCTTGACTTGTACGCACTTTGCGTCAAAAAACTAATCAAATAATTATTTTAAATCAAGATTCGAAGTTTGCGTGGGTAAAAGTTACGGCAATTTGATGCTCTTTTCAAAACATTTTAAATTCTGGTATAGGTTACGGTTAAAATTTTCAATTGAAAGCAAAATTTCCTATTTATACTGTTTGCTAATTTGTCTTTTTTCCAGGGAGTCGTTTGCTGTTTACGAAAATCTCAACTGTGCCAATTTATGACATTTGGTTTTCATTGACAGTTATTTTCGAAAAAGAGACAAAGCACGATAATTTAATTACAATTACAAACTTTGGCTGTGCGAATTCATAAAAACTGTCTTTCCTTGCAAAAGTTGGAAATGCATTTCCATATCCACTTTTAATAATTTTAAAATACTTTAGAAATTCAGGGAAAAGAGAGAGGTATGTATATATGAGTAAGGAAAGCAACTGGAAGTGCTAAGACATTAATTTCTGGTGTCTTAATTTAGGAATTTTTTCCATACTGCCTCTTTGAATTAACTGATATTACATTTAAACGCTAATTTTACTTATTTGATTTGTATGAAAAGTGAAGACACACTACCGAACAGTCTATTTATAGAGCTCAAATTTACGAAAATAAATTATTAATCTGACAAGTAAACTACATAGAAATTTGGGTAATTATATACTTTAACTTACAACTCTCAAATGACCTTGACCTTGAAATATGTCATTTTTAGGGTCATTCTGAACACATTGATATAGATACATAGGGCGTGGAAATGCCTCCTTCATATTTTTTTTTCATTTGAAATTTGTACTTGAGTGAAGGAAATTAATATATAATAATGAGAAAAGTCGACGAAGATGTAGTGACCAGGGTTTCTGGTGGGAATTGAACCCACAGCCTCTAGCGCCCTGCTGGCTCGCAGCCAACACGTTGTGCTACCAACCGGGCTATTTGTTTAGGGTACACAGGTAATTAGTTTTAATTACTGCTGCAAAAAAGTTATACAAAGTACGCGCATCATGCAAAATCCACTGGACGGATTTTAAGAAAACTTGGAATGGTTGGAGCTTATATCCTGGTCTAAAGCTTAGGATATCATTTGTTTTGATAAAATATATTGTAGAATCTCAAAATAACAAATGGCGGTACTTGGGGCTTTTTGATGACCAAAATTTCTAAAATTTAAGGCAATTTGATGAAAATTAGTACAAAAGGCATTTTTGATTTGGAATACATTACAAAATTTGGAAATTCCAAAAAATGGATCAAATTCTGTTTGCCTGTTCATGCACGTATTACGCAAAATCGACGGGGCGGAATTTTATGAAACTTACTGTAGTTGTTTGTAGCTCATGTCCTGTCTTAACATTTATGATAAATTTTAACTTCATCCGCCATGTGCCAAATTCCAAATACCATTGCAAGATTTTGGCATGCGATATTATGCAAAAGTTACAAAATGATTTGATGAGATAATTTGTTCAATATATATATATTTTTAAGCTATATTCAAGCAAATCTTCAGGTAAACGCGAACAAAGCCGCGGGCACTGCTAGTTATACTCGCAGATAACAAATTTTCAATACAAGTTAATCCAGGAGTTTTAGTTCTATGTTTATTTGATCACACCTATATATTTTATAATAAGCAACTTATTCAACATAATTAAAGAGTTTGCAATTTTTTATTCTATTCCTCAAATAAAAAGGATTCTATTTTTTAATTTTGTTGCATCTTTGTTTCAAAGTAACGGATGAGTAAATAAATATTTTCAGACCCAACTGTGCCAGCCGTGTTAAATGAAAATTTGCTAACTAACCAGCGACCATTACGTTTTGCAATTTCTATCAGCATCTACTTGACAATAAAACACCTTGATATTGTCGACGGCGGCATTCTATTAGGCAAACAGTACTTTTGTCCCACTTCTGCCACCCGCAGCACTAAAAAGGAACAGCATAATTGCTGATATGCATGTTCGGCTTGAAATGAAACGCGGTTGGGAGTTCAAGTCCGGCCAGCAGACCGGAAACAATGGCGCCCATGGCGACAATGCCACTTATGAAAACCGCGATGGGGACATCGCGCGCCTGGCCCGGCCCCGCCTTAAATGCTCCCAGAAAAATGCGAACAGCAGCAGCAAATCCGTGAGGCTGACTGAAATTTGCCCGTCAGAGAAATAATTTCGCCTCCCTCGCGAAACTTCGGGTTAATGTTGCATGAATTGCTTCGGGTGAGGTAATTGCCTATTATTTTGGATGTGTACATGTACGTATATATGTATGTGCCATTTGTAATAAAGTTCGCGAAAGCCCATCAGCATCAATTTGCTTTTAAATCCGCCAATGGGATTGAGGTGGTATGGGAGTAGGAGGCAAGGTGAACTTACGAAGTACTTAGTGCAAATTACATTTAACAATTGAAATTGTCGAGGCCCTTCTGTCACCCGTCCACCCTACATTAGCCAACCTGCGGAGGTAGGTTTTATTGGGCCATTACTGTAACGAGTCGTAATAAAGCACGTCGTTGCTGGCATTACTTCTAGATTTTTAGTGAAAAAAACTCTACCGATAATTCAGCGTTTCTTTCCAACCTTTTTGAAATTATTGTTCCTTCATTGACGGCACTTGAACTGCGAGTATACAAGCGGACAAACAGAGACCAGGGACAAACTTTCATTAAATAGTGCAGAAACCCATAAGGCAGATTCTGCCCTCTGACGATCAGAGCTGCCACGGTGGTCTGCCCCATTATTAATGAGAGTTCGAGGTGACAAACCGCCTCGCCATCAGTTTTTTTCTGCCACCTTAACTTTTTACTGTTCGACTGCATCATTTTTCACGTTCCCTATAAATTGTGATTGATATGGGTACTGTCCCGGTTGGATGGAAAAAGCAGCGGTGGACCTGCAAAGATTTTTCTGCCATCAGGAAGTGTGAATCTGCAGTTATTTATGACGAGTCTAAGATTTCCTCTTTGAAGGCGATGAAAGGTTGCTCGCTCCGCCCCAACAGTAGGTCAAAAGTTGACGATTTGCATTTCCTCATTTTTCCAAGGATTCTTTTTCCTTCACTCATTTGTCGGTGGGGAATCAGCAGTAATTGAAGGGATTTGTTTTGAATAATTATTCAGATTTCCATGCAGGATTAGCACGAAGCTGTTCCATATAGATAAAACTCGTTCTAAAATTAAGGGATTTCCAGGTGGGTTTTCTACATCCAATACTTGAGTATTTCTTATGAAATTTCAAAATTTGAGATATTATTCAAACTTCTTTTTTTTTTATAAACTTAGATATTTTTTTTGCAGTGATCAAAAAAGTTGCTTTAAGAGATCTATTTAGGTGTATTGGTCTTCCATATTTTTGTATAAAATATATATGTATAATGTATATATATAAACTCCTAGATGCAGTGAGGGAATGACGAATTTTAACTAAAGCTACAAAAACACCAGCATAACATAATCTCAATTTGCTTGTTACATTTCGTATATGCATTTTACTCCCAAAAACGCATATAAGTAACAAATTTTATATATATGTATATATTAAAATGCTTAATACATTCATGGAACGCCAGGTACTAAAAACTTAAGGTTGCGTTCCTAAATATCGTTCGATACGTTCAGAAATCGAATATTCGTAATAGGGTGAGGGAATGATTTTATTTAGCGGGACATATTTAAAATCGAATTATCGTTTTTATAAATTCGTTGTTGTAAGATGGAAGCTTTTATAGACAATAACAAACATCTTTCTAATATATTAGCATAATTTTATTATTAAGAATATTGATATATTTGAGATGGATAGGCATTTTAGTAATACTTTTGAACTAAGGGACAAGCTGAGGGAATGACTTTCACGATAAAAAAGTAGCCATATCTTTTTTTTCTTTAGAGGTAATACGTTTTCTTTTTAAACAATAGTGGTATAGACAGCGTGCATTGAAATAAAAAAAAGACTTATGTAGCTAATGCATATGACTCGGCACTAATGACTCGAATTTCCATTTCGAATTTCGAAATTTGATGAGAAATACCCACTTGCTTTGTACTGTATTCCTATCTCCTGAACCTGAAAAAGTTCCAGATTTATTTGTTAAGAACTCCTTAAAATCCATTGAAAGATTTTGCTGTGGACTTAAGGCCCAACTATAATGTGCATACCGTACCGTGTAGAAGCATATGCAAACTTGCGATAACACACAAAACCTATCCTCGAAGCATAATGGGAATAGTCGTCCGTTTCGTCAAGTTTCGTTTTCCATATGCAAGGTTCGATCTAGAGCGTGTTTTGCATATGCAAACTGACAACAACCGACAATGGACGAGGAAGTGAGAATGTTTTGAAAATTTAATTAATGGTGTCCAGAGTTTAAAATAAAATAAAATAAAATAAATAAATCTTTTAATTCACTTAATCCTTCCATTTTAATTATTGTTAAAAACTCAAAAGAGCACAAAGAATTATTGCACTGAATATCTGACAGCTGTCGAATATGCATAAGCTTCCGTTCGTCGACTTTTGATAGCTTTCCGTACTGAACGATATGCACATTATAGTTGGGCCTTTACTCACACTACGAAACTTTCTAACTTGCCTGATATGAAAAGTGTCAGTTACCACGATTTTGACTGAAGTTATAGGTATATAGTTATAGGTTAGATCTTTACAATCGACTTTCACAGAAATAAGTCTATAGTTTTAGAGAACAACAATTTATTAAAAAAAATTGATTTTTTGAAAATTCTGGACGTATGTAAGGTCTTAAATTAAGATTTTAGATTCATGCGTTTTACTAATACCTGTTTATAGGTTTGTGTTAACAAAATGAGAAATTTTTCATAATCACCAAACTAGAGCTGCATCATATATTTATGATAAATACCCAAAATCTTTTTGAAATTATAAGAAAGGTTTTTCGTTACACCCTAACATTGTGTGAGTGTCATCCTTGAGTGGTTTTGAGTTTGATCCTTATCAAGCTCGCACAAGTTGTGCTGCTCTCAGAACACGCAAGGAAGATTAGAAACGTGTCAGGCTAATATTGCAGATTTTCAGTTTGTGTAATTGGACACGGTGGAGTAATCAAGAATTTTGGAAATAGCACTTAGATGGTGAGAATACATCCACACATATGTACAGGGACTAATCTGTGCGAAGCGGGGATGTGCAGCAAGATTTCGGGGCATAAGTAACTTGGTGGGGAAGATAGGAATTAAGTTCCAAGGATAACGATCGGAGGCAACTTAAGTTCTAATAATGAAGGCGAAGTTGGCGCTTTTGGTGTCGGGCACATTCGAGGGCGATGTAACTTGCCCAAATTAACTGGCTGCGCTGCAATAGTGTCTGGTATGCTATTAGCAATTGGATGTAGGTCAAGAATGTGTGCGGGGGCTTAAAATTTAATGCAAATAAGTGATAATTCAGGAAAACGTGTGTACATACCGTTGAGGACGTGCACTCGCACGCTTGCAACATCTGCGTTTGACGGGGAACAGGAATACTTGCCGGAGTCGGCCAGATCCGCATTTTGGATTAGCAAAAATGATGTTGTCACATCGCCCTTCTCCGTAATTACCGACACTCCACCTCTCGACGAATCATAATTGATGACCTGCGGAAGAGAGCTAAATTAGCGGGCCCAGTTGTAATTTAAATGCAATTATTAGTGCGGTCGCGCCATTATAATTAGCAGTAGGAGTGGGGAGGGTGAGAGGAGGGGAGATGATGGGAGGGGCCCAAATACTGAAATTGAGCAGCAGCAGCTCGAGAGTCCCCCGCCTGGGGAGCCGAAGGAGCTGTACACAAAGAAAACAAAAATAACCAAGTGTGTAATTAAAATTTCACGCCGGATGAGCGGCACCGTTTCGTTGGTTTGCGTGTCTTTATTATTTCGCCAGTTGTCACTGGGGGGGAAATGTGAACATGCAACTTTATCAAATTATGACGAGTTAACGAACTGCTCCTGCTCTGCTATCCCTGCATCCGGGGGAGAAGACCGGGCGCATCGGGAAGAAATAAAAATACAATTTCCCGCCCTGAAAATAATGAACCTGGGATAAAGTCAAGTGATGGGGATAGGATGGATAGTGGTACGCTAAACGTGTCCTGCTGTAATTATTTCGCTAGGTGCACGACGAAGGGTTATCTTGGGATAATTATGGCAGCTCTGGAAGGTCGGGATAGATGGGGGAGGGGATGGAAAGGTATTCATATTACCTCGTCGTGATGATACCAGAAAATATAAGCCGGAGGTTCCGGGCTGTATTTCACGGTGCACGTTAGGTTTATTGTGCTTCCTTTGTCGACATGGATGTCAGGGCCGCCTAGGATTGTTGCTGTTGGCACTGAAACGGTTTTCGGTTTAAATGAGTTTAGCTTAAGTGATGTTAATGGGTCTGCTGATTAAGACCTTTTCTAATTATTGTTATCATCTGCAGTAATAAGCAGCTGTCGCCAAAGACAACCTATTAAGTTTACGTTCATCTGGATTTGAAGCAAAAAAGTAAGTATGGTTGGTTACTCTTTTGTGTAATTTAAGTATATTTAATATGTCTTATCTTGAATGGAAACTTTTTTTTTTATCTAGTCAAAACCAAGTTTTAATTAGGTTTAGATATATCAATGATATATTTTGCGTTTGGACGCGTATATAAAGACAGTTAATAACTTTCAGGAAAACAATTTCAAACAAACGAGATCTTAAGCTAACGGTATAACTGGAGAACGAGAAATTAATTACAGAATAAGTTAGTCAGAAGTTTTATTTAGAACCAAAAAAAAACAACAAATATTTACGTGTACACATTTTTAATAAATCAATTTCCATTGTAGAAGAGCTAATGAACAAGAGCATATTCAGAGAGCAGTGGAATGCATAGAATTACAATCCTTTAAGAAAATTTGTGCCAGAATTTGTGGGTCGAGCTCGAGCAAGGGGCAGCATTAAGATTTCAATACATAGCATCTGATCAGTTCCGTCCTTCGATCTGTTAATGTTAAACTTACCTAGTGCTGTGTGATTGCCTTCAATGAGAGGAATGGAATGGATCGGAGCGGACAAGTTGAGCAATTTTTAACTTTGTCGGAATACATAACTTCACACTTCAGTGCCAAGCTGTTGAGAGTAGTAGTAGAAAAAATGAATGAAGAACATTTTATTGAGGAGATTAGGAATATCGCGGACAACATATCAAGTTACTCTTCTATTTTTTAATTTTTACAAAAGGAACGAAGTGGAAATTTCTGTTAGAAATAGATAATAACAAGGAAGGCAAAAGTGAGAGAAAACAAAAATTTGGGGGGAAAATTGGAACATTCCTGCAGGGCGCACATCACTGAAATGTTTTTTTTTCACAAAACTCTTCTATGAACGCATTTTGCTTTTCCACAGCTACATACCAAACACATTATACATATAATGCTTATCCATCATTTATCTAAAACAAATTTAATTTAATTTAATTAATTGCATTTAAAAATACACTTCTTTATTCAAAAACGTTTACATCGTTCATATTTACGAACAAATCAAAACCGTCCTGTACACACCACCATGCTCGTTCCAGATCAGCTTCAAAAACGCACTATGAGAAAATGTAAACAATCTCATACGTATTTATGCTCGATGTGCTAGTTGCCTCTTCCCAAAACCTTCTACAACTACAAGCCGCCCAGCAGAAAAAGAAGCGCTTTAAGGGGGTATTCTCATGTGACAACTTTGAAAAATCGAAACCGAAAATACGCTGTGAAAAATTCAGACCGAAATTCCTAGTATTACATAAGTTACAACTCATAGTCGCCGACGCGCCGTAAGCAACTTGTTCTGCTCTTGAAACTTTAAACGCATTTTTCTCGAAACATCATTTTCCTAACAAAAAAACCATTCACCCAATTGCTTTGAAATTTATATATGTTCTTCTACACATTAATAGTTATCGTCCGTACCAGAATGGTTTATTTTCGAATATATTTTCCTATTTTTTTTAAACGATTTTTAACAAAAAAAACCACGATTTTCGTAACTTTTTTTTCTACAGGTAGGGACGATAGCGACAGACCTACTGAACAATAATCCATTCGATTTTTTTATTTCGGACAATATGAACAGCCGCTATCACACTGACCAGTGACCTGCTTTTTTTTTTATGTCTAATTTAATTTAAAAAAAAATAATATATATAAAAAATGCAAAATAAGAAACAAAAAAAATGTTTTTATACAGTTTAAGATATAAATAAAAACATATAAAAAAATTAAAGTGATTGAATTTTATTGTCTTATAGAAAAAATTCTCTTAAAAGAGGTAAAATTTATGCGTTTACATGAGAATAACCCCTTAAAAGACTTTTCCAAGTGCTCGTACTGAAGCACAAAGTGCTTCGTTTGCGCTTCAGTTTCATACAAATTTTAACAATATGATGTCCGCAGAAGGAAGCATTTTCTTTGAGCTCCTTGAGAAGCAATTTTTCGAAGCATATTCTAGAATGTGGATGAAGCGCTTCGAATCTGCTTCAAATAGCTCTTTGAGAAGCACTTCTAAGCATATCATGAAATGTGGATGAAGCGCTTCAAATCTGTTTTTTTCGAAGTAGGTACTTCGATTTTTCCCACTGGGCGTGAACTGACCTTTTGTATGTGTGCATAAGTGGTCTGACAGTTCGAGGAAATTCCATTGACGGGCGAGTCGGTGAAAGTCCCTGGGAAATTCACATTTATCCGAGTTATATCATTATTAGGAAAACGAAAGTGTTAGGAATTTCAACCTCAGGAACTTTTACTACCAATGGGCTAAAAATGTGTATTAACTCCTAACGAAATAACAGTAATTTCTCGGTTCTCTGGAGCAGAGTCTTCCTCAAGCTGTCAAACAGCCGTTTCTTTCAAGTGGTCTGGGGCTCGTGGGTTTTGATGAGTTGGATTCAGATTCACGAATTTTACATATTTTATTTAAAAAGGTGGTAAAAAATCGCATGAAATGAAAAGAAAACCTATAAGGGTGAGGGAAAGTAGTGTTTAGGCAGAAACTTTAGTTTGGAAGTACCCGTGAAGTTTTTTTCCATGTTTACGTTGTCTGCCATAAAATCCAATGTGCTTATTGTGACGGATCAGCCAAAACCCCAGGGAATAATAAATACAAGCCGTGAAGTAGACCTGCTCACTACCACATGTATAGGGTCATGTAGTCCGATGATTGCACCGAAATAACATTGCTTCTTATGACGGTAGAGCCCATTCATTCCACTCCACAGGGCGAATCTGCTAAACTATCGCTTTTACGAAAAATTGATGTTCTACTGACTGTAACTGGGGAGGAATATCGTTCTTATGGTACCAAAATCATTATAGGGGTAAGAACAAAATATTAAAGATATTGGAGCTCAAAAGTTACTCTTACTGCCCATCGAACAAATTACCACGGAAAGTCGTGCTGTCAAGTCGACCTGCCGCTGCTGTTTTGTTCGAGGAATTGGTTAGAGTTGTGTTTAAGTACAAAAAACTCTAATATTTTGTTCTTGTCACTATAATGTTTTTCAGATCACTAGAAAGGTATTCCTCCATAGTTATAGTTAGTAGAACATCATTTTCGCGTAAAAGTTATAGTTTAGCAGTTCAGGCGAGTGGAGTGGCATACTTTGGATCATCCGCCATAAGAAGCAATGTTATTTCACGGCGATTCTCGGACTACATCACTACGTATGCATTTTCTACTTCACGGCTTGTGTTTATATGTATTCCCGGGGGTTTTGGATCAGCCAAAACCCCCGGGAATAATAAATACAAGCCGTGAAGTAGACCTGCTCACTACCACATGTATAGGGTCATGTAGTCCGATGATTGCACAGAAATAACATTGCTTCTTATGGCGGTAGAGCCCATTCATTCCGCTCCAGAGGGCGAATCAGCTAAACTATCGCTTTTACGAAAAAGTGATGTTCTACTGACTGTAACTGGGAAGGAATACCGTTCTTATTCTACCAAAATCATTATAGGGGTAAGAACAAAATATTAAAGATATTGGAGCTCAAAAGTTACTCTTACTGCCCATCGAACAAATTACCACGGAAAATTGTGCTGTCAAGTCGACCTGCCGCTGCTGTTTTGTTCGAGGAAATGGTTAGAGTTGTGTTTAAGTGCAAAAAACTCTAATATTTTGTTCTTGCCACTATAACGTTTTTCAGATCACTAGAAAGGTATTCCTCCATAGTTATAGTTAGTAGAACATCATTTTCGCGTAAAAGTTATAGTTTAGCAGTTCAGGCGAGTTGAGTGGCATACTTTGGATCATCCGCCATAAGAAGCAATGTTATTTCACGGCGATTCTCGGACTACATCACTACGTATGCATTTTCTACTTCACGGCTTGTGTTTATATGTATTCCCGGGGGTTTTGGATCAGCCCATTTTGCCCTATCACTGTGTGCGTGTGCCGGACCACTTCATGGCTTGTAAATGTAGAAGGCGTTGCTCTTCCACATTCTTCGATTCGCGAGTTTCTTATAACTTAATATTGCAAGGGAAGGTAGAATTGAGAGACCAATACTAATGCAATATGAAAAAATGTGTCACTTTATTGTTTACTCTGTAAATGCTGTCTATGAAATTTTTTTAGTGAATATTTCTCTCTCAACATTTTTTAAAAGAATTTACAGAGTTAGTGGACCTGAATTGCTTTATTTAATGAAAAGCTTGCCCGGTTTATTTCCGAGAATTGCTTATGAGCTGGAGTGTTGAGAGGTATCCCTTCCTGAAATTGTCGATATTCTTTGGCTATGTACTCGGGGAAAATCTTTTACAAATTCAAGACGTGAACTGACATTTTGCATATGTGCGTAAGTGGTTTGACAGTTCGAGACATTACATTGCCACTAATGGCGGGTGCATAAAACTCCCACGGAAACTCGAATTTATCCGGATTAGATCACAGCTAGGAAATGTTCAATAATTCGACTTTAAGATATTTTGCTTCAAATAGGAAAAAATATGAATTAATTCCTATCGAAAGTGCAGTGATTTTTCGACTCTTCTGACGCAAGTTTTCGTCTGTCTAATAGCCGTTCTTTGCAAGTGGTTTGGGTCTCGTGATTTTCATTGAATTGGATTCATACTCAAAAAGTATACATATCTTGTTTCAAAAGGTGATGTCTAGTAGATTGAAAAGCGAACTACTTAGACTAAATCTTAGTGAACATAATTTTTAGATAGGAACTTTAGTTTGGATATTGTCGTCAATTTTGGTAAAGGTTGTTCGTCGCAAAGTTGGGGAAAGATATAGCGATGAATGCATTACTCACACTCACACACGCCTACGGTGTAGGCCGTCTTATTATTCTTGAAGGGGTCAGTCAATGCCGCAAAATACAAAGAAATCATCAACGATCAGCACCTTGCCATTGAGCAAAGACGGTACGTTTTTATAAACATCATGATTATAATAACCACTCAATATAATATACATTCTATACAGATTATCAATTTGAAAGACACTTTGGGCATAAAGTCTCTTCCTTGGCCATCTAATAGCCCGGACTTGAATTTAATTGAAAATGTGTGGTCGGAAATGGGACAACAATTTACCGATAAAAGGCCACAAAATATAAGGCAACTCAAAATGCCACTTGAGGAGGTATGGTGCAACGACATAGACCAGGATTTCCTATCAAATCTTTACGACTCAATGCTTCGTCGAATTTCTGAAGTCATAAAAGCGAAAGGAGGCAGTACGCGATACTAAGAAAAATAAAAGTGCATTATTACTATAAAATAAAATGATAATATACTAGTATACTACTGTAAAATAAAGTAATAATAGTAATGTTAACCTTAATAGTAAGTTTTATTACTTCCTTAATTGTTTTATTGGTTTTTTACGGATTTTCCCAAGAGTGTAGAAATTTATTGCTACGCAAGATTTTATAACTCGTTTAATTACCCTGAGTGTAGGTAGGCAATTTGTGGCTATTTAAAACAAGTCCTGATTGATTTACCATAAGAACATAATAGTAAAATGCGTATTGTAAGAATTTTTGGTCACCAGTTTGCGAAGAAAAGAAGTTATCGTTGAAAAATTGAGAATTTATTTCCTCGGTTTTTTTTGACCAGGTGTGTATATATGATGATGTATTACTGCTGACGGGCAGAAAAATCCGTATTTGGGTCCCCAATTGAAAATAAAATTTTTATCGCGATGTAGATTTATTTTAGGCCCCCTCAATTGAATTACTGTTTTTACGAATTAAAAGTAAAATTCCCGATAGTAAAAATAAAAATAAATAAATCATAATTTAAAGGAAATAAGTCATAAAAACAATATTTCCTTCCGAAGAGGAAATAAATGTTATCATTTCATTCTTTGTACCCTAGCTACAACTTTGCCTTGTGACCGTGCCGGTAAGAGGAAAACATGTGTTGCGATACATCAACTTTTCCAACAGATTTTTCAAACTGACACACCAAAACAAGAAAAGACAAATGAATAAATACGTGTTAAACAAAAAATATCAAATGTAGGTTTCAATAATAAAAACACACATATTAAAAAGAGGATAATACATTATATAATAAGAGCATTAAAAGTTGACGTTAAGAAAATTATATGAGCCGTTATTTTTATAAGTCGTATAAGTCAACTTTTTGAAAAACCACATCAATCTACACGATTTAACTGAAGAAGTTTTTGCAATGTTATGTTAAAAAGGTGGACTTATACTACTTTAAAAAATAACGGTTTATATTACAAAATTCCGTCTTCTGTTTTGTTTTTGCAAATTTTGTGGTAACGCCATCGATGACGATATCCAACAAAATCCAGCAAGAGCGACCTAATGCTCCACTCCAGTATTTGCCCGAAGGTTTATTTAATACAATAATACATTTCTATGAACAGGAATAATTTTGGTGGATTGAAAAGGTAAGCAATTAGTCACTTTCTTACCTTTTGTTATTTTTATCTAATTTATTCTAATAAAAAATTATCTTCTATGTAAACCCTGTATATTTTTGGAATATTCCAACAATATAATTTCTTAGGTGAAGAAACAAAATGTTATTCTCTAGCAGTCACACTAGGCTTAATGCAACGATAGGTTGCGTGAAAATGGTAAAACTCGAAAACGTTACTGTATCTGGGATTGATTATAAATCAAAAAAATTTTTGAATTGTAATCCTTGCAGATCCTGTTTTGAAAATATTGGTATTTTTCACTTTCCAACATGTACTAAGCATTTTTATAGTATAAGCAAAATAAGAAGTCCTCAGTAATAGTAATATTTGTCCTATATGTATTATATATATATATATTAGGCTGCTTTTTTTTCGCGGCGGCTATTTTTTTTTCAGTCCCACCTCGAAATTTTGTGGCAAATACCTAAACAAAAATCCCCTGAAAATTGGGGCCCTTAATATTAATATTAAGTACAAGACCAAGGCGTATAAAGATTTCCCATATAAAATACACGTAAACTTTGATTATTTTTCTTCAAAACTCTACAGCTCAGAGGTATTTTATGGTATAATCTTGGTCAATGGTAGGATTTCTTCAGAATTGAATGCCCTACAAAAGTGTCCTTTGCGGTGTAACCTTAACTCCCACCAGCAAGGTAGTACGGGTCACTAACCCCAATTTTTCCATGAAATTCTCGCTTTGAATATGACAAACTTGTAGGAAATTGAACTTCCTCCAAAAAGTTCTTGAATACAAAATCGCTAACATCGATATTTCTTGAGATATTGGGCTTTGAAGTTGAGGTAGTGTGGAATTTTCATGGATTATTGAGCTAAATTGTAGAAACACTACCTCAACTTGAAAGCCCAATATCTCAAGAAATATCGATGTTAGCAATTTGGTGTTCAAAACTTTTTTGTAGGAAATTGAATTTGCTACAAGTTTGTCATATTCACTTTTTCTGTACCTTTTGTTGTTTACGAGATAGGGGTAAAAACCAAGAATTTCATGGAAAAATTGGGGTTAGTGACCCGTACTACCTCGCTGATGGGAGTTAGGGTTACACCGCAATGGACGCTTTTGTAGAGCATTCAATTCTGAAGAAACCCTATCATTGACCAAGATTCTACCGTAAAATGCCTCTGAGCTGTAGAGTTTTGAAGAAAAATAATCAAAGTTTACGTGTATTTTATATGGGAAATCTTTATACGCCTTGGTCTAGTACTTAATATTAATATTAATGGCTTCAATTTTCAGGGAATTTTTGTTTAGGTATTTGCCACAAAATTTCGAGGTGGGACTGAAAAAAAAAAATAGTATGGAAACGGCTAAATAACTTTCGAGGAATGCATTTTGGAGAAAAAAGTTATAGACAAAAGTTTTAGGAATTTTCCCCAGCTATTCAATGGTGACCTTAGATTTCACCTTGACCATGGCCTTGAAGGTCATTTCAAGGTCAAGTTGACTTTTTTAAATTGGAAACCTTATTTTTGACCACGGAAATGGAAAGAGCGGAAAATTTTAGGTCCAACTATGACCTTTACCATGACCTCGAAGGTCATATCAAGGTCAAAATGGGTCTTTAAAGAGGAACCTGCATTGTTACTGCGGATTTGCAAAGAGTGGAAGTTTTGCGTCCAAATGTGACCTTGACCACAACCTTGACCTTGAACATGACCTTGGCAACGGCCTTGAAGGTTATATCAAGGTCAAGATGGTTTTTTGAAGGGGAAACCATGTTTTTGACCACGGAAATGGAAAGAGCGGAAAAGTTAACGTCCGACTATGACCTTGACCATGACCTTGAAGGTCATATCAAGGTCAAGATGGTTCTTTAAAGGGGAACCTGCATTGTTACTGCGGATTTGGAAAGAGCAGAAGTTTTGCGCCCGGAAGTGACCTTGACCATGACACACTTGACTTTGCCTTAATCGACTTCACCATGGTCGGTCGTTAACTTTTCCGCTCATTTCATTTCCGTGGTCGTTAACTTTTCCGCTCTTTCCATTTCCGTGGTCAAAAACATGGTTTCCCCTTCAAAAAACCACCTTGACCTTGATATAACCTTCAAGGTCATTGCCAAGGTCATGTTCAAGGTCAAGGTCACATTTGGACGCAAAACTTTCACTTTTTGCAAATCCGCATTAACAATGCAGGTTCCTATTTAAAGAGCCATTTTGACCTTGATATGACCTTCGAGGTCATGGTAAAGGTCATAGTTGGACGTAAAATTTTCCGCTCTTTCCATTTCCGTGGTCGAAAATCAGGGTTCCAATTTAAAAAAGTCAACTTGACCTTGAAATGACCTTCAAGGCCATGGTCAAGGTCAAATCTAAGGTCACCATTGAATAGCTGGGGAAAATTCCTAAAACTTTTGCGTACAACTTTTTGCTCCAAAATGCATTCCTCGAAAGTTATTTAGCTGTTTCCATACTTTTGGATCACCCTGTATGGTATTACCACTGTTTTATTCAACTACCCTCTTAAAGAATTTGGTTGATATAATTTTTACATCATTCATGAGATAGGTACACGCGCGTTTTTTTTTACAGTGGTATCTCCTATAAACCTAATCCACTAAGGGAAATAAAAATTCAATAAATCTTTTTATTTTTATATATGCGTGTTGAGAAGAAGATGTGACTACCGCTTCTTTTAATCGGCACAAGAATGTTGAGTCATCAATCGCGTTTACTTTGAATTTTACCCAACATTTGAGAAATTCTCTATGGACCGATTCACCAGCCTGTTAAGACCACATACAATCGTGGTTCAAGTGTATAAACCTTTGCTTCAAATGTTTGAGGATTATAAGCATTTGTAAGGATTATGAAACTCCAGTACTCTGAAAAGCTTAGCGAAGTTCGGTCAGATTTTTGTCTATATCACTAAGATCGATTTGTTTTGTAGAAAAATAAGCGTCTACAGTATTGTTCATTGCTTTGAAGGAGGTAATAAAAGGCTGCATTCGAAAAATCTTAACTTGATCGTAAATTTCAGGATCCTCCAGTTTATCTAACTTTTTTAAAAGACTCCTGCAACCATTACCCTCAAAAATCTCACCATGCTAATTTCGAGGAATAAGCTTTAACTTTATCGGCCTAAGCCATTCCAAAAGAGATAATTCACGAATCCCTGCAGAAGATGAAGTTCAGGTAAAGCCGATTTCTGAACATTTCTTTTGCCAAAACAATAGCCAATGTAGTTAGACATGATTGGAAGAGGTCTTTTAGTATTACGCTTTTCTCGTTCACTAATAGTGAGCCGACAAGGAACGCAAATACTTATTAGAAATTTTGGATAAAATAGGTCAAATTCATGATTAACCCATTAATGCGTAAAACGAGAATTTTGTGCACGTGTTAATTGTACGATTCGAATCGAAAATTGGGGCGATTTTCTTCCAAAATCGTATATAGGGAGTTTTTGGGAATGCTCTTTCAGAATATGGCATTTGTTGTTTGTGGAAGAAAATCACCCCAATTTTCTATTCGAATCGTACCATTGAACTTACGTTCACAAAATTTTCGTTTTGCGAATTAACCCATTAATGCCTGAGTAATAATAAATTTTACGGTAACTTCAAGGCCCTAACTTTTATTGAAGGGGTGGTCAATTCTCATTGAGACTAACTATTCTAGACCTCTTTTGAGTCGCCCGACACGATCCAACAAAAAAAAAAAAAAAAAAAAAAAAAAAAAAAAAAAAAACATGGCAGTCGCGGGACTGGCCGATGGAAGCTTTGCTTAAAAAATTTTCAAAATTTTTTAAATTGTAAAAATTTAAAAAATTTTGAAAATTTAAAAAATTTTGAAAATTTAAAAAATTTTGAAAATTTAAAAAATTTTGAAAATTTAAAAAATTGTGAAAATTTAAAAAATTTGAAAATTTAAAAAATTTTGAAAATTTAAAAAATTTTGAAAATTTAAAAAATTTTGAAAATTTAAAAAATTTTGAAAATTTAAAAAATTTTGAAAATTTAAAAAATTTTGAAAATTTAAAAAATTTTGAAAATTTAAAAAATTTTAAAAATTTAAAAAATTGTGAAAATTTAAAAAATTGTGAAAATTTAAAAAATTTGAAAATTTAAAAAATTTTGAAAATTTTGAAAATTTAAAAAATTTTAAAAATTTAAAAAATTTTGAAAATTTAAAAAATTTTGAAAATTTAAAAAAATTTGAAAATTTAAAAAATTTTGAAAATTTAAAAAATTTTGAAAATTTAAAAAATTTTGAAAATTTAAGAAATTTTGAAAATTTAAAAAATTTTGGAAATTTAAAAAATTTTGAAAATTTAAAAAATTTTGAAAATTTAAAAAATTTTGAAAATTTAAAAAATTTTGGAAATTTAAAAAATTTTGAAAATTTAAAAACTTTTAAAAATTTTGAAAATTTAAATTTTTCGTTACCGTCGGATTTTCGTTACTTTTTTTGGTTACTTTTTTTGGTTACTTTTTTTCGTTACCGTCGAAAATTATGAACGAATCTCCGGCACAACGTCCCAAAGGAAGCAAAGCTTCAAAAAAAAAAAAATTATTATTATTATAAAATATAAAAATATATATTATTATTATTTTTTGCAATATTATGTAAATAAATACCTTCTTCACGTCATTCTTCTTTTGAAAAACGACTGACTTAGTGGGGAAAAAGCAACTTTTTACTTCAGTAAAGTGCATAAACCGTGTTATTAGGACTTAAACTTCAAAAATATGCAGGCATTTAATCAGTAATCAGTGACCAAAAAAACTCTGGATACCCTTTTTTTCGAAGAAATTGACAATGTTGCAAAAATTGTCCGCCATCTTGGATCCGCCATTTTGAATTATGAAAATCTGATAGCAAGAACTAGTGTATATACATTTTTGGGAATAGTCGAACATAGTGAGATAAAAAAGTCATCTAAAGTTACGCAAATATGCGTAGAAGATAATTTACAATGTCGCAATTTTTATGCAGCCTAATATTTTTAACAAAAAAAATGCCTGCATATTTTTGAAGTTTAAGTCCTAATAACACGTTTTATGCACTTTATTTCGGTAAAAAGTTTCTTTTTCCCCACTAAATCAGTCGTTTTAAAAAAAAAATGACGTGAGAAAGGTATTTATTTACATAATATTGCAAAAAAACAATAATAATAATTTGTTCACTTTTTTTTTTTTTTTTAGAAAAGTTGGTCACGATAAGAATTGACCTTCGATAAAAGTTAGGGCCTCGAAGTTATGGTAAAATTTTTTGTTTTTTAGGCATTAATGGGTTAATGGGTTAAACTAAAATATAACTTCATTGTTACTTTGCTAATTGGAACTATTTTGCCTGGCTTTAATAGGAGCTTGGATCACATAATTCAGGATGAGCATCATATGCAGTGAGGTTAAACTATCAATAAGTTTTTCTTCTGGGAGTAATGGTATTTCTTTTGTTTTTTCACTATGGGTTTACACTAGCATTGCTTGAGTTTGTTTAAAAAACTTCGTGTTTTTTTTGTGTTTACTCTCGACAGTAATAACTATATTACTCCGGAAACCGAGAGCGTCCTTCAAATTTTCCCTGTTGATATTTGTATTCTTTCTGTGGGCGTATATGATATTGCTGCTGCTGCGAACTTTCTTATTAAACGCAGCAGTGCGGGGAATATTAATGCTTTTTAAAGAATGTTGGTTGTTGCTTTCTTTCATATTCAATGGAGTTTAAAAATGTCCAGAGGATGGATAATTCGATTTTAAGTAGAGTTTGAGGGAAGTAGATTGGACCATGGCGATACCAATAACTTCTTAAGTTCGGCTATTATCTTGCCTTTCTGTTTATGCTAATCTCGCAAATCATATTATTCAAACAATTTCATGTTCTTTTTATTGCGGGCATAAAGCGAAATTTTATTTCAATTTGGGGCAGTCAAACTTTTCATTTTGAATATTGCTAGCTACCCGGGATGGCAGTATTCATCAAATTAGTGTGAGCAGTACAAATGCCTTAGAATGCGGCTAAGAGTTATGAAAGCTTATTGTCTGAAATTACCTTTTCCGGATATACGTACTATACATACTATACAACTTGGGGAAACTACTAATTTTGAATAGTTTCCGCGACATCGGTCAAATATTGCAATTGCTACCAAGAGGAGAACTTTTGAAAAGTTTGGTTCGGTTTGGTTCGGGCTTATGCACCGCACTCCAGAACTAGAGAAAACTTTTCCGGTGAATATAAAACGTCCAGACCGCAGCTACATACAGTTCGTTTCAAAATAAAATGACAAAAAGTCCCATTTTTTCAGTTTTAATGCAATTGGAGGACAGAACTAGTTTTTTGGAATTATGTAGTCGAAAGCGACTCGACTGCAGAAATAAAGGGCTTGTGGATTGCCATTCTTATGCATCGCGTACATACCTACAACGTTCAACCTTACAAAGTAGCTCCGCACTGGCTGGGTTGATATCTGGCATTCGTACATGCCGGCGTCACGTTTTTGGGCCCATTTTATTTGTAGTGTCCAGTCTTCGGTCTCTTTGTGATACGTTGCTTGAAAACGCTGATCCGAAGTGTAGGTGTAACTTCCCACGGTGAGGATGTGTATGTCCCTGTGCCTGATCCAAGACACCTGCAAATGAAAAGTGTCCCAAATTATCGGTTCCCATTCAAATAAAGTTTGTTGCCCTAAAATAACATTTCATGTTTATCCGTGTGGTCGTCGGCCTCGGAGTCAAAATTGGGACCCTGCAGGGCCAAAGGATAGAAACATTCCTATTCAGAAACAGCGGAATGTTAAAGGAAAACGGGTCATGGAAAATCGCTTCGAGCACTTTTCCCTAGCCGTGCAAAATTAGCTGATTCGAGCAATGGGGTGCGGGCGGGAAAAAAGAAGGGCTTAATTACAATATTGACTCCTTCCAAGAACGTTTCATTGAACTAAACTAGAGGAATTGATTTTATTATACTAGCAGCATTTTGAAGGTAGCTCAATTTAATTTGTAATAGGATGACAGATATTTATTTTTCAAACAGAGGAGCGAGCAAACATTCATTATTTGTTTTGGCATCAATTTCTGGTTTTAGCCAGTAAAGTTTTTTCCTTTAAATGCCAAAGATCGGGTTTTCTTACAAAGTATTAAGCAGATAAATATACCTTTTTCAAGTTCATCCAGAATTGTTCTACAATATTCTATATACTAAAAAATTTTTTATTTTTGTGGTGGGAAGCAATATTTACTACTTCATTGAATATCAGGTATTTAAATTAGTGTACTTTTGTTGTAATATCTAGAAGTCATATAATTTTTTTCTGTTTTCTTTTTGTAATTACAGTAAATTAGCTCTATTTTAGAGCACTACCAAACTTAATAACTCTTTTATGTAATTCCTGTAAGTTCAGAGATTCGAAGAAACAAAATTCGAATGTTAATTACCGATTACAGACAAGAATTATTGAGCTCAATAGTGCTGTATACAAGAAGAAAGAATTGTTTCACAACAGAGCTAGTTTTCTTTTATTGTAAAAGGAAGACTAGAAAGAACTATATGACTACTAGGTATTTGTTCATAAAAGTATAATAATAAAAAAATAAAGTAATATTGAATTTATTACGGAAATGTTAATATGTTCAGCAAAATCTGGCTCGGCCGTTTCAGAAATTATTACAAAAACAAAATACTTGAAATTTGGAAGTACAAACAATTGTTTTTGTTATTATAAGGTGAACTTACTAAAATCTGTTTGTAACTTCTACAATACTTTCGTCGTCGTGGGAATTACGCTTATTTTAGTAATAATTACCGCAATTCAGTATTTTTTTTCTCTCGGTGTAGAGTGTTTTTACATAGGTACCTTTTTTTCTCGAACTATACTATTTAATAACTTCCAGTTTTGTTTAGTTTGTAGTAGGACTTTATCAATTTTATACTATATATATATATTAGCGTGATTCAAATTTTTTTCGTTTTCTTCAAACAGGTTCAATCGTTGCTAGGACAGGAAAGAAAGGTCCTGGCCCAACCCCAGCTCATAATATCAATATTTACTGGTGGCTCATCGCACTTTTTTGTTTTCCATAAGAATGACATGGGAAAGTATGCATTACTAGACGTTTTTGTCTGTATCTTATGAAAAATGGTCAGACATGAATGTGATCAATTTCATTAGAAAGAGCATAAAATGTTCTACAAAAAAGTATTCTTGCATTTTTTTCGTAAAGTTAACCCAATATTAGCATTCAAACTCGAGGCATAAATTCAAGATTGGGGAAAAAAACGATTTTGTGATTTCTTCAATGAAACTATCAATATTACTGATTAACATATTGAACCTATGCTCTTTCTAATGAATTTGGTTCCATCCATGTATGATTATTTTTTCACGAGATACAGACAAAAACGACTGGTGATGCATTCTTTCCCATGTTATATGTATATACTTATATATATTAGGGTGCTTTTTTTTTGTGACTATTTTTTTTTCAGTGCCACCTCGAAATTTTGTGGCAAATACCTAAACAAAAATTCCCTGAAAATTGGAGCCCTTAATATTAATATTAAATGCTCGACCAAGGCGTATAACGATTTCCCGTATAAAATACATGTAAACTTTGATTCGTTTTCTTCAAAACTCTACAGCTCAAAGGCATTTTATGGTACATATAATCTTGGTCAATGATAGGGTTTCTTCATAATTGAATGTTCTACAAAAGTGTCCATTGCGGTGTAACCCTCACTCCCATCAGCGAAGTAGTACGGGTCACTAACTCTATTTTTACATGAAATTCTCGTTTGTTTGCCCCTATCTTTTAAATAACAAGAGCTACTGAAAAAATGTGATTGACAAACTTGTAGGAAATTCAATTTCTTCCAAAAACTTCTTGAACACCAAATCGCTAACATCGATATTTTTTAAGATATTGGGCTTTGAAGTTGAGGTAGTGTGGAATTTTCATGGATTATTGAGCTAAATTGTAGAAACACTACCTTCAAAGCTCAATATCTTATGAAATATCGATGTTAGCGATTTGGTGTTCACAGCTTTTTTGTAGGAAATTGAATTTGCTATAAGTTTGTCATATTCACTTTTTCTGTACCCCTTGTTGTTTACGAGATAGGGGCAAAAAGCGAGAATTTCATGGAAAAATTGGGGTTAGTGACCCGTACTACCTCGCTGGTGGGAGTAACGATTACACCGCAATGGCCACTTTTGGAGAGCATTCAGTTCTGAAGAAATCCTACCATTGACCAAGATTATACCATAAAATGCCTCTGCGCTGTAGAGTTTTGAAAAAAAATAATCAAAGTTTACGTGTATTTTAGATGGGAAATCTTTATACGCCTTAGTCTAGTACTTAATATTAATATTAAGGGCTCCAATTTTCAGGGAATTTTCGTTTAGGTATTTGCCACAAAATTCCGAGATGGGACTGAAAAAAAAAAATAGTCTTAAAAAAAAAGCACCCTAATATATATAAAAAAAAAAGTTCGATGAGCCACTAGTAAATATTGATATTATGAGCTGGGGTTGGGCCAGGTCTTTTCTTCCCTGGCCTAGCAACGATTGAACCTGTTTGAAAAAAAAAAAAAAATGTTGAATCACCCTAATATATATAATACATTGATAGTGGAGTAAAAGTATTTAGACTGGATATGACAAATTATATTTTAATGAAGCTTGTTTGTCATTTTGCTAGATTGGTTAAATATACATGAACAATTTTTATAAGAAGAGTTATAATTTCTAATAATTCTATTAATTTCAATCCTATAATTGTTGGTTTTTGGTATTCAGTCATTTACCCACTTAATATCATGTTATAATATAATATTCTACGATGCTGAAAACGTGATGTCATATACTTTACGATTTCTATGGGTACACAACCGCGTATTGTTTCAATGTAATTGTAAACCTGTTAAAATTTGGGGATCGCTGATTTCAAATCGGCTGTCAAAATCTACGAATTTTTTGTAGACTATCGTTTAACCTTGCTAAGCTTTATTTAAATATGGAACATGAAAGTCATGTGTGGTTCTGCATACTGGCTTTCATATTAGAAGACTAAATGAAAATATTTTTGGCATTTTTTAACGCTACTAAATGTTTGTACAATAAAACTGCAGAAGCGCTTAATTTGTTTTATTGCACGACCGACTGTGTTTGCTTTTTCGCTAAATTGCCCCAACAAATTTTCGTTTAAATATTTTCCAGATGTATACCTAAGTTTTGTTTAACATCTGCATCATCAGCGCACTATATCATTTTTAAATTCCTCTGAAATTTACTCGCTTAAATACACTTTGCGTATGAATATGCATTTTTCAGATGAATAGATATTTGATATTCAAAAAGAATTAATCTTTTAACGAAAAATTGTTTACTACTGATGATTTTTATGAAAATTGGTACCTGCAGGTAAACATGTTTCGATGTCATAGGTACCATTGTCAATTAGTTAAATGAAAATCGGATGTGTCTTTGTAGCAGAGCTACCAACTCACCCGCATTATGCGGGTTTCACCCGCATTCAGGTTGCATTACCCGCTTACCCGCATGGTAACTACAATCACCCGCATTTTAGCATTTTAATTCCAAAATATCAAAATTCATATATTGTATCAATATTGTATATAACTGCTTTTAATAATAATGGACGTACACATAATAACATGAAATTATAACAATGTTTATAAACTTAAAATCAAAACTATTATAAATTCGTCGTCTAAATAATAATACATCTCGAATTTACATGTGTTTTCAAAATACATAAGCTATAGAGTACAATGCCTATAGTCAATTTTTAAAATAAGTTAATTTGACATAGAAAAATATCTTACAAATTCAAATTTTAGAGCGGAGAACTATTTAAATCTGTTTGATTATTTAATAAAGTATTTGTTGCCTTAAGTTTATTTATTTCTAATGTTGCAATAGCTCATCTGAAGAAGGTACTATGTACCGAAACGATCGTTATGAGCAATTAAATAAAAAATAAAAAAATTGTCATTAGTGGAAATCAAGAAATTTATTTCTTCTACCTAATATTTGTTATGAATTTCCATCAAGTAAAAGCCTCATCAATCGAATAAATAAAAAAAACCTAAATTTTGTGTAAAGTTTTAAATCACCCGCATTTCTGCTTGGAAGATGCGGGTGATATCCCGCATTTGGAAGGTTATAGGTTGGCAGCTCTGTTGTAGGGCACTAATGTGAATTCGAATAATTTCTCAATAAGTTAACATTTTTGCAAATGTAATATGCCGTGCACCATTGTAATCCTATTTATGTTAGATGTTACATACAAGGCTCTGAAAAACCATTTGTCAAAATATTTTATTTCTGGTAGTTGCTAATTAACCTAAAAAATAGCACCAACTATGTTATATCAGGGTTTTAAACTGGTTAGAATATTATCTTTTTAACAATTGTTGAGTCAATTAACTTTGAGAACATTACACTTTTTAAATTTTTGTCAATTCTTTCGAAAACACCATCTTTTTTTAATAAAATATAGGTCTTTTTGGTTCTATTTTCCCGTTAGATTTGCTGTAGACTTACTTGTTAATATCATTTTATTTTATTTTCCTTATGTGTATTATTTGGAAAAATGAATGAGAAAAGTTAGGTAAAGCGAAGTTTGTTTTGACATATACAAAACTTTATAGCTTTAATACCTAAATCCCAAAGAATCTTAATCCTGCAGCGAACTCATTTTCGGTCAGGGAATGGAAAAAGTTATTTTTCTTTTTAAATATGTATATCTAAAGATTACCACGTCCATGTAGATTCAAATTTCAGTACTTCGTGCGTGAGCAGAAAATGTTTCTGAATAATAAAAACGTAATTTTTCTTCAGCATCAGATTTTCATAGCTTTTTTTTTTTACCTAGCAGATATCTATTGCGAACTATTGAGTTCATCACATCTTTTCAACGGAGAAGAGAAATTTACACGCGAATGAATTTTCATCCTATATTTTGCTGAATTTTTGGAAATTTTCTCGAAATATTGATTCACCTGTATGACCAGGAATCCGGATTCGGCAAACAGTTTGATTACAATTCATAGCTCTATTCCACTGAGGATTCTTGAATAAATTAAAAGAAGTTGAGTAGAATAACTAACCACACCATGAGGTTCACCGCCGGAAAAAAGTTACAAGTTGGCGGTAACTAGGATATGCATCCAGTGCTGTGCGTTTCCCGGCTGGATTATGGTATCATAATTTTATCAAAACCAGCCGCTCGTATATTTTGCATAATTATAGTAACCCAACGAATTATCTCAGCTAAAAAGTATTTTCAAGCTGAACAGGACGGTTGTTCACCTTTTGTTCCCAGGAAGAAGGCTTCTTTATTATAGTATCATCTTGGCCTGATAAGAAAATTTGCATATAAAATTGCACATTTATACTGGGTTAGATGGCCCACTTTCGTTTCTGACCCTCACTCAAAGAGGTAGGAGCCCGAGAACCTTCAGTGGACAAGCTGAATATTTATCTGCTGTCCCTTCCACTTATATTAACATAATTGTCGCTGATACAGGCAGAACAAGAGTGCCACATAAGGAGACCACTAGAAAAAATCAACTCAACTAATCGAGATCTCTGCAATATTTTTAGTTCAGTGCAGTAACGCCTGCAGACACTACCGATTTAGTTCAATGGAACAATTGTGCTTGAATCGGCGGACTGGTCCCATTTCCGCCTTTCTTTATCTAGACCTACATATTTCACTTATCGAAGTATTTTTGGCCAAGGAAAATTGAAAAATTCGATGCCGTGCCTTCTGCGGTGCAATATATTTTCTTCTAGGAGGACCAGGCTGAGTGTAGAAAGCACGACCATCATGATAACATCTGACCAAATTTGTCTATTGGTTCTAATTTATGTTTGTTTTTTTTTATTTATTCAATAAATTGTGTATTTAAGTCTGATTTCGATTTATGTAGTTAGGAACTTATAGGTCATAGATAATATAGTCGGTTTAGTTGAAGCAATTTCGTGATGTAGTGGTAGCCTTCTCTCTTGCAGTTACGCGTCCAGTGCAGTCCAGTTCATCAAGATAGAAAAGGGGTACTAAATGCAAAGCAAAAAGGCGTACTGTAGCCCCCAAAGGTGCAGTTCTTCACGCTATACCCCTTTTTAAGTTCTGGTGCGATTTGACATCTCCCGAAAAAAATAATTGAAAATCTGTTTTTTTGAATATCGCAACCCTAATACAATCATATTCCCCACAAGTGCTAATTTTGAGAGGACAATGTTTCACTCATGCAAACGGATTTTAACAGGTATATTCAATGCTTTCTCTCTATCATCTAAGAGTTAAGAACTTTTTATATCAACGCACCTTGGTTCATAACAAACTAGTGTATACCTAGACCTTAATATCCTATACGTAAAAGACTAAATTCCACAAATTAATGAAAGGTAGCCAAAACCATATGCCTCTTAGATGACAGCAACGAAACTAGGAGATTGAAACGACACCACATACTAGATTTACCATTTAGAAGCAAGGTTGAAAAAATTTATACAGGGTGTTCAGAGGTGGGAGGTCAATACTGCAGGGGGTGAAAGGTCAGACCGAGACAAGCAAAAAATCGTATGGGTGGGGGAGGGGGGGGCATCTCGCACCGTTTGGCAGTTACAGGGTGATTCGTAAATCAGGATTTTTCCTTATATGGGAACCGCTCTTGTATTTTTATCTTTTTTTCTACGCATCGCAGCGGCCCAAAACTGATTTCAAAAAATCACTATGTGGAAGTCCTTTCCAAAAAAGTTTACACCACCCCCCTATCCCCAACCCCTTGGCCACAATCCCCCCTGGAAGTTGAAAAAATTAACTTTTATTTCACGATTTTTCACCTTTCGCCCCACTTTTCTCCGAAATTCATGTTATTAACATACCTACTTTTTATTTTTTTTAAGTTGCCTATCTAATTACCTTTCTAAAAAGGTGCAACATGCCCAGGTAGAAAAGGGTTGCAAAAGTCCTGAAATTAAAACATACTCACAGGTACCTAATTACTTTATTGCACCATAATGGAAAAAGTCGTTAAGTAAACAATTTTTATGACAGCAAGTTCGGAAATGTTTGTTTAGGAAACAGAGGTAATACGTTTTTATTTTTTCAGCAAAACAGTAATAAAATAATAAATGTAATCTCGTTAAATAGCGTTATTAGATTATTATATCCAGTATTGACTCCTAAGTATCCTGACGCTCCGTTTCTAATACCTCCTATGAATTATGGTATAAAAATGGGTAAGTTTGAAAGGACATTGACCACAGTTGAAGAAGCAAGCGATAAAACCGGGTGTTTAATAGAAAAAATTAAGATAAAATGGCAGAATGCAGTGTCGAAGAGTCTGCCGATATAATTTACGTGTACGGTTTAGTAGAAGGAAATGATAGTGAGGCCGTACGAGAATACCAAAGGAGATTCCCGAATCGGCGGGTACCCAACTGAAGGGTATTTTCAAGGACTTTCAGAAGTTTAAAAGAAACCGGAAGTGTAACCACCCCCAGAGCAGAAACGCGAGCAGGAAAATCGGCCGATTCAGCGGACCCCGACCAACAAATCCTCAACATCGTCAGGAACAGCCCTGTAATAAGCATCAGGCAGGTCGCACGAAGGTCAGGATTGTCTTCAGGGAGAGTTTGGACCGTTGTGAACCGAGAGGGACTACACCCATACCACCATATCCCGGTCCAAGCACTAGGGAAGGAGATTCCGAAGGACGATTGCAATTCTGCACTTGGCTGTTCGAGTCTGGCATCCAAAACAGAAGGTTTCTAGACCGAATTCTGTGGACGGATGAATCGCAATTCACCCGGGATGGCATCACAAACTTACACAACCTCCACACCTGGTCAGATGTGAACCCACATAGGATCAGGTGTCGGTCCTTCCAGCAAAGATTTAGTGTCAATGTCTGGGCTGGCATCATCGGCAACCAGTTGATAGAATCCTTCATCTTGCCCCAAGTGCTGAATAGTCAGCTATACTCGGACTTTTTGGAGAATACCCTTCCGGATCTGTTGGAGGACATCCCCCTGGCCACCAGAACCGCAATTTATTTACAGCTCGACGGAGCACCTGCGCATACTGGGAACATTGTTAGGGCAAGGTTAAATGAAAATTACCCAGAGCGCTGGATTGGACGGGGTGGACCGATTCCTTGGCCTGCTAGGTCACCGGACCTTACTCCACTGGACTTTTTCTTATGGGGAATGATGAAAGATGAAGTTTACTCAAGACCAATCAACACCAGAGAAGAATTAGTTACCAGGATTGGGACTGCAGCCACGAAAATACGGGAGAGACTGGCTCCATAGACCTCAAACATGAAATAAGACGAAGGCTAATTGCATGCATCGAAACTAGCGGAGAACATTTTGAACAGCTTTTAAAGGACAAACGTTTTAATTGTAATTAGTTTTTAAGCGAACAAAATGTATTTTTTAGTAAACTTAAGTATAATTTCCTAAAAATTCGAATTATCATGATATTCTGTAAAAGGATTTTTGTAAATAAATTTTCGTATCCTTTTCCTACCTGGGCATGTTGCACCTTTTTGGCAAGGTAATTAGATAGGCAACTTAAAAAAAATAAAAAGTAGGTATGTTAATAACATGAATTTCGGAGAAAAGTGGGGCGAAAGGTGAAAAATCGTGAAATAAAAGTTAATTTTTTCAACTTCCAGGGGGGATTGTGGCCAAGGGGTTGGGGATAGGGGGGGTCGTGTAAACTTTTTTGGAAAGGGCTTCGAAATAGTGATTTTTTGAAATCAGTTTGGGGCCGCTGCGATGCGTAGAAAAAAAGATAAAAATACAAGAACGGTTCCCATATAAGGAAAAATCCTGATTTACGAATCACCCTGTAACTGCCAAACGGTGCGAGATGCCCCCCCCCCCCACCCATACGATTTTTTGCTTGTCTCGGTCTGACCTTTCACCCCCTGCAGTATTGACCTCCCACCTCTGAACACCCTGTATATGGATGCGTATGGGTATTATATGTATACGTATAATAGAAGTATATAAAGGTAAACTGCATATGAATTATTATAAAATATTAATATAATACTCAGACATACCCACTGGGCTTGTCTATCACTGCCATACTCTTAACTAGAATTTTGTTCATTATCAACAATATGTAAACAGATAGATTAAAAATAAAAAAATTAAAAAAAAGGATAACATTTGTGAATTTTAGAATCTACGATACTGTTATTAATTGCATGAATGTACTACAGTACAACATTTTCAAAAAAAGAAAAGGTGATTAAATTTAGACTTGCAGGCTTTAAACGCAAAAATTTCAAAAATACGTATAATTTACGAAAAATTATATCATGACATGTTCGCGACGTTGCACTTTTTTTTATTTATACTTAATACAAATTGTTTACCACCGGTGGTAGACGTCATGCGGTCGACTTAATCAACTGATGTATGGACAGCGAGTGGGATATTACAATGAAACTAATTTTTATTGGAGCAACCAATACAGTCTCCATATTTGGAGACTAGTCGAATTTTTCACTGGGCTTAATTAAATATTAATTACCAGAAAATTTACTTATAGCATCTGATATTCTTGTTTTGCTAATTACTTAAATCAGACATGTATATTTATTATAATAAACGTTGTTATTTGTCTACAAAATGTTCAGTAATTTTAAATGTTTTTATCCTCGAGCTTCTTTCCTTGGAACACAATGTCTATCTTATGCCATTCCTAGGCTTAAAACCGATGACCCTAAGCCAAATTATAGACTAATACCATTCTTGAAATGTTCGCCCTTGGGTTTGACGTCTATAATTAAATAATGCAATATAACTTTTTACTTCTTAACCCTCTCGCTACGAGCGTTACATATATGTGACGACCCAATTTTCTTTCCTGAGCCCAGCGTCACAAATATGTGACAGGTATTCATTATATTATCAGTTTATAAAGTTGTTTGTACTAAATTGTGCCGCACACAGATTGGTTATGTTATTTATCTGCAGTCCTGTGTCACTTATGTGAATCGGTTTGCTAATTTCACTGACTTAGAACGTTATAAATACATCCCAAACTTCGCCTGATATCCTGGTAGCGAATTGGTTAAGTAAAAAGCAACATCGATTTAACCATGATCAACTGTAACGGACTTGATGAAGACAAGCAACTCGATTCTATACAAGCATTTCGCCAAGACATTTGATAAGATGACTTGTATTTTTCGTAATATGACCTTGGGTTTCATCGACAGTTGGTAGTATAGTGGGGGCCTCAATAGCTCGGTTGGTAACGCGACGAGTTGACTGCGAGCCAGCAAGGAGCTGGGTTGTGGGTTCAATTCCCGCGAGAAACCCTGGTCACAAAAAGTGGTATCACAATGGACCTCTAATGGCCTAACTGTGTCTTCGGACAGCCACATCAATCTACATAACATCGATTGCTTGTGTATTACATCTAAGGTTTTTAAGTACATGGTTCATTAAATTTCCCTGTGCAAATCGGAAGGCTGTCATTTAGATTAATTTGTTCGTTTGGGACAGACTCAGCATACATTCTCGTGAAAATATTAGTGATCTACTTTAAATCTTTGTGCATTTAAATCTAAAATAGAGATTAAGGTGTTAAAACCTGTATTTTATGCGTTATTAGTATTATTGTTTGGACATACGGTATACTACATCTATGTATGTGTATGAATAAGTTACACTTCCGATTATGTAATATTAAGTACACTAACGTTGATCTGAAAAGCTACAAAGATGTTTCGAATTCCAACTAAATCATGCTTCCCATATAAAGAAGTCTATTAATAGCGACCTAATACAAAAGTCTATAAATTATCACCATTTGTACTTATCTTCTATTCAATATTTGTGAAACTCCTAAGAAGTTTAAAGAATCTTTTAATTTTGAACCAAGACAATGAAATTAATTGGTTCCGGAATCATTTAAATATATATCTGTGCTTGAAACTAAGTACTTCAATTAAAAGTTAGCTTTAAGTTAAATTCAACGTCACTACAAAGAGGTTGGGGATAGTTCGCTATGAGACAAAAACATTTTGCTATAGCTTCTTAAATCCACTCAGCCCACTCTTCGGGTAACGGAGTGCAAAAGGAGCAACAGCAGCATTCGAGCCTGAAAGGAAGTATTGATCCTGCACAACATCTATAAATTATTGCTTTCTTTCCCTCCTTAGGTGAATTCCTGAACTTCGGGAGTACTAACCGAAAAATAAAATCGTTCGATTTGCTCACAGAGGTATATTGTGACCCAAATATGTTTCCTCGGGAAATTACACGGAGTTTAAACTGTAACAAGCATTAAGTTGTATAACAAAGCATAAGATAAGGTAGGCAGATATATTTTCTGGTTCCGATGTCAACATGAGTTTGCCCCTGGGAATCTTGAATGGAGAATCGGGTTCTGTGACAAAGACGGTTGTTTCATATTCACTGGTGCACTGCATGGATCGAATTCCGCACTCTTTCTTCTACTTCCCAATCCTGTAAACTTTCCGGCGAAGAAACGAGATTATGTCAGTTCCTATTAAATTTTAAGGATGAAGTTAAAATCCCTTCCGTATTACGTGTGGTCGGCAATCACAACTCACGGGATTCAAGGAGTGCTTGTAGGAGGAAACTTAAGCCCTATTATTCCCGGTATGAGTTTTCTGAAGAGTTTGTCTCTCAATGTAACAGTCTGCCGGCAAAAATTCACAATGTAATTCCAAAGCACTGAACACTACTTGAATTTCAGTTGCAGTCAATTAAATTTGGCTTCTATGTCGACAGGGGACTGGGATCTGCCAGAAATGTCGACTCACTTAATTGCTAGGTTATTCAGGAAATTTGTCTTGTATACTTACAGTTTTGTTTCCAAGGTTTCTAACTCTACAGCTGAGGTATGCTGATTTTCCTACAAGTGCAGTGACATTTTTCGGTGTCATCGCGTCGAAATATGGCTCAGCCCATTTAGGGCTAACGTAGCTGGCTGTCGTGCCTTCGGATAGTGAATTATATCCCTTCATTGGTCCTTGCACTCCACCATTTGTCATATCTGAAAGAGAATAATTCGTATTTAAATATTTTCTTCTTTTATGAACGTATATATTCAATTTAATGAATTTCGAAAACGGCCGCGATTTTAAGTTTAATCGTAAGAGCGAAAAGTTATTTCGAAGATTTTATTCTTTTAACGATTCATAATCATAAAGTCGCACTTAAGAAAAATATCGACTTGTACTTAAATAACACTGACCATGCTAAGTTTAATATGATAAATAATGGTAAAATTAGTATTTTGTTCTTCGTTGCAGACAGATTATTAACAGTGGAAGTATGAAACAGTAGAACTTCTTTCACTTTGTAGGTTTACGAATACGATTTGTATTTTTTATTTGTTACCCGCAAAAAATTTACAACAAATGGCACAACATCGCCATGTGAATTAATGAATTATTTTAGTAAAAGGTGAGTTTGTATTGTTATTGCGATATTTTTATGATCGACCCTTATTTATAATACTTTATGTAAAAAGGATAATTATACTGTTACAAACATTATGGCTGAATCAAATTATATCCCTTTTTGTCGTTGTCAATAGTTTTGATTCGTAGTACATTTAAAAATTTAAATATTTAAAAAATATGTTTTGAAAGAGCTAGGTTTGAGTATCTTGAAAGAGCCGGTTTAAAGTACCGCTCCGCCATCGGTAACCTCAGATTTGTATGGGGAGTTAGTATGAGAAGACATACAGGGTATCAAGAAGAATTCCTACTAAGTGTGTGTAGTGAAAGAGCTGAGCTTTGAAACACTAATTTATTCGCTGGCCGCTTGATCTCCGCTGGCCCATTAACATTTGCTTACATGCTAGTTCTCTATAATATACATATTATTTTTTTTCAGTCCCACCTCGAAATTTTGTGGCAAATACCTAAACAAAAATTCCCTGAAAATTGGAGCCCTTAATATTAATATTAAGTACTAGGCCAAGGCGTATAAAGATTTCCCGTATAAAATACATGTAAACTTTGATTATTTTTTTCAAAACTCTACAGCTCATAGGCATTTTATGGTATAATCTTGGTCAAAGGTTGGGTTTCTTCAGAATTGAATATTCTACAAAAGTGTCCATTGCGGTGTAACCCTAACTCCCACCAACGAGGTAGTACGGGTCACTAACCCCAATTTTTCCATGAAATTCTCGTTTTTTGCCCCTATCTCGTAAACAACAAGGGGTACAGAAAAAGTGAATATGACAAACTTGTAGCAAATTCAATTTCCTACAAAAAAGTTCTAAACATCAAATCGCTAACATCGATATTTCTTGAGATATTGGGCTTTGAAGCTGAGGTTGTGTTTCTACAATTTAGCTCAATAATCCATGAAAATTCCACTCTACCTCAACTTCAAAGCCCAATATATTAAGAAATATCGATGTTAGCGATTTGGTGTTCACAACTTTTTTGTAGGAAATTGAATTTCTTACAAGTTTGTCCTATTCACTTTTTCTGTACCTCTTGTTGCTTACGAGATAGTGGTAAAAAGCGAGAATTTCATGGAAAAATTGGGGTTAGTGACCCGTACTGGTGGGAGTTAGGGTTATACCGCAATGGACACTTTTGTAGAGCATTCAATTCTGAAGAAACCCTATTATTGACCAAGATTATACCATAAAATGCCTCTGAGCTGCAGAGTTTTGAAGAAAAATAATCAAAGTTTACGTGTATTTTATATGGGAAATCTTTATACGCCTTGGTCTAATACTTAATATTAATATTAAGGGCTCCAATTTTCAGGTAATTTTTGTTTAGGTATTTGCCACAAAATTTCGAGGTGGGACTGAAAAAAAAAAAAAAAAAAAATAGTCGCAAAAAGAGCACCCTATTAAATATATATACAACAAGTAGCAGTTTATCTTTTAGGGGGTCCTACTACCATTCTGAATCTAGTTGTGTAAAACTGGGTATGATCCCGTACCCTCGATATACAAATCGTTTTTGATATTCCAGAAAAATTTTATTGTCCTGCGACTTTGCTTTTATAGGTAGGCCACCCTTGCCTACATACCATAAGTCCATTAATTATCTTAAACCGAGTTTGAAATTCTACAGTTTTATTTTCAGAAATGTTGATAGTATGGATAAGGTTGTTTGTTTATTTGTGCGTAGTTTTGTTCTGCTTTAGTCAGCGATCTTGACGCATATGCAATTACTCTCCCTTCTTATAGCAAGCAACCCCCGAGGCGATCCTTCCAAGCATCTGCTTGAATTAAATTATCCTTTTTATGGAGCAATGTTCCCAGCTTGGGAGCTTCTTCCCGTTCTTTCTTTGATTTGCTTGCTTTTAGCAGTTCATCCATATATACAGTTTTTATGTGGCCAAAATGCTTTTCTGTTACGTATATCTCCCTAGTAGGCTTAATCCGCTTTGGTTTTTGTTTGAAAAATGTTTATTTCTTAAAAAATTTCGAAGAAGGAAAAGTAGAGTATCTTGAAAGAGATTTGTTATCATGTGATAACTATACGTCGACGACGCAGCAAGAGCGATTGACCGATAGCAACGCGAACAGTACGAACGAATGGCATCTGTAAGTATGTGCGGTAACCATCGAGCCAAAACTTTTCGATACCCTAGCTCATGCAGATGGTATTCCATGGCATGGTGACTGCAGTTAAGGGGTTATATACAGTCAGGAGGCCCAAAAAAGTAGATTTTTCAAGAATTTTTCTTGAGATGATCTTTTAAGTTATTAATGTAAAATTCTGTACACATATAACGGTAACTCTTGGGTGTATTTTAATGATTTTTATTTGTAAAAATAATTATTTTAAAAGCTGCTACAGGTGATCTCCGGAAGCCACTCTAAAAAAAGGCGTTTTGCGGTGTGCACGATATCTCTAGACTGGATCATCCAAAATGGAAAAACCAAAAATATTTCGTTAGTATATTGTTTTATCTCGTAATTAATCGAAGGAATGCGCAAAATAAGAATTTTTGACAAAATGGCGGCTTCTTAAAAAAAAAAATCGATTTTTAACAACAATTTTCGCTCTAAATTGTTTATAAAATGGAAAATATTTATCGGTGAGCAAAAAGCTTCGATTAATTACTAAAAAATATACTTAAGAAGCTTATGTTAAAATTTGAAACTGATCCGTTCAGCCGTTTCCGAGAAATCTTGCTCACCGACTATAAGAACACAGTTTTGAGAAAAACGCGTTTAAAGTTTCAAAAGCATTTTACATTTCATACAAAAACTCGAACACGTCATTACAAATATGCGTGTAACTTCGAGAATATTCACCGGATTGACATGAAATTTTCTGTGGCTCTACTTTAATATATGTACATTACAAAAATAAAATAATAAAAAAATCGATTTTCTAAAAATCCTGACTGTATATAACCCCTTAAGTGCTTCCACTAATTTAACTAATTCACGAGTGGTGGCATCCGGATTCGACTGCAATTCGCGGTGCAAATCTTCATCATCCAATGCCCGTGGTCGTCCTGAGTTTGGGTGACTTTCAATGCTTCTGTCTCCTGATTTAAAACGTTCAAACCATCAAGACACCGTGGCATGGCTTGTACTTCCAGCGCCCAATGCAGCATTGATATTATCAGCCGCAGCCCGCGCACTGTGACCTAATAAATGCTCGTATAGATATAAAGTTTGAATTTGTCGCTCGTCCATTTTTCTTCAAACTGACTAAATCAATCGTGGGAGCGATTTTATATACCTACAAAACAGAAGTACCTAGAATGTTCTACAACATACTAGAATATGGTCGAAAACAGTTAATTTCAAAAAGGACATGTGTCGATTTTTCTAGAGTGTCTCATTACTTTTGAGCCAACCCAATATCAAAACTTTCGCAGAACATCCTAGGTACACGAAAGAAACTCCCTTCATGACAAAAAACACGAGAAATAAACGTAAAAAGGGACTTAAAGCTCCGATGTGGATCCATTGTATTTTTATACAAAAGGATTTTCAACAATTAGGAATTACCGTCTTTAAATGCGACTTACCCTTATCATTCGTAGCGACCTGTGCAATTTCCTGCTCTGTTAGAAGAACAATAAATTGCATTGCAAGCGTCTTCTGCAGCCATTGGCAAAAAATGTCTAATAATCAGGTGTCTTCTGTTGAAGCAATTGAATATAATTGCCAACCGTGAAAATTACGAGAAAAAAGTGCATAAAAACATAAGAGGAGCTGAGTCCTTCTCGGAAGTCATGCCATCAATTCCCCCAGCAGAAAAGCAAGCCATATCCCGGAGCTGAATATTCTCGTCTTCAACGCGGAAGAAACTGCTCGTTTCGTTGTGTTTTTGCAATTTTCAAATGAGATGTAATATTTTTATTGCATCATGGCGGAGTACTCCGGCGGAGACAGAGGACTCTCTGACGACTCTAGGAGAATTGCAGAGTTGAGGAAAAAAACGGGGTCACAGAGGACTATAAACAGTTCCTTGGTAGCTCATCAGTCACGTCAGCGGCTAATTCTGCATTTCATTTCGATTTGCGTCGCGGGATGAATGACACCCAGCCCAGCCCGGTTTGGTGCACAGCTGGGGGATCGGGCTGATTTACATAGAAATTGATTTCAATACAAATCAGTCGCCGCTTCGACAAATTTGAGGCCCATGTTGCCGGTGCGGTGCACTAAACGCCCTGAAAAGGGATAAAAAAGATCGAATATGACTTGCGATTCGATTGGATTTAGAGCCAACGGCTGATGGCACATGAAAGCTCTATAAAAAATTCATGGAATTGGCGTGCTCGCCGTGCATAAGTTAAGCCAGAGTAGAAGGATCGGTCGTCAGGCATGCAATGAATCACAGCTTAATACCGGGTAATTTGGGGGGTGCTTTGTGTCGACAGTGTTTCAATTTCGATTGAATCCTTACTGCTCTCAAGGATAATAAAAGCAGACGTCCTTTTCAAGGCGATGACGACTTGTTTGAATGGGCTGGAAAATCAATTTTCTCTGAATGCTCGTTATATCGGGCATTTGACCTTCCCATTTGAGACAATGCCCTTTAAGGATGCAAAGCTCCCTTCTTAGTTTAAATATGAAAAGGTGTTTTTGTTACTCGAATTTGAATAGCTAACCTGAGACATGTACGAGTATATGTATATGTGCTTAAATTTAAGGCCGGCAAATGGGGACAACTTAGGATTTTCCGCCTCCGATGCATACGTGCTCCGTTTCCAAATGTGTAGAAGGTGTTAAAGAAAACAATGTTAGCTAGAAATTTGATATTTATCTGAGTACTCTTCCGTACAACTTTCTGAATTACGTAAGTGTGTCCTTTTGTAAATAGGAAGGGCTCAACAATGATACTTCCGCCTGTATTGTTTTATCAACACGTCCAAATTTGTTAATTCATTTTTCTATCCTGAAACCGTTTTAAATTACGGACAAGGGTTCCTTGTTCTATATATGTAAAAGCTAATATGGCACTAACCCACGTGTCCTATGTGGAAAACTTTTAGTTTGCGCTTCTTCAGGATTAGGAACATATTCCTCTTTCATTTCAGTCTTTAGTCTATGTCAAACAAATGGTCTATGGCGAACAAATCTTTTTGACAACCAAATGTTCATGCAATATGGAATGTATGCGAGTGGAATTAATGCCCAAGCATGCCTGAATCTCACGGTAGGTCACATGACGATCTTGCAATATCAGTTCAAGCAAAGCATCGATTTTTTCTGGCACAACAGCCGATTTTGGACGACCTTCACGAAATTCGTCCTGTAACAAAGTGCGACCACGATTGAATTCAGAAAACCAGCGAAACACGGTGGCTCGAGATGGTGCTTCATCACCAAAAGTCGCAACGAGTTGATCGGCATACTGTTGTTGGTTTAATTCACGTCGAAAGTCTTAGAAAATCATCGCACGAAAATGTTCACGATTTAGTTCCATTTTTTTAACAAAATTAATTTTTCAAGTATCTGTAAACAACACAAATATCAATCGTATGACAAAACGTTCTGAGTACATTTACCATTAAAAATGGCAAACTTTACGATGACAATGTCAGATTTGACATATTCGCATTGGTGTTTCCACATCTCAAAACTTAAGTAGCAAAATACGTATTATGTAAAAAACTAAAATTCGATTTTTATACGCTACGTTTAAATGATGTTAGCATAAATTTGCAGCTAATAACTGTTTTTCATGAACGTAGTCATAGGCTTAAATTCATCTAATCAAGTCCTGTTGTTAACACATAATTTGATATCTGTTTTAACAACTTTTTTTACATATATGGTATGTTTTTTTGTTCTATTTATTTTATTTGTCTATTAAACAATTAAAAATTTGTATTCTTTTGTTTATTTTTATGTTTTGCTAGATGAGTTATTCGGTTTCTCCCCGCGTAGCGTAAATACTTATTAAATAAAGACTTCTGCCTATAGATTGGTATATCCTACAAATTGTTCAAATTAATTGCAAGATAAGGCGTGCATTGGGATCCTGAAAACCCCTTTATGCTAATTTTAATAAAAATCCTTTGAATGGTTGTAGTTAGTTACCAAATTCTGATAGAAGACTTGAAAATAGTGGCTCCGCAAACTGCTATGAGCTTATATTCGCGAGATTCGGAGAAATGGCGCTTGGATCGCTTTATATTAATTGTCGTTGAAATCTCTTAAAATTAGGAGAATTTTGGTCGCTACATTGAATGCGTTTTATTATATTTCGAAATTTCAATAGCAGATGCGAAATAAGCGACCAGAAATCCTATGAATAGAAATTTTATGTCGCTATGGGTGAATCCGTCATATTGAATCCCAAAATATTGGTGTGAATATAGGAGATTCGAAATCAGAGGCTACGAAATTCGTTTTGTACTAATCCGCCATTAAGAATTTTCATATTTAGGTATTTAATTCGAAATATAACTTTTGCATTAATTTTAATTATGATATAATCCCTTAAATGCAAGAAATTTTGGTCATCATATTGGATCCATCAACTTGGATTTCCAAATTTTAATGATAGAATCGCAATTAGGGGCCCTAAGATGTTTTCAGTATCACAACCCGTCCAATATTGGTTGCCATATTGGTTCGGTTTTAGAAGTCAGCAATATATGGTAAAAAAACCCGTAGGTATCAGTTTTCACGACATTTACTTGAAGATTAGAGACTTGACTGCCATTTTGAAACTCTATCTTTTTTCAGAATTAGAAATAGCCTTCGCACAAGAAATTAAATATATCTGTGGAAGCGTGTGGGCGTGATTGAGCAACTTTACCTATACCTTTGTTTTTTTAATGATCAATATAGATTCGGATCACAGATCATTAAAAAAACGATTAGGGTAATATATTCAGACATCTAGTGACATATAATATAATGGATCACTCGGCTCGCCCTTCATAGAATGCTTAGACAAGAATGGTAACTTTGCATTTTTTGTCTATCGAAAGTTTCTTGAAAATTCATTCAGTCATCTCGGAGCATATTCTGGACGAACATCCAGACAGACAGAGGGGTTAGGGGTTAGTTTAAAAAATATCCTAGTAATGTGAACTGAGGTCTCTTTTAATATAAATTCACATAAGCGACGGAGTACTGTGTCAAAATAGCTTAATATTGCATCACTTCAATTAAGCTAAAAATAAATATGTTATCTTTCTCGTTTTCCTCTGAACAAATTATGAACGAACGAACATTGCTGCGAAATTGATTTATGTATTTCCAGATTCTTTATTGATTACACAGATGTCATTTTCGCTTCTTGTGAAGGAAATTAAAGCACCCATACATCATGGTTATGATATTCTCCACAATTGGAAACTTTGACCCAGAGTTCGGGCAGGAATTCTCTTAAAGCGAAGTTTGTCCCCAGAACTCCCAGGACTATACCGCAATAATATGATTATTTTCTATTTGCAGCACTTTTGTGCATAGCGACAATCTTCGCAATATCACCGAGCCAGGCAAGGACAGCAGAATTAATTGCTGGACTTCGACTTTTCGGAGATGCAAGTTTTGTCGTAAGCGCTGTTCCCAGCGATTCATAAATAAAATCGATCCTAATGAATTATTCCCCCGAAAACTTTCAGCTGAACAAACTGAATATTTTAGAATCGGAATGCGGGAGGGGCATTATCACTCGGTGATTCGGTCCGGATGACCCGTGTACTGACCGGCGCTTGGCTCCGCTTGAGATGCGAGGTGTCGGGCGGAATAGATTCGAACAAGGGAAAAACTCAAATCGTATATAGCCGTAATGAATAAATAAATGTTATATCCCCGGACACATCTGCGATCTCACGTACCCTTTTTGTGATTTCGGAGAAATTTATGAAGAGAAGCCGTCCTGGCGGATATACGCACATAAACACACATACATATCGGCTTGCATGGGGTGAGTGAGCTTCTCTCGGAAAATAGATTTGTCGGATTTAGATTTAATTTTTTTTATTTTGCAGGTGTGGCTCACTGGAGGAATTCTCGCTTGTAGATATTTATTTTGACGTGTTGAATTGAAATTGTAAATACTGAACGCAATGGAATCGCTGTTATATATGTTGTAGGCACATATAAAAGCATACCACTCTTCAAATAGGTGTACCTATTGCAAAAGTAATTTAGGTTCAATAGACATGCCTAAATAAATTCGGTAGATATTCCACATGTAAATGCAAATGTGTTTTTTTTTTATATTTGCACGATTGATTTATTTTTCCGTAAATATGCTTTCATAATACTTAACTGAAAATTTGGGCCAGGAGAGAATGGAGTAAGTTATTAAAAAAAAACAAAATACTCAAAAAAACTATAAAATAAAAACATAATCGACTATTAAATACATGTAATAATGTCATTATCATGTAGAGAAAACCTACAATCCTGAAGCCTTAATTCTTCTCAGGCTTCTCTTGTATTTCTCTAAAACTCTTTATTTTATTGCTATTATTGGGTTGTCCCATAAATCCTTGCCACTTTTAATTTTTCTCGAATTTTCTCGTATTTGAACTGGAGCGAACCTAAGAAAGTTCTAGACCCTACTAGTAAGGATGAGTACCTTTTATGGTGAGAGTATAAATAGACGCGGACGCAACGCAAAAATCAGTAGTTAGCGAAAATGGATCAGTGTGAACTGCGCGCTATTATGTTATACGAGCATCGACTTGAAGTCTCTTCAACAGAAACGGGTAAAAAGATTAAGTCCGCATTTGGACCGGGTACTACTAGCGATCGGACTGTTTGCTTTTGGTGCAAGCGCTTTGGCAACGGCGATATAAGCTGCGAAGAACAACCTTGTTCAAGCCGACCCACCAGCTTCGACGAAGATGCTTTGCGTCGGGAACTTGAGCTACATCTGGACTAATAGTACGCGCGATTTAGAGAAGACGCTTGGAATTTAATGGGATACCGCAAAGTGTTATCATGTTGGACACCTCATGCGTTAACCGATCATGATCTGGCAGTTCGTGTGGCCATTTGTCAAAATTTGTTACTTCGTCCGCACAGACAAGACTTTCTTAAGGACATTATTACATGTGACGAAAGCTGGATACATTATAAAACTAACACGCGTCATGCCTATTGGCTTCCTCGCGGTTAAAACCCACCAGCAGAATCTAAACCCAATGAACACGGTTGTAAGCTTATGTTGTCTATTTTCTGGGATTGGCAAGGAATGATTTTCTAGGAACTCCTCGAAATTAATCAAATTATCAACTCCAAGTATAAGGAGCAGCTTCGCAAACTAGCAGAGGTGTTAAAAACTAAGCGGTTAAAATGACTTGGAGTCCAACTTTTGCAGAACAACGCACGACCTCATTGCGCCAAGTTAACACATAAACAGCTGTAGGAGCTAGGATGGCTGACTGTCCCACATCCACCGTATAGCCCTTCCTAGAAACCTCTTTGCCCACCCTAGAAAAATCGGAAGTGTTGAAGAATTACTAACTGTCTAATTGCATTTTTATTTTAAGATTCAATACCAATCCTACTTAGAAAATAGTATCGAAAACGGGCGCAAGCAATCGCTAGTAGTTTGAAAGAAGAAGGACACGGCGTGCACTTGTTAGGTTATTATCATTGCGCGCGCCACTAGGTGTTAACAATCATTGGATTACAGTGTTCAGTAAAAGTTAACTAATACAAGTTAATCGAAAAGACGTAAGGTACGTTGTGATTTTCTTTTTACTAAGCATTTAGTAAACTAGGATGTTGGCATCAAATTGAATCAATTGCCTCGCCTAATTTAAAGATTTCTTTATTTGTTTGAGCTTGAATGAAAAGTAGGTACCTACCTACTTACTTAGTAGCTACACGGTAAAAACAGACTTAAAATGCAAGTAAAGTACAGAACTATAAATACAAGTAATTGTAGTTCTTCTATACAACCGAAAGCATAAATCATGTCAAACGCTTAACGTTCATAATGTCATTATCATGTAGAGAAAAACTAAAATCCTAAAGCCTTAAATCTTATCAGGCTTTTCTTGTATTTCTCTAAAACTCATTATTTTATTGCTATTATTGGGTTGTCCCATAAGTCCTTGCCACTTTTAATTTTTCTCGAATTTTCTCGTATTTGAACTGGAGCGAAGCTAAGAAAGTTCTAGACCCTGCTAGTAAGGATGAGTACCTTTTATGATGAGGGTATAAATAGGCGCGGACGCAACGCAAAAATCAGTAATTAGCGAAAATGGATCAGTGTCAACTACGCGCTATTATGTTAAACGAGCATCGACTTGTTGTCTCTTGTCGACTTGTGTTCCGTCTTGTCAGAAGTTAAACAAGTTTCGTTACCTTTCTTAATTATTTTTGAAGTCTACACTGAAAACTCAAGATTCAACGATGAGGCCTAGTTTATTCATTTGGTAGGAAAATTCTGTTTCACTTATTTTGTTAAAGAATAGTTTAAATAAAGAGAAGTCATGTTCATTTTACTATAACGTATATGTTATTTTTTAAACAGAAAACAGTTTTATTTAACTTTCAGTCTACGTTTACTTGATAAGGTATTCTTGCTAATTTAACATAGTCAATGTTTGTTTCAACAAGCATGTATAGTCGTTGCTATTAGATGCCTGCTCGAAAATTAGTTTAACACTGAAACAACCATGACCTAAAATGTGGAACTCTAAATTAGTTTTTATAAAATAGCTTAATTTAATTATTTTCTCTTTATTTTTCCTGTAGAATCTGTAGATACGAGAATTAATATAATGTCAAAAAGTTAGAAAAAAAAATCAGGTATTACATGTATTATTAATTTATTTAATAAGTATATAACCCGACAATTCGACAGGTGGGTCGTACTAGTCATAATAATACGCCTCATTATCTGAACTAATTCCGTCAGTTGTTGGAGCAAGATTTTTGGCTGTATAGTTTGAAAACTGGCACTGCAAGGTATGCAAGTTTTCCATTTGCAAAATAAAAAGTAACATTTTCGCAATTTGCTTTGCAGACACATTTGAAAGTATCGGCAGCAAACAACATTTTTGCTCTTGAAAATGGATTAGATAAACAACTGAGAGCTACCTGGACAAATCTTTACCGCGAATGCTTAGGGAACTTGGAAATGTAAATTCTCTCCCGATTCAGCGACGCACGGTAGTTCCATCACTGGTAGTGGTGCGGAATTTGATTTGCAGGCACAACATGTCCTCCATTTGGATTGCATCAGGCAATGCTTTTTCAGTTTACTTACACGCTAGAAAATAATTTTGGACGTGACCAAAATGCTGAAGTGAATGTAAATTTGATTTCGAATTTTCCGGACGGCAAAGGATGGCTTTAACAGAGTCTACATAGGAATCTGGATTCGTCGTTCACATTCGATTGCCAGGCCCTGGCGAGTCAAGTGGAGAGCTCAGTAACAGAAGTTCATATGAATGAAAGATAATTGTAATAGGATTCGGAGTAAATAAGTAATCAATACCGCATTTTTGTTAATTTAATTTTCGTTAGCTTATCATGAATACTAAGGCTAAACTACGTGTTGATTATGCTTGCTGACAACGTACGATGGAGGAGACATCTTGAATAATTAGAATACGCCTCCTTGTAATGTGATTTCTTTTCTAGGAACATTATTTTTACTCTACGATATTTATTAAACAATGCAAAGAATTGTTTTTTTTTAATGTAGTTTTTGCAATGACAATTTCTCTTACAAAGCAATTTTTCTAAAATGTTTAATCACTTCAGAAGTAAAGTAGTTAGTTCTTAAGACTAGCACCTTTTTTTCTTTGAATACAATACACACATTACTAAATGAAAGATATTTTAATTTATTTATTTGACTCGTATATTTATGCAATAGTAAAAGTAACTATAAAATATCAAGAATTTATTTTATTTTCGATAATATCGGATTATTTGTTTGTCACGTTACGATTTTATATTTGAATTATATTGGAACAAGTAACAAATTAAGAAAAGCTTACTTACGTGGAGAGAGAGGGTTGGAACAGAGATAAAAAGCTCACAAATAAACATGGTTCATGGAATAGTAACAAAATAAGTGAAACAGAATTTCCGTACCAGATGAATTAACTAGGCCTCATCGTTGAATCTTGAGTTTTTAGTGTAGACTTCCAAAATAATTAAGAAAGGTAACGAAACTTGTTCAATTTCTGACAAGACTGAGCGTTAAGCGTTTGACATGTTTATATATAATTTGTATGTTTTATGTATTTGTATATTGAACGAAGCTCACTTTTTCGCCATATTAGAATTCTCTAAAGCGTTTCCGATTCAATACAATTTCTCTTTTAATTAAAGAACTCGAACATGATGCCAGTTGCATATACTTATTATGAAAATTCGATCGTCATCTTGAGTTCACCATTTTGAAAATTTTTTTCGCGGAATTCATAAAACACATAAGATCTCAATGAAAATTCCACCCGCTTCTAGACTGAGAAAAATAGTTCTAGTAGATTCAAAAGCGAGGCCTTGTTAATTCATCTAGTCCGCAATTTCTGTTTCAGTCAACTAGATCCTAGTTCATTTAACTACTTTAATATCAATTTTACTAGAGAATAGTTAAAGTAAAGGAAATGCGTGTCAATTTTATTTGAATACATTTGTTAATTTTTAAACAGAAATCCTGTCAATTTAACTTTTAAAAGATAAACAACAAATAAGCAATTTTTTTTTAAATTACAATTAATTTAAATTTTAGGATAGTCAATATGACTATTCCCTTTAAAGTCATATCAAAAAGCGACCGCAAAGTTAGCTTGTTTTTCAAACATCTGTCACTTCGATCGGAATTGATTAAATGTAATTTATAGGTGCGCAAAATTTTTATCTGGTCATGAACTTGTACAAAATTCAAGATTTATTGTTCTAGAAGCTAAACAACCCCTTAAACAAAGGGTTAACTACCCTTCTTATTCTTGCATAATACACGTGCGAGAAATAGATTAATTGTTTATTATTTTAGTAGTTAATATTTTTACTTAAATGTAAATAACAGTCATTGATTATTTTCAAGTGAGTAGAGCTGCGTTTTTTAATGATCTATATAGATCTTCCCATAAAAAGTTGAAAATCCAGCTCCTTATCTGGATCTCTATCCAGATCTTGGGAAATTTAGGAATATCCCACTTTTCAGAATGTGGCAAACTTCACAACTTCAGTTTGTAAATGTCAAAAATGTCACTGATTTGCAAGAAAGGTATGGCTGAAGACACTTTGTAACTAAATATTCATTAAATAAATATAAATTTAAATTTATTATTTTGTAGAAATTGCTTCACATTAATCATTCGTTTCTAGCAAATCCTTCACCTCTAGATTTTTCAATTTTCCTTCAAGTTTGACACTTTCACTAAGCAGTGAAGATAGGTTCGGTCCAACACTTGATAAATTTCCCTTGTCTTTTTTTTTAATGATCCGGATCCAGATCATTAAAAAAACACAGCATAAAGTAAAGTCGTAAGAATGTGGCAATCTTCACAGCAAATGCCGAAAATGTCACTTTGGTTGAAAGGAAACATGGCTGGAAGGACTTTATAAGTAAATATTCATTAAATAAATATGAACTTGAAATTATTTTACAAAAATCGCCATATTTGGACATCGGGGGAGATGAAAGCACTCCTTTGTTTTTTCTTGTTTTAGTTTTGGAAATTTCTTAATTAATGATTTTACTAAACAATCCTTATCATTAAATTACTAAACCCACATTAAATTCCCTGTTCCTTTTATTTTTATGCATACACATACAATAAATAATATTTATTTTCACAATTCCTTCAACTTTCAATTTTCCTTCAAGTTTGACACTTTCACTAAGCAGTGAAGATAGGTTCGGTCCCACACTTGATTAATTTCTCTTGTAGTTTTTTAATGTTCCGTATCTAGATCCGGATTCAGAATATTAAATTTGCTTAGCAAATTTATCTATGACATTTTTGTTTCGATGTATTAAATGCTTGCGATTGAAATTAATGCGAAAATCACATGAACACGCATACTTACTACAAAAAGGCGGCCCTTATTCTGGTTGTCACGTCACATCCCATGTGCCGTGAGTCTACGGATTCGGTATTCTCGTTGTCACTCTGAGTGACAGTTGTCGGTATATATCGACAAATATCGAGAGTCGCAGTATTCTCGTTGTCACTTGAAGTCGGTATACACCGTCCTCAAGTGACAATTTTAGTCGGGAGCGAATCTGTAGTTAGAGTGAGGTGATGGAGAACGAGAAAACTTAAGTGGGGGTTTTTTTTACTGGAAAATAACACAGTTTCATATTATTTTTAATTATATTGTATAAAAGTATATATAAAATAACGAATAAAAAATAATTTGAGCGCTTAGTCGGTATTATGGAAAAAAATGTAAACGTTGCCAGAGGTCTAAAATTGTCTAGCGAGTTTAATACAGATAGGGGGAAATATTTTGAATAGCTTGGGTCCTCCTATTAGTACTATTAACTTAATAAAATATGTGGGCATTTTTTACAAACTTAATGTTAAATACGTTTAGGTATGGAGTCACCATAAATTCAAAATTAAAAGAAAACTGGCCTACAATAAATATTCCGGGTGTTCCCCAATTCCCCAAGAACAACTTGATCCTCCGCTTATTGTCTACAAATTCTTCAATCACAAGAAACAATGAAACGTCAAAGCAAACGATACTCGATTCAGGACTCACTTCATATGCTCCTCACGTCACCCGACAACGAGAATATCGAATGCGAGGTGAGGTGACAACGACAGTGAGGTTTGTCACTGAAGTAAGGTGACAATCGGAATAAGGCCCGGCAATTTTTTTTATCAATTTCAGAGAATTCGCTTAGCATGGTTTTTATATAACGCGATACTAATTAATCTGCTTTGTTTACTTCTCAGTTGCATATAACGCAGCATGTGTTTTCCATAAAACACGGTACGAATTGATGTGATCTGTTTTAATTCTGAGTATCTTATAGCAAGGTTAATCGCGTCATAGGAGGATTGACTGTAACTTTCGTAGATTAAAGCCTTACGATTCTTAAGGCAGATAGATGTGAGTGTCTATGGCAGAGAAGCCAAATGTCATACTGATGAGATAAGCTTCGCTTCTCAGATCGAAACACTCGATCTTTATGAGCTCGCTCGGTGGATAAGGTATATTCTCTATAAAAATGTTCTTCAGGCGGATTTTGTAGTTTTGTCGGTTAGCCGCTAGGCGGGCAAAAATTAAAACAATATAATAGGCGTCTTTATTTGGCATCAAATCGAACTTTCTGATTAACTTTTGTTTTCAATTATTATAATATGAGTAGCCTATATGCAAAACCCGCTATATTCAAGAAAAGTCAATATTCAGTTAATGGTGGAAATATTAACCTTATGTCTTCTGCCATCTGAAAAACAATATTTTGTGCTGCAAAAAGAACTGAAACTCTTTTGAAATAAGGCGAGAAAAATGCAAACTCTAACATATCTGTGAGAACTTTTACACGTTTTCTTTGAATAACTCAAAACTTTTTATAAAGCATATAGCGCGTTTTGCATATGGGCTACTCATATATATATTCATTAAAAAAAAATACAAGTAGGTATTTTTTCATATTCAATCTGAAAACTAGGAATGAACAAATTCTGAGAAATTAATAAAATTGAGAATTACGCGCTCATGGCAGGCGCATTTTTAGATTTTGGTGCCTGAAGCGGGGATGCGCATACCAGAGTGACAAGAGTATTTTTCAATTTTCGTACCAAGCGCATATGTACCTTTAAAAATATAAACGTCTGTACTTGGTTTGGATATGAATATACCAACTAAATTATTTTTATTTGTCAAAACGCGTTATTATTATGCTTCGTCTGGACTACTTCGTGCGTCTTTGATGGATACGTGCCTATATCGTACCGTACAGGCGTTTTGACGCTGTGCGTGTCTGTTTCAGACGAAGAATGGACGAGTCTTATTTTTACTCAAATACTTCCTACTTTGAAATAAAAATTAATTTTTTTAGTCTAATAATTTATTTGTTTAATAAATACCTATCTATAATGGGTATTCAAGTATGCCATAATAATAAATTTAATAATTGTTTTAGTTTTTGGTTTCAAAACCTGTTGGTAATCGCGTGTCAACGTTTGCCCCGAAATTTATTGTTTACGTACACACAATACTATGCTGTACACATATGTGGAACAATGTAGAAGAAAGTATTTAAAATAACATGTTCCAAATTGTTTTAAAAGTTTTAAAAACGTGATATTTTGTATTACAATACAACATTTTCCTCAGTGCACTTTAGTTTCGAAATTGCACTTTTGATATTAATGGATATCACAGTTCTATTTCGTCATTAATTGTTTCAAAAATTTAAAGAAAATAAATTTCTAGTAAACGAATCCCATCATCAGAGTATTTCTTTAACAATGAGCAGATTTGTAAAAGCAAGGGTATTGAATTATATAGATTATTTTCGGGAGGAAAAAAAGCAAAGAAACCAACCATAAATAATGCCGCAGTTTTGCATCCCTACTGGAGTTTGCTGCACAACCGGTTGAAGGGGAAAACCTAATCTGGTTTCCAACTGAAATTTTAACAAACTCTCCAACGAATAAAACTTTATTAGCGCTAAAGCAATCTTGAAGCGAGGGCAATGTGTTGAGCAGAAGTGTGTTGCGGCAGAGTATCTTCCGCATAGTTTAGTTGCCACTTCTCGATGTTTTTATGAAAAATAAACATTCGCATTTTGTGAACATAAGAAAGCTTTCAGACCAATCTAAGCGACTTGATAGTGGTTCGGTTGTAAGTTGGGAAATGTTGGGAAAGAGGAATATCTTTAATGCAATAGTTTTGTGCTGAACACCCGACGAGAAGTTGTTTTCTTATAAAGCCAAGAAACTGTCTGTAAAGAGCGAACATCTGCAAGATAAGGATGCACACTTTTTTTAATTACGCCATCCGACGTCTGCAGTCTAGGGAATTGTTGATCAAAGAAGCGTTCGCAGAGCCAGTACTTATATTATATAAAATGATACTTATTCGCATGCACAGTTATCGTTTATTCTGAGTAGTTGTGATTTGAGAAATTTTATAGAGGGATATCTTGCGAATTCGATGGGGTGTAGTAAGTTGTCTGACATGTATATACACCACATATTTACCTGGGGATCTAAGGATATCTCCTTCTTGTTGAGAAACTCCAGACTCAGCCAAAAAAGAAAATATATATATAGTATATGGTATGTTCCCATCTTTCAGTGTTTTAACGAAGTTTCCTGACAAACTTGGACTGGAAAATGTAATGAAATAAAACAGGGAAGAAAGTAATCAGCGTTTTTGGAGTTATATCTATTGCACTGGAGGGAAACTTCTACTTAGGGGACCTTTTTAGGGCTTTTAACGCAATAGCCTTCCGGCTAGACCATTCAGCTTATGCGATCTCATAAATCCGAAGACGCAGGCTATAAAACCAGCATTAATCAAAATACTCGTTCAGCTAAGTTCTGATTTATAACCGGCGAAAGAACCTAGCCTGTTGTATATGTTCGGAGCTCACATATCAACGTAGCGTCGCCTCGCGTCGTCGGTCCCAGCGACGATGCCATTACGGCGAATCTTGGCGTGATTGCAAGTCTAATCGAATTTTACAACTTTGCTCAAGGCGTCGAATTGTTGCTCGCCGTCAAATGAAGCGAATCGATGGCGTAAAATCTAATAATTCTCCAACACCCGAAACGTTGCGACTAATACGTATAGCAGCTTTGACGAGTAAACATTTTCATGCTTCCCGAAGTGGTAGAAAAGGCCTTTTCCCGGGGATCCCAGGAAACTTCTTCCCTTTCAACACTTGTGGGGAAGTGCTTCTTACGCTATTCACTTCTGACTTATTAACACAGGAAAGTCTACAGGGAGACTGGTAATATCTTTTGAAGAGGGAATATCCTTGCACTAACTTGAAGTGACATAAGGCAAATATTACTATTCCATGAACGTTACGTGAAAAGTCACCACATTATTTGAACTAGGACTTTTTGTGATTGCCTTTTAGGATGATGCCAAATTTCACTTTGTTCTGTTTGATAGAATGACTTTGACATTAAAGAATTCTGGAAGGTTAAAACGAAGAATTTTTCCCGCGGCACGAGTACATAAGGGCGGACTTGAGAAAAGGAGTACGGGATGCTTAATATAACTCCCTAAGCGATCGAGTGCGTGGAGAGCTCCGAAGCTCAAATCCACACAGCGAATAATTTATTCGAATTTTACGTATACATCTTATCTTTGGTACAAAAATATAGGCTCTTTTTTAGATCTGGAAAGTTTTTTAAATCAAAGTATTTTTAAAAATAAACCATCTAAAATTGAATCTGAAACATAAACAAAACGCTTCTAGAGATATAACTTTCTACTCTAAAATCGCATTCCTGCACTTTTCTTCTAAATTTCCAGTAAAAAAAGACCCTTAAGGGTTTAGTCGAGCAAATCAAAAGGTCGGCAGGTTCCAAGGATTGAAGGTCATATTTATTAAAATCAAAATTCAATCAGTTTGCTAGAAAAACTAAATTAATAAATGGTCAAGCTATGATATTGTATAGTTTCATGTTTGTGGATGTACTTAATACATTCCTGATGTAGAAACAAAAGGGAATTCAGATGGCTGCTTAATTCAGAGATTGCTGTTCTCAAACTGTATAGAGCAATTGACCACAGACACTAAAGGCCCAACATTAATCGACTTAACTTAGGTGACGTTAAATTTTCGTTAATCATATGTTATACGACTGAAACCATACTTGATACAAGGAGCAAATTAAGTCAATGAAGTTTCACTGTAAACATAAAATGTTGTTTTAAAGTACAAAATATCACCTAGTTTTCGGATTCGATGAAAAATTCTTTTTTTAAGTCATCAAATTGTTCATGCTACCTTGTTAATAAATAAAATACATACTCGAATTTTTTTTTCCCTTATTCCTAAAGCAATAGTTTTTCTGCAAATTTTGAATACTTCAGTGTTTTAGGACGCGGATATCCCAATCCTCTTAAGTTTTATGATTTTCCAAATACTCTAAATTTATACTCCAGAAATCATACGTTCATTATATCCGGCCACTAGTAGCTTTTCGAATGAACAAGTGAATCAAAAAGCATTAACGTTTATCCAACATTCATTGGTATCTATTCAATTTTTAGGTCATAATCTATTTATTGGTACAATCAAAACATAGTGATGAGTATTCAATCGCAATTAACTACCAATCGCTTATCCGATCTCATTATATGCATAAATAGGACGCGATTAATTTAAATTTATCAGATAATCAATGTCAAAGGGGAATATCATAGGTCAAAATTTTCAAGGAACATTCCCACAGTCTAGCGAGTATCTGAATCATCAATCAGCATTTGTGGGTTATCGCTGCAGCCATTGCAATACTCAAACTCTATTTTACAGTCACATGTTTGCTACAGATATGCACAGATACTATCTAATGGTGAAATCTAATGGTATCTGTGATAATTACGATTTATGGCTGTGAATGGGAGCAAACCTATAGCTTTTTCAATAATTTTGTTTTCATTTCAATCGACCTTCGAATCGGCGATTTAATTGCCAACCTTTGACCACTACGCCTAAGCGCTTAATTTTTAATGTTGTATTCTCCTCAGGAGCTGTTGCTTTTCACGGGTTCAAAAGCACTTCAGAGGATTTTGCGCGGGAGAATAAATGGTCCGTCGAGTACGACCAGGACATCCACCACCTGGTCGGACGTAGCATACTCGTAGCTACTACCCAAGTGGCCTATTTAAATTTTTATGGAATTTTTTTCCTTGTTATTGTTCATTTCAGAATTAGAATTTGCGAATTTAATAAGGTCGCTCCCCTGGTGCCGTATATGAGCGGAACGGCGACTGGGGGAACAATGTTTAACTTCTTTGATTTTATTGTCCTTGTAAGCGGTTTTCTTGCCATTGTAGGACTTCTCGTTGGGGCGAACTCTCTGTCATATCCCTTAGATCGACCGGGACGGCTCACGTTCCTAAATGGTCTCTACAGCATGTGTTTAATAATGCGTGACGTTTTGTCAGCCAAATGAAAGGACTGCTATTAGCCATAATCCCAAAAACCTCCGCGAAATTTGGGGAAATGGGGGATTTCTTTTATCTTGATGGAAAAAGGTCATTTTATTTGAAGCCGTTTTTCAGTTACTCTATGTTAAGAGATTGGAAAGCCACTTATGAGTCTGGTTTCGACACGAAAGCCCTTTTAGTTGATGAAATTCACTATTTGGGCTTTGAGCAACAACTGTTAGTCTTCCCATTAACTCTTACGCAATAATGTGCTCGCCCAAATTATAGGCTCTACGGAAGCACACAACAGTCAAACATTTATTGGTTCGGAAATTGAAATTCAAAGTGAGCCAGGCTTTTATAAACACAAAGAGATCCCTTTTTTAAGTTCCCTAGAACTCTATTTTGGTTGATTAAACCGTGGAATTGCACAATGTTGTTGTACCTGTTCACAATCTATATATAATATATCTTATATATATATCCGTACATACTAGTATATGTAAAGCAGGAACGTGCCATTGAATCAAATTCGAGTACTCTATATTGAATATCAATTCACCATTGAAAGTACAAAAAAGTCTGGAGACGTTTACGCTTAGCTTATTACTGCACTGCGTTTCATAATTATAAACATAGCCTGGTTTTATCTCCCATTTTTACTGATTTTATCCCATTTTTACTCGATAGTTTTATCTAATACTCTCATAGATATTCAACTTGTAACGAAAAAGCTAAGTGAGGATAAATTGTAAAATTTGGCAACCTGTGTGGAAAGTTTGTAGACAAAATTCATAAAACTTATTGACGGATTTGGAGGCGCTATTTTAGTAAGAAAATCTTATCAGGAAATAAATATATTGGAGCGTTTTTGAATATTTGTCTTCGTTAGGTGTTGTCTACAACATCAATCCAAATGGAAGAATTTTTATAGAGTATATAAGTTAGTGAGGAAATATGAATAGGGAAAAGTGTTTCTAAATTTTTATATATGGATGATATTATAAATATAAACGATGAATTAAGTTTCTTTTCATTATACTTTATTTCCGACATCTACCAATCCATCATCCATACTTTGTTCTGTATTGTAGATTCACAGGATTGTGGATTCACAGCTTTGAGCAGAAGTGATTTGGCTCATTTACTCAAAGTCAATCAAATGACACTTGGATCACTTTTGTTTCAAGCTATTCATGTTTACTGATTTTTAACATTTATGATAACCTAAAACAACGAAAAGCCGTCTATTGAGCGTTCTTCAAAAAACTTAGCGGAAAAAAATTAGTATAAGTACTCTAACAAACTCCACCTGATTAACCAGCTAGTGTATTTTGACGTAGTTACAACTAGGCTGACGTACTCTGTATAGTCCAATGGAATGCAGCTAATATCAAACATAAAAGTATCTTCTTAAAAATGAAGCCAATTACTTGAGCTAGTGTAAAGAAAAAATGCCATTCTTGTTTCAACAAACGAACCCAACATAATGGGTTACATTTTTTAGCTAGGAATAAAATATTGATTAAAAGATAAATATTAAATTGTGATGAATTCCTTCTAAAGGTTAATTTTTATGAAGCGAAGAGTTTAAGAATTTTCAAAGATCGCATTAAGATCGTTTCTTGACGGAGGTTAAATTACGCATCGTGCATACCAGAAGCTACAAAAGTATGTAGACATCCACTTATTCTGCCTGACAAAGTACTCAAGAATTCCTCTGCTTTGTAAAGTAGGCAATTGAAAGCATTAATAAGCCCCAAGAGTACTTCTTGTGCCGTGAAGTTGCGGAGTCTAAGGACTCTTTTTAAAGTAATTTCTATTCGTTCAGAAATACATAAAGCCATTCATTCGTCATGGTGCAATTACTCCATTTGGCTATAACTCCATTTCATACCGACCAATTTTCATATAGTAAAAAGCCAGTGCAAAGTACGTCGCACTCCGCTCAGAACTGGTACAATTTTTTCAAAAGCAGAGCCTGCCAGCTGGTGCATCACAATGGTCATTAAGCAAGGCGCATTAGCTCAATCAAAAATAAACAGAGCACGCAGGGAAGAATCAAAGTCCCATTAGGACACGTAGCCCAGACGTCCACGTAATATTTCACTATAGCACGCTTAATGTAAATTAATTTTTGCATGGGGCAGGTAAAATAAAAGCAGGGCGCTTCTCAACATTTTATACGATTGCGATTGTGTTATTCCAGAAATAAAAAAAAAATGGGACAGTGCCGAGGATATATTCACAATGCGGAAAATAAATATTTGTATTTACCTTCCTGCGGAAGCAAAATAAATACATATTACAAGTGCATTTGCCAGAAGTGTTGCGATGCATTTTCCATAGATGCTCCTCAAAGGGACGAAGAGAGCGTCCTTGCAGCGCGATTGGATTTAAATTTGCATCACTTCCCGTCAATTGAAGCTGTTTCGAAAAGTAAAGGAAGAAATACTTTCTTCCTTCGTGCTATTCGAGGCGAAATCTTTTGGGCTGATAAGAAGAAAAGAAATCCTTATAACCTTTCAGTTCCAGCCGAGTGCAGCAATGGTAGCACTACATCAAGAAGGAATGCAAGGGCGGGTTCAGCGGTGCTACTTTCTTGAAACGGAATTTCCATTAAACCGAGGACCGTGAATTGACAAAAAATCAGGTTACGCATGGGAAAATGTTTCAGATTCATTCTATCTAAGGTAATTCTGCTATGGGAAGCCCTGATGATTAAAAATAATTAACAGTATTTTTATAAGGTTATTGGAAACTCGCAAGGTTTCTTCATTACACTGGTCCGCAGCGCCGCCGACAAGGTCACAGAGCCTCGGGAAAGATAGTTTAGGTGGGGTCCCGGAAATTATGTTAAAGTTTTACATACGACAGGAGTGAAGGTGTGCAAAAAAAAAAAAAATTATAAGTATTAGGTATGATATTTTTAAAGAATTTCTAATAGATGGCGTTACTAATGCTTAGTAATGTTTTAGTGAATATAATCTATGTGAAGTTAAAGTGCTTGTTATATAGTCACTTAGAACAGAAGTAAAAATAAACATGTTTTTATTGCGTTAAAAATATTCAATTATATTCAAACAAAGTAACATTTGAGGGAACGTTTACATTTGTACTTTAACCCAAAGAAAACTGCCACTGAAAGTTATTGATTGCTTGTGGAAACAACTGTAAACCAACTCAGTCGATTTCAACATTGAATATCACTTGAACAGCTATAGGTCTAACGTCATGGGAGTGAGTCAGAAAGAAGGAAAGTAGATACATCATTTCACAGAAAAAAGTATTGAAAGATGTTTGACAACTTGTGAAATCTTCCTTCAAAGACAAAAAAGGAAGTAATTTTTATATTGAATTGTAACTGGTAATGGAAAATCGATCTATTTTGATAATCCCAAATGTAAAAAAGGTATATTGTAAAACAAGCGAACCACTGCGATCAACGTCAATATCGACATCAAAACGAAATATTCATACTGCAGAGGTTATGTGGTGTGTTTGGTGGGATCAGAACGGCTTTTAAAGCCTGGTGAAACTTTTACAACCGATCGTTATAAACAACAATTAATCACATTAAAAGAAGGCAAAAAATGGGTCATCCTTATGAAGAAGTCAAAAAATGGGTCAAAGTTTGGATTGCTTCGAAGGATGTTCAATTGTTTCACTGCGGGATCGATCTGTTGCCACAAAAATGTCAAAAAGTTACAGACAGCGATGGACGATACTTTCATTAAAAAAATTTATTTTTTATTTAAAAACAATATTAATTTTTAATAAAAAGTGCATAAAGTGGCAAACTTAACACTTTACCGACCGCAAGCCTATTTATGGATTCAAAATGTAATTTAAGAGATACTTAGGGCAGAAAATGCATTTGGTGCGGGAGAATTGCGGTCGGTAATGTATTAATATATTAAATTCGTTCATCAAGATCTCTATTATATTATATCTTTAAATAAAAAATCGTCGCTCTCCAGTTGCTAACTTGCTACGGAGATTGATATGCTGATGATTTGAGAGATTTAAGGGCAAAGTAACAAGAGACCTTTGTTAATTATTTCATTTAAAACACCAATAGCGCTGCTTTCCTTTCAAGTTCAACTAACTGGATGTCCTGGAAAGCTTTATAAAAAAGTCGTCCTCGCTTAATCCTTGAGAATTTACGTCTTTCCTGTAGGTTTGAAATAACAATTCAGCGCATTCCTTTATTTCGTCTGAACTCATAAAATTCGGAAAAAATAATTGCGCTATGGTACTCATTGTCTTCTCTAAACCACGGAAATAGTTTTAAGAAGTGTATTTATTGCTGGTATTATTATTTCTGTTTTGAATTGTTTAAGAGGCGTCATCGTCGTGCAAAGTCTTTCGGCTTTTTATGCGTTATATCTTCTTGAAATTTTATTTATTTATTTATTTACAATGAAAGCTTTGTATAGAAATTAGTTTCCAATTACACGCAAACTATCATTTTTTTACAATGGTAGTCCTGACGAAATGGCAAAATGAAACTAATTGTAGCCGAACGGATTTATAAAGCATTCAAATGATGTAAAATTAAATTCCTTTTACTAGCATAAAACGACAATACTATAACACATTTTTTAATTTTTAAACATAAATAATTTTTATTTAACTTTTAGTCTACGTTTAATTGCTAAGGTGTTCTTTTTAACTTAACATGGTCAATGTGTGGCACGTACAGTTGTTGCCTTAGATTATATGCCTGCTTGAAAGTTAGTTTACCACTAGAATAACCGTGGTCTAAAATATTGAATCACCGATTAATTTTTATACAATATATTATTAGGTTGTAACAAAATAATCTGATAATTTTTCCGGAAACGTTCTGGAAATTTTTTAAAACTTCGAGAAAGTTCTGTGACTATGAGTATAATTAATTAATACCCGTGAGTGCGCTCAGTTCATCAGTGGAATAATCGACAGCGCAGCATTAGCATTATGGAAAAATTCAATTTGAAAATACGAGACATCCGCGTCCTTCTACTTTATGAGTTCCGTTTGAAGCATACAGCTAAGCAGACGGCACAAAATATATGTTAATGTATGGGAAAAAATGCGGTCTCTTATCATACGGCAGTAGATTGGTTTCGACATTTCTCAAATGGCGACTACAACTTTGAAGATAAACCTCACGAAGGGCAGCCGGTTGAGGTTGATGTCGACCGACTAGCGCAGCTCATCGAGGAAGATCCAGGAGGACTACTCGTCAACTTGAAGAAAAACTCGGATGCTCCCATACTACTACACTTCACATCGTACTTTTGCTTGGCTTCGTAATTTGGTTACCGGGGTGAGAAGTGGATGCTTTATGTTAACCATAACAATAAGCGACAATGGCTTAGCGCGGGTCAAAGAGGAGTACCCATAGTTAAATATAAAATTACTATACACAAGGTTATGTTGAGTTTTTGGTGGAATGTGCACGGCATTATCTACTGGGAGCTATTACCACAAGAAACGACTATAAATAGTGAACGCTACTGTGATATGCTGGATAAGGTAGCCGTGAATCTTAAAGGAGAACAAGGCAATGTATACCTCCTCCACGACAATGCCCGCCCTCACACCGCTTCGATGACATGTAAAAAAATTATGGAGCTAGGCTGGATTTTCCTAGCCCATCCGGCTCGTTGCAGGCTTACATTAGCGGAAAATCTTTTGATGACCGAGATGCATTGGAACAGTGGTTGTCGGAATTTTTTAACTCTCGTGAGCCCAAGTTTTACGAGAATGGAATAATGTTGCTTCCCCAACGTTGGCAGGAGATCGTTGATAATGATGGACAATATGTTCAATAAAATGTTAAGCTAAATTGTACAAAAATATCAAAATAAAGGTTCTTAAATAATTATCAGATTATTATGTTACAACCTAATATTTTCTCCGTTTTTCCTGTCACTTTTTAAGTCTATTAACTGTAGAATAAGATAGACAGAGCATCAATATAATATCACAAAGTAAGAAGAGATCAGATATAAGTTAGGGTAAATTTTAATAACTGTGAAACTCGCCCATTTGACGGGTTGATCGCAGTTGAAATTGAGTCATGTTTTCTGAACTAAATTTGTCATGTCCTTTCAACTAGATATATGGTTGAAATAACAAGATAGTTTTAGAATTTTGAAATAGATTTCTCTGTTCATGCTTACCAATCTGGTTAAGTGAATATCATAACCAAAAATAGTAAAATTATATATTTTTGAGTGTACAAAAGACCGTATTTAACATATTTTTGTAAGTAAATAAACAATAACAAATTGTCGCTAGAACTTGTAAAGTATGTAGCTCAAATAAAAGTTCGAGCCTTTAACTAAGACATTAAAATACACAAAATATTTTAATACAGTTTTCCAAAAATATTCCGGGGGATTTACTTTTTTCCATAAACCGATAATTTGAAATTTGAAACAATTTCTTTAAAAGGGGTAGAAGATATTTTTTGCATAAACGTAATTAAACTTGTACACTAAGAAGAGAGTTTAATCTTAGAAATAAATCAGTAAGGTATATAGTATGGCGTTTTTCTAATAAAAGTTAACAAATTTTAAAATGACATCTATAAAACTTGTTAAAAATAATTTAATATGTATTTCGAAATTATCAATTATACATTTATTTATTATAATGTTTTAAATTCATAAGAGACCATTTTCATATATGAATATGAATATGAATATGAATATGAATATTAATACAAGAGAAGTTCCTAATATTACTTATTAATACAGTGATTGTATACGAATCATTTCAAGTTAAACAATTGGGACTTGTTTGAAATTAAACTTGAACTTTTGATAATTTAAATTGGGCTACTGAATTGCAAAGGGACCTCTGTGATTTGGAAGTGGTATTATGTGGAATTAAAAAGTATATATTTACAATATAACCAAATTTCCTAAATTATAAACTCTTTTATCAGTGTAAGTAAATTCGCTCTACAAATACGTTTAATTGTATTAATTTTTTAAATGAGTTAAAGAACTTATATTGTTTTACACATATCAAACATGAAATTGAATGAAAAGTGTGATTCTCTCATACTTAAGGGGTTACGTGGGTTTTGAATTCCAAAAAAATTCTCAATTTTTTGGATGTTTTTTACGAAATTTATAAAAGTGATTTATTTCAACTATTAGGATATAAAAGTACATCACTTGAACAAATTGTAAAAAATTTTTTTTTTTAGTTTTAAAAGTAATTTTACTTTAAACGCGTTTTTCTCAAAACTACATTTTTGAATCTGAAAAATTGTGATTTTTTTGGGAATACAAAACCCACGTAACCCCTTAACACCAACAGAAAACAAATCACTATCAAAGTTCACTCTGTGAGTTGAGTAGCTTATTGCCAAAATTCTTCCAATTGAATCTGCCTAAAACGCTATTATCACAATATCTTAATATTCCACTAAAATTTATTTATTATTTTGTTTATTGCGGATATCTGAATGTTTGTTACACAAATTTATGAAATTTATTAGTACTGGTATGGGACAATAAGTATTTATGTATTTCTGAAGAAAAAAACAAGGAAAAAAACTAAAAAAAATTCATGATTCGATAAAGTATTCCAGTGAAACTATTGCAGCAACTTTATATAAAAATTTTCACGATAATCTCAGCAAAACTACACTTAATTTTGTAGTTTTAACTTTTGTATTATATTTTGAAATAACATTGGAGCATTCGGAAATAATAATGCTGTATTTAAGTTTTCTCAAATCTTTTATGAAATGCTCTAGAGAATATTTCTAGAGAACTCTTTCAAAGGAAAAATTTTGCATTTTCTTCCGGAATATGAAACTTGTTCTCAAATATTTTTTTATCAATTTAACAATGGTTTCATCAGAAATAGTTTATAAAGCAAAGTCTCGAGAAAAGTAAATCTCTTTTCATCTATTATTTCAAGAAAAGCTTTTTAAAAGAATTATAAATATTTTCTTTACAGAAAAAGTATTTTCTGCTGACTTATGTTTTCGTGATTTGGATTCATTCATTCCATACTGCTTTTATGTATTACTTTTACAAAGGTATATTTCTTGTTACCCTTCGGACATCGGTCTGATCCGAAATCTGATAAATTACACAGATTTCCAATATATGTACTTGATATAATATGGCGTCTAAATGCATTTTACAGAAAAACTGTATTAAAATAAATGTTTGGATACTACTTATTTCTGAATTAGATAAGATTATATGCGGGCGGGTACTTCATTTTATTGTTTACTTGTTTTCCTTCGTCTTAACCTTTTTCCATGGGTGTAGCTAGAATTTTTTTCTATGATAGGCCTGGCCCAACTAACAATTTCCAATCTAGACTTACAATATAAAGCTGTTATTAGTTTTTTCATAGAGAAATGCTTCATTTAAAAGCTTTCTAAATAAATTTTTCTAAAAATCAATTGTAGTAGTGTATTTCTATTTTACCTCTTCAATTTGTTCTTACCTATATTATTTTTAAAAGCATTTGCAGAGAGTTCATAATAAAGTAAGAAAAAATTCGTTCAAAAGTTTCAGTTAAAACTTTTTTAAGAATAAATGACTGAATTCTAGGACTATGATCTTATAAGATCATTAGAGTCGAATCTAATAAACATCTTTTTTAAAAGCATATGTCTTTATAAGAAGTTAAAATAAGATTGTTACAAAAATAAGGTTTTGTTTAACCATTTGAGCGCTATGAACTCATATATGCGTTCGGCAAAATCGTTCACCATGGGTTATGAATGCATATATGGATTCTCACACAACTATTCAATTTAGACTATGAACGCATATATGCGATACTAACGATGCTTGTGAGCCTACAGATATAAAAAAACAACAACATAGCAAGCAGTGCACTTTCTCATAGAAAGTACGCTGCCCATAGCACACACTTTACGTTCCACAACTCAGCGCTAAAAGGGTTACATTAAATTTATATTATTACAAATATTCTTACAAAGATTTTAGGAGAGCATAATTTTTAGGAACACATGATTTTCATTGCCAAAAAAAAAGACATCGTAATTAAATTAAAGTTGAAAAATGAATTATCAGTCTTTTAGAGGTTTTACGACAATATATAATTCTTAAAACATGATAATGAATTAATTGTGTAATACTAAAATACATACTAAATCTTATTTGAAGTTCATCGTGCAGGTAATGTTCTTATTTATTCGACACATTTCTATAAGTGATTTGAGGATTTCTTCTTCAAATCTTCTAGTGGCTTAACAGATTTATCTCATACGTCACTTTTTCGTTACTAATTTTTAAGAAATATGTAATCTATTTTTTTAAGAAATATGTAATTAGTCGGGGTGCCAGAGGTTCAAAAAATGGGTTATTTCGTTGTTGGACGGAATTTGATGAAAAATGGCAGAAAGGGAAGGTCATTGCCCGTACAGTGACCCATTAAAAAAGTTAGAATGAGCGATGTCGGGAAGGTACTTTGTTATTGCAAAATAACTTTGATAACCCGTTATTTTTCAGTTTTCTTGGAATAACTCGAAAACGAAGCGTTTCAGCGAAAAATATTAAATACAAAAGTTGTTCAGCTGATGATTTTACGTAGGAATACGGTTTTTTGATTAATTAAAAAATTGTTTTTCCGACCGAAAACCAGCAGAAAAGTAACAAAAATGCAAAAACAATAAGCATTAAAAAATAAAGGAAAAAAACGATTTCCATCGTTGATATTTGGGTTATTGATAGGTATTGGTATTGTTAACCAAATGCACCCGGTCCGGTTTTTCAAAAACAATATGGCGACCTATTGCAACATTGTTAAGTTAAAACTTTGGAACGCTGTAAATTCTGCATGAACAAACGGATCTTGATGAAACAAATTGGAATCGGTAGGTATTAACGGCATCTTTGAGTGTGCCAAATTTCAAAATTTTTCAACAATTACTTTTTTTGTTATTAACCAATGTGTATTCGTAATTTCGTCAATTTACAACATTAAGCTTTGCAACAAAATGCATCAAATCATCAAAACTCGCTATTTTCGCGTTTTTAGTCACCACTGTAGGATGTTAAGAGTAATCAAATGCATTTTGTTTATTGTTGTAATGTTGTAAATTGACGAAATTACGAAGCACAGCAAATGGTTTTTGGTTAATAACAAAAAAAGTAATTGTTGAAAAATTTTGAAATTTGGCACACTCAAAGATGCCGTTAATACCTACCGATTCCAATTTGTTTCATCAAGATCCGTTTGTTCATGCAGAATTTACAGCGTTCCAAAGTTTTAACTTAACAATGTTGCAATAGGTCGCCATATTGTTTTTGAAAAACCGGACCGGGTGCATTTGGTTAACAATACCAATACCTATCAATAACCCAAATATCAACGATGGAAATCGTTTTTTTCCTTTATTTTTTAATGCTTATTATTTTTGCATTTTTGTTACTTTTCTGCTGGTTTTCGGTCGGAAAACAATTTTTTAATTAATCAAAAAAACGTATTCCTACGTAAAATCATCAGCTGAACAACTTTTGTATTTAATATTTTTCGCTGAAACGCTTCGTTTTCGAGTTATTCCAAGAAAACTGAAAAATAACGGGTTATCAAAGTTATTTTGCAATAACAAAGTACCTTCCCGACATCGCTCATTCTAACTTTTTTAATGGGTCACTGTACGGGCAATGACCTTCCCTTTCTGCCATTTTTCATCAAATTCCGTCCAACAACGAAATGAAAACCTCTGGCACCCCGACTAAATCTATTGAAGTTATTTTCTTAAGTAAAGCCTATTTTGATTCTCGTAAAATTGTTAGAAGACTTAGAAAGAAAAAGTTAAGACAATTATTTTTTTTTGGGAATTTGATTCCTTAGAAAAAGTTCGTCTCATAAGACAATGACGGAGTTAGGCAAACATATGATGTACTAATTCTGAACTAAAAATTCCTTGGAATGTTCATCGAAAATTACAATTTACAATTAGATTTTATTTTTGTTGGTGTGTTTGTGGAGGTTTCTTCCAAAAAGGCATAAGCAAAAATTCTGTGCCGAGTAAAATGCTTTTAAAGTCTTAAATTCAATATTCTCAGAAACAAAAACAAGACAAACAAGTCTAAATTTTTTTTTTGCGATTCAAAGGAATTAATTTGTACTGGAATTTAAGATTCCCTTTCCCCATAAAACGGTTCAGTTATCCTTGCTCGAGTGAGCGATTACTTTTTTGAATTTAATTTTTATTTCATTATATTTTGTGGGGAGGGCACGGGGATTTCTGGGGGTGGCCGTGTACACCCCTGCTCTGTACTGGCTACGCGCATGCCTTTTTTTGTATTATTTTGTAGAGCAAAAGTTCTGTCAGGACTAATTGGTAGCTAGTGCTTTTATTAAATACAAATGAACTACTTCAAAGGATGAAATGCAAAGGCTGAAAAGAGAAAGGACAAAAATTATGAACAAAATCAAACAAGCAGAGTTAGGTACTATCTTTTTTTTTTCAATCCAGAGAGCCACTAAGGGCTATTTTCAAAGTATATAAGGGCCTGTTTGAAATATAAATATATTATTTGCAAAGTTGTCGTAATTAAAAACAAACAAGGGACAGGGAAGGCCCAGGACTTATTACATTTTCTTACCCTCTTTGACCGGGGGGAAAGAACGATTGTGGGGATATTGGGTAAAACAGGATTTCTTTGATTTGTTTACGACTCTCAATTACGTCGGGAACAAACACAACAAAATCCACATTAAGTTAAGCACAAGTAATGGAAAAATGGGGCCGTTTTTATTATTTGCTACTAGAACGCATTCCTTTCGTTCCTTATTGGACGGGCGGGCGCATTTATTTAAGAGCTTATGCGAAGGGATGTAATTCCTGTTGTAAATTCACAAGCAAAATAGGGGCATTTCTGGTGCGCTCCAAGTAGAATAACATTTTAAGACAGGTAATGTCATTGTAGGTGATTGTGCTAAGAGCTTAATCCTCGAGTAAACGGGCAAAGAAGCAGGCAGTGAGAATTAAAGCCCGCTTTGAGCTGGGGAGAACGCTTAATCCATTTCAGCAGACAACCACTTGTTAAAGTGGTCCAATGTCCTCGAGAATATTAAAAGGATTTCTGTGTGTCACCTGCTTAATCTGAGCAGATGGCAGGGAGTAGGTATTTTTACCTCTGAGTTGGCGCCACCTTTGCAAGCAAAAATTATCGGAAAATTCTCGTGCAGGGCGAGGGTTGCCTTCTTTTGCCTTCCTCTTGCCTAACCGGAAGTAGTTTGAATTCCCTAGACGGCGCATTTCAGCCTCTACATTTCTTGCAATCGCATTTCTTCTCGAAAGCAGTAATTTTAATGAAATCGTCCCTTTGGGACCGCTCACGGAGCTCTTGAAGTGGCCATAAAGTACATTTTCTGGCTCAGCGATTTTTAACAATTTTTATTTAACTTCTATTGCAGGCTACGGCTAAAGCCGCGTCTACCAGGGGATTTGATATTTATACACGGTGCGGTGTAGCGGCATGAAGTGACACTCAAATCTGAATAACGACATATCTGCAGTCGAAGGAGGACGATTTTGCGTTCTCGTAGGCCTCCTGTGCTTCCTTCTGAACTAAATTTTTCACAGTCGTACATTTATCGTCCTCTTTTCGCAGATTTCCTGCACTGCCTGCAAGATGGCAGCCTATTGGTCATAACTCGTAAGTAAATTGCCCGAAAGTGGTTTTCAAGCCTATTCAATCACAAGGTATAAATCATGGTGCGTGTTTGGTGCCGATATTTTCGCAAAATTGAACAATTTTCCGTGGAATGCCGCTGACAGCATATATTAAATAAACGGCGAATGAGCAACAATTGTTTTCGGTAGATTTCCTTGAAACTCCAAATCTACCTTTCTGTATATACCTATACATATATGCTAGGCGCATACCCATAAGTACGCAGCATAATATACGTTAATATGAAATGCGAACAAAGTAATTTTTATCTCAATGATTTTATTGACTTTGTTACACTGGCCGCCGTGCGGGATTATTCTGATTATAGTCAATACTGAAAAGCTTTGATTACAAAGCTGGGAAATTCCATGTAACCATCCTTTGAACGGTTTTCATAATGATATTATTAGAGAAAAAAGGATTATTTTCCATTCCAAGTATGTATATCAATTTTTGATTCATAGTAGAGGTAATTTGAGCATCAAAATTTCTGAGAGAATATTTCTTATATCAAGCGCAATTGTGTATAGGTATTTGGGTATATGAAAATAAGAAGCAACATATAATAGAAGGTTTTATGTTTTATGACAACTATCAATCAAACAGTGATAAATTTGACTAAAATTCAATAATTATTCTATTCGTTATCGGATTAGCACAAAAGGTAATAAAACCGAAGAGCGTACAGGCTTTCTTGCTCATGTAAACTAGCATGGATTGTGGAATTTTTAATAGCCAAAAATGAAAATTAAATTTTAAAATATATTTGATAGGACCGTATATATCGCCGCATAGGGGGCCTCCGAACAAGGACGGTATTATTTTACGATATGGATTAAAAAAATATTTTTTCAAATGCAACATTCAAAATATATTTATTTAAAAACTTAGTATTATAGTACATAACTATGACTTACATATTTAAAATATACCTAATTTATCCTGTACTACAATAGCATATTCTTGTTGTCTTTCTTAACTAATTGACCGAGAGTAAGTGGTGAATTTTACGTTAAAAAGTAAGGAAACACAAGTTCATGTAATACTGTGTTTTATACATTTCAAAATAACTTACAGCTCTTTAAAATAGTTTTTTTTTTTTAACTTTTAATTATGGACTTGTACTTTCAAATTATTTGAATATTATATTGTATTTGATCTTACAATAGTTCCATTGTAAATCTGGTAAAAAGAAAATTCAACCGTGCATATCCTGTTGGCCACAATTATACTTTTTCATTGTGGACCTCCTGTGAAGATTCTAAAACTGAGTTTCCGGGATTCGGAGTGGATGGGAAACCACGCCCCCGTCTTGAATTTGTTGCGTTGTAAATGGTTTTCTCAAATATCTCTAAAAAAGTTGTTTAAGCAAAGTTGTAGATAATTTAGTTCTGTATAAAAATGACCTCTATTAAAAATTGTGTCCAATGTACAGTTATCAATATATTTTAGAAAACAATTTACACCCTTCTTTTAAAGATGGCGGAGTTTCCCATCCCTTCACAATTGCGGAAACTCACAAGGAAACGTTCTCAGGTGTGTCTCACCGACTTTCATGAAATTGAAATATGTTGTAGAGCATCGAAAAATAAGAGACACGTATTTTTTTTTATCTGCGGATACGCAAGGTTAGGGGGTGAAAACCACCCCTAAAGTTTACCCTCAAAAACAATTTTTCTTAAAAATTTCAAGTTCTAATGAATTTTTTCGAATGAAACAAAATGGAAATGATGTCTCGTAAATATACTAACCTTTTGTAAGTAATCCGGTTCCCAGGGGTTGCAATCATTATTTTTTATTTCAGCATAAATTATATTTTTGCGTCACAAAAATAACAGTTTTAGATAAAAATCATTGACAAATATTTTTTTACATACGATTTTGAAAAACAAAATTGACCTGTTTTTGCGTTTTCTTGAAAAGAGCTCTTTAAGGGCGTAAAAACTACCCCTAGCACTAACACATGATGTATATTCTTTCAGACATCAGTTTTTTTCGTGAAAAAGAGTATTAAGGGGTTTTTGGAGTCGCTGATTACGAATCTGATGTCAAATTTAAAAAATTCAAAATGGCGGGTCCAACATGGCGGACAAATTTTTGAAAAATACATACATTTTTATAAAAACAACTATAAATAAAAGTTTTTGAGGTCGCTGATTACGAATCTGATGTTAAATTTAAAAAATTCAGAATGGCGGATCCAACATGGTGAACAAACTTTTGAAAAATACATCAATTTTTATTAAAAAAAAAAATAAAGAAAAGTTTTTGAGCTCGCTGATTACAGATTTACAATCGTAAATGAATAATTAAAAATGATAGATTCATTATCGCGCACATATGTTTTAAAAGTATTATAATTTTGATAACAAATAATAAACAGGGGTTATTGATATCGTTCATTATGAATCAATTTGTAAATTCAAAGTCAGACTTATAAAATTTTAAATATATATGTACAACATTTATACATAACTGCATTCATCTGTGAAAATGTATACAATGATGACAGTCTTCAAAATAATGCTTTAAACATAATGATTTTTTACACCACGAACATCGAATTATAGCAACGTTTCTACAGCCTTGCACTTCACATCTAGTATTGCTAGAATTCCCAAAACTAAAATCGACGGGGTTCTCAAAATGTCCAGGCTTTTCATTGGTATATCCACTTATACCATGAGTACTTAAATAGATTTATATACCGTGGCGAGGAGAGTTGATTATGAACTAATGACTGCAATTTAAAGATATTATTTCTTAAATGTAAAGTAAGATCCGAATTCATTAATATAACGCTATCCGAGAAGTGTCGAACGTAATTTTTCCATATTCGGAAACCAAATACATCCAACGGTTGTATGTTGCCCGTAGCACCGGTAGGTATTTTTTTCACTTCTACTATTTTATTCGATGGAGTATTTTGTTCTATTATTTTGTCACAATGGCCGCTTCACGAATCAATTAAAAGGATTGAATGAGATCCAACGTTAGGGAGAAAACTATTTCTAAACCATGTTTTGAAGTGATCTGAAGTGTACAATGAAATATGAATATTTTATAATAATGTCCCATATAATTACACTGTTGTACACCGAGTTTTACCTAAGGTCGAGACTAAGCAGAATGGATTCATTGTATTGAAATATGACATTTCGCCAAGTTTCATGCAAATTCATAAAAAAATTAAAAAGTTATTAATGTTTAAAGTTTTAAAAGAGACGAAAAAAATATTGTCCAATTTACTTGGTTTTTGGTATACGAGTTGAGAATAATTAATTAAAACTGTTTACATTGTCAACAATTTTTTATAATAATTAATTATATAAGTTTTTTACACGAAAATTTTTCGAAAAATGAAAAGAAAAGTTATAAATCGGCTCATTAAGCAGAATGTTTGTCGAACAAAAAATTTTTTTATGCACATCATACATTTCTATGATCAGCTAGAAATTCTGCATACACTCACAAAAAAAATTTCTAATTTTCAATATTAACAATTTTTTGTTAATAACTTTTTAATTTTTTTATAGAATTGTTAAATATTTCGGATTATGAATCCTCTTGATGTCCTTCACAAACGCTATAAAGGGTTTGCTTAGGTAAAATTTAAAAGTCGATTCTGTACAACAGTGTTATAAATGTATGTTACCTGTAGTTAGTTTTCCTGATTTTGAACAGTCTACATGAATATTGTCAGGTCTGACAGGTCTTAAATTTTTTTCTACTATATAGGACCAAAATGTCCAGTTGGCTCTTTCAAAACCAAATATAATGGTGATAAAAGTTTTCCTTCCCTAGATATTAGTGGCTGAATAGTTACAAATTCGTTTGCTATTAGTTCTCAAAGAGCACAGTTTATTGTAAAAAGCGCGTCAGAGGTAGACCACACATATATGTGTGTACACAGAATGTAGAGAAACGCCTATATACATTTGTATATCCATCAGGAATATTACAGATTTTTTAAATGTATGAGAATCTCGTTTGAAGCTAAATACCAAGCAAACGGCGAACACTTCGATTAGCATATTTTATTTTGAAATATTGGCCTTCGATCTGGCTACAATTTCAGGCTTTGAAGCATAAGTTTTGGGTTTATTAGGTTTAAGATTTATAACATGTAACTTGAGGTTTGGAATTTATAGCTCACTACAATTATGGCATTAGAAAAAAAAATAAATACATGGTAACTTTTTTAAGAGATTGAAGAACGTAATTTCGATTTAGATCCAATGTATTAAAACTGTTATTTAAAATTTTTTTATTATTTTTAATAAAAATTGATGTATTTTTCAAAAGTTTGTTCACCATGTTGGATCCGCCATTTTGAATTTTTAAAATTTAACATCAGATTCGTAATCAGCGACCTCAAAAACCTTTATTTATAGTTCTTTTTATAAAAATTGATGTATTTTTCAAAAATTCGTCCGCCATGTTGGACCTGCCATTTTGAATTTGTTAAATCTGACATCAGAGTCGTAATCAGCGACTCCAAAAACCCCTTAATACTGGTTTTCACGAAAAAAACTGATGTCTGAAAGAATATACATCATGTGTTAGTACTAGGGGTAGTTTACCCCCTTGAGGAGTTTTTCCCAGGAAAACGCAAGAACAGGTCAATTTTGTTTTTCAAAGTCGTCAGCGACTCCAAAAACCCCTTAATACTGGTTTTCACGAAGAAAACTGATGTCTGAAAGTATATAGTCTAAAATTCAACCCTTAGTTCACGCCATAGAGCCAGATGCTCTATCTAATTTTTCCTCTGGGGATTCTACACCCGAAATTTGCGCTCTAGACAAGAAAATATCTCAGAGCAAGACCGATAATTAATTTCTGATTTGTTGGAACTGTCGCGATATCGGGCACCGCTACCACGATTGTACAAAAGGGTACCTAGGGGTATTCTGCTACGGTTGCGATCGCCCCGGCTTCCTCAAACCGAACTGCCCTTCATGTCTTGGCTTACCGGGAAACCAAAAGCCGAGCGCGACAAACCCTGGGGCGGCGCGTTCGGCTTTAAATCCGTCGCGCCCCAAGGTTACTTCGGAGGAAGCTGCGACGAATACCGAACCCAGTCTGCACCGCTAAATAATGCTGTCGTTCAGGAAACACCAGTACTCGGGGTGTCAAATCTCGGATATGTCAGCAGTTTCACAGACTATGAATTTTACTGGCACACAGACCACTCAAACTCCTTCCCCAAATTTAGCGAAACCTTTGAAGTATAGATCTCAACCCGCTTCACCGGCGACATTTTGCCGCCCACGCGGGCTGCCGCCCACGCGGGCTGCCGCCCGGGGCGGGCCGCCCCCTCCGCCCCACCCACGCTACGCCACTGGTTGCAACCCCCGGGGACCGGATTACTTACAAAAGGTATAGTATATTTCCATTTTCTTTCATTCGAAAAAATTCATTAGAACTTGAGATATTTAAGAAAAACTGTTTTTGGGGGTAAACTTTAGGGGTGATTTTCACCCCCTAAACTTGCGTATCCGCAGATAAAAAAAAATATGTGTCTCTTAATTTTCGATGCTCTACAACATATTTGAATTTCATCAAAATCGGTGAGACACACCTGAGAACGTTTCCTTGTAAGTGCAAAGTTATGACGATTCATAGACGAATTAATCCAATAGAATGGAATTATAATATACAAAACCTGCATTTATCGAGAGTTTCTGAATTCAAAGATCTAGGAGTTGATGACAAACTTACATTTTCAAGTCATGTTGACTTTGTAGTAAGCAAAGCATTTATGTTATTAAGTTTCATTAAAAGAAATACTACAGATTTTTGTAATCTTCCCTCTCTTATTAAATTATATATATCTATGGTCAGATCTATCTTGGAATATGCTTCAGCTATATGGTCTCCACATCATACTAATCATATTAAAAGAATTGAATCTGTGCAGAGATATTTTACTAGATTCTTATTTCGAAAATTTTAATATCTCCAAATAACAAACGATTTTCCATCATATGATACCAGATGTTTGTTACTGGGTCTACGAAAACTTGAACAGGGACGCATTTATACTCGAGCTTTATTTATCAGGGACATTCTTACGTGTCATTTAAATTGCCCTGGACTTTTAAATTTAGTTCAAATTCATGTACCTTATATAAACATGCGCTCAAGAAATTTATTACATCAACCTTCTTGTAGAACTAATTACAGTAAATTTGAGGTGATAAATCATTCTATAAGACTTTTTAATCAGCACTGTGACTTTTTCGAGTTTCATATGTCAAGAAATGAATTCAAAGGAAATATGCTAGCATTAGTACCAGCTAAACCAACCAAAGTTATAGTGAAGCCTGCATTTAATATTAAGTATTTAGGTTTAGTTAAGGATTTCTTAGTCTCTAAGAATTGTAAATCGGTAGACTAAATAAATATATAAATAAAATATTTAAATATTTAATAAAATAATGGAGCATTTTAATAATTTAGTATGATGTCCTCTCCCTTATATTGTAAGTTTAGGTAGTTTTCGACAATGTACTTAATTATATACAAATTACGGAACCTTTGTATATACATATGTAAATTATAGTTCATTCTTGATTTGATTGACTTTACCTAACTGCACAAGAGATTAGTTAACTATATGTTTCATTTCTTTCGCTTTTTTTACTTCAAACCATAATGTCACATTGTTGCAATTTAAAATTAAATAAGCCATAAAAGGACCTCAGCTTAATTTGTTAGGTCACATCTTTAGCAGTAATCACAATGTACGAGTGCCAAAAAATAACGAAATAAACAATTTCCTGATATCATTTTTACAGGGCTGTAAAATATGTATCTCACCCGTCAACTAGAAAAGTTTAAGCAGTCGCATGCGACCCCGACAATAAAACGAAATTTAATAAAAAAGTTTTAGTGGTACTCACCGTTCAAAAGGATCACCAAAACGAAAATCGTCTCAATGATAGCCTGTGTATTCTTCACCATCACTATACACTATAAATATAGTAAATCACGTGAGTTTTACATTTTCCTTCCCAACTTCTAGACGAGTTCATCCGTCGTAAAGTGAGGCTCGAACCTGGAAGAAAAAAGAGGGAGATCTCATAAAAATTGCTGAACGGACTGGTCTCATGACCGGATATATTTATACTGCAAACAAGGGATTAAAGCAGATAGTTAGCCAGAGATATTGCCCCACAATCGGAAATTGGTGAATAATAAAGAATGAAGCGGGTGGCGGGGAAAGCGGGAAGGCATTGGAGCGGAATGGAAGGAGTATGTGAAAACGTCGAAAAGTAAGTCCTTGGACCGAAGATTGCCTCTGTCGCAGAAGCAGATCCGAAATCTGTTAAGTCGGTGCTGAGATAGGCAACTTAAGCCGGGGATGCTTTACGTGATTACGCGTTTGATGTATTTTGTGCGTTCTCCCATTTCCGGTATACAAATAGCCCTAATTTGCGGTAGCCGTATTTAGGTAGTCTTATCTTTGGCAGCGAACGTGCACCGCCCCCGATATTGCTGAATACGGGGCCCATAAATATCTGCACAAATTGTTTCTGGTGCCTCCTTGCTTAATTGGGACTTTCTTGACGGAAACAACTTTAATAATGTTTTCTAATTCGTTATTGGCGCGCATGTTTTACGCCAAGTAAAGGTGTGGGGGTGTGATATGAAATGGTAGCGAGCGGGGGCGGTGTCATAGGCACGCATAAGTATGCTCACGGCATATTCTGGAGAATGTGAAAATTGCTTTCGAATAAGCACATTGAGCGCTTTGGAACGACCTAATTAACAGCGGGGACGGCTGGCTGCCTGCTGCCTTATTCGCCACCCCTACCATCATACACTACTACCCCCATCACCATCATTTACACCAACACCGCCGCCGCTCTGATTTAATAATTTCAGAAGCAGAAAATTGCGCTCATATTAAAAGGCTTGCCCGAAGTTAGATCCGTCGACTGTGAAATTCATTTAAGCAACTTAGCGTTTAGGCGCGGTGTAAATTTGTGGAAAAAACGTTTCAATGAGGTCCTTAGCGTGCGCGGTTTTTGGGTTATTTCCTAATGAATATATTTTCCAGTCGTCTGATGTGGGCGGGTTCACTTTTCAAATTCTGAGCTACCATATACGGCACCTGGTTATGAACTCAATTTCAAAAGTTTAACCGAATACTCACGATTTCCTGACGGCTTCTTATTAATTCTGCCATATGTGAAAAGGTCTCCTAACTTCATATGTGCTTCATTTCATGCAAATTACTTTGTCAGAGTGAGCATCGTCGTCCCGTTTAATATTCCGGCTGGCAAGATTAAGGATAACCTGGAGAAATTCCCGGGAATCAAGGTATTTCCAATGAAGACCTCATGAACTCCGCAAAGGCTTATATAATCTTTCGAAAGATTTCGTTCGAAGAACGGTGCGCGGATGGGCTCTTTTGTAACTACCCAAAAAGGAAGATAACATTTTGTGTAAGAGATATAGCTTTAAAATTCCGAGAATTATAAATTCATATTAAGTGGTGGCTTAACCCAGGAGGATGGCTGGTTTCTGAATTTATTGTGCGGTTACAACTCAAGAAGATTTTGTATAGAAAATTAAACCCTCCTACAGTCATGTTCTGTGTCACAAACTATTCAGACTAAGCTGAGGGGTTTACTTTAATTTTATGTTGTGAGCAATGTGTGCATTTCTAGGGGTTAATTTACCGCAAAAATATCTTGAATCTTTGAGAAAGTTTCTGTATGACGGTTTAAAAGGGTTGAGGTTTTGTGCACATACTTTTATACCATTCAAGCCTTTCCAGTAAGTATTTCGAGCATTCCCTTAATGTCGCCTTAAGCTATTGCAGAGATTTATTTGGATCCTCTCCAAAACTTCAAGACGATACAATCAAAGAAATCTGAAAGGATTCTTATCTTTTCAACATGTTGAATAAGAGAGAAAATATCTTAATTAATCGACTGAATGCAAACTAACTCTAAAGGCAGAAATTATAATCAATTTGAAAATTTGAAAAATATGTTAGTTACTTGTTTAATATAATCTTTACGTTTTTGAAGTGTTTTTGTTTCTTAAGATTTTGATGCATTATTATATGAATTACATTGCGCAAATTAAAAAACGGAAACTTCCTTCCATGGGCGTTGTTAGAGGGGGTTGTTTCCATGCCTCTTTATTTTAAGATTCAATAGCAATCCTACTTAGAAAATAGTGTCGAATAATCGCTATCAGTTTGAAAGAAGAAGGAACCAGCTTACACTTGTTCGGTTTTGTCATTGCGCGCGCTGCTAAGTGTTTCCAATCATTGAATTAAAGTGTTCAATAACAGATACAGTAGAACCTCGATTATCCGAACCCTCAATTATCAGAACGCTGACTGCGATTCTTTGACCGAAGCAAATCTAGGCAATGTTTGGAAGAAATTGTGGACCCTTATTAATTGACGATTTTATAAAAAAATAATATAAAAAAGCATTCGACTTTTTTCAGGTGTTTTATTGGGTTGGTTCAAAAGTAATGAGATACTCTAGAAAACTCGACACATGTCCTTTTTCAAATTAACTATTTTCGACCATATTCTAGTATGTTGTAGAACATTCTAGGTACTTCTGTTTTGTAGGTATATAAAAGCGCTCCCACGATTCATTTAGTCAGTTTGGAGAAAAATGAACTAGCGACAAATTCAAATTTTATATCTATACGAGTATTTATTAGGTCACAGCGCGCGGGCTGCGGCTGATAATATCAATGCAGCATTGGGCGCTGGAAGTACAAACCATGCCACGGTGTCTTGATGGTTTGAACGTTTTAAATCAGGAGACAGAAGCCTTGAAAGTCTTCTCACACTCAGGACGACCACGGGCATTGGATAATGAAGATTTGCATCGCGAATTGCAGTCGAATCAGGATGCCACCTTTCGTGAATTAGTTAAATTAGTGGAAGCATTAAACTGCAGTCACCACGCCATGGAATACCATCTGCATGAGCTAGGGTATCGAAAAGTTTTGGCTCGATGGGTACCGCACATCCTTACAGATGCCATTCGTACTGTTCGGGTTTTCTAATTGTCAATCGCTTTTGCTGCGACCTCGACGTAAAGAGCTTTTGTCTGATCTGGTTATTGGCGATGAATCATGGATTCATTACGAGAATGATACACGTCGTGCTTTTTGGCTGCCTCGAGAAGAAATCCCACCAACTCACCCGAAGCAAAGTCAAAAGCATAGCTTTAAGGTTCTGCTTGTTTTTGGGATTCGCAAGGCATAACTATTGTTAAATGAAACGTTAAAAGCTGACAAATATTCAACTAAGCTCAGCAAACTAGCTACTGCTATCACGAAAAAAACGATGTAGACGAGCCAAGGTATGTGTACTACATGATAACGTACGCCCTCACCTTGCATCTGCCGTTCGCCAACAGCTGGAGAAATTTGGCTGGGAGGGGCTACCTCACTCACCATATTCCCTAGACATCGTCCGATCAGATTATCATTTGTTTAGAGTCCTGAAAAATCATTTGCGGGATAAACATTTTCATGGTTTCTCTGATGTAGAGTCAGAGTTGAACAAATTTTTCGAGTCGCAGCCACCAGAGTACTGGGCGAAAGGCATTCAAACTTTGCCGGATCGTTGGCCAAAGGTTTTGGATCCTGATGGTGATTACATTATTGACTGAGCTTCTTTTATCATAATAATAATAAAATATATAAAACGTAAACCAAGTGTCTCATAATATGTATGTCAAATTTTAATATACTGTACTGTTTTTATGTAAAAAGGTGTTGTTTTTGTTTGATCTTGTCCCAAAAATCCACATTTCGATTATCCGAACTACTCTCAGTCCCAATTAGTTCAGATAATCGAGGTTCTTCTGTAATTAATACAAGTTAATCGTAAAGACGTAAGGTTTTGTTTTTGTTTTTACTAAGTATTTAGTAAATTAGGATGTCGGCTTGAAATTGAATCAATCACCTCGCCTCATTTAGAGGTTTCTTTATTTGTTTGAGCTTGAATGAAAAGTAGGTACCTACCTACCTACTTACTAAAAACAGAGTTGTATACCGTGAGATTAACTAGTACCTACATGTAGTAGTACACTAATTAACCGACTTAAAAAAAGAACGAAGTTCTCAATTAGAATATTTTTGTTTTTCCTTTTTTATAAGTATTCCGTCAATATCTTTGCCGATTTTTTCGATGATTATTTTTTTCTTCGATACAAATTATATGAAAATCGGTGCAGTACTTCTTTAGAAAACTAACAAAAACAAGAAAAAAGATTGCAAAATTTGGGACTGTTGCGATTGAAGCCGGTTGTTTTTAGAGTTTTTAACGTAGTCAATTATTAATAATTTTTTAGTTTTATAGTAAAAAGAAAATGAAATTGATTTTCTTTAAATTTCTACTACAAATACTAAAATAATTATATTTAAACTTTAAGTAGCATAAAGGAAAGGCAGGAAATCATTTCTGCTTAAAATTCTAACTATCGTATAAATTTAATGACAAAGTATTTTTTTGATTATTTCATTCGGTTATGTTTTGTTTCATTAAGTTGGTTATCGGTTTTTTATATACACTCTCTTTTTTTTTCTAGGTATAAAGTATGAAACAATTCAAAGATATCAGAACATTCTTTGAAATATCCGAATCTTCGGTGAAACATGATAATGAAAAGATGGGAAATACAAGTAGTTCTAGTTCTTCTATATAAACAACTATTCATATGAAGAAAATCGGTCCAAAAACTGAGGTAGACGATGCAGAAGTTTTTATAAATATCAACTATTCTATTATTAAAAAACAATTCGATTTTCACTTGGGAATGAGATATTTTTCCGGACACTATTATATCTTCTTTCCAAATTTTATCGAAATCCGTTCAGCCGTTTAAGCCTGAAAAACAGACAGACAGATTTTCTTTCGCATTTATAATATTAGTATAGAAGTATGGATTTAGCAGCACCATTAGACTTTCAACTTTACTAAGGAGTTAAGAAAGACGGCACATGGGAATAATGAGAGTGAATGAACTGCATTATTATTTATCACTAGGCGTAATTTATGATTTCTCATTATATGATTGAGGTGAGTTCAGCTGGACGGCTGAACAAGATGCCCCCGTTTTTTAATTTGCCTAGTGTAGATCCAAAACCTTTTGTCAAAAGTAGTATTCTTCAATAATTTTGATTTGAGGCCTTTCTTCTTTAGCACTTTTTGTTAGGCGATGGGCCGCCGCTTAAGAAAAACTAAGTTTTTATAATATTTTGAGGTTTAGTTTTAATTTAAATTATTTTTGTTGTTGTTGTAATTCAGGATAGTACTTAGCTGAAGCAGCAGGCAAACATTAAAACATAAGAAATAATTATTAAGATGTTAGTCTAGTGTATGTTTAACATTTGAAAAAAATTTAAACCCCACTAAACTGCAGCAATGTAAAAAATGTCTTTGAACTGAACGAGAATTTTGAGAAAATTATGACTTGAATTTTTTGATGTATTGGGTGTGTTAATATGACTCTGCCCTTTCCCAAAAGATGTCATTTTTAGAATTGCTTATATGTACTAATAAATGGCAACAGTTATGTTCGATGGTACTTAATGTCAGCTGTCAAACGCATTACGTGACATTTGGTTGAAATATTAGCAACAAGTGCTTGTACCTCCTTGAAAATTTCCAAGTTCCAAGTAAACATCATTTACGGAAGTGCTATTACATTATTTTATTGCAATGAAAAGTGCAGCGGAAACTCATCGTTTGCTTGTGGAGATTTACGGTGAGCATGATCCATCTAATACAACTTGTAAGGAAAGGTTTCGACCATTGCAATAATGATTTTTGCACTGACAAAGAACATGGAAAACAAGAAGATGCGGAATTAGACGCATTATTGGCAGAGGATTCTTGCCAAACTCAATCAGAATTGGCTGGAGCATTAAATGTTGAACGATCAACTGTTGCAAAGCGTTTAAAAGCAATGGGAATGGTTAAAAAAGTTGGTAACTGGGTTCCATATGAATTGAAAGAAAGAGACATCGAATGTCGAAAAACAATTTGTGAAATGCTACTTCAAAGGCAGCAAAGAAAAGGATTTTTGCATCCAATAATCACAGGAGATGATAATGAAATGGATATATTATGAGAATCCTAAACGTAAAAAAGCTAGGGTGAAGCCAGGTGAACCCGGCTCATCACAACCAATGAGAAATATTCACTGTGACAAGGTTATGCTCTGCATTTGGTGGGATCAGAGAGGTGTTTTTTATTATGAGTTGCTCGAAACCTCTCAAATTATTAATGGAGAAGTTTACCGACGAGAACTAATGCGTTTGAAGGGAGCCATAGAAGAAAAACGGCCAGAATGGGTGAATAGGCACACTAAATTAATTCCTCAACAGGATAATGCCAAACCGCATACCGCATAAGTCATGAAAAGATACACCCATGGACAAATAATTAGAAACAGTTTGATCAGCACTGCTTTGTGCACTCTCCTTCTCTCTCCTTAGTTTCAAATCTAACGGTATGATACCAGCGAAAACCTAGCGACCACGTGCTACTTAAAAACTGCATTTTTAGTAGTAGTTCGTGCCCACCGAACATCCTGTGGTGAAATCATTTTGCGTGAATGCTATTTTACGTGGACAACTAATTAAAAACAGTATTCATTTTTCCATCTTATTAAACAAAAATTTATTTCTCTGAATAATGGGTATTGGTAAATATTTAAGTTACATTAAATATTCATGTCAAGACACTATTTTTGTCAATTCATTGTTTATAAGCATGGGCAAACAAAAAAATTGTAACGCTTCCATGCACATGGAAGTAGTGCGTCTTTGGTAAGCAAAAATGTCTTATTGCCAAATTGCAAACCAATTGATATGCTCTTTAAAACTTGTTTATGGAGCAGTAAAACATTTCCAAGTACACGGAACAATAGAAAATGTTCTAAGATCCCGGAAAATGTCTGATCTAACAGATCGACAAATCATCAGAGAAACGAAAAAGGACACTAGGAAGAATTCTACTGACATCTACCGCAACATTTTCGGTGATAACGTAACGGCAGTTTCAGCGAAAACCGTTAGAATGTGTTTGACTGAGGCTGGGTTGCACGGCAGAGTTTCACGGAAGAATCCATTAGTGTCTGCAAGCAACCGTAAAAAAAGGATTGAATTTTGACAAGCCTCATTTGGCCTGGACAGCAAACCAATCAAAATATGTGTTAGGGAGCGACGAAATAAAATTTAATAGAACGGGTCCAGACGGTAGAAGGTCTGTTCGTCGACATAAAGTCGCTGCATTTGATTCGAGGTATACTACTCTTGTTGTAAAGTATGGCGAATGATCGATCATCGTGTGGGGCTGCTTTTTCTGGTATGGAATTGATCTCATTCATAGCATAGAAGGCACTCTGATGAAGGACAAGTACGTTGACATACTTGAAGACGTAATGTTGTCATGTGCTGAGGGAAATTTGCCTATGATCTAGACATTCCAACAGGACAACGATCCTAAGCACACAGCAAGGCATACCAACAACTCTTTTCAAGTCAACTTTATTAGTGTGCTGGAGTGGCCTGCATCAAATGCGCACCTCAATCCTATTGAATACCTGTGGGGCGACGTACAGAAATCAGTTTCTTCAAAAAACTTCAAAAATGATGATGAACTTTTTATTGATATTAAATTAGCATGGGAAAATATACCTGTGAAGAGATGTAGCCTACTTATACTTTCAATAAAGAAGAGGTGCGAAGATATAATATTACAAACGGGTTTTCCTACGAAATATTGGAAAAAAAACAATTTTTATTCCATCCAAAACGAGTGTTTCTAATTAGTTGTCCGGCGAAATTTATGTATTGGAAATATTATGGCATTGTATTCAACATGTTTAAAAAAACAATTGAAATTTAACTATAAGTTTTAATACATTGTAAGTCAAAGAATGATAATTTAGCTCCTTTTTGTACATATGAAACAAGAACATTGAGAATTTCCAACTCAATTCAACATCATATATGTGTTTCTAATTAGTAGTCCATGGGTGTATTTAGATGGACAGAACTGCACCATGCTACCGCCATATTCGCCAGACATAGCTCCTTCGGATTATCATTTATTCCGAACAATGCAGTCAGATCTTACGGAAGAACGGTTCACTTCATACTAAAGTATCAAAATTTGGATTGATAATTAAATCAGCTCAAATGACCAGGATTGCTTCATACAAGAAATACCTAAATTACCTAAAAGATGGGCGAAGGTTGTAGCTGCATACTTTGAATAAACTTTTCTTTAATTTTCTAAAAAAGCAAATGTGTTTTATTTTAATAAAAAAGGGCGGAGTCATATTCACACATCCAACAACTCCCTTTATCGAAGCAGCTAAAACCTAGGTTGGGTTAGGCTTCTACTGTAAATTTAAAAAGATTTCTAGTAAAACAATATTTTTCTGAGGAATATTTTACCACTGCATTGTAATATATATGTAGATGCAAAGTGTTCCTACAAGAATTTTAACTTTTATCACAGCAACAGAAATTAAACAATTAGCACAAAATTAATGTGTGATCATACCACGTTATCAATTTTTTTATTTATATGACACTCAGATCTATGGCTTAATGCACTTAAACAATGAAATATGCCTTTGAAATACTAAGAAAAACTGAGCACAGGAGATACCGTGACCGTTATTGCATGACAAATGTCACAATTCTGTGAATTTTATTTCAAATGATATAGCTTCAATTCGGTGCAGTATAAATTGAAGACATAATGGTTCTAATTGAAACTGAATTTTAAATGAAATAAAAATTTAATTAGGTAATTGACTGTAATTGTCATCTTCAAACCAACGGCAATTACAGAAAAATTATTAGTAATTAGTATTTTAAACTTTTTAAGTTTAAATTGCTTTAAAATGAAGCATAAAAGGTAATTAGATAGTTTTAATACTATGCAACAGAGTATCTGTTGGGAAACTTTTCACGAAATTACAGAAACTAAAAAAGCAAGCAAGTAAATATTTCCTGAAATAATCTGTCTACAAAAAATGTTGGATCCATTTAAACAATATTTTTATAAGTTTTTTACTCTTTTAAAACGGTTTGGGTTCTTGTACTTGACAAATTCTTCTTATAATTCGGCTTCTTTAGATACTGGATTAAATTACAAATGTCATGATTTTCTGGAGGACATTCTTGCCAGCAAACCAAGCGATTCGTAAATAAATCGAAAAAGAATTATTTTAAGCGAACATATATTTCGTTAACGTTATCGAAAAAGAACCGAAAACGAATTAGCTGTTGGATTATTTGGACATTCGCCATCTAATGAATCGTTTTAAACGATGCTTTACTAAACCGTAAAATCCTGGGACAAAACGATATACATTCGCTTTATTTACTCCCGAAAACTAAATCGTAAGTTATTTACGTACAGACGAAAATTTAACTAAGTTAAGATTAACTTTAAGTTATTTTTTCTTGTTGAATCACTTTCGATTCAAGTATCATGATAGTAAAAATGCACTTTAAATGAAAATAAGCGAAATCCCATTCTATATCTCTAATTCATAGTACTTTAGGGCACAGCCGGACAAAGTCCAAGAGAGCCGTATACCTGTCTAAATTTCGGGTCGCTTTCATAAGCCCCATGAATGCGAATCAAAGAGATATCTACCCATATTCTTATCTATGGAATGTAGGGGATTTTGGATTGGAAGGAGAAGAAAAGGATAGAAAGATGAGTTTCTCACTCGTACCTGCAGGAGCAATATAGCTGAGTGGAATCGACCTTGGGAGATCTCGGGAGGACTGAATTTTGAAAAAAAAAATGTTTTTAATAAACATTATTAACAAATTCATATTGTTATTAACAATTCAATTGTTTAAATCAATTTTTAACAATAGCTCTACCATAGCAAGTTAGTTAGTTAGTATTTTTATCGTATTCTCCGTCAAAGGCCATAGGGGGATAAGAAGGGCCCCCGCCCCGATTATGGCCGTTATATTTTTTTATCGTCAGGACTAACACAAGTAACAATTTGGCCAAGTTTCAGCCGTTAATGATTAACCCCCAAGGGCTGAGAATTAATTTTAACAATTTCGAAAAAAAATATCTTTCGATCGCGTTTACCGATTTGGATGGGATTTTGATATGTTGTAGATGTCACTAAAGCGCATCACAGAAAAGTGGAACAGAAAACTGGATATAACCTAAAAGAAAATTGTTTTTCTTTTTTCAAAAAAAATTTTTCACCCATTTTGAATTTTGGTACAATCACCAAAATTTTGTTATAGCTTCCTAACATAGCTTTTTATAACATATATTTTTTCCAGATTTTTTTGTCGATGTCGATTTTTGTTGGTTTTTTGTACGTTATGACTACGGCAAAATCGCCAAAAATGTTTTGTGACTTTCTAGCGTAGTTCTTTACAATATATATTTTTTCCTGGGTTTTTAGTCAGACTGAGAATTGGGCACACACGGCTGACCCACGAATACCTCCTACGGCGCACAGTGTTCCAAATCGCTCAACAGCTGGCCAAAATTAACACAATGAAAGTCAAAAAACGATATTTGTAAATATATAAATTTATTAAGGAAGTCCTTCACATAGTAATAATTTGTTTTCACTAATAGTACATTATACTATGTTTTTTAAATGTTAAAGTTGGCAGAGTAGTCATCGAGTAAATATTCAAATTTTGTCATACACCTGAACGTGAGAAAAATATTTACATATGGTATTTATTTGTTAGGCACAATGTTGCTCTTTTGACAGCACCAAATAACGATTTAATTCTGTAACGGTTTAGCTGTGACGTCACTCTTAGCGTAACCCTTGATAGAAAACAGTTGTTTTAATATATTTAGATCTACAAACCGTCAGGCACGGATCGGCGCGGTGATTCCAATGGGAACGTATTCTCTTAATAGTGATGAATATGGGGTATAAATTTCAGCTGCGGATTCGTTTTTGTGTAGCTTATTTGTCAGGTCTTAATAGGTATAGGCTGTTTTAAATTCAAAACTTCAAAATGGCGGTGGTACTAAATATTACCCATTTCTCTTTCGAATTTGTACATAGAGGTCACGGATTTCAAATATTTTAATTGTGGGATTCAAGATGACGGATTAAATCTATCATGCCGCATCAAAATTAGTAAATTTTACGATATTTTTACAAGGACATTACAAGGAGTCTTTTAATATGTGTATATTGTATTTTGCTTATGAGAGTATTTTTACTAATTTTCCGAAAAAGGACCCCCTAGAAATTTTAATACTCAGAGCTAGCTACGCCACTGAGCAGTACCATGCATAAAAATAATTTTACAGTTTTCCACAATTCTTCGAATTTCGATCTTTTGTTGCTACGTTGAAGAAGTTTCATTCCGGCATTATTCACTCTTGTTTATTTACGATTGGTGAAAGGATATTGGATTCGCCATATTGGATTCGCCATATTGGATCCGCCATTTTGAATTTTTCCATTCAGAAACCAGAAATGAAACAAGCAGCATTAAGAACTCTTATATACAAATTTTGGTAAAAATCCGATAAGATTTGCAATTTCGGTCCACCATATTGGATTCGTCATTTTGGATTTTTCCATTCTGATACCAGAAATGAAACAAGTAGCATCAAGAACCCTTATATACCAATTTTGGTAAAAATCTGACAAGGTTTTGCAATTTCGGTCCGCCTATTTTGAATTTTTCAGTTTTAAAAACGGATTTAAAATCAACGATACCGAAAACCCCTATATACTCAGTTTCAAGCATTTCTAGTGGGATTTCGAATTTTGGCCAGCTTTTGAGCGATTTGGAACACTGTGCGGCACCAAGTCCAACGCCTTTGTCCACACAATCCCTCACAATTACCCACATTCTAACCTCCTGTCCCAAATCTCTTAGGTACTTTTCTTCTCCAAATCTCACAATCTTGTTTGATCCTAACTTCCTAGGAGTCCTCAATTTCAAACATGTTTTTTGTGTAAAATACGGAGAATACGATAAAAATATTAAAAACTTGCTACGAAGTGGGGACCATTGTTAAAAATTAATTTAAACAATTAAATTGTTAATAACAAAATGAATTTGTTAATAATTTTTATTAAAAATATTTTTTTCTCAAAATTCAGTCCTTTAGTTTTACAATGAAAACAATCAAAAAAGTTCGTGGCTCAAATAGAACGGGAATTATAAATTTTTGAAAATGAGTCTCCAAGCCAAAAAATTCGCTATTATTAAATTTTCGATCACTTGTATTATCGAAAATATGGGAACGAAAAAAAAAAAAAAAAATCCTCGGACACGTATCCCTTATTTTTTTATATAGAATCCGTGAAAAAGTTTCAGCCAATTCGGAGATGTGTTGGTCAAGTTTTATCAAAATCCGTACGGTTTGTAAAAGAATTACTCATATTAATAAATAGCTCGCCATTTTTCTTAAAAAATGTACAATTCTTCGATCCGTATTTTTTCTTTGTTATCTCTTTTTAAAAACGTTCGTTTTTTTACGAAACTTATGAATTGTCGTAAAATGGTTTGCTAGGTTATTGTAGTTACTAATAGAATAATATTGGTATATGTTAAGTTTACACATAAAAACCGGACACTTATTTTGCATATATTGTATTTGTTTATTATTTTCTTACTTAATGCGCAAATTCAACAAACGGTTAATGTAGGTAGGTAGGTACAAAATTAAAATAAAATGAATTTATTGTAACTCATCAGCTATATACCTATGTACACTAGGGTGTTTTTTTTTCGGTGTAACCCTAACTCTCTCTCCCTCTAGTACGGGTCACTAACCCCAATTTTTCCATGAAATTCTCGGTTTTTGCCCCTATTTCGTAAACAACAAGAGGTACAGAAAAAGTGAATATGACAAACTTGTAGGAAATTCAATTTCCTACAAAAAAGGTGTGAACACCAAATCGCTAACATCGATATTTCTTGAGATATTGGGCTTTGAAGTTGAGGTAGTGTAGGACTTTCATGGATTATTGATCTAAATTGTAGAAACAATACCTCAACTTCAAAATCCAATATCTCAAGAAATATCGATGTTAGCGATTTGGTGTTCTAGAACTATTTGGAGGAAATTCAATTTCCTACAAGTTTGTCATTCACATTTTTTCTGTAGCTCTTGTTATTTACAAGATAGGGGCAAAAAAACGAGAATTTCATGAAAAAATAGGGTTAGTGACCCATACTACCTAGCTGGTGGGACTTAGGGTTACGCCGCAATGGACACTTTTTTAGAGCATTGAATTCTGAAGAAACCCTACCATTGACCAAGATTATACCATAAAATACCTCTGAGTTGTAGAGTTTTGAAGAAAAATAATCAAAGTTTACGTGTATTTTATATGGGAAATCTTTATACGCCTTGGTCTAGTACTTAATATTAATATTAAGCGCTCCAATTTTCAGGGAATTTATGTTTAAGTATTTGCCACAAAAATTCGAGGTGGGACAGAAAAAAAAAAAATAGTCGCGAAAAAAAGCACCCTAATGTACACTCTAAGCATTTTGTACGAAATGTTAATTAAATTGAATTCAAATATTTTCCTTCAAATCAATTTAACTGAAGCGGAAAATTCGATGGCGAAGAAAACCCTTTAAAGCGGAAACATCTGCCGCGAAAATGTTTAATGAAAGTACCACCCCCAGTAATCATCTAAAATGGAAGGCATCAAAGAACAAAAAAGCGAAAAAATACAATTGATAACAGGAGGAAAATTCGGCCCCGAAGGATTTATGTCTTCCGTCCCTTAGATTTACGTGCCCGAATTATATTAAGGGCCTCTTCCTTTATTGGCTCAGGGAATTGTTGCGCGTCATGTTCTCAGAATTAAAATGAAAGTCATTTTCAATTCATCACTTCCTTGATCATTTACATAAAGACGTCCAAAAAGAGGCTCACGCAAAGTTTGGCCCAAAATTAATTTACACAAGTTAGACGTTAACACACAACGCAAATATACAGTCGGCCATCCAGTCAATCTGCATAAATAAAAAAAGGGGCTCGTTCGAGATAAAATCGATGCCGCCGGGAAAGCAGTATTAATGTGAACGGCTGTTGTCCTTACCGGCATGACGTGGAAGCACTTAATTTTTATATTTAAAGTAACTTCTTTTAAGGACGTTTTTCCCTGAAGTATTTTGGAGTACAGTGGAGAGCGAGATTGAATAAAAATACCATTGAATGAGAATGTCTAGTAGTTTCTAATTAAATTGCTACGGGATAAGAACTTTGAGAATTTATTAATTCATTTTTAAAAACATATCCGATGGCGAGAAGAGCCATCCAGTAATTAAAAATTCCGATAGTCCTCAATAAACTTTGAAAGGTGATAGTTGACGAAAAATGTAATTTATTGATGACGGAGATGCAATAAAACACTAGTTGCAAGCGGCGGATAATAGTTTCTCGTTTTTTATAATTGGGAATTTCTATTCAGGATTACGAGTAGTTTCAGTACCGTCCGGGAGAAGTGGATCGGATTAACGAGGATAAATTCAGCTCTATTGGTTGTGACATAAAAATATTCGATTTTCACTTGTGAAGCCAATGTCGAATTTTTATAATTTCTTCTGTATGTAAGCTGATTAAGCTTTTCAAGTGGTGGGATTCCACCCTCAATTGAAGACATCTTCAGGAATGTTGGAATTATACGCAATTATATTTAAGCAAGAGTGAAATAACTCACAAAAAGTGTAATTAATTGATTTTGTTAAAATTGAAATTGCAATTACTGTAATAAAATTTGTCGTTCCACTCTCAATGACCTTGAAAATAAATGAGAAAATTCGATTAGGGGCATACATTCAATTTTTAGAAGCATGCTGTGTGGGTGCTTGCGTAGGTTATCTATCTGCATTTTTCCGAATGATACTTAGGTGTATAAAAGTATTAGCATATGTGTGTCACTGTACGCCACCACAATTTTTTTACTGAACATCTTAAGCTCAAAATCGTGGTATAATAATAAAATAGATGGTTGTTAATTTTAAAGTGAATTGTAAAACCACCATAAAAAATATTGTCAGGTACATGCATACGCAAAAAAAAAAAAACAAATCAATGAAATATATTTATTTTTATCGGAGGGAGAGTCCCTACCTAATCTAAGGGTACAATAAAATAACAATAAGGTTGATTGAATCTTTTCTAACTTTTTAAGTAACTGTAATGTTTTGATTATTTCTTGTCGACTTGAAAAGCTAATTTAAACGAGAGTTTTCACAATACGTAGTCTGAAAGCTTATTTATGTCAACGTCAAGGTTATCCGGCAAAAGATTTATGTGGGGAAATCCATATTGAAATAAGGGTAATGTTTTCCTTGACAATAAAAAGGCAAATGCTACGCAAATTCTTAGAAAAATGTTTTTTTTTTTTAAGTGTCATGGACAAGGGACCATGTCATGTTTTGAGATAAATGCAAGTTCAAACTAATGCCACTGGAATAACTGAGATCGTGTGAAGAACTGATCCAAAAATTTAAAGGAGCAAGGGCTTGAAAATAGTCTTGTTTATCAAAAAAAGGAAGATTTTACTAAGGTTAATAGTATCAAAAGCTTTAAGAAATCAATTAGAGTCATAAAGTTTTAACGCTCTTTGGAGGCACTTGTTTAAAAGAACAAGGAATTTCACAAAGTTTTATTATTAAGGGGTTATATACAGTCAGGATTTTCAGAAAATCTATTTTAATTTTATTTTATTTTATTTTCCTAATGTACATACAGGGTGTTCAGAGGTAAGAGGTCAATACTGCAGGGGGTGAAAGGTCAGACCGACACAAGCAAAAAATCGTATGGGTGGGGGGGGGGGGGGGGGGCATCTCGCACCGTTTGGCAGTTACAGGGTGATTCGTAAATCAGGATTTTGCCTTATATGGGAACCGCTCTTGTATTTTTATCTTTTTTTCTACGCATCGCAGCGGCCCCAAACTGATTTCAAAAAATCAATATGTGGAAGCCCTTTCAAAAAAGTTTACACCACCCCCCTATCCCCAACCCCTTGGCCACAATCCCCCCTGGAAGTTGAAAAAATTAACTTTTATTTCACGATTTTTCACCTTTCGCCCCACTTTTCTCCGAAATTCATGTTATTAACATACCTACTTTTTATTTTTTTTAAGTTGCCTATCTAATTACCTTGCCAAAAAGGTGCAACATGCCCAGGTAGAAAAGGGTTGCAAAAGTCCTGAAATTAAAACATCCTCACAGGTACCTAATTACTTTATTGCACCATAATGGAAAAAGTCGTTAAGTAAACAATTTTTATGACAGCAAGTTCGGAAATGTTTGTTTAGGAAACAGAGGTAATACATTTTTATTTTTTCAGCAAAACAGTAATAAAATAATAAATGTAATCTCGTTAAATAGCGTTATTAGTTTATTATATCCAGTATTGACTCCTAAGTATCCTGACGTTCCGTTTCTAATACCTCCTATGAATTATGGTATAAAAATGGGTAAGTTTGAAAGGACATTGACCACAGTTGAAGAAGCAATCGATAAAACCGGGTGTTTAATAGAAAAAATTAAGATAAAATGGCAGAATTCAGTGTTGAAGAGTCTACCGATATAATTTACGTGTACGGTTTAGTAGACGGAAATGATAGTGAGGCCGTACGACAATACCAAAGGAGATTCCCGAATCGACGTGTACCCGACAGAAGGGTATTTTCAAGAACTTTCAGAAGGTTAAAAGAAACCGGAAGTGTAACCGCCCCCAGAGCAGAAACGCGGTCAGGAACATCGGCCGATTCAGCGGACCCCGACCAACAAATCCTCAACATCGTCAGGAACAGCAATGTAATAAGCATCAGGCAGGTCGCACGAAGGTCAGGATTGTCTTCAGGGAGAGTTTGGACCGTTGTGAACCGAGAGGGACTACATCCATACCACCATATCCCGGTCCAAGCACTAGGGAAGGAGATTCCGAAAGGCGATTGCAATTTGCACTTGGCTGTTCGAGTCTGACATAAAAAACAGAAGGTTTCTAGACCGAATTCTGTGGACGGATGAATCGCAATTCACCCGGGATGGCATCACAAACTTCCACAACCTCCACACCTGGTCAGATGTGAACCCACATAGGACAAGGTGTCGGTCCTTCCAGCAAAGATTTAGTGTCAATGTCTGGGCTGGCATCATCGGCAACCAGTTGATAGGACCCTTCATCTTGCCCCAAGTGCTGAATAGTCAGCTATACTCGGACTTTTTGGAGAATACCCTTCCGGATCTGTTGAAGGACATCCCCCTGGCCACCAGAAGCGCAATTTATTTACAGCTCGACGGAGCACCTGCGCATACTGGGAACATTGTTAGGGCAAGGTTGAATGAACATTACTCAGAGCGCTGGATTGGACGAGGTGGACCGATTCTTTGGCCTGCTAGGTCACCGGACCTTACCCCACTGGACTTTTTCTTATGGGGAATGATGAAAGATGAAGTTTACTCAAGACCAATCAACACCAGGGAAGAATTAGTTACCAGGATTGGGACTGCAGCCACGAAAATACGGGAGAGACTGGCTACCATAGACCTCAAACGTGAAATAAAACGAAGGCTATTGCATGAATCGAAACTAGCGGAGAACATTTTGAACAGCTTTTAAAGGACATACGTTTTAATTGTAATTAGTTTTTAAGCGAACAAAATGTGTTTTTTAGTAAACTTAACTATAATTTCCTAAAAATTCGAATTATCATGATATTCTGTAAAAGGATTTTTGTAAATAAATTTTCGTATCCTTTTCCTACCTGGGCATGTTGCACCTTTTTGGCAAGGTAATTAGATAGGCAACTTAAAAAAAATAAAAAGTAGGTATGTTAATAACATGAATTTCGGAGAAAAGTGGGGCGAAAGGTGAAAAATCGTGAAATAAAAGTTAATTTTTTCAACTTCCAGGGGGGATTGTGGCCAAGAGGTTGGGGATAGGGGGGTGGTGTAAGCTTTTTTGGAAAGGGCTTCCACATAGTGATTTTTTGAAATCAGTTTGGGGCCGCTGCGATGCGTAGAAAAAAAGATAAAAATACAAGAGCGGTTCCCATATAAGGCAAAATCCTGATTTACGAATCACCCTGTAACTGCCAAACGGTGCGAGATGCCCCCCCCCCCCCACCCATACGATTTTTTGCTTGTCTCGGTCTGACCTTTCACCCCCTGCAGTATTGACCTCTTACCTCTGAACACCCTGTATATTTATGTACACCCACAGAAAATTTCATGGCGAATATTCTCGAGATTATACGCATATTTGTAATGGTGTGTTCGAGTTTTTTTTTTACTATATGTAAGGTGCTTCTGAAACTTTACACCCGTTTTTCTCAAAACTGTGTTTTGAAAGACGGTGAGCAAAATTTCTTGGAAACGGCTGAACCGATCGGTTTTAAATTTTAACACAAACTTTTGAAGTACATTTCTTAGTAATTAATTGAAGGTTTTTCCTCACCGATAAATATTTTCTATTTTATAAACAATTTAAGGCAAAAATTGTTGTTAAAAATCGATTTTTTTTTTAAAAGCCGCCATTTTGTCAAGAATTCGTATTTTGCTTCTTCCTTCGATTAATTACAAGATAAAACAATATATTAATGAAATATATTTGGTTTTTTCATTTTGGATGATCTAGTCTAGAGAGATCGTGTACACCGCAAGACGCCTTTTTTTAGAATTGCTCCCGGAGATCAGCTGTAGCAGCTTTTAAAATATTTATTTTTACAAATAAAAAACATTAAAATACACTCAAGAGTTATCATAATATGCGTACAAATTTTTTTATTAATAACTTAAAAGGTTCATCTCAAGAAAAATTCTTGAAAAATTTACTTTTTTGGGCCTCCTGACTGTATATAACCCCTTAAATTGTCGTAGCGTACTTATTTCACCTTTCTTCTAAAAGAATTACTTTTTCAATAAATTAATTATTACATTATTTGCTAATTTTAAATGTGCAAGAATATACTGTGGGTAAAATTATAAAACTTATTAAAATGGCACCTGACTTTAATTTGATTTCAAATATTGTTGCTGTAAAGCTTCTGTCATCTATAAATAAGATGAATATTAAGAATTCTGTTCGTAAGGCGGTAAGGTGGTATCGATACCACGATCCATTTTTATATTAGTTTTAATAAAGCAAAAATGTCTATCAGTAATCCCTATAGAACAGTACTAATGAATACTAATAAAAATTAATAAAGAACTAATGAGAACTAGTGAAAACACTAATTAAAATAAAATAAATTAATATCATTGGTTTCATGAGTTGATCAGTGTTTTTCTATGTTGGGTAGAGAGTGCAGCAAATGTTCCAAGTATTTTAGTTGAGATACTGTTGAAATATGCTATGATTATTCAACCTAAAAAGGTAATCCAGTAATTTAGTTCTTTCATATCCTGTTTTGATAAATTTCTCACTAATTTGGTTTTTGCACAACCTTTTTTCCTAAGGAATTACTGTTATAAAATGTGCCTTCGTTTATAATTCAAACTGACTTGTAATCGGGCAGATATAGGGATTAACTTTCGATCCCTTCGTGAGTTTCTCTGGCAGAGAAGCCAAGTGCCATACTGATGTGGTCAGCTTGGCTTCTCGGAAACACCTATCAATCTTTTTTTTGAGTTCGTCTACTTCGGTGGACGTATTCTCTACAAAAATATCCCTGTCACTGGAAAAAAATAATTTATATAGTACTACTAATTTGTACTAGTAATTGACTGCTCTTCCGGCCGTGCCATGTCGTGGTCATTTTTAATCCTTCTTTTGTGCAATTATAAATATTTGGCTCGTTTTTTTGTTGTTTAATTATTTAATACTTTCTTTCTTTCTTTTTTTTTTAAAAAACCTTTAACACATTTAGCCTTTTCTAAGGGGCCACCACTCACAGTCACCGAACCGAAACGAAACTTTTTTAAAAATGTGTGGCGCGACTTTTTGGGCCCAACAGTGGTCAAGTTCACTGCCGGAATTAGTAATTTAAGTTAGGTGGATATACCCTCATATGGCAGTCGGTACAATGACTGTATAAATGTTTAATTTGAAAAGGTAATTGATAGTTTAGGGTGCTACTTTATTTATTATTTTTAAGAGGACCTTTTTTTTTTCTTTTGTCAAAGCTAGGCAGACAGATTAATTTAATTATCGTAAATTCACTTTTTTTTTGTTTAAGATTTAATAAAAAAGAAAGAATTAATATGGATGTGGCGCATACTTCTTATACTTCTGTTAGGCAGCTTAACTTTATAAGATATTCATATACATATATATTCCAAACGCTTATAGATACGGCATGTTAATAATTAAGGAAAAAAAATGTACAGTCTTCAATTTAAAACATCTAAACGTGCAAAAATAATTAATCAGATGATTTGGCCAAATTCAAAAATAATTTTCTAAGCATACAAATGATACCATTACTAAATTTCTTATTACATAAGACACAATTCAATTAATAACGCCCAAATTATATTATATTAATTACGCTAGGGTGAGCATGAGTCTCATGTGTCTGTGAATGTTTTAAACTGCTGATGCGAATGTGAAGGTGTTGGTGTGGTGAAATATTTCCGAGTTGTGTGATGGGGACTGTAGCTGCATGCGTGTAGTGTGTATATAAATTGTGGAGCATGGGTGTGAAATCCAGATGAACGTATGAGTGTATGAATGAGAGATTAGCTGATGATTTGGAGCAAAAAATATCTATTTCAACAAAAAGGGCACTTTAATACCCTCTCAAAATTCCAACCCATATGCAAACTCGCGAAAATACACCCAGCAAAATTTCCCATTAGATAAAGCAGCTCAGGGCTACTACCTCTGAGAAAATTACCTATAAGAAATTTAGAGAGAGAAATAGCCACCAAAAAGTTCTCACAGATAGTTTTTATAGCATAAGCTATAAACTGAAGCTTTTTTTATGAACGCTTTTTTAAAGGCGCCCTGGATTGATGCACTAGTACTAGGTCGCTCAATTTGACCTCCCCTCGCAATGTTAAGTTATAGGGAAATGCCGAACCGGAGAAAGGAGAAGAGGCAGGTAGCACACACCGAGCATGAATACGGACGAGATTGTTTACATTTTTTCATTGTGCGTTTTTAAAGGCGCCTTGGAGCGGAATTTCTTTTATGTGCTGCTCGCTTACGGAAAGTACCGGGTGGTTTTGATTTGTTCGGAAATGTGAAGAAGCTTTAAAGTTTTTGAGTAAAAAAGTGCTTTCTTAGAAACAATTAATTAAATTAAACTAAGTAAATGTGCTTTAGATAAATGATGGGTAAGCATAATATAATGAGTTTTGTGTGACGTGGAAAAGGCAGTGTGTAATGTGTTCATAGAAAGGTTTTGTGATAAAAGATTTTTGTGAGGTGCACCCTGCAGAAGTGTTCCACTTTTCGCCCCAAATGTTTGTCTTTCTCTCACTATGCCTTTTTTATTACTACCTATTTCTAGCAGAAATTTCCACTTCGTTCCTGTAACGGTACCAAGGTCGAAAAAGATAAGGAAAAACGTCACGAGTGTCCCCTCTTTTTAATAGATACTCTTTGATTTGGAGTGCAACGTCGAGTATGGGTGTTGGAGCGTGTGGGTATGGTTATGGTTCTCCAAAATGCATAGGGATGGATGTATGAGCAAGTGTATATGGGAGTAGGAACAATAACTCCAACAATTATTATTCTAGTAAAAGTTACTATAAAATGAAAACAAATTTTTTGATGAACAGTTTCAGAACAGTTGGCTTTACTATGAACTAAAATAAAAGAAAAGATAGTACATATTACTAAAGTTTTTAATTTAATTATTTATATGTAGGCACAAAAACTCCCAGTTATCAGTAAAAATAACAAATAATTTTTATTATTCTTTTACTACTTTTTAAAAGTTGATTAATCAATAATATTGTTAAAAAGTTTTCCTTTGTTATAATTCACACTTCCTATTGTAATTGGACAGATATAGGGAATAGCTTTCGATCCCTCGTCTACCTCGGTTAGTATAGAATAGTAAAGAATACTAATAAATGAAATAAAATAGGAAATTTAACTATATATTAACTACATAGTTAATAGTAACAGTTTATTACGATTTTAATTACTACTACACAAAAATAATAAGTTACTATACTATGATTAAATAGCAGAAATCATACTATTAATACATAGTACTTGAATTTGTTTATAACTACAAGTCGTAGTTCAGTCAACTATAAAATTTCACTATTTTTCTGAATTGAGTCCTTTTTGAAACTTGAAAAATAGGTAAAAAACAGTAAATTCAACGATTTTTTATGCGAGTGTACGCGGCTGGAGATTTTTAATCAGTTAGGGCATATTCGTCACGTACACACATGAAAAGGAACTTAACTTTAAGGTCCTTGTTCTCTAAATCAAAGAGCTGCTAAGCAGCATTAGACATACAAGCAATCTACAAAAGAACACTTGTACCAAAGCAAAAGCCAAATAACCAAAAATTGATTTTGCGTCGGTAAACAGTTGGTTGTTTTCGGTTTACTTTGAAATTCTCTTTAGGCCGTGGCTTTTTCAAATTCCTTCTAAATTCCTTTTCTATTGTAGACCAATTTTACTCACAGGATCTGAGAAAATTCCTACATCGTTTCCGAGAATATCAAATAGCACCCACAATGCAATAGACTTAATGAGTAATTCTTTTTATGAATTTTGTGAATATCCCACAGCGGGTGGCAGTTCTTTTCACTTTGATGTCTAATTGACTTTCTAAAGTACCAGCTGCAGAACTTTGACTGTAAACGGCCTATCCCCTAAATCAGACATTATTTTGTATTTCTGTACGCCCTGTCACTTGGCGCGTTAAGCTCCTCCTAAATTCAGATAATTCTGTTAGAACAGAAGTCAGCTCCTTTTTTGCAGGAATTTATGTTTTCTTTTCATCTTCAAAATTCTTAATTTAAAGCTCTTACTTTATTTATTAAATTTGTTTGTAGCATACTTTTAGTCTGGGTGTGGCATTGGCCTGATGAATCCGTTCTATCCACCGACGTGGGTGCCTGATAAGTACGGGCGCCGAACTTCTTTCGTATGGTTTTGCCTATAATCCCTTCATTATCTTCTCTAGATTTCTCACGAAATTCGTTATTTTGCCCTTCCATTCAATCCGAAACCTTTTTGCAAAATTAAATTTTGTGCATTTTGTTGAATGGCCCAATCCCATTTTCCCATTTCTTAATTTTACCTTAAATAGTCTTCCGATTGGTTTCGGCTTACCGATATTAATTAAATAAATTATTCATTGCATAATTTTTTTAAAGTTCTGGTTAATTTCGTTTATTATATCAAATAATAATTAGTATTATCATCTGCTATGTTAGAGCTTAAACATAATTTTTCTTCTCATGAAAAATTTATCAAACCAAGGCACAAAATTCAAGTCTAATTTGAAAGTGGTAGAAGTCCACTTTATTAACATATCATTTTAATACCTTTTCAAGATATACCTTAATGTTTAGCGATTTTTTAACCGACTTAAAAAAAGTAGGTTCTCAATTCGACTGTGTTTGTGTGTGTGTGTGTGTGTGCATGTTACACGATGTCTTCGCCAATTGTGAATGGATTATAGTGATTCTTTTTTTTATTTAATAGACTATATCTCGAGGGCGGTTCCATTTAAATTTGAAGAAAATATTCCACCTCTTGTGTGTATGCTACGCAATATCTTCACCGATTGTGCACCGATTTTAATTATTCTTTTTTTATTGAATAGTCTATATCTCGAGGGTGGTGGCATTTAAATTTGAAGAAAATATCCCAGCTATAAAGGTGGAAAATTAGGGCATGAATTCCGTTTACTGAATTTAAGCCCCTTTCCGTTAACTAAAAATTGAAAAATAAAGAAATAACCGGCCAAGTGCGAGTCGGACTCGCGCACCGAGGGTTTCGTACAAACCTGTAGGTATATAAGTAAAAGTTCACCCAAAAAATATGTGATGTAACTAAAAATTTAAGGTTTTCGAAATGTTTCCTTTATATGTGCTATAAAACATTGCTTCGTGCCAAATTTCAACATTAAAAAAAAATATAGAAAATTATTATACCTAAATATTTACAATATCAAATCAGTTATTTTTGGAGTCGGTACTAGCCAAGGCAAGTTTATAAACTCAAATTACTGTAGGTTTATAAACTCGCCTATTCCAAAAATAGCTGATTAGATATTAATGCCAATATTTTGTACTTTTTAGTTTAAATTTGTAAATACAGGCAAAGTTTCAGTTTTTATAAACTGGACTTACATAAGTATACTACTTCCACAAATAACGGCTCATTTAATATTACTTATCAAGTGTAACAAATGTGATTTTATATAATAGAATGATACTTTTTATTTTAATAATATCTATAGCAGGTGGCATAAAAGTACCGGAGCAGCAAAATAACTCGCCAGGAGTCGATTTTCAGAAAAAATGTTCCAAACAAAAATTGTAATCAATACGTTAACATCGAAGTTTGTCGAATATTTTGTTAGTATTTATTATAAAAGGAGAGGAATGAAACTTAATCATTCGACAGGTACTGTGCCATAGATGTAAGTTGCCGTTAAGGCAGGTAAAATAAAGTGAACATACTACTGACATGATTACCACATTCAAAACGCTTTAACCAATTAAATGCACGGGAGAATATTACAAACAAAAAGTTATGCAAACAAATACATAATGTCTCATAGCTTCAAGGTAAAAATTAAGTATTTGCATACAAATAAATTCAGCGTGAAAAAAACACTTATTTTTCCGATTTTTTTTAGAAATATGGATTGAGAAAATTTATTGAAATCTTTTGTATATTATTATGTATGATTTCAGCAATACTCAGTAATTTTTTATGCGAAAATATCGACAAACAAGCCGGTGACGAAACTTTTCCAAGAACGTCTTTGGAAATAGACGATTTGCGGTGTACACTGTATCTCAGCTGGAAATTATCCGAAATTAAAAACCTTTAAAATTTAGTCAGAGTATCATTCAATCCTCCCCCAACGTTCTCTGATTATTATTTTTTTCATTTTTAAATTTTTGGTGGTAATTTAAAGTAAAAACTGCTATTTTTTACGACAAATTTCACCATTTTGTAAGTGGAAAACCCCTTTAATGTAAAAAAAAAATTTAAAACTCAACGTTGGGGGGAGGTATTTATACATAGAAAGTGTGTACCAAGTTTGAAATGAATCAGTAATGTAGTTTTTAAAAAGCAGTGTACACGGACTTTTAAAAATTGGTTTTGAAAAAGTTCAGTCACCGGCTTGTCTGTCGATATTTTCACATAAAAAAATTATTGCGTATTGCTGAAATCATACTTAATAATATACAAAAGATTTCAATAAATTTGCTCAAACCATATTTCTAAAAAAATCGCAAAAAAAGTTTTTTTTTTTTCATGCTGAAACCCTTACCCCCCCCCCCCCCCCCCCCTTTAAAAGGCTGTATGCAGAGACATAAGTTCGCCAACGGTGCAAGAATTGGTCAAATCGGTTCAGTATTTCTGAGATTACTCCTTACACGTATGAACAAACATTCTCTTTTTATTTCTTTAAGTGTAGAAAAGTATAGATAAATGGAATGAGTATTGAGTATATTGAATTCACTATTTTGAATTCTTAACTTTTAATGTCATACTTGATTCCCGAATAGACAATAACAAGTATTGTATATTTAAATATCAAAATTGGATTTGGATCGCTCCTGCAAACTGCTTTACTTTCTGTTTTCTGCAAATACCAAAATATTTTGGGTTTTGGCTACGATTTCAGCACTGCTTTGCATTTGTCGAATATATAGTATGTATGTAATATATTTCCCATAGGATTCTTCATATTTTAGTATTGCTATGCAATGCCGTAAACTAATTTCCTGGTTTTTCGGTTCTTTGCAAACCAGCCCTTCTTATGAAAACACTATTAATTGGAAATTTCACAGGATGGACAGAATGTTTAATTTATAGCCAATAATTTGCGATTAGCTGAACAATTGGCCGAATTTCAGTTTATTCACAATTTGCGGTAAAGGGCGTAATGGGTTTAACTGGTTGCCAATGCTGCCAATGTTATGATTTAATACGAGCATTACTCACTGATTTTCGCTAATTGCGCATTCATTTTCCATTCCATAATTTATTGAGTGTTGATTTTTCATTTAACCGCTTTTGGTTATATTTGAACAGAATGTTGTAAGTAGGGGCGGTTCAATATTTCGGTTTTATGTAATTATTGCGTCTACAAAAAACATTTCATAGCCAATGTAATTGTTTTGCTCACAGGCAATGCTGAAATATATTTTTGGATTGTTGTCAATTAATTAGAGAGTTCCACATGTGGTTTGCGTCCAGTATTAGTGGCTCCAAAAAATAGCTCAACCCCGACTAACAAGTAATATGTTGTTTCATTGTTTTTTATTGTTGTAAGGTGTCCTTAATATAGTTGCTATTCGCATTGGACAATATTTGAAAAATAATTCAATAAAACGTGGAATATTATTTGAATTGATTATCTCGTTATAAAGCCTTTTACAGGCATTTACTGCGGCCGTGTTTAATTAATTTATTCTCATTTATATGTAAATTGAAATATAACCCAATTTCCTGACGAATACCGCAAACCTTTTCTTGATAAGTATAAATGCAGATGTAAATATTATTGCGGTCGCTCCACATTACTTTTATTCCGCCAAATGCAGCTTACAGGTTGCGACTGCATAAAGTATTAAGTAAGCAATTTTATATCTATAAAAAGTCCTTGGCATCCACCCGGAAAGTGCACAAGTTGTCGCTTTTTTATGCTAAATTCCGGCCCTATAACGGTGCCCCACAGCAGGATTTCATAAATAGTTCAACTGAAATTAAAAATTTCACGTAAGCTCGTAGAAATCCTACAGTCGCCTATAAATTACGTTTACTATATTTTTGTTACATATAGTATATAATTTATATGGGGAGTAAATATTTGGGAACGCAAAATTCCTACAGATCACGACCGGTAGTAATATTTTCATAAATATTTTGATTGAGATACAAATTTATGTGGAGATTTACATACTCTTTGCTAATTATTTTTGGTGCCATAAAATAAATATTTCGTGTTCGAATTATACTTTTTCTGTCTTTTTAATTTGTATCGCTTGAAATTTTGTGAACAACACAAAACATCAATATGAAGTTTTTTTTAGCTGTGAATTTTATTATCCTACCTACGATTATTTAGTTTCGGGACTTACAATTTTATAGCAAAGGCAAAAAAACACATTAACAGTAAATGTTCATTATGAAAAGAGGAATAATATTTCATTATTGAAAAAAATTAGTTTTTAAAAGCCAAACAATGACTTCTTTAAAACTTTTTTCTCTATAAAAAATGACGCCCTTGTCACAGCTCAGAGTAATTTCATTACAATGCCGTCCGGTACTTTTTGCAATTATGGCGTCTCTACAGGATTCTTGGTTCTGCTAGTTTATTCCCATTCTGAAAATATAAAAAGTTTTTCTATGAATGTATGAAGAGTATAAATCTACAGATATCAGTTTAAGTGCAAAACTTCTTGCCTTTTTCTTGTGTGCTATACAATTTTAAAGATGGTTATGAAAGAGGACAAATGATGTGTTTCTTGTTGATTCCTCAGATTTTCACTCATTCAGTCAATATTTAGGAGATAAAAGCTCACCAATAAAATAGAAGTAAAAATGTTTTCACATCGAATGAAAGTTTTGGCAGGATTTTAATCAAATGGCTATAAACAGATGTACGTGGGATCTTTGAAAGGTCACCCGAGTCGAACTTTTGCTACTTTTCAAAACTTAAAGATTATTCTTTTGGGAATTTAAAGGACATACATAAATATGATTTATTTTCTATATGAAAATAACCTCTCCATAAGACCTCGATTGGTCAGTTACTGGAAAAATAGATACTTCAGTAGTTGTTTAGGCATTAAAAATTTACACTTAATGCCTTCTCTAAACCTAAATATATTACAAAAACTTATTATGTCCTATTTATTCTCCTTCTTCTAATATATAGAATATGTAGAAATTAATTATTGGGTTGTTCGGAAAGTAATTTCGTTTTGTTTTTTGATGAAAATGAAAGACGGTTTTCTTATAGTGTATAAATATTTTATTGAATTATATATTCTTCATTTTGGGCCCATACCTTTTGCCATCTTTTTGGCAGTAGCATGATTTCACGCTCATAAAACTTCTGATCTTTGGTGTCAAAAAACTTATCCAAGTCATTTTTGACGTCCTTATTTGAAGTAAAGGTACTGCTGTCTAAATTTTTTTTTATAGAGACCAGAACAAATAATAATAAGTTGCTAGATCCGGGGAATATGGCGGGTGGGGTAGTATATCGCATCCAAGCTGTAAAAGTTTTTAGCGAGTTACCAAATTTGTATGAAGTCTCGCATTATTTCGGTGGCGTACTCTTGCTTTTATATTGATCAATTCTTGCCTTTTATGTTCAGTAATAACGGTACACATCTGATAACATACACTTCAGAATTGATCGTGGTATTGTACGATAAAAGCTAAAAAAAAAAACGGTTTTCTTGAAATCTCACCAAAAAGACAGCATCACCTTTTTTTAATGAATGTCGGTTTTTGAAATGTTTTGAGCCGGTCCATCTTTTTTACTCTATGATCTCTTGCATTTAACATTGTTGTAGATAACCCATTTCTCGTCCCCAGTGATGATTCGCTTAAAAAATATATCATTTGTAGATGTTTGAGAGGCGAATCGTTCTGTAAGAAAATGTGGAACCCATATGTCGAGTTTTGAAATTAAACCAAGGCATTTCACGTGATCGTGAATGGTAGAATTCGATAAATTTAATCTCTAAGCGATCTGACGAATTGTTACTCGTCGGTTTGCATGAATCAGTGTTTCTATTTTGCTTTCGTCAGCTTCAACTGGCCTACCAGAACGTGGTGCATCTTCAACATATAAATTGAAGGAACGAAATGTTGTAAACCAATTTTGGCATTGGCGTTCTGTTAGTAAATCTTCTCCATACACATTAAGACATTTTTTTCTTAGCTTGAACAGCATTTTTACCTTCTCGATAGTAAAATATGCCGAAAATACTGCTTTCGGCTTTCCATTTTTAATAGGGCACCAAACAAAAACTATTGCGTAGAATCAAACAAACTTTTTCACAAAAAATAAAATAATGACAATAGGGCTTAAGTGTGAAATTGACCGTGAAAAAATACAAAATACAAATAATTTCCTCTGTTAAGAAAAAATGAAATTACTTTCCGAACAATCCAAAAGTATGTATATGTTAAATATGTATTAAAACTATGGAATTTTCACTTGGATAGAATCACTAGAGGTTAGCAAGTTTGTGATGAATACAAAAATACTAAATTGGAAGTCTAAAAAGTTCTTATTTAGGCGCCTTTTAGAATAAAAAATGTAGGTATATTTAATTAAGTATGTCCAATATCTAAACCGTAGGTAAAGTTCGACTCGGGCAGTGACTGTGTAATAAAATAGTTGCTTTTACCAAATTATCCAGCGTTTCAACTTAAGGCAACTTGTTTATAGGAAAATTACTATAAGCCACTTAACGAAAAGTAATTCTTTAGAGACTCGAAAATATTAATCATAACAGTATTAATTCTTCTTTAAAAAAATCCATATTAAAAAAAAATACATAAAGGTGAAAATCGAGTTTTACAAATTTCAAGGGTTATAATTCTCTAAAAAGAGGGAATAGATAATCAACTACCAAATCATTAGAATAATGGTGAATTAAGGGGGTATCTCACCCTAGAACGTTCAAAAAATGCATTTTTTTTCTTTAGTTTTGAAAAATTCTGTGTTCTTTCCTGAATCGTTTAAGCTATCTCTTGCCGCGAAATTTGAAAAGCCCGCGCTGCTGCAGGCGATTCCGTGCGCAGCTGCGCGCTCTCCACCATTCCTCGTTGCCTTTAACTTTAACTTTAATGTCGTTTTTCTCAAAACACCGTTTTGATGAATGGTGTGCAGCATTCTGAGAAAACCATTCATCCGAAAAAATTCATATTTTGGTGCAAGTTGTGTTAGCTTTGCTTCTATAACCTAAGTGGAGCAAATCAGGTATTTTTACATTTACATAGCTTGTATCCCATGTTTTAGCAGTAAAAAATCAACTAAAAAATATAGCGAATAGTAGAAAAAGTTAAAGAAATGAATAACATGTTTTTTTTCAAAGTGTGACACACTCGTGCTATAGCCTCATATATAAAGAGTACTTATGTGCAATCTCATTTTTTCGGATTATTTGTTTGGCTGTTATGGCGCACACCATGAGCTGCCGTTTCTAAATTATGAGTCCCAGTAGCAGGCCTGCCCTGACCCAACCAATCAATAAAACAAATTGTTTTTCTCAAAATGTTCATTAAAGATCAGATAATAAGAGGATTATTATGTTTAATTCTAAGTGTTTTGTATTTTCTTGTTCAACTCCCCGAAAAAACGTTCAATTCAAGGGCCTCTAGAGTGGGATACCCCCTTAAATCGTCATGAAATTGGTCCTTCAGATGCTCTGACACAAAACAAAAAACTTATTACAAAATTAGTTCATTATCCTGTACCTAATTAAGTAGTACTTATGGCACGTCCGGGTGTAACTCAGTTAGTAAAATATAAATACTTAATCTTATATTGTTCTTTATAATTAATTAATTAGAAGTTCATTAGAAAATGCTTGTTAAGCATGGAATTGTTCTTATGTCACATATTCTAAGCACATGAATCGGTCCAGAGTTCGCTGAAAGGCTTGCAGATTTTAATGTATTTTCCTTGGGCAATTGTAGAATTTAATATTCTCTTTAAACTCGTCAATACTTTACTTGATTATCCTATTTTAGTTTATTTTCCAGAATCGATATTAATGCTCTTTTTCGCTCATCAAGAAGCGTTCACTGTTTTAAGCTACTTTCTTTCAGAATTAGATAAGAAAATAAAAATCTTCTATTTTTCGAATGCAAAAATCTCATAACACTAGATTCGTACTGATGAATGAGATGGGATATTCCCCTTATTAGTAAGAACTTTTTGTTCCTTTTTTTTATTTGGTGTTTTCCCTCTTTCTCTTAAATAACGTAAGTAAGAAGCATTGTTGAAATTTTGAACCATATATTACCATATTTATATATTTTCTCATATCAGAATTGTTGGATTATATTCTTCTTCCTGTTATTCTTATAATTTTTTTAGCGTATAAAAGATACGAAAAATTTTTTCGAGAAGAGCATCGAATTTCCTTCTAATAAATCAGCGAAAGAATGGTTGTATTTGGAAGATATGTGTTTTCAAAAATGGAGATTGTGCATAAAACTGTATAAAATTGGTGATATAGTTTTTAAGTTTTAGTTGCTGAGAAAAAAATAGTAGCCTCTACATAAAACTGCTTTCCTCTTTACAATGTTCCCTTTTTTTGTTCCAAACCATCATTTTGATATGATGAATGTATTTGACTAATCTTATCCCCCTTTTATTTTTAATGGTAACAATATAAAACAGATATGCTTTAAAGTTTAATTTTGGTGCCACTGCTAACGTCTAACCCTAGTCCAATGCCTTTGTGGTTTGGTTAGTTCTTTATGACCAACATTTTTCACAACATTAATTCCCCTAATTTCTCAGGCTTCGTTAAACTCACGATCTTGTGTGGGAATAGTTTAAGGGTATGCAAATGGACACAATGCTAGGTGGGAAAAGATCCTTCACTTGACCCGGGGCCTTTCTTCGTAATTCCATGGTCGATTTCAATGGCACAATGTTTGCCTCATTAGCATTTGATTATGCAAGAAAAAAGCGCCCAGAATTGCCCGCCAGTCGGGTTAGTTTTCCTTACGTGAAGGTGATTGTGCAAATTATTTTCATCTTGAAATTAATTTCTACTTGAACTTTTTGCACGAGCCGCTTGTTTATTCAGTGGATTTATTTGTGGAGAGAGCGCAGCGAAAGGATACTAAAAGCGAAAATTTTTCATTTCGTGAATGTCTAGATCTGATTTATGTGGACGGGGCCGACACCTTTTTATTCGTTTCCTCAGAGCTTTTGTAATAAAATGGATTTTTCTTTTAATTTATTCACGCGCATAATATGGTAGACATCTACTGCCCTATTGAATTTTACCGAAACGCTTTCACCCGGCATTAATCCAAAAATGTTTTCGATAAATCACAGCAAACGAAGTCTACATAATTTCGCCTTTGATTTAAAATGCCCTTAGCCGAAGCTTTTGCTGGACTTTTACAGATGAATTGCTTGCTACATCGTGTAGCCGGATACTCAATGTTCATACAACAAATTTAAGACTAAATTGGGTCGAATTACCGCTTTTGTAGAATTGACAGGAGGCAGCTGCTTAAATATCGCCGATTGCTTGAAGGGTTAAATAATTAAAAAAATTATTCATCGTCAGCTATTGCATTACACTTTTCGAATTTTTTTTAATCCTTCATGAAACAAAACCGTCTAAAAAGTTTTAAATCGTTTTGAGAGAAAACACGTAATTAATTTTAAAATATCTACATTCTTTTTACATAGAATCATTATAGCCTATATTAAATTGTAAAAGTTCGATAAGATAGTTCAAGGAATTAGTGGGGAGACCAAAGCACGATATTATCCCTATTAGAAAAAAGCGGCCAAGTGCGAGTCGGACCCGCCCATGAAGGGTTCCGTAGCAGCAAGTAACATAATATAAAAGTTCTTGTAGTTCGTTGTAACTTTGATCGATGTTTTAATAATAGTGTATTTTTTTTTATTTTTATATTTGAGTTGATTGAATGAAAGGTAAATTGCGGTTTACGATTTATGACGTATTAAAAAAAAACTACGCACTAGATCTCGTTCAAACGAACTTTCGGTGGAAGTTTGCATGGTAATGTACATCATATATTTTTTTTAGTTTTATCATTCTCTTATTTTAGAAGTTACAGTGGGGAGGGGGGGAACACAAATTTTACCACTTTGGAAGTGTCTCTCGCGCAAACTATTCAGTTTAGAAAAAAATGATATTAGAAACCTCAATATCATTTTTGAAGACCTATCCATAGATACCCCACACGTATGGGTTTGATGAAAAAAATTTTTGAGTTTCAGTTCTAAGTATGGGGAATCCCCAAAATTTATTGTTTTTTTTCTATTTTTGTGTGAAAATGTTAATGCGGTTCACAGAATACATCTACTAACCAAGTTTCAACAGTATAGTTCTTATAGTTTCGGAAAAAAGTGGCTGTGACATACAGACGGACAGACAGACAGACAGACAGACAGACAGACATGACGAATCCATAAGGGTTCCGTTTTTTGCCATTTGGCTACGGAACCCTAAAAAGAAGATTTGACAATACATAGATGTTTACCTAAACAATGATTAAAAGCTCTGGGAGAAAGTCATATACATGGTGTTTAAAAAAGCGTATGCCAAAACGAGTGGGGTGAAAAATCTCACCTAGGCAAACAAGAAATTGTATGAGAGACAAAAAAAAATTGTATGTTGTACCTTTTTTGAAAGATAATAAGTTGGGCAATTTAATACAAATTAAAAAAAAAGGTGTATTAATTACATGAATTTCGGAGAAAATTTAGGGAAAACTTGAATTTTAGGAAATTGCTAAACACTTTTTTCAGTTTCACAAGTCACTATAGCTACAGTGGAAGGAGGTAGTTTACATTTTTGGAAAGGACATAGGTATTGTAGTTTATGTAGATATGCATACCATGAAAATTTCTAATTTATGAATCACCCTGTAACTTCTAAACGGTTAAGATTGACGCCCCCTGTCATATATATATATTTCACCTCACTGATTTTGACATACGCTATGTGAAACACCCTATATAAAATACACTGTCGGCCAAAAGTCTTCCCTCACTTTCTCATCTTGAGAATTCATTGTGTTGCACTAAATTAATCATCGTAAATTGGAAGAAATCACTATCCATATCTATGCAAATTACAAAATATTGTACAATTTCTAAATTACGTCGTGACTAGCGCCGAGTGCATTGAGTGAATTTGATTGGATCAGAATAATTAAAACACATATTTATATACTGTGACTATATAATGTTTCACGTAACAATTGTTATTCGTTTTTTAAATTACAGGGGAGGGGAAACTTTTGGCCAACAGTGTATTTCATACTAGAATTATTTTAAGAGTGTTTCATGATATCTTATTTAGAATTCATTTCATTTGCAATCAAGGATTATGAGTTTGGTTCGGAAACATATCATATACATATCTACCGAATTTGAAAACTTTCGAAAAGTTTTCTTTATATAAAATATAGGTAATATTGTTACAGAATTTGCCTTCGCTTATACTTCACACTTGAAGTTGCGATCGGGCAGATATAGGGACTAGCTTTCGATCCCTCCTTTGTGAGTGTCTATGGCAGAGAAGCCAAGCGCCATACTGAAGAGATCAGCTTGGCTTCTCGGATCGAAACACTCATCGATTTTTTTTTGGCTCGTCTACTTCGGTGGACGAGTAATATTCTTAATAAAAATGTCCCTACGTCCGTCTGTCTGTCCGTTAGTCGCGGAATTGTGGCGAAGGCAGATAGTGTAGTTTTGCCGGCCAGCCGCTCGGCGGGCAAAATTGTAACAATATTAAACAGATTTCGTCGTCGCCTACCTTATTATTGGAAACACGTAGGATTTTGCTCTCATTTAAATATTAGTGTTGCCAACTCGCACTGTAAAGCCGTAATTGTTATATAGATGGCGTTGACGCTACAACACTCCCCTGCGTAAACCATCATAACATATGATACTAAACTGTAATTCAATAGAAAAATTATATTTTATGAAATTTATTTAATTATTTTCACTATTCGTGCCATTCTGAAACCCAGCTCATCCCATTCTTTAAATTAGTATGAAAAAGTTCTTGTGTTCTACATATGGAACAGTAGATTATTGTATTCAGGTTTTAACATCGTATGCATTTTCATATATGCATGCACATATTTTATTTCTTTCTGTTTTAAAATTTTTTATTTTTCCTCCTAAATATAAGAGTCACAAACAATTAAAATTTAATGGAAAGCTTTGCCGAGATATAAAATTGCAACAAAGGAATTTTAGGGTGCATCCATAAGCTTTTTCGAGGACAATTACACGTATTTGTTGTATATTAATGGATCAAACTAAAAACCTCAATACAATTGACGAGTGTCCGTTCGAAAGGTACTAAAATCATCATATGCAAACTTTAGGAAAAGAGTAAACAGAATCGACAACGCTGACATCAAAATTATTACGAAAATAGTCTGTTCATAATATTCAACATATAAAAGGGATACGACAAAAAAATTACTTTCACACTCCTCAATTATCTTTTAACATAACCTCCAAATGCTGTAAACACATATTTGATGTGTATCCATTAAAAACTATTACCATACTTCGAGCTAATAATTGTATCGAAAATTCGGTATTCTCGTATAGGCGGGATGTAGCTTTGCGGAGCTCTATGAATGTATATTTTAACCAAGAAAATTTAAGACCTAAATATAATTTTCACAACTTAAGGATAATTGTAATTTTCCTACATTTTTCCGAAGGTGAGTTCCGAATGTCAGTCAATGTAGAAAAATATTGCTTTTACATGTGAGAAAGCAGCAAAAGCAGTAAATACTTTGTACCTGAAAGATATTTTCAAATAAATGTTATTGGATGACTAGATGAGACTATCTTGAGTTTAGAAATAAAGGAATAGAGGTTTTGCCATTTTTTTAATAATTTTATACAAATAAGTTTATTTAAATTATTTAGGAAGCGCAACAACATTAAAATTTGATGTAGATTTATTCACTAAATTTGTTTGTTTTGTGGTTCAGCGCTCAGCGTCTAGGTACAGGGTGATTTATAACAATGTGCTTCAACATATGCCAATCGATTCTATGGAATTCCCCAATTAATGTTTGTTGCCTCAAAATGGTGTTGGTTACGGGCAGTTTTATAGGTATGTATACTTCTTTTATTCAACACCCTGTAATTTTTTTTAATACACACCCTACAAGTTTCATTAAGGTGACTATTGATAGAGAGCTCGTGATGGGAGCGGGATAGAGAAGTGATTAAAGACTCATTGGATGCGAGAAAGAGTTCTCTATACCTTAAAGAGATTCCTAGTGTGTGTGCTTAGAATATTGCAGGGTGCTGAATGAAAGAGGTATTCGTACATATAAAACTGCCCGCAGATTTTAAACGACACGTTTTAGAGGGAGGCTCTTGGAACAAGTGTTTATCTGGGATTCCATAAAATCGATTAACATATGTTGGAATACATCGTTACGAATCACCCTGTAATATACTGAAGTATAAAAGGGTTGATAAAATTCATGACAGATTAACGCAGCTTAATGAGCTGAGTTTTAATTTTTTCCAAAAAATATCGCTTATATTTATTAAATAAGGTATAGCTTTTAAGATATTTCGCAAGCAGCTCCTACAATCTTTTATATACGGGGATATAGATATATGTAATGGATACACCCAAAAGATACGGTCACGACCTAAACTTGACAATTACGTGAACGGGTGTTAAGCGTTAAATTGAATATTTCTGTAACTGACATTATGGCCTATACTAAAAACTGATGAAAACACTTTGGAGCACGTGCGCTAATTATGGTGAAAGGCAGGATAAAGCACGATAAAAGCCAAACGTATTTCCCCATTTTGGTGTATATGTATGTCACCTCATGTGGTGTTATCCAGGAGCGCAAATAAATTTGGGGACTCTCCTGAAACCACATCAATCAAAAGCGCAAGGTAATCATGACCTGGAGCGCCAGAAGCTGAATTTAAAGCCCTTCTCTTCCCCTTGTCGCCGGGGGTGTCATAATGTTGTATTATTTTGCTCCAGCCGACAATTAGCGCCAAGTCAGAACCGCTTAGCACATTCTGACAGTATTTCTATGGCAAATTTGATTCTGTCAACGTGCTTTGTCGCTGTATTTAGAGGTGTTTGGCGGCCGGGAAGATTGCTTTATAATGTCGGCCATTTACCATCGAGCCTTCTGGCTTTAAGGTGTTTACGTAAATACGCAGAAATCCAAATTAAATCGCTTTTGACGAATTCCAGACACTTATACAGTGCCGGGACAGCGGCATCCCGGTGTAATCCCATTTACGAAATTAAACGCCAAAAATGCCGGTCCCGGTTGAAGAATAGCGTTCATTTAAACTAATTTGAAGAATTATATCGTCCCCATCCAGGAAGATATCATCTGGAGAGTGTACTGGGCACGGGAACAACATCGTTACAGCATCCTGGAACAGCACGGATGCCAACACTCAGATTCCTTATGGGGTAACAAATGTTCTCGCAGGAGAGTAGTTTTAAGTGAAACAATGTTTTGCTTGGATCCCTGCCTCCGAATCATGGAACTGGGGATCCACAAGTTTGTATCTGCGGGCGGTAATTGGAATTCTAATGCTTTGTTTTATTTGATGCATTTAGAGAGGCCTCCCATTCGCATATGCTGAATTACGTTACGTTCCCTACCCGGACGAACCTTTGTTTTCCTTGAATACAGCCATTTGGGGTGCCTGAACCCCCACGGCAGTCGTATTGGAAATATTTCAAAGTTTGGGCCCAGGAGAGGTACTTTCTAAAAATAATGGGAATGACTTCGGTCATGATGTTGGGTCCCGACAGAAAGCGGCCTTACCATTTAACTGGGCAAGGGGATAAATCAAAGCTTACCTAACCTAAAAAGGTAATTGCATTGTTAGGAGTCCATTATAAATGAGTTTAGGTAATTAACATATTTTCTGGTTCTTGAAAAATAAATACCATTCTTTTTCTTCACAAAAATAAATTTGCAATACTTATTGTTACAAAATATACCTTTGTTATAATGCACACTTGGCATTTTAAGCAGGCGGACATAGGGATCGACTTTCGATCGATTTTTGAACTCGTCTTCTTCGGTAGGTATTTTTGAGTTGCTGGTTAGTACATAAAGAAATAAACCTCCAAATGAAAATAAAAATGGAAACCTAATAAGATTACTCGCTTGTCTGTCGGTCTGCGCGTCTGTCACAGCCGATTTTCCCTGCAACCATGAAACATAGAAATTTGGCATAGTAATACACCTTACTAATCCACATATTTTGTACATATTAACACTTTAAAATATCTAGATAAGTATTAAAGTTGAGGAAATTACCTACTCGAAAAAATATTATTTTTAATTTTATTTTTTATTTGTGAGCTGTCATTAAACAGAATGTGTTATGTGGACGATAAAACTAACAATTAAAAAATTTTAGATCGAATATTTAAAAGATATTCTGAAAAAATATGTAATAGTAGAGAATCCCCCTCCCCCCCGCCCCTCCCTCTTATTTCCGAAACTTCTTGTAGATTTCTAGAGATTCTAGAAAATATGGTACGGAACTCTCTGCGTACTAATCAAACTCGCGCTTGACTGTTTTTTTTTTTTTAATAACACTTTTCAGATTCTTGGCATTTATATGCTCACCTGATTTCTTTAACGTATCTTACTATATTATATATCGAACTTACAAAATGTCAGTTTAATGGTTCGAACTGTACTGTTCGGGAATTTGTGAACAATCGCAACGCTAAATCGAAAAAATCGCCAGGATCATCAAAAAACTTGCCAACGATATCTCGTTCTACTACGGCAACGTAAGTGGACTACAATCCAAGACGACGCAACTTTATTTAAAATTTGCTGATCTCTTTTTTGACGCTATTTGCCTCACAGAAACCTGGCTATGTGGTGAGTTTTCGGATGCTGAACTTTGCTGTCCTGAGTACGTTGTTTTTCGCCGAGATCGTCATGGTTCTTCTCTCAGCGCCCCTGTCGGGGGAGGCGTGTTGCTTGCTATTCGGAGCGACATTCCATGTCGCCGTATCGATCTCCCAGACTCCAGCGATACCGAAATTTTATGTATTGCCATGACTCTTCCGAGGAGATGTGTATATGTGGCTGTTGTCTACGTCCCACCCAAATCTTCGTCTGGGTCTTATGATCAACTAGCCATCCATGTCGACAGGATCGCTGGCTTAATGAGGACACACGACGAGTTCCTACTCTTTGGTGACTTTAACCTACCATCAGTCTCCTGGACGCGCTCATCGGACGGGAATATTCTCTCCCCCTCTCTCGCCAGTGCTCCACATTATGCTGCTACTTTCATCGACAATTTATTGGCTTCCGGACTATCTCAGACCTGCAGCATTGCTAATGCCAACGATGAATTTCTAGACCTGATCTTTTCGTCAAATACGGACTGCAGGGCTACATCACGCTGTCCAACACCTCTCTTAACCGAGACTGGACACCATCCTGCTATTAATGTTTCTTTAACCACCGATCCGTTCGATTTAAATTCTCCTGTTTCCATTGATTTCTCTTATAATTTCAAAAAGGCTGACTTTTATTTAATTAACCAATGGCTCTCTACTCAGGACTGGAGCTTTGTCGTTGAGGAGCGTGACATTGATCTGGCTGTCAACAATTTTTACAATATTTTGTCTCGTTGCTTTCTTCACTGTATCCCAGTCCTCAAGTCTTGCGGCTCGCGTACTGGTCCTCCGTGGTTTAATGGCGATTTGACACGATTAAAGAACCTAAAATGTAAGGCCTGGAAAAAGTTCAGCTTCTCTAGGGACGACGCGGATTATGACGCCTACTTTTCTCTTCGAACCCAGTTCATCGAAGAGCTGGAATCATCCTATAAAATCTTCTTGAGCAATACGAAGAGTAATTTGCGCGATAATCCAAGACGGTTTTGGAATTTTGTACATTCCAAGCGTGGTTCCGATGGTTATCCCGCATCACTTAGTTTCGGCGATACCAATTCTGACGATCCACAAGTAATTTCTGGGCCCGTATTCCGCTCCTCGAAACGTTGAATCGTTTCGACAATACCTCCTAGTCGATCCGAAAAAAAATTTGTATTCCTCTTCTCGAACGAATCGACCAAATTTCACTAAATTTTCATATTGTCTTTGTGCAGACATTTTAACCCTTGAATATAATTCGTTTATGTTACCTATTTTATACATAAAAAATGTTATATTTTACTTACATTTTTATGCAATCCAAAAGCCATCGATATAATTCTTGATAACTAAAATGCCATCGTGAAATATAACGATCAAACGACAAACTTCTCGTTATCGAGAAGAAGAATGCCATCATATCGAAATCGAGAGTCGGAATCGGGCTACGGAATGCCGATTTGTCGTTTTCGACAACAATTTCTTTCGAATCCTGATCTCTTTGGTAATTTCTTTGAGGCTGCTTTCCTAACCGTTAACTGTGATATCGATGTCTGTGATACTAGTTATAGGGATTTCTCGTACTTGACGACGCTTCCGCCGACTTCTTTAGGTATTAAGGACTTACCGGTTGACGAAGTTAAGCTTCTTTCCAAAATATCGAACTTAACTGATAGTTTCGCTTGCGGGCCGGATGGAATTCCTGCTGCTCTCATTAAGCGATGAGTCGCTGGCCCCTATTCTTTGTTATTTATTTAATTTATCCTTGTCTTGTGGTGTTTTTCCTACACCTTGGAAACTTTCCACCATTTTTGGTACTAGGGGTTTTACGGTACGGTGATTTCAAATCCGCTCTCCAAATTTAGAAATTCAAGATGGCGGATCCAATATGGCGACCAAAATTTCTCGATTTCAACGGATTTTAATGAAAATTAGTACAGTCATTGTTTTGAGGTCACTGATTTTGAATATTATCAAAATGTAGAAATCCAAGATGGCGGATCCAATATGAGCCAAAAGTCTCGATTTCAAACTTAAAAATTTGAGAAGTGTTTAATTAGTAAGTATTTACCCAACGCCGGGTGAAACCGGGTAACCCAGCTAGTATAAGATTAAAATTTACCTAATAACTATCACAAATTATTGATCACAATATTAGTTTAGGCAATTATGCCAATTATCCAATGGGCAAACCAACCAGAACTGCCACATGAAAGCGGATTTCAGCAGTAGTTCTTAACCTGGGTTACATATTTAGTGCAGAAAAAATGTAGAATGTCAAGAAATAATTGAGTTTAATTGCAATTAACTTTGGGACTACACACCCCCGTACAGACCCCAGAACATTTTCAACTTGTCATATCTCCCGAAGTATGGTTTTTTTAGAATTTGTGTTATAAATTTTTTTTTTTTTTTTTGCTAAAAGGACTTTTCGGTAGAATGGAAAGAGTTCGAGAAAACGTATTTTTAATGACGCACCAGGCGCCTTAAATATTTCTACTCATTCTGAGATATTTCAGATCTTAGAAAATGTTTGGATAACCCCCTGTGTAGTATCGCGGTTAAAATATTAGCGCCAAAAGTGGGAAGGAAACCTTAAAGTGAAAATGGTATTTATTTGGAATGGTAAGTAAAAAAGCAAGAAAGGTTGTAGTAGAATAAGATGGTCAAAAGTGTCCTTGTTTCTTTTGAAATTCTAGTTGGTGTAGTGTGTAATGAAAGATACTTCTGTTTCAATTTTTAGATCTCTAACTCTCTTTTTCACCGCTACGTATACGTATATAGTACCTCCTCTCGTCATTCAAATTTCCATAACAAGAAAATGTTCTATGTTTGAACAATGCCTCAGCTCGAACACATGTTATGATAAAATCCATTTAAGTAAACATCACAACAAACAGAAGTAGATATCTGGCCTGGAGCGCCTGAAGCTTTGTATACGCGAACATGAACTCGATTTAATTGAAAGAAGCTGTGAAAGCAATTTTATTAATGCACGAAAATTTAATGAAAAACATAGACCAAAATGAACGGTTTCTGGCTTTCAACAAATTAGCTCAAACAATGATATTTAGGTATGGTATGGATGCTATTCATTTATGCACCGCGAATTGAATTGATTTGGTCGAATCAATATCTAACCGCAAATTAGTCGAGTGAATTGAGCATTTGTAGGTGTGACGGGCTCAAGGGGGACTCACCTGTACGTGAAATCAGTAACAGCTACAAAGTTTCTAAACGGATTTACCGCAAATAAGGGCATTTTAGAGCTCATTCAAATTAAGTTAATACATGTGCCGTGTGCATTCGGTGCGGATTTATTCCTCACAATCATTATAAAGTTATAGGATTGATGGCCTCGATCGGTGAAAAATTTGGATTCAACGTATCGAGAGAATAGCGCAAAATTTCTAGTATGGGCAAGAAAAAATTTCCATGGAGAGATTCTGTGTTTTCGATCTGTAGAGAGTGTGGCCTCTATTTATAAATTGACAGATAAATTAAGAACCTCATTGTTTTTCTATTAGACATGAAAAATTGACTCATTTATTCCATGTGTACGCTTTAAAAAAAATTTATTGTTTCGCCGAAAATTCGATTTCAAATCGACTGAAATTGAGAAGTTTATTTAAAAAAAATATTCGATTACCGAGGATGGATCAATTTCACTGCCTGGCAGGTAAAAAGTGGACGAAGCAATTTTTATTGATTGTCCTTTTCATTTCACAATTATGGGATTTAAATTGAACGAAGTAATTAAACATCTCATGTTTCAACATGATGTTTTTGTATGCAATATTTTATATTTAAGGCTAGATCTACCCTTACATATAGAACCATCAATTTTCCAAGTTTTCCTACGTCTGCCACTCAAAAGGAAATTTTTCGGAAGCTGGCGAACTGTGTAATTGAAGATATCCGTCCGCTAACGTTTTCCTTATCTCTGTGAATTTACTTAATAAAGGCCGAGCTTAATTGAGCTCAATCAATTTCCCGAGAGAGACGCTCTAAGGAGATTACATGTCTGTTTACGCAAAGTCAATTAATTATTGGCGCTCCAAGTGAATATAATGAAGGTATTTACGCAAAAAGCGGCGGACTCGTTCATCTTCCATATTGTTATATACGTGGGGAACTTTTTCTATCGGTAGAATTAATTTAAATCCTAACAATATGAGGTGGTAGTATGGTATACTATATAATTTAATCTACTCAAGATTATAATATTTATATGTAATTATCTTATTATACCATACTAACTACTATCTACTACATAACACTATTACGTGATTGGCTCTATTTCACTAGAAGAAAACCTCGAAATAAAGAAATATATTTTTGTAATGCGTAAAACTATGTGGCTAATCAAGAACTTTTGGAATAGAATAAATAATAAAAACTAGTGGAAGCTCACAATATTCAATGCTTTTTCACTACACGATTTTTTCGTATGAAAACTAATCGAAACTATTTACAAACAAATTACAAAATCGAATGTAGAGAAAATAATATTAATAAATATTATTAAATGTACATATAATAACAAGATTCTAAAATAATATCACAGATTGTCAATTGTTACACTCTTTAATATGGCATCACATATTAAGTTAAGTTTGCAGAACAGATTAGGCTTAGAACAGATTAAGTTAAGTTTTGTGAAATTAGGATTAAGGAGCAGTAGCTGGAGTAATAAAGATCACATCGAAGCGAACTTGGAATTTGTCTTTTCCATCAAAACACACTACGTGGGGTTGTGATCCCCCGCCCGAAAGAGTTAAAAAGTTACACTAGAAATTATGAGGAAATATGAAACTTAGTTATTAGTAAATTAGGTATCTGACTAGATGGCCCACGAAATTTTGAAAAACTTGAAACTTTGCAAATGATGACTACTAATGTAAAATATAAAAGCAGAACAAATTCATATCGATTGCGATGACTTAAACCCAAATAATAGCATTCCGTCAATTCCAAAAAGATAATTCGACAACAAAGAAAGTAACAATTGAAGACAATTTCCTTGGATATTTTATGGAATATATTCTTTATAAATGTTTCTCATCATTCCAATGTAATACATGCTGTGACATTTTACAAAAAGTGGAGCCAAGTCAATAGGAATTATTTTTGATTCATAAAACTTATTCTTTTCCACCTACAGATTTTTGTTTAAAGTAGTCGATAATACCTTTTACCGTTCTTAAACAAAATTTTTCTGAAAAACCACACATAAAAGAACTTTAAATTCAAAATCGTGGAGCTATGTGTAATTAAAACACAAAGATTTAAAATTATCGCATGCATGTTTTAAACTTCTTTATTTTAATTTTAATAGAATAGAAATTTAATGGAAAATACAAAATCTTAAAATTCATAAAAGCCAAATAAAAAATGGTATAATAACGGGTTGAATTATTTTTCAAAAGCTATGGTTTTCTTGAATTGATTTTTTTGCCACTGTTGAACCACTCAGGTAGTCTAGATAAATTGAAGCAATCAATCTCAGGTAGGTAAATCCGTTCAGGCTATTGTCATAGATGCGAATTGTGGACTACAAAATGGAAATGTGAAGCGGCCAAAAAAATTTGCCTCCAAAGACTGTTGCAGGGTTTTTAGATAGGTGCGATGTCTATACATATGTACATTGGAATTTGCATGCTTTTAAATGTTTTGATTGCGTTGATTAAAAACTTAAGGATAGGTTGCCTGGGTTGGTACTGTCGCATGTCCATAAAGATATGCCAATAAGCACTGATCAATCATGGAGCGTTTTGTAAAAAAATCCAAGAGAAAAATCGATTTTATAATATAATTAGCAGTCCATTCTTCGTTATATGTTTTCTATTTTATTAGTTTTAGTTTCAATTCTTCAAAATTTTGCAGTTTGTAAAAGCTTTAGTCATTTTTAAAATACAAAATAATGACCTTTGACATTTGAATATTTATAATGGAAGAGTTCATTATCCAAAAGAGAGCATTAGAGGGTGCATGTTCAAAATTTCAGGGTATTTAGTAGCGGAGGAGTTTAGAAGTTATGGAGCAATAGACAGGAAAAAAAACTTGGAAAAAATTAATTTCTTGAAAAAATTCAATTGACATTTATACTATTTAATCAACTTAAATAAAAAAATTTTTATGGAACAAGTTCTTTATTTATCCTTTTCTTTAAAGAAATCATAAATATATAAAAATTATATTATATAAAGTCTATAAGGTGGGCTGTATTGCTCGCAAGGCATCTCAAAAATTATAATGTGTATCTGTCGAACAACTCTGTTTGAACAATCAACTTGAGATTTATCCGCTAATTTATATATGTATATACTTACATGCATCACCAAAAACTTTAATATAATAGATAGTAAACAATTTGAATCTTAGAATGTTATTTCTGTCGTAAACAGTTCAAATCATTGAAAGTTTTAGTCTATCATAATCTAAAGTCCATATTAAGCATGTGGAAATAATTAAACTTGAATTCGACCTTAAAGAAAATCATGTGGTGGCCATTCTAAACAAATGTACATAAACCAATTTTCGTGGCTAAGTTTATACAAAATTAATTGCATTTACATCGAAATCGGCCAGATAAAATAAGTTACATAGAATTAGTTATGTGAGTAGATTACTCTACACGTGTAATCGCTCTTATTATAACTTTCGTCCTGTTTTGGTAATCATCAAATTGGCTCAGTTCCAACTGTATAGGCAAACTCGCCGGGAAATAAGTAACACGTTCAGTAATCCAGCGAGATGATTACAAAGATCATGTACCTTTCAATTAATTTTAATTAACCCCTTCTGAGGAGCGAGATTACCTCGACAGGTAAGATGAAATACAACAAGCAGTCTGAGCAGAATTATGAGCTTCTTCCCTCCGTACACTATCGGGTAAAGAGTAGAGCCTTTCGAGTTCCCAATAAGATTCCAGAACTTCTTGAATTATCAGGAGACCTTGGATTCACTCGGGAGTTAATCCTTCTTGAGGATTTAAGAAAAATACTTCTTTTTGGAAGAAGCGGAGTTCTGGAATTTCAAGAATATTCAGCGGAAGCACATGGGTGTCTTAATTCTATTAAGAACGCTTTGTGCTCCTTTATCTCGTTCTTAAATTTTTCGCTTTAATACCTTGGAGTTGGGCCATAGCTTGGAAGAGGAAGTTTCCACTTCACAATTAATGTGGCTGACATCAAAAGCTTCTCCCAGAATGGTTGCCTGGGAATAATTCCTTAATTTCTGTTGAAAGTCTTTGACAAGTGTATTAATATTGCAGATAAATATTTTGAGGCCGGCATATCTATGTTTGCATCGGGAGCGCTAAGGAGCTTTTATTGCGTCTTTATGACTCCGCGAATTTGTCTCAATTGTTATGCTCCTTATAGCCAGATCGTTCATCCTGTACCCTTGTAGTTAGTACCACTGCTCGTAAGATGATAACCGGAATGATAAAGACAAATAAAAGCTGATTTGGACGGGGACTGGAACAAAGTTAATGAGACCCGGACTGAATCCGTTTGCTGCAAAGGAGGTAATTCTGCTGCGTCGTCGTCATATTTTTTACCCGGTTTGGTGGAAAAAAAAGAGGGTTTTTGCACCTATGGTTGGTACAACAGCAAGTTCTGGGCTGACTTGCTGCACAAAGGGACGATAAAAACATAAGGGAGGAATAAAAAGGATCACAAGATTGCGGAGATAACAGCGCTGGGACGCACACGTACCGGCCTAAAATCTCCGTCGTACACTCGGCTTTAATGCGATGATTTATTAAACGGTACTGGAGGGACAATAAAATAAAGATAAAAAGGGCCTCCTAAAGGGAACGAGGGACTTGGAAGCGGGTTCGTGCAGTGGAAAAAGTTTTGGGATTCGTTGCAGAAGGTTTTCTTTAAAGATTTATCTACACGTTCATGGTCCTGTCCTGATGCGCGACAGTTGGTTACGAAACTCCATACGATTTAGTCATGCCCTAGAAATCTTGAATCCGCTTAAAAGCAATTTCAAACAACAGTGGACCATTATGGCACTACACAGAGGGCTTAGAGGTACTTGCGAAATGAGTCCTTACGCTGGAATCAGGAGAGCTTTCATCATCTCGATTAACACGGATAGAAGGCAGGCAGATGTAGGCTCACAAGTAACACCCCTTTCATCACAATGCCTTTCTGGTGGGGAAGAGGGGACGTCTCGGGCTCCGCAGAACGATGGCACCAACTTAACCCAATGAACTTAACACAAAGACACTTCACAGACACGATACTTCCGCTCGAAGTAATTCCCCGAGCACTTGCAGGTGTAGTAAATACTTGCAGTAATCGCACTATAGTTATGCAATTCACCACTGCAACTTTTCGGTTTGGGGCTACTATATCCTTGGTGGATGCCCTTTAATCTGCGGCACACTCGGCGAAATCCCACTATTTTTACATTTTTTAGCACTCACACAGCCGCGTATCGGGGTTTTTTTTCAGTACATTTCCTCTGCGAAAGAAAGAGAACCGCAGCACTCTCCTGACTGGCGAAATTAATAGATCCGAAGAAGTTTCAATCGCGCCTAGTTCAAGGTGCCTTAGCAGTTCTAAGTCGATTGAAGGGTTTGGAGCCTTTCGTATCCCCTCGTTTTTTGGCACGAGTTTGGGCTTTCCACTATCGTTAAAGCTTCTGACGGGTCAACGCGCATGTTTGAACTTTCTTTGAGCTTCCATTATAATAGAAATCCTTGTGGGAGGCAGAAATACTACTCAAAAAGAAATAAAGATTTTTTAGAAGAATTGTAAGCTATCGTCATGGTTATATTCGAAATTTAAAAATTAAATTAAAAAATTAAAAACTAGCTGAGTTATCCGGCATTGTCCGAGCGCAATCATTCTTCTCACTAACCAGGAAGGTAAAAGATCGCCTTAAAACGTATGTGAAAGGGAAATCACCTGAAAAATGCTTCAAGCCCCAAAATTAAAGTCCAATTTCCTACTTCACATTTAATAGCTGTGATAATGTGATATGTGAATAGCTTGTGGAGCACGGTCGTGTTTTTGTTTTGCTTCTGCCCGTATCTAACGTTTGTTCGTTGGCTTGAAAACCTGTGGCACCCCAGGGTGCCCTGGTGCGCCCTGAGAATTTTTTTAAAAAAACACGGGGCATCCCAGTGCTTGTCAGTTAAACGAACAGCTTATTAAAAAGGAGAACTGTCATCTGGCCTTTTACACAAAAGTTATAAAATAAAACCACTACTTTTTCATAATGTTCACATCGAAATGCTAAAATTAAGTTCTTGTGCCCGCAACAAGAGTTAATTCCATTTTAAATACCGTATCTGTTGACAATTAAACTGATAACAGTCATTAACCCTGAGTTTTTATCTGGGGTAAAACCAGGGTGCACCAGGGCGCACCAGGGCGCCCCAGGTTTCTCAAAAAACACAGAACTGGCATTTGACGTTTAAAAACCAGGGCAGCTAGCACGCACTGGTGCGCACTGGGTTGCTACAGGATTGCCAACGAACAGACCTATATTTTCGATTTTTTCTCGGATGTTGATGTCAGAGCCGTCGGGAGGGGGGAGGGGGGGTTGCTGGGTTTCTCAGCCCCTGGCCCCAGGGTCGCATAGGCCCCCAAGTCGCTGTTCCAGTCTCTCTAGCGTCAGGGGAAAGAAGTTTCAGTAAACTTAAAATTATTGAGAATAATCTTCGATCCTGCATCAGCGAAGACCGATTAAATCATTGTATGATCTTGACAGCTGAACGTGATTTAACAAAAGAAAGAAATTTTGACAATATAATAAATGATTTTGCTGATAAAAAGGCAAGACAAATTAATTTATAATATAATTGTATTACTTTTTTTTTTTAATTAAAATATATGATTATAATGTATTTAGTTTCTAAGAAATTCACAAAATATTGTTAGAATAAAATCTTAATATGTAATAATAATAATAATTTTTTTTTTTTTTTTTTTTTTTTTCTGGGAGTGGGGAAATGCTTTATGCACCGTAGGTGTCCGAAGACACCCGTGTGCCGGACTCCCCAGCCTACCCAGGCCTACCGGCTAAAACCCCACTCCCCGCCCGCAGGACCTCCACCCTGGAACCGTCTGTTGGACATTACTTCAGGGTGGAGTCCTATTTAGAGCCGCCCCCGCCGGGGGCCCTCCTTTCACCGGGCGATCTACGCCTCCCGCTCCCTACTGGCGTCCCTTTCTTTCTGGCGCAGGATCGCTCTAACGAAAAGAGCGACCCTTCGCCAGAGATCCTCCCCCTGCAGCATAACCTCGACTATATTGTCCGGGGTTATGCTGCCCGCCACACTCTCTAGCTCCTCCCTCTACGCTCTCCATCTATCACATTCAAAGAATGTGTGGAGAGCGGAGTCCGACGGGGAGTCGCAGTAAATGCAGCACGGGCTCGGTGTCTTCCCTATACGGTGAAGGAAAGCCCGAAAGTGCCCGTGCCCCGTCAGCATTTGTGTGAGGTAGTAGTCCACCTCACCATGCTGACGGTTCAGCCAGGTGTCCAGCTGGGGGATAACCCGAGCTGTCCACCGGCCCCGCGACTCCCCATCCCACCGTGTCTGCCAGGCCGCCATGGTTGCGGTCCTGGCCGCCACTGCGGCCTCCTTCCTCCCTAGGGCGCCTTTCTCCTGGTGGACGAACTGTCGTTCCCTGGCTAAGAGATCAATGGGTATGACCCCCGCAACCACTAAAACCGCTGGTTCCGAGACCGTTCGATAGGAGCTCGCGATGCGGAGCGCCGCGCGCCGCTGAACTGCCCCCATGCGTTTGCGGTACTTCTCATACCGCATCGCGTCGGCCCAGATTTCCGCACCGTACAGCATAACGGCCTCGGCGGTGCAACCGAGCCTTTTGCAAGGCCTCGGCCCCCCAATGTTGGCCATAAGCCTGCTCAACGCCGCTGTCACCGCGGCCGCCTTGTCCGTCCGGCTCTTAATTTCGTCCCAGAAGGTGAGCCTACAATCAAGGCTCACCCCCAGGTACTTTACTGCCGGCTTCGTCTGGACCGTCATGTCTCCTACCCGCATTCCTATCAGTAGCGGAATGCGCTTCTTTGTCAGAAGGACGATCTCGGTCTTGGTCAGGGCCAGCTCCAACCCGTGATCGCTCAGCCAAGGACCCACCCGACGCATCACCTGGTTGAGCCTCATTTGAGCAGCCTCGACATTTCTGGCGGTGATGACCGCCGCAATGTCTTCAGCATACCCAACCAGGAAAGACCCCTCCGGCATCTCCATACGAAGGATCCCGTCATATGTATAATTCCATATGTCGGGCCCCAGTATAGATCCCTGGGCCGCCCCTGCCGAGAGAATCCTCGTTTCCGGACCATCTTCTGTTTCATAGGTGAGGGTGCGGTCCTTCAGATAATCCCCCATCATCCGCAGAAGAATGATAATAATAATAACAATAATAATAATAATAATAACAATAATTTATTGATTTATCTATTCTATATTTTTTCTTCTGATGTATTTCGTGAAGCGGCCGAGGTGTGGAGTAGTTACATGACATGATGGGAGACATAACACAAGTATCACGTCACGTGTCATGTCAAATGTCACATCATGTGTTATGTGTCACGTCTCCTGTCTCGGGCTTCAAGCAACCTACTCTCTGCAAAATTCCATCGAAATCTCGAAATCAATTCAAGAATGCTCTCTCTCGGAAATCCTGATAAGCTTTCCGGTATATATAGATTTTCCCCAATTTTCGTTGAAATTGGTTTAGTGGTTATGACTAAAAACTGTCCAATAGTCAAGCCAACCACGAACCAACCATTTACCAGTTGGCTAACAAAATGCGTTCGTACACATCTTAATCAATGTAGATGTGAGATGTAAAACGTTCTGCTTGTTTTAATCGGTATTGAAATGGAACAGAACGAAATTTATATTTCGTAATTTATGAACAAGGATGTTTATAAATTTCATCCTTTTTTACTTAACACCAACCAACTAAATAAATACCATTTTCACTTAAAAATGCATCTTCACTTTTGGCGGCAATTTTTTTCTAACACTTAACCTTAATTATTTCTAAAGATTTCACATTTTATCGGTACTGAATATGTAGCTAGGCTCAGACCACTACTAGAAATCGGCTGAATTTCATGTGGCAATTCAAATGGTTTAACCAGTACAAACGAAGAGCTAGAACATGCCAACCAAAACACGAGCGAGAGAGGGAATTTATTTTACAATGAGAAAGAAAAGGTAGCAGCACTTTGGTTGGTTGGTTCGTGGTTGGTTTGCCCATTGGAGAGTGGGCATAAGAGGTAGCAAACAGACGGACAGATAGACGGACAGGCAGACGTACTTTAGCATTTATAATATTAGTAAGGATAATAATAAACAACATATATTTTATTTACCTTGTATTTTTGTGAAGTACTATATATATCTGCAGCTATAGTATAACATAAAATGAACAATGTTGTATTACAAAATTGATACTGCTAGTTATTGTCATTTAAAACGATATCAGAGAGCTTTTTATACGAATTTCAAGCTTCACCCTTTCCAGTACGAAATTAGTCAATTTGAATAAAGGGAAAATAAACACAATTGTAGTGTAATACATATGTGTAGTGGTACACATACATATTTGTTTAGGAAAACAAATTATAATTTAAAATTAGTTAAAGTATGGTATCTTTTAAAACAGTTTCCTACGTGAATTCAACCAAAATGCGATGTCTAGTACCACTGGACAGTGGACTGCAAAGGATTAAAAATAATCTAAAATAATTCTACCTCAATAGCTTTGAGATAAATAAGTATGAAATGGGTTTGAAAATTATTAGGTAAAATTCATTCATCTTCATACTACAAGGAAGAGGGAAAGGTGTATACTTGAAAGCCTCAATTTTGTGATTAGAAAAGTTCTTCCAATCTTCCAAAGGCTTTATAAATATTTATAAATATTTTGTAAGCAAGTGGCGCTGGTTAGTGAACTCTTAAAAGTTTGAAATACGAAAGATGTGTTGTTTACGCTTCATTCTTCGAAAATGATTTTTCTCATAATTTGTACATATCTAAAATTGAGATGTGCATATGTTGCTTTTGTGGTAATATTACTTTTGAATATATATATGTGTGTGGCTTTGAATATTTTGATGAAGATTTGACCCTTGTTCTGAACTTGTGACCTTTTCAAGTAACAATATACTTTTACCAATACCTTCAGGTTATTTTATGCCTTTAATTGCGCAGAATTAATTCGAAGAATTGCGTTTTTCAATTCCTCACTAGTGATTTTAATCTCTTTTCTGAATTTTAAATGTTGGTTATTAAAGTTAGTTTCCTCTAATAGTATCTGTAAGATTCGATGTCAATCGTTTTTCGAATAATTTAATATAAATGTGTATTAAGACACTACATAATTTAAAACGTTACCATATTTAATGTTGCACTACAGTATTTTACAAACTTTTTACTCTGTAGTATCGTATCAATTTCGATAGTAATAAAATTGCGAATTTTTTAAAATTTTACGATTATGATTCGTTTGAACGACCGAATTGTAAAGAAATATTAAATCAACCCCTCATCTTCCAAAGTTAACTCTAAATTACATCCAAAACTAATTTGAATGCTAGAAAATACACCATAAAAGAGAAACTTTTTATTGAGTCTAAAATTGATGCTTCCAAAAGCGTGGAAATTCATAAAATTAACTATGGACCACGGCGAAATGCTCTTTTGATTACTACAGCAATATTCACACTGATTAATATGAAGGATGTTGTGAATGATTTCTGCACACAGCCCTATCTAATTATAAATGTAATTAACAAAGTGTATATGCATGCTGAAGGCTTTACATATTAATAATTATTTATTCAATGACTAAATAGGGCTTCACTTTCTAAAAGGCTGTTCTGCCTAATAAATGGAATTACAATGAACTGAATTTTGTTTAAAGGCAAATTGTTTTACAATTTATTATCAAAGAAGTTTTAGTAGTTTAAGTCTTAAAAATCTCTAATTAAAACGATGCAGAATTTCAGAGTGTATAAACATACAATTGAATGGAAGAATAAGTGCAGTGAAAAGCTATTAATTAAAATTGAAGATTAACATAAATACGTCTTCATTTAAGAAAAGAAAAAAAGAAAGAACAAATGAAAGTGGATGTAATCGTTATTTCAATTGTGGCTGGATTTTCAAGTTACGAAATTTCCGTTGGCATTGTAAACATTCCAGCGGTGGATGTAATAAGCAGTCATCTTGAAAATTTATTGCGCTAAATTCCCGAGGAAAAGGTTTAAAGTGGAAAACTTTCGGTGACACTGTGTGGCTCCGTGACCCAAATTCATTTATGCCCCATATGTGCCATTAAATCGACTAAGGACTGCTCATGCAAATGAACCCGAAACAGGCCCGATATATATTAGGCACTCTTTCATGTTTGGAAGCACCGGGGGCATCATGAAAATTAGATTCTGCAGAGGACCGCACACATTGTTAAGTGAAAGCAAGAAATTGATGTAAAATGATCGTGGTTTGACCCGAATCCCTGTAATGTTGTTGTTCTATTTGCCGGTGCTCGTCAGAGCAATCATTCGTTAACCCACCCGGGCTGTACAACGTAGCCAGTTGACCATTTTGTAAACTTTCTCGTATTTCAGCTAGGAAGACTTCCGCTTCTGTAGAAATCTGTTAAAGCTTGTTACACACCAGATTTTGAGGGGATCGAAAGGGTTACAAGTGTACGACCCACTGAGACTAATTTGGGTAATCAATAAAGCTTGACTAATTTAGAGAGCGGACGGCTTGCATCCACGCCGCATGTGAGCTATCCCTTCGGCACACTTGAGGATAGGTTGGTTGTTTTTCATTTATCATCATCACAATTGCTTTGACAGGGGTTGAGCTAATACTTCTTTTAATTTTGTTTGTTTCGGAATTTCTAATTGTTTACTTAATCCACACGTTGGCTTAGCAATTTAGAATATGTTGACTGAAAGTGAATCAGACAACTAGAATAGATATCAACAACTAACGATAGAAGCAAGCGGCAGTTCTGATTAAATCTTAAGAATCAACGAATTTCCTAATTTTCATTATTTCCTTGGCATATTACCAACTGTACAATTAAAAAAGTTTAGAAAAACCCTGTCAAGTGCGCAGAGCGTTCCGTACCATATTTTCTAAAATTTCTAAAAATCTATAAAACCTAGAACTCATAATTTCCCTGCAAACATCAAGTAACGCGTTACATTCCCTGATTTTTTTTTTTTTTATTAATTTTAGGTCCAGTAATTTCGCAAATAAGGGTGAATGCTGTATTTGCACATGTATTATCATAATATTTTTCATCGTTTCATTTAATTCTTATACACTGCATAATTTCTCCATAAATATTGTTATTAGAGAATAGACAAGGAAAATGTTGTAAGGCGTATGTTAGAAATATTAATTGGCAAAATGTAGGGAAGCATATTTTCCAAACAATTTTACTGCATTCCTTTACCATTATTTTGTTATTATTACTTTTTAAGATATTGTCATTTCATTCATTATTAATAACAACAATTTGGTTTTAATTGTTCTGAGTCCGTATCGTTACACTTTCATATGAAATTAAAGCATAGTGGTTTTCCGTTTATCCTTTCCTCGTTTCACTTTTTGAATGCTTGTAGTAAAATTATAAAGAGTCCCGGAAAACTCCCTACAAGCAAATGAAAATAAATGAAAGTTTAGTCGGTCCATTGTTTGAATTAATATATATTAATAACATCTTTGGAATTAACGTGTCCGAAAACCTCTAGTTACATTAATTTTTACCAAAATTCAAAATTTAATAGTCTTCCATTTTGAATTCATAAATTATGAAAGCATATCTGGAGTAAGTGTCCTCGAAAATTTCCAAAGAATTAATGTTTAAAATTCGTTTTTGAAAAGAATTTTTTTCTCTTTCTTCTCCATGTGAAATGATAAAAAAAATTCACAATAATGCAAACAGGTTATTTCCTCTTCGGCGATTTTTGACTTTTTCATTTTACTATTCAAATATTTTGCCACATTGAAAAAAATTGAAAAAATATATACAAAACACTTTTAAAAACAACACTTTTATAAATGTACCAATAATTTTTCTTCTGATTTCATTAAAAAAGATGTAAAATATATATAGGTTATATTACTGACACCGGAAGCGCTGAGCGTGAAAAGATGTTTCAATTTGGCTAATATGAACATTGTTATTTAATGTTATATGCAGTTATAATATATTGAGTATTAATTATCTCAGATATTTCGTATTTATTCATATATTTCTTAAAACTTAAAGCTTTTAGTTTTAATAGTCTATACAAATTTCAAAAATTGCTTTATAAAATCAAAAAAAAAAAAAAAGAAAAAAAAAAATTGTTTTTGTTTGAAGCACTTTATAAAAACGTTGTTTTTAAACGTTTTTTTTATATATATTTTATTAAATTCTTTTTAGTTTTCGGGAACCAATTCTAATATATATAATGGTTTCAAAAACCGGTTAATCCTCCTAGAGCTCCAATAGACCTACAAAGTTGTTATTACAACAGGGTGTGCCCGGTGCGCGGTTAGACGCTAGCGCCCTTTTATTTTCATACACTCCTATGCCATTCAGTCTTTCAGCGTTCACACCTTGCCGTTGGGGATAGTAGTTAATGTTTTAAGTTTAAATTTCAATTGCACCACATAACTAAGCGCATTGTCCTTGTCGAATCGTTTCATTTGATACCCATGTCAAGAGGTTTATGAAGAAGAAAGTAACCCGCTATCTCGGGGCGTCTATCATATTGGATTAAGAACGATATTTAATATACTACATTGCATTGTCACCGGACTTCTATAAGTGTGCAAAACTTCAAAGCTCTAGTTTAATTAGAACTAGTCGATATTTTGATTGCAAGATTTGTCCCGGAGAGCGAAAGTGAGCTAATAAAATCATTGTAAAAATATAAAAGCTAAATTATTGAAGAAAAAAAATTGAGTTTGACTTAGGCTTAGTACTCAACTAATGATGCCATCATCACCATATAAAAAAGATTCATTAATCTTAGTTAACGTAGAAAGTTCTGTCTCATGCCGGCCTTATATGTATAGTAGTATGTATTAGAGAAAAAAACATGTGCACTATGAATATGTTTACAAAATTTATATGAATCTCTTCTTCCATTTATGTTAGAAGGATGACTTTTAGAAAAAAATTAATATTTTATTGTTGTTGATTATGTGAGTTAAGGGGTAATACTAGCTTGTGTGCACGAAAATAAAGCGTCACTTTTGGAGTTTGGTTTTATGAAAATTGTTTAATATAATGTAAATGGGTTTTGTGTACATGTTAATAGTCTTAAAGCACTTAAACAAGTTTTTTAACATTTTTTAAGATGCGGATTCAGAGGCAGGTGTCGCAGTTTTTTTTTTTTTTTTGTAATTTTTACCGATTGATCTGAAATTGTAACTGCAGCTTATATAACATTCTCTAGTGAACTACCTAAGCTTTTTTTGATGCATTAAAATTCATCAATTCTATTAACGATTTACTACCGAATTTTTGTATGATAAAAGAAAGACTTATGTTCAAACTAACGCTATTTTTTTAAAAACCTATATTTGGACAAAAATCTATGTAGTTCACTAGAGAAATTCAAGTGCGACATCTGCCAAACTCTGGATTTGCATCTACAAAATTGTTAAATATTTTTTTTTTAAATACTTGAAGACTTATACACAAAACCGAATTTCATTATATTAAACAAAATTCATAAAAACAAATTTCAAATGGCTCTTTATTGAAGGTAGTATCACTCTTGCTTAAACTCATTTCAATTTAACATTGGAACTACCAAGACCTCCATAAAATTGACGACTACTCAATTCCTTTCTTGAATTAATTATATTTTTTGAAGTTGTATCTTAAGATTTCTGCGAAAAATTATTAAGGTTCAAAATTGTGATATATTCATAAAGCTTTTACTTTTATAATAAAGTTAAAAGTATTAACTGAATACATTAAAGGGGCAAACAAATTTTTAAAGTTATAAGTTTACACTTCGGTAGTTCTAGTGGTAAAAGGTCAACATTTATTGATTGGATTGCATTTATAGCTTTTAATGTGTCTTCGAAGTGTGGTGCAATCTGATTTTATAAAAACCCCGGAATTTGGCTGAAATTCGAAAAATTGTAAATTTATTTACTTCATTTATTGCGAATTTAAGTGTTTTACAGCCTAAATAAACCGTTTACAGCCCTAACTTCGATAAATTTTAATTCTTATTTGAACCCAACAAAACCATAAGGAATGCCATAAATCACACTTCATGGATTTAATTTAAAATATGTCTTTCAATTCTCCCACCACTATGATTTTTGTTGGTGGTAACAAACAAACCCAACTTTCATTATCAGGACTTTACTGGTCAACACCTCCATCATAAGGTCAACTTTCTGGGTAACCATCACATGTTTATGACATTCCTCTGGACGCAATAAACCTCTTTAAAGATGGGGATCAGCTTTCCTGAAAGGTGAGTAATAAACAATAACGTGCCTCCCCATAAATATTTAATTGGCAATGAGGCACATAAATTTGGTTTACGAGCCATATTAAAACTTAAAACACCGAAATTGCTTTGAAATGTTCGCCGTTGAAACTCGAGTAGGCGATTTAATTGTGTTATTTATGCACGGCCTAGGCAAACAACTATTAGTCAATTAACCGAAGGATCTGTGTAGACTATTTTGTGACATGAAACGAGCCTAACTATCTCCCTGCATAAATTCAAATTACGCAATATTTGTGATGCCACTGGGTGCGTTATTTTGAAAGTCTTAGATTCCTCCAAAACTGCTTGCTGTTTTTGCCCATAAATGTTTTCAGATAATGTATTTTCGGAGGAGTTAATTTACATTCCCCTGAGGAATTTCAGCAAAGCATTTGTGCTAGTATTATTTCTTTCCTTTATAACGAATGTATCTGAAACCAATATTTAACGTCACGGTTTTTGCAGAGTTGTATACTTCCTTTTCAATTGAATTCCAGGTATATTGCAAGAATAAATTCTGAGCTTTAGCTTTAGCTTTAGTTTTTTATGTTCTTATTCAAATTGTTATGTGAGTACTAGGGTGCTTTTTTTTCGCGAGTATCCAATGACGTGTGGCAGATTACTGTACGGTCATTAGTGTACGAGTGATGGAAGCTCGAATTTGCAAATAACTCTTGTATGCTTGGGTATGGTTAATTCGCTATAAAAAAAGACATAATTTTCAATAATTTTATCTAACGATATAGTTAATATTTATGTTTTTATTTAATTAGTGTATAATAATAATGACATGTGAAGAATATTTTGTCAAATTTTCATTCATATTTATAAAGAAATGAGCCAATGACAGCAAATCTTCGCAGACGCCAAAAACAAATTTGATTGTGGTGAACCACATATCTTATGATTGAATCATCTGAAATAAAAAAAAACCAAAAAGACTTCATTGGCTGATAAGTTCCTTGGGGTAACGCTGTCGCGTTTTTATTTTTTTATTTGTTTTTTAATGTTTGGTAACGCTTAGAAGTCAAAATACCGATTTTTCATCAAAAAAATCAAGAGTTTTGATATTTGGAAATAAGTTAAAAAAAAAAAAACTAAAGCGTTACCTCATAATTTATGTGAAGAAAGAGTGTGTAAAATTTCAAAAGGATTTGAGCTAGAGAGTTCACCGACTTTGAAAATCCGAAGTGCGAGAAAAACGCGTTTTAGTCTAAACACTGAATTTATAAAGCACAGGAACTACTTGAAGCCGGATAGGAGGGGCGGAGACTTAAAAACTCCATATCTCCATTAGTTTTGCTCCAATCGACTTCAAATTTTAACACAATAATCTTGATATGTTAAAGTTAAATATGAAATAATATTAATTTAGCACATCTTATTTTCATTATTTCATATCAAATACTTAAACCGAAAGCAATTCTATAAGAAAAAAAAATTAATAATTTTACATTATTAAAAATATCTTAACAAACACCGTAAACGAATCAGCTGTTGGAGTATTTGGACTTTTGTAAGTAAATTGTTTTAAACGACTTTTAACTAAGTCGTCAAAATTTCGAGAAAAACGAATATAATGTACTCGTGAAACTAGATCTAAGTGAGCTAAATTTTTGTCCGCAAGTAATTTATAATTCAGTTTTTGCGAATATATGAGGAGAATTTATTTTAATTTTTTTCGAGACTTCCACGATTTAGTAAAGAATCCCTTGACCTTGAAATGGCCTTAAAGGTCAGGGTCAGGGTCAAACCTAAGGCACCATCAGATAGCCAAGGAATAATCCTACAACTTCTGTTTAGAACATTTTCGCCGAAAACCCACTGCTGACGAGTTATTCTGCAGTTCCCGTATTTTGACCTTTCTCTGATATTACCTTCATAGGTAAAATTTTTAAGGTGGTCAGTGTCATACTTGAACGTAAACTTCTCTGCTCTTTTGATTGCCGGGGTCAAAAGTAGTGGTTGCAATTTAAAAAAGTAGACTTGACCTTGAATACCAAGGTCTGGGTCAAATCTAAGGTCACCGTTTAATTGCGAGAGAAAAATCCTACAACTTTTGTCCTAGTCATTTTTCTCTGTGATGCCTACTTTTCCAGTTATTCTGCCGTCCCGCTAGTGAAATTTGGGTGTGTTTTTCTCCACTACTACTGGGAATTGGACGGAAATATTTTATGGCTAGCATACCGATATGAAATACTACTACTAGGCAAAATTTCATTCAAATCCGTTTCCCCAAGGTCGTGCCCCCTCCCTGTTAGATATAAAATGAAAGCTAATAATTTAAGGAACTGAATTATACATAATACTATAATTATATACATATATTCAATTCGAACAATGTGAGGAATGAGTGTAAAAAAGTATTTTTTATTTTGAAGATAACAAGATATAACATTCCTGTATTTTCATTCATCCATTTTTATATTACCTAAGGGCACAGCAGAGCTAAACTGAAAATGTGGCCGGCATAAATGAAATCAACTCAAGACTGTTTCGAACAAGTTACATATATATTATATACATGTCACGGGTGGAAAACAAAGTTGAAATTCCATTCTTCAAATATGCAAAAACATTCCCTGAAAATAACTTAAAATATTCGACCAGAATATGGTCCAAGAAGCATGAGGAAAAGTTCATGTGGGAAATGTTGCGAAAAGGTTATGAAAATGTCAAGAGTTTAAGAGAAAATAATAAATAATTTTTACTATTCTTTTGCAACAGAATTTATGATTTTTTTAAGATTCAAATTAAGACAATGTGATGATATTTCATTGCTGTCAAAATACAAAAGTGCTAAAGAATGTTGCATAATGTTTTTCTTTCTACTTTTGGAACTGATACCAAAGTAATTATTTGTCTCTAACATATTACAACACGCAATTATCTGCAAAAAGGTCTTCAGCATGGGAGCTTTAAAAGCTTGTATCCTTGTGATGATAACAAGTAAATTTAAAATTCTTGAAAGGACTAAGCTTTTCACTAAAAAGAGGACATTTCGTACTTGTCTTCAAAGATGTGCTTAAAAAAGGTGTTTCTACGCTCTTACGACAGAAAACGAAGGATCTGCAAAGGCGCAAGCTCTGATTTCGACGAAATGTTCACGGGCTCAGAAATTTTCCCTGTCAATTCCAGGTATAGTGCAGACTTTTTCTTTGGGGAGTGTTCGCCGTATAAAAAGCACTATTAAACTGGTTTTGAATTTCTTCTTCATCGTCTCGAGGTGGGACACTTGTCACGTACCCCTCGGCAATAAACAACTTTGGGGGGTTCATAACGCCATAGCTGAGAAAGCATTTTATAGGGCCAAACTTGACGAATAGTTAAAGTGCCGGGCTTCCGCAAACAAGAGGATGAATGCCAAGAAAAGATATAAAGCTGCTTGGTTTATTACAATAATTTCCACCCGTTCTGCCTTGTGTTAGTGTGCTTTATTTGTATTGTATTGGCATTTGATAGATTTTTATATAAAACTCATGTATTAGTAGTTCTGATGGCAGCTAACTATCAGAAAGATGATGAGAAAATTTAATACTCACTTTACCTGATTATGTAATATATAATATACAGGACAGGACACTCAACTTACTATATATAGTGTTTCATACATTCAAACCCAGAGGGTATAAACTTCTGAAGTGCAAAAGTCTATCTAGTCATGACCATGGATAAAAATTTAGTTTTATTCAGTTAAAGGGACGTAGCTTTTCCATTGATTCTTGGGAAATAAACCTCAATTAAGGCAGAGCGCAACTGTACACCTATGGAGAAAACGTTCTCCAGAGAACGGAGATCTTTGAGAGCTATTAAATCTAATGTAGCCAAAGTTATTACTCAATTACTCGCTACTGACAGAATTCGCGTCCGAAACCTTTTCTTGGTCCTGGATGCGGGGGTTGTAAACTATGCAGCAAACTAGATCAGGGACTGGGGTTTTGAAATGTCACGAAGTTGTTGGAAGTTTCAAGCGCTAGGGTATCGCCGACAAGTGCAATGTGGCAGAACTAACAATTTCGAGTTTAACTCCGTTCACATGCTGCAAGAGGCCATTCATTTAGGTATAAGTGGAGGGAGAATCCAGTTTACCAGTTTCGAAGGCTGTTTATTTGCATTATTGCTTATTTTGTTAGCACTATGGACAAGTGGGACTATTTCTTTGGTTATATTTTATATTAGCGAACGCTGTTTAAAAATAATAATTATAATGTTATAAATATTATTAAATTTTCGAAATTTTCTGGTTTGATTGTCCTGCAGGACTATTTCAATATGTTGACCAATGAAAATTTGTGGCCCACCTGTGCAAGGAATTTATTAATAAGTCTTTTTTGGAGTTTCGAGAACGGTCTTTACAACTCAAAGCCGATTTCGTTATATTTGTTATAAGAACATTAACTTTGTACTGACGAAGACTAAGAAATTATATTAGTGTTACAGCGTATCTGTAGCACGATATTTATTTTTGAGTTTTCGGATAAGGAAAGGTGTTGGGTCAAAATCCTACGGCTTGAAACACGCTGATTTAAGTGAATATATATATTTTATTAATTATCTTTCTTATACTAAACAAAATCAGTTCTTTTTCTTTTTAATACAAAATAAACAATATAAACAAAATTAACATTCGAACAAAATAAACAATAACGAAATAAATAATTCTTCTTAAAATTACCAAAAAATCTGCTTCTTTCTGTAAATAAAAGAAACGCAATTTGTTCAATTAATTCAATCAAAATTACTCGGTGTTCGCGATGTATTATGTCCAATAATATTGTCGGCGTATACCTAACAATATTATCGAAGGGTCTATTTAATTTAACTAACAAGCACTCACGGCATATACCTATGACCGCTTGTTCGTTTTCGATGTGACTCTATTTGACGAAGTATATTCAGCAATATCATCGGCGTATACCCAACAATATTACTGAATTTTTGGCGATTCTATTCAACGAAGTATTGTTACGCGCCTTTTTGTAACAACGGTTGCCGCCGACTCAAACGGAGGGGGAGGGGTTCCAAATTTTCCGAATTTTTCCCAAAACACGACGGTGACTCGTGAATGTATCGGGCGCCACGTAGTTTTTTTCTTTTCTTCCAAAACCTTTAAGAATAAGGACAAAACCACGAAAACCTGGTAGTGTTCCGATGAGGGGTAGGGACGTAAAGGGGAAGACCAAGCGAGAACAAAACAAGAGTATCCAAAACACTTAGAAATATATTCTTAGGCTAACGTAATTCTTTTACAAAATTCTGAGCAAGATGTATAGATGTTAATAAGATTAAGAGACGAAAATAAAATGTTGATGGAAAAAAAAAATTATTAGCAAAATCAAAAGTAAGCAAAATAATAATAATAAAAAAAATATAAAAATAAAAAAAATAAACAATAATAATAATTCAATTGACAAATTATGAAGATGATAAAGCGAAAATAAAATAAAGCCAAAATAAAGCAAAATAAAAATAAAAAAAAATATAAAAATAAAAAAACAATAATAATAATACAATTGACAAATTATGAAGATGATAAATCGAAAATAAAATAAAGCAAAATAAAGCAAAATAAAAATAAAACAAAATATAAAAATAAACAATAATTATAATACAATTGTCAAACTAAGAAGATGGTAAATCGAAAATAAAATAAAGCAAGATAAGGAAAAATAATAATGATAATAGGAATTATACTGAATAATAAATTCTTATAGTTAGGCAACTAAAGTATAAAATTGTCTCAAAACTAAATAAGGTAAGGAAAAATATTGATGTAAACAAAATAAGGAAAAACAAAAAAAAAGTCGAATGTAAAACTATGTAAATAAGTTGGCAGCAAGATAAATCGAAATGACACTTGTTGATCAACCGGACTGTACAAAATTCCAAAAAAAGTGTAAAGAAATTAGCCCGTAAATAAGAATTTACGAAAAAAAAAAAAAAAAAAAGAGTTATAAATTGCGAGATTAGGGAATCTTAATTAGTTCATTAATTCTCGGTTCTTGAAACAAACTCGAATGTCAAAACCCTTTATCCTTTCCCGGATAACTAAAAACCGCGTATGTAACCGCACCACACCACTGCCTGACAAATGGTAATGCCTACACCCCGGGATCTCGGATGTGACACCGATCTGTCACTAAACGTCAAACGTCGCCGAAGGAGCACTCACAGGTAAATAAACAATCTTGAAAAACGAATAGAAAACTTAACTTATTTCTATTTCTTCTTCCAGGAATACAACTGCGAGACTGCGCCGCGGGACTCCTTATCCACCGGTAAGTAATCCGTGTATCCGTAGTGTCCTAGGTGTGAAAATCCTTGTTTCGGTTCGCGGTTCGCGTTTCGCGTTTACTTCGGTTTAAACAAATACTCGGGAATTTCCGTAAAAATTTTGCGAGGGCTCCGCCGCACTTGAAAGTAAGACCAAAAGAGGACACTTTTATGGTAACTCGGGGTTTATATACCGTGACGATCGCGATTATGGTGTTTCCCATAAAGGTGTTTTCCGGCTTTTCCGCGCGATTCAGTGTCGACAGGTGAAAAATTCGTGTAGTGCTAATCAGTGGGTGGTTTTGTGCGGTGTTTGGCTCAGTTCTCGGGATTCCGCCGGATCGGAATTCTGAGAAATGATTAAAAATTAATTTCGCGGAAATGGCGGCGATCAGCCATCATTTTTCCGCGATATAAAAATCTGATTGGCCGAAAAGTGTTCGCGCGGATTTTGCTATTATTAATAGTTTTCGCGGGGTGATTTGTGCCGAAATTGAAACCGCGGGTGAAAATTTACCGACTTAGTGGCCAGGTTCCTCGCGGAAATTATTCGTTGTGGCGGATCACCTGGGTTAATTTCGTTTTGACAGGTGATCTTCAGGCCGCGATTTAGCCACTATTAGTGACTTTTTTGGGGAAAGTGTGTTACCGGGGGTGCTCCGATTGCATTCCGCGCCACATGGGAGTAGTCCCATAAAGTTTTCTGCGATTTTTTTGCGGGTACCGGTCGTGCTCACCTGTGGGCCCCTTTTCGCGGATTTTCGCGGATCACGCGGAAATTTGCCGGTAATTGATCCGCGACGGAGTGTATCGTCGCCTAATGTACCGATACGACCGGCGTTTGTGTTCGGGAACATGAAGTTCGCGGTGTTTTTGTGGCGTTTCCCGTTTGTGGTTATGTTGTGTCCGTGTGTGCTCCCCATTTTATGTTTTATGTTGTTTTTCTGCCCGCTTGTGCGACACAGGTGGAGAAGTGTACGTTCCGTCGAATGTTGTCTTCCTTTTCTACCCTCGTCTTAGCCCTGTTAATGCAGCACTAATCGTTTCCTTTCTTTTTCAGGCTCCTTCAGACCTCGCCGGGCACCCCTGAAATTGTGCCTTGGGGATCTCCGCCCCCCCTCTGAGGGCAACATAGGCCGGTTTTCCACCCACCGCTCCAGAAAACCAGGGCCGGCGCTCGAGATCCTGCAACGAGGGAAAATGCAGCATAGGATTTGCAACGAGGGACGACACAAACAAAGCGGCTCCCTTCGGCAACGCTTAGGTTTAAGCTCGCGGTAAGTTAGTTAAGTTTAGGTTAGTTAGTAAAGTTTAGGGTAGGATAAGTATAATTTAAGTAGGCTAGTTTTAATAAATAAGCTAGTTTTAATATTAGTCTAGTCTAGCCTAGTTAAATAAAACGATCTCGGTATTCCAATTCTGGCTTGGTCACTTCCTTAGTCCCTTTTTCAGCTTTCCCTGCCCCATAAAAAAAACGAGGGTAATAATCCCACCTCAACTTCGGGAGAAATTTTCGTAGAAAATTTCTGCCCTTCGCTTAACTAGTTCCCTGGGCCGTAATATTTTTTTAAATCTTGGACATGCCAGATGCCAAGATTTTTCCCCCCTTTATCCGTTAATTCGTAGGTTAAGTTTGAAATTTTCCGCTTGATGATAAAGGGTCCGAGGAATTTTGGGGCCAGCTTCGCCGCGAAACTCTCCGCCGCATCAGAGATCGCATAGTTTTTTCGTAGGACCAACTCATTCACCGCATAATTTATAGGTCGACGTCGCAGGTTATAAACCCTAGCTCCTTTCTCCGCCGCTTTCTTCATTCTCTCTCTTACCTCTTGGAACATCTTTTCCCTTTCCTCCACTTGTCGTCCAAAATCCGTTTCCCTTTCGACCGAAACGCCTTCCTCGGGTAAAGGGGTACTGTTTCCCTGAAGGCACATTTCCTTGCCAAATAGAATAAAGTAAGGGGTAAGTTTTGTGGCTTCGTGGATAGATGTTCTGATGGCGCAGGCGACCTTCGACAGATGGCTCGTCCAGGTGCGGTGATTGTCCCCTACATACGCCCTGATCATAGTTTTCACCACCTGGTTAACCCTTTCGGAGGGGTTGGCTTGAGGGTGGTATCGGGCAGTAAAACTTATCGTTATCCCGTACGATTTCGCGAGGCCTTCGAATTGTTTACTTTTGAATTGTACCCCATTGTCGCAAACAATCCACTTGGGCACACCGAATAAAAGCAACACGAAGTCCTCTAACACGCTTACGACCGCCTTGGCCGTAGCAGTACGTAGGGGAAACAACAAGGTAAATTTGCTGAAGTAGTCTACCACCGTCAATATATAAGAGTGGCCGCTCGAAGAACGGGGTAGTGGTCCGATGAGGTCGATACAGAGCATCTCCCAAGGTCGAGTAACATAGCTGGTCCGAGTATGCATGATACCGGCAGGCGCTTGTAGGTCGGGCTTTATGGTCTGGCACGTAGCACACCTTCGGACATAATCCGCAATGTCTCGCTTCATCCCAGGCCAATAGTACCTGCTAGCTGTAAAATGTAAAGTCTTTTTAGTACCAACGTGGCCTCTGTTGTCGTGACAGAACCGATATACTCCCTGGCGACGCTCCTTGGGGATGACTTCCCTCCAGTGGTCCTGTTCGTCAGCTAGTGCAGGGCGTTTCACGGAAACTCTCTTCCAAAGTGTCTCGTCCTCTATTTTCCAATTGGGATATTTACCTGGGGAGGTAGATACGGCTGTTTTCATCTTCTCCCACCACTTATCTGAGGACAGGGCTACACAGTTCACACTGGCCTCTTCTTTCACCGCCCGGGACAGTGCGTCCGGCACAGCGTTGTCCTTCCCTTTACGGTGAATGATTTCAAACTCGAACTGTTGTAGCCTGACAGCCCATCGTGCTAAGCGTCCCCTCGGATCTTTTAAGCGGTGTAGCCAGATTAGGGAGTGGTGATCCGTCACGACGGTGAAATCCACTCCTTCAATATAGGGCCGTAGCTTCTCCACCGCCCAGACCACGGCTAGACACTCCTTGTCGGTCGTCGAGTACTTCCTCTCGGCCGCACTCAATGATCGACTCAGGTAGCAGATCACCTTCTCGCCTTCTGGATGTGGTTGGGAAAGAACTGCCCCCAGTCCGTAATCTGACGCATCCGTTTGCACAACAAAAGGCAGGCTGTAGTCCGGACAGGACAAGATCGGTGCAGTCGCCAGGCACTCTCTCACCTTCCGGAAAGACTCTTCGCATTGCTCGTCCCAGTTGAACTTAGTTTTTTTCTTGAGCAAGTTCGTCATCGGGGCTATGAGAGACGAGAACTCGGGTACGAATCTGCGGTACCACGATATCATGCCTATTATCCTCCGCACACCGGATACATTGGTTGGTCTCGGCAGATCGATGATGCTCCGAATCTTGTCTGGGTCAACGCTGAGGCCACTTTCATTGACGATGTAGCCTAGATAACGCAGTTCGTCGCGACAGAACTGACACTTGTCCTTCCCTACCGATAAACCTGTTGCTTTCATTCGCCTCAGGACTTCCGCGAGTACCTCCAGATGCTTCTTGAAGTCTTGGGTGATGATCACAACATCGTCCAAGTAGACAAAGACATAGGGCTCTAAATCGGACCCCAGGACATTGTCAATAAGTCGCTGCCAAGTTGCTGGAGAGTTGCTGAGACCAAACGGCATGCGCTTGAACTGAAATAATCCCCGGTTCGGGACAGTGAATGCTGTATATTTCTTGGAGTCCTCAGCCATAGGTATTTGCCAAAACGCCGACTTGATGTCCAAGGAGGAGAGGTACTTCGCATCTCGCAGGCGATCCAAGATCGACGAAATATAGGGCAGAGGATAAGCGTCCTTTTCAGTGACCTTGTTTAGTCTCCGGTAGTCCACACAGAAGCGAAAAGACCCATCCTTCTTCCTGACTAGGATAATCGGGGATGCCCAAGGACTCGTTGAGGGTTCCACGATCCCATCCTTCAGCATTTGGTCCAATTCTTGGTCTATGTGCTTCTGTACGGCCGGAGATACCGGGTAGTACCTCTGCTTCACTGGTGGTGCTGAAGTCCTTATCACGTGCTCTGCCCTATTCGTACAACCGATCCCCTCCATGCCCTTGAACTCCTCCTCGAGCAGACGCTCCAGTTCCTTGGCTTGCTCCTCACTGAGCTTGGCCTTCGGCTGCAAAGCTCCCCTGGCGGCGGACTTCTCCGACGCACCTACCGGACACAGCTGCACCTCCTCCGAGAAGCTCCAGATGCCATCTCGCAGACTGGCGACGATACCCATATCGGCCCAAAAATCCGACCCCAGGATCAGATCGTGGCATACGTCCGGCACAACCATGGTCTCTAGGAATCTAACCTTTCCTTCAAGCTCCATCGGCATATTGACCACCCCCAAAATTTTGCATGCTTCGCCATTAGCCACTGACACGGATTTTCCCTCAGACTCCTTGAGCGTCGCACCCAACTCCTTCACGAGCTCCCAGCCCGTGCTACCTAGTATGGTACGCGTTGCTCCTGAGTCCAACAATCCCACCAGTGGCCTACCGTAGACGTTGACCGTGAGGTAAGGTCTACCATCACCTCCCTTTTGGTCGAGAATATAATCGGCGTAAACGGCCCCATCCCCACTGTAAGGATTCTCGTCAAAAGAGGTGGTGACTTGGGTGCTCACCCCACCCCGATCTCTTGTTGCTATTGATGAGTCATCTGTCTGAACGCCTACGGATTTAAGTGGTGGCCGACTCTCCCCGGTCGTCGATGGCGAAGCATGATCAACTCGATCTATGACGGACTTTGGTTTTAATTTGTCGGCAGCCTTGGGGTTGAAATTACTTACGGGCCTAGGACTCACTGCGCCGCCTTCTCGTGAGCCCCCTTGGCATTTCCCGGATTGCAGGTCGGACAGTTCTTCTTGAACACGTCCGGTTTGCCACAGCTGAAACATTTCTTCGGGGCCTGACATCTCGAGAAAGTGTGCCCTCGTTTCTTGCAGTTCGAGCACGTAAGGTTGGAGTATCCTTTCTGGGAGACTTCAGCGATTGCAGAGGTTCCCGAACAGCTAGGAGGTCCAACGTAGGCTTAGTTCTCTTAGTTAGTAGTTCTCGTTCTGTTGCTCTCTAGTCGTCTCCCCTTTTCGACTAGGTCATCTAGGGTGCTCACTGGGAACATTCCTAGCTGGGTCTGGTAGAAGGGGTCAAGATTTTTCATGACCAGCCGCAGTTGAGAACTCTCTGGAATGGGTTCGATGAGTCGACCAAACAGTCCCTTCATGATGGCCACGTAGATGCCGATACTCTCTTTCTTACCTTGCGTTCGACGCCTTATTTCTTGCATCAAGTCGTCATCATAATCCGGTCCTAGGAATTCCTGCTTCATCTCCTTTACCAGCCTATCCCAATTTTCCACCTTTGTCCTAACCGACCTAAACCATATGAGAGCGCTGCCAGAAAACAAGTCGACTGCTGACCGGAACAGCATCTCTTTCCCCAAGCCTCGTGCAAGTCGAAGTTCTTCAGCTCTTTCCAAAAAGCTATTAAGCGACGACGAGCCGTCCCCTGAGAATTTAAGGCCCCATTTAGCGACGGGGATCTGGAGGCGACTGCTGGCGTTTCCTTCAGGGGGATTGCTTGGTGGAGCGTGGACCCTCGGCACCTCTGCCTCGTCGATAGGTGTGCTCTGTGCTGCGGGACGCCTAGATGGAAGGCCTGCTTCATGCCGCCTCAGCATGCTCCTCTCACGGCTATTTAATCTGAGTTGCGAACCCGTCGAAGAACCTTCGGAGTCTTCCGAATCCTCTGCACCGGGGTGGGCCTTGCTGTGAAGTTCCTCCGCAAGGACATAGAGAACCCCCTTTATATCTTTAGCCTGACCTGTCTCGGATTCATCTTTCGGCTGTGAGTTCTGAATTCGACGAAGGGCCCACTCCAGCTTTGCCCTGACCTTGAGATAACTCGGACTGTCTTCCTCGCCTTCGAACTCCGATATCAGCTTCCGAAGTTCTTCGAGCTTTGCCTGCAACGCCGTGAGGTCTTCCGAGAACTTGAAGGGGTATTGTTTCAGGACCACTTCCTCGCCCTCCTTTTCCCTCCTGTGGGCAGCCCTTAACAACTTTCGCATTTCGTCCACGGTGCCGTCCGGGAGTCCCCGTATGGCCATCTCATAGGTCAGCTCATCTTGCGACAGCCGGTTTATCTCGCTACTTCTGCCTGGTCTCGCTGCCATCGCTCGTGCCTCACTACCTCAAGTGTCTTCCTCAAAATAAGAAGAAAGCCAAGCACAAAAAAGGAAAAAAAAATCGAGAAAAACTCTCCCAAAAAAAATTAATTTGAGCCCCACGTTGGGCGCCAAAATTGTTACGCGCCTTTTTGTAACAACGCTTGCCGCCGACTCAGACGGAGGGGGAGGGGTTCCAAATTTTCCGAATTTTTCCCAAAACACGACGGTGACTCGTGAATGTATCGGGCGCCACGTAGTTTTTTTCTTTTCTTCCAAAACCTTTAAGAATAAGGACAAAACCACGAAAACCTGGTAGTGTTCCGATGAGGGGTAGGGACGTAAAGGGGAAGACCAAGCGAGAACAAAACAAGAGTATCCAAAACACTTAGAAATATATTCTTAGGCTAACGTAATTCTTTTACAAAATTCTGAGCAATGTATAGATGTTAATAAGATTAAGAGACGAAAATAAAATGTTGATGGAAAAAAAAAATTATTAGCAAAATCAAAAGTAAGCAAAATAATAATAATAAAAAAAATATAAAAATAAAAAAAATAAACAATAATAATAATTCAATTGACAAATTATGAAGATGATAAAGCGAAAATAAAATAAAGCCAAAATAAAGCAAAATAAAAATAAAAAAAAATATAAAAATAAAAAAACAATAATAATAATACAATTGACAAATTATGAAGATGATAAATCGAAAATAAAATAAAGCAAAATAAAGCAAAATAAAAATAAAACAAAATATAAAAATAAACAATAATTATAATACAATTGTCAAACTAAGAAGATGGTAAATCGAAAATAAAATAAAGCAAGATAAGGAAAAATAATAATGATAATAGGAATTATACTGAATAATAAATTCTTATAGTTAGGCAACTAAAGTATAAAATTGTCTCAAAACTAAATAAGGTAAGGAAAAATATTGATGTAAACAAAATAAGGAAAAACAAAAAAAAAGTCGAATGTAAAACTATGTAAATAAGTTGGCAGCAAGATAAATCGAAATGACACTTGTTGATCAACCGGACTGTACAAAATTCCAAAAAAAGTGTAAAGAAATTAGCCCGTAAATAAGAATTTACGAAAAAAAAAAAAAAAAAAAGAGTTATAAATTGCGAGATTAGGGAATCTTAATTAGTTCATTAATTCTCGGTTCTTGAAACAAACTCGAATGTCAAAACCCTTTATCCTTTCCCGGATAACTAAAAACCGCGTATGTAACCGCACCACACCACTGCCTGACAAATGGTAATGCCTACACCCCGGGATCTCGGATGTGACACCGATCTGTCACTAAACGTCAAACGTCGCCGAAGGAGCACTCACAGGTAAATAAACAATCTTGAAAAACGAATAGAAAACTTAACTTATTTCTATTTCTTCTTCCAGGAATACAACTGCGAGACTGCGCCGCGGGACTCCTTATCCACCGGTAAGTAATCCGTGTATCCGTAGTGTCCTAGGTGTGAAAATCCTTGTTTCGGTTCGCGGTTCGCGTTTCGCGTTTACTTCGGTTTAAACAAATACTCGGGAATTTCCGTAAAAATTTTGCGAGGGCTCCGCCGCACTTGAAAGTAAGACCAAAAGAGGACACTTTTATGGTAACTCGGGGTTTATATACCGTGACGATCGCGATTATGGTGTTTCCCATAAAGGTGTTTTCCGGCTTTTCCGCGCGATTCAGTGTCGACAGGTGAAAAATTCGTGTAGTGCTAATCAGTGGGTGGTTTTGTGCGGTGTTTGGCTCAGTTCTCGGGATTCCGCCGGATCGGAATTCTGAGAAATGATTAAAAATTAATTTCGCGGAAATGGCGGCGATCAGCCATCATTTTTCCGCGATATAAAAATCTGATTGGCCGAAAAGTGTTCGCGCGGATTTTACTATTATTAATAGTTTTCGCGGGGTGATTTGTGCCGAAATTGAAACCGCGGGTGAAAATTTACCGACTTAGTGGCCAGGTTCCTCGCGGAAATTATTCGTTGTGGCGGATCACCTGGGTTAATTTCGTTTTGACAGGTGATCTTCAGGCCGCGATTTAGCCACTATTAGTGACTTTTTTGGGGAAAGTGTGTTACCGGGGGTGCTCCGATTGCATTCCGCGCCACATGGGAGTAGTCCCATAAAGTTTTCTGCGATTTTTTTGCGGGTACCGGTCGTGCTCACCTGTGGGCCCCTTTTCGCGGATTTTCGCGGATCACGCGGAAATTTGCCGGTAATTGATCCGCGACGGAGTGTATCGTCGCCTAATGTACCGATACGACCGGCGTTTGTGTTCGGGAACATGAAGTTCGCGGTGTTTTTGTGGCGTTTCCCGTTTGTGGTTATGTTGTGTCCGTGTGTGCTCCCCATTTTATGTTTTATGTTGTTTTTCTGCCCGCTTGTGCGACACAGGTGGAGAAGTGTACGTTCCGTCGAATGTTGTCTTCCTTTTCTACCCTCGTCTTAGCCCTGTTAATGCAGCACTAATCGTTTCCTTTCTTTTTCAGGCTCCTTCAGACCTCGCCGGGCACCCCTGAAATTGTGCCTTGGGGATCTCCGCCCCCCCTCTGAGGGCAACATAGGCCGGTTTTCCCCCCACCGCTCCAGAAAACCAGGGCCGGCGCTCGAGATCCTGTAACGAGGGAAAATTCAGCATAGGGTTTGCAACGAGGGACGACACAAACAAAGCGGCTCCCTTCGGCAACGCTTAGGTTTAAGCTCGCGGTAAGTTAGTTAAGTTTAGGTTAGTTAGTGAAGTTTAGGGTAGGATAAGTATAATTTAAGTAGGCTAGTTTTAATAAATAAGCTAGTTTTAATATTAGTCTAGTCTAGCCTAGTTAAATAAAACGATCTCGGTATTCCAATTCTGGCTTGGTCACTTCCTTAGTCCCTTTTTCAGCTTTCCCTGCCCCATAAAAAAAACGAGGGTAATAATCAGCAATATCATCGGCGTATACCTAACAATATTACTGAGTTTTTTGCGATTCTATTCAACGAAGTATATTCAGTAATATCATCGGCGTATACCTAACAATATTACTGAATTTTTGGCGATTCTATTCAACGAAGTATACTCAGCAATATCATCGGCGTATACCTAACAATATTACTGAGTTTTTGGCGATTTTATTCAACGAAGTATATTCAGTAATATCACCGGCGTATACCTAGCAATATTACTGAATTTTTGGCGTTTAAGGGAAAACCAGCAAGCAACTACGGCATATACCTATAATTGCTAACCTGCTTTGTCCTTAATCGTATCTTGCGGCATATACCTGCAAGTTGGTCTTCCTCGGCATATACCTCAGTTCAGACTGAATTTTCTATGCACCCCAGCCTGCTTATATAGCGAAATAGAGCTGGACTGGGATGCTTGTGGTGCACAGGGATTGTACGAATCCTTTTGTACACAGAACCGTAATTCTTTGCATTTCTTCATGTAAACGCAGATAGCGCTCGAAATAGTTCGGTGGTCCTAAATATCAGGATACTTTATAGTTCGGTGGTCCTAAATATCAGGATGCTTTATAGTTCGGTGGTCCCAAATATCAGGACAGCTGATTGCTAAATGTCACTTTGTAAAAATGACATCTTCACTGGATGAGGTAAATTTGTTTACCATTTCTTTTTTAGTTAATATATTATATTTTAGCATGTTGCAGCTGCGACATACTCCCCCCTCGACGGTAATGTTTTACTTTTTAAAATTACCATTTTTATGTCAGGTGGTACCACACCAACTTGTTGCCAGCCAGTCTTAGGCGAACCTTTCGTCCGCTGGTCAAGAACACGGTGAACCGCTTCCGTTTGCCGCCTCTAATAGCTGCATACGGGATTTGTTGCAGGTCTCCAAACGTTATAGAGAACGCCTGTCCCTCGAAGGTGGTGGCGTCATATATCCGCTCCCGTATGCAGCTTGGTGTCACCGGCTGACTCTCGTGGGGTGGAGACAAGAGTCTGCGTAGAGAGCCGACAGTGAGAGTCTCCTCTCTTGACTGCGATACAGCCACTGTCTGCCTCTCTACCAGAACCGCTCCTTGTCCAGCAACCGGTTGTGGCCGAACACACTCAGCATCCATCTCTGCAACAGATGGTTTTCTGCCAGTGCACATCCGAGGCGTCGTCCTTTTCCGCATTGGGCAGGATGGAGCTTCTGCTCTTGCAGCCGTTCGTCGCCTCGGAGGTGTCTTGCTGATGGCTGCCCAGTTGATATCCTTTCCAGGTGTTGGAGGCAATTCACCCGATTGCGGCTGTGGTGATGGAGTCCTAGACCTAGCTGATGTTGGCTCTGGAGTACTCAGCTCAGGACTTCGCATCCTTGGTGTAGAGGGCAATGATGCCTCTGCCCAGTCGATCTCGTCGAAGAGGTCCAACAAATCCTCCATCCTTGCTGATGTACAACTGACTATTGTAACAATAAACTGTCAAATGAGAAGAGGACAAAGTTTATTAATTGATCGTTGAATAACGGTTGATTCCGTTTTTAGTGTTGCCACCCTAACTTTTCCATCCTTTCCAGGATGAACGGCTTCAATACGACCCAGTAGCCAGTTCTGAGGTGGCAGTTTTTCTTCTTTTACTATAACAATCTGGCCCAACTCCAAATTTGGCTGTGGTACATTCCACTTCTGCCGCCTTTGAAGCTCCAGTAAGTATTCAGTATTCCATCGGCTCCAAAACCCTTGTTGTAATTGTTGGATGTACTTCCATCTATTAATCACAGACAAGTTTCGACTACCCAATTCAGCCTCAGGAGGTGACAATAATGCTGTGCCTATCAAGAAATGGCCAGGAGTCAGAGGCTCCAGACTTGATGTGTCTCCTGTTATGGTAGTGAGTGGTCTTGAGTTAACACATGCCTCAATTTGTGTTAGAAGAGTTGTAAGTTCTTCAAATGTGAGTGAACTGCTTTCGAGAATTCTTTTTAGATGAAACTTTGTTCGTTTCACAGCTGCTTCCCACAGTCCACCCATATGAGGAGCATATGGTGGAATAAAATGCCACTCCACGCCGTTAATTTTTGTTTTTTCAACAGCATAATCAATGGCTCTTTTTACATCCCTTTGAAGCTGTTTATTTGCACCTACGAATGTAGTGCCGTTGTCTGAATAAACATTTGAGCAGAGTCCTCTTCTAGCAATGAAGCGCTTGAAGGCCGCCAAAAAAGCATCTGTTGTTAAGTCTGATACAACTTCCAGATGTATTGCTTTCACAGTCATACATACAAATACGCATATGTATCCTTTATATTCTTTGGATCCTCGATGTTTAGGCATTTTAAGAGTTATGGGCCCAGCATAGTCTAAACCAACATTTTGAAATGGCCTGGCTTGAGTCACTCTTACTGCTGGTAATTCACCCATGATTTGGGTTTGCTTATTATTTCTATATCTAATGCATTTGACGCATTTATATATTTTACCTTTGATAGCATGCATGCCATTTAGGATCCAGTACCCATGCATTCTCATGGTGGTAAGGACCAGTTGTGGTCCGCCATGCAATGATATCTTATGAAAATATTCTATGAGCAGATCCGTAATATGTTCTCCTTTTTGTAATAATATTGGATATTTGCTATTATATGGAAGTGTAGACTGTGTGAGTCTTCCTCCTGCCCTTAAGATTCCTTCTTTATCCAGAAATGGAGATAATCTAAAGAGTGTACTAGCTTTGGCTATCATTCTGTTTGATTTTAGCCGTGTGATTTCATCATTAAATATCTTTTGTTGTAGACCACGAATGATTGTGGTTTTTGCTATGGTTAACTCGTTGATGGTTAAGGTTCCTTTATTTTGATTTTCCTTATTTCTACAATTGGAAATAAATCTGAGACAATAAGCAGTTATGCGTAACAACTTCTCAAATGTAGAACTCCTTGTAACTAGAGAATCGTCATGTGAGATGGTAAAAATTGTTGTTTTACTTGTCTTCTTTTCCAATGTAGTTTCTACATCCTCCGTTTTATGGGCATGCCAACCTTCTTCCTTGCTTTGTAGCCAGTTTGGTCCATTCCACCAATCCTGAAAATCGACCAGATTTTTTGGGGATATGCCACGAGTAGCCACATCTGCTGGGTTGTTTTTTGTTGAAACATAACCCCATGGGTTCCCATTGCTATTGGACTGTATCTCATCCACACGATTGGCTACAAATGTTTGCCAATGTAGAGGAGATTTGTTCAACCAAGGCAGAACAATTTTTGAATCACTCCAGTTAAAGCAGTGTATGTTTTCCAAGTTCATATCAATCTTTACCTGCTTTACAAGTCGACTCAGCAAAACTGCAGCACAAAGCTCCAATCGAGGCAGCGATACCGGCTTAATCGGAGCAATTTTTGTTTTAGCCGTTAACAGTTGTACATGTATGTCCTTATTTTCATCGACAATCCGGATGTACACTGTTGCAGCATATGCTCTTGTAGAAGCGTCGCCAAAAGCGTGTAGTTGGCAGTTAATCTGCGAAGAGCTTGTATGAATCCATCTTGGTATTTTAATTTTATTGAAGAAAACTAGTTCTTCTTTAAATTTTCTCCATTGATCTCCTAATTCTGATGGTATAGGTTCATCCCATGAAGCGTTACACAGCCATAATTGTTGCATTATCATTTTTGCAACTATAACAGAGGGTGCCAACCAGCCCAAAGGATCATATAATTTTGCTATTTCCGACAAAATGTTCCGTTTGGATGTAGGAGGCTTATTGAATTCTTTTGGATCTATTAAATATGAGAAATAGTCCAACGCTGGATGCCAGTGTATTCCGAGGGCTTTTATTTGTTTGTCCTCGTTTAATTTTAGTGGCAGCTGTATTTCCCGGTCATGTTCCGGTACTTGTTGTAATAGTTTATCGTTATTAGCTGCCCATTTTCGCAGACAAAAACCTCCTAGTTTTAGTAGAGAAAGGAGTTCCTCTTGTAGCTTTCTTGCCTGGTTTATGGTATCAGCACCCGTTAAGACATCATCAACGTAAAAATCGCTCAGAACGACCTCTGAAGCGTTAGGAAAATTCTTTCCTTCGTCTTGTGCCAGTTGATGCAATGTCCTAATGGCCAGATATGGTGCAGCAGTTGTTCCAAAGGTTACTGTTGTTAATTCAAATTCTTTGATTGGTGATGAGTCGTTTTCTTTCCAAAGAATTCGTTGGTACCTTCTTTCTTCAGGATGTATTTTGATCATCCTGTACATTTGTTGTATGTCTGCCGTCATTGCGAATTTATGCCTGCGCCAGCTTAGGAGTGTTGCAAATAGTTTAGGCTGGATTGTAGGTCCATTCATCATTTGCTCATTTAAGCTTAGCCCATTGCTTGTTCTGGCCGACGCATCGAATACCACTCGTACCTTTGTTGTTGTACTATCTTTTAGTACTGCGTGGTGTGGCATGTAATAGGAATCGTTATTAAGTGATGAGCTCTCCCGAGTTGCCACTGGAATCATATGACCCTGTTCAATGTAGTCGTTCAAACAACTTGAATATTCTTTTCTCAATTCCGGATCCTGTTTAAGCTTTCGTTCAAGCTGTAGATATCTTGACATTGCTTGTCGTTTGGAATCGCCCAAGCTTGGCGAGGAATCGTTCTTAAAAGGAAGACATACTTGATATTCTCCAGTTGGCAAGCGGGTGACTGTTCTTTTATAAAACTCTTCACATTTCTCTTCTTCCTTTGTGAGTTGTCTATTAGGCAGTTCTTCACATTCCCAAAATTTCTTCATTTGGGAATCCAGCACTTCCAATGTTGGTTCTTCATTTACAAATGCTAAAAAACTAGGATTTTCTGTACTTTTATGTGAGTTTACTTCTCCAAAAAGTATCCATCCTAGCTCTGTGTTCTGCGCAGTTGGCATACCGCTTTCTCCATGAACAATTCCATCAAGGATTATTTTTGAATAGACATTTACTCCTAGTAGCAGATCGATATCGCCCAGGTTGTAATATTCCGGGTCTGTCAACTGGAGATTCTTAATATGTTTTAGATCCATTGACTTTAAATTTTTAGGAGGACTTATGCTTGTTATTTTCTTTATAACGTATGCCTTTATAGGTAGTTCATACTGATTTGTCTTTGAGCACAGTGTGAAGCCTCCTTCTTAGAGGTTGTTAATTTGGTAGATCCAAGCCCTGCTATTTGTAAGCAGGTAGGATTACCTTTAATTTTTAATGCCTGGAATGCGGCCTCAGTTATAAAAGAGCTCTGGGAACCCAAATCTACTAGCGCTCGTAGTGATTGGGATATTCCTTTATTATTTTTGATATTAATCGTTGCTGTTGCTATAGTGCCTGCGTATAATTTTTATTATAATGGCATTTGGTTACAGTTTCTTGGTTTGATGAACTGTTACCTTGTTGCTCTTTTTTTAATTTTTCATTGCTCAGATATACATCATCATGTAGCAATGTGTGATGCTTTTTACCACATTTAAAACATGAGTAAGAGCTGGGGCATGCTATGTTAACATGTTTCGTTAAACAGTTATAGCATAAATTATTCTTTATTATCAATTTCCGTTTGTCTGCAATCAACATTTCTTTAAATGTATTACATTTTGACAATGGGTGTAATTCTTTACATATCAAGCACTGGTTTGGAAATCGACATGTTCCACCGTTGTGTCTTTGAAAGCAATTGAAACATATCTTATGCGTACGCATAATATCTCTTTTAGCATTTGGATTTAATGCTCCGAATTTTTTGCAGACTTTGAGATTATGATTCTGCTTGCATACGATGCAGCTTGATTGATCGTTAATATGATAGTTGCTAGTTTTTCGTGATGCACTGAAAGAATTCTGATTATTTGTATCAGATATAGCTTCCAGCGTACGAAATCTTGATTCCAGAAATTCATATAACTCTTTAAGTTTGGGCAGATCTCTGTGTCCTGAGATGTTCTGTTCCCAAAGCTTGTGAGTTTCTTGTGGTAAACGTTTTACCAATAAATGTATTATGATTGGATCCCATTCTGATATAGAGATGTCCAATGCTTTGAGTTCGTGAAGACACTCTTTATTTTTGTCTAATAGATCTTTTATAGCCCGTTGATTCCCCTTTGATCGCGGGTTGGCTAAAAAGTTCTTTTAACTGAGCCGATATCAATACACGTTTGTTATTGTATCGGTCAATTATTGTTTGCCATGCTGCAGCGTAATTATCTCCAACCATATTAAATTGTTTGATTAATCGCTCAGCTTCGCCGTTTAGGCATGATTTTAAATAATGTAACTTTTGTACATTTGGAATTCTAGGATCTTCATGAATGAGTGATACGTACATATCATGAAAAGATCTCCAAGTTTTATAGTCGCCATTGAATTTTGGCAGATCTATGTGTGGTAATTTTAACTCAACCTTTCGTTCAGGTTGATTTTGAATCTTTGCTTCATTTTTAGCGGAATCATCGAGAGCGGTTTTTTTCTCCAAAACATCCCTTAGTTCCCCGAGAAATTCGAAATATTTGTCTTCAAAATTCTCGTAGATGCAATCATTTGAATATTGATCTGCTAAATCCTTGAAGCTTTCATCGAATTCTTCATCTGTCGTCGTTATGACAAGATGATTCTTTTCGAATCTTAACCACAACTCGGAAATTTGATCTATTCTTCCTGTTAAATATGCAGGTCTTCGTCGAATGTCGCCCGTTTTTTTAAAGTTAATATACGCCTGATCAAGGAGATTCCTTAATGACAACTGAGTTTTATACAACTTGTTCATTTTGTCGAATGTATCTATACGCTACTTGAACTGAATTTGTTGATTTTTATTTTTATTTTAAATAAGCGTGTTTGGCCTCAGATATATCCGGCTCGAAGGACCATATGTTACAGCGTCTCTGTAGCACGATATTTATTTTTGAGTTTTCGGATAAGGAAAGGTGTTGGGTCAAAATCCTACGGCTTGAAACACGCTGATTTAAGTGAATATATATATTTTATTAATTATCTTTCTTATACTAAACAAAATCAGTTCTTTTTCTTTTTAATACAAAATAAACAATATAAACAAAATTAACATTCGAACAAAATAAACAATAACGAAATAAATAATTCTTCTTAAAATTACCAAAAAATCTGCTTCTTTCTGTAAATAAAAGAAACGCAATTTGTTCAATTAATTCAATCAAAATTACTCGGTGTTCGCGATGTATTATGTCCAATAATATTGTCGGCGTATACCTAACAATATTATCGAAGGGTCTATTTAATTTAACTAACAAGCACTCACGGCATATACCTATGACCGCTTGTTCGTTTTCGATGTGACTCTATTTGACGAAGTATATTCAGCAATATCGTCGGCGTATACCCAACAATATTACTGAATTTTTGGCGATTCTATTCAACGAAGTATACTCAGCAATATCATCGGCGTATACCTAACAATATTACTGAGTTTTTTGCGATTCTATTCAACGAAGTATATTCAGTAATATCATCGGCGTATACCTAACAATATTACTGAATTTTTGGCGATTCTATTCAACGAAGTATACTCAGCAATATCATCGGCGTATACCTAACAATATTACTGAGTTTTTGGCGATTTTATTCAACGAAGTATATTCAGTAATATCACCGGCGTATACCTAGCAATATTACTGAATTTTTGGCGTTTAAGGGAAAACCAGCAAGCAACTACGGCATATACCTATAATTGCTAACCTGCTTTGTCCTTAATCGTATCTTGCGGCATATACCTGCAAGTTGGTCTTCCTCGGCATATACCTGAGTTCAGACTGAATTTTCTATGCACCCCAGCCTGCTTATATAGCGAAATAGAGCTGGACTGGGATGCTTTTGGTGCACAGGGATTGTACGAATCCTTTTGTACACAGAACCGTAATTCTTTGCATTTCTTCATGTAAACGCAGATAGCGCTCGAAATAGTTCGGTGGTCCTAAATATCAGGATACTTTATAGTTCGGTGGTCCTAAATATCAGGATGCTTTATAGTTCGGTGGTCCCACTGACATAGAGGAACTGGACTGCTAACCGCCGTCTGAAAAACGAGACCATTTTTAGCGCAAGCTCAAACCACATGGCGCAAATCATGCCATTAAAAATTCCCTAAAATACCGCACAATTATGTTTAAAATGAAGCAAATAAAAAATAATTAAGCTGTCATGAACCGATTTCTTTTATATCACGCTTAATTTTAAGTTTTTTCACAAAAATGTTCCTCGCGGCAATCAGCTGCGGTCTTAAGAAAGACAAAGATAGCTATACAAATTATTTTTCTGCCTTTGTCTAACCTTCACATTTCTCGTTTATACCAACCCAAGCTAAAAATTGTATCACAAAATGAAGTAGCCATCTGTTGGACATCGTTAAACTATTCTAACAGCTGATTGCAACGGAAAATGATGAGTTGGCGGGCAACTTGTAAAGGCTGTCGTGGGTAAAAGTGATGCGCAAAAAGCTTGTGTTTACTTTTATTTATCTATTGGGAGTATCAAAAAGATGTATCGCACGCGAAGATACTAGAAAAAACCAAAAGAAGTGCACATACATGGCGCCACCTTCATTTGGCTATTGGCCATTTTTTTTTGTAAATTTGTCTGCCTGCGGGCTTAAGAAAGAGCGAGATAGTTAGAATTCGGTCAAAATTTGGTCTTACTTTTGATGTGAGTTTTTGTACGGGATCAGCAGTCCAGTTCTTATATGTCAGTGGGTGGTCCCAAATATCAGGACAGCTGATTGCTAAATGTCACTTTGTAAAAATGACATCTTCACTGGATGAGGTAAATTTGTTTACCATTTCTTTTTTAGTTAATATATTATATTTTAGCATGTTGCAGCTGCGACAATTAGTTAACACCTGATAACTTTTTGTATGTGATTTGCCTCACTGAAATTTGGCTCCACAGTGAAATTCTGGACTCTAAGCTCTTTAATTCGTCTTAAGCTGTATAATCGTGTTCGCCATGTTGATCTTCCTGATCACTCCTGTGGGTGGCTGTTTCTTGATTGCTACAAATTGCAATTGAAGCTTAATTCCATAAATATAAAAACTAAATATAAAAATTTCTTGATTTTAAAACTTGCAATCTGTCTCCATATAGCATTCGACAGTTGTGTTATACTAACAAGGAAACGTTCTCAAGTGTGTCTCACCGATTTTGATGAAATTGAAATATGTTGTAGAGCATCGAAAAATAAGAGACACGTATTTTTTTTTTATCTGCGGATACGCAAGTTTAGGGGGTGAAAACCACCCCTAAAGTTTACCCCCAAAAACAGTTTTTCTTAAATATCTCAAGTTCTAATGAATTTTTTCGAATGAAACAAAATGGAAATGATGTCTCGTAAATATACTAACCTTTTGTAAGTAATCCGGTCCCCGGGGGTTGCAACCCTTGTTTTTTATTTCGGAATAAATTATATTTTTCCGTCACAAAAATAACAGTGTTAGTTCAAAATCACTGACAAATATTTTTTTACATACGATTTTGAAAAACAAAATTGACCTGTTTTTGCGTTTTCCTGAAAAAAGTTTCTCAAGGGGGTAAACTACCCCTAGCACTAACACATCATGTATATACTTACAGACATCAGTTTTTTTCGTGAAAACCAGTATATAGGGGTTTTTGGAGTCGCTGACGATTTTGAAAAACAAAATTTACCTGTTTTTGCGTTTTCCTGAAAAAAGCTCCTCAAGGGGGTAAACTACCCCTAGCACTAACACATCATGTATATACTTTCAGACATCAGTTTTTTTTCGTGAAAACCAGTATTAAGGGGTTTTTGGAGTCGCTGATTACGAATCTGATGTCAGATTTAAGAAATTCAAAATGGCGGATCCAACATGGCGGACGGATTTTTGAAAAATACATACATTTTTATAAAAAGAACTATAAATAAAGGTTTTTGAGGTCGCTGATTACGAATCTGATGTTAAATTTCAAAAATCCAAAATGGCGGATCCAACATGGTGAACAAACTTTTGAAAAATACATCAATTTTTATTAAAAAAACAATAAAGAAAAGTTTTTGAGCTCAAAGTCAGATTTATAAAATTATATATAATAAAACATTCGTACATAACTGCATTCATCTGTGAAAATGTGTACAATGATGATAGTCTTCAAAATAATGCTTTAAACATAATGATTTTTTACACCAGGAACATCGAATTATAGCAACGTTTCTACAGCCTTGCACTTCACATCTAGTATTGCTAGAATTCCCAAAACTAAAATCGACAGGGTTCTCAAAATGTCCAGGCTTTTCATTGGTATATCCACTTTTATACCATGAGTACTTAAATAGATTTATATACCGTGGCGAGGAGAGTTGATTATGAACTAATGACTGCAATTAAATGCTATTATTTCTAAAGTAAATTATAATAAATAAAAGTAAATTAAGATCCGAATTAATTAATATAACGCTATCCGAGAAGTGTCGAACGTAATTTTTCCATATTCGGAAACCAAATACATCCAATGGTTGTATGTTGCCCGTAGTACCGGTAGGTATTTTTTTCACTTCTACTATTTTATTCGATGGAGTATTTTGTTCTATTATTTTGTCACAATGGCCGCTCCACGAATCAATTAAAAGGATTAAATGAGATCCAAAGTTAGGGAGTACAGGGAGGTGTACAATGAAATATTAATATTTTATAATAACGTCCCATATAATTATAAATGTATGTTACCTGTAGTTAGTTTTCCTGATTTTGAAGAGTCTACATGAATATTTTCAGGTCTGAATAAATTTTTTTCTACTATAGGACCAAAATGTCCAGTTGGCTCTTTCAAAACCAAATATAACGGTGATAAAAGTTTTCCTTCCCCAGATATTAGTAGCTGAATAGTATAGCTATGAGTAGTTGCTGAAATTGATTGCACCATACATTGCACGTTCTGCTCTCCTTCAATAGCCAAAGTTCTTCCCGAATGGATTTCCAACTCAAAACCGCTTTGATCAGAATTATATATATTTTGCATTCCAGCTATTAAAGCGCTCTGTTTAACATTAGTTACAAATTCGTTTGCTATTAGTTCTCAAAGAGCACAGTTTATTGTAAAGAGCGCGTCAGACGTAGACCACACATATATGTGTGTACATAGAATGTAGAGAAACGCCTATATACATTTGTATATCCATAAGGAATATTACAGATTTTTTAAATGTATGATAATCTCGTTTGAAGTTTAATACCAAGCAAACGGCGAACACTTCGATTAGCATATTTTATTTTGAAATATTGGCCTTCGATCTGGCTACAATTTCAGGCTATGAAGCATAAGTTTTGGGTTTATTAGGTTTAAGATTTATAACATGTAACTTGAGGTTTGGAATTTATAGGTCACTACAATTATGGCATTAGAAAAAAAAAAAATACATGGTAACTTTTTTAAGAGATTGAAGAACGTAATTTCGATTTAGATCCAATGTATTAAAACTGTAATTTAAAATTTTTTTATTATTTTAAAAGTTTGTTCACCATATTGGATCCGCCATTTTGAATTTTTTAAATTTAACATCAGATTCGTAATCAGCGACCTCAAAAACCTTTATTTATAGTTCTTTTTATAAAAATGTATGTATTTTTCAAAAATCCGTCCGGCATGTTGGATCCGCCATTTTGAATTTCTTAAATCTGACATCAGATTCGTAATCAGCGACTCCAAAAACCCCTTAATACTGGTTTTCACGAAAAAAAACTGATGTCTGAAAGTATATACATGATGTGTTAGTGCTAGGGGTAGTTTACCCCCTTGAGGAGCTTTTTTCAGGAAAACGCAAAAACAGGTAAATTTTGTTTTTCAAAATCGTCAGCGACTCCAAAAACCCCTAAATGCTAGTTTTCACGAAAAAAACTGATGTCTGTAAGTATATACATGATGTGTTAGTGCTAGGGGTAGTTTACCCCCTTGAGGAGCTTTTTTCAGGAAAACGCAAAAACAGGTAAATTTTGTTTTTCAAAATCGTCAGCGACTCCAAAAACCCCTAAATACTGGTTTTCACGAAAAAAACTGATGTCTGTAAGTATATACATGATGTGTTAGTGCTAGGGGTAGTTTACCCCCTTGAGAAGCTTTTTTCAGGAAAACGCAAAAACAGGTCAATTTTGTTTTTCAAAATCGTATGTAAAAAAATATTTGTCAATGATTTTGAGCTAACACTGTTATTTTTGTGACGCAAAAATATAATTAATTCCGAAATAAAAAATAAGGGTTGCAACCCCCGGGAACCGGATTACTTATAAAAGATTAGTATATTTACGAGACATCATTTCCATTTTGTTTCATTCGAAAAAATTCATTAGAACTTGAGATGTTTAAGAAAAACTGTTTTTGGGGGTAAACTTTAGGGGTGGTTTTCACCCCCTAAACTTGCGTATCCGCAGATAAAAAAAAATACGTGTCTCTTATTTTTCGATGCTCTACAACATATTTGAATTTTATCAGAATCGGTGAGACACACCTGAGAACGTTTCCTTGTAAGTGATACCCTAATTCCTTTTTCCATTTTTATTTGAACTATAGAAACGAGATGAAAATCTTGTTATTCTGTTCTGTTTTCTACTAATCCGATATCATAATAATTCCCTTCATAAAAATGAAGTCTGTAATAAAACGAGAGATAAGGTTCTAAAAGGTTTTAAAAGCATTTACACTTCAAATACAATCATTTCAATGACATCTGTTGCCAAATTAAATTCAATGACAATCAAATTAAATTCAGTCACAAACAAATCAAAATCAAGACAAACCAAATAAAAATTAAGACGTGCGTATTAGCAGATTCATATCGTTCACTTGTTAACATTTGTTATTTTCTCGGTGTTTTGGTACCGCGGCGGAGGAAATTTATTATTAAAATTGTATAATTTAGGTATTAAAATTGTAAAACTTCTAAAGTACATTCCTACGCGCGTGGAAGTGATTGCGAGTGGTGATTTTCAGTGTCGCATTTTGCTGTGGATTATTAATACTTAGCAAGTATTTGTCTTATATCTCGAAAACGGGTCGAGATTTTGTTTCTTTAATTTGTTTGCAACCAGCACAGCAAAATGGATGGACAAGGAAATAAAAAACGTGCCAATAACACGCTCTTGGTGGCCAATTGACAGATCCATTTCTTGAAATAAATTTTTTAGATTCGGACTAAAGGATTTATCCTGGGAGAACGCTCTTATACTTCCCCCTTATAATGATCGAATAATGCTGCTTAATATGCACTCTTTAGAAAACGTGAAGTTGCTGACGTCCTTTTTGTAAACTAGGTATTAGTTGGCAACATTGATTCTATAATCACATGCTCTTATCTATTAATAGTAATGCTGATCAATTTGATGTTGCTATTAATAAAAATGCTTTAAAACAGTAATTGTTTGCCCTAATCATGTTTATAGTCATGTCTTTTTGATTTAATTTGTGGTAACAGTTTATTGTACGTTTGTGTAATTTTAACTTGACTATTACTGTCTTATAAGTGCCTTCCCTGACTGTTTTCGATTGGCTCGATTGCTCCATAGCTATTTAATAATACTGTATTTTACCGCTTTCTGTTTTAATGTAATAGCTTTTTGTATTCTGCATACTGTATGTGATTACTAACAGAACCAGATGATGATGTAGTTGGACCAAGCTGATAGTTCTATAAAATAGTGCATTTTTCTGGAGACAGTTTTTGTATTGCTTGAGGATTCTCAACACATGAAATACGTCAATTTTGCTTATTTATAATAGCGTTAGCCAGATTTCATTTTCATCGCTGAACAAAACTTTGCCATTATGTAAAGGGTCAACTTGCAACTAATTTTGAGCCCATTCCGTAAACATCCGACGCACAGTGATCTGAAATCACGAAAAAGCAAGATTCAATAATTGCCGCTTTCCATTTGTATACACAATTATAAAAGAGAACAAGTTTTAAGTTTTTGATGATGCTGTATTCATTTTTGGGGTTATTGTTTACTTTGAAGGGGTAAAGATAGAGCGGGTAGTTTTATCCAGGTTGTAGCTGGTTAAAGATGCATATCGTTTCACATGGTTTTGAAAACGTAAAATTCATTTCTGGAATTACTTTACTTTTTTCCTAGGGGTTGAAGGGGTGATAAAAGAAGATGCAGTTTTTTCTCTATTGTCGAAAATAACAAGTTGCATATAGTTTCTTACGTTTTCGAGTACGCAAAGCTCATTTCTGGAATTACAACAATGGTAATAGCAAGATGCATATGGTTACTTGCATTTTCGAGAACTTGGAGCTCATTTTCAAAAACTCATTTCCAAACTACAGCTTTTGGCTTTGTGTGTCCAAAATGTAAGAAACGATATTAATCTTGTTGATAAATTAGAAAAAACTACCCCCTTTGTTTTCCCCCTCCAAACCCTTTGCGCACTCAAAATGTATGAAAAGATATTCATCTTGCTATTGCTATAAATTAGAAAAACTACTCCCTCTATCTTCATTCCTTGTATCCTTATGTAATATTTAATCCCAGAAATGAGCTCTGCGTCCCTGAAAATATAAGAAACGATACGGTTCTTGCTACTAATTGGAATTTAGAAGATACTACCCCTCCTATGTTCACCCCTAACCACAGAAATGAGCTTTGCGTTCTTGAAAACGTATGAAACGTTATGCATCTTGTTATTTTCGATAACAGGAAAACAACCAACCCCTCTATCTTCACTCTTTCAACCCCTAAGTAAAAAGTAACCCCAAAACTTTTTTTAGCGCTTTTTAAAATATGTGAAGCGATATATGTATATGTACAATAATTTGCTAGTATATTTATCTCGTTATTTGTGATAATTAAGAAAAACTACCTTCTAAAATTCAGCCCCCTCAACCCCGATGTAAACAGCAAAATGTTTGCGGGCATGTTGTGGCAAGAACAACAGATTGCCCCTATAATTATACATATTGTTCTATTACATGGTATGCATGAGACTCAAGACGTTTGTGGGAAGGATTTTGTAGCTCAGTTCAAACATTGACTAACAGGGATCAGCTTTAATATTTTTAACGATAATTGGAGACCTGTTAGCGTTCATATTAATCGGTTTTACCTTTGTACTATACTATTGGGAAGGCCAATATCTATACTTTCATTTGATATGTTGCTTGCAACCCGTGCTACAAGTATACAGTAGGTGTTTAAATAATAAGACGCACATGAAGAAAAAAGAGAAAATGATACAAATGTAAGAGTTTTGAACTGATAGAAGTATTTTGTCCAAAAAAAACAGTTTATTTTATATTTAAGCATATTGATAGTGACAATTTATAAATATTAAAATTAAAATTTAGTCACTCCTCCTTTTTGTTTCACAATTATTTATGAATTCTTCTAGGCATACTTGCTATACATGCTTTAATCATATTTTTAAGACCTTCGTCGTTATTTGGAATATCTTCGATATTTTTTTTTTATTATATTGTGGAGTTTGGAGGACTATACACTTTCGATTTCAAATATGCCCAACAATTATCTATTGGATTTAGATCCGGAGAATTGCAGGGCCAAGGAAGAACTTCAATTTTCTCATAATTTAAGAAAACTTTAATTACTTTCGATGAATGACTTCGTCTTGCATAAATATGTAGTTCGACTTCACATACATAAATGAATTGATATGTGGTAAAAGCACGTCTTTCAATATGATCTTATACTGGTTGGAACGCAAAGTTCCATGCACAAAATACATTGGGCCCGGGCCTTCTCCACTAATGTAGCTCAATATCATAATAGCTGCGGGGTGTTTAACTGTTCTTTGTATGCAGTCCTTCCCCTGGACGCCTCCGTACGAAAATAGGAAATTCCGTCACCGCCTGTAAACGACACACGTCGCTAAAAATGACCTGTAAATTTGAAAATTTAAAGTAAATTCTTGTATTTTACAAACTAGAATAAAATACAAATTTCCGAATATATTTAAATATATTTAAACTTTCCCAATAATTAAGTGTGAAGTCTTTGTGTAATTTAGCACATTGTAATCTTTTAATCTCATTTTTAGGGTTCCGTACCTCGAAAGGAAAATCGGAACCCTTATAGGATCACTTTGTTGTCCGTCCGTCCGTCCGTCTGTCTATCTGTCCTTTTTCTCAGGAACGCGTGGAGGTATCAAGCTGGAGTTTATATCAAATACTCAGGTCTACTGTCCCTTGGAGCTGTGAAAAAATCAAACTTCTAAGCCAACGCAATCAAAAAATACAGCCGTTTATGCCGCAAATTTCCGCAAATTGTCGACACTCGCAAGGGAATCAAAACCTACAGGGTACTTCCCGTGAACTCAGAATCTTGAAATTTGGTACGAAGCAACGTCTTATAGCACAGATAAAGGAAAAATTGCGAAAACCGTAAATTTTTAGTTACATCATATAATAAAAATATTTTTAATAATTTTAAACTTACTACCCCTTTCCTCATGAACGCGTAGAGGTATTAAATTGAAATTCATATCAAATACTCAGGTCTATAATACCTTTAAGCTGTAATAAAATCAAACTTCTATGTCAACGCAATAAAAAGAAACAGCAATTTAAGCCGCATATTTTCAAACTTGCAACTACTCGCAAGGGAATCAAAACCTGAAGGGTTCTTCCAGTCGACCTAGAATCTTGAAATTTGGCATGAAGCAACGTCTTATAGCACATATAAAGGAAAAATTCCGAAAACCTTAAATTTTTAGTTACATCACATATTTTTTTTTTAATAATTGATACGATATTTTTTTTTTAATTATGATACGATAAAAATACCATAACTATGACTCGATTGTCGTGATGGGTGAACTTTTACTTATATACCTACAGGTTTGTACGGAACCCTCGGTGCGCGAGTCCGACTCGCACTTGGCCGGTTTCTTTTTCTGTCAACTTTGGCTTCTTTGCTGGACGTCTACATTTTAAGATTGTCTCATGAAATCGTCTGCGAAGAGTCATCTGAGAAATATCTACCCCTTGCTCTCTATGTTGCCTATGTAAGGTCCTAACGGGTGCTTGACGTTCTTGTAGTGCCATATGCAAAATTTTCCTATCGGTCCTCTTAGATGTTTTCCTTTTTCTTCCGCAATTTGTCCGTGTACTTTCTGACATAGAGGTTGAAAGATTCAGAGTTCGTGCTATCCTATCCACTGTAGATGCTGAAATATTTTCTTAACGCGCGATTTCTCAGTTGGAGAGGTTTTTTACTTCAATAGCCGTACTACAACACTTTTCTTTACAATGGCGATGTCTTTACTACGTCACATTTTTAAATAAATTGTAAACACTTAAAAATTTTTCTACACTCCGGTTTATAATATCACATTCACTCAGATCTGGTATATCCCTAATTGCCAAAATATATTGGAATCATTACCTACCAACCGGTACAGTTGACAAAATTTTCTGGGAAAGGGTTTTATTGCGGGAAAACCCTGTTTTTTACTGAATTTCTTAAATAACAGATTTTTTGAAAACATACTGTACTTAGGAAAAACCGCCTTAATCGCAGAAACAAATTAACTACATTATAATGATATGTATTACTGTTGTAAATGGGGTAATTTTGAGGATGTAAATGAACGAATGGTAAAACTACGGGCAGAACATATTACTACGGACTCTTAGGAATAAGAAAATATATCTTTTGGTTACACAGGACTACTTTCGAAAATTGGCTAAATCCCGCCTTTTCGGGATTTCAGACCACTGTGCTCCGCAAAACAATGTTTCAATTCTTGCACCCAAATTGCGCATGTCTGCGAATCGTAAAATTCCTGTCTTCAGCAACACTGGCTTCAAAAGCTGCGATATTTTCTTCGTTCTAGAATTAAAAATATTATAATCTGAACAATCCGATTTTGAGATTTTAGAGTACACGTTAAATTACTAACCCAACTAATTTTCTTACATTCAGCGAAATAAGCACCTTTATTAATTGAAACTGATTTCTGATTATTTCGAAATATAATAATTCAGTTGAGATCTTGGAGGATGCAGTTATGAATAATGCTTAAATTATATTTATAGGGTGCATACTTTAATTAATTATATTTAGGGTAATTAATAAAGACTTAATTGAAATTTTTTGGTTCTCATCTCGAGATCCTCATAATACACATAAGTTATTACAGTATTACATATGTTTATTTATAATACTCTTATGTTGCAGAGTTTCGGATGGGTCCTAAACATTTTTGCTTATTCTCTTTTAACGAGTAAATGATAAACGTAGAACATAATTAATGCATCGTTCAAATTGCTTGCGCACTCATTAAAGGGGATACGTTATTAAAGGTGTATTGCGTTAACATTTTTGTTTTATAATAATTAATAATATTTTACAGAATATGGGAAGGATATACAGGTGGGAACAATAGCGGCGTTAGGGTAGGGCGCGGTTGGGCGACCGCCCAGGGCGCCAGATTTGAAGGGGCGCCGCAGGCCTCCCTTTATATCCGCTTGTTCATTGAGCGAGTCCTACTTATTAGTAAATTCCCTAAATCTAGTTACAAAATCGTTATGACGGCAACACTAGAATGGAATGCAGTGTTCGGTTTCATTGGTTGTTTGGTATGATATACTTTTTCAAATAAATGGCATTAGTAAATCTCTACAATCAATAGACATGGATCTCGGTAAATGCACAGAAATGTTGAAAAAATGCTGCGCTTTCTTGGAAGAATATAGAAAAATAGGCTTCAAAAGCGCCATTTAAACCCATTAATGAGGAAAACGAGGTTTTGTGCACGCAAGTTCAATTGCACGATTCGAATAGCAAATTTGTGCGATTTTCTTCCAAATTCGTATACAGGAGGTTTTTGGGGATGTTCTTTCAGAATCCGGCATTTTTTTTTGTCTAAAAGCTTCAAAAACCCTATTATTTTTTGTGTTTTTTAAAAAAAAAGTGCTGATTTTTTTGGTCATTTTTCTTTTTAAAGTCGATTATCTTGAAGTTGCTGATATTAAATGATTATATAACCACCGGAAATCGCTGTCCGAATGTCTAAACTTCCTCAAACAATGGTTTTGAAATATTTTTTTTGCTTTGGTTTTTGAAAAAAAAACCCCAAAAAAACCCCTGTATACGAATTTGGAAGGAAATCGCCCATTAATGGGTTAACTGCGAAGGAGTTGGAATTGAACCTATGTTTAGAACGACGACAAGAATTCGACGTGTTAAACGCCAAGCTGGTGAAACTGCTCGCGATGAGCCTATAACTTCTCCAGAAAAGAAATTTTAAGTTGAATTTTTCAATTGTCTTTTGGACACTACCATAAATTCACTCAATGAAAGATTTGAACAGTTAAATGAATACTGGGAATCTTGGTCTTTTTTGTACAATATAAAAAAGATTCCGGAAAAACTAGACCTTCTCAAACTCTGTAGTGATCTCCAATTGAAATTAACTGTAGACTCTAAATCAGGTATAGATGGTTGTATATTGTGCGATGAACTCATAAGTCTAAAATCTTTTTTGCCTGATCAGAATGTGGTTAATCCTGTCTTTATTTTAAATTTTATCAAAGATCGCAACTTGCAAGAGCTGTCTGTATCCATGTGAATGGATAACATTGCGAATATTGATCACTATACTTGTAACTGTGGCTAGTGGGGAAAGGAGTTTTTCTAAGCTTTAGCTGATAAAAACCTATCTGCGATCCACCATATCTCAATCTAGATTGACAAGCTTAGCAATTTTGTCAATCGAAAATGAAATTGCGGAAAACATAGACCTTGATGTCTTAATAAAAGAGTTTGCCGATAGAAAGGAAAAGAAATTTTATTAGTTTTTTTAATAAATGGTTATTTCATTATATCCCTTGCCTTTTTTTCGTATGCGTTTCAAGTAGGTAACTGACCCATTATCTACTGTTTCAATGGCAGATAGGGGGCGCCGTAGAAATCTCGCCCAGGGCGCTGGTAGTGCTAAAACCGGCACTGGGTGGGAATGAAAACGATTTTGTTTCCTTCAGAACTCTAATGTCGTTCGGTAGCTTGGTTTTGAGGTGCCTGAATGGCCATGATTCAACTTGTAGGGTAGTTACACCTGTTTTGCGTAGGCGAAAGATTTGTAACAGCAATCCTTCGTACGTTTTATGTGGCAGCTTCGAAAGAATATTTTCAATTATTATTTTCATTTTGGCCGTAAGCCGTAGGTATTATCTGTGTGTCACCTCTCAACTTCATGAAAATCTTATTTTAAAATAAGTCCTACCTGTGTGCGGTGAGGCAAAAGCAGAGCGCAGCATAGCGATCCTTTTATTTGCCCTAGAAATTGTTTTTATAAGGCAAAATTCAATATCTCCCGCTGAGTGGCAATTCCTGGCGAAGGCACTGATGATATGCCTCTTGGTGGCATATTCAGGTTCATCCATTAATAAAAACCATTCATCTTAACAAAGGGGAGTCAGAGTTCGAGCAACATGCCTATCGTATAGCATTTTCACGTGGTAATTAATTAATCAACAGGCGGCCTTTCATCGGTTAGCCCTGGACGGGCAGATAAATCATTGAGGCTGCCCACCTCCGCCCCTGCCATAATTTCGTAGTCGGCCGTTACAATTGTTGCATAATTCAAATTGCTTTGGCAGGCATTTGATGGGAACCATCCGCTCTATTTCGCTGAAGTACGCAATTGGTATAGTCATACGAGAAGAGAGTGCAGTAGGTATAGTCTAGTGAATGTTCGATGTAAACAGGGTGCTGAGTGCCGCGTTTGCGGGAAAATTGTTTTCGTGAAAATGCTCAGCGTGCGGTCAGCGATTGATTCGGTTTACGATTATTTCATACATTTCCAGCTGAATAACCTTCCATCAGTAAGGGGAGTATAAAAAGAATGCGTGGATATTTTGTCCATAGCAGCCAACTATAAAATTGCATGTAATTTTGGTTGGTACATTGTGTGCTGTGAAATGTTATTTGATGTCGACTACATTTCTAATTCTAAGTTATTTCGATGGAGCCTCCGGCCTTTGTTTCGTTTCATCAAATGGGAGCTTATGTAATAATTTATGACCGCCAAGTTCATGCGTTCGACGATAGTGGTATTACACGAATCAATTGATTGCTCGATCGCGGGTCTATTTTTGATGCTGTCACATAAATTAAGTCCTTTAATTGTAAATGTAAAATAATTGTCGATAAAGGGATTCTCCAATCCTCCATTAATTGGAAGCTTTGATATTATTTTCTGTACACTTATACAGGGCCAAACCGATCCCCGGCAGTGCGTGTGTGAGAAAGCTTTTAAATGCTTCGTTTCTAGAACTCTGTGGAACGCAGAGAAGCATTTAAGGATAAATGAAAAAAGGAAAGAAATTAGATATGTTCCTTTTATTCTATTCCTTGGTTTATTTTTTATTTAAGATAATACAATATTTTATTTTATCTTCTTTTATTGAATTATATTTTATTTTTCTAAGCAGCTAAACTTTTTTATCCTTTTTTATTCAACTTTTCCCGGAAAAACAAAAACTCCCGTTTTTCCTACTCTGATTACTTCTCTTCCACTTCACACAAATTTCAAAGTATTTACTTGAAATTGCTGCTACGTTTTTTTAAAAAAATAATGTGAGGCACAAGTGCCAGTGACGTAGTGCAGTGACGCCACATTACCCCCCTTCCAGTTATCTGAAGGATTAACGATAAATATTTAGAAGTCGGGTTCAATCGACTGTATGTGTAAATTTTGTAAATTTTATAAGTTGAATCGAACGTGTTTTTGAACTGAATTTGAGGACGCTGGCCTCCTGTTACATGATGTTGAATGATCAGGCGCTGGCTGATCTTTTGGCAGTGTGCTGTTGCGTTGCATTTCCTTTCTCGCATTAGATGGGGTATTTTTTTCTTTTGGCTTTATTGTAGATTCCGTAAAGTAGGGCTTTAACCTGTTTAAAGAAACTTTAACTTCTTTTCCTTTAATCAAAATAGAAAAGTAATTCTTGTTGCGATCTAAAATTTTGAATGGTCCTTCATAGGGCCGTTGTAAAGGAGTTTTGATCGAATCTGTACGCAGGAAAACATGTGAACAATTATCAAGCTCTTTAAATTTGAAAAATTTGTTGACCGAGTGGTTTGATGCTTGAACTGGTCTAATGTTATCAAAAATTTTCTTTAAGTTGATGACGAAGTTGCTTTGGCAGAATGAAGTTGTCGATTCCTGCAGAAAATCACTAGGTAAACGGATGTTTTGTCCATAGAGGAGTTCAGCAGGAGTGGCTAGGAACTCTTCCCTAAGTGCAGTCCTTAATCCAAGCAGAACGAAAGGCAACACCCTAGACCAACATTTATTTTCGTAGGTCATAATAGCAGTTTTGAGAGTGCGGTGCCACCTTTCTACAAATCCATTGGATTGTGGATGGTATGCAGTCGTGTGTTTGTGTTTAAAACCTAATAATTTGGAAAGTTCCTTGAAGAGCGAGGATTCAAATTGTCTACCTTGGTCTGTAACGATGGATCCAGGAATTCCAAAACGAGCTATCCAAACTTGACAGAGTGCCTCAGCGCATGTCTCAGCTGAAATATCAGTTAACGGTATTGCCTCAGGCCATCGAGTGAATCGATCGATTACCGTGAGACAATACTTAAAACCTTGAGACTGTGGAAGAGGGCCAATAATGTCAATGTGAATATTTTCAAATCTATCTGAAGTAACCGGAAAAGAACCGAAAGGAATTTTAACATGGCGAGAAATTTTGCTTTTTTGACATGCTAAGCAACTTCGACTCCAATTATTGATGTCTTTGTTTATGGACGGCCAAAAGTATCTAGCTGTCACCATTTTATTCGTTGTTCGAATGCTGGGATGAGCTAAATTATGAACCGATTTGAAAACATCAAAGCGAAATGATTCCGGAATGAAAGGTCTTGCTCGAGAATTTGAAATTTCGCAATAAATTTCCTTGTCACTCCCAAGAACGGGTAATTTGGAAAATTTATATGTGGAATTTTTCAAAAATTCTTTGAAATCTTTGTCAGATTTTTGTGCCAAAGCAATAGCCTGGAAATCTATTGAAGTAGGTAAGTAAAGTTCCTCGACACGAGACAATGTATCTGCTACTGTATTGTCTTTTCCCGAAATGTGTCTGATATCTGTTGTGAATTGCCCTATAAAATCTAAATGACGGGCTTGTCTAGGAGAGGCTGTTTCAGGGTTTTGTCTAAATGCGAAAACAAGTGGTTTGTGATCTGTGAAAAGTGTAATGTTTCGACCCTCTAAATAATATCGAAAATATTTAACACTTTTATAAGCAGCCAACAATTCTCTATCATAAGCACTATATTTTGATTGTGCGATATTTAATTTCGTTGAGAAAAATCCTAGAGGTTGCCATGAATTATTCACTCTTTGATGTAAAGCGGCTCCAATCGCAAAATTGGAAGCATCTACAAATAATCCTAGATGAGCATTGACATCAGGAAATACTAGGAGAGTAACATTTGAGAGTTGTGCTTTCGTGTCTTGGAATGCTTTAATTGCTTCTGTAGTCCATTCAATTTTTTTAGAACCATCTTTTTTATTTCCTGTAAGATATCTATTTAAAATTGATTGGTGTTCAGCAGCATGTGGCAAAAAACGACGGTAGAAATTTACCATGCCAAGAAAACGTCTTAGCTCTTTAACTGTGGAAGGTTGTTTAAAATTGTTTATAGCCTCGACTTTATCTGGAGTAGGTTTAATACCTTCTGAATCTATAAAATGACCAAGAAATTTTACTTTCTCTTGCATAAAATTACATTTCTGGACATTTATAATTAAACCATGACTTTGAAAACGTTGGAAAATTTGTTCCAAATGATCTAAATGATTTTCTTCCGATTTTGAAGCAACTAAAACATCGTCTAGGTAAAGAAAACAGAATGATAGGTCTTGAAGCACCGAATGAATGAACCTTTGAAACGATTGAGCGGCATTACAAAGACCGAAAGTCATTCGTGTAAATTCAAAAAGTCCGAAAGGGGTACAAATAGCTGTTTTCGGTATGTCCTCCTGTGCCATCGGAATTTGGTGGTAGGCTTTGGTCAAATCTAAGGTTGAAAATACTTTACAATTTTGTAAATTATGAGTGAAATCATGAATGAGTGGAATTGGGTAACGATCAGGAATTGTATTGGCATTGAGTCGTCTATAGTCTCCGCAAGGTCTCCACTCACCATTACTTTTCGGGACCATGTGTAGCGGTGACGACCAACAACTGTTTGATGGTCTACATATTCCTTGATTTATCATGAATTCAAATTCTTTCTTAGCTAGTAAAAGTTTTTCTGGAGATAGACGTCGTACTTTAGATACGATTGGAGGACCTGTGGTTTCAATTTGATGAGTTACACTATGTTTAATTGGTTTAGTGAAACCTGAATCTATTGTAATCTCTTGAAATTTATGTAGTAGATTTTTAACTCCTTCATGAATGGAAGGTTCCCTTAAAAATGATAATGCTGAAATTGATGATTTCCGTAAAATACCAGAAGAGGTAAGAGAAGTTAGTGGATCTATTAGACTTCTTTTGGAAAGATCTACTAGTAAACCGTAGTTAAATAAGAAATCAGCGCCTAAGATTGGTTTTTGTACATCAGCAATAATAAATTGCCACTGAAAATTTCGTTTCAAACCAAGATCAAGTGATAAAAGTTTTTTACCATACGTGTTAATAACAGACGAATTAGCTGCCGAAAGTCGTAATCCGGAGGGCAATAACCTATTAGTTGAGGGTGCTGGTATAACAGAAACATCGGCTCCTGTGTCTATGAGGTAGTGTCGTCTGGAAGTTTTATCAAAAATGTGAAGACGACTTGTAAGATCGCGTTTGTCACCTGTCGTCCTTGATGACAAGCGATTTATTTTTTTGATTCCATCTGTAATTTTTTATCATTGTTCACATATGAACAAGGTTTAATGCAATTAGTTGCTTTGTCTCCAAATTTGTTGTGATACCAGCAAAGTTTGTTTTGTAATGAGTTGTTTCCTGAATGACTGTTTGAACGATGTCTAGATGAAGACCTTGAACGAAACATTTTTTGTAATTTTCGTTCAATATTGTCAAGTCTAGTAGAGAAATTTTCTTCAAAGGATTTGTTACCATTCGCCTGTGGGGAAGAAACTGCAGAAATGGAAGATCTACCTAATATTTCGGAAATCTTATCTGCACAAGCAGCTAATTCTGTTAATGAGCCGGGATTGCATGCTAAAATTGCTTGCATGTTTTCGGGTAAACGTTGAAACCAGAGAGTGCGGAGGAGGTCTTCCGATAACCTATCTCCTGCAAGTTCTCTCATCTCTCTTAATAATTGAGAGGGTTGTCTATCACCGAGAGTGATATCATTTAACAGCTGGTTAATTTTTGAAGATTCACTAGGTGAAAGTCGATTAATTAAAGCTTCTTTTAGACGGTCATATGGAAGCGTTGGATGTGGAGTACGAGTCACATCTCGAACTGTCCGAATAATGTCTCCATCTAATGCTGCGAGTACATGATAAAATTTTGTTTGTTGAGATGTTATGTTTGCTAAATGGAATTGAGCTTCTAGACGATCGAACCAGATGTCTGGCATCTCTCTCCAGAATGGAGTAGGTTTTATAGAAACTGCTTGTACGTTTGGTGTTTCACCGGAAGGAAGAAAAGGTGTCGCACGGGTTGCATCACCACTAGCAGTTGTGTCACTCTGTGCCATTATATTAACAATATAACACTTATATTCACTCGCGAAACGAAAGTTATCACTATATAATGTGTTATGACTAAAAAAAAGCGGACGCGTTGAAAAGTGGAAAAAAAAAGTTTACAAATATTTTAACAAAGCAGAGATAATATAGCGATAAGAAAATTTTAAAATCTACTATCCTGGATGATTAAAGTTCTCTTCTGTCTTCGTTTTTCTTTTTTCTTTTTTCTTTTGATTTGCAACCGTGATAATTTGATTTTGGTTCCGGAACAGCTGTACTCGTTGTAGTTGTTGACTAGGAAGGGTTCGGTCGGGGTTGTTGACCAGGAAGGGCTCGGTCGGGGTTGTTGACCAGGAAGGGCTCGGTCGGGGTTGTTGACCAGGAAGGGCTCGGTCGGGGTCACCAATAAGGATAAATGAAAAAAGGAAAGAAATTAGATATGTTCCTTTTATTCTATTCCTTGGTTTATTTTTTATTTAAGATAATACAATATTTTATTTTATCTTCTTTTATTGAATTATATTTTATTTTTCTAAGCAGCTAAACTTTTTTATCCTTTTTTATTCAACTTTTCCCGGAAAAACAAAAACTCCCGTTTTTCCTACTCTGATTACTTCTCTTCCACTTCACACAAATTTCAAAGTATTTACTTGAAATTGCTGCTACGTTTTTTTAAAAAAATAATGTGAGGCACAAGTGCCAGTGACGTAGTGCAGTGACGCCACACATTCATAAATCTTTTTTCTCCTGTATTTTCTGTCATTTTCGATCTGTTATTCGATTAAAGCATTTCTTCACGCAATATAGTTATTCAATCATTTCTAATCATACCGAACGAAAACAATAGTTGGTTTTGATATAAAAGAATGCAAAATCAACTATTTATATACTAGCAATAATTTTCAATAATTATTATTTAGTATTTTTACGTTACCGGCCTGCGAAGCAAATATTTTCTGGCCCTGGTTGTAATAAAACAAGTAAAATTAATCGAGAGGGAGACTTCTTATTTAAAAGGAATCGGCCAAGGAAGATTTTTTATATGGACTTTAAACCCGGAGGAATCTGGTAATATCCTACGGTGAGCTTTCCCTAGCTTTGTTCTGTAGAGCACCCACACAGCGATCGCAGATATAACAGCGCGGCTTCACACGAATTGAAGACGTGCGCCAATATTTCGATGTCTGTGATTGTTTTGTGTGAGTAGCGTACGTTCCTTGTTGTTTATCGTGTCAAGGCGGCGCGGCGGCGCGCGCGAGGGTTTCGATCCGGCTACGCCGCCGCAATAATTTTAATTAAAAATCGAAGTCCGCGGGTGAGTCTGAGTGCGTGTTTGTTGGAAGTGCAGTGTGGGTTAAGTACAGAAAATTGTGACCGAAATTAAAGGAAATCGGTGCAGAAAAGTATTGTGCTAATTCTGTCTTTGCCTTGCAGGTTTTCAGCGGGAGCCCGCGATGGCGGTGGCTATTGTTGGACCAGAGGCTGTGTAGGAGGACGAGGACAAAAATATATTTAAATTAGTGCAAATAAATCCGGGAGTGAAATTGCGCAGTGTCAAAAGTGGTGAAAAGTGCGAGATCCTCCTTCGAGACAGGTGTATGTGTGACCGTGGGTGTCGTTCGTGTGCGACCGATGTTGCGAGGGAGATGACGTTCCCGGAGCCCCAAATTGCGGAATCCTCAGCACTCAGCTGATCACACTTTTTATTTATTTTTCAGCGCAGTTCAAATGTCGAGAAAGACCAGTGAGACCCTCGGATTTGGGGAGTCTCGGAGAAGCGCCCTTTTGGTGTCAGGTGGGCAGAACTGTCCAATTGGAAATTCGGTGAGCGTTAATTTATTTTATTTAAATAACAGCGGTGAAGTTTCGCGATGATTATAGGCACTAGGCACGGTACTTACCTTGACCTTTGGTGATATCGGGCCAGTGCACTAAGTTCGCCAGGATTCACACGGCTAAAAATTGAGGTGAAAGTGTAGGGCAAAATCGGAATAAAACTCGCGTTTCACGGACAGGGTTTTATTCCTGCTCACCACAAACCATTCGTTATAAACAAATTATGCGGCATACAAATAATTCGCCCAAAATTATAACTTAACTTAATTTTTTTTAGCGCTCCCCGACTCGTCTGACTTGATCGGCTCGGATGTCCAACAACACGGAAGAGAAAAAGTCAGCTTGTTAACCTTCCGGACTTGACCCGTTCCCGGATGGTCCTGTTCAGCTTTCCTCGCCGGTCAGCAGGTAAGTACTAAAAATTTCCTAAAATTAGATTAATGATTAAAATTGTTTTAATTAATAAAAATTAATCTGTTTTTTTTTTTTTTTTTTTGCAGGAGATACAACAGTATTTTGTATTAATTCAAAAACATACATAGTTACGAGGCAGCAAAATTTAAATAACTATTTGAAATAATTAAATTTACTATTACTATTACTATTAGTTCAATTTAAAAATGTAGAATGTGGAAATAACTTTGAATGGTAAAAATTACAATTTTTTAAAGTAATAAATAATAGGGGTACCGGTTAATTCGTGCGGTTTTCTAACAGATGGCGTAACTTGTTTTATATTCCAGTGATTCACCTTTCCAAATATGTGTTGGAAAGCTACTGTCATATAGTTTCAGAATCAGTATGTGTCATTTAGCTGAAGCGTAAACAACAATACTTTTTTTTACTCTGAAAATGTCGAATTTTGTGCCGAATAAAGTGTTTTTGCGGGGAGTACTTCTTCATTACTTCAATATGAAGAAAAAGGCTGCCGAAAGTCATCGTATTTTGGTGGAAGTGTATGGTGTGCATGCTCTAGCTGAGCGTACGTCCCAGAAGTGGTTTGCACGGTTTAAAAGTGGCAATTTTGACTTGGAGGACGATGAACGGCCCGGACAGCCAAAAAAGTTTGAAGACCACGAATTGGAGACACTGCTCGACCAAGATCCATCCCAAACGCAAGAAGAACTTGCAAAATCACTTGGCGTCGCTCAACAAACCATTTCCGATCGTCTAAAAGCAATGGGAATGATCCGGAAGGTAGGCCATTGGGTGCCGTATGAATTGAAGCCAAGAGAAGTCGAACGCCGATTTTTCGCGTGTGAACAACTGCTTCAACGGCACAAAAGAAAAAGTTTTTTGCATCGAACTGTCACTGACGATGAAAAGTGGGTCCATTACGATAATCCAAAACGTCGGGCAACGTATGCATCATCATCGACGGCCGTTCAGAATATTCATGGCCTGAAGGTTATGCTGTGTATTTGGTGGGACCAGCTGGGTGTGATCTATTATGAGCTGTTGCAACCGAATGAAACGATCACAGGGGAAGTCTACCGACGACAATTGATGCGTTTGAGCCGAGCACTGCGCGAAAAACGGCCGGAATATGAACAAAGGCACAGCAAGGTAATTTTGCAACATGACAATGCTCGGCCACATGTTGCACAGGTCGTCAAAACCTACCTTAAAACGCTCAAATGGGATGTCCTACCCCACCCGCCGTATAGTCCAGACCTTGCGCCATCCGATTACTATCTCTTCCGATCAATGCAACATGGCCTGGCTGACCAGCACTTCTCCAATTATGAAGAAGTCAAAAATTGGATCGATTCGTGGATAGCGGAGAAGCCGGCCGAATTTTTCAGAAAGGGTATTCGTGAATTGCCAGAAAAATGGGAAAAGGTTATTGCTAGCGATGGACAATACTTTGAATATTAAATTTGTAACCATTTTTTCACAATAAAGCTTCAATTTTCGAAAAAAAACCGCACGAATTAACCGGTACCCCTATTAAAAATCGAAAATGTGATAGTAATTATTTAGAACAGTAAAGTACCGTTGATAGTTTTTAAACTAATGCATAGAACCAAGAAGTGCCATAGAATAGAGTAAATATTTATTGAATAACGAGTAAATAGAATCGAATAAAAGAGCGATAAATTGTAAAATTCCATGAATTGGCAATATTAAGTATTGCTGTGGAATGCGTGCAAAAAAGTTAAATTAATCCGCATGGAATGTGTGCAGTGTGAACGCTAGTAATGTAGACACAGAAAGGCAGTGTTTACGTTTGTCAAGAAAGGTAGAAGATGTGATGTAAGATTTTGTTAGAAGAGTAGAATTGAATAGGACGTGTATCCAAGTGAAATGAAAAAGTTAAATTTTCAAACGAAAAAAAAAGTACGAAGCGCGTCCTAAATATATATATATCAACATGCTCAGAATAACCCCAAAAATGACATATTTCAAGGACAATGTCATCGGAAAGTTATAAGTTAAAAGATAGAATTACCAAAAATTGTCTAAGTTGATTTGTTACTGAAGTATGGCCATTACTTTATAAGAATTTCGGGCGCGCTCAGCTTTAAAAACTACTTTCTAGTAAACTATTCATCGGAGAGAGTTTCTATCTGGGCTAATTTTAAGGTTCTAAAAAGTTTTATTAGCAATGCTAGCCCAGCCCCATACATCGCACACAGGGGCAACCCTACCCTTATGCATAGCTTTAATTCGCTTTTGCTTCATTAAAAGCAAATGCTTACGATATACTTCCAAAAGTTGTTCCGAACTTAAAGCTCATCGTATTAGTTACCATGTTTTACATGGGCATTCTTGGGGAATTGAATTTCTTTCAGAAAACGTTTACTCTTTGAAACAAAGTATTTTATTTGAAACACAATCGATACACAATTTTCGGCGAATATTTCCAATCACGTTTTGTGTGTGCACTGTGCAGTACTCGCTGATTGAATTATCAAGTCAATAGGAATTTAATTCAATTCTGAAGCTGACATAATTTTCTCATATAATTTTGAGTTTGGAGCTGAAAAAAAACCTATAATTTCAATTTTCATTGGAAGAACTCTTTATAGAGCTAAAATGTCTGATTAAGGGGGCCCACTAAAGGGTACATACTGACCACAATGACGGTCCGAAATAAAGACCTTCTACCCGAATTTTTTCTAGAACTTAAGTTAATATTCAGAGATTGTGAGATGGTTATGTTATTACAGTAACCGTGAACCGTGTTTACACAACTGTTTTTATTATAAAAATGTAATATTTATAAGTACAGGGTGGGCCATTTTAGATTTGGAATTTGAATCGGCTATAAAAAAAAAAAATTAGAAAGATTGAACCTTTCCATTTAGGAATGGAAGACAACATCATTCAAATGATTGCCACGGCTAGCCTTACAATACCCCATTCGATCAGTCCAATTTTTCAGTACATTTTCGATTGTTTGGGCCTCTATTTCGTCAATGGCAACTTCGATTTCACGTTTCAAGTCGTCAATCGTCTCTGGATGGTTAGCGTAACACTTGTCCTTAACGGCTCCCCACAAAAAAAAGTCTAACGGAGTGAAATTGCAGCTTCGAGGTGGCCAATTGACATCAGCATTTCGGCTGATTATGTGATTTCCGAAAACAGTGCGCAAAAGATCGATTGTTACTTTGGCTGTGTGGCACGTTGCGCCGTCCTATTGAAACCAAATGTCGTCTATGTCATACTCTTCAATTTTGGGAAACAAAAAATCGCTTAGCATGGCGCGGTAGCGATCGCCATTCACTGTAACGGCGTTTCCTTGCTCATTTTCGAAGAAAAATGGCCCAATAATGCCGCCAGACCAAAATCCGCACCAGACAGTCACTCGTTGTGGATGTATTGGTTTCTACACGATGATGTGTGGATTTTCTGAGCCCCAGATACGACAATTTTGTTTATTGACGTATCCTCCGAGGTGGAAATGAGCTTCATCTGAAAAGATGATTTTTCGGTAAAAATGCCCATCTCCGATCAAGCGGTCTTCGGCCCATTGAGCAAACCGAAAACGCATCGGATGGTCATGCGGCTTCAGCTCTTGCACTAATTGAACTTTGTACGCATTAATACCGCGATCTTTATGCAAAATTCTTCTCAAAGAAGTGCGTGAAATGTTCAATTTTTGAGAACGATGACGAGTTGATGTTGATGGTTGTTCACGCACACTCTGAGCAACAGCAGCGATGTTTTCGGTTGAGCGCACTGGACGAGTACGTACACGGGTTGTTTTATCCAACAACGATCCAGTTTCACGAACTCGCTTCAAAAATTGATCTACAAAATGCGTTTTTAGCACATCCTTTTTGTCAAATTTTGTCCGTAAATTTCTTACAGTTTGAGTAGAAGACTCACCACTTTGCAAATAAGTTTTTAATATTTCCCAACTTTCTTCAAGCGAAAAGCTACCCATTTCATAAATGTCAAACATCAAACTAACTTTCTGTCACATCGGAAATGTCATCAAACCTTCCAACCTCAAAATAACCTATAGTTCCAATTCCAAACGTTAGATGGTCCACCCTGTATATTTGGGAGAAAGCCTCGATAAACTAAAATTTTTTTCCTCAACGGCGGGCTTGGTTTCTTTGTCTTAGTTGACCTCAAAACAAAAAGTAAATCATTTTCTTAAAGCACAACATTATAGTAGCCACTTTTTGTAATTTTTGACGAATTGGCAACTACTTTTGTGAAGCAGTCTAATTTGTACGGCATTTTTTTGTAATCACACGGTGCTTAAAAAGTATTAAATTAAACAAAAAAACCGTTACGTTTAGCCATCACTACTATGATTATGACATTATCTGTGAGAAATTTCGATCGGACTGTTTCCTTCTTTCCATACAGGCCGATCTATCTTCTCGTCCTTGGAACGCGATAACTTTGTCATTTCTGCGAATTTTGACATACATTTTGGCGGACATATTTTTGAAAGCACATGTTTTAAGCAAATGCAAGAATATTTGTTTTACCAATAATAGTGGTGCTCTCCCTTAAATATACTTGTATTTTAGTTCTTTCAGTTTACGATGAATTATTAACGAATGGATTTAAAATGGATTAGTGCCTTCGGATGTTGAAAATAATTTCGGATTTACGATCTCCGAATCCGATTCGAAATTCACATTCGACCTATACGGATACTTTGGATCCCAGATAATAAATCTGGATCTGCCACCTTATTCCATTTACAAATATCAATTGAAATGGGCTATGCAATCGAAGGCATGTGTAAAAATATGCCATAAATTTGCAAATATTTGGAGTACACCTAAAATATTTCATGGATCAATGTTTATATAACAGTAAACATAAATACGCAAAAAATCGCTAATGTGTTCCAGACATTCGTAGTTTAATTTCCTGAATTTTATGCATTGGTACTTGATATTTAATTTCCTGCAATCAATATCGATTTAATTAATATAAATATAAAGGAATTTCAGGATTCAGACGAATCTAAAACTATCGGGATATTCGAACTAGCCGGTTATCCGAAACTATGGGAACAGCTCACAGTATGTCAATGCCCAGTCTTGCGTACGAGGTTTATTCACAGATTCTAATGCCTACTCTCAAGCAAGCCAACCAGTTTATCAGTTGGCTTACAAAATGCGTTCGTACACATCTTTATCAATGTAGATGTGAGATGTAAAACGTTCTGCTTGTTTTAATCGGGAGTGAAATGGAACACGAAGAAATTTATATATCGTAATTTATGAACAAGGATGTTTATGAATTTCATCCTTTTTTACCTAACACTCCAAATAAATACCATTTCCACTTAAAAATGCTTCTTCACTTTTGGCGGCAATTTTTTTCTAACACTTAACCTTAATTATTTCTTAAAATTTGACATTTTGGCAGTACTGAATATGTAGCTAGGCTCAGAACCACTACCGATGATAAGTAATCCGTAGAAAGTAATTCCATCTATTAATTGTTTTCTTTTATTTGTAGCGAAACCCGTAACAATATGTTATGTATATCTACACTAATAAAAAAAACATAGTTATACAAGTTCAACAAATAAAAATCATATTTTCGCTTATTTTATGCTAACAATCTATTTTTTTAAAATTTGATGTAGAATAATATATTTCAGATGCAACAAAATCGGCGGTGTCACGTCGAGATGTTACTTCCTTGTAAGTAGCAATTTAAAAAAATAATGTAAAGATGATTTTTTGAAGTGAGCCGTTTTTCTAGGGGAAGTTTACCCTCTCCTTTACTTCATTCATCTTGCAATATTCAACACATTTTGCAGGCATTATGGATATGAGTACTTTTAATCTATCGCTGTGTAAATTTATTCTCTGTAAAATTCCTTAAGTCAAACGAGCAGTATTTTTAACAAGTACTGAATGCAAATCCTTTGGTGAATATTTACATTTACTAATACCAAATTTACAAAATGCTGTATCATTATTAACTTCGTTGTAAATTTTAAACGTTTAACATTGGCAAATTTAAAAATTTCTGAAATTATCACTGGCACTTTTTTTCATGTCAGTTTTTTTTATTGTTTTAAGTTTATTTGTATACACCAGAAGTGGACGGAGTTATCAACTCACTGCTCTCACTGGATTGCCATTCCAAGGATAAAGCGCAATCAGCCTTGAGGTGCTTCAGGCGTACCTTTAAATACTAAATACTAATTGATTTTACTATTTGTTGAGTCCAAAAGACTAAGGTCAGTTTAGGATGCTTAAAATAGATGAAAACTAGCATTAAAGCTTTATACTTTCAATCAAGTGGTATGTTATTGATACCTGAGTATTATTCAAGGAACATTTTTCACAAAGTAAAGAGGGCGAAAGATTATAATGACACCCAAGTTCTCTATAGATTTTGTAAGTTCATCTGTAGTTGACATAATTCAATTCTTTCGCATGGCCAACTTTGCCGGACTTTCACTTCATTTTGTTCAAAGCTCTTACTACTTAATCTGATCTTCAGTCTTAAACATTAGTATTTTATGTAGGTATATAATATTATATGTAGTGTAATCGCACTATAGAGATCCGTTCAGTCGTAAGCAAGAAAAACAATTATTTGTCTGAACCCTAGGCGAATACTGCCAATTTGTTTTGATTCTTATAATTGCTCACGGCTGGCTGATTATTTATGGTCGCAAAGTACTGCCGTATCGTCAGGGGGTCACAAAAGTGGGTGGACGCACAGAACCGCGCAGTTTGTCAACTAGTCTTTACGCTAATCTTGAAAACAATCTTGTGCGTGGCGCAAAAACGCGAACATTTTGCGAGAGGTGGATTGGTGCGGCGCAGAAACGCAATCTCTAGAAGTAGCTCAAAAAACAATCAGTGGCCCGCAATTTATGGGCAGCCACAGACAGAGATTGTGCCCACGTGATATCCTGTAATTCTTTCCGCAGGAAAAAGTCTTAGCCACACGCCTTAATTATGTGATTTATGTGGCTGGCGGTCCTTCCCGCCTGGCTGAGCCGGACTGCGAGACCCACGACGACCATCTGAATAGATTTGCGAAAGTTTACACGGTTGCGGTGGGCTCCATGCGGTTCATTAAATTACAGGAAAGTATTTTCGGCGGGCATAAATCACGCTATACACACCATTAGTCGTCGTTTTTCATGAACAAAAGGATCTCCTCGGGATGATACAAAGCCGTTTTCAGCCGAAACAAGCAGACAATTCCGCCGCAAATTACACAGCCCAAGTACACGGGTCCTCCGACGGCAACATTGAGACAAAATTTCGGCACATCACTTCGCCAAGTTGCCGGCGGCAGGCCCCTGAAACGGCGACAATCAGTTCCCATTACAATTAGAATTTATCACTTGGCGAGCGATAATTTATAGATTTGCAAATTCCAATTAGGCTCCCATAGAAGGAAACGGCATAATTTTCCTATTATGCCGCCATCCACGGGAATTCCAACATCTGGAATTGCTAACAGGATAATGGCAGGATTGTCGGGTGGCACCGTGGGCTTAAGCAATCATGGCTTTCGGTAAATTTCGTTCGCACGCGCCCACTATATCCAGACAATCGTGGAATTGATTGAAATTTTTGTACAATCCCCACAAAGGGCTACACACCGCTACAAAGTCGAGTTGAGTGGCTGCACTGGCAATTTCCAGCAGTAAATTGTTCCAAATTAGCTGTCTCAAGCAGACACAGTGCACATAAAATAATTATTACAAGCTCTTTGAGTCCTTGAATTTAATTTAAAATAAAGCGCCCAGAATGGTGACCAATTATCATCCGCTTCGGTAATGAAACGACCGACTGTCACCACTTAGCTTCCTGATGACCCGAAATTAAAAGTGGCGCTTACTAGGCGTGTGGTGTACGGTGTCCACAATGAATGATGCGAAAGAAATTAATTCTGGGGAATATTAGGCTGGTCGGGGAGCCGCTTTAAATACACAATTGAGTGGATATGATATCAAAAATTCAGTTCAGTGGAACTTCCTGACAGTAGCTGCGACCTAAATAATAACAGCTGAGAACTCAGTATCAGTAGTTACCTAGATCATACAGAATAGGATATGACATACCGTGTAAAATTCCTATACGTGAGTGAAGGTTTTTCCCCTCAAAATAGACCCCAGTGGGGAACATGATTAGCGTAGGTCAGCGATATAAAAAACGACACTTTCGGTTAGTTTTTCGAGTAATGTCAAATCGCACCGGGGCCTATTGCATAGGTATCGTGCGAAAACTATCATCTCAGGGGCTGCAGTGGGCGTATTTGATTTGAATTTAGTGTCCTTTTTCTATCTTGATGAAAATATCTGCCTGTACTGGACGCACAACTAGAAAAAGAGGCCTACAACTACATTACGAAATTGCTTCAACTTAACCAACTTATATATGTCCTATTCTATTCTCTATAATCTAAGAGTAGTTATGACCCTGGTTACCATTGTTGGCTGTAAATGTCAGTTATACAGGGTGTTCAGAGGTGGGAGGGAAATATTGCAGGGGGTGAAAGGTCAGGTAATTAGATAGGCAACTTAAAAAAAATAAAAAGTAGGTATGTTAATAACATGAATTTCGGAGAAAAGCGGGGCGAAAGGTGAAAAATCCTGAAATAAAAGTTATTTTTTTTGAAATTCCAGGGTGGATTGTGGCCAAGAGATTGGGGATAGGGGGGTGGTGTTGACCGTTTTGGAAAGGGCTTCGAAATAGTAATTTTTTGAGATCGGTTTGGGGCCGCTGTGATGCGTAGAAAAAAAGATAAAAATACAAGAGCAGTTCCCATATAAGGCAAAATCCTGATTTACGAATCACCCTGTATCTGCCGAACGTTAGATGCCCCCCGCATACGATGTTTTGCTTGTCTCGGTCTGACCTTTCACCTCCTGCAATATTTCCCTCCCACCTCCCTTCCTTTCAGGATATGATAGTAGGAGTCATCTTCTGCTAAAATCGCCAGAATATATTTATGTTAGACAAAAGTGGACCATTTTCGGGATATTTTTTATTTTGTTTATTTTTTACTCGTACCTCGTAGAATTAGAATGAGGGTAAAATTCAAGAAATCGAAAAATGATTTTTCTAAATCTAGCGAACGGCAAACCATAGAGAATAGCATTGCATGATGAGGATGAGGGTCTGACAAATAATTTTAATATACCCTATATTGACGGAAATATAACAAAATAAATACGTATTGTACATTATTTACTAATCTTTTCGACATTAGTAAACAATTAATGAAATGTAAAATTAAATTAATTCCCGAACACACATTTTTATGAAAAATTCTTCTTAATTATAAACATAAAATGTTATTAAAAAATGTTCAACGGACTTGCACCGTATGAATTCAGCATATCGATCGGTCATATTTGTAAGTTTACAACATGGAATTTTTGACTGATTTTTTTGCTTATGTTCTTAAAAGTGTGGAAACAATATTAGATTACTAAGAAATCGGCTTTTACAGATAGATAGTTACCTCGTAAAGCCTAAACTACTGACACGATTTCAACCAATTAGGTGTCGTTAGGTTCGTCTTGATCAAAAATGTATCCTAGAATACAGGGTGTCCAGGAAGTAGTGTGCCAAAATTAAGGGGATGGTAGCTTGGGTCATGACCTACCAGAATATCGAAATGCAAAATTTAGTGAAAACCTCACCGTTTTCGAGATATTTGGGTTTTTATGAAAATTTAAATTTTCACTACCTTTTGTCAGATTTATTGACTAGTAGGTGCACATAAAAAGACAAGTTATAATTTTTTTTTTTTTTTGCTACAATATTCTAGATAAGTTGCCCTACCTGGTAAGCATGTCATTTTTTATTACTGACACAAGACCGTCGCGAAAAAAATAACTACATTTTTATTTTTTTTGCTGCTGCTCAAAATTATTTGACTCTACTTTGACCTTCACTGGTTAAAAAAAAATCTACTAGGCAGTGATGGGAAAGCAATTCAAAAAGTTGCTTAATTAATGCAGATTTCAGAACGGTATAATATCACCCATTTTATTCATGAATAACGAGATATTGCTATGTTCATTGCGCAAGAGTCACTTAATTTTGAGCAGCAAAAAAAAATGTAATTATTTTTTTCGCGACGGTCTTGTGTCAGTAATAAAAAATGACATGCTTACCAGGTAGGGCAACTTATCTAGAATATTTTAGCAAAAAAAACTGATAACATGTCTTTTTATGCACACCTACTAGTCAATAATCTGACAAAAGGTAGGAAAAATTTAATTTTTCATAAAAACTCAAATATCTCGAAAACGGTGACGTTTTCATTAAGGTCATATTTTGATATTCTGGTAGGTCATGATCCAAGCTACCATCCCCTTAACTTACACTACTTCCTGGACACCCTTTATATAACGTCACAGAAAATTCAATATGGCGAACGCTAGATGTTATGATGTTAAGTTGTGGCCCAAAACATTTATTTACTTATCGCCAGAGTCGTGGTTGAGTATCAGTTTGTAACTTAAGTTTTTTTTTTTTAAATCTTGGACATTATGTACAGTGGCGGTCAAAAGTAAATTGACGCGCAATGATTGCATATATACTTTTAACCCTCAAGAGAAGCACTATAGCGGCTTCTGGATTAAGAAGCACATGGGTATGCCATACCCGTATACCTTTGATAATTAATATCTTTTGATTCAATTATCCGATTTAATAAATTTTTTTTTTAAATTAAACCTCACACAGTATGAAAAAAGACTATATTTAGAGAATGTTATAAAAAATATTAGTATTCTTAATATTTTCGAAAAAAGCAGTAAAAATTTAAAAAAAAAAGTCCAAATGAGGTGTTTTATTCAAAACATCATATCTAGGCGAAATTAATAGATAAATACTTCCTTCCAACGACATTTAAAAGAGGACATAATGTACTTTTAGACATTTATTACATAATTTAGCTTTATTAAAAAAAATATATTTATTTAGTTCGTTAAAATTCACTGCTTTTAACCCTCAAGAGAAGCACTATAGCGGCTTCTGGATTAAGAAGCACATGGGTATGCCATACCCGTATACCTTTGATAATTAATATCTTTTGATTCAATTATCCGATTTAATAAATTTTTTTTTTAAATTAAACCTCACACAGTATGAAAAAAGACTATATTTAGAGAATGTTATAAAAAATATTAGTATTCTTAATATTTTCGAAAAAAGCAGTAAAAATTTAAAAAAAAAAGTCCAAATGAGGTGTTTTATTCAAAACATCATATCTAGGCGAAATTAATAGATAAATACTTCCTTCCAACGACATTTAAAAGAGGACATAATGTACTTTTAGACATTTATTACATAATTTAGCTTTATTAAAAAAAATATATTTATTTAGTTCGTTAAAATTCACTGCTTTTAAGGTAGTAACGCTTAGTTAACCACATAAAGTCATTAATTTTTTATTTATGCAAACACTTAAATTGCATTACAAAACTTACATTAGGAACGTATCAGTGCTACAAAATATTAAGAAGCCAATTGAATGCTACATTCTATACAAATTTTAGCAGTATGTTCTTTACACATAGGATTATCGCATCTTAAACACTTATAAGATGTTTTTCGGTCTAATGAACTCGGACAATATCCACAACGTTTATATTTTTCTAGTTTATTCTCAGCCATTAAATCTCTAGGATCTTGGGTTTCAGGTAAATCTTTAGCATCTAAGAAAGCTTCTATTTGTGAGCGCAATGACGTTTGTAAAGTAGATTTTTTAAGCCTTATCACTAAAAATGGCTTAATAAGTGATAAATATAAATCTAAAATATAATTGTCACGAGTCATCATTTTATTACTACTTATTAAATGATAAATAATAAAAGAATTTACATTAGCTTGGTCGATCGATTCGGTCTCGCTTTCACTCTCTTCATCGTCAAAAATATCAGCTGCCTCATATAACGCTTCTACTTCAGACGCACGGCGAGTACGAGAACGCGTGTTCATTTTGAGCTCAATAGAAAATGAAAAAAACGTATAAATAAATGTTCGAAAAATAGAAAATCAAAGTATCCAATAAAAATACTATAGAAAATATAATATGTATTTATAATTTACTCACCACAAACTGTGTCAAGATTGAAAAAAAATACACTATTCTTGCAAAAAGGTTAATCAGATAAATTGACAAAACACTGACGCAACAACAGCACTGGGTGGCGTATACCCATAGACTGGTTATGGTCGCTTATATTTTTGTTGGTATTCACATCTCAAGATGGCTATGGTGGGGAATCTTTAGAAGAGATAGTGGACTTTTTTCTCCCACTCAGAGTCATCCTCTCAACGTAACCATTTATGAGGGACAAACACTTTCTATTCATCCCTGGGTATCCCATACCCAGTGCGTCTCTTGAGGGTTAAAAAACAAACGTATAACAAACAGTTATTAATTGAATCATGTGCTTGTTGGGAGATGCATTTCAGGAAAGCAAAATTGAGTTGTAGTTATTCTCGGTATGCAAAATCCGTTATCTGTACAGTCGTGTTTATATGATGATTCACTGAAACATTGGGACAAAAGTAAGTTGACGAGAGTATTATTAGTCATAATTTGTTCGTCACAGCTATTAGTTGACTTTTAAGTTACTATTACAAATTGTGAAGTACTTCAATTTTTCACCAATAAAATAAATAAGAAGAAACAAACTATTTGAAAAGGTAAATGCAAAAAATTCCGCAAAGTATTTATTGTTGTCTGTTTGAAAAATTAATATTTGTGAAAATTATTTTTTTTTTAGAAACATGGGTAAATTTAAGCATCTAACTAAAGAAGAACGCAGGGTTATAATCAAATTAAGTCAAGAAGGCAAAACTTACGCTGAAATTGGTCGTCTTTTTGACAAGAGCCGAGAAGCAATACGGAAAGTAGTAGAAACGTTTAGAAAAAGTGGACGCGTGGAAGAGGGGAAAAGATCAGGCCGACCTCGAGTAACAACCATAAGAACGGATAAACGTATTGAAGCCCTAACCAACAACGATCCATTAATGTCAGCAGTAAAAATTCGGGCAAAACTGCAGTCTGAACATACAACTACCGCATCCGTAAGAACAGTCCGCAGACGTTTGAATGAATGTGGCAAAAATGGGCGTGTTGCACGCAAAGTACCTTACGTAAGTAAGATAAACAGAGCAAAAAGGATGCAATTTTATCAAGATCATGCATTAAAAGACGACAATTTTTGGTACAGAATTCTATGGACGGATGAATGCTTGGTGAGGATGCGATATAGCCACGGCAAAGTATACGTTTGGAGGTCAAAGGATGAAGAATTTTCCTACAAATGCACTCAACCTACTCTCAAATCACAAGACAAGGGAATTATGGTATGGGGATGCATTTCCGCTTATGAAATAGGGCAGTTAAAGTGTTTCACAGGGAAAGTTACGGCGCAAACCTATTTAAATTTATTAAAAACAGTTGTGACGTTTTCCGCCATATTGCCGGATGCGAGCCGCTGAGCTCATTCCTCCGCCATACTTCTTCGGAGACGGACCGGCATCAGCATTTGATTGTGTCAGGACTTTAATATAAGGTTTTGTATAAAAAAAAACAAAGATCTTTTATTATCCCGGCCATCCTCAACAAATCAGAAGTGGGATCGAGAGGAACACCAAGATAACCAGAGGATTACGAAAATTCATCACGTAGTGACCGGAGACCAACTGGGAGTTACATTGTTCCTCGCCTCCTACGACGCCAGCCTAACTCCGCTTAAGTACAGCCATCGTTCCACTAATTCCGTAATGGCCGAAGCTAATCTTCCAAATTCCGTAGCAACAGAAGAACAGGGCGCACAAGAGTCTTCTACCGACGCCACCGCGAGTGAACCATCGGATTATACCTTCTTGCCTACAACTCGTCATGGTAGCACGCCTCAGGGTAATACCACGTCGCATTCGCGGGACGTAGAACTTCTTCGCAAGGAAATTGCCCTATTACAACGAGAATTGGATTTGGAAAGGCGTGAAAAGCTCTTACTTTCCCAAACGCAACATGTGCTAACTCCTAACCTCACAACAACATCGTCTTACTGGCCACCTACCGATGTAAGCAGTATGAAGGAGATAGTTCCTCAGTTTGACCCGTCGCATAAATCAACCTCAACTAAACAGTGGATAGAAGCGGTCGAAAATCTAAAGTCCGTCTATGGGTGGAACGACAAGGTTACACTCCTGATCGTATCATCCAGGCTAGCCGGTGCAGCCCAACGGTGGCTACATGCCACTCAGCACGAAATTCAATCGTGGGATCAACTAAAAGGTAAATTGCTTAACGCTTTTCCGTCCTTTTTAGACGAAGCCGATGTGCATCTCACCCTAATGAAGCGGCGAAAGCTTCCTACAGAGAGCATTGAGTTTTACTTTTACGATATCCTCGCGATTGCACAAAAGGCAAAATTGGGTGAACAATCGGTGATAAAATACATCATCAATGGTCTCGATAACGCTGAATTAAAACGAGTCCTCTCGTGTCAGTGCCATGGCAGTACTAATTCTTTGCTGAATCAGCTGAAGATGTACGAGCAAACGTCAAAATTGAGCGATGACGCTCCGAAGGCTAAGGAATCAACGAACAACAAACGAAATTCAGTGAATGCAAATTCAACTACTCGATGTTTTAATTGCGGTGAACAAGGGCATTTGTCGCGCGATTGTCCCAAGCCTCAACGGCGCCCGCGCTGTGAGAAATGCAAGAAATCTGGGCACACAGCCGATAAGTGTCATGAAAAGCAGAGCACATCGAAGCCAAAGGTAGCACTGGTTCGAGCTGATGCTTACTTCAAACCAGTGATGTTAAACGATAAGTTCATGTTCACGGCTTTTGTAGATTTAGGCAGTGACGTCAGTCTTATTAAGTCTTCTTGCGCTCAGTCTTGTGCAGTTCGGGTGAAAGAAAGCACTCTGGCATTACGAGGATTTGCGAACGGCGCATGTTCAACCGAAGGTTATATTGATGTCAACATTAAAGTAAACAACGTGAGCGCAGACATCATGATGTACCTTGTCCCGGACAGTGCGATGGAGTTCGATCTGCTTATAGGTCGAAATTTTACCGATTTACCTACGGTGCGAGTTCTGATTCAAGGAGGCCGTTTAGACATTGAACCAAATAGACGTCATCTGCCAACGACAGGTGATGCAAATCGTGAAACAGGAGGCAGCTCCGAGGAGCCGATGTCGAAATTTTCGCCAAACGACTCCATCGCGACGATAATTACTCCTACTAGCTCCGAAACGGATTGTCGGCCAACGACGTCAGGCACGAATCCGCAGCAGTTGGGACCGGATCAGTCAGCAGCGATTTTCGAGGCGACAATGATGACCGATAACGTGCAACAACTACAAAAAAATAGTGTTGCTGAAGGTAATGTTAATACAAATTTCCCTAACGAATTAGATAACGCGTTTAAACTACCTGCGAATAAACTGGACAAGCATACGAACGATGAAGGGACGAAAAACGTGGCGAATTGTTTGACAATTAACGAGGAAATTACCGACGATGAATTAAATATGAGCGATTCATTAAATTTCAACGAAAGACAAGAATTAACTAAGGTTTTAAACGAATACAGGGCGTGTTTTGCAAAAAATTTGAACGAATTGGGTTGTGCGAGATCTTTTCAAATGGATATCGAGTTGAGCGACAAAAAACCCGTACAGACGAAACCGTATAGGGTGCCATATCCACAGTTAAAATTATTGCGCGACATAATCGATGAACTTTTGCAAACGGGTATCATAACGCCATCCGCGTCTCCATATGCTTCGCCAGCAATTTTAATTAAAAAGAAAACGGGAGATTTTCGCATGTGCATAGACTACCGACGGCTAAATAAAATCACGATTAAAGACAGTCACCCGATACCAGTAGTCGAAGACTTGCTAATGGTTCTGAGTGGAAACAAATATTTTATCGGCTTAGATTTTGCATCGGGCTATTACCAAGTACCTATTTCCGAAAAATCAAGACAGTACACATCCTTTATCACACCCGACGGCCAATACGAGTTTGCGCGTATGCCTTTTGGCCTCGTAAATGCACCGTCCGTTTTCCAACGGATCATGAACGTGTTAGCCAGGAGAATGAGACCGGGAGAAGTGGTAGTATATTTCGATGACGTCCTTATCCCATGTGAATCTTTTACTGATGGTATGGAGAAGCTGAAACGATTTTTAGCTATAATCAAAGAAGAAAATCTGACCCTGAAGTTGACTAAATCCTACTTTTTCAGAACGGAAATAGAATTTCTAGGGTACGAATTATCAATCAATGGAATTCGTCCTAGTCCTAAAAAACTCGAAGCTGTTGAAAATTTTAATAGACCAATCGACCAACACACGTTGCGTCAGTTTATTGGGCTGACGAGTTTTTTCCGCAGATTCGTCCAGAATTACGCGGAATTAGCTAAACCCCTGACCGAGTTGCTGCGAAAGGATGCTGAGTTTAAATGGTCTACAAGACAGGAAGACGCGTTTAATATCCTGAAATGTAAATTAGTCAGCAAACCTTTATTGGCGCTATATAATCCAAAATTGTCGCACGAGGTACACACCGACGCTAGTTCACTAGGATTAGGTGGAGTACTAATGCAGCGAGACAGTAACAACTTACTCCAACCGGTGTCGTATTTTAGCCGTCAGACCACGGATTTGGAACGTTTTTACCATAGCTATGAACTCGAAACCTTAGCTGTGGTTGAAGCAGTGACACGATTTCGAATTTATCTACTGGGTCGTCATTTCAGAGTCATTACCGACTGTGAAGCCTTGCGTGCTACAGCCAATAAAAAGGAGCTGCAGCCACGTATCGCGAGATGGTGGTTAAAACTCATGGAATACGATTTCGACGTAGAGTATAGGCAGGGTAAGAAGATAACGTATGTCGATGCTTTGAGTCGAAATGCCACTGGAAGACCAGAAGAACCAAAACCTGCTTCGCTGGATATATTTAGCGTCACTATTAACATTACAGACTGGCTTGCTATCTTACAAAGAGAAGACCCGGAAATTCGAGACATAGTAAGGATTTTACAGCAGCAACCAATTACGTCCGAAGATAAGGAAATTCACGAAAACTACACATTGAAGAACGACCGACTATTCAGAATTGTGAATGGATTGCCACGCTGGGTAGTTCCGAAAAGAACGAGATGGAAGGTGATCAAATCGTGCCACGATGATATTGGGCACTATGGTGTTGAGCGAACGTTGGAGTTGTTACGTCAAGATTTTTGGTTTGCCCGAATGCGGAACTGTGTAAAGAACTACATTAAATCATGTGTGGAATGTGTCTACTACAAGCAACCCAGCGGAAAACTTGAGGGCGAATTACACAACTACCAGAGACTTCCTATACCCTTCCATACCATACACGTCGATCACCTCGGACCATTCCCGAAATCTTCCTCGGGGATGACACACATCCTGGGCATAATTGACGGTTTCACTCGTTATGTTGTTTTGAAGGCTGTTCGTAACACTTGCACTGGTCCCGTGATTAAAGCTTTGGACGATATCAGCCAACATTTTGGTACACCGATGAGAATTATTTCCGATAGAGGAACCGCGTTTTCCTCTAAAGAATTTCAACGTTACTGCATGGAAAGCGCAATTACTCATGTCATGACTGCAGCACGGACACCACGATCAAATGGCTTAATCGAAAGGTACAATCGCACCATTTTATCGGCTATAGGGCCCATGGCTAAGGACGGAAAATCTTGGGACAAGCACCTGAGATCGATACAATGGGGTCTTAACTCTCTGAAGAATGCAACGACCAAGAAGACTCCTCAAGAACTCTTATTCGGGTTCCATCCGAGAAACGCCTTATGCAACAAAATATTATTGGCTCTTCATAATGATGATTCTTTTCCAGATAACAGTGTAGGAGAATCCTTGGACGCAATTCGAAAGTCATCTGCCGAGAACATTGTAGCCGTACAAGCGAAACAAAAACACCGATTCGATGCCTCACATAAAGCCCCACGAAAGTATGATGTCGGCGACCTGGTGGTTATTGAACGACCTGCTATATCAACCGGAGAATCTAGAAAACTTGACCCTAAGTACAAAGGGCCATACATCGTAACTGCGTCTTTAGGAAATGATCGATATACCATAGAAGACATCCCACATTCTCAGATTTCTCAACGGAAGTTCAATTCTGTTTATGCGTCGGACAAAATGAAGCCATGGTGTTCCGACTTCGAAGGAGACCTTTACAGCGATGGTGAGGAAGGCGAAGAAGGCGAAGAGTGCAACACTGTGTTCGAGGACGAATCACCTCGTCAGGATGGACGAACTGTTACGAAGTAGTTTACGAACGCACCCGACCTATTATCTCCCAACGCCGAATGTGACGTTTTCCGCCATATTGCCGGATGCGAGCCGCTGAGCTCATTCCTCCGCCATACTTCTTCGGAGACGGACCGGCATCAGCATTTGATTGTGTCAGGACTTTAATATAAGGTTTTGTATAAAAAAAAACAAAGATCTTTTATTATCCCGGCCATCCTCAACATATCGGAAGGAAAAAGGTTAATAGGCAACGATTTCATCCTGCAGCAAGACAATGCTCCCATCCACACTGCCAAAATAATTAAGGAATATCTCAAGAAAGAAAATGTTAACATTTTAGAGTGGCCTCCCCAGAGCCCGGATCTATCACCCATTGAAAACGTTTGGGCATGGTTAAAAATGAAGATTTCGGAACAAGGCCCTAGAAATTTGGACGAATTAAAAAATTGTATAGAGTCAACTTGGATTCAATTCCCAACTGAAGATTGCAGGAAGTACATACTCTCTGTTCCACGTCGATTATCACGAATGTCTCAAAGAAATGGCGGACATTGTGGTTCATAAAATTAAAATTACCTTTGGTCTTATTTATGGCCAGCAAATTTTGTTCAAGGAAATATTACTTAATTTACTGCGCAGGAATTTGTTTTTTTAATTATAATTTTGTTTTATAAAATGTACAACTATACTTTGTTCTTCCTTTTGAGAAGAAATTAATTCCTTAAAAAAGTAAAATAAATAAGAAATTATGTTTTTTATGCCTTTTGTTCACTTGTCAACTTACTTTTGGCCGCCACTGTATATAGGCAATAATTACAGAATAACTGCGGCATGATTTTATTTTAACCGAATTTCAACTAAAATGTAGCCTGATGTAGAAAGGAGGGTGGTTTTTCCTATATGCGTATGGACTTACGTACGGCTTAGCTACTGAAAGTTAGACCTCTCTCAAAAATTCATAACTTTACAAGTGACCCATTCTCCCCTGTAATGAAGAGCTAGCTGTTTTCTGTTCCTTTCGATTTGTCTTTATTTAAATAAATTGTCCCAATGGTGCTGAGAATGTTTCCGAAATCGAGCAATCACAGGGCTCCCCATGTGGTGACCATTCTCGAGGAATTTCGTCCTGTTTATCTGCATGCTGGCCTTTGTTTAACACGACGGGCCCAGACGGGTTACGAGATCCCATTTAGAACGATGCCGTCATCCCATAAATGATTTTTTCGAGGATCCCATTCAATTTCGGTGATAATGACGAGCACAATGGTTGTCTGGCGCGGCGCAAGGTGAGCACCATATGCAGAGAAGGACAGCGCCTCCTGGATCCGAGATCACATATTCCCGATTCCCGAGCTCGTTATCCGGCTAAGCATGGCACCGTGATATCACATGTTATTAATGCACACTCACTTTGGGGCATAAAACTACATTATGACTCCTTGTGCGAGGAGTGCTGTACTGCCGCGGGCGCCACCAGACGCCTTCCAGGGGGGTCGCACATGTTTTCATTTTCCGTACGCTCCACGCTTAATGATTTTATAATAACCCAATCTGAGCTGGTGTCATAGGGTACATAAGTCTTAAAGTGTTAATTAAGAGGAAATTACCTCCCGCTTTAGGCATTCACCTCATGTAAAACGGTAACCAAAGTGGCCTCTGCTCAGGTGCTAATAAACTGACTGGTCCAACCTTTCGCCCGGATCTTCAGCAAGGAAAGGGCTAAATTATTCGATAAATGGACTTGAAGCGGTAAAGCCTTCTGAGCGGTTGTCTCGGTAATTCAATTAATGCTAACCGGATTGTAATCGAGTTGTCACCATCACTTCTCTTTATTCGCAACCTACCCCCGCCAACTTAATAAAAATCTATTCCAGTCCTTTATTTGATTTCCGTGTATATGCTTAGTTCACCCAAATTGGATATCACCTAATTGATTTTGATAGGGTAATCTACTTGACAACAAATGAGACTTTATCATGCGTTGGTATTTGCGCTCTTAAACGCATACTCGTATGTATGTGATTAAAATTTTTTGCGGCCATGACCAGTTGTCATTTTGTATGTAAAATTCGATTTTTATCTTTTTGTGTTCCCAAAGTTTGAGAAGTTCCAAATATGTTCACGAAAACTTTAATTGAATTTCAACACATAATGGCTTTTGAATTTTGACAAATAACGTTACGTGGTTGCTTAGGACATTCTCATAGAATTTGCATAGACCAAGAGCGCACGAAACTTTAGTAAGTTTTATGACAGGAAAGTAAAAAAGCCAGGAAAGCCCGTATTACTTTTCTCGGGAGCAATATTTAGCAGACTCTTTTGTAATGAATTCTCACAGTAAAAGTAGAAAGAAAACACAGAAAGTTTAAGGTTGACTTGTCGGCCCGAAGAATATTTCACTCACTTTCAGAATATTTTATGCGAGAAGTAAGAAAAAGATATTTATTGGATTTTTTTATATTATTTTTTCATATAAGGCAAATAGATAAAATCGATTAATTTACGTAAACTGATTTATTTTCATGAAATCTGCGAAATTATTTTCTATTTGCATTTAGTATGTGGATTTATTTATATCTAACGTTGATGAATTTTTAGACATTCTAAAAAAGTTCCGAAGAGTAGTAGAATGACACGGATCAAAAGCGTTAGGCAGAGGGTGTCACAATAAAATGGCAAGTGAAACAAAAAGGTAAATGTTTTGCGATTCTTATGTCAATGTGTAACGTAGGGCTTTTGCGGTCGTTGATTTGAAATTCGGTTCTTAATTTTGGTAATTCAAAACGGAAGAATAAAACTTAGGGCTTTTGGTTTAACCACGCAGTAAAAATTGTTTTGGATTTTATTTTTATTTATTTATATAACAGTAGTAAAAATTTACACAACCGAGTAATCATCAGTAAAATGCAACTAAACTCTTAACTCTACACTTAAGGTGTAAAGCTAATAAGAGAAAAGAATGTTTAATTAAGGGGAGGTTCTCATCTAGAACGTCAAAAAGTAGGTAAAGTTCGTGATTTTTTTGAAGCCAAATGACAAGACATAGGGAAATGATATTTGGCATTATCTTTTATTGTACATTTATCTGTACGAAAAAATTTTTTTATTAAAAAAAAAAACAAAATGGCGCCCGTTATTCAACTTCTACGGAGGCATTCATTTTGTTTTTTTTTTAATAAAAACATTTTGTTCCTTCACATGGTCCTGAAAAGAAAAAGAAAATAAATTAGTTTAGACTTTAATGTAATATTTCCATACTTATCTGTGAGGATCAAGCTCGATACTCCTCCAACGACGACAGGAATGGTGCTCCACCATTAAGGGTCAAGGGTTCATGCTGAAAATAGGAAAACGATTCTTATTACTTTTTAATTTAAACTTAAAATGCATACAATAGGTATGCTTTAAGGGCCAAAGGGCTCTGATCCATGCAAGATTTAATTTAGGGCCAGAAAAGCCCTCTCAGCGCCACACAAAATGTAAACAAAAACACATGCAAATCTTGCGAGTGAAATTCACTGCGCAAGCGACTTATACACTACACTTCATGCTTAGCGCATGCTATCTACAACATAAAACCGTATTTAAATGAAGAAAAGTACTTACCTTGCTGATTAAATCCAAATCCTGCCGGCACTTTCACCTATCACACTCGCGAACTGTCAAACTTTCCGGCACCGATACTTCCCAAACTAACAATTTCTGTGCGCCCAGAGATGCTCAATATTATATTTCGCGACTTGCGGTTTTCACCTATGCTAACATAAAAGCATAAAAGTATGCAATTAAAAAGTTATGTTAACATAACCGCATTTATGTAGTGGAAAAAGGACGCAAAATGTGCGAAGGAGAAATCCTTAACTGGAAAATTTTCCAGGATCCACTTATCGGGACTGCCACAGTGACGCAATGATATTCATGATCGTCAACTTGTAAATGCGACAGAAATTGAACTTATTTAGAGAAATAAAAACAGAAATTGAACTTATTTGGAGAAATAAAAATGTGAAAATGCTGCAAATAATAATAAAAAACCCTTCAAATGCAATTTATGATCAAACATGACCTCATAACGCTGGTTGAAAATTGATCAACTAACAAATTGTGGAATCTAAGGGTGATCGACGTTCTACATTATGACGTTTAAATAATAGTAAGTGGCAGGCCGGTCAGTTATTGGAAAAAGAAGATATTTAAGGAGCAGCGTTGGCTTTAAAACTCACTCTTTCGTGAATCGGCGAATGCGAAGGAGGAAAGAAAAAAAAAAAAAATCTAGGAACAAAGGTAGGAAAGTGGTGAATTCGGAAATTCTATGACCGACAAGGTTGAATTAATTTCCTTCATGCCACTTTATAGTTGCGAGTAAATTTCGGCGAGTAAATTTCGGGAATTTAGAAATAGCTAGGAAATTTCTATATTTTTTGCATATAGATTTAAAAAAGGGCTTAGTTTTTTTTGGAACCGATTATATTACAAACTAAGAATAATTTTTATTTTAATTTTTTGGAATTGTTTTTCGGAGACATAAAATAAATCGTAGTTTTGGAATTTGAGAATTGTTAATTTAAAATTTTTAGAGACATAAAATAAATCGTAGTTTTGGAATTTGAGAATTGTTAAATTGTAAAAAGGAATTAAAATATTGTTTTTAAGATTTTTTAAATTTCATAAATTAAAGCAATTGTATTTAATTCAACCTTGTAAAACATATATTATTTGAAATATATTCAACCATTTTTTTTTGTATTTTATAAATGAATAAAATTTGTAAAAAATAATTTTGTAAACAAAAATTTGAATTTAAATAAACTTAGACAGTTAACTCAGTAAATCCGATTTCTTTTTCTTTTATATAAATTCCCTGTTGAATTTATTCATTGGTCCTTCGAGCCGGATACATTTGCTGAGCACTGTTTGAGTTGTTTAAAACAAATTTTTGTAAAGGAAACTTAAACTCTAACTGGGTTCCATTTCTGTAAATTTACATATTTTTTAAATTCTGAGTCTCTAGAAATTGCAAAGAGAACGTGTATTCAGATTTTTATCTTAACGACATATAATCTACGTTATCATGCCTCCAAAACTAGAACAGTTGTTCATTCAGCAGGATCTAGCTGCAACAAAATTAAAAAATGCCATCGAGACCGGAAAGAAAGTCACGGCTAGCAAGAGAACCGCAGGCTTCTTGCAAAGTATGAGTGAACAAATCAGAAAAAGTTGGGATGAATTTGATGCTAGAGACACCCAAATAAGAGAACTCATACTTTCATCAAAAAGGCCGTGCGACGATCCGTACATAATAAATGATGTATATACAGATGTTCACGCCAAGGTATTGGAATACTTAGGGGAATCAATGGACAACATAATAACTAGCACTCCGCAACTCGAAACTACAATGGCTTTACCTGGAACTACAATTTTGCATACTGGACACACAGACTCTCCTCTTCCCAGAATTAATCTTCCGAAATTTAATGGTGATTACAACGATTGGAGATCATTTCATGATTATTTCATGTCTCTCATACATAATAATGCACAATTGCAACCTGTCCGTAAACTGCATTATTTGAAGGAATGTTTGGTAGGAGAAGCAGCCAGCTTAATGAAAAACATTCCAATTACAGAGAGTAATTACAGTCTTGCTTGGGAGCGTCTGAAGACACGATATGAAAATAAAAGATTGTTAATAAATACGCAATTGAAACGTTTAATAGACCAACCTAAAATAATCACCGAATCAAGCACTAGTTTGAAAATATTGTTAGACACCACTGAAGGTTGTCTACAGCAGTTAGAAATATTAGGAGAAAATGTGTCAACTTGGGACACCATTCTTATATACCTTTTAGTACAAAGGTTGCCTTTTCAAACAGTGAAGCTGTGGGAAGAAGAGTTAAAGGATAGTCAAACGCCTCCATCGATGAGAACGTTCAAGAAATTCCTTCAAACTAGGTATAAGGTATTAGAGTCAATTGCGCATTCTACTGGACTAAGTTCTAAATCGAAAGATTCGCCGAAGAAAAATTCTACGCAAGTATATTCAGCTCTAAGCAACTCTAGATGCCCTGCATGTGACAACAAGCACTATGTAGGAAAGTGCACTAAATTCCTCAAGCTTAATGCATTGGAACGGAGAGGAGTTATCAAAACATCAGGAAGATGTTTAAACTGCTTTTCGAGTAAGCATGCACAGCGTGATTGTAAGCAAACATGCTCCAAATGCCATAAGGCTCATCATACGTTGTTGCACATGACTGATAATGCATCTGAAGCAAGGCACGCTTCAACTACCGATTCACGTGTGAAGAAAGAGTCAGATTACTCCTTAATGCACAAGGAGCCAGTAAATAACTCTGCTAGTAGTAGAGTTCAGATATCATGTCAGAATAAAGAGGAAAATTCTGACCTTACCAAAAGCTTTCTAGCAACTGAAAGTCATAATGCAATTTTGTCCACAGTCTTGATCAAGGTAGCTGATCATAATGGACACTTACTTACCCTGAGAGCTCTCGTAGATCCAGGGTCGCAATCATCATTTATTACAGAGCAAGTCTGTAATAGGTTGAAATTACCTACATGCCACGCTTCAGTAGTGGTCAAAGGTATAAGTGTCAGTAGAACTGCACATACCAAAAAGCAAGTAAGACTACAACTATACTCACATAAAGATGAGCAACCGGTCTTAACTGCGACTATGCTGGTTCTGAAACGAATAACAGATCTATTACCAGCCTGTACAATGAACCATGTAAATTGGAGTCATTTAAAACATCTGGAACTTGCTGATCCAACATATTGGAAAGTAGGTCCAGTACATATGTTGCTTGGTGCCGACGTATTTGCAACCATAATCAAAGATGGAATAAGGCGTGGCCGAGCAACGGATCCCATCGCAATGAACACTAAATTTGGATGGATTGTTATGGGAAAAAATACAATGCCTTCTCAAACGCATTCCGAGAGCTTATCGTTTACAATTAAAACGGAGCCAGACGAAAATCTAGATATGCAACTTAGAAGGTTCTGGGAACAGGAGGAAGTTCCTACAAGACAAATGCTTACTGAGGAAGAAGCAGAATGTCAAAAATTCTATGAAACTACGCTGCAACGTCTAGAAAATGGACAATATCAGGTGAAATTGCCATTTCTTAACGGAGATCAACCGGATCTAGGAGAATCTAGGATACTTGCGTTGCAACGTTTTAATTCCCTCCAAAGGAAGTTTACCAAAGACTCACAACTAAAGGAGGAATATTCAAACTGCATAGAGGAATATATCCAAATGCAGCATATGGAAAGGGTCAATGTACCTTTAAGAGCGGAACCACATTACTATATTCCGCACCATGCTGTGTTCAAAGACAGCACTACGACTAAATTAAGAGTCGTATTTGACGCCTCTGCTCGCAGCTCTAATGGGAAATCTTTAAACGATCAACTGTTGGTTGGACCAACTTTACAACCGAAATTATTTTCAACCTTGCTCAAATGGCATAAGCACAAAATTGCACTTACCGCTGATGTGGAGAAAATGTATAGGATGATACTGGTTCACCCTGATCATCGAACTTATCAAAGAATCCTTTGGCATGATTCAACAACAGGTGAAGTTCAGGATTATCAACTAAAAACCGTCACATTTGGAATTTCATCAGCGCCATATTTAGCAGTGAGGACACTTCAGCAACTTGCTAATGATCATAAAGATAGGTGGCCCATCGCAGCAGAAGTAGCGCTTACAGATTTTTACGTTGACGACGTATTAACTGGAGCTAACTCGGTAAACGAAGCTAGAATCTTACGTGACGAGTTGATCGAGATGTTAAAATCCGGACATTTTAATCTGCGGAAATGGGCAAGCAACCATCGAGAATTATTAATGGACTTGCCAGCGGAGCAAAGAGAATTAAAAACTTCTTTGAATGTAACAGAGAACGAATCAATTAAAACTGTTGGCATAAAATGGCAACCAGATTTAGATCGTTTCACGTTCTCTGTTACAAGCCCTTTCAAAAATGAAAAGGTTACTAAACGCACAATGCTGTCAGCGATTGCATCATTGTACGATCCTCTAGGCTGGTTAGCACCAGTTTTAATAGTAGGAAAAATTTTGATACAAACCTTATGGATGTCAGCTATAGACTGGGATACTGTTGTAAGCCAACCTATTCTAGAAAGTTGGAATAATTTTAAGGCATCTATAATGGGTATAGAGTCATTGCATATACCACGATGGGTTAAATGGACAAGTGATGCCATCAGCATTCAGGTGCATGGCTTTAGCGATGCATCAATTCGTGCTTATGCTGCATCAGTATACCTTCGTGTAGAAGATGAATACGGAAATATATCTTGCCATCTTCTTACAGCTAAAACTAAGGTCGCCCCTATAAAACCTATAACTTTACCGAGATTGGAGCTTAATGGAGCGCTCCTCTTGGCTCGACTTATGCAGACTACAATTAAGGATATGAAACTGAATGAAGTTTCTATGTTTGCATGGACGGATTCTATGATAACACTGCAATGGATTCAAGATCATCCGACGCGATGGAAAACGTTCGTAGCAAATCGTGTATCTGAAATACAAGATACAATACCGCCAAGTTGTTGGAACCATATCAACACGAAGGATAATCCAGCAGACTTAGCTTCTCGTGGATGTGATGCCAGAAAATTAAAGCAATGCAGCTTGTGGTGGAATGGTCCAGCATGGTTGTCGCATCACATGGAGAATTGGCCAAAAATAAATATTCCAGCACCTAAAACGAATTTAGAATCAAGGAACCAAGTAATAAATGCTAACATAGCGACGGTAAACAATGATTTCATCCTAAAATATTCCTCATTTAATAAGTTGGTGCGAATAATGGCCAGAATTTTACGCTTCATTAACAAAGTTAGAAAGAAGCAAATAGAGGAATCTAGTTGGTTAACGACTAAAGAATTACAAAACGCTAGGAACATAGTTGTTCGATGTGTTCAACAAGTTGAATTTCCCGAGGAATATTGTCAACTTATTAAAGGCCTTCCAGTATCGAATAAAAGTCCTTTATTGAATTTAAATCCTTACTTAAGCACCGATGGACTTATACGAGTAGGAGGTCGACTAACTAACGCAAAAATGCCATATTCAAACAAATATCCGATAATTTTACCACGTAAACATCATGTTACGAATTTGATAATTGACAAATACCATGCAGAATCACTTCATGGCGGTCCAACTCTAACTTTGAACATGTCCCGAAATGAATATTGGATTATTGATGGAAAACGAGCTATTACAAAACGTATACATCAATGTATCAACTGCTTTCGACACCGCAATAAAGGACAAGTTCAGATGATGGGAAACCTTCCAGCAGCGCGTGTAAATCTTACCAAACCGTTTACACATGTCGGTTTAGACTACGCAGGACCTATTTTGTTAAAAACATCTCCACACAGATGTAACAAACGATACAAGGGATACATATGCATATTTGTTTGTATGGCCACTAAAGCCATACATCTAGAAGCGACTTCAGATTTAACAACGGCAGCATTTATGGCAGCAATAAGGCGATTCGTAGCTAGAAGAGGGCTGTGCACGGATATATACTCCGATTGCGGAACCAATTTTGTTGGCGGGAAAAATCAACTCGACAAGGATTTAATGCTAGCTATCAAGCAATATGCCACTAACGTTGGTGAAGAGCTTGCGGGAAAGGGTATAAATTGGCATTTCAATCCACCGAGTTCGCCACATTTTGGGGGATTATGGGAAGCAGGAGTAAAATCCGTTAAATTTCATTTGCGTAGAACTTTAATGAATACATCATGTACTTATGAAGAATTAGCTACTATTCTTGCGCAAATTGAATCTTGCCTAAATTCGCGTCCACTCTGTCCAATCAGCAATAATGTGGAAGATCTTGAAGTTCTTACACCAGCACATTTTCTCGTGGGCCAACCTCTATCAGCTATTCCGGAACCGGAACAAGAAAACGTCTCGCCATCTGTTCGCTGGAAATATGTACAATCACTTAGTCAAGAATTTTGGAAAAAATGGAAACAAGAGTACTTACATAGACTCCAGCAGAGACCTAAGTGGCTAAAGCCGCAGCAAAATCTGAAGATCAACGATATTGTTCTCATAAAGGATGAGAACACACCCCCAACGCTATGGCCTCTGGGACTAATAATCGAACTATTCCCAGGCAAGGACGATTTAGTTCGAGTAGTAAAACTTCGAACAAGGAATTCAGTTTTGTTACGTCCTGTAACAAAACTTTGTCGTTTGCCTGTCGAAACGAGCCCTGATTAATAATTACTTTGCTTACAGCTCTTCATGTTATTGTGTTGTCTTCTTGTGGCGTTTTTTAAGTGTTTGCGTATCCAGACACACAATAACTTTGGCCCGTTTCAGACAATGGAGTACGACGAAGATACGCTTTACATTTTTGAGGACATCACCTTCGATCCTATCGATCCGGCGGATTATGTCACACCAGGTCATGACATTTTAACCGGCCTACCCCTTAAATCCAACCCTGAGAAGACAACAGTGATATCACCGAAACCGTCAACCTCTTCTCTTCCTTCAGCACCCAAAGGCTCGCTAAAGGGTATTTCGTTTCCGCTTCATATCAACGGAGCAAATGTGATGTCTCTGGAAACTCTTCGTCCATCCACCACGGTCCAGGAGGTTCAGATGAGGATCAATAATGACGTCCAGAGCTTCATCACCAAGGAAGGGCATACTCTTTACATCCCCAAGAAGGTGCTGCAAAGACTGAACTTCGAAAAGATCAAAAACATGGCGTGGGACTTCACCGTCAACTTACCGGACCGATATCAGGCTCTTCTTAAGGTCAAGCCGGACGGAACCATCATATTCCATCATCATCACAAGAGAGGAATACGTAAAACCGTCAAAAGGGTTTTGAACTTGTTAGTTCAACGGGGGGAGAATGTTCCTTCACATGGTCCTGAAAAGAAAAAGAAAATAAATTAGTTTAGACTTTAATGTAATATTTCCATACTTATCTGTGAGGATCAAGCTCGATACTCCTCCAACGACGACAGGAATGGTGCTCCACCATTAAGGGTCAAGGGTTCATGCTGAAAATAGGAAAACGATTCTTATTACTTTTTAATTTAAACTTAAAATGCATACAATAGGTATGCTTTAAGGGCCAAAGGGCTCTGATCCATGCAAGATTTAATTTAGGGCCAGAAAAGCCCTCTCAGCGCCACACAAAATGTAAACAAAAACACATGCAAATCTTGCGAGTGAAATTCACTGCGCAAGCGACTTATACACTACACTTCATGCTTAGCGCATGCTATCTACAACATAAAACCGTATTTAAATGAAGAAAAGTACTTACCTTGCTGATTAAATCCAAATCCTGCCGGCACTTTCACCTATCACACTCGCGAACTGTCAAACTTTCCGGCACCGATACTTCCCAAACTAACAATTTCTGTGCGCCCAGAGATGCTCAATATTATATTTCGCGACTTGCGGTTTTCACCTATGCTAACATAAAAGCATAAAAGTATGCAATTAAAAAGTTATGTTAACATAACCGCATTTATGTAGTGGAAAAAGGACGCAAAATGTGCGAAGGAGAAATCCTTAACTGGAAAATTTTCCAGGATCCACTTATCGGGACTGCCACAGTGACGCAATGATATTCATGATCGTCAACTTGTAAATGCGACAGAAATTGAACTTATTTAGAGAAATAAAAACAGAAATTGAACTTATTTGGAGAAATAAAAATGTGAAAATGCTGCAAATAATAATAAAAAACCCTTCAAATGCAATTTATGATCAAACATGACCTCATAACGCTGGTTGAAAATTGATCAACTAACAAATTGTGGAATCTAAGGGTGATCGACGTTCTACATTATGACGTTTAAATAATAGTAAGTGGCAGGCCGGTCAGTTATTGGAAAAAGAAGATATTTAAGGAGCAGCGTTGGCTTTAAAACTCACTCTTTCGTGAATCGGCGAATGCGAAGGAGGAAAGAAAAAAAAAAAAAATCTAGGAACAAAGGTAGGAAAGTGGTGAATTCGGAAATTCTATGACCGACAAGGTTGAATTAATTTCCTTCATGCCACTTTATAGTTGCGAGTAAATTTCGGCGAGTAAATTTCGGGAATTTAGAAATAGCTAGGAAATTTCTATATTTTTTGCATATAGATTTAAAAAAGGGCTTAGTTTTTTTTGGAACCGATTATATTACAAACTAAGAATAATTTTTATTTTAATTTTTTGGAATTGTTTTTCGGAGACATAAAATAAATCGTAGTTTTGGAATTTGAGAATTGTTAATTTAAAATTTTTAGAGACATAAAATAAATCGTAGTTTTGGAATTTGAGAATTGTTAAATTGTAAAAAGGAATTAAAATATTGTTTTTAAGATTTTTTAAATTTCATAAATTAAAGCAATTGTATTTAATTCAACCTTGTAAAACATATATTATTTGCAATATATTCAACCATTTTTTTTTGTATTTTATAAATGAATAAAATTTGTAAAAAATAATTTTGTAAACAAAAATTTGAATTTAAATAAACTTAGACAGTTAACTCAGTAAATCCGATTTCTTTTTCTTTTATATAAATTCCCTGTTGAATTTATTCACATTTTTTCGTACAGATAAATGTACAATAAAAGATAATGCCAAATATCATTTCCCTACGTCTTGTCATTTGCCTTCAAAAAAATCACGAACTTTACCTTTTTTTTTGACGTTCTAGATGAGAACCTCCCCTTAATGCGGTTTCATACTTTATAATGTATGAATGATGGCGTGATTTTAAATAAGTATTTCACGACGTAAACTATAAGTTTTTAGATTGTTCATTATTTGTTATTTTTCAATATTTAATCAATAGGCAGTGGTTACTAATCTGTAACTTTAGAAAAGTATCTAATTAAACAACCCTGGGAGGTTTAGGAAGTTCAGTAAGTGTCGCGCACTTATGTACATGACAATTCTGAATATCCTACGTTCCGAATATATATGAATTCCGTCGGTTTAAAGAATAGGGTTGTAAATTTCGAATGAATTTCGCGCTTTCTTTAAGATTAGGTATAATGTTGCCTACATTTAAAGTAGTAAACAATTTTTACTGAGTAAAAAATCAAGATCTGTCTGTTAGTGCATTGGTCAGGTTTGGTTCAAAAGACCCCACAGTTACAGTAGTAATACATATGCGTCAACTCTATCCGAATACAAGGGTTCGGCTTAGACGCCAACTTCAAACATCTAGCCATTCAAAATTAAAATTCATTGTAATTACACAAGAGTACCTGCATGATGTGTTTTTAAAAATTTCTAAATCGCGGTATTTTCTTAAATTTGACTGGAACTTCAGAAAAAATGGTACGCATGGGTTTTTCAGTTCACTGATTTCAAATCTAGCGTCGGTTTTTAGAAATTCAATATGGTGGATCCAAAATGGCTTTAATGAAAATTTTTAATTAAAATCGAACAAACGGATACACGTATTTTCGATTTGGTATTGATTTTCAAAAAAATTGGTGTCCAATTTTGAGAATTAAAAATAGTGTACCGAAAATGAAGGCATTCGCATATATATGTATAACGTTGTAAGGACCTCTATCGAGTCAATACAGCGAAAGGAAAATCCCTCAGTCATCACAGTTGTAAAATCAGAATCCAAACCACCACCATCATCAGATGACTTTTTGACAAAGAAATTTTTTAGAATATCCAGGTTTTGGGTAATCTTAACTTGTCCACTTCCATGCATTCCAAGGCTTCGAATATTTCTGCAAACTTTAGCCGGACCTTGCCGTGTATCAAGTTTAACTGCCAGGAATTTTCTCTTAGCTGGACGGATCATTGAAATAACTTTGTTTCGCACTTTCTTATATCGTGCACGGAAAAAGTCGATTCGTGTCTTTTTATATATTTGCAGAATGAGATCCCGCTCAGCCACTTTGTTTCGAATTTCCTGTATCAACTGTATTATCTAGTGTGATGCTTTCGTAAGTATATATTATATATGACATACGTTCCAAAACGGAAAACATTAGTCTTTGTCAATATTCTTGAAATCACGATAGGAAAAAAAAAATATATGTATATGGGAAGAGTAGTCAAGTCCACTTTATAAGTCAAGAAAAGAAAGTCGCGGTCAAAGTTATTTGGTGGGGTGATTTGATCGTGGAATAAAACATTCTGTCTGTGGCTGAGTGTTAAGAATATAGCCAAGTTGGCAAGGGCATGATGTGTTAAAGTAAGAAGATGGTTAATTAAATTTAGGTCAATTCAATGCAATAAATAGGTAAAACTTCGTAATGCTGAAGTGTCCTGTAGGACGTTTACATTAAAGTCATCAATCATCATATACGACCACTTACGTTCAAAGCTGAAATGAAATCCAAAATTACGGAATCCATACGCTGTTTTAGATTGTCAGAAAGAGATGCGAATTTTAACAACCGAGCAAATTATATTAATTAGTTGATATTTAATTTACCTTGGCTGAAGGGTAGGTGAAATATTTAAGTTGAATTAAAAGTCCTTAGAGAAGTAATTCGGTTCTAATGATTCTTGTAAAACAAATTGTCGCATGTTGAGAAATTAACTTCAACATTGGATTCTAGTTAAAATCAGACTAATTGTAAGTATTGTCTGCATATTTCGCCAGAGAGAGTTTTCAAAAATTAATTTTTTCCTATTTGAAAGGAGCAAGAAAAAGAAAAGTAATTCATTGATACTCGATTCAGCCAGAGCTCCTTCGCTACTTCGAATTGATACTTTTGGAAATGATATGACATGAGCTGCAGCAAAGTTTTGATATAATTTCAGAAAGTGCATGACGTCTCACAAATATGCAGATTTCCTCCGGGTATGTAAGCACACTTTGGGAAACTTTCTGGGCCAAAACTTGGCTCGCTTGGAGGATGTGTATAAATTAGAGATGCCACGAATAGTAATTTGGCCGAATACCGAATACCGAATATTCGGCGAGGTTCTTGGCTGAAGCGCCGAACATTCGGCAGCCGAATATTCGGCCACACTTAGTACTTTCCGCGGGCGATAAGTCACAACTGTCGCTGCAGAAAATGTTCGTTCAGATGAAGGTGTGGAACAGAAAAATTCTGTTGCAAATGAACTTGATTTTTACATGGTATCTGTTCGTTTAGATCGGACAGCAGACCCTTACAAGTGGTGGTCAGCAAACGCGAAACAATATCCAACCCTTTCACAATTTGCTAAGATGTATTTATCATCTCCCGGTAGCAGTGTGTATAGTGAGCGGCTGTTTTCGGAAGCAGGTATAATTTATGAGGAAAAACGCAATCGTCTGCTATCAACAAACGCTGAAAAAATTGTTTTGATTCATCATAACTTACCACTGGTAGATTTTAAATATTAATTTGTTAGTTCTTTTTTTTTGGTTAAATAAATATATCTTTGTGAGTAATATTTTGAGTTCTTTTTTCATGATTTATTTGGTAATCCTTACTATATTTTATCATAAATACGAAAGTAAATCTATTTATCACGATTTCACGCCAAAACTGCTGAACCGATTTAAATGAAATTTGGTACACAGATACTCTAGAGCCTTAGAAAGGACATGGGCTATAATTTACGCGGACGAAGTCGCGGGAAAACAGCTAGTAATAAAAAAATAATAAATAAATTGCTATTCGGTATTCGGCCGAATAGTTAACCATATTCGGCCGAATACCGAATAGCGAAAAAAAGTGGCCGAATAGCCGAATACCGAATAGTTGCCGAATATTCGTGGCATCTCTAGTATAAATTCGTTAAATTTATTGAATAACTCTAGAGCGGTTCTCGGAACTGTCAGCTAATTAATCTAACTGTTTCCATTTAATTCTATAATAAAGTAAAGTAAATACCTTTATGTATATGATAAAATCGGTCTGTATGCTTAATATTTAATTTGTTACAGAACAAATCATATATCATTTTTATAGGATTTTTCCCGTAGATTACTAATTCACAAACAAAAATATCTTATCACGTCACGTTTTTTAAAAAATTAAGGTTGAAAAATACAAAATATCGTATTTCGGACATTTTTAAAAATGCAGCAAAAATTAACGAATCGTGAAAAAAGACCATGACATGATTCAAAATAGAGCCTGAATCCTTATCGATATATATGAAATACCACTAATCTATAGCACTTACGAAGTATCTTCAGGATTAAGATTTTCATGAGCCTGCGCAAACAGTGATCTTCGTTCATTATTGTATGAAGTAATCGGCTTATGGTAAAAAGTGGATTCCACGGAATATTTTGAAAAGTATTAATGCCTCTCGTATTTTAGTATAATTAATAACTAAAGGTTCATACTTTTATTTGAGATACTTTACAAGCTCCTATAACAATTCGTTATTTTTTAATTAACTTGCAAAAATTTCCAAAATACGGTCTTTTGTACTTTCCAAACCTATTTCTTTTCAAAAACGTGACATGATAGAACCTTTTCGTTTGCGAATTCGTAATCTACGGAAAAACTCCGATTGAAATGACCTATTACTTCTTCTGTTACGAAATCGATGTTACACAGTGTTACACGCAAAAATTACTGTTGACTAAGGAAGATCGAAGGAGGGATGAACATTTGAGAAAAGAGTCGTAGCTTTGTTCGATATAATGTATCGCTGTTACCCATCTTAACATCTTCAGACTCAACTGACAGGTATTTGTAACCGAGAAAAACGTCTGGCAACTTTTTTTTTGTATTCAAAATAGTGTAAATTAAGATATACTTGTGGTAGTAAATTTTATAAAATTATAAAATGGCAACTTGGAAAAAGAAGTAGGTATTTTTGCAACCGCGATAATCCTGCCAAAAGTAGATTTTCTTACTTCAATTACATTAAATAGTATGTGTAAAAAGTTTTAGCTTTGTAGCTGTAGCATAGTCGAAATGGCGACCAGCTCTTAGACTATAACATCTTATTAACGCTTAGCAATCGTATGCCCGCTTTCAGCCACCACAGCAAAGAAACATAGTGATCTTTTAAGTTTTATTATACTAAGTCGACAAGCTTCGGAGATACACGAAATTTGAAATAATAAAAGGAGAGGGGAAGGAGTCAAGAACAAAAGTTTGCTCAGGGCACTCCAAGGAATCGATTGTCATAGCGTTTCCTAGATTGAATCGGGACACCAGTCAGTTAATTGCTTGTCACTGTTAGCCATATTAGCTTAACTTTTCGTATTTTATTCCAGTTAGATCAAGCGCATTGTTCAACTAAGTCCCGGTACATTGCCCATTATATTTCAAATGCACTTCAAATGCAATTTCGATTTAGTTCGATGCATAGCGTCTCAAATACTAATGATTTCTAAGCATCGATACATATCATCCAATTCTAGATTAGCCGGTCATAAGTTGTGGTGAAAGTTGGAAGGCCCGGGCGTTGTTAAATGTTGGTTAATACTTTTAATACGCTTTATCTCGCTTTATCTTTACCTACCTCGAATCCAAAACTTGTTTTTTTGTAATGCATATTAAGATATTTCTTTGGTTTTTGCGCCAAAAATGTTATGCTATTATGTAGCATATCAGCTTATTTTTATTCCGACGAGTACAAAAAATGACGCATTCAATACGAAGGTCGAAAATTTTCCCCTGCGATCAATTTCTATGTATGGAGTTTTCTGCACGATCAGGTAGTTTGGTATATTTCCTGTATTATATCTATTCAAAAGCATAGCAAAAAACTATTAAATTTAAATACGTTCCAAATATTGAAAACGAGGTCATACTTTTATCTTTCCGGTGAGCGATATGTCGGGTAAATTTGAAAACGTTAAGTTTTCTTACAAAACAATGCGATGTTGCATGGCTGCTTTTTGATCAGCTCCGTGCAATTATTCAAATTCTTATTAAATAATCCATCCAAATGCTTCGTATTTTCCTATGTATGTGTTTTTCACCTCTTGCTCGCCGGGTTAAAATATATTTTGAATAGATTTATCTATGACTTCAATGTATCGGGTTGGCTAATAAATAATGAGCGACATACATGACTTTATGTTTGTATTTATTTATTTAATAATTTACTATTAATCGTTAACAATATAATCACCGTCGTTATCTACTACCATCCGCCAACGATTCGGCAAAGAGTGGATGGCATCCCTGTAAAATGTCGCCGGTTTTGCTTTGAAGAATTCATCTATGTATTGTTGCAACTGATGTTCATCATCGAAGCTTTTTCCTTGTAAATGATTACTGAGAGACCGGAATAAACTGAAATCCGTTGGGGCTAAGTCCGGCGAATATGGAGGGTGTGGCACTATTTCCCAGTTGAGCTCCAGTAGCTTTATTCGGGTACTCTTAGCGATGTGCGGCCGGGCATTGTCGTGAAGGAAAAATATTTTGTCATGCTGTGGACGTTTACGACGGAGTTCAAGCTTTAGATTTTCTAGTTGATTACAGTATACTATTGCCGTCATCGTGGTATTAGTAGGAAGAATTTCCCAATATATTACTCCATGTATGTCCCACCAGACCGAGAGCATCACTTTCCGAGTATGAGGATCTTTTTTTGGCGTAGGTTTACCTGGTTCGTTGCGGCCCAGCCACTGGCGCTTGCGTGTGGTTGATATAGATAAACCACTTTTCGTCTCCAGTAACGAGATGGTCTAGCCAGCTAAATGTGCGACGGAACGATAAAAGGTATGCACAGATATCTGCACGGTAAGTCAGTTGATCTTTGTTCAACTGGTGGGGTACCCAAACACCATATTTGTACGTCTTCCCCAAACCGTGCAGATACTTTTCCACCGTGCCATGAGAGCATCCGAGCTTAAGAGCCAAATTGCGCGTAGTGCTTCGAGGATCTTCTTCAATTAATGCCTTCAGTTTATTTATAACTATTTCTACCGGACGCCCGGACCTTGGTTGATCGATCAAGGAATAGTTACCCTTGCGGAATTTTTGGAACCACCGCTTTGCTGTAGCCTCGGAGACTGCATCATCAGCTATCCTCTGGCATATATTACCTACAGCTTCTGCAGCCGAATGCACAGATTGGTACTCGTATAATAAACAGTGCCGAATATGCGTTTTAATATCACTCATTTTTTTCGTGGTTCTTTACGCAGTGACAACCGAAACATTACTGACGGTATGCTCACGACTCGCTCTTTATATACCCCCTGCAACAGAACGTTCTCGACCTTACCCGAAATTTCCAGAAAATAAAAACTGAAACGCTCATTACTTATTAGCCAACCCGATAGTACTTTCTGTATTAGGAGTTAGAATTGTATTGCACTTTTTACTCCTATAGTTAATAATTAATAACTATTAATGTTATAAGGTTATTAAATTCGTAATGGTAAAAGTTATTAAATTTGTCAGATTTATAGTTAATACTACACTTCTTGTAATAAATGTGATAAAATAATTCGAAAAGGGTTAAATTTAGTCTCAAAATGAGTTTAGGATCGTTTAACAAGTTGGAAATATTCTTTTTGCATTCTACCAGTATTGAAAAACGACTTATTCTTCCAGTATTATAAGTATTCAACATAATTGTTTTAGTTCAAGATTTTTGATTGTGTTCAGCAACATATTTTGAATTTGTCTATACAATTTGGAAACTTAATATAACGCATCCAATATGACAGCGAAAAATTCTTTAGGGATTAAAATAAATAAATAAAAACATTTTTCCAGAAAATTAAAATATAAAACTGATTTCAATGTTAATGTAAGGAAAAACTTAATTTTTCAATGATTCCTGAATACTTAAAAGCGTGACAAAATGCTAATTTATTGTAGTTACCTATAACTCAGGCGAATATCTATAGTCTGCATGATCATGTGTTTTTTTTTATTTTTTATTTACACAATGTAAAAAATACTGTTTTATTATGATGAAAAATGTACTGTTATAAAATAACCCTCAATTTTTTATGACAAAAAGATATTTTTACTACATTAAATGTAGACAATTAAACGCCTAGTCTAGAAGCTTTTATTTTCGAACATACTGTAAAAAAGCGTTGCAAATGGAAATTTACCATCAAATTGAACTCGATTTCCAGGTGTAAGTGTAAACAAATTAGTCACAAATTTAATATTACATAAACTTAAGTAATTTAACACTACTGACTAGCAAATGTCTTACATTGCATACTGTAATTTTACTATACCATTTTAGGAATATGTAGCATTCATAATTCAAAAGTAACCAAATTGACATGAAGAGCAACTAATACAAATGCGAATAAATGAACAAGACCACTTAGGTTAAATTTACAATTGTTCTCGATGAAAAATGCATCAAGGGGAGCAAAATGTTTATGTTCATTGTAGTCAAGTTTCTGCGCTAAATTTAACTACATTCAAGATTCCGTTGCAATGTTACACGTACACAGGGAAATTATGTTCCACGTTGTAAATGTTTAACACTGAATACAATTGTAGTATTTTTGCATAAAATGGTGTTTTTAATACATAATCATGTTAAAATTTGGTACGATGAATACGGAACCCTTAGTCAAATTTTTCACTATGTAGGTGTATAAGCTTTTGCAGGATTACTACTCGTAATTACAAATTCGATACAGATTCAATATCACGAACAAAAAAACTTATAATTTCAAGAAATTATCACCAAATATCATGTTGTACTGTGACTAAGTTTCTTTAATGGAATACAAACAACTACAATTCTTCATCCATATTTTGTAGAAAATTATGAAATTAGTACCTCAAGCTCTAGATATGTGCACGTTAAAAAGGGCATCTGAAAATTGTTTCATTAATAAGTACTGCTGGGCACACTTAGTTAGTATATATGTAATAAAGTAATGGCCGTTCAGTTCCGGTCAAGACCTTAATTTCTTTCATGGCTATGTGGAACCGCAGCGTCATCTGATGATATGGGGACCGCAAACAATAAACTGATATGAGTCCCCCTGCCGCACCGGGTGATGAAGGGAACCAATAAAGCCACGAATAGTACGAATTGACCAAATGTCGAACCCTCGACAAGATATATTGCATCTATACATCACGCCCTCACCCGAGGATCCTGCGACTTCCCTCGCCGCAGCTTTGGTGGCACTGCTCACATAAAACATATTCAGGTTTGTTTGTTATGAATTTGCCTTTTGAATTCAATATATTCAATTGCCGAGCGGTAGAATGTTTTATTCATCGCAAATCGTTGTTCGGTCCATCCATCCGTCCGCGCGCAAACTTATTGTAGTTATTGCGTTTGACCAACTGTCGCTGAGCGACTTTCTACGAGCGCTCTATGACTATGACTGACCCATTTTGGTCTTTAGATATCAATAAGGTTTTTGCTAAACAATTCAAACTCGTGTATTCATTAGGGATGCTCGGAAAAACGCCACACTTTGTTCGGAAATTGCAAATAAATTTCAATTTTAGTTGCGCTTTGTGCCACTTTTTACTCTGTATGCAATTTTTGCGCGAAACTCTGAACCCGAAGGGAAATCATGACGCCAGTTTTATTTTATGTTTTTGTGCAGATAGCGCTCACTGCGATAATTTGGTAAATGTAACACATGGAGCCTGGATAGTAAAGGAAACAATAAATAAATTAAAAGCCGCCGACATATTTCGGATAGAATAGTCCACAAAATTTATGGAGATTTTCATATTTCTATCGTTAACAGATTAAAAGAATATAAAATTTTACTAGATAGTATTTTAGCAATAATTAAAAAAGTGTTTTCAGGAGAAAAAATACCACCAAAAAAATATTAATTAATTTTAATTAAAAATCCTCTGTTATTTCTTTAAACCCTTATCACTCCAATCGGCAGTCTTACTACCAAGTGAAATCTAGCGTTGTACTTCAACAGTCGGCAACTACAGCAGCCAACTGCCAGAATTTTTGTATTTTCCTATTTTAATTTATACTTTGATTTTACTAGCTTGGATATCACTGTGCCCTTATACTGGCTTCCGTAAGAAAAGGTCGGCGTTGGATCACATATTTACACTTAACGTACTAATACAGAACCGCCTAAGAAATAAAGGTGGTAAATTGTTTGCCCTCTTCGTGGACCTGAAAAGGACATTTGACTCAGTACCGCATGAGCTCCTATGGAGTAGGCTCTTTGACCTTGGCATCAGTTCGAAAATTGTAAATATTTTATCCAATCTATATGGCAAGGCCAACTTGAAAGTGAGAACTTCTGACGGGGTGTCCGAACTTTGCCCAATTTCGGAAGGTGTACTCCAGGGAGAGGTGTTGAGCCCCCTACTTTTTGCACTCTATATTTCTGACATTGAATCATATCTCCTGACAAAAGACGGCTTGAGAGGGGTTTCACTAAACCATCTAGTAGAAATTATTATGCTAGCTTTCGCCACAACATGGTCTTATTTTCTGACACAACTATTCGCATGCATAAAATAATAGATTGCTTAACTGATTACTTTGAAATGAAAGGTCTGAAAATTAATGTTAATAAAACTAAGGTAATGATCTTTCAGAAGAGAAGTCACGGTCTCAGCAAAAATATTCAGCCATTTAAATATAGAGAACAAATTAAAGAAATAGCAAAAGAGTATACGTATCTAGGTGTAACCTTTACGCACTCAGCTGTATTTGAAAAAGCCTCTAATAATTTTATCAGTAAGTCTAAACGTGCGATCCCCGAAAGTTTAGTTATTCTAAATAAAATTGGATTTCCAGAATGGAAAATTTGTAATAAGCTCTTTGATTCATTAATTTCTTCAATAACTTTATACGCGTCCCAAATTTGGAGTATTCGATACTTGGATAATTTGGAAACAAAAAACAGCTACATTAAACGATTATTAAATCTTCCTAATAACACTCCGGGGTACGCACTTAGGCAAGAAAAGCATAGTAAGTATAAAAATCAAAGTATTCAGTTTAATGCTCAATTTCTTGGAAAAAATATATAAGCTCCCAAGAAATCGAATTCTCAGCATAAGTTACCACAGAGCCCGAGAAATGGCAAGAATTTCTAACAACTCAAAGGCTAAATATATGTGGGCAACTCAAATTAGAGACCAATTTTTCATGTAAATAAACTCTGAAGAAATTTGGGATAGACTAATTGTCATTATACCCTTAAAGTACGAATTCAAAAATCACGTACAATTTCAGTAATCTTCCCTCTCGAATTTCAAATAAAACTGAGCTCCACTTCACAACTGTGTGATATTTGGACAGCTAAGTAAATCCCTATCCAAAATAGTGAAAAGTGGAAGAGGGGAAGGGGGGAGTGGTAATTTTCATTTCTGAACTAAATTGAGGATTTTTTAAAATAGCGTTAAAATATTTATTTAAAATAAAGTTTCATGTTTACATCTTCAATTTATATTTGATTATAAATAAGATACAAACATGTCTTTTATATATTTCATCATTGTCAAAGAAAAAACAAGAGCGGAAGTTTTAGCCATCCGACTGTTTAAACCTTTCATGCTCCATGCGTGCTTTTCTGTTCTTAAAAAATTATGTAAATTTTTAGTTAAGTTTAAAAATTTCAGGGGTGGTTCTAACACCTGACTCCCCCGCTGGCTATGGCCTTGCCGACCATAGTAGTAGTAGCAGTTCGTGTGGTCATTTGTCAAAGTTTGTTATTTCGTCTGTACAGACAAGACTTTGTCAAGGACATTATTGCATTTGAAGAAAGCTGGATACATTATGAAACTAACACGCGTTATGCCTATTGGTTTCCCCGCGGAAACCAATGGGCATAAGCCAGCAACCCAGCCTAAACTTAATGAACACGGTTGTAAGCTTATGTTGTCTGTTTTCTGAGGTTGGCAAGGAATGATTTTCTGGGAACTCCCCGAAACTCAGACTATCAACGCCAATCTGTATACGGAGCAGCTTCGCAAATTAGCAGAGGTGTTAAAAACTAAGCAGCCAAAACGACTTGGAGTCCGGCTTTGGCAAGACAACGCACGACCTCTTTGCGCCAAATTGACACATAAACAGCTGGAGGAGCTAGGATGGTTGACTGCTCCACATCGACTGTATAGCCCTGACCTCGCGCCTTCAGATTTCCATTTATTTCGAGCACTCAAATGTTACTTTCTGGTCAAAAAGTTCACAAATTTTCTGAGTATTAAAATTGAACTTGAAAAATTTGTTAAGGCCCATGCCTTTCTCGTTTTGAGAGAAGGATATTCAAATTTTGCCCAGTGGTTGACTTCAGTTGCCAACGAGGGAGCATATACATATAATCCATTAAATGTAGCTTTATTAATAAACAAATATTAAATTTTTATTGACTGGCAAGGATTTATGGGACGATCTGATAGAACACTAAATTTTAATGATATGTTAAACTGTTATGGATTAAATATTTTGCTTACTTAACTTAACTTGCTTACTGGAATTTTTGCTTACTTAATCCACACATCTACATCTACACTTACAACAAGAGTATACTTGGATTTTCTGTTTCCCAACTACTTTTAAGATTTCAAAAAAGTCTCAACTCAGAAAAATAGTAAAATTTGATAGTTGCCTGAACTACGATTTAAAGTTGTAAATACAGATATTTTAAGTAATATCTCATATTAAATTCATGTATTTATGTATAGTTGTATTTCTGTGTGTAATAAAAATTATAATTTTTAATTGTCACATCGTAGTAAACATTACATATTTTTTTCATTAATTAATAATTGAACCGTTTATTTTGAAAGTGGCTTAAGTCCAAATGATCATAAAGACTATTATACTTTAGAAGAATATAGAAAAATAGTCTTTATGATCATTTGGAGTTAAGCCACTTTCAAAATAAACGACTCAATTAATAGTACAGTTACACATTGATTGTTCTAAGAACTTTTACTCGTCTACAGAAGTAAACAACTTCAAAAATTTGATGCTTTTTCGATCTCTGGGTTGGTGTTCCTTCTTGGCCATGGACGAATAGAAAGCTAATCTCTTTATCTGCCCGATTGCAATACCAAGTGTGAATTATAACAAAGGCAAACTTTGTTAAGGGGGTAGTACACTTCTTAAGGCCTTTTTTTAAAGATTTTTTTATTTTTATAGTTAACTTTATTTTGATCTTGCAAACTTTTTGTATATGATACAACTAACATTCAAGAATATAAACAATTTTTTTTTTTTTTCTTCATAGGGCCCTAATATGGCTGCCTGAAGGTGAACCCTTTTTAATCTGGCCGACATGATATCTCGACTCTGGAACGTCTGAAACAAAAAAATTCAAAGTGCATATTAAAATATAGATCAGTCGCTATCACTCGAACTAGGATAAAAAATTTTGGTAAAAAAAAAACAAAATGGCGAACTTTTTAATTTTTCGGTCATTTTTTTTTTTGCAAAAAATTGTTTAAAAAAAGGGTTAAACATTAACCGATTTTCAAAATCCTAGTTCGGGTGAGAACTACACATGTATAGAGTATCCCATAAAAATTTGAGCCTGATCAGACCAATAGTTTTTTCAAAATCATGTCGGCCAGGTCAAAAAACGTGGTTTTGAGAAAAACGCGTTTAAAGTTTTTGTCTGTGCTGTGCGTCGCTCGGTTACTATGTATTGTATCTCGATTTATATATACTTCTCGGTCTTTTCGACCTATATAATATAATTTTTACTATTTCTGGAGGTATATATTACACGAATTTGCTGTTTTTAGAAAATCGATTTTTTCAAAAAAAAGAAGTGTACTACCCCCTTAAATCAACTTATTTGTTATTTGTACTGATGACTAGGACTTCTTCTGACTACATTTAAATAGTTAGATGTATCACAAAGAACATTGGTGTTATGTCTACGTTGAAATAAAAGTCTTTCTTTTGGGGACTTAAGTACTTTATTGAGACAGCATCTGTTTTAGTTAGCTTAACACCATCGACTCACTAGCTTACTAACTCTATGACTGTTATACAGGCTAACTAACTGTATGACTTTATATAACATGCCCCCTTTTTTTTTTTTTTTTTACGCTAAAATTAAACTACTAAACTAAAGGCTTACAAAATAATTTGTTCTATAATGGATACTAATCCTGTTTTATTTTTAAAAAAAATCTAAAGAAGTTAATAAATTCCTACCACCTAGTAATTTCATTGTTTTTTAATTTTCATAAAAATTTAATTCCATTAAAAGTTGATTTCATTCCAATTTAATTTCATTATAATGCGATTTAGTTAAAATTTGATTTCATTACTATTTAATAGTTAAGTAATTTGTAATTTTTGTGGGGGTTTCACAATCCTACCCGACTTAGTAACATAATGATCTGCAGAAGCCTTGTCATTGGTTATATTTTCTTTTGGTTCGTTCACATTAGAACAGGAATTTGGACTGCTGGTAAGATCAGTTGATACATTTTTTGAGTGACTTCGACTATGTAATAGTTTTATATGTGTTCTGTTTCTTCTATAATGGACGCCATGTCTATCTTTTATAATATATGATCTGGGCTGTTTACATCTGGATACTATTATACCTTCTAACCATTTAGACTTCGGTTTTTTCTGAAAAAGGATGACATCTCCGACAGACAATTCCGACAAGACCTTTGTTGTAAGATCATATCTCGACTTTACTTTTTGCATATTGTTTTGAACATATTTAGTATGCGATTCATAATTAGGCATATTTGGCTTCAACAAACTAGTGGACATTGGTACGAGAGTTCTAAGGTTTCTACACATTAAGAGTTGTGATGGACTGTAGCCACTTTCCAGTGGTGTCGATCTATATTCTAACAAAGCTAAGTTGACATCCCCTTTACCCTCCGTCACCTTACGAAGAATGTTTTTTATAGTTTGAATAGAACGTTCAGCCATTCCATTAGACTGCGGGTAATTGGGAGAACTAGTTATATGGTCTATGTCCCAATTTTGGGTAAAATTTTTAAATTCTTGGGAGGAATAAGGAGGTCCATTGTCTGAGATAAGTTTAGCTGGAATTCCAAATCGAGCAAAAATGGCCTTTAAATTTCCAATAACTGTTGCACTATTATAAGAAGAGAGCTTTACTATTTCAATAAATTTAGACAAGTAATCAACGACTAGTAAATACGGTGTTCTATTGTATTCAAAAATATCTGTACCTACTTGTTCCCAAGGATATTTTGGAATAGGATATGGCATAAGCTCCTGGTGAGAATTTGATTTGGCGTTTTCTCGACAGACTGGACAATTTTCTATAAATTTTTCGATATCCTGCGACATGTTTGGCCAATATACAATATTACGTGCTCTTCTTTTAGATCTAATAATTCCTGGGTGTCCTTCGTGTAGAAGTTTTAGTATTGTCTTCCTCAGATTTCTTGGGATTATTAGAGTGTTATTTCTAAACAAAAGGTTCTCAATAACAAAAATTTCATCTTTTAATTTCCAAAATTCTTTAAGTTCTTCTGGTATTTTGCGTTTATTTTGAGGCCAGCCTATATAAATTTGTTGTTTTAACTTTTTCATTTGAGGATCATTGTTAATTTCATTTTCAATTTGCTTCATTCGTTTAGTAGAAACAGCAAGTGAAGTTTTGAGTGAATTAACATGAACTTGAATATCATTATCCAGGTCTTCTTCAAGTTCTGGAAGGGGGGCTCTAGACAAAGTGTCAGCAATCGTGAGTTGCTTTCCAGGTTTGTAGGTAATATTTAAATCATAGATCTGTAGGTTTAACATCATTCGTTGTAGCCTGGCTGGAATATCTGCCATTGACTTTTTTGATAAAGAAACTAACGGTTTATGATCTGATTCCACTGTAACTTTATGGCCGTAAACATATTGATGAAATTTTTTGCAGCCAAAGAGGATAGCATATAGCTCTTTTTCAATTTGTGCATAGTTTCTCTGGGCATTCGTTAACGTCTTAGAGGCATAGCCCAATGGACGGTCGTGTTGTAGAAGGACAGCACCAACTGCAAATTGAGAAGCATCGACTGACAGTACAATAGGGCTATTTGGGTCATAGTAAGCTAAGACTGGAGGGTTGGATATAAGGCTTTTTAAATTTTTAAAGCATGTTTCGTAGGTATCGTTCCATTCCCAAACACTATTCTTTTTAAGCAATTTCCGCAAAGAGACTGTTTCTTTAGATAAATCTTTTACAAAAGCACCTATGTATGTAATTAGGCCTAGAAACCTTTGTAGATCTTTTATGCAAGTAGGGCTAGGCATTTCTAAAATAGCCTTAATTTTTTCGTAATCAGGACGAACGCCTTCTTTTGAAAAAATATGCCCGAAATATTTGACTGAAGTAAGGCCAAAGTGACACTTGTCCTTATTAAATTTCAGATTTGCTTGTCTAGCTCGTTCTAAGACTTTCACCAAACGTTGGTCATGTTCTTCTTTGGTTCTGCCCCATACCAAAATATCGTCTATATAGACTAAGACATCAATATCAGAAAAAAGGTCCGACATAGTTTTATGAAAAATTTCAGGTGCTACATTGAGTCCATATGGAAGTCTTAAGAATTTATATCTTCCAAAAGGTGTGTTAAAAGTGCAAAGTACTGAGCTGGATTTATCAAGTTTTATCATCCAGAAACCTGAGCTTGCATCTAAAGTTGAAAAATATGATGCACCATTTAAGGATGCTTTAATAAATTCTATATTTGGCAGTGGAAAATGAGATCTTAACAAGTTATTATTTAAGTTTTTTGGGTCAAGACATATTCTTAAAGTTTTATTAGGCTTTTCGACTAGCACGATCGAATTCACCCATTCTGTGGGACCTGATACTTTCTCGATAACTTTTAATTTCTCCATCCTTTTTAATTCATTTTTAAAACGCTCATGAAGTTTAAATGGCACATTTCGTGGTGGGTCAACAACAGGTTGCGCATTTTCTTTTAAAGTCAAATGACAAACAGTGTTCAAACAGCCCAGACCAGTGAATAAATCCTTATTTTTTACAAGGATATTTTCATATTCACAGTTAATTTTCAAGACACGTTGAATCAAATTAAATCTTACACAGTCTGGCAGTCCAATTATAGTTATATTATCTAATTCGGTAACGATGAAGTCAATCAAAAGTGAAATGTTATTAATAGTACACTTCAGAGAACACTGACCCCTTACCTGCAGTTTTTCACCAGTATAGGTTGTGACTTTTGTTGCAGTTTTCTTTATGAAACTTTCTGGTATTTTAAGCTTTTGCAAAGTAGCAACAGATATAACATTTACTTGAGCGCCGGTGTCTAGTTGCGATTTTATTATTTTTCCTGATGTTTTAATATCAACTATCCACGACAAGGTTTCTGCAGAATTTTTTGTTGACATTTCTTTAACTGCATTTAAACTACCTAAAAAGAAATTATCTGTCATTTCACTGTCTGTGGAACAACTACTATTTAGATTTCTAGTATTATCATTTAAAGTGTTTACTACCTTGCTCTTACAACATTTTGCAAAATGACCTATCTTTTGACATTTGTTGCATTTTACTCCCTGAGCCGGACATTTGTATCGGTGGACCTGGCCGCATCGACTACAGTTGCTTGAGTTAGACTTATTTCGTTTTGACTGTGATGACTTTGACGGTGACTGTGATGACTTCGACGATGACCCTGATGACGTACCACTAGGCTTCTTTGATGATGCTGCCGACTGTTGTTTGTAACTTGCGTACGGTTTCGATGTGTACCCGTTGTTGTTTTTATTTGCTGCGTAGATTTTGTTGACTTCTAAGTTGGTATGGGTTCCCTCAGTAACCATATGTCTGACTTGGAGTTTGCTGGCTTCATATGCCTTGCATATGGTAATAGCCGACTCAAGAGTTAATTTCTCTGCACGTATGAGTTTCTCTTTTAGAGTTTCTTCAATAACTCCAATGACGAACACATCACGAATCATATCTGACTCTTCTTTATACTCACAAGACGAAGCCAAGCTTTTAAGTTCCGTTAGAAACTGTTCGATACTTTGATCTTGTTTTTGCCGACAAGATAAAAATCTATATCGTTCATAGACTACATTTTTCTTTGGAGAAAAGTGTTCTTGAAATTTCTTAATGACATCGTCAAATTTAAGGTCCTTCGTTTCAAATTTAAAAGTATTATAAATTTTAACACCTTCTTCACCCATACAGTGCAATAGGATAGAAATTTTTCGATCGTCACATGTTAGGTTCAAATCAGCAGCACTGAGAAATACCGTTAACTTTTGTGACCACGTTTTCCATTCCTCATCTAAGTTTGTTTTATTAAAATTAAAATCACTCGGCGGCCGGAACATAGGATGCATTTTCTATTATTTTTTATTACAGGTTGCAGCTCCTTTTAATTTATTGAATGTCTAAATTTTTTCCAGACACTAAGACTGTACCTGAGCACTCCTTTTGATCACGCACTGATTTCTTATGCTATGTATTGCTGGGTAACTTTTTATTGTACTAAACTGAACGAGTACCGATTTTTTAGGTTTTTGTATTTTAATGTTCGTCTTTTCCACCTGGCACCATGTTATGTTTACGTTGAAATAAAAGTCTTTCTTTTGGGGACTTAAGTACTTTATTGAGACAGCATCTGTTTTAGTTAGCTTAACACCATCGACTCACTAGCTTACTAACTCTATGACTGTTATACAGGCTAACTAACTGTATGACTTTATATAACAATTGGTAATAAATATTATTTTTTATTTGACGTTTTTTTACAATAAATTTTACTAAAATAATAACTGTTGTAGCTAAGTATTTCTGTTTTTACTGACGAAATAGTTGTAATAATCTTCACTTTTTTCTCAAAAAATTAAATATTTTATTTTCATTAAAAAGACTCGGCCTACTATATCTTCGCCACAGTAGTTTTGAGCCTAGTGGGCCAACTGTTTTGCATCGGGGTAGTATTTTGAATATTCAAATTCATCTGATTTGGACCACCGTATTTAGTTTATAGATACTTATAACCCGATTTGTATAAAAATAAAAGTACGATTTTGTCTAGCTCAACGAATTTACTCCGGTTTGTGAAGTTCACTTGTGGTATACAAGCAATTACCTATATTTAATTTTGCGACCTACATAGGTACCTGTCTGGCTGAGCAGCACCTATGCAGGGTATGTTATATCCCCAAAAGACATGCAATAAAGTTAGGTTTGGACTCTTAACAGGCTCAAAACAGGAACAACTATAAATTTCAGCACGTAAACACGAAGTCATTTACTTTCAATTTGTCCAGGAATAACTATCTTTGTATGTGATCGGCCAGTTCTGCCCCGTCCTAGTATGCAAGTGTGAGTGAGAGTGGTTGCGGTGCCTGGAATCGATTTCTCACAAGAATAACATTTCCGTCGCCTTGCAGGCATTTTATGTGACGGAACTTCTCAACAAATTTAGTGAGCGGTGCATTGGCCCCTGCCAAAAATTGGGGCCCCACCAGTGGTTCAGGATGTCAAAAAACCTAGCCAAAACAGTTGCAATCGATAGTTACACATTTTTTGTTATTTCGAGACCAATGGTGGCATGTGCATACGAAATTATATAAGAATTGTTTGTTTTTCCACGTTCCTACTTTGCGCGTAAAATACGAGACCAATTTCAAATTTGTGTGTAAATTTTGATATATTTGTAGAAACCTGTTTATAATTTTAATGGGTACATATTTCAGATAAAAGAATTTATGTCCTCAATAATCTCTTAAAAATGTTAATTACATGAAAGAAAATCATAATATATAGGGTGCCTCAGCTAAGGCAATTTAGTTGCTTATCACAATATTGCTCATGTAGTATACTTCGAAAAGCCTATTTGGCATTTCTGGGTCTGACTCACACCATTTCAAATTACTTTTTTTATAAATCACTGTAAGTCTATTATTATCAACAAGAACGGTAACATTTTTCATCCTTGAACATGTAATAATTCTTATTTGTGATTTCAAAAAATTCTTTTTTCCTTTTATCTAACCCTTCTATAGATGACAAAAATTTGAAGATACAACTGGAAAGAATAAGGATCTGACAAAACGATATTGAAGTATATGACGACGGTCACACTCTCCCTACGACGGTAACTGCTGAGTCGGTTAGCTGATAAGCCCGTTGGAGAATAAAAGTTAGTCTGTTATCCTCGCTCACTCGTTTCATTTCGTTAAAAGCCAAAGCCCCAACTATTACATGGCGCAGTCGGTACAGCGAACAAATTAAATAAGCATCGCTGACCACGAAGAAAAAAAGAAAAAAAAAAAAAAAATTAAAATGGAAGTGAAAGTTATGATAAATGGGAATAGTGAGAAAAAGTAGCGGACCCGACCTGAAAAAACCACGTGGAAGACCTCCCAAGCAAGTGCGATTTGTGACGAAAACTGTTACAATGGATTACGTAAGGAAAGTCGAGAAATTAAATCTAGAAGGTGCTAATCTCGCCGAAAACTGGAGAACGTTTTGGCAAAATTACACGATTTTTTGCACAGCTGCCGAAATTGACAAAAAGGCAGAAAATGTAAAAATTGCAATTTTCTTAAATGCAATTGGACCGGAGGCAGTTGAAATCTTTAATTCGTTTAATTTATCTGAGGAGCAAAAAGGAAAATATGAAGAAGTGATAAGGGCATTTGAAACCTTTTGTAAGCCGAAACGAAATGAGGTGTATGAAACGTTCAAATTTTGTAAAAGAAACCAAGAAGACGGGGAACCATTCGATAATTTCCTGATGGAAATCAAGAAATTGGCCAGGACTTGCAACTTTGGAGATCTGGAAAACCGTATGGTGAGAGACCGCATTGTTCTGGGAACACGGGATGGACACTTGCAGAAGCGGCTATTAGAAGTAGAAAGTTTGAGCCTCGAGAAAGCGGTGGAAATGGCGCGAGCAGCGGAGGTGGCGATCACGCAAGTACAGCAAATGCAACAAGGTCATAGAAGGTCACTTAATACGGTAACGAACAGTTCCAATAAACCTAGTGGTAAAGCAAATTATAATAAAAATATAAGTTTTAGTAATAGGAATAACGTAGAGCGTAAAGTCGTCAAATGCAAATATTGTTCGCAGGACCATCCAGTGAGAAAGTGTCCAGCATGGCAAGCCACGTGTAAGAAATGTGGAGGTAAGAACCACTTTGCGATTGTGTGCAAAAAAAAACCAGATATTAGAACTAAGCAAGTACGTCAATTAAACAGAATAGATAGCGAGAGCAGTGATAATTTTTATATTGATTTAATTGAAGAAAAGGAACCCGGTGTAAAAGAAAAAACTTGGTACGAACCTGTCAAAATCGAAGGCAAAATAGTAAGATGTAAATTAGATACGGGTGCAGATGCAAATGTGTTACCTCATAATATATTTCTCGGAATCTCAAACAAAAAACTTAGCGTAAGCAAAGCGAAATTGGAAGCTTATGGAGGTACTGTTCTTCACACCATGGGCATAACAAGTTTGGAATGCATAGTGAAAAATAAAATAGAACAGGTTGAATTTATAGTGACGAAAGAGGGTAACGATCCAATTTTAGGCCTAGAGGCGTGCGTACAATTTAATTTAGTAAAAAGAATCAATGAGATAAAAATTTATGGAACTGCAGAACAATTTATAAAAGAAAATAAGGATGTATTTGAGGGCTTAGGGAGATTCTCCAAAGATTTTAATATAGAGTTGAAAGACAACGTAACACCAGTCGCAAAGCCAGCTAGAAGAATTCCCATGTCCATCAAACAAAAGGTAGAAAATGAACTTGAAAGGTTAGAGAAATTAGAGATAATAGAGAAAGTTAATTCGGCTTCAGACTGGGTGTCAAATGTAGTAATTGCAGAAAAGGCAAATAATAAAGGGATTAGAATTTGTATTGACCCGAGGGAGTTAAACCAAGCTATCAAACCACTGAACCATCCCATCCCGACCTTAGAGGAACTCACCACAAGGTTAGCAAATAAATCAGTCTTCACCGTCTTGGATCTTAAGGACGGTTATTATCAAATTGCTCTAAACGAGAAATCTAGCAAGCTCTGCACCTTCAGCACACCTTTCGGGTGCTACAGTTTTAAAAGGTTACCTTTTGGTATATCGATAGCTTCAGAAGCATTTCAAAAATTGAATGAAGACAATTTTAAGGGCATTGCGGGAGTTATTATCTATATAGACGACATATTAATTGCGGGAAGCTCTGAAGATAACATCCTGAAGAAAGTAATTGATAGAGCAAGGAAACTAAATATCAAGTTCAACAAAGAGAAGGTTCAGTACAGAGTTAGAGAAGTTAAATTTCTAGGGAATGTGTTCTCCAATGCAGGAATCAAATGTGATCCTGATAGGGTCAGAGCCATCCAAAATATTCATGCCCCTAAAGATAAAAAGGATCTACAAAAAATACTGGGGATGATTAATTACGTACGAAATTTTATCCCCCACCTTTCGAGCGAGTCCCAAATTCTACGGGAACTGCTAAAGAAAGATGTGGTATTCCACTGGGAGGAAACGCATTCAAAATGTTTAGAGAAACTTAAAAAACTAATTCAGGAAGCTCAAACGTTAGAATTCTTTGACATGACCAAAGAATTCTTAATCGAAGCAGATGCTTCAAAATACGGGCTAGGCGCGTGCCTCATGCAAGAGGGAAGGCCGGTCTATTTTGCCTCGAGAAGTCTGTCTGACACTGAGCAAAGATATTCTCAAGTAGAAAAAGAACTCTTGGCGATAGTATTCGCATGTCAGAAATTTCACCATTTAGTGTACGGAAGAAACTTTAAGGTAATCACAGACCACAAGCCTCTAATCGGTATATTTAACAAGGACATCAATAAAATACCTAATCCGAGATTGCAACGAATGAGGCTAAGATTAGGGAAATACCAGTTTGAAATAGAAAGTGCACCGGGTAAGGAAATGCTTATATCCGACTTACTGTCGAGGAACGTAAAAAAAGAAAATAGCGTTCCTGAAATTAGAGATTTAGATGAAGTCGTCCACACGATAAACGTAAGTACTCCTAGGAAACAACAGTTTGTTGAAGAGACAGATAGAGACAATACCTTAAGAGAATTGAAAAGAGTTTTAAAAGAGGGTTGGCCGGACTCAAAAGCGGGGGTAAGGGATGATATAAAAATATTCTTCAAAATGAGGCAGGATTTAGTTCTTAACGATGGGCTGATCTTTCTAAATGAAAGAATTATAGTCCCTCTAGGAATGAGAAAAGAAATATTAAACGTGCTACATAGTTCCCATTTAGGGATCGAAAAGACGAAAGCCCGAGCGAGGTCACTAGTCTATTGGCCAGGAATTAACCAGAATATTGAAGACTTAGTAGGAAATTGTGCAGTTTGTCAGAAATATAGAAACGCAAATTGCAAAGAGCCTTACATAGCACATGAAATACCGGCACTACCCTTTAATAAGATTTGTATGGACATATGTGAATTCGAGAAAAGGGACCATCTAGTTATAGCTGACTATTTTTCGAAATATTTAGAAATTTTGCCGCTAAGGAACAAAACAACGGCTGAAATCATATCGAAACTCAAAACTGTATTTGCTATACATGGGATACCGAAAACAATAATTGCGGATAATATGCCTTTCGGGTCGTTCATGTTTAGGAAATTTTGTGCAGAAAATGATATAGAAGTAGTAACAACAAGCCCGAGGTACCCTCAGGCAAATGGTCTAGCAGAAAGGTCAGTCCAAACTGCCAAACTGCTCTTGAAGAAGTGTAAAGATGACAGAAAAGAGTTATGGATGGCGTTATTAGAGTATAGAAACACTCCCTTAAAAGGACCTAACAAATCGCCTGCCGAGATCCTGATGGGACGTAGGCAACGAACACTACTCCCAATTAGTGAGAATTTACTCAAAACTAGTGATGCATTAAGTGTGAAGACCAGTACTGAACTAAGCAATAGCAAGCAAAAGATGTACTATGATAAAAGAACCAAAAGTCGAAACCCTTTCCAAAAGCATCAGAAAATTTGGCTAAAAAACGGAAAATATTGGGAAAAGGGGGAGATAGAGGATACACATGACACACCGCGGTCGTATTGGATAAAAAGGGGAGACGGCTCCGTAATCCGCAGAAATTCGTACTATCTGCGACCTAGAAACAATTCTTAAACATGCAATGCTGGTCACTTACTCAATTATTGAAGTAATTAGAATGTAACCGTGTATGAATTGTGAGCACAAGCAATATAAGGTTAGCCTAAAAAAAAAAAAAAAAAATAAATGTATCACAGTTAGGATAGAACAAATTATATCAGAATATAGTAGTACTAAGCAGCTGTTCTGAGTTGTTAGTGAGTTAGCGAGTAACAACTAAACCCTTTATTGAAATCAATGTAGCGTAATTAGGGTAGGCAATTTAATGTTTGGATTATCATTAAGAGATGATGTTGAAATTTTATCATTAAGAGATGATGTTGAAATTGTATTATTAAGAGATGATGTTGAAATTGTAGCATTAAGAGATGATGTTGAAATTGTAGCATTAAGAGATGATTTTGAATTGTATATAAACACCCAAAAGGGGGAGATGAAGTATATGACGACGGTCACACTCTCCCTACGACGGTAACTGCTGAGTCGGTTAGCTGATAAGCCCGTTGGAGAATAAAAGTTAGTCTGTTATCCTCGCTCACTCGTTTCATTTCGTTAAAAGCCAAAGCCCCAACTATTACAGATATAACAGATCAAGTCGACATTTTGCCGGTTATACCATTACATTAGCACCCCTGCATGCACACCTGTTCTGTTCCCAAAGACTGACTCAGCTTCCCAGGCACAGCCTTCCAGGTACTGCTTCCCGAAAACAGCTTCCCAGGCATCACTTTTCCTCAAACTATACTGATACATCTGTAGGCCACTAGCTAACCAATTAATCTTTGTACATTAGTAAAGTCAGTTCGGTTCGATGACTCAATAAAGTAACAAGTTGCCGGATAAAAGCTCTTTTATTGTCATCGATCCCACATACATACATACATATAATTGGCGTAGCCATAAAGGAGTGTCACATAAGAATCTATCGTAGATAACTTGTCTATTTTCAAATAGTTTACTGGCACGAACCAAAATTGGATTAATTTTTCTAAATAACTAAAACAATAAATTTGATGATGATGATATCTCAAACGTCCACAGGGGACTTTAACTTTTCTAAAATGATCGGAAGAATATAAATTTTCTAAATAATCTGTGAAACTGTTACAAAAAATTTAAAACGAGTGTGGCCGTTTTGTGATCGTTCAACGAATAAACTGAGAAAGTTGTACAAAGAACACAAAAAATAAAAGAAAAAGTGAAATTGTTTTTGATTAATAAGGTGCAGTGGGTAATAAGTGAAACTTTCACAAAAATCGATCATCTCAACGAAGTATAGACGGAAAGAATATCAATGAAGCTGAGATGTTTGCTATAAGTACTCTTATCCCTTCATGTCAGATTCCTCTGGATTCTCTCATTCCTTCAGTGAAAAAAAAAAAAAAATAAAAATCTAAAGTCTTCCATTATAATTAGCCAAAGAACACGTATGAATTTTTTCAGAATTTTTCGGGACTATTTTTGGATTTTTCGAAAATTGGCCAAATTCAAAAAACCAAAAATAGTCCAAAAAATTCTGAACAAATTTCCGTATATTCTTTGGCTAATTTGAAACATTTTCTGTTCTATAAATTTTTTTTGTAAAGTTGATCCTTTTCGTGTAAAAAAATCGCGAAGTTTTTTTTACATTGCTGTACAAAATGGCCATTTTGAAAAAACCAAAGCAATAAAAACCATGGTTTGAGAAAGTTTTACCATTCGGACCGCGATTTCTGGTGGTTGTATGATCATTCTGTAGTGATTATATAGTTAAAGTAGCCAGTGGCTTTATCTCTCTCATCTCTGGATTGGATCGGTAACGGTTATCATGGAATCGTGGAGCTGTACGTCGACTGGATTTCGCCCTCTTTCGCAATGGAACTGTTGCAACGAGCACATCGTATATAATACATCTAATACATGGCGCTGCGGATAAAGAACAATTAAATTTTGGATAACTTGGCTGACCATTAAGCAGTGATTTTCTAAGTGAAGAAAATAATAGTGAAGTGAAATAAATTAATAAATAAATACTAAGTTGGACTAGAATAAGAAAAAAAAAAATGTTTAGATGGGAATAAGCAAAACACGTGCTTCCGAAGTTAGTACATTGTACAAAAGAAAACGTGGCCGACCCCCGAAAAATATTAAATACATTGATCGAATAATCACAATGGATTACATTAGGAAAGTGGACGAGTTAAAATTGGATGGAAACATTTCCGAAAATTGGCGAGTGTTTTATCAAAATTATAAAATTTTTGAAACCGCTGTTGAGTTAAATAAAAAACCTGAAGCAGTGCGTATAGCGACATTTTTGAACGCGGTGGGTCCAGAGGCCATAGAAGTATATAATTCGTTTGAATTAACAGACGAAAACAAGAAAACTTATGACAACGTTGTTCAAGCGTTTGAGTTATTCTGTAAACCTAAAAAAAAATGAGGTTTATGAATCATTTTTGTTTCATTCGCGAAATCAAGCGTCCGGTGAACCTTTTGACAATTTCCTAATGGAACTAAAGAAAATGGTAAAAAAATTTGGTTTTGCGGAAGAAAGCAGAATGTTACGTGATCGAATAGTGCTAGGAGTTAGAGATAAACGGCTTCAGAAGAAACTCCTCGAAACAGATGACCTAACGGTAACAAAAGCAGTTGAACTATCGAGAGCAGCAGAGGCAGCGGACAAACAGATGGTGATGATGAGGGGACAGTCCACATCATTGGATCTAATCAGAACTAACCATCAGAAGTACAACAGGGACCAAAATAGTATAAGTAGAAATAACAGATTAAAACTTAATAAGCAAAGTGATTATACAAATAACAACAAAAATACTTACAATTTCAGGCAACAAAGTAGAGACACAGAAAATAAAAGAGTGAGAGGTGATTGCAAATTTTGTTCAAAAACACATCCAAAAGGATAATGTCCGGCATATGGCAAACAGTGTACGTTATGTAAGAAATATAACCATTTTGCTGTTTCATGTACAAACAAGAGGGTGAGTGAAATAAAAGTTAATTATGCCTGTAATCCTGAAAATGATGAATTTTTTCAAATTAATGAAATAACGTCTATTGAAAATGGTAAATCCTGGTACGAAAAATTAAAAATAGGACCGAACATAATTTTATTTAAATTAGATTCAGGGGCAGCCGTAAATATTCTTCCGAGGAAATACATCCACAATATAAAAAATCTAGAAATAGAACCAAATTTAACAAACTTAGAAGCTTACAACGGAACAAAAATAGAAACGATTGGTACTGTAGAACTGAACTGTATTGTCAATAATACAATTTCAAAACAGCAATTCTACATTATTGAAGATAGTAGCAGTAATTCACCGATATTAGGCTTACGATCGTGCATTGAGTTAGGATTGATTAAAAGAATTGGCGTTATATCATCTGTACAGAACTTAATCGGAAAATATCGCGAAAATTTTGAGGGTTTAGGTTGCATTCACAGAAATTTTCACATAGAATTAAAGAGCAATGCGATTCCTGTCTCAAAACCTGCCAGAAGAATACCACTTTCTCTTAGAGAACCACTAAAGAAAGAATTGAACAAAAAAAGACATTATTGAACAAGCTACTGAGTCCAGTGAATGGATATCAAATATTGTTATTGTTGAAAAACAGAATAAAGAAATTAGGATTTGTTTAGATCCCAAGGCTCTTAATGAAAGTATAAAGGATAATTTTTACGAAATCCCATCATTTGAGAATATTAAAGCAAGCCTAGCCAACAAGAATTTATTTTCGATTTTTGATTTAAAAGACGGGTTTTTCCAAATAGAAATGGATGAGTACTCCAGAAAATTGTGTACTTTTAGCACGCCCTTTGGTTGTTATAGATTTAAAAGACTACCTTTTGGTTTAAAAAAAGCACCAGAGGTTTTTCAAAGAATAAACGAGCATAATTTTAGAGGTATTCCCAATATTACAATATATATTAATGATATTTTAGTAGCAACAGAAAATGAATTAGAACACGATGAAACCATAACAATGTTAATGGAGAGAGCCAAAGAAAGAAATGTTGTTTTCAATAAAGAAAAAATTCAATATAAAGTAAACGAAATTAAATATTTAGGACACATAATATCAAGAAATGGCATTCATTTTGATCCAAAAAGAATGCAAGCGATAGACGATTTAGGAATCCCTAAAAACAAAAAAGATCTACAAAAGTTACTAGGTTTTATCAGTTATATTCGAGATTACCTACCAAATTTATCGGAAATCACTACTCCATTAAGACAATTATTAAAAGATAAGATTGAATACCAATGGTTAGATATACATACTAAAACATTAGATGCCATTAAAAATATTATAAAAAATGCTCCACTTCTTCAAGCTTTTGATCCGCAAAAGGAAATAACATTGCAAACAGATGCATCTAAGTCAGGTTTAGGTTGCGTACTTCTTCAAAACAATAAACCTGTATGTTTTGCATCGCGTAGCCTTACTAAGGCAGAAGTAAATTATGCGCAGATAGAGAAGGAGCTATTAGGAATTGTGTTTGCGTGTTCCAAATTTCATAACTATATTTACGGTAGAGAAATAAACATTTTAAATGATCACAAGCCTCTTCTAGGAATTATAGCTAAAGAATATTATAAAATACCGTCATCGAAATTGCAACGGATGAAATTAAGACTAGAAAAATATAACTTAAAATTAAAGTATCTACCAGGAAAAAAATTGGTCTTAGCAGACTTATTATCTAGAAATTTTAACGCGAAAAACATTTATCAACAAGAAATAAAGGAACTAAATGAGTTGGTACATTCAATTAACGTAAGTGAAAATAATTTAAAGCAATTTAAAAAAGAAACTAATACAGATCCTATATTAAAAAATTTAAAAGATATTATAGTAACTGGTTGGCCTAATCACAAAAAAATTTTTAGCAGATAATCTAAGGTTTTTTTAGAAATTAAAAGATGAATTATATGTAGAAGATGATTTAGTTTATTTAAATAACATTATTTGTACCTCAGTCATTAAGAGAATCAATATTAAAGAATTTACATTTGTCACATTTAGGAATAGAGAAAACTAAAAACAGAGCAAGAAGCTTGATTTATTGGCCAAATCTTAATACGGAAATTGAAGAAATGATAACAAAGTGTTCTACTTGTCAAAAACATAGAAAAGGAAATGTAAAAGAGCCTTTACTCAATCATGAAATACCGGATAGCCCTTATAAAAACTTGGGTATAGATATAATGGAAGTTTTAGGAAAGGTTTATTTAGTAGTAGGAGATTATTTTACGAAGTATATTGATATAATTTCCCTGAATAGAAAAACCGCTGAAGTAGTAATCAGTAGATTAAAGGATTTGTTTGCGACACATGGCATTCCTATCGTAATTGTAGCTGATAATATGCCTTTCAATTCAATTGCATTTCGTAGATTTGCAGAAGAGTTAGATATCGAAATAAGAACGAGTAGTCCACATTATCCGAAATCTAACGGTTTCGCTGAACGTTTAGTTCAGGTAGCCAAAAATATGGTATTAAAATGCCACGAAACCCATACAGATTTGTGGAAAGCCCTTCTGGAATACAGGAATACACCTATAAAAAATTCAAACTATACCCCAACACAACTTGTAATGAATAGACAAACCAGATCATTTATACCTGGAATGGGAAAAGTTTACAAAAATCCAAACATTAGGAAAATATGCGTCCAATTGTTTTAAAAAAATAATATATTAAACAAGAAGTATTACGACAAGACTGCCAAACCTCGAGATGATTTTAAAGAAGGGGACAGAATATGATTAAGAACAGAAAGTAAAGAGTGGATTCCTGGAAGAATATATACAAAACTTCAAGCCCCAAGGTCATATTTAATTGAACTAAATAATGGGAAAGTTATAAGGCGAAATTCGTCCTTCTTGAGAACTCGACGTGGATAAAATTTGAAATATGTATACTAATAAGATACTCATATTTGCAATTACCTGCCACTACTTGAATTCTTACAATAAAATAGTGAATATAATGAAATCTACATAATAAATGTATTTATTACTTTAAAGTGAAATCAATGATCATATTGAAATGTGTAAAGCAGGAATTTAATTAATTTTAAAAGAAAGTAACTTGACATAATGAAAAAGCTAAAACAGTAAAACAATATTTGTACTTTAAACTTGAACTTGTACTGTAATCAATATTTAACCTTGACCTATTATTGTAACCAATTTGTATTAATGTATTCTCAAAATTGTATTATTAATATCAGACCTTTTGTAATTTTTAATTGGTTCAAAAAAAAAAAAAAAAAAAGGAAGATGTAGTGATTATATAGTTAAAGCCAGTGGCTTTATCTCTCTCATCTCTGGATTGGATCGGTAACGGTTATCGTGGAATCGTGGAGCTGTATGTCGACTGGATTTCGCCCTCTTTCGCAATGGAACTGTTGCAACGAGCACATCGTATATAATACATCTAATACACATTCAATAGCAGCAACGACAAGATAATCGAATTTGAAAAGAAAAATGACCAACAAAAATCAGCACTTTTTGGAAACAACCCAAAAAATAATAAGGTTTATGAACCAATGCCAGATTCTGAAAGAGCACCCCCAAAAACCCCTTATATACGAATTTGGAGGAAATTCGCCCCAATTTGCTATTCCAATCGTACAATTGAACTTGCGTGCACAAAATCCTCGTTTTGCGCATTAGTGGGTTAATGAGCTAAATTTTTTCTTGGATACTTCTGATAGTGCAGTAACCCACTTTTATGATGTAAGAAATCCGGATAACTACCGATTGTTCGCAATCCATGAGAAAAATAATAACGTTCGTGTATTTAAGCAAAACATGTACCACCAACAAGCCTTGAAGGAAGTATTCTTAGCCGGGTTGAAGGACCCCTACGGAATTATAGTTCGCTCAAAAGAACCCAAATCTACGTTAGAAGCAATTAATTTTAAAAAAAAGAAGAAAACTTCAGATATTTGCAAGGGACCAAAGTTTTCGTTTCAAAGTCGATTAATTTGTCGTTGCTGCTATTGAATGATCATATAACTACCAGAAATCGCGGTCCGAATGTCTACACTTTCTCAAACCATGGTTTTCAATTTTTTTTTTTGCTTTGGTTTTTGCAAAATGGCCATTTTGTACAGCAATGTAATAAAAACATTCGCGATTTTTTTACACGAAAAGGATCAACTTTACAAAAAAAATTGATATGACAAAGTGCTTATAATTAGCCAAGAAAAACATGTAAATTTCTTCAGAATTGTTTGGACTATTTTTGATTTTTTGGATTTGGCCAATTTTTGAAAAATCCAAAAATGTCCCGAAAAATTCTGAAAAAACTCACACGTGTTCCTTGGCAAATTATAATCACTTTTTGTCATATAAAATTTATTCGTATAATTCGTCCTTTTTGAGTAAAAATATCACCAAATTTCATCATAAAAAAACTTGGTGATATTTTTACTCAAAAAGGATCAATTATACGAATAAATTATAATAATAAAAAGTGCTTATAATTAGCCAAGGAACACGTGGGAATTTTTTCAGAATTTTTCGAGACATTTTTGGATTTTTCAAAAATTGGCCAAATCCAAAAAACCAAAAATTGTCCAAAAAATTCTGAAAAAATTTACATGTTTTTCTTGGCTAATTATAAGCACTTTTTGTCATATAAATTTTTTTTGTAAAGTTGATCCTTTTCGTGTAAAAAAATCGCGAAGTTTTTTATTACATTGCTGTACAAAATGGCCATTTTGCAAAAACCAAAGCAAAAAAAAAATTCAAAACTATGGTTTGAGAAAGTGTAGACATTCGGACAGCGATTTCTGGTGGTTATATGATCATTCAATAGCAGCAACGACAAGATAATCGACTTTGGGACGAAAAATGACCAAAAAAAAAATCGGCACTTTTTTGAAGAAACCCAAAAAATAATAGGGTTTTTGAAATTTTTATGCAAAAAAAAAATGCCAGATTCTGATAGAGCACCCCCAAAACCTCTTATATACGAATTTGGAGGAAATTGGCCCCAATTTGCTATTCGAATCGTACAATTGAACTTGCGTGCACAAAATCCTCGTTTTGCGCATTAATGGGTTAAAATTACTAATTAATACGGGAGCGATAAATACTTTTCTCGAACCAGAGATTGTCAATATTTTTAATATTTAAATCCGTAAATTTATTATAGAAAACTTGATCCATTTATAGTACATATCTACTTCGTTTGCATCTGCCAAACACAATGTTTCAGTTACGATCCCGACTTTTAAAGAATTCAATGAATATATTAAATTAAATTTTACGCCTACAAATTCCATAATATTTTTGATGGACATAGGCATAAATCTCTCTCTAAGTCTCTTAAAGCAAATTTGGATTTTAAAAATTTGAGATTTACAACCTCGAACACTGAAATCCTAATTAAGTATTTAAATACTAACCCTAAATTACTGCTGGAAACATTACTTCCTAACAATACGGTATCATAGATTGAAGTCCCAGGAACAACCGAGTCCGGTGAAATTATTGTTCCAACGCAAGTCAATCAGAATTGCACAATGCCAATACATAGAATTCAAAGTTATGATTAAATATCAGTTCAACAAAAAAGCTACTGTTATCCTTTCATCCACAAAACAGAAGTAAACAATCAAATTCAAAAACATTTAAAATAAAGAGAGCATCAACCACCTCCTCTGTCATTGCCCAGCGCTTGCGCGGCATAGGTACCATCAACTAGGCGCTACCTTCTTTGATGACCTGTCAGACCTGAGTTCGAAGATCATCAGAGACATTGAACGCTTAATCAAAAACTCGAAGTGGTTCAACGATTAGTTTAAACGGGGTCGTCCCATGTGGTATCACAATGGGCCTTGTATTGACCTAAGTGTGTCTTTGGCAGCCACAACAACCCAACGTAACCTAACCTAAAACACAAACAGAAAAGAGAACTGCAAGGAACCCACAACCTATATGAAATCTACAAAGCACCTAGTAGTAAGTTAAATAATAAAGGTCAAATTACTAAGTCACAAGCAGAAAGCACAGGTAATAATAAAATAATAAACAATTGTACAAATTGCTCTTATACCATAGTCACAAACTTAACAAGAGTCCACCTTTTGGAAAAAATTGTAAAGCATATGGTAGATGCAATCATTTTTCTTCTTTTTTTTTTTTTTTTTAATTTAAAGTTAGGAAAAGTAAACAAAATCATGAATTGAAAAAGACAAATGTTAGTAGAATTACTAATCAATTGAGCAATCAAGACAGTGACACTGAAACCTTTGTAATTTAAAGTATCCGCATAAATTCTATTAGTTCGGCTGGTGGTAGCTGGTGTAAAGTCAGGTTAATAATCAACAAATTAAATTTAAAATCGATACTGGCGTGGAAGTGAATATACTGCCAAATGTATATATCATATAATAAATATTTTAGTAATTTGAAAATGAATTCGGCTAAAATACGTCTTGAGGCATATGGTGCTATCAATTTAAATATTTTACATAAACAGAAAACATACGTAGATCGGTTTCTGATTTTAGGATTAGGGTTATGCGTGAAAATAAACTTAATTACAGGCGTCGATAAAGTAAAATCAATAATAATTGTCAAAACAAAAGAAGAATTTATAAAACAATATAAAGCCACTTTTGAGGAAATGGGTAGCTTTCCAGAAAAATGTAAAATTTATTTAAAAAAATGATGTAACTCCAATAGTCAAACCGGTTCGCAGAATTCCCATTACACTGAGGGATAAAGTCAAGTCCAAGTTAGCAGACATGGAACGAGCTGGAATTATACTTAAAGTTGAAAATCCAACTTCTTACGTACATAATATGATTCTTATCGTAAAGCCTGACAAAAGCTGCTTAGATTCCCGGGAACTTAATATAAATATTGTAAAACAGCCATTCCAAATCCCTCTTTTTGAAGACCTTTCTAATAAGCTGAAAGACATGCAATATTTTACTGTGTTAGATCTGAAGGACGGGTTTTGGCAAATATTTTTAGATGCTGAAAGTAACGATCTGTGTACTTACTGTTTACCATTTGGCCTAAATTTTGCTCCTGAATTATTTCAAAAATTAAATACCAAATATTTCAGTGATTTACTGGACATTTTATGTACTTTGATAACATTCTTATATATGGGCGAACATAAAAGAGGAGCATGACCTGAATTTAAAAAATGTAATTGAATGTATACTAATAAACTGAACATTAAATTTAATCAGAAAAAATTTCAATTTTGTCTGCTGCAGATCAAATATTTTGGATATGTGTTTTCTAGCTCAGGCATTAAAATTGATCTCGATCGTATAAAGACAATTGAAGCAATAAAAAAAATCTGTTGATAAAAAAGTATTGTAACGATTCTTAAGAATCGTTAATTATTTAAAGGTACGGACACACCAAAAGCGAAGCGAGCGATTTAAAATTTGGGAACATTCTGTCGCAGTAGACGCTTCGCTCATGTCGCGTTCTATTCGGACACTTCAATTAATTTGTACGGCACCCAAATTTTTAAAATTGTTCGCTTCGCTCGCTTCGCTTTTCGTGTGTCCGTACCTTAAGAAGCTTTATTACAAAATTGTCAGAACTCACAGCACCCTTACACAATCTATTGAAAAATAATATTTTCAGTTTATATGGATACATCCACATGCCAAAGCATTTAAAAATTTAAAAGAAATAACAGTCCTCGGGCCCACCCTTTACGGGGTTCGGCGACAACCGCTCTCTCGAGACTTCGTATAACGCTTCATTTTCTTGAGTCGGACAAATTTTTTATTTTGGAAAATTCTGGGAAACGGGGCGTTTTCCTTTGAGGCTTTTCCAAAGTCATTGATTTGGTGCGAGCATAAAATTTATGACCGTAGTATTACTTTTGATTTAATTGAAAGATATTTATGTATGAAAAGCCAAACAACATACTGCGGACAAATGTTTTGGGTCAGTGGGCGTGACCGCCACCTGCAACATGGGTAAGTTATGACGTCATGCTTATTTAGTACCGCATAGCTCATCTTTTGAGAACTGGTTAAACAAATGAAAATTAATTTTTTTGTAGTATCGGCGGACACATTTTTCGGGGAATAAGGGGTGACGGACGCCCTAAAGTCAAGGGTTTTATGCTAACATTTTACTTACAACCGCTTGTCCGTCAAGAACATGAACATGTAAAATAGTTAATTAACTGATTAGTGATGTAGTTGGCGGACAAAAAAAAATGGGTAAAATCAACTGACGGACAGAAAAAGTGAAATTTTCAAAAAAAATCAAAATTTCGTGCCATACGCTAACATCGATATCTCTTGAGATATTAGGCTTTGAAGTTGAGGTAGTGTGGAATTTTCATGGATTATTGAGCTAAATTGTAGAAACACTACCTCAACTTCAAAGCCCAATATCTCAAGAAATATCGATGTTAGCGATTTGGTGTACACAACTTTTTTGTAGCAAATTGAATTTGCTACAAGTTTGTCATATTCACTTTTTCTATACCTCCTGTTGTTTACGAGATAGGGGCAAAAAGCGAGAATTTCATGGAAAAATTGGGGTTAGTGACCCGTACTACCTTGCTGGTGGGAGTTAGGGTTACGCTACAATAAACACTCTTGTAAAGTATTAAATTCTGAAGAAATCCTACCATTGGCCAAGATTATACCATAAAATGCCCCTGAGCTGTAGAGTTTTGAAGAAAAATAATCAAAATTTACGTGTATTTTATATGGGAAATCTTTATACGCCTTGGTCTAGTACTAAATATTAATATTAAGGGCTCCAATTTTTAGGGAATTTTTGTTTAGGTATTTGCCACAAAATTTCGAGGTAGGACTGAAAAAAAAAAATAGTCACGAAAAAAAAGCACCCTAATACATATATATATTTGAGTATGTTTTTCCGGTTTTTCCCTAAAAATCCCAACTATTATTGTCGGTCAGATGGCTCAGTGTGTTGTAAAAACTATTTCAAACAATAAAAAATCAAAATTAGAGCAGCGGTGGTAAATAAAATGTTAGCATAAAACCCTTGACTTTAGGGCGTCCGTCACCCCTTATGCCCCGAAAAATGTGTCCGCCGATACTACAAAAAAATTAATTTTCATTTGTTTAACCAGTTCTCAAAAGATGAGCTATGCGGTACTAAATAAGCATGACGTCATAACTTACCCATGTTGCAGGTGGCGGTCATGCCCACTGACCCAAAACATTTGTCCGCAGTATGTTGTTTGGCTTTTTATACATAAACATCTTTCAATTAAATCAAAAGTAATACTACGGTCATAAATTTTATGCTCGCACCAAATCAATGACTTTGGAAAAGCCTCAAAGGAAAACGCCCCGTTTCCCAGAATTTTCCAAAATAAAAAATTTTTCCGACTCAAGAAAATGAAGCGTTATACGAAGTCTCGAGAAAGCGGTTGTTGCCCAACCCGGTAAAGGGTGGGCCCGAGGACTATAATGTCAACTCCTGTTTTACAAGACTTTGATGATGACTTGCCAATTTTTGTACAAACAGATGCCTCCAAAAATGGCCTCGGCAGCCGCTTAATTCAAAGTAAAAGACCTGTGTTCTATGCTTCAAAGTCACTGACGGAGACAGAACGTAGATATGCACAAATGGAAAAGGAGGTGCTAGCTATTTTATTTGCGCGCCGAAAGTTCCATAATTTTATTTATGGCAAGCCTGTAACAGTTATGACTGAACATAAGCTCTTAGTTTCGTTGTTTAATAAGTTAGTTTCTGATATTCACTCAAATAGGCTGCAACGAATGAGGCTCAAACTCCTCATATACAATTTAACCCTAGAAAGATAATCATATAGAAACTAGCGTAAAAGATAATCATACGTCTGTCAGACGTACCTTAGTTAATTAAGATTTTTTAGTAAGCCTACGGAAGTATTATCATGCCTTATAGGTTGAAATAATTGTTTGTATTCTATTTAAGGAAATAAAACTATAAAATAGCAATAATAAAGTTTAATTGACAAATTATAAACAAAATCGTAAACTTCTTTACAAACAACTACAACGAAATTTAATTTCACGATACGTCTCGCGGACGTAGATTATCTTTCTAGGGTTAAATATTATATATGTACCAGGCGAGGACTTGTTCATTGCTGTTGCCAAGCTTGCGAAGAAGATTCCGGTGAAGTATATCCTGAATTCAATGTTAGGGTGCGTATCCACCAAGGTCTCGAACAGTGCGCGACATCAAAAAATAAAAAGCTTAAGTACGCGCGAACATTTTGTGAGACATTCATCCAATGAAATATGTCTCATACAAAGTTCGGAGATAGTCACCGCACAAAATTACTGTTGCAGTACATAAAAGCTCGTGAAGTGCTTTGATATACATGTGCGAAATTTCAAAAGCTTTTTGTCTAGAACATGTCGCAGACTTCGATGACAGATATAACTTTAAATTCAAAGTATACTCGTCGGATTTTTTCACTTGTCGGATGTAATGATGGGAAATTATGTTTGGCAAATCGGGGAAAATTATTTAAATTAATTACTTGATAATAGCTTCAATAAATTACTACAAATATGGACAAAGCAATGCATATATACCATACTTTAAAATAACTTTTTAATTCTAACAACCGCTGAATTAAGGGTATAGAAATAAAACTGGATTTGCTAGATGAGGAAAATAAAAAAATTTACAATATTTAAAGATTTGACTTAAACGTGTTATTATCCAAAGTCAAATGAATAAAATATAACGTTTAAACAACTAATACGGTTTGTGGAGTAAAGTTATATTCTAGCCTAGGGATGTAAAAAAAAAATTTGAACTTGTTGAGAATGTGTTAAAAGATGAGGAGGACAAAAATTGGAAACCCCAAAAATACATCTTTTTTTTTTGTATATGAACTAACTTAACGCATATTCGCATTGTCTGCACACCTGACAACAAATTTTATTCTTTGCTTTGCACCATAAAGTTTAAATTCTCGTTATTTTATTAAGCAAATTAATTATTTTCGAAATTTTAATTTTAACGATAATTAATACTTCTTCATAGAATGATACTATTCTAATAATTTTTCGGTATGAAAGAGAATGTTACAAAAGTCACATACATAGCTAGTTCTAATTTTTTGTGAGCTTTACAAACTATATAGTATTTTAACGTATATCTACGTTCGGTAAAATTTGAATTTGAATTTATTTGGATGTAAAAGATAACAAGAATAATCATTTACTGGAAAACCCATATAACTCCTGATTGATCGTGAAATTACATCATAATCCCGCCGGATATATGTTTAGGAGAGCTTAAAATTGTTTTTACGTGCCCTTTTGCATGTCCTTCCTAGCGAATTCAATTCAAAATACCTTTGCACTTAACTTGTCGCACGAAGTTTTCCATATCTATTTGAAAACATAAACGTATACGATGAGACAATGTTCGACTGCTTAACGCTGTATTCACCAATCGCCTTAGTCTCGACATAAAAAGCTTTTGTACGCATCTTTGTTTCAAATTTTGTCGCGCTGCCTCCACAAAGATACCTGTGCGCTGATGTCTCTTCAATATTCGAGACTCCTGAAACTTGAAAACTTTTGATGTGTATAGTGTAACGAACAATGTACACGTAAATTGCATGGGACAAATGATGGTGGATGCGCACCCTTACAATATATTCAGTAAACGTTAGTGATAATCATATTAAAGAATTAAAAATCGCAACTTAACTCATTAATGCGCAAAACGAGGATTTTGTGCACGCAAGTTCAATTCTACGATTCGAATAGCAAATTGGGGCGAATTTCCTCCAAATTCGTATATAAGGGGTTTTTGGGGGTGCTCTTTCGGAATCTGGCATTTGTTTTGCATAAAAACTGCAAAAACTCTATTATTTTTCGGGCTTTTTAAAAAAAGTGCCGATTTTTTTTGGTAATTTTTCGTCTCAAAGTCGATTATCTTGTCGTTGCTGCTATTGAATGATCATATAACCACCAGAAATCGCGGTCCGAATGTCTACACTTTCTCAAACCATGGTTTTGAATTTTTTTTTTTTTTTCTTTGGTTTTTGCAAAATGGCCATTTTGTACAGCAATGTAATAAAAAACTTTGCGATTTTTTTACACGAAAAGGATCAACTTTACAAAAAAAATTGATATGACGAAAAGTGCTTATAATTAGCCAAGGAAAACATGTAAATTTTTCAGAATTTTTTGGACTATTTTTGGTTTTTTGGATTTAGCCAATTTTTGAAAAATCCAAAAATGTCCCGAAAAATTCTGAAAGTTTTTTCATGATGAAATTTGGTGATATTTTCACTCAAAAAGGACGAATTATACGAACAAATTTTATATGGCAAAAAGTGCTGATAATTAGCCAAATAACACATGTGAATTCTTTCAGAATTTTTCGGGACATTTTTGAATTTTTCAAAAATTGGCTAAATCCAAAAAAACCAAAAATAGTCCAAAAAATTCTGAATTTACATGTTTTCCTTGGCTAATTATAAGCACTTTTTGTCATATCAATTTTTTTTGTAAAGTTGATCCTTTTCGTGTAAAAAAATCGCGAAGTTTTTTATTACATTGCTGTACAAAATGGCCATTTTGCAAAAACCAAAGCAAAAAAAAACATTCAAAATCATGGTTTGAGAAAGTGAAGACATTCGGACCGCGATTTCTAGTGGTTATATGATCATTCAATAGCAGCAACGACAAGATAATCGACTTTGAGACGAAAAATGACAAAAAAAAAATCGGCACTTCTTTGGAAAAAACCCATAAAATAATAATTAGGGTTTTTAAAGTTTTTATGCAAAACAAATGCCACATTCTGAAAGAGCACCCGCAAAAACCCCTTATATATCAATTTGGAGGAAATTCGCCCCAATTTGCTATTCGAATCGTAGAATTGAACTTGCGTGCACAAAATCCTCGTTTTGCGCATTAAGGGGGTAGTCCAGTGAAAATTTTTTTTTTTTTTAATTTTTTTTTTTTTTTTTTGTTTAAATCGACTCTACTACACCTCGAAAATACTCCCTTAAAATATCTAAGCAAAATATTGAATAGTTTTAAAGATACAGAGAGTTTTCGAGAGACGTGTAATCCGAGCGCTCGAAGGTCCCCTGGCGTGTTTCGGAGCAAGGAGGACTCTTGTATTTCTGTTTGCTCCGCCCATTCTTTTTCGGTTTATAACGGTCTAGGTCCTTCTGCTTTGTATTTAAGGTTAGTTATGTATGGAGCAGGCATCGCGTTATGTATGGAGCAGGCATCGCTGATTAAGGTAAAATTAATTTTTTTATCTTTTTTCCGCAACAAAAACTTTAAACGCGTTTTTCTCAAAACAGCATTTTTTGACTCGGCGAACGTCAGATCTCAGAGTCTTTCGCACCGATTGATCTAAAAATTTAGCTGTATATTTCTTGATTGTGTATCTATCGTCGGAACTAGAAGTATTAAAATCCATTGTTTATTTACAAAGTTATAAACAAATTAAGCACCCGAAAAACACCTGAAAAATTCAAAATGCCGCCATTTTGTTATTTTTTATTGAAAATTAATAATGCTAGTTCCGACGATAGCCAATGTTCTACAGATTAAAACCTCGTTTGAATTTTTTGTTTCAAATGAACCGTTGCAGAGATTCGACGTCCGCCAACAAAAATTTTTTTTTTTTGGAGCGGCCATTTTGTCGGGATGACTCATCGAAAACAAAAAAAAAAAGATTTTTTTTTGGGTATTTTAATAGTTGTACTATCATATGTCAAAAAGTTTTTTAATAAAAATTAATTTCTAATATGAAAAAAAAATCGTTGAAAAACAGTCGTTTTCACTGGACTACCCCCTTAATGGGTTAAAATGATCCAGTAAGTTGTAATCTAATTGAAATGTGTCGTAACCGATGGTCCGTGGACTCTAAAAAAGTCAGTCCGATTCTAAAAAAATACCAAAATTTAAGAGCAGATATAGAAATTATATATATAATAAAGAAAGAGGACCACATGGGTATTTAAAAAACTCGAGATTCAGCAAAGCAACTGGTGTACTGGCCGAATATCAATGATGATACTGAACGTTTCATTATGACTTGTAGAATATGTGAAAAGTATCAGTATAAAAACTCATTCATGACTTTAACTCCACATCCTGTTCCGAATTTATCTTTTAATAATAATTAGTATCTCGTTTTAATAGACTACTTGCCAAAGTGGCTCGAATTAAAACCTCTCAAAAATAAGACTGGATCTGAAGTTGACAACATGCCTTTCTGGTCATTCGAACTTAAACAGTTTCCCAAGGACTGGAATTTTTCCATTTTTATTTCTAGCCCCTTATATCCACGTTCGAATGGACTTCCCGAAAGAGCAGTTTATAAAGTGAAGACTATTTGAAATAAATGTTTTGAAGACAACAAAGATGTAAGCAGTGCTCTATTAACTTATCGTAACACGCCCATTACTGGAGTGCCTTATAGTCCATCTCAGATGATAATGAGTAGACGTCTTCGTTCCAAAATTCCAATAAAAGAGAATTTATTAAGACCCGAGCTGTGTAACAACGTCGATAAAATTATAAAGGCAAATCAATTTCGCTATAAATATTACCATGACCGAAAAATTAAACCGAAGAAAGAAATAAGTCTTAGCAAGGGTGAGAACATAACCTATAGGAAAGGAAAAGAGTGTAAGCCCGATAAAATTCAAAAAAGACATGATAATCAGAACAGAAAATAACAAATCAGTTTTTGAGCCCTTATTAAAACTAATTGACCAGCGAAGAATATTCACTACCAGCAGTCGAACCAACTTTTACATCACCTAATAGCAACAATAATATTGAAGAAAACCTATCAGCTGTAACCGACACGAACAACATTAGATGTCCCGAATCTTCGTATTAAGTTACAAGATCTGGTCGTATTATTAAACCACTAAACAGATTACAGATTTCCTCTAGATATTTGTCAATTTGTTCGTAATTTAGAGCTTGAATAATGAGTTTAAACACTTAAACTCCGTAGAACTATTAATTTAGACATTAGGAACTCGAAGAATTTGGGATGTATGACATGAATTTATACAAACTGAAATTTAATATCGAATATTTATTGAATTTACTATGACAGGGAAGATGTTATACGAGTACGCAAACTTTGTAAGAATAACCGTAAGACTCACTGTAACTTGCAACTACCTGCTCTACGCAACGCGTTGACTGCGAGCCCGCAGGCCGCTAGAGGTTGTGGGTTCAATTCCCATGAGAAGGGGACCAGGGTTCACAAAAAGTGGTATCACAATGGGCCTATAATGGCCTAAGTGTGTCTTCGGACAGCCACATCAATGCTGCACTAGGATTGGTCAAAGGAATTTCACGACTGTTTCCCGAGTACAGCTTCCCAGGCGCGCGTTTCACAACTGTGTAATCTTTGTACATTAGTAAAGTCAGTTCTGTCCGATCACTCAATAAAGAAAGTAACACGTTTCCGGACCAAAGAGCTCTTTTATTATAATCGATCCCATATACATAAGAGGTTTGCTACTAAATTTTTGAGATAGACAAGTAAAAACGAAGATTCATAAGCGAAAATGGCTTTATTGTTTTTCAAAATATTTTCCTTGAAGATCAATACACTTTTGCATGCGTTTGAACCAATTTTCGAAGCAATTTTTCCAGTCCGATTGAGTTACCTCCAAATAATTTGATTTGAACCTATCAACCGCTTCTTCAGGCATCGAAAAAGGTTGACCTCGCTATTTATTTATTTATTGGTTTCCCTTATTTTTCCGAACACTTCTGGCAAACAAATGGCCGTGTACCATTCAGAATTGACCGTTCTACGTTGCTCTAATGGAAGGATGGCGACATGTGCAGTTATTCCGAAAAAACAGGCGACCATTTGCTTCGAAGTGCTTCGTGCGCGAACAACTTTTGTTGGATTTGGCTTGTCTTGAAAGACCCATACAGTTGATTTTTGTTTAGTTTCGGGTTCATATGCATAGATCCATGATTTGTCGCCTGTCACGATCTTATAGACGTCGCTTGAAGCACCTTCGATTGAATTTTTTTAACATTTGTTTGGACCAATTGACACGAGCCTTCTTTTGAGCAATAATAATAAAATTTTATGCAATATTGAATGTATGCGAGTGGAACTAATTCCCAAACATGCCTCAATCTCACGGTATGTCACATGACGATCTTGCAATATCAGTTCAAGCAAAGCATGGTTTTTTTCTGGCACAACAGTCGATTATGGACGACCTTCACGAAATTCGTCCTGTAACGAAGTAAGACCACGACTGAATTCAGAAAACCAGCGAAACACGGTGGCTCGAGATGGTGCTTCATCACCAAAATTCGCAGCGAGTTGATCGGCACAATGTTGTTGGTTTGATCCACGTCTAAAGTCATAGAAAATCATAGCACAAAAATTTTCACGATTAAGTTCCATTTTTTTAACAAAATTAATTTTTCAAGTATCTGTAAACAACACAAATATCAATCGTATGACAAAACGTTCTGAGTACGTTTACCATTAAAAATGGCAAACTTTACGATGACAATGTCAGATTTGACATATTCACACTGGTGTTGCCATATCTCAAAACTTAAGTAGCAACCTACTTATAATTGGCCATATCACATAAATCAAAGCGGGTTATAGTATATATCCTATGATCGAAATTAAACACGAAAATGTATAATTGGGTATTTTTAAGTTCGGCAATTTCAACCTTGAGCAACTTTGAAGAAAATTAATAAATAGGCGCTATTGATCGTTAATTTCGAATCTACTATTGAGATTTAGAAATTAAAGTACAGTATAGTAAGAGAGAATGATGACGCCTGCTTTCAATATTAAAGTTTCAATAATAAAGCTTTAACCATTTTCCACAAGTACAATTTCGTTATACATATGCAGGAATGAGAAGACCGGGTTGCCTTATAACTGACTTTAATAACTATTATAAAGTTCAATGACAATAATATAATTTCAATTATGTGGATTATTGCAGGAGCTACGGAACAACTTTCGACTGATGACAACTGATAACGACTGATGCTTATCGACTGATTATCAGTGCCCTTTTTCTGTGGTCTCTGACCGCTACCTTGCTCGCTAACGCCTTGCTGACCAACCGTTTATCGTCCCGAGAAGATTCGGCAGCAAATACTACTGTGATATTAACATTGATCTGTGATATTAGAATTAGTCTTTGTTTAGATTTAGATTGTGTTTTATTAGGATAGCTTTAGTTTTAGTAAGGATAACATATACTCTCTGTGGATCTCTACACATATAATATGTATATGTATATCAATTTGTGGTAAAGAAGCAACAACATCATTTATAGCCGCTCATAATCATTCACAGTATTTATAGTTAATACATCCCCTTCACCTACTTCTAGGCTTGTGTGGACAGTAACTTTTTTCGAATAACAAATTAATACTGCTATATCGAAAAAGAGCCTCATATCCAACAAGATAAGACGGGAATCAATTTTCCAACATTTATCTCACACAAAACTTCCTTGTTTCCACTTACATTTGTTTGGATACGACGAAATGCCTTATCTCTGTTTTGCTGTTTACAAAATTTCTATACTCATCTTAAACGCATCAATGTGTGTACTTTCAGTATATATGTACATATGTAAATACAAATCCCATAAAATTATGATACATTGCCAGTCGTATCGTTTGCCAGAGCAAACGAATTCAAAATAGCTTTGTTTTGTAAAGAGAGGCCAGAAGGAGGGCATGATGCCGCGACAACCTCCGCAAGGAACATTGAAAGATTTACCCAAGTAACAAGTAGCCTTTTCTGGGGTCGAGTCAAAATCTTTTCATGTGACGTCTGACGTACACAAATAAATAGAGTCATTGTGCCGAGACAGCCTTATTTTGTAAATTCACTTTATAAAATCTCATGAAGGAAGAATTTGTGAAGGAAAGGGATTTTTGTCAAAAATCAAATGATTCTTCAGGCGCAGGTTCCGCCCAGGACAAGGACTCGGTTTGCTCCACGGAAAGCTTAGCAAAAAGCAGCATCATCGAGTTCAACGAGACCTACGAGGAGTTCTCGCGAACCAAGTCCGAGAATTCTATCGACAGCCTGAACAGATGTTTAGCGGTGAGCTCCTTGGCACCATCTTGGAATGGTCTAATCTTTCCGCTGTATTGCAGCTCCTGGCGTCCTCCGCGAGGCCGGCGGACATAAACCCGGAAAGTCCGGAAACTGCAACATTGTTTATTAATCTGCACGAACTCATGAGTACGATGGAATCCAGATCAGCCCTCTTGTGGTCTGCACTTGCACTGCTCGAGCAGGCCATCCAGAGCTCGCACATGAGGGCCGCTCTGGTGCAGAGGTTCAAATTTATGCAAGTTTTGGCGAAATTACTCGAGTCCGTCAGTAATCCAGTAAATATAACTTAAGCAATTTGCAGAAAGTCAAACAGCTCCCTATTTTGCAGGAGCGGGTGCTCCACGTCCTAGGGCTGCTCGAGAACATTTCGTACGGAATCTGCATATCGTGGCAGGAGCCATATTTGCCCCGCCTGGTGAAACTTCTTGTAAAATTCGTAAGCTCGGAAAAGGTTCGTCCTCTGCCCTATTTGTTTGCGCAGTGGTTTTTGATTCAAACGTTTTTAGAGCGGCTTGCGATCGTCTGCTCTTTCGGTCCTCATAAATTTGTGCCACAAAAATCTCCCGGCGAAATATATACTTCTAAGGACTGTTCCGATCGAGCAGCTTTTAACCGACATCCAATCAGAAGGAATTTTGGTAAGAAGTGCTTACATCAACGAATGCTCCATTGACTCTAGGTCTCTTTATTGCAGGCATGCAAAATGAGCTTCCTCCTCGAGAACAGCATGGAGCACATGTCAAAGGCACACATTCATAAATTTATTGAATTCACATTTTCGGAGGTGTTGAGATCTTTCAAGTAAGTTTCGAACCCTTGTTGTTCAAGTGGGTGCTGCCCAGAAGTTTGGGTCTTTTATTGACTCAAAATGCTCTTATTTACTGCAAGTAAAATGTCTTTACCATTCATGTTAGTTTGCTGTTAAGTATGATATTTTCTTCAGCTTCATTTAATTTTTTAATTCCCTTATATCTGTTCTGTTGTTGGGCAGTTATGTAGAGATGAGGTATTACATATACTACGGTGCTTTTTTTTCGCTACTATTTTTTTTTTGTTCAGTCCCATCTCGAAATTTTTTTGGCAAATACCTAAACAAAAATTCCTTGAAAATTGGAGCCCTTAATATTAATATTAAGTACTAGACCAAGGCGTATAAAGATTTCCCATATAAAATACACGTAAAATTTGATTTTTTTTCTTCAAAACTCTACAGCTCAGAGGCATTTTATCGTATAATCTTGGTCAATGATAGTGTTTCTTCAGAATTGAATCCTCTACAAAAGTGTATTGCGACGTAACCCTCACTCCCACCAGCGAGGTAGTACTGGTTACTAACCCCAATTTTCCATGAAATTCTCGCTTTTTGCCCCTACCTCGTAAACAACAAGAGGTACAGAAAAAGTGAATATGACAAACTTGTATCAAATTCAATTTCCTACAAAAAAGTTCTGAACACCAAATAGCTAACATCGATATTTCTTGAGATATTGGGTTTTGAAGTTAAGGTAGTGTTTCTACAATTTAGCTCAATAATCCATGAAAATTCTACACTACCTCAACTTCAAAGCCCAATATCTCAAGAAATATCGATGTTAGCGATTTGGTGAACTTTTTTGTAGGAAATTGAATTTGCTACAAGTTTGTCATATTCACTTTTTCTGTACCTCTTGTTGTTTACGAGGTAGGGGCAAAAAGCGAGAATTTCATGGAAAAATTGGGGTTAGTAACCAGTACTACCTCGCTGGTGGGAGTTAGGGTTACACCGCAAAGGACACTTTTGTAGAGCATTCAAACCTGAAGAAATCCTACCATTGACCAAGATTATACCATAAAATGCCTCTGAGCTGTAGAGTTTTGAAGAAAAATAATCAAAGTTTACGTGTATTTTATATGGGAAATCTTTATAAGCCTTGGTCTAATACTTAATGTTAATATTAAGGGCTCCAATTTTCAGGGAATTTTTGTTTAGGTGTTTGTCACAAAATTTCGAGGTGGGACTGAAAAAAAAAAAATTGTCACGAAAAAAAAAGCACCCTAATATATACACAACGGCAACTGTGTAGTTCTCACTTACAAGTCTCAAATCAGAACATTCATAATTAAGTCTCGTCTGTAGGAAAACAGCCAAAGTATAAGAAACTTAAGGTATACTTGAGAGCTCATAGCTCTTTAAATGTATCACTTAGTAGAGAACATCTTTTTGTATATACAATTGTCATGTTTGAGATAGTCCAATAAACTTGAGTTGAGTTGCTCTGCTGTTTTTTGGGGCTCACTAAAACGGACAGCCACTGGAACTGGTTGGATTCTTTTGCTTTTGTCTTGAGATTTTTTGTTAATGAAAATTTGACCGCCATTAGGTGGAAAATTCAAGGAGCTGGTCAACTGTGAGTTCGACTCGCGTGCAGAGGGTTCCAAACAATATTTTCTAGAATTCTATAATACCTAGGAATTTCGTTATAATTTTCCTATAAACTTTAAGTAAGGCGTTATATTCACTGATTTTTTTAAAATTTTATTTTCAGTACTTTCCGAAACACGTCTGAGGTGGCAGGGTGCGAAATTTTCGAAAATTTGTAATACGCTTTTTAGAATTACGAGAATATTCTTTTTCTCCACATACAAAGCCCTTTTAAATGATAACCCGTATGATACATACAATTTTCAAAAAATGTTGTAGTACAAAATTGTTATACGAATACTTTAAAATATTAACTAGTGAAAAATATGTAGCTTAATAAAAGTATTACTAAGCCAAATTTCAAGTATCTACGTCGCATGGTTTCTGACAACATCAGAACCTTGAAAATGTTTAATGATAGCGACCACTATTTACTTTAAGAACGTTTGTTGGTTTTTAGTTTCAATTTAACCTAAAAAAATTTCCAGGCTTCAAATATTTTATTTGTAACTTTCAGAACACTCTGTTTTTTTTTTTTTTTTATAAAATTTGAGGTAGAGACACATTAATGTATGTATCTGCTTTTAACATACCCGAGCCACAATAATACACTACTAAGTAGTGACTACTACTTTATCTTCTTCTCCAAAATAAATTCCGAAAAATAGGTATTTTTGGCCTTGGCTGTTTCCCTTTATTATTATTAGAGGTCTTTGCGATGCTTCTTCGACAAAACACTTTGGGCCTGAGTCAGCTCGATATGAGAAGATATTTTGCATATGAGTTATTTACTTCTGGGCTTAACAGAAGGAGCGTTCAAATTTGACCAAATTAAAGAAATTTGGCTGATCTGAAGTCAGAATTTTTACAGAATTATAATAATAAAGTGATTCATTGCATGGTTCGTCTTAAGGCGATCTTCTGGTCTAGAGGCATAAATTTTGGGCGTTTTTCTAAGCTCAATAAATAAAAACATTTTTAATATCCATTTGTTTACAACAAATTTATTGATTCTTTGAGAGTATGAGTATGAGTATTTGATTTGAAAAGAAGTTTAATTACATGAACTATTAGCGGCCCGTCCCGGCTTCGCACGGGTGGACATGATTTTTTTTATATTTTTACCTTTTATTTATATACATACACACAAAAATACAAATCTTTCCTCTTTATAATATTAGTGTAGATGTAGATTAAACACTTCTCAAATGTTTTAATTTGTTATATCCTAGAAATTGTTTCAACCCGAAAACCCCTTTATGGATTCGCCATCTTAGATTTCCAAATCTAAATAATATTCGAAATTAGTGACCTTAATATAATCATTGTACTAATTTTCATTAAAATTTGTTGAAATCGAGAAATTTTAGTCTCCATATTGGATTCGCCATCTTGAATTTGGAAGTTTTGCTAATATTCTAAAGTAGTGGCTTCAGAATAATCATTTTATGTACTACTTTTCATTAAAATCGGTTGAAATCGAGACATTTGGTCTCCATATTTTATCCGCCATCTTGGATTTGCAAATTTTGATATTCTAAATTAGTGGCCTCAGAACAATCATTGTATCAATTTTCGTTAAAATAAGATTCAAAATAAGTGGTCTCCGAATAACCATTGTACTAATTTTCATTAAAATCCGATGAAATCGGGAAATCTTGGTCGACATATTGGATCTTGGATTTGTAAATGTTGATAACATTCAAAATCAGTGACCTCAAGATAATCATTGTACTAATTTTCATTAAAATCCATTGAAAGCGAGAGATATTGGTCGCCATATTCGGTCCGCCATCTTGGATTTGTAAACTTTGGTAATATTCAAAATCAGTGACTTCAAAACAATCATTGTACTAATTTTCATTAAGGTCCGTTGAAATCGAGAAATATAGGTCGCCATATTGGATCCGCCATCTTGAATTTCTAAATTGGATATAGCTTATGTTACTCAGGGTGAATGTAGCTTTCTAATGGTGAAAGAATTTTTGAAATCGGCACAGTAGTTTTTGAGTTTATTCATTACAAACATACACACAAAAATACACATCTTTCCTCTTTATAATATTAGTGTAGAAGTGTAGATAAGCTGGTAAAGGGAAGGGGGTAATAAAAAGGTGAGGTGCTGGTTAACACGAGTGCAGCCCTTCTTATCATCTGAAAACAAATTTGAAAAAATGTTCTTAATTAGTAAGAATGTCGTTATCGTCCCTACCCGCTGTCTGAATAAAAAAAAGTCATTTTTCGACTACTTTTTTTATAATAATTTAATTTTTAAAAATAATAAAAAATAATTTGGACATCAATCTGGTAGGGACAATAAAGAGTTATGTATTAAAGGCTGGTGCAAAATTTGAAGTTAATCGGTGGAATAGAACTTGAGAATCTCAAGTTGAGATATCATGTCGACCGCGATGTAAAAACTGTTTCGAGAAAGACGCGTTTAAAGTTTTGAGCTCCGGTGTGACGGGCTTAATTGCCACGTCACTAAAATAGCTGTAAGTCCGTAAAGTATTGGAATTTTAAAATTTCCTTTCGAGAATATATTCTAATACTTTAAGAAAATAAAAAAAATAAAAATTGATTTTATCCAAATTCTAGACCAGACCCTTAACCCATTAATGCGTACAACGAGGATTTTTTGCACGCAAGTTCAATTGTACGATTCGAATAGAAAAATGGGCTGAATTTCCTCCAAATTCGTATGTAATGGGTTTTTGGGGTGCTCTTTCAGAATCTGCAGTTTGTTTTGCGTAAAACTTCAAAAACACTTTGAGTGATGAAACTTGGTGATATTTTTACTTAAAAAGGACGAATTATACGAATAAATTTTATATCACAAAAAGTGCTTATAATTAGCCAAGGAACATGTGTGAATTTTTTCAGTATTTTTCGGGACATTTTTGGATTTTTCAAAAATTGGCCAAATCCAAAAAACTAGAAATAGCCCAAAAAATTCTGAAAAAATTTACATGTTTTCCTTAGCTAATTATAAGCACTATTTGTCATATAAATTATTTTTGTGTAGTTGATCCTTTTCTTGTAAAAAAATCGCGAAGTTTTTTATTATATTGCTGTAAAAATAGCCATTTTGCAAAAACCAAAGAGAAAAGAAAAATTCAAAACCATGGTTTGAGAAAGTGTAGACATCGGACCGCGATTTCTGGTAGTTATATGATCATTGAATAGCAGGAACGAGAAGATAATCGACTTTGAGACGAAAAATTACCAAAAAAAATCGGCACTTTTTTGAAAAAACCCAAAAAATTATAGGGTTTTTGAAGTTTTTATGCAAAACAAATGCCAGATTCTGAAAGAGCACCCATAAAAACCCCTTATATACGAATTTGGAGGAAATTCGTCCCAATTTGCTATTCGAATCGTACAATTGAACTTGCGTGCACAAAATCCTCGTTTTGCGCATTAATGGGTTAATATAACCCCTTAAGCGGTCAGGATTTTCAGAAAATCGATTTTTATTTTAATTTATTTTCGTAATATACATATATTTAGGTACACCCACAGAAAATGTCATGTCAATCCAGTGAATATTCTCGAAATTACACGCATATTTGTAATGACGTGTCCGAGTTTTTTTACTATATGTAAGGTGTTTCTGAAACCTTAAACACGTTTTTCTCAAAACTGTGTTTTCACATTTTAACATAAGCTTTTGAAGTATATTTTTTAGTAATTAATCGAAGGTTTTTTCTTTCCGATAAATATTTTCCATTTTATAAACAATTTAAGGCCAAATTTTTTGTTAAAAATCGATTTTTTTTTTAAAGAAGCTGCCATTTTGTCAAAAATTCTTATTTTGCTTATTCCTTCGATTAATTATAGTCCAGTCAAATTAGCCCTTAAAATAGAAGTAAGGTTACAATAATTCCCATAGAGCTAAAAATTGGTATGAATGTTCAGAATACTATTATAAATGAATTGTGAAAAGTCCCCATCAATCCCCCTTGTGCAAAAAATTTTATTGATGGTGAAAGTTTGCAAAAATAGGTTTTTCGCGTTTTTCAGCTAAACGGTGAGTTTTACAGCAAAAATAGTTCAGACAAAAATTGTAGATCATCCAATTCTCTACAAAAAATTTCTCTACACTTTTTTTCATAAGTATTGCCATTTCCGATATACAGGGTGTTCAGAGGTGGGAGGTCAATACTGAAGGGGGTGAAAGGTCAGACCGAGACAAGCAAAAAATCGTATGGGTGGGGGGGGGGGCATCTCGCACCGTTTGGCAGTTACAGGGTGATTCGTAAATCAGGATTTTGCCTTATATGGGAACCGCTCTTGTATTTTTATCTTTTTTTCTACGCATCGCAGCGGCCCCAAACTGATTTAAAAAAATCACTATGTGGAAGCCCTTTCCAAAAAAGTTTACACCACCCCCCTATCCCCAACCCCTTGGCCACAATCCCCCCTGGAAGTTGAAAAAATTAACTTTTATTTCACGATTTTTCACCTCTCGCCCCACTTTTCTCCGAAATTCATGTTATTAACATACCTACTTTTTATTTTTTTTAAGTTGCCTATCTAATTACCTTTCCAAAAAGGTGCAACATGCCCAGGTAGAAAAGGGTTGCAAAAGTCCTGAAATTAAAACATCCTCACAGGTACCTATTTACTTTATTGCACCATAATGGAAAAAGTCGTTAAGTAAACAATTTTTATGACAGCAAGTTCGGAAATGTTTGTTTAGGAAACAGAGGTAGTACATTTTTATTATTTCAGCAAAACAGTAATAAAATAATAAATGTAATCTCGTTAAATAGCGTTATTAGTTTATTATATCCAGTATTGACTCTTAAGTATCCTGACGCTCCGTTTCTAATACCTCCTATGAATTATGGTATAAAAATGGGTAAGTTTGAAAGGACATTGACCACAGTTGAAGAAGCAAGCGATAAGAACGGGTGTTTAATAGAAAAAATTAAGATAAAATGGCAGAATTCAGTGTTGACGAGTATGCCGATATAATTTACGTGTACGGTTTAGTAGAAGGAAATGATAGTGAGGCCGTACGAGAATACCAAAGGACATTCCCGAATCGGCGGGTACCCAACAGAAGGGTATTGTCAAGGACTTTCAGAAGGTTAAAAGAAACCGGAAGTGTAACCGCCCCCAGAGCAGAAATGCGAGCAGGAAAATCGGCCGATTCAGCGGAGCCCGACCAACAAATCCTCAACATCGTCAGCAACAGCCGTGTAATAAGCATCAGGCAGGTCGCACGAAGGTCAGGATTGTCTTCAGGGAGAATTTGGACCGTTGTGAACCGAGAGGGTATACATCCATACCACCATATCCCGGTCCAAGCACTACAGGAAGGAGATTCCGAAGGACGATTGCAATTTGCAGTTGGCTGCTCGAGTCTGACATCGAAAACAGAAGGTTTCTAGACCGAATTCTGTGAACGGATGAATCGCAATTCACCCGGGATGGCATCACAAACTTCCACAACCTCCACACCTGGTCAGATGTGAACCCACATAGGACCAGGTGTCGGTCCTTCCAGCAAAGATTTAGTGTCAATGTCTGGGCTGGCATCATCGGCAACCAGTTGATAGGACCCTTCATCTTGCCCCAAGTGCTGAATAGTCAGCTATACTCGGACTTTTTGGAGAATACCCTTCCGGATCTGTTGGAGGACATCCCCCTGGCCACCAGAAGCGCAATTTATTTACAGCTCGACGGAGCACCTGCGCATACTGGGAACATTGTTAGGGCAAGGTTAAATGAAAATTACCCAGAGCGCTGGATTGGACGAGGTGGACCGATTCCTTGGCCTGCTAGGTCACCGGACCTTACTCCACTGGACTTTTTCTTATAGGGAATGATGAAAGATGATGTTTACTCAAGAAAAATCAACACCAGAGAAGAATTAGTTACCAGGATTGGGACTGCAGCCACGAAAATACGGGAGAGACTGGCTACCATAGACCTCAAACGTGAAATAAAACGAAGGCTACTTGCATGCATCGAAACTAGCGGAGAACATTTTGAACAGCTTTTAAAGGACAAACGTTTTAATTGTAATTAGTTTTTAAGCGAACAAAATGTATTTTTTAGTTAACTTAAGTATAATTTCTTAAAAATTAGAATTTCCATGATATTCTGTAAAAGGATTTTTGTAAATAAATTTTCATATCCTTTTCCTATCTGGGCGTGTTGCACCTTTTTGGAAAGGTAATTAGATAGGCAACTTACAAAAAATAAAAAGTAGGTATGTTAATAACATGAATTTCGGAGAAAAGTGGGGCGAAAAGTGAAAAATCGTGAAATAAAAGTTAATTTTTTCAACTTCCAGGGGGGATTGGGGCCAAGGGGTTGAAGATAGGGGAGTGGTGTTAAACTTTTTGGAAAGGGCTTCCAAATAGTAATTTTTTGAGATCAGTTTGGGGTCGCTGCGATGCGTAGAAAAAAAGATAAAAATACAAGAGCGGTTCCCATATAAGGCAAAATCCTGATTTACGAATCACCCTGTAACTGCCAAACGGTGCGAGATGCCCCCCCCCCACCCATACGATTTTTTGCTTGTCTCGGTCTGACCTTTCACCCCCTTCAGTATTGACCTCCCACCTCTGAACACCCTGTATAGCGGTTCGAAAAATTGAAAAAATTATTTTATTCATAATATGCACGTTAATGCACTTTTAAATACATTTTTTAACCGTTATACGAGTAAAAATATGAGTCCCTATGTCTTATACATACAAATTATAAAATTCTTAGAATATAAATGAACGTGAAAAACTCTGCCCCTATTTTTAGTTAGTCGCATGGCCTTGAGTAACATCTGTCTTCCATTCAATTGTCAGCGTGGCGATGCTCGTATACCTGCTCCGTTTCAAAGGTCTCATACTCAACAAAATACTATTATGTCGGCTGTACACACTCGGCGAGAGACCCGGAGACCTGCCGAGAGCGAGTGTGTACAATAGAGCTCTCGTCTCGTCTCGCTCTCTCGCAGTTGGCCTCGTCGCTCTCGGTCGCCTGTCGGTTTTTTGTACCGAGTCAAAGGGTCTCGTTGGGTCTCGTGTGTTAAGTACAACTGATGTAACGAGTGTGTACAGGATGTGCCCTTCTCTCGATGCTCTCGGTCGGACACTCGCTCTCGGGTGTCTCGCCGAGTGTGGACAGCCGGCGTTATATTTTGTAACAAAGTTTGTGCATTTTACTGTTTTTAAATCAAAATGTCGCAATTCCGCTTTATTTGTAGTCAACCTTTGACTGAAAGTGGAGTTGTTACTGTTGATCGTGGCATGAAAACATTAATTGATGCAAGTATTGAAAGAGGTGATGAGTTTTCGGAGTACCTGAAAGACCAGACATCTGTAAAAATTCATGTGCAGTGTCGTAAAAATTATACTCGGAAAAGTAGCATTGATGCCGTGAAAAGACAGCGCCAAGAAGAAGAAATCAATCATCAAAAATAAGTCCTCCTAATAGTATTAAGGCAATATTTTTGGTTTTTTCATTTTGGTTGATCCAGTCCAGGGATACCGTGCTCACCAAAAGACGCCTTTTTTTAGAGTTGCTCCAGAGATCAGCTGTTAAAAAAATTATTTGTACAAATAAAAAACATTAAAATACACTCAAGAGTTACCATAATATGTGTACAAATGTTTACATTAATAACTTAAAAAGTTCATCTCAAGAAAAATTTTTGAAAAATCAACTTTTTTGGACCTCCTGACTGTATATAACCCCTTAACAAAGACAATTGCAATCACATTACATATTTTGATTTCAACAATTATGGCTTGAAGTTTGAAATGGAGTTTAGTTCTCATTTAAACATTTTCATGTTAAAATTTGAATGGATATACATTTACGATTACTGGTGTTCGGAAGAAAATATAATTTAAGCTACTGATCAGTGACTACTCAGAGCTAGCTTAAAGAAAAAACGATTTGGTAGTGATACGGTATTTCGCTGTTTGTTGCAGCCCGAGCTAGTGCAGCAGGCAGTGCATACGAAATTTCGAAAATTCATCCTACAGACATACTATTGCAATTTTGACGACCGAGCAGCTAGCTGGCAAAACTACAAAAAATTCGCTTTCGATACAATTCTGCGACCACCAGATGAACAGACAGACTAAGGGATAGTTTTGTTTTTGCGAATTTTACTCTTCTACCGAAGTAGGTGACCTCCAAAAAAAAAACGATAAGTGTTTCGATCCGAAAAGCCAAGCTGATCTTCTCACTATGGCGCTCACAAAGGAGGGTTTGAGAGACAATCCCTATATCTGCCCGATTTACACATTTACTGACAATTTATGGTGCTTATTCTGGCAGTCGTCTCACCTAGTGAGATTTGTCACTTTCAGCTTTTCCTATTCTGATATGCTATTACGTGACAAATGTCGTAAAAATCGTCAAACCTCACATTTTTGGTTATTCTAGGAGTTGATTTTGACGACAAACGTCGTTGTGAAGTGACGAATATTGTCGAACGCTTTTTTCAGGTGACAAACGGCGAATACTGAAAAATTTGGCAACATGGCAGATAAAAGGTCAGTTTAAAGACTTGTTTTTACATAGGTTTTTCCGAAACTTAAATCGCACCTGCCTGAAATATCTTTTCAATTATTACAACGTATTCTTTTAGGGTTAGAGTCACGAACAAGAAACAGTTCGAGTTTAATAGAATTCATGGACCAAAATCAAAATCTTGCGAAAGGGTTAAAATTTGCTGTAAGTTTTTGTATTCCTAAAGCAAAATATCAGGATGAGTAGAACCAAATAAGTCGGAAGCTAAATAGCATAGGTCCTCCAGTCAGACAAATTTAGCATGGCAAAAAGTAAAAGTAAAAATTTCCAAAATATTACAATGCTTACATTTTCAAGTATGTAATGACTGGCAGTTAAAGGTAAAGAGAAAATTACAAGCCAGTAAAAAAAGAACAAAGTGCCACGGGGAGTGGACCAAATAATCTCCACAATTTTCAATGGCAGAAGAGAGAATTATACATTTCCTTACTCTCGAAAAAGTAGCCAGTTCCAGTAATGAAGAAAGGAGTTGTGTTATAAGAATCAATGGGCCCTATTATGGAAGTCGAGTTTGGTTGACTCAACTAGCGAAGACACTGTTTTTAGTATCACAGTCGACCAAACTCGACTTCCATAATAGGACTCAATAAGCAACCATTTGTGCTCGTAGCAATAGAGCAAGGAGTCCCGCTATAAAGACCAAAAAGACATTTTTTATGTTCCTAGTATTATAGTTGGAGAAATTTAGTTTGTTTAAATAAACTAATTAACATATTTTTCAATAATAATTTTTATTTAAAAGATTTTCTGGATTATCCATGAGAAATGGATTGGTCTTCTTCCTCATTACTGCTAGTGAACCACAACTCAATACTATTCATTTTACTATTATTATTATAACGATTCACGCTCTAATAGAACACAAACTTAACAGGGTCGCATTTCATTGAAATATCAAATCACACTCAAGTTTTACTGTTTAGATTTTTTTTTTTTGTTCAAATGCCTGCTGTGTCACATCACTCGACTCCTGGAATAGGCGAATGAATTTCATGTGACAATCAATGTGAGAAATCTCACTAGGTGAGACGACTGTCAGAATAAGCACCTATATGATTTTCATTTTATCTAATTTAAAAGCAACACTTAAATGCTTCAAATGAATTTATCTATTTTTTACTTTTCTGACATAATTTAACGGTTTAAAAAGCGATTATACTGTTAATGCTAATCTTTACAGCAATGCAAATGTAATGTTATGTGAAAGTATAAATTACCATAGAATTTGAGCAATTTGGGGTATAACTGTATTCATTCACTGATTTAGAATTAATTGGAAATTAATTCTGCAAAAAAGAACCGCAGGCACTTAAAAACATCACATTTTTCCATATATGGACGAATAAACACGAAAATTATTATCACGATGTACACATACAAAAAATTCGACTAATTAAAATAGCCATGAGCACTGCGGGATATGCCAGCCGCACTAAATTGTATTTATTCGGCCATTTTCAAATATCAGTATAATATTTACGTGCGAGTAATGACTTGCGATGACTTCGTTAATTACCTAAAATGATTTTCAAAGAGAGCCAATTTTCATGTAAAAATCAGTTATGATTTCATTTCATTCCACTTGCAAGTTTCATTTGCTGGCAGCTCTGCTAATTTATATCTTGATAACTCTCAGGAATTTCAATTCGGGTCTGTTAAGGCATTCGGTGGATATCTTCTTGGAGATGAAATCCAAGGCGGCAACTCAGGAGAGCTTTCAGGACTACCCTAACTATTGCCAGGATATCGGGATGCTGATGAAGGTACGGCTGCATTCATAATACAAAGTAAACACTTTTCACAGGTATACCTTCAGATAGTAAATCACATGACAGAAGAGGATGCCTCAGACATGGTTCGAGATTTCAAACTCGATTGGGCGAGCTGTCCCGGAATTTTGCTTGATTTACTGGACGATTTGGTCAAAACAAATAGTATTAATTACCTAAATAGAATAATAGCAATTTAGGTGCATCAAAGTGATATTTTAGGTAAGCAAGTAGAGCCTCTTCTGCCGACTATTGTTAGTTTGGCTATTCAGTGGATCAACTGGGACAAGGCTGGCACGAACGCACTGCAGCTGCTTACTACAATCATGCAGATGAATGGTAATATAGCAAATAATACTACACATGTCCCTAATATATAGTATATGTAGATGATTACACTAAAACAGGAAGACTTTGACGTAATTTAGCATGGCTTGTAATGTCACTTTTGCATGTTGAGTCTTTTTAGCTGGTAGCACCGTTAGTTTTATCTAATAATTTTAGCTAAAAATATTGCTGTATCCTATATAATTATAACAAAATTAAGACTTTCTGGAATTCCAGGCACTTAAATCTTAAAACTCTCAATAAATGTAGGTATACGAGGTCTGTTCAAAAAATACGTAGACTGACGTCATAAAACCAAATATAGTTAATTTAGAATTTACATGTCTGGGTCCCCTTCAAAGTACTACTCTCCCCGACGCACACACTTATCCAAATAGTGTTTCCACTTTTGGAAACAGTCCTGGAATGCTGCTCTTGTGATGCTCTTCAGGTCTTTTGTTGCATTTGCCTCAATCTCAGGAATCGTCTCAAATCTTCTTCTTTTGAGTTTGAAGAACAAGAATAAATCTCAAGGAGCGACGTCAGATGAGTAGGGTGGGTGGAGAAGAACAGAGATCGAGTGTTTGGCTAAAAACTCGCGAGTACTGAGGGCTGAGAATTTCATAGCAACTGTTTGCTCGGTCAAGTCACTCATTCCAAAATCCGCCAAACGAAACAAAACACGTCACAAACTACAGCGTAGCTAATCAACCAATAACGACATTTACAATAAAATAACTGCCTTGTATACAGCTGATCTGTATACAGAGGGAGACACCAAGTGGAACCAACTGGGCTTGCGTAATTCAAAGAGTCTACGTATTTTTTGAACAGACCTCGTACAATGACTAGAAATGAGGTAGCGTGCTGACGGTTAGTCTAATAATGATCGGATATGGTTCAAACTTCAGCAGGAAAATAGTGCTGTCTTTTTATGTAATTTAACTTCATGTGGTTATAAGACGTCCGGTGGTTCTACAAGAAACTCTAAAAAGCCTAAGAAGCTTTAAAATAGTTTACATGGCTTTTTGTTTCCGTTTTGCTAAAACAGATGTACCTATACTAAAAAAAACAAAAACGAAAAACGTTTTTTGCTGTACAATTAGCTTTCTATATAGCCTTTTTTTAGCTATCTGGGATGAATATAAAGCGAAATACAAATCTCTGAGTTGAAATATAAAGCATTCTTACAAATTCTTAATCGCCCTAAATTCATATAATATCATAAAGAGGACCACATTGTGAAATTAAGCCATATATTTTATATAGAACGGAATATCTCAGTTCAGAACTCGTTGCAGAAAATTCAAGATTTTAGATAACTTTTCTTTTTTCATAAAATCGTAAATGTTTCGGACTTGTAAAATCAAGAAAATCTCAAAAACTTTCCAAAGCACAATTTTTATGAAAAATTAGACTACTATCGCGAGAGTCTACTATGAATCGACTTTAGGTCGAATTGACTAAAATCGATAAGTTAGTATCGCAAGAGTCGATTTCCAGTGAAATTTTTCTATTTCATAGACTTATAAAGTCTATCGACATTATGTGCTTGATTTCGAATTAATGTTTGCTTTGCGTTGGTGCTGAAGAAGACTTTTCTATTATAAGAACTGTTGTAACCTCTGGTCGGGTGCTCTTATTTTAATATGTTTTCCGTTGATGCATCGATGATGACTGGGAGTCCACTATTCTCATAGAAACAGAGTTTAATAGCTTCCTCTTCTTCCTCTTTTGAATAATTAAATCCATTTTCGTCATAAACGTTCTTCAAAAACATGCTACATTTAATTTAAAATATAGGAGACAGTGGCTTTTCCAAGTCTTAAGGAGAAGTCATTTGTGAGCTTCTTTGACTACAGAACCTCAAGAAACACGCAAATTTTATTATTGTTGGTACTGATAAAATTCTTTCCTGTTTCCTCAACTTTGGTTCAATTTCTGCTAATATTTTCACGAACATATCTTTTGAAAATATAAAACTCTTCTTGAATGTAAATACATTACATTAAATGTTAGTATATGAGTGCATTTGTATATTGTTAGAAATGGAATGGATGGTCATTCGTTTCTAGAGGATTAGAAGGTACTCTCTAAGTTTTCCTTCTGTGAAGGGTTATCAAAATATCATTTCTTTGAACATCGTCTATTTCGTCTGCAAAAAATCGAAAATGAAATTCTAATTGCAAAAGTGATATAAAAAAGGAACTGAATAAATAGAAAAGCAACGGACACATGGCACTAACAAGGACACGTTCTCAGGTGTGTCTCACCGATTTTGATGAAATTAAAATATGTTATAGAGTATCGAAAAATAAGAAACACGTTTTTTTTTATCTGCGGATACGCACATTTAGGGTGTGAAAACCAACTCTAAAATTTACCTCCCAAAACAGTTTTTCCTAAATATTTCAAGTTCTAATGAATTTTTTCGAATGAAACAAAATGGAAATGATGTCTCATAAATATACTAACCTTTTGTAAGTAATGCGGTTTCCCGGGGTGGCAACCCTTATTTTTTATTGCAGAAAATCGTTTTTTTTTTTTTTTTATATTTTTGCGTCACAAAAATAACAGTTTTAGTTAAAAATCATAGAAAAATATTTTTTTACATACGATTTTGAAAAATAAAGTTGACATGTTTTTGCGTTTTCGTAAAAAATGCTCCTCAAGGGGGTAAACAACCCCTAGCACTAATACGTAAATGATGTATATTCTTTCAGACATCAGTTTTTTCGTGAAAACCAGTATTAAGGGGTTTTTGGAGTCGCTGATTACGTATCTGATGTTAAATTTAAAATATTCAAAATGGCGGATCCAACATGGCGGACAAAATTTTGAAAAATACACCAATTTTTATAAAAAAAGACAATAAATAAAAGTACCCCCTAAATGTGCGTATCCGCAGATAAAAAAAATACCTGTCTCTTATTTTTCGATACTGTATAACATATTTCAATTTCATCAAAATCGGTGAGACAACCTGAGAACGTTTCCTTGTAAGAGCGACACAATCTATGGCCCTGTTTATTTGCATACATTTGGCAGAGCTAAAATAAGAGGCTGTGCTAAAGTGCACAAAATCTCTGATTATAGAAGTATTTCCGGCTACTTTAGCTGAGAATTGAAATGCAATGAGTAAAATGCAGACAAGCTGTCAGTGTCGTCACACAGTTTGATAGGAATACCTTGAATGCAGAAAAGCAAGTAATAACACAGGTCTGCGAATTAAAAATATTTTTGCCCTTCTCTTATAGCCGATTATGGGAGTTTGGAAACTCCGAATTACGAATCTGAACTCTGTTTTTTTTCCAACACATCACGTTTTTTAGCAAAATAGGGTTGAAATGCACAAAATAATTTATTTCGGCCACTTTTAAAAATTCATTAAAAAATAACGGAAAGTGGAGAAAGCTCGTAAAACGACTCAAAAGAGAGCCTGAATATATAAAATTCCACTAATCTATAGCGCTTATAAAGCGTCTTCGGAAATAAGATGTTCATGAGCGTGCGCAATCATTTTCATTCAGTATCTATTGTATGAAGTAATCAGCTTATGGACAAAACTGAATTCCACGGAATAATTCGAAAAGTATTAAATCCTCTCGTATTTTAATATAATAACTACAGGTTCATATTTTTATTTGTACTACTTTACAAGCCCGTGTGATAATTTTATTATTTTTTAATTTGCAACAATGGCCAAAACAGGGTCTTTTGTACTTTTCAAACATATTTTTTTCAAAAATGTGATGTGATAGAACTTTTTCGTTTGCGAATTCTTGATCTATAGAATAAATACTATCGAAATGACTATTTTGTTTTGTAAGAGGAAAACTATCGTAGGCCTGTGTAATTTGGCAGTCTTAAATTGGCAGAGTTACGAAGCATGCATATAAACAGGAAAATCAGGTTATGGGAAAATCATGCATTTGAATTTGTTTCTTTAAAAAGCTAAAGTTTTTACTAATCATTACTATATGGCATTATTAGATTCATTTATGAAAAAAGTGGAGATTGCCAAACAGTAAACAGCCATTGGCACTATACCACTCACCGAAAGAAAATTGTATTGCGTATTTTCTGGCAATATCCCAGAATTTTCTGATAAATAGTGCATAATTTTGCATAGTGCTTAATTTTGGTATTATTTTTGATAAATACAGGAATTTTAAATGACCAGCAACAAATGTTAGCATTATTGCCTAGTTAATTCAAATATAACACCTTGTAATAAAAGGGGAAGTTTGAAATAACGCCGTAGCATAAAACAGAATTTATTGAAAATGAAAATTAACACAAAACAAAAAACAAATTCAAAAAGAGATTTAAAAAAAACGGCTTGCGCTGTCCAGGAGTGCAGGCGGGGCCGGGCTGGGCCGAACATCACTTTCCGATACTCTGCAAAAATAAGAAAACGTATGAGCATTCACCAAGAACGCCCAGTGAGTGGTCCCTAACTGGCCCTAATGGTCACTCACACCCACACACACACAAATGGGAACAAATCCCTTCTTTTCTTACGGGAACAAATCCCTTTTTTTCTTACGGGAACAAATCCCTTCTTTTCTTACGGGAACAAATCCCTTTTTTTCTTACGGGAACAAATCCCTTTTTTTTTCATTGGGAACAAATCCCTTTTTTTTCAAAGCATTCACTCCACATATCCCACATACTCATGGTATTACATTCACCACTCACCTTATTTAATTTCAACTTAATTCAACTTATAAATTCAACTATTTCACTATTTTCTTCTCTGCTAACTGTATCTCTCGCTGTCTACACTGATACTGGCCGACTTACCCTGTTTGGGGAGATCGCTCAGCTATCCCTAACAAAGAAAAATATACCTATTCTAGTCTTTCCCTAATTCCGCAACAACATATCCTAGGCGACCCATTCGGGTACACCGTGGACTTTATTACGGTCGCGGTCCTAAATAAATATTCCGGCGCCCGATGCGCGATCAGCTAAATCCCTTTCCTTCTCGCATGCACTTATCTAATTTTCACGGACGTATTTTCTCCGTGGCCTCACATCATGCACCGTCAGGAAAAAGTCTGCTATTCTATTTTTAGCTACCTAATAAAAGACCTGTCTAAACCTGTGCAAGTTCTCGCTATCTTGCGCAGAAAATTTTATGTTTCGAATAAATCAAAGGAGGTTTTTGTTTTTAGCGTAACACTTGTTAATTCGTCTAGGACGAATTTTTTATTTCAATTAACCAGATCTTAGTCTAACTTTCCCAATTTTGAACATATACACTCACAGGCACAATTAACCGCCCGCTTACACCATCTCTAAAAAACTATGTTTCTACATTCTGGCTCACAACTCCTCCAAATCGTAACCGATTTTCTTCATTTAAATTTCGTATGAAAGCCCCCCCCCCCCCCCCCCCCCCGCGGCTGCCATCTCTGCATATTTATAATTTATTTATTTATTTCCCCCGTTCACCCCTTTCCCTTCAAATTATTTCTTAATGTGCCAATCTCTAGAAAAATTACTTTTCTGCATTCTGGCTCAGAACTCCTCTAAATAATAACCGATTTTCTCCATTTAAATTTTGTAAGAAAGCCGCCCTTCGTGTATTTATATTTATTTTCCCCGTTCACCCCTTTCCCCTCAAATAATTTCTTAAAGTGCAAATGTCTATAAGAATTACAGGTTAATTGTGCCTCTGAGTGTAGTTTGTACATTTCAACTCAATCGGTTCAATATTTTTTTCATTTTATGGGAGGTGGAGGGTACTAGATGCATTCAGTGGTCGGCAACCAGGTGCTTGTGGCCAGACACTAGAGCAAGTTGTGCTTTTTCATTATATTTTACCTATCTTGAAAACCTACGGGAGACAATTTTACTCAGCCAAAAACAAACAAACAAATTATTTAAATCGGCGATTGTACACAGGTTAACAATAAGTTATATTTAGCAAGCGTTATGTGGCCGAAAACTATTGCAGAATATATATATATATAATATCGCCATTGGTTTCATAGATGGGAGAAACTCAACATTTTCACTTTTGGAATGGTTTTTAACACTAGATTTGCGGGGCCCGTCAATTTGACTGATTTTGGATTTCGTGGCGAAACTTAAAGTCGTATTTAGTAATTTCTAGCCAAATATGCTACATCCAATTGACATAATAATACGAGGGTATGTCCTTGTAAATTTCTTATCTCTTGAGCCCCTGATTTAGAACAGAAATACATTCTGAAATTATTTTTTAGAATCCCTACAAATCAAACAATAAGGGCTTGGAAATCTAGTGTTATAAATTGAATTTTTAATTCCTCCAGGCGACGCAACATACTTGAGTGCGGTACACGACAATATCATCGAGCACATCTCTTCTGTACTTGTGATTCTTCCTCAAATGAAAGTGGGACCAGCACAGAAAACTGCTTTACTAAAGCTTGTTGGTGTGCTCATCATGCAGAGCCCGTTGAGGGCGGATTATAACGAATCCATGAAAGGTTTCATTTTCGATACAATTTTCGCAGATTTTATCCACACCAATCCCAAAGAAGTATATTTTTAATACTTAGCCTCGAGCAGAAATGATTGTTTAATTTCTCACCTGACAGCAGAAGCCCATCCAGGTTATGGAGACGCAAATCCCGATGTACATCCGAGCGCTGGCAATTACAATGAGACTGACTGAGCTGCACCCTGAGGATATTTGGAGAAAGAATTTGGAATACCTCCTGAAGATGCCAGTCGTCCACTTTATAATTGCAAAAGGAATGTTATGCGAAGATGCAGGCATGTATAGTATACTCTCAGAATTCTTGGGATTCCCAGTTAAGCTGCATTATTGCTTTCTTTTTGCAGAAATATGCTCCATGGTGTTTTCTCTATCGAAAGCAGAAAATTTCCCGACTTCGGAAGTTTCAGAGGTTTCGGTTTTGCCCTGTTCATCCTCCGATCATCCCCGTCTGACCAATATATTTGATCCTTTCAGAAAATATCCAACCAAAGCCAACTGTTATCTGGCGATTCTAATCCCTCAACAAATTCGCAAAATTGTTTTGCCGGGAATTTTCCAGGAAACATTGTTAATATGCATTTGCAGGAGAAGCGCTTAGATGAGCTCATTACGAAAATGCTCGAGGCGCACAGGAACAAGGAGGTAAAATTTTGTCGAGTAGATTTCTTTTTATAATTTGTATACCGACAATTTCACTCCTCTGCTTATTAGATTGGCAGCGTGCTCATGTCTGATGTGATGGAACTCTTCGAGCTCAAGTTGTCTTTGTGCTCGAACGCAGAAAAGGATCTTCTCGTCAGGCTAGATGAATGCAACGGCGAGGTGGAAACTTTGTTCGCTCTGTACCAGATAAAATCTAATAACTTTCTATTTCCAGGTAACAACTTTATCACACAAACTTGCCATACTAACGGCGGAAGTTTCACGGTATCAAACGCAAACTTTCTTCCTTGAAATGACAATTAATAGGTAAGTGCCATACTTCTTTGTACCTACTTAACGAAGCACCTTTTTTGCACGCTCTTGTTGCGCTTCGCTGTACTTTGGAGTTATGCGGCTGCTGATTTTCATAATTAGATTTTTTAAAATAAATAATATTTGAAATCAACAGAGTGGTAATTAAGGCAGCTATAACTACAGTCCTTGTATTTTGGAAAAATAACGGATATTCGTAGAATGTCAAAACACCCAAGTGAAAGCTTGAAATCTAAGCTACATATGTACAGGGTGTCCCATAGGAATGTGTGAAAACTTATGAGCCACTATTTTTTAACAAATGGAGAGATCGGTAAAATGTAAATACTTTTTAATAAAGGACAGTCGTCATTTTTATTTCATATCCATTTTATTATATAAAAATTATATCTATTTAATACAAACCATTAATTTAAAAATATAGTAAAAAACGTGAATTATTAATAATATATATTTGTGAAATGTGAACCATCTACATAAAAGGTATCTACCTGCATTTCTTTGAATCTTCTGTCGCCGGAGAGAAGTACAAAGGGATGTTAGAGACCAAATCCTTTCTCATGCGAAAAAGAGGAGTCGCGTTAAATCTTCTTTTTTTTTTATTCAAGACGGAGCAGCACCTCATCGCACACAAGAAGTATCATCAATAAATTTTATGGCGATCGAGTTATTGGCCTAGGGTACCCACGCTTTGCTAGGGGAAAAGGAATAGAATAGCCACCTTACTCGTCAGATCTCACTTAATGTGATTTCTTTTTATGGGGCTACATTAAAGATCTCTGCTATGAACATAACCAAAAAACCAGGGCTGCAAAAAGTAAATAAACGAAACTGAAAGAACAAAAATGTACCTACGTTTCTGTGCACATAAACTAAACAAGTATCAAACGGAGGGTTTCTGTGCACATAAACTTATCAAACGTAAACCAGTGTATGTTTCAGTGCACATAAACTAAACAAAAATGTACCTACGTTTATGTGCACATAAACTAAACAAAAATGTACCTACGTTTCTGTGCACATAAACTAAACAAAAATGTACCTACGTTTCTGTGCACATAAACTAAACAAAAATGTACCTACGTTTATGTGCAAATAAACTAAACAAAAATGTACCTACGTTTCTGTGCACATAAACTAAACAAGTATCAAACGGAGGGTTTCTGTGCACATAAACTTATCAATTTCGTTTATTTGCTTTTTCGGTTTGTGTGCACACGCCAAGGAATAGTTTCGTTTCGTTTCGAATTTCTTTGCAGGGAGTTTATTAAACGAAACAAAGCGAATTTCCTACGCCCCAAAATCAAAGACAGGGAGTAGAGCCGGGACGAAGAATGAGGCCAGCTCTGAGCTGTATATAGTACCGGCCTTTGGAGGAGGGGGAGGGGGGGGAGGGGAGGAGGAGTGGGAAGAGGGGGGGGAAGCGGTAGGGGAAGGGGAAGGGGAATGGTTAGGGGGAGGGGGAAGGGGAAGGGGAAGGGGGATGGGTAAGGGGGGTGGTGGAAGGGGGTGGGAAGGGGGGAAGGGGGTGGGAAGGGGGAAGGGGCAAGCTCGAGCGGCGCCCGAGGGCGCCGGTCGATTTAGGGCGCCAAATTAATTAGGAACATATTAAAATTTCTCAGAAGAATAAGTTTGTTGAACTGCAAAATTGAGTAAAAACCGGAACGAAACCGCACGTTTAATTTAATTTTCCAGCCCTGGTTTCTGTGCACATAAACCTCGTTATTAGGAAATTCGCTTTGTTTCGTTTAATAAACTCCCTGCAAAGAAATTCGAAACGAAACGAAACTATTCCTTGGCGTGTGCACACAAACCGAAAAAGCAAATAAACGAAATTGATAAGTTTATGTGCACAGAAACCCTCCGTTTGATACTTGTTTAGTTTATTTGCACAGAAACGTAGGTACATTTTTGTTTAGTTTATGTGCACATAAACGTAGGTACATTTTTGTTTAGTTTATGTGCACATAAACGTAGGTACATTTTTGTTTAGTTTATGTGCACAGAAACGTAGGTACATTTTTGTTTAGTTTATGTGCACAGAAACGTAGGTACATTTTTGTTTAGTTTATGTGCACATAAACGTAGGTACATTTTTGTTTAGTTTATGTGCACTGAAACATACACTGGTTTACGTTTGATAAGTTTATGTGCACAGAAACGCTCCGTTTGATACTTGTTTCGTTTATGTGCACTGAAACTATTGCACGTTTAATTTAATTTTGCAGCCCTGCAAAAAACAGTTGAGGATTGGCAAGATCGTCAATGGCATTTCAAATGAAACGTTAGAACATGTTTTTAATAGTTTTAGAAAGCATAAGGATATTTGTGGCAAATTAGATGGTTAAAATATCGAAAATATATATCATTAGTAACTAACGTTCTTCACTACTTTTTTAAATTAATTGTTTTGTATTAAATAGATTTAATTTTTTTATAATAAAATGGACATGAAATAAAAATGACGACTGTCCTTTATTAAAAAGTATTTACATTTTACCGATCTCTCCATTTGTTAAAAAATAGTGGCTCATAAGTTTTCACACATTCCTATGGGACACCCTGTATATAAAGTGTAACTTCAAACCGGTTTTTCACGAAAACGCATCAAATCTTAATCCATTTAGAGCAGATTCTGGCAAACAAGGCTCTTTTGGCTCCCGAGAGCTCCCAATGTCGATTCTAGGAGCTCCTCATTGCTCCTCCAGATTCGAGTGAGAAACTCATCTTTCTATCCTTTCTTCTCCTTTCTAATCCTAAAGTCCCTTCCATTCCATAGATAAAAATATGGGTTGATATTTCTTTCATTCGCACTCATGGGGCTTATAGAGCGACTCGAAATTTATGCAGGTATACGGCTTCCTTGAAGGGAAATTTTTCTCAGCTATGATTAAGAGATAATGCGTTTATAAAAAAAGTTTATTTCGTGGAATGTTTTGTAGCAGTTTTTGAAGTTTCATTTAATAGCTTAAGATTCAAACTTTCATTTTAGCCAAGAAACTAATTCCTATAGCCAGCCATACACGCTCAGTTACATTGCACAATAAAACTGTGTAAAATATTGTGCAAAAACCTGCGCTAGATAGTGTCCACACACAGAGCAGTTAAATGCTCATTCATACAATTTGCTCATTTTTCGTGAGAGCCTCAAGGTTCAACACGTGAAGGATTCACTTTGAAGTAAATTAATAGCAACCCATGATGTGTTAAATAAAAGGATTAATTTACGTGCTATTAGCCGCTTAAATTTTAAAAGCGAAAAGAAATAGAAGGAAACGTTACAGCGAAAAGAAATAGAAGGAAAAGGTACATTTTTTTCACTTGAATCCATTTCTGCTGTCACACAGAACTGCACAGTTATATTGAAAGCAATTCATGCGACATGCGCATTTAACTGGGTAATATCGACGACTTTGCGCAGTTACAAAAATATGCTAACAACTGAGTAAATTGTGCATGTGACCTGAGTTTAAGTTTTTCCATCAGTTCTGATGTCACGGAATATCACTGAGCGTGTATGGCCGGCCTAATGTTCTACAAAATTTCCAAAAATAGCTAGAATACCTTTTATTTCACGTTTTAGGGCTATTTTTCTGTAATAAATGATTAAGTGAATGTATTGTCTTATTGTCATAAATATGTACTTATAATATTGGCATATGTGAAAGGCCTCTTGATAATATTTTATAAATAAAAAAATATTCCGTACGATTCGAATTTCTTGAGATATTTAAAAGCCAAACGTTTAAGGGGACCTTTACTTTCAAAATCGACAAAAAACACACTTTTTAAAAATTTTTTTTTTTTAAAAGACTATTATATTTATTATTCTGAAACCTTTTGTACATTATTGGTAAGATTATGAAAAATATAAAAAGAATTTTTAAATGCAACTTTAGTTTATTTTAATGCCTGCAGAGGGCATCATCCAAAATGCACTTTTAAAACGGCCCCATTTCTCTAGGACTTCCTGTAACAGATAGAGTAAAAATCTTTAGTGGATTGTTTTCATAAGACACAAAACTAGTACCTAAACCTAAAAAACCTTTTATTTTTAATAAATATATCATTTTATACACATTTTTCTAAAAAAGTTAAAAAACGACTATAAGTTAGGGGTAAACTAAACTCCGCATAAAAAAGTGGGGGGGTAAAATAATATTTTTAAAGGTTTAGTTACTAGTATATTTGATAACGAATCGAATGGCGTTTGGTTTGTTAAAATCGGTTGAATAGTTTTTGAGATACAGATGCGACCATTTTCAAAAATGTGATTTCGAGAAAAACGCGTTCAAAGTTTTTGTTATATAATTTTTATATATAAAACACGTAGAGCTGCCGTTACAAATATAGGTATAACTTGTTTTTCTTTTACGAATTTCTTAAAACGGTTTTAGGAGAGTGTTTGTGTGATGTTAAGAAGCATTTTTATGAAAAAAAAAAAAAAGATTTTTTCCGATTTTGAAAGTAGTCCCCTTAAAACTCACCCTGTATGTATTTAATTTTTTTTTTTTTTACACCATGTTTCTTTTAGGCCTCTTTGACTAATTAAAAAAAAAAAAAACAAATTAAAAAGTTGTTAACTTTATTCTGAAAAATAAATGAGAATTGATATTGAATTAGGTAAATAAATAAATCATTAGCCAAAATTTATAAGTTTTTGAGGTCAAAGTTACAACTCCAGACTTTTTCAGAAGTAAAAACGTTCTGTCCCCTTGGAAAATCAGTTGTCACTCTTTTAAAATTTTAAAGCTTTTCGTGCTTTTATGTTTTTTTATGCAAAACACTACAGTTTTTGTCAGTGTCACTACGTCAACCTCTTAAGAATCGACAGGTATTGTTTATTATCAACATTCTACAACGGGGGCATTGTACTATATATTTAACTACTTAGGGTTTCCATGCGGCTTAAGCTACTCCTACTACTTTCCCACTTTTCTACAATACAACAGAGAAAACCTTAAAAGAATTTATCGTATCGTATCGATTACGATCTAAGCTGCTATTAAAGCAAGAGAGAAACGATACGTACATGTTTCTAGTATTATGTTATTTGTGTTAAGGGCAGATAACGTTTTTGTGTCTAGAATGCCTTCTGCAAGAGGACCTCCTTCGTGAAATTAAATGTGAAGAAAAACCGCTCAGCGATTTGTTGCAACTTCTTTAAAACGCAAAATATGAAAATAAAAAAGTACTTAATTAGCAGTTCTTTTATGTTCCATAGACTGCGGACGGAGAAAACTTGCCTTGAAAAAGAAAATTCCCAGCTTAAGGGGGTCGTCGAGGATCATGAAAAGGCGATGAATGAAGAAAGTAGTCGCCACGTGGAATTAAGTAAAATAATAGATCAAAAGAACGCTGAGATAAAAGGTAAGTTCGGAAAATACAGTGCTGATGAACTTTCAAATAAATTCGACATTAGTGCTGAATGAAGAGCTGCAGGCGTCTGCAGCGAAAGCAGCAGAGCAAGAGGACGACCTGAAGTGCCTGCAGAATCTCATCTCCTCTGAGGTTAGCGATGTTCTGTTCTGCACAAACCCCGTGCCCTATATTTCCAAGCTGCTATGTTCTTTTTTTTCTCTATCTTACAGAAAGCCGAGAGCAGACAACTGGAAAAACGTATTGTGAATCTGGAGGAACTCACTAATCAACTTAAGGGACAGATACTAGAGAAGCAACATTGCATTATAAGCAATAATAAAGAAATTGAAGATTTGGCAAAAGTAAGACCTATTGCGCGAGTTACGACTTACCAGAAACTTTTCGCTTTCTTTTGCTTTCTTCCACAGGAACACTCCATGCTGCAGGAGAAGCTCAGTCGAACAGAAGTTCTTTTGGCTGAAAAAGAAAATCTTTTAGAAAATTATGCCAAAGATTTACGAGATGTGGACGAAATGCGCACACAAGTTGTGTCCATTATGCAGCGAAAAGGCCACCCTGCTCTTTGAGCTCTTTCTGATTTATTTTCTTGTTTATCTATATTTTGTTATTCGTGTATCTAGTTAACTGATTACTCCCAGTAGTATTGAAGTAAATTGTTATAAGTATGATTCCCATAGATCATTATCCCATAGGTCACATTCCCATAGATCACCCTCAAATCCCGAACTCAACATAATCTACCCCTGTCACGTGTATTCCCCATATGTATGTCCATCCGCCTTTCGTGTTGTCCGTCCGCCTTTCGGATTTTTCTCACCTGTGAACCAGACGCGAACGTTGCATTTTCTCACCTGTGAACCAAACGCTTCAGCATAGTAACTCAATTCGAGCGAAAAGAAAATTAAGAGGCTCCCACGAGGCGATAGCGTCCCGATGTGAAAAGCCACCTCGCGACACAATTGTTGCCAGTTGTTTGGACAACGAAGTGTAGAGCACTTAATAATAAGCCAAATAAATAATACAGCATTGCCCAAAATAAGTTCCGGAGTTTCAATAACAATATATTTTCTTCAACGTTTGAAAGACCAAACTTATTTCTGTGAATCTCATTTGAAAGAACCCTGCTTCACTCATTACTTCTTTCTGCTTCCACAATTACTGCCTACAAGTGTATTTAATACACCCAGGAATAGTATCTGGTTAAAACAAACGAAAACGTGATTTAATTCAAACATGTTTACTAGGGTGCTTTTTTTTCGTGACTATTTTTTTTTTCAGTCCCACCTCGAAATTTTGTGGCAAATACCTAAACAAAAATTCCCTGGAAATTGGAGCCCTTAATATTAATATTAAGTACTAGACCAAGGCGTATAAAGACTTCCCATATAAAATACACGTAAACTTTGATTATTTTTCTTCAAAACTCTACAGCTTAGAGGCATTTTATGGTTAATCTTGGTCAATGGTAGGGTTTCTTCAGAATTTAATGCTCTATAAAAGTGTCCATTACGGTGTAACCCTAACTTCCACCCGCGAGGTAGTACGGGTCACTAACCCCAATTTTTCCATGAAATTCTCGCTTTTTGCCCCTATCTCATAAACAACAAGAGGTACAGAAAATGTGAATATGACAAACTTGTAGGAAATTGAATTTCCTCCAAAAAGTTCTTGAACACTAAATCGCTAACATCGATATTTCTTGAGATATTGAGCTTTGAAGTTGAGGTTGTGTTTCTACAATTTAGCTCAATAATCCATGAAAATTCCACACTACCTCAACTTCAAACCCAATATCTCGCGAAATATCGATGTTAGCGAATTGGTGTTCAAGAACTTTTTGGAGGAAATTCAATTTCCTACAAGTTTGTCATATTCACATTTTCTGTACCTCTTGCTGTTTACGAGATAGGGGCAAAAAGCGAGAATTTCATGGAAAAATTGGGGTTAGTGACCCGTACTACCTCGCTGGTGGAAGATAGAGTTACACCGTAATGGACACTTTTGTAGAGCATTCAGTTCTGAAGAAATCGTACCATTGACCAAGATTATACCATAAAATGCCTCTGAGCTGTAGAGTTTTGAAGAAAAGTAGTCAAAGTTTACGTGTATTTTATATGGGAAGTCTTTATACGTCTTGGTCTAGTACTTAATATTGATATTAAGGGCTCCAATTTTCAGGGAATTTTTGTTTAGGTATTTGCTACAAAATTTCGAGGTGGGACTGAAAAAAAAAATTGTCACGAAAAAAAAGCACCCTAAATTGTTTACTCTTTAACCAGTTAGCTCTTTTTGATAAGTAGTCTAGTCATGAAGAAATGCCAATATTTGGTGTTATGACGAGTTTAAACTTCGCCGGTTGGACATGAGCGATGGTTTTATTGTTGGATTTTTATCAGCAAGGCTTAACAAAATTATTAAAATATTCCTTCACCTTTAGAATTTAGATACACACTCTTCAAAGAAGTCGCAGCAACTATCTGGTTAAAAGGCGTTAATACTAAAACATTTAAATTTTTTGTTATATTTTCAATCCAAACTGAAGAGTTAAGATGATTCAATTACCAAACTGAATATAACAATACAAAAAGGGGGAACGTTTAGATCAAACGTACTAGCTTTAGGGGAAATAACAATTTTCGTTTCAATGAAAAAGAGTCGAAACGTTCGAACATTTATAAAACCCGCTTGCTTTTAATTTGAAAGTAAAAGTTATGAACTATGTAAAATGATATAATGAAAAACCTTTCCATTAAAATTGATTTTTTTTTACCTTTTATTAAGGCCCGTTGCACACATAAGTCTTAAATAAATCTGTGATAGCACTGCTGACAGTTATTGCATGAAGTTATATTTCCTTTTACTTAATATATGACAGAATAATAACATCTAAAATACTGAAAGAATAGATATATCCACTTAAGAATGACCTATATATGATATTTTCCAATAGCTCAAGTCCTGTAGGTATTTCAAGATCGAAATTTTGCAGCACATGCTATCCAAAGTAATTGTGGAAAATATTAAAGCAACTATCGCACACGTAGGCTTCAATAACATTTATGAAAAATGCTGAACATATTTCATGCTCGCCCATTTCATACTTCAGTGGTTACTTTAAAAACTGCTGATGGCGGAAAATTTTAAAATCACCTCCTGTGAATTTTCCTCCTGACACCAGGGTGCATTTTGATTAAAGGAAAAGCATTGACGGTTCTTTTTATTGATTTTCAGAACGTGCGAAAAAATCATTTTTAATACTTCTCTGGAAATGGTTTCATGTAGCCACCCACACACAAACCTTGGATTGTGGGAGATGTTCTTAGGGACAAGTCAACTCTGTTTGCAGAAGTAACACATGTGTGCATAAGTGATACAAGGGCGCAGATGTATGTAACTAGAGTAAGAAAATTAATTCTACTGTAACGACCGTAGTTAAAATACCATGCCATCCCCTTTAAAAACATTTTACATTAATACCCGAAAAAATGAAATTTAAATTATGGGAACGCATGGAAGATTCAGTCGAAGTTTTATTGCCATTAATATCGGCCTAACGTATGCTTGGTACCTCTGCTTCGACACTCTGGCATCGTTCTTGCTGCTTGAGCATCAAAAAGAGCATGTCACGGGCACGACTTATCTTCCTCAATAAAAAGGAAAAATGTTAATGCCATCTACATACCTTCTCGGAGCAGAGGAGCATTTGTTCAGCTCCCCGGAAGTACCATTGAGCCTGAGAATTTTCCCCAGGAAAACATGAAATTTATTTACGACTGTTTTTTTTTTCCTTTCAAATTTTGTACAACGAATACACGGTGTGATGTATACCAGACACCTCACACGCGTTGCAGTCCAATTTGAATAAATTTAAATCAATACTTGCCAGCGTTCGAAGTTAATCAGCCGTATGCCGGCCTTTATTAAAAATTAAATCGGAGCAAGATACTTTGCGGAAATAAGGAAATTTTGAATTTATTAGTATTAAACGTTTGGTCTCTAAATTTTAAGCGATTTACAATGTAAATGACTGAAGTGTTAAAGATTAAAAGCTAATTAAAACTTTTATAGTACGGTATACAACACATCATGATTTACACTGAGAGAAAAAATACTAAAATATAATAATTATTACTAAAATACTTGTAATCAGTGTAAAAATATCTAACATTTTTAACATATCTAAGGCGCTGATATGGCCACACGACGACTGCATTATGAATGTTTTATTCGGCCACACAACGGCCGCACTGTAAAATATATCAAAATTTGGACTATTACATGTAAAGCCGAAGCTCCGTCACTTGAAGGCTGTAACGACAGTAGTCTCGGCTGAACCAATTTATAAATATACATACTACTTATCTACATAAATTGTTTATCCGTGGTACAGCCGAGGCGCGGCCGTTGTTTTGTATTCAAATCCGATCCTGATACGGCGTTTGGTGGTTAAAATACTTCACAGATTTGTTCTACTGCGTGTGGCTGTTAAATATTTCACAAATTATTTCTTCATGCGGTTGTTTCATATTTTTCAAAAATAGTTTAGACCGTATGCAGCTGTCTAGAAACAATACGGCCGAGGTACAGCCACCGTTAATTTTTACTCGGGAATTCTCACTACAACAAAAGTATTGGGTGTGTAAATATGACTCCGACCTTTCCCAACAGATGTCGTTTTTAGTATTGCTTACGTGTACTATTAAATGGCAACACTTTTGTTCCACAGTACTTTATGTCAGTTATCAAACGCACTACGTGACATTTGGTTGAAATATTAGCAACAAGTGCTTTTACCTCCTTGAAAATGTCGGTTTTCGTTCCAAGTAAACATCATTTGCGGGAAGTGCTATTACACTATTTTATTGCAAAGAAAAGTGCAGCGGAAACTCAGCGTTTGCTTGTGGAGATTTACGGTGAGCATGCTCCATCTGTCATATTAGCTTTTTCTATAGCTCTTGTTATTTAGGACATAGGGGCAAAAGCGAGAATTTCATGGAAAAATTGGGTTTAGTGACCCGTACTACCTCGCTGATGAGAGTTAGGGTTACGCCGCTATGGACACTTTCGTAGAGCATTCATTTTTGAAGATAGAAAAAAAAGCACCCTAATGCCATATACAAGTGCCTCATATAAAAAGGATAAAATTGCACTAATATTTTTTTAAATGTAGTCACGAAAGGTAGATTTTCTACTTTTTCGAAAAACTAACATTTATTTATTTTAACATTCACCAAATATTGTCAAAGATTCGGAAAAAAAAGATTCGAAAAAAGTATGTTACTGTTATTCTGTTTTCAAAAAATAATTTTAAGCAAAAATGTCCCTTTTATAACCCCTCTCCTATACAGGGTGTCCAAAACCACCCGTCTACCCCTTCTAAATCAACCAAAACTTTTCTTTCGCCAAGCCGATTACTCCATTTAAGTTAAGTGTGTACGCTCTTTCGATTGGAGCTCTGCTCAGCCTCCGGTTTCGACCGGAAGTACGTTATTTAGACCGGAAGTAGCTGCAAGTGGAATATCCAAACTGGAAGTAGACCTTTTAACTACGGAATTGCAATTTTTTACAGTGATTTCTAATTTTACGTCATAACTTGTACATGCCGGGTTTGGATGGGGAGGTGAAGGCGATAAAGTCGCCATTTAAACTCAGCATGCACAACTTATGACGTAGAATGTGAATTCGCCGTAAAAAAATATAATTCCGGATTTAAAGGTCTACTTCCATTACATTTAGAGGCCGAAAATGTTATTTTCTTAAAAAATGTAAGAAATGAAGGTTGTGTATTTTTCATTGTGGCATCCGAATCCGAGGTTAAAATATACCCATTCCATTTAAAAAAGGATACTTTCGGTCTAAATAAACGTACTTCTGATCGAGACCGGAAGCTGAAAATAGTGCCAACCGATAAAGCGTACCCACTTTACTTAAATGGAGAAATCGGCTTGCTGAAAAAAAGTTTTTGGTCGATTTAGAAGGGTATATATGATGTTGTCATCTTTAAGGTAAAGCAATATTAGATCTTTCAATCCAGCATCAAGCGCCAAATATCCCAGACTTTTTTCTAACTACATAAAATTCGAAGAAGCTCCACGTGCCAAAAGAATCTCAATCTTTCGACGGTTTAAAATAGCGAAAAGGACTGAGATAAACCCAGGAAAAGCCCATTAATGGTTGGAAAAATGTAAAATACGTCATCTCGGTGAAATGAGTTGTAAATAAAGAGGAAATCACCATCATCCCGGAGCCAATTACCCCGTAGAAGGGAGAGACAATAATCCCGACTAATCTGTCTGGTAATATTTAACCAAAGACACCGATTTTATTGCCACTTAGAAGTGAAATGTCTCACGCAACAACTTTTATCTGCTGGCGTCAATGCCTGCGGTTGAGCAGAGCCTGCAATATCGGGAAACATTATGTGGGCTCTAATGCCTCCAAGGGGGCGCTAAACGATTCCGAGTGCCGCAAACCATTAAATTGGCTTACAGCCTCAGCACATACATCATCCGGGAGCTCTGATGAAACAAAAGCGAAATCAACGAAACGCCACCGACCTTATAAACCTTCCAGATCGATGCAGCTCGTGCAGATGAGCCCAACCGCTCTCTCCGTGCCACAGGAGGCACCCATCCACGTGGCGTCATACATTTATCAAACGATAAATTCATAGGTTTTATTGTCGCCCGTAGACCGGTTCCACATACTTAAACCGCCGCATTGCTTTACAGTGCGAATATATCAAAATCCTTATCACGCACAAACACGCTCCCCGGGTATTTATTTGCCATCAAATCACATAAGGAGCCACGGTGGAGCGAAGTGGTCGGAAATGTCTTTTCAATTAACATCATTTTTGTCATTGGGAGGCTCGCTGAATTCCCAGCACGTTTCGGAACATTAATTCATTCACAAATGGCTTTCACCCTAACTCTATGTGCGCCGCTCCGTGTTGGACAGACCTAGGTCCTAGATCGGGGTCTGTTTTAAAACTTTACTTTTTTCAAACACTTGCCGTGCGAAGGTGCGCACCAGCAGTGCCTTTTCGGCGAGGCCCTACATTCAGTTAATTTGGGGCAACTTTGGCCCTAATAAAAACAATTTAGCTCATACTGGCTTCACTTGTTGCGTTTTTCACTACCTTTCTATGATTTCCAGAAGGCCACGTGTGAATGAAAAAAAGGGCGAGCAGCGAAGCGTACCAGAGGTTTGTTTTACAAAATGAGTTATTCTCGATGCAATTGAATTACACTTTTTACGGGAATATCCTATAGGGCGAGGTCGAACTAGACTGTGCGGTCGAACGCTTTTTAACATTGTTTTTTGTATGTATGTACGTTCCGTATCTACTCGTATGTACTAACGAGTCTACTAGGATGTATTGTGTATATCTCGACACTGCGTCTCAAGGTATTATAAAACAAGAAATATGACCAAAGTTTCAAACGAGAAAACCGCAATGAAGGTTTCAACTTCTTTGGGTCCGGAGTTTTGAAAGGAAATCTGAGGATTTCAAAAGTTCATTGAAGTTTCTTCGGCTTCTGAAACTTATAATTTGCACGTTTCTGATGTCCTAGTATTTTAGTTAGAAAATTTGTAGTAAATTAAATTATTAAACTTCAATACAAGTAACAAATAGGTTACAAAATAAGTTACATTTCCTTTCTCGAGCAAATAATACAAAAAGGGTGGAAAATGTAAATAGAAGAACCGTTTACATTAGATATAGCAATCGGAAATTATTTGTTTCTCAAAAAGGCGAAACAAATTGAGTATGAAATTTTCTTTGATAAAAATCGTGGTGGGAAAATTTAGATTTTCGAAATTTTAAAGTTAAAAGTCTTGCGAAGTAAAAGCGACTTTTTTCATGACGAAGTCCAAGAAATCAAAATTCTTAAACGCAAGGTCATTTTTTACTTAATTCATCATAATTTAACTAAATACGGAGTGGTGTACCAATACTAGGTCATAATTAAAATGAGCATTGAAACTGAATCAAGTGCAAATCATTTTGGTTAATTTTGCCATAAAAAATAAACAGAAAACAACAGAAGCACAAAAATCATAAGGGAACGTACCTATACTACGTGACTCATTTTTCGAAAAATTTACCCTCCCCCCTCGGTAACCACCCGTAGTACATACCTAGACCCCCCCCCCCCCCTCCTCCCCCTTATAGTTTTCAAGTAGTAATTCATAAATATATACATATATATAAATTCAATAAATTCAAGTTAAAACAAAATTTATTTGGCTTATATTTGTCTTTATGAGAGTTTGAGTGCTAAACGCTGCGCGCCGTATTTTAATATGACTTAACAAATTTGGAAATACAGGGCGTAGTAAAGGGTTGTGGTAATAGCTGAAAATAGTGGACATTTAAAAACTGCAGCGAGTTTTGGTAAAATTTGTTGGAAAAACCAAAATGGGAAAGTACAAGGACATTAATCTATATACATAGATAATAGTGTTAGTTACACTATTTATAACTCAAGAACGGCTGAACCGATTTGGCTAAAAATTGGTGCGGAGGTAGCTTAGAACCAGGAAACGGATATAGGATACTTTTTAGGGTTTCAAAATGGCGGATTCAAAATGGCGGCTGAAAATTTTAAATTTGATGCGATTTTCATGAAAATTGGTATATAGGGACTGATTGCGGATTCAATATGGCGACCAAGATTTCCTGATTTCAACGGATTTTAATGAAAATTAGTACAATGAATGTTTTGAGGTCACTGATTTTGAATATTATCACAATTTAGAAATCCAAGATGGCGGATCCAAAATGGAGACCATATTTCTCGATTTCAACGGATTTTAATGAAAATTAGTACAATGATTATCTTGAGGTCACTAATTTTGAATATTAGCAAAATTTCCAAATCCAACATGGCGGATCCAACATGGCGACCAGAATGTCTCGATTTCAACGGATTTTAATGAAAATTGGTACAATGATTATTCTGAAGCTACAAGTTTCGAATATTATCAAAATTTGTAAATCCAAGATGGCGGGTTCAATATGAGACCAAATTTCTTGATTTCAACGGATTTCACTGAAAATTAGTACATACAATGATTATTCTGAGGCCACTAATTTCGAATTATAGCCAAATTTCCAAACTCAAGATGACGGATCCAATATGGCGACTAACATCTCTCGATTTTAACGGATTTGAATGAAAATTGGTACAATGATTATTTTAAGGCCACTAATTTTGAATAAAGATAGCGGATCTATAAAGGGGTTTTCAGGTTGAAACAATTTCTAGGATATAACAAACTAGAACATTTGAGAAGTGTTTAATTAGTAAGTATTTACCCAACGCCGGGTGAAACCGGGTAACCCAGCTAGTAATTAATAAAAAAAAGTCAGGTATATGTAATTGCCCTGTTAAAGACTGGAACACTTTCTTTTCGCGAAATCGCAAGAAGAGAGAAAGTATCTCATCAAAGTGTGATGAGAATATCGAAATATCGTTGGACGAAAATCAAGGATAATCAAGCGATAAACGTCAAAATTGTCGCGGTCGAAAAAAGACAACGTCTCGAACTGACCTTAAGGCTATCGAAAATCGTTTCGTCCCATAATAGTTTGCATCAAGAGTTACAAGGCGAAGGGATCGAAATATCTCCAAAGACACTAAGAAGACGCTTTCACGAAGCCAACCTTAAAAAACCTGAAGAAACAAAAACTCACACAGAATGCGCCGAGCTCGGTTGCAATGGGCAAGAACTTATCGCCATTGTACTGCAGCGGATTTTAAAAAGGTATTTGACATGTTTCAACAGCATTTACCTGTTTAATTATCACTCAGAAACGAAATATTAAAAAATATTTAGCGTCGAGTGCAGGCTTGAAGCTGTTATGGAGAGCCGCCAATTGGTTCGAAGGAGACCAGGAGAGCGGTATAACAATGAATGTGTGGTAACGACCGTGGAACATCCACCATCCACAATGATATGGTCTTGTATCTCCGCCGACGGACCTGGACCCCTTTTTTTTGTCGACGGGACAATGAACCAGGATGTGTACAGAGAGGTCATTGAGGACATTCTAATACCGCTTTCTAATTACTTAGAGTTTTGTAGCCTTTCTGACAGCTTTATACATGATGGCGCATCCTGGCAGACTGCCCGATCGATCAAAAATAATTTTAGCACCCATAATATTCCAGTTCTTCCTTGGCCAGGTAATATTGCCGATTTAAATGCAATTGAAAATCTTTGGAGTCTACTCAAATCAAAAGTTTTTTCCCTTCTTAATCGTACGCTACCGATCTTAAAATATTACAGATGTGTGGGAAAATAGTATCGAGATTAAAGAAATGATAGAGCGATGCTATGAAAGCATTCCAGAACAAAGAAGTGAATTTATTAGTGCTAAAGATGGTCCTATTATTTTTTAAGATATTTTTAAAATATGTTTTTCATTAATTAATAGCCAATAAATCAATTATCCAAAAACTACTCATCTTTTCTTACATTTATGTTTCCTTCACGTTTTACCAACAAGAAAATAACGAATATCAAGTTATTCTGAGTGGTCCTAATTCGATGAACAGGGACTGTAAGTGCTGTTTAAGATATATTAATTCCCTAAACTGCCTCACTTCATTTTTTTATGCCTAATTAATTGTTATTACATTTTAGTTAGTATTTATTTATAATACTTATAAAGTTATAATCTGTATCACCATTTTACAAGTAGCATATAATGTGAAAAACGCACGATTTTTAGTCAAAATCCTCATCTTAAAATTAAGATAATATTTAAAGCGAACTATTTAAAAGGTGATCGTGATTTTAATATTGGAAACAATATACCAAAAATCCTTTAGATAATAAAAACACAAAATTATTTATATATACTTATTATATATTATATATTAATATACACTTCCAGGATTTTTCTCTACTTGTGTTTTATCCAATATAAAATTTTTGAGTTTACCATAAATTCAAATTAACGAAAAACACAAGCTTCAGACCACTTGCAAAGAATGTCTGTTTGACAGGTGGGAGAAGAATCGGATCCGGAAAACCGAAAAACCACTGCAATTTCTTTGGAATTTAATCGACATTTTTAGCTTATATGAAGTAAAACTTTCTCAGGCTTTCTCTAGCTAGAATGTTAGTTTTCCTAACAATGATATAGTTCGGATATAAGCAAATTTCCGAGGTAGTTTCATCGACTGCCATAAGCGTCATTGCAAATTTCTCAAACTGCCAGACCACTTACACAACCATGCAAAAGACCAGTTCACGGCTTGTAACTATAAAAGGTTCTGGCACAGTGCAACTACTTTTTCTGATTGTTAGAGAATTGTTGAATTTGCAACATACACGCGAGTAAAGCCATGGACAAAAGCTTGTATCCAGAAATCTTATCATAATCCATTTATCTAACCTGCTGGTCAACTCAATTTATTTTATTTTATTTTACTTTTCTGTTCATTCAAAAAACGTCCGAGAAAGGGTTGCGTATTTATTCCTACTAGTTATTAATGTTAGGCCTTTCGGAAGAAAAAAACATATTAGCAACTGGAGCACTAGCTCATTTTGTATGAAGTTGGCATGCAATTTGTTTAAAAATATCTTTTAATAAATAAAAAATGCTCTGGTTGTAGGATGGTAATTTGAAAAATTCCAGGTCATTTGATGCAAGAGTGTTTTTCTAAATTTGGCTTTGCCTTCGGTAAAAATGATTGCGTGTGCGACTATATTATTTTATGTGTAAAACGGCATACGTTCATGCAAAAAAGTTATTTAAAACAATTTTCAAAGCACAAATGCTCAAAATAAAAGGGAAAACACGCGACAGCCAACGTAGTACACCTAATAAAAATTTCCGGTTTGAGTAATAAGTGTGATTTAGTTGCTTCAATTAACTTTAAATGGGGTTTGTACACAGAATTGTTACCTACTAAGTACTTTCCCACTTTTAATTTATAATGACAATTGCAATTCGAACCATAGATTAACTTGTATATCTAAAAACTGCGTATGAAACGTACACTGTTCATTTTAGTACATATATTTAAATTTTTTTTAAGAGGCAAGAATTTATCTGTTTAGTTTGCTTCTAGTATAATCAATGCTAATAGAAAATTTAAAATTAAACTTTTTGCATAATTGAATGCTATCAAAGAACCCCGCACAAAATGTATGGGAATTGAACACCGGTCAATTTGTATGAAACTCCGTATTTTGATAGCCCTTGTTATGCTGATCAAAAGTCTCAATGGGCACGAAGCCCGAAAACCCCCCCAACTCCCCCAAAACCGCCCCTAAAGGTCAGGGGCTGTATTTGATAGATTTTATTGGTGAATTGCCTTACCGAAATATTTCACTACTGTAGTCAAACCTACGGACTCCATACAGTAACTAGGTCATTCCCAAAACAGTCAAACTCCCCCCCCCCCCCCCCCCCTCTCTCCCCTCACCTCACTCACTCATTTTTCCCCGTTTACCGGCTGTGAGAACGTTTCATCGTGAATTCCATACCACAGACACCTAAACGATCACTACTCAAATACCGTTCGACCCCCGCCAAATGAACCTTCCACCCCAACACTAACCCTGAGGGGTGAAACAACCCCACTCCGTACCAAACCTGCCATATGAATTATTCCTGCTTACGGGTTCTCAAACTGGGTGACCGTGATTTGCATTACAGAGTCACTTAAGCGTTCACTATTCAATATCTTTCGGATCCCCGCCCCCAACACACACCCCAAGCCTCGCTACAGCCCGTAAAACCTGCCATATGACTTTTCACTGCCTACGGGGTGTGAAACCGTTTGATCGTGAATTCCATCCCACAGCCATCTAAACGATCACTGCTCAACCTTCGACTCCCGACAATTGAATCCTCCACTCCAATAGCAACCCCGGGGGTGGGAGTGAACTAACCCCACTCCGTACCAAAATCTGCCGAAGGATATTGAATAGTGAACGCTTAGGTGGCTGTGGAATGCAAATCACGGTCACCCAGTTTGAGAATACGTAAGCAGGAATAATTCATATGGCAGGTTTGGCGCGGAGTGGGGTTGTTTCACCCCCCAGGGTTAGTGTTATGGTGAGAGGTTCATTTTTCAGGGGTCGAACGGTATTGAGTAGTGATCGTTTAGGTGTCTGTGGTATGGAATTCACGATGAAACGTTCTCACAGCCGGTAAACGGGGAAAAGTCGCATGTCGAGCTATGAGGGGTGGGGACGAGGGGGGGGGGGGGGTGGGGGGGGGGGAAGGGTGTTTGACTGTTCTGGGAATGGCCTAGTTAATGTATGGAGTCCGTAGGTTTGACTACAGTAGTGAAATATTTCGGTAAGGCAAATCACCAATAATCTATCAAATACAGCCCCTGCGCTTTAGGGGCGATTTTGGGGGAGTTGGGGGGTTTTCGGGCTTCGTGCCCATTGAGACTTTTGATCAGCATAACAAGGACTATCAAAATACGAAGTTTCATACAAATTGACCGGTGTTCAATTCCCATACATTTTGTGCGGGGTTCTTTTTACTCAGGGTGTGTGCCAACTTATCATTTCAAAAGCAGATTTGTATGAAAAAATCCATTTCGACTAGTCAGTTCGTTTTCGAAGGTTTGCGTCTTTGGAAAAGCAAGTTTTTTTCCTTGCTTTTCGTTTGGCAGGTATCTCCTTTTCAACTGACAAATTGTTTTCATACATTGAGGAAATATCATGAATTTCTGCATTCTGTTGAAATATTCACTGTTTGTTGTTCTGACTCGATGTTATTAATTCTTTTGATCAATTATAAAAGATTATTGTTTTGTGTTGAGAGCGAGTTCAAAATCAATTGATTGTTTGCATTTACTTAAACGTAATTCCAACTCTTTCACATGTACACTTTCTTTCGGACAAATATTTAAGGCATTAATGTGTAAAGAATTTAAAGGCAGCGACATTGTCAATTCCTTATAGTCTAAAAATAAAATCTATTAGTGGATCGAATCCTTTATGTAAATATCCCTATGCAGTTGAAAGCACCCGTTATACAAAAAGAAATTTTTATTGTACATATCCGAGTTGTAGACACGTTCGGGCTATTTCTATTAATCCCTCTCGATACTTTAAATACAGTCTTTCTAACTTAATAAACAATACAATAAGATACAAGAAATCCAAATCATCCATGTTTTCAATCTATCAAAAAGAACTGTCAGTGAAAAGAAATTCCGGTAATTGGCACAGTTCAAATGTTCGAAGTGCCTGAGGAAAGGTAAAAAATTCGAAAAGTCAAGTTGGCACACGGCCTAAGTATGACCAAATTGCAATTTTTAATTAAGATGCAATTTATTGCTGAATATAAAATTACTTTGTCAGAAATTCGTTTAGCGCGTTAATTGCAAAATTATACCAATATGCGAAAGAATTCCTGTGGGCATGTAACACTGAAATTATTTACAAAATAATTTAATATATGTACACTGCGCAAATTGAAAAACGCAACACTTTTTCGGAGCTGAAAATTGGCGATTTTTAAACTGGGGGCGCTGTGCTAAACTGCACTCTATATGTATATTACAAAAAAAAACCATAAACTCATGCCGAGTTACAACTTTCTAGTTAAGGAATATTGTAACACTTTTCGCTGCCAATTAGATAAAGGGCAATTTTTAAAATTTTGAAAATGGATATACAGTAGAACGCCGATTATCCGAACGCCGATTAACCGAATCGCCAATTATCCGAATCGGTCCTAAGCGTAATATAAAAAATTAAAACCAAGTAATTTTTCAATAAAAACAAGTTTTGTGGGGACGCAAGAATACAAAAATGCGAGTGGCAATTGCCGTGTTCAATATTGGTAGTCTGAGAGTGCCAGTTTTGAGGTGAGCTCGAAGCTCCAGCCAAACAAACATATATAGATATACTTTTCACCATATACCTACCAAGCTATATATTCAACAAGCTCAAAACTGGTAGTCTCTGGTTGCCAACTTTGAACCTACCAGTCTATGTCCGATTATCCGAATCGACCCCGGTCCCAAGTGATTCGGATAATCGGCGTTCTACTGTACACAGAAATGTAATTCGTGATAAAGGTGGAATTAAATTACATATCGTCGTTGCGCGTGCAATACCGCGAAAGAGCAGTTTGTAAATACCGCGTAACAGCAAAAGGCGCAAAATTGAAATATTGCGCCTACGCATTCTTAACATAGTTTCGCTCCTTATAGATCTCACAGAATTTAAATTAGCCTATAAAAAACCTCATTTTTGACATACAAAAATTCAATTCTATATTAAAATTCATTTCAAACCCGCGTATCTGCTAATTCTAAACTACTTTTTCTGTAATTTGTTGTAACAAAACCGCGTAAGTGACTTTAAACAGAATCTAAGCAAGTTATTAAAGTGATTTTATATGGAATCTAAGCAAGTTATTAGTAAGCTAACGTTATTTTCCTATAAAATAGGTCGCAAAGAAGTAGCCTTAGAGTTCAGTCCATAAAATATAGTTAAATGGCTAAGATATTAAGTTTTTTCTTCCTCCTGTAAAATCGTGAAAACGCAGATACGCGGTATTTACAAAGTGCTCTTTCGCGGTATTGCACGCGCAACGACGATATGGTATTCCAAAACTTCATTTAATTTTTCTGTGAATGCAAGATAAAAGAATGCTCCTATTACGAAAAGTACCCAAGTTATGGCCTCATGAAGGTCATATCAAGGGAAGGTCAAAATACCGTAGTAGCAGGATAACCCGCCAGGAGTGAAAGTTCGGAAAAAAAATTTGCAAACAAACGGTGTAGAGTTGTGCCTTGGATTTGACCTTGCTCATGATCTTCTAGGTCAAGTTGATTTTCTTAACCCATTAATGCCTGTATAAAAAAAATTGTACGGCAACTTCGAGACGCTAACTTTTATCGAAGGGATGGTCAATTCTCATCGAGACCAACTTTTCTAGACGTATTTTGAGTCGCCTGACACGATCCAACAAAAAAAAAAGTGAAAAAAAAATTATTAAGGTACAGTCGCCAAATTTCGTCTCCAAACCTAATTTCGTCCCCTTCAATATCTATTCTTTTAAAAACCGCCATCTATTATCAGTGACCCGAACCGACAGCTAGTTGCATCAGTCGGCCATTGTGTAGAAGTGAGTGCGTCACGACGTTCGTACCGACAGAAATTCAAAAATCAAAAAAAGTGTTCAAGGTGAGTTATTCATTGAAATATTCTCGGATTCCATAAAATATTGAGATACCTGACTTATTGATACAATTTTTTTGTCAAACTAACTATTAAAATCTCAGATGTTAATCGATTAAGTAAAATTTTCAGGTTATTACACGTTTTTTGCTTAAATGGATGCAACAAAATAAATATAAATTTCCTAATATCGTCCCCTTACGTGAACCTTAAATCGTAACATGTAACTTTAGAATGTTTTTTTTTTAGTTTTTAGATGCCAAAAAAATGATTAAAATAATTAAGAAAGGGCTGATTAGATATTAATATGATAGTTAGGTTCAATTTTATATAATAGAAAAGGAGTAAGTACAACTCCAGTTCACGTGATCTTAATATCGTCCCCGGGACGAAATTAAGAGCCCAAAAATATATTTTCATAATTTCAGTATTTTTGTTAAAGCTATTTTATAACTTTTTCTAACAATGTTAACGCGTTTTTGATTATTTTTAAGAATAAAGGAATATTGAACCTAATGTTTGACGTTTCATTTATTACTGTGGTATTTTTTTATATTTTTTTAGATTTGTTTTACAAAAAGGGGACGATATTTGGCGACTCTACCTTATTATTGTTTTTTTGCAATATTACGTAAATAAATACCTTTTTCACGTAATTTTTTTCGAAAACACGACAGATTTAGTGGGGAAAAAGCAACTTTTTACTGCAATAAACTGCATAAAACGTGTTATTAGTACTTAAGCTTCAAAAATATGCAGGCATTTTTTCCTTGGATTTGACCTTGCTCATGATCTTCTAGGTCAAGTTGATTTTCTTAAATGGGAAGACATGCTTTTGACCTTGGAGATGGAAAGAGTGGCAAATGTTACGTTCAGATATGACCTTGAGCAACTTGAATCCTTTAAGGTCATATCAAGATCAAACACTAGAACGGAAATAAAATTTAAAATTAAATAGTACTGGAAAATGGTCAGGATAAGTGTTGAAAGATTTCCCACTGGCTTTCTGATGCTGACTTTGGATAAAACATTGACCATGAATTATAAGGAATCTTAAGCCTTTTTTTAATTTTTACGTTTCATTTCCGTTCTAGTGTTTAATCTTGATAGGAGCTTCAGAGGTCAAAGGTTCGAGTTGCTTAAGATCATATCTGAACGTATTCCACTTCCGGAGTCGAAAGTATGTCTTCTCATTTAAGAAAATCAATTAGCGAGTTATTCTGCTGTCCTTGTACTTTTATGCCAACCGGTATATTATACATACTTGGAACTCGTGAAACCCAAAACAGCTGCAAATTCAATTTTATTAAAAAAAAAAAAAAACCGTTTACTTATCGATTCATTTGTGCAAATAAACTCCAATGTGTAATACAATTCGCATTCTTTTTATTATGTGAAAAACTTCCGATACCCCCGGACGGAGGAGTGGAGGAGATAGACGAGTGTTTCCCAATTTTCTTTGAGCCATGCCCCACATAAGCCTTTCTGGAATTCGTATGCCCCCTGTATACATAAAATTTAATATTTAAAAATGGAATTCTTTAGTGGAGAAACTTAAGTGATAAGTTGTAGGAAGAAATGTCTAGGAAATTTATAAGGAAACACAGTAAGTACATTTTTAAAACATATAATGGAGAACTAAAATTCAAGTAGAAGTAACTTTAATGAAGGTATTTTTATATTATTTTAATTATTATTAGTTATTTATTATTTAAATGTAGTCTTTTGAAAAGTCGCTGCGCCCGATCCAACTTATAATGGGGTAGTTAGTGAAAAATTAAATCAGCTGGAAATTAACGGTGGCCCTCCCACTTTTTAATTTACCACGCTCAGAACTCGACCAAGTCATAACAGATTGTTTTCATTTCATGATCAAGTGTAACATAATTTCGCTTAAATTTCCTGAAAAATCCCTAAAACCTGGGACAATTATCTTGTGTTGATGTCTTCGCTGACTTTAATGATAAAAGTAACAAAAAGGCAAATTTGTTGAAATGAATTTTATGGAATTGTTAGATCAATAAATCATAATTCATCAAGGTCGAGAGAATCAACTGCCTGACGCGCGTAATTTTAAAGTTCCAAATGAGGCGAAAACTAGTGTTAACGAGCTATATTTCCCCATTCGGGAATTATTGTTTAATGTTTTTAAATCTTTTTAAAATCCTATAAGGTATAAGCTTTCATATAGTTGAAAAACAAAAATCAGATATTCCTAAAAATTGTCTTTTAAATCGATATTGAATATTGGGAATCACAAGTGAATGAGAGAATTTTGCATTCTTAACAGACGGGGCGAAATTATTTTATTATCCCATTTGTTTCCTTTGCAGTTTTCTTAAAACATCCCCATCATTAATTTACTGGACAAAAACAAACGATTTTCCTACTTTAGAGTGCCGACATCACGTTTTTACGCACTATGTGGCCCTCTTAAAAGACGCCAATATTCTGTTCTGAAAAAGTGTTTTGCTTTTTAGTTGGCACAGTGAATGTTAAAGTTTAATTCGCAATATTAAGTTATATTTAATACAACTTTTACGGACCTTTCTTGCATGATTTGAATTGATTCTGAATATATTTGGAATATATTTCCGTTCGAAATAAAGGGCTCAAGAGATAAGGAATTTAGAAGTGCATATCTTCGTATCCTTATATTAATTAAATGTAACATATTCGACTAAACATTATAAAATATGGTTTCTCTAAGTTTCCCCACAAAATCCCGTAAATCTAGTGTTAAACCAACATAAAATCCGTATATGATTAATAAAATAAACGAAAAATTAAGTACACTACCAGAATTCTTACAATGTTTATGTAACAGAGAACAATTTAAAACTTTACTTTACAGCATACAAAAGAACAGCTTTAAAATAATCTATTCTATAATTTTTTGACGATATTTGAGTAAAACTTCATATGATATGATGAGCGAAAATAAGAATCTATTTTTTTCGCAGACGTTCTAAGAGAGAAAGTTGATATGAAATTTAGAATTTCAGATTACTATATTAATACTCGTACATCCAGACACGTTTTGATTAAACTTGATTAATGGCGGTCGACTTATGATAATACTGAGGATACCTGAGAAATTAATAGGCCTAATAAGGCACATTCGATAGCGCCATTGTGTAAGCGGAAGTAATCAATCAAATTGTGTATATCTCCGATAACATTTAATTATTCTTAACACAGCTCGGTTATAATCAGGTCAAAGGACTTGTAATAGTTTAACTAAGCAGTAGCTTAATGCTAACTTACATCCACACAGAGGGACAGTTTGAGCAAAAAACCTACCGAGTGCAATTATAAGATTAATGTGACTAAGTGGCATTTGATAATTATCTTTCGGAACATATCCGAAGGATACAGTTCTCCTGATTGGATCCGGAATTATTTTATAGATTGATGATATCAAGGTCTTCCCAAAAATCGAATGTCCTCTACACTCCCGGCTAACATTAATCTGAGCCAGCCAATGTCATTTTGTTGCGGACTGACTGACTACTGTCATTTGATTTGGCTGTCAGTTCATTTCCGGTTTTGTCGGCCGTCCATTTTTCACATCACTAGGCAAAAATGATTGATTATTGTTGGCAGATTCTGACTTTAATAATAATAATTGTATACAGCTCTGTAAGCAATTTGCTCTGACTCACCCAGTTTAAGGTCGAAGTAATTTCGATTCTCCCTTTTATTGCTTGTTGGAGATTGGACTATTTTATCGGTAGGCAATATGTAATTAAGATGAAAAAAATACAACCCATTCTCTTATTACTATTTTTCAACTTTAGGTCCCCCGTAATTAAATATTGTAGAGGATCTTTTCGCATTTTTAGTATGTCTTGTTCACTACAGAGGGCGTCTTCCAAAAGTCACTTTTAAAGCGCCCACATTTCTCTAGGAGTTCCTATGGCAACGGGATGCTATTCATAAGACTAAATACTAGTAACGGAACCTAAACAACTTTTTATTTTTAGTATTTTTATCATTTTATAAACATTTTTCTGAAAAATCAAAAAAACAAAAAAATATTTTTTTGGGGTAAACTACCCCTGTATAAAGAAGTAGGGGTATGTAACATAATATTCTTGAAGGTTTTGTTACTAATATTTTTCATAACGAATCGAATGTATTTTAAATTATTAAAATCCGTTGAGTAGTTTTCGAGTTATAGATACGGACAATTTAACAAATGTAGTTTTGAAAAAAACGCGTTTCAAGTTTTTTTTTTTTTATTTTTGCATATAAAACACGTAGAGGTACCGTTACAAATATAGGAATAATTTTTTTTTCTGAATGGACTTCTTAAAACGGTTTTAGGACAGTATTTCTGCGATGTTAAAGAAAACTTTTATGTAAAAAAAAGTCGATTTATTTTTTTCAAAATGAGGCGAAAAGTAAAGAAAAATAAATAAATATATCGAATATAGAGAAGTATTAAGGGGACATTCTCATTTGAAATGAAAAAAAAATCGATTTTTTTTTTTTTACATAAAAGTATTCCTTAACATTATAGAAATGTTGTCCTCAAACCGTTGGGAGAAATTCGAAACAAAACGAAAGTTATAGCTATTTATACGTAACGATATATACCGGTTTCTATAGATTTGCAGCGTCGCACAAAAACTTTAAACGCGTTTTTCTCGAAACTACTTTTTTTCACCTGTTACCAGTAATATCTCAAATTCTGCTTGATAGATTTAAAAATATCAAAAAGCATTCGACTCATTAACATAAATACTAGGACATTAAAAATGCATAAAAGTACCCCACCCCATTTTTTATGCACTTACTTCCTACCCAAAAAACGGCCAATTTTTAAAATTTTTAGAAAAACAGTCATAAAAATAATTTAAAAAATTAAAAGTACCATTTTTAAAGGTCTATATCCTAGAAAAAAGTCTAAAGAACAAACCCAAATTTGAATTTTGTCTTTACCTTTTCCAGGAAGACCGCAGGAACTGGTACCAGCTAAAAAGGGACTTTTCGTACAACACCCTCTATTTCCGAAAAATATAACAAAAATTTGTATACTTCGATGCCTATATATTCATATGTGAAAAAAGTTTTTTGAATACATAAATGCAAAAGGGTTTAAAAAAAAAAATTCCAAAAAAAGTCGGTTTTTTGTCCATTTCAAATGAGAATGTCCCCTTAAGCGAATGAAACGTTGTTCGGTATTTCCGAATTGCTTGATTTACTTTTTGGGTATAAACTTCATTAAATGCATTATAAATTTCCTAATAAATATATGAATAAAACTAGTCAATTTACGCGAGTTTATTAATTCAATTCAAATCAGTTTGATAACAAACTTGGCCGTCAGTCGTTAGGCACACAAGGGGAATAACACATGCACACAGGGGGAATAACACGTAATGTAGTAGTAGGTGTACGTGCCGTATCTGTGTGCGTGTGCCGTAACTGTGTGCACTGCGGAAGTGCGACCATATCCTCCACGCGGGGGCGGCTGGAAGCAGGCTCCCAGTTAGGTTATGTCTCTGCTGGGAGTGCTGACAAATTGTGGTCGGGCGGAGAGAAGGAGACTCTCTTATAAAAAGTACCCCCCCTAACCCAGGGTGTAATGCGATCCGTGCCCATTGGGTCGTTTGCAGCCAGGGGGTTACATCGGGCTGTATTCGTACGGAGCCTTCCTGATACCTGTCCACCTCAGGTCGTAGCCTGGACTTCCCATGTAAGGGGCGCTGCATGGGTGACTTCTTTTCCCCTTTTTTCTAGCCAAGACCATGAGTAGCGCCTCGTCGCGAAAGTGGTCGTACGAACCAGTGCATTTTTATGAATCAAACACCAGCCTCGGATAAAACCGAGACTAAGTCTAAGACTCCTCTTGCGTCTGCTCGAACAGAGCAGCGCACGGCCGTGAAGGCCAAGGCACCCGGGAAGGGAGCCGTACGTCCATCAACGTCGGCGGGCACCGCCCGCTCAAACGCTCCAGCTCCATCGGTCAGCACCGGTGCTGAAAACTCCAAGTCAGTACCTAGTGCAGCCCCTGCTTCGAGGCCACAGGCTGCGGAATCCGGCTCTAAGCAAGGATGCAGTACTGTAGGTCCTCCATCGCCCGTCAAGATTGCGCAAGGCATCGTGTCATCGGCTTCTAAGCCCGGACCGAGCGGTGCCGTTGCGCCTCTTAGGACACTCAAGTCCAAATCCAAATCTGACCAACCCACGCGGCGCGATAGCCCCTCTGCGGCGACCTACCGAGAGAAGCGAGCGGCCTTCAGGGTCCTAGATAGGCTTAGCGCTATCTCGGAAACGGAGCTTTCTGAGAAAGAGAAATCTTCTCTAAATTGGGCCAAAAGCGTTGTTGCCCAGCACAGAGCGAAGCAGCAGGACCCTGCTCCCAAACGGCAACGCTCGCAGGACGAGCAGGAGCCATCAGCCTCTAAGAGGCCAAAAGCTGGCCCTCCTAGACGGGGGGCCCCAGCTCACTAGGCCCTTCAGCGAAGCTGCAAAGGATCACCTCATCTGAGCGATAGTTGATTTCGGCAACCCGGATGGCACCATTTCAGTGGATAACTGGAAGACGGTGGAGATGGAGCTGCTGAAAGTGTATGAGGATATCCTCGAAAGGAACCCTGGACCCCCTCCGTTCTGTCGAGATGCTGGCTGGTACCAGGGCCGCATTAAACTCATAGCTTGTGCAGATCAGCGTTCGGCCGATCTCTACAAGCTAGCGATATCCTCCGTAGGGGAGGTTTGGCCGGGTGCTAGACTGGAGGCAGTTAAGAAGGAGCAAATTCCTAATAGGCCTAGGTCTAGGGCGTGGATTCCTGCAGAGCCATCAAGCCCTGCAGGAATTTTGAAGCTGATCAGGATGAGCAACACCAATCTCCCCACCCATGATTGGAAGGTTGCCCAGGTCAGCGAGGCTAGGGGCAAGCGAAGACAAGCGGTTATAATACTTAACGAGGAGTCACTTGCCCCGCTTAAGGAATCCAATGGCGTCATCAGCTACGGCTTCGGCTCGATTACCCTGACGGTCTATCGTAAGGACCTGAAGGGTAACAAGGCGGAGATGCCCACCGAGGCCAAGACGGCTGATGAGGGCGCTGTGGATATCCCCACCTCCGTGGCTCCAGATGTGCCACCGTCACCGGCCCCACTCAACGACGAGGATAGCATCCAGTCCACATCAGGGATGCTTGGGGACCTGTTTCTTCACCAGGAAGAGGAGGAGATGCCTGATGAGGACGAAGAAGACGACCTGTTACTCGATGCGGAAGATGCAGACATGACGGTCGTCGAGGTGACCAAACCAAGCAGCAGCCATGGTGGGAGTGGTGCAGATTAATCTACACCACTCCAAGGCGGCGTCGGCTGCGCTGCTTCTGCGTCTCTCACAGAAAGGAGAAGACGTCGCACTAGTCCAGGAACCATGGGTCGTTGGGGACCGGGTTTGTGGACTTAACCTAGCCGGGTATAAGGCTTTTTATATAAAAGGTACAGGTAAACCTAGATCCTGTATTCTGATCAGAAATAACTTTAGCGCATTCATCCTCACTAATAATAGTGATAAGGACAACGTAGTGGTCATGCTGGAGTCCCAAACCAGGCCCATATGGCTGGTTTCCAGCTATATGGCTCATGACCACGAGGAACCTCCCCCGCATCAACTCCTGCGCAAAACCATCAAGGAAGCAAATGAGCGGAGGATCACAGCGATTGTCGGCGCAGACGCAAACGCTCATCATACGATCTGGGGAAGTACGGACGTAAACGAAAGGGGTGAGTCTTTATTCGAATTTATTGTTAGCACTAACCTCTGGATTTGTAATGTGGGAAATGAACCCACATTTATGAATGCGGTGAGGCGAGAGGTTCTCGACATCACTCTCGTCACTGAACGGGATGCTCATGCTATTAGAAGCTGGAGAGTATCCAACGACCCTTCTATGTCCGATCACCGGTACATCGAGTTTGAGCTCGATATACAGAAACCGGTATGTTCACCATACAGGAATAGGAGGAAAACAAACTGGGACAAATACAGGAAAGCCCTAGAACATGCGCTCCCCGGTGGGGAGCCTCCCATGCTCCACTCCAGGAAGGAGGTGGACAAGGTGGTGATTACCCTCACCAAGGCGTGTAACGAGGCAACGCGGACTTCGTGTCCCATCAGGAGGCCTAGGGGGAAACCTAAACCTCCATGGTGGTCAACGGAGATCATGGCCGCAAGGAAAGAATGCCGCAAGATGTTCAATAAGGCAAAGCGTACTGATGATTGGTCATCATATAAGGAAAGCCTTAGGAACTTCAAAAAACTAGTAAGGACAGCCAGACGCTCCTCCTGGGAGAACTTTTGCAGTAGGGTGGAGGAAGTATCGGAGACTAGCCGTCTACGTAAGGTCCTTTCGACGTCCCCGATTACCCCTAGTCTCCTGTTAAAAGACAACGGGGAAAGGACCTCTTCGGGTTTGGAAACTTTGGAGCTGCTGACCGAAACTCACTTCCCCGGTTGCTCCTCAGAGCAAGCGGTTGAGTCGGTAGTCGCTACCATCCCCAATGAACTCGCCCAGAAAATCCTCAGTAGGAGAAAATTGGAATGGGCTATAAAAAGCTTCAAGCCATTCAAATCCCCAGGCTTGGACGACATCATACCAGCTGAGCTTCAGGAAGCCTCGGAGATAATTATTCCCTGGCTGTTGGCTATTTACAGTGCCTGTCTCAACCTGGTCTATATTCCCAAGACCTGGACTGAAGTCAAGGTTGTCTACATTCCCAAGGGGGGGAAGGTCTCACACTGCAGGCCCAAAGACTTCAGGCCTATTAGTCTTTCTTCCTTTCTTCTTAAAACGCTAGAAAGACTGATCGATATACATATAAGAGGGTATGTAAATCCGGCGAGATTATCACCCTCGCAGCACGCTTACACCAAGGGCAAATCCACCGAAACGGCCCTGCATACCCTAGTTGATCACATTGAGAGGGCCATGCTGTACAAGGAGTACACACTGGCGGCCTTCTTGGACATCGAGGGAGCGTTCAATAATGTCAGACCTGAAGCAGTCGCGGGAGCCATGAGGGGTCTTGATCTGGACGAATCAATCATTGCGTTGATCAATCAGATGTTGTGTGGCAGGATTGTCAACTCGGTTCTTGGGGCATCTTCCATCAGAAGACATGTGTACAGGGGCACCCCCCAGGGAGGGGTCCTGTCGCCGCTTCTGTGGAACCTGACCCTGAATGATCTCCTCCTGGATCTTGACCGCTCGGGCTGCTGCGTAGTTGCGTATGCGGACGACATTGTCATTTCAGTATCAGGCAAATACCTGAATACGCTGTCGGAGGTGTTACAACAGGCCCTAAACAAGCTCACGGTATGGAGTGTTAATAGTGGCTTGTGCGTTAACCCGAATAAAACGGAACTTGTACTATTCTCCAGGAAGTACAAGATTCCCTCTTTTAATACACCACTCCTTGGTGGAGTGAGGTTGGAACTCACGGACGAGGTAAAATATCTTGGTCTCGTTATGGACAGGAAGCTGAATTGGAAAGCCAACATTGCTGAAAGAGCACGTAAGGCTACAATAGCCTTGTACTCATGCAAAAGTGCAATCGGCAAAAGATGGGGCTTAGAACCACGCATTGTCCACTGGCTCTTCGTGACAGTGATCAGGCCGATACTGGTATACGGTGTGCTAGTGTGGTGGCCCGCCCTAGAGAGGGCATGCCACCAGAATGCGCTGGATAGGATCCAAAGAATGGCTTCTGTCCTGATCACGGGTGCTCTCAGGACAACTCCCACCAAAGCCCTGAATGTCATCCTCCATCTCCTTCCAATGGAACTATTTGGTAAGCAAACTGCTGCCTCCATTGCTGCTAGGCTCAATTCTATACATCCCTGGGCACGCATGGATTATGGTCATTCAAAAATCCTTAGCACTTGTACCCAAGGTTTAGACTATGTTATTCCAAACCCATGTTTCGATATTAAATTCGACTCGCTTATTCCAGCGAGACATGAGTGGGGGGAAGAACTTCTTAGCAAAGCAAATTCGGTGAAGATATTCACCGATGGCTCAAAGCTGAAGGGCAGAGTTGGAGGTGGAATATACTCGGAGCAACTGAGCCTCGAAGCGTCATTTCGGCTGCCAGACCACAGCAGCGTAATTCAGGCGGAGGTCATGGCTATCACGGAAGCCCTCTTATGGCTGCAGGAGAATATGTCTCCTTCCGGGGGTATTTCTATCTTTACTGACAGCCAGGCTGCAATTAAATCACTAACGGGTGTGTATACGACATCAAAGGTGGTTGCGGACTGCCGCTCTCTGCTTAATCAAGTAGCGGAGGGGGGGGTTAATATTAGTATAATTTGGGTACCAGGACATAGTGATGTCCCGGGAAATATATGAGCGGATTGTGTGACCACCAGGCAGATCTGGCCAACATTTGACCATAATAGGTCAAAGAACCTGATTACTCTCAGGAGGGAGGCCATTAGTAACGTCGTGGCGGTAATTACGGGGCATTGCCTTGTGGGCAAACATGCCAACAGACTAGGCGTTACCTCCAACGACTTCTGCAGAAGTTGTCAAAATGAGGAGGAGGAGGAAAGCATAACCCATCTCCTGTGCCAATGCCCAGCACTATCTATGTGCAGAAACCGATATCTGGGCGCTTATTTCTTTGATGACTTGTCGGATCTGAGTTCAAAGAACGTCAGAGACATTGAACACTTCATCAAAGGCACGAAGTGGTTCAAGGTTAGCTAGTTTTCTGGGAAAAGCCCTCGTGTGGTATCACAATGGGCCCTTGTGGCCTAAGTGTGCCGTCAGGCAGCCACGGCAACCTAACCTAACCTAACCTGATAACAAACTTAATATGACTTCAAGAAAAAAATTAAGAAAATTATTATAATTTATAACTTGAAGAGAATAAAACATTGTAATAATTTATAACTTAAATAACGTAAAGGATCAAGACAGGTCGAATGGTTCAATATTCCAGGTAGTAGTATAAAAATAAAAGTTCGTTTGTTTGTTTGTTGCTTAATCACTCCTAGACGTTTGCATCGATATTTTTCATTTTTTGTTCGATGGTAATACATATTCCAACTTAATATATAGGCTATTTTTTTTCGGATGATACATAGGGCTTCAAAATGGCGGATACAAGATGGCGGCTGAAAATTTTAAATTTGAAGCGATTTTCATGAAAACTGGTACATAGGGGTTTTGCGGAATGCTGGTTTCAAATCCGCTATCCAAATTTAGAAATTTAAGCTGGCGGATCCAATATGGCGATCAATATTTCTCGATTTCAACGGATTTTAATGAAAATTATTACAATGATTATTCTGAGACACCTTATGTCGAATATTACCAAAATTTCTAATTCCAAGATGGCGGATAAACCATGGCCACTGAAATGGCTCGATTTGAATGGATTTTAATGAAAATTAGAACAATGATTATTCTGAGGCAACTAATTTTGGATATTATCAAAATTTCCCAATCAAAGATGGCGGATCCAACATGGCGAATAAAATGTTTAGATTACAACAGATTTAAATGAAAATTAGTACAAGGATTTTTCTAAGGCAAGTAATTTAAAATATTATCGAAATTTCCAAATCCAAGATAGCGGATCCAACACGGCTACTATGTACAATTTCTCGATTTCAACGGATGTTAATGGAAACTAGGACGATGATTATTCTGAGGCCACTAATTTCGAATATTAGCAAAATTTCCAAATCCAAGATGGATTTCAATAGGTATTAATGAAAATTGGTACAATGATTATTTTAATGCCACTAATTTTGAATATTATAAAGATTTGCATATTCAAGATGGCGGATCCATAAAGGGGTTTTCGGGTTGAAACAATTTCTAGGAACTCGAATGTTTGAGAAGTGTTTAATTAGTAAGTAGTTACTCAACGCTAAGTGAAACCGGGTAACCCAGCTAGTAGTACATAAATAAAGGTACTGCAAAAATCAATATTTGTCTCTTTGTCGTCGCAAAAATACAAACACTCCAAACATAATGTTTTACGTCTCGGAAAGATCTTACTTTACTTTCTTGACTTGTTTAGTGCCTGTATACTTTAGTAAAATTGTAGTAGTTTCTTAAAATCTCTTTGGTACTCGATCCGTTAAATATGCCAAAATCTTGACATTAATGGGAATGGATTAGCAATAACTGGATTCATTCGATTAAAACATAATAAATGTTAAATAACTAAAGTTTTATAACTTAGATCTATAGAACCCTTAAAGGATATTGTCAATATCGATTGCGAGAATAAATTTCGGTTTAATTAACTCTCTGCGGACAGGCCATCAAAGCTCGCATTTTTCTAAAAATTGTTAAAATCTAAATTGGAATTTCTTTAAGGGAGAAGCATAAATATTTCCTTAAAGACCGCAACCGGAAATTAAGTCGATAAAACAGCGGAAATTTTAAAGGGACCACCCATAATTAAACCTTTTTCCCCCAAAACCCGAATCCACGGCTCCATCGTTTAGTTATTCCCAATTGAACAGCAACTGGATGAGGAGTCCGGGGAGTAAATTAATCATTTACGAACATGTCTGCAGTAAAACTTACCACTCCTCGAATAAATCATCGAAAATATCTTGAAAACTCTGGTCAAAACCTGTCAACTGGAATAAGCAGGAGGATAGCTAGCAGTTGTGCTAGTGGAGTCTGGTCGCGGTGATTCATTTTCGCAATGAAAATTGATTTTGATTTTTGACTTTCAAGCAGGCGAGCAGTCGTCCAAGCATTTCTTCGAAAAGTGAATTGGACTGTTCCCGTGTTTACGGTTGATTACCACTGTATGATCGCAGCGCCCCCCGGGGCCTGCCGCCGTCATCGAGCGAGATTTATTGCGGTCGCTGAATCTGATTTCGTTATTAAATATATTAGGGCGACTGGGGCGACCGTCGTTGGCGACCCTGTTCAGGAGCTTGAGGGCCGCCTAACGACCAGTTTAGCCTATGATTTTGCTCATGTGAGCTTAAAGAACGCTTACCTGGTCGAGGGTGGGGAACTCTCAGGTGTTTGGCGGTAATTTTGAGGTTTGTGGATAATGGGTGCTTACGTCTTATCGGAAATTGCCTCTACATTCGGTAGAAGCTTGTAGTCAGCAGTTACGAGACTTTTACATTGCTGGACGTTTACAAGCCGCTTGGTGGGAGAAATATGGCCGAAAGTGTTATTTGGGCGAGAACACTTTAAGATATTGTTCGACAAGGAATCGCAATTATTGTATGTCATACCTCCTTCTCTTACGAATCTCTTTCCAGCGGATCGATGGAAGTTTGGTACTAAAACACAAGTACTTCCCCGCATATGTACCTGCAACTTTTTACAAGAGTGTTTCCATTTGCTGAAGGCACAAATATCATAAAAGTCCTTATTGGTTTTACTGTTTACTTTTAATTTAGTAGATAATCCTTAGGCTCCAATGAACAAGAAGGAGCCTCATTGTTCCACTACGACCGATTTGATTCCATGTAGTTAGATTGCGTTAAGATGAAAGTACAAGGTCCAGCAGAAATTTATGATGATTTTGAAATGGCTTTAACTTCGGAACGTTGCACTGAGAGTAAACGATGTCGAAACTGTCACTAAGTCTTCACCGGGAGCTGCCACGTTAGTTGACATGGAGCTGTAAAACGTAGTGCAGCTCATGTTTATTTATTTGATTATTTATTTTTTACTTCACTTGATTCAAGCTACACATGCACAGACTTATACATATTAGACAGAAAAAAAAAAAAAAAAAAAAAAAAAAAAAAAAAAAAAAAATAATTCTAAATTCTAACTATTTACAGCTACTAACTACAATTGGGAGGAGGGACGGGTTAATGTAAGTGTGCGTTGGGCAGATAAAGAAAATGCTTAAGGAAGGGTTTTGTCAATATGGACGTCGAAGCAAGGCGGCTGAGTCGTTAACTCTATCTAGCATTCCTGTAAAGGGTTCGAAACGTCCGTAATTAATACGACGACTATCGAGATGAAAAGTAGGGAACAATTTTACGTTACTGCGGTTTTGTATTAAGGGATGATCTGTTCAAGAACTTTGGATAGTCTAAGGAACCAGTTAGAACTTGACGGACGAAGATTATTTCGGCGACATCACGACGCAAGCTGAATGTTAATCAGTTTTAGATCTTCGTAGGAAGGAAGATTGGGGTCCTCAATAGCTCGGTTGGTTTTTTTTGGCTGTGTTATCAAGCCTTGCTCTAGTAACCATTATAATTTTCATTGAAATTATTTAATAAGAGGTATATTTTTGCATTTTTCAGATGCTTTTAAAACGGTATATAAAAAGTTAAGGGGAGGAGGGCTGGGCACCTTTGTAGCGAATTTGAAATCTAATATCTCGCGACTCAAGTGCTAGATAGACCGTTCCCGGATTTTAATGTTTTTTACTTTTAAATGTTATTTCGGGGAGAACAAAAATTCAATAGCTCCTGATTATGTGCTATTTGGGAAAATTCACAGATCACAAAATCCGAGTGCAAGGAACCATGTCCCCGACGAGAGTGACGCAGGCGCTGGGTATTTGCGACGTCGGATATGAGTTAAGAATTCCTGGCAAGCATATTGTCTGCACGAATAATTCCACAAAGCCCATAATCGAATCAATTTCAGTTCCCGTTTATACATGATTTGCTCTGAAATCCATTTCCATGTAAATGATGTCATTTCGGTGCTCCCACGGCAGGGCACCTTTCACCGTCACATCTGCAAATTCCATTCACGGCGAAGAAGTAAAACAAAGGTAGACATCATAATGGAAATCTGATAGTCGCCTCCCTCGCTTTCTCCGGTATTTTTCCTTATTCATCAAGTTCCGAAAGTTTCTTTCCATAAATCACGTGCGCGAGAGAGTGCTGATTACCCCAAGGAACCGTGCTCGGGCCCGGGTTGTAATTTATAAATCATGGAACGACAGTTAGAGTATTATTTGTGCGGAGGTGCATTAATGGCCCCCCGGCGATTCGTGTGGCCGGCTCCGCCTTGGCCCGGAAGAAACTTCTGTTCCGGCGTGTGATTTCAAATTCTGAGCGCATCCTTCGGATTTATTTTTTGAATTTTCCATCTCATTTGTCCTGTACCGCCGACGGATTCCGGCCAGGACATAATTCTATTCGGAGTCAAACATATCTGCGAATGACAAGGGTCACGGAGATATGTTTTTTCCCCGGTTTTCCTGGCAAAAAAGACCCAATTTCAAGTTTAGAAAACTTTAATGCATTGAGAGCTTAACTGAGTTTTCCGGGTGGCACTTTTATTCAAACATCAGAGTCCTGCTAAGCCGGTTGCTGCATGACACTCGGGATTTATGTTACACGTGTACTCATGTTGCGTTACAAAAGTTAAATAAAATGACCACCCTCGCTGGGAGCACACAAAGATTTCACATTTTTTCCCCGACATGCTTTTAAATTAGACTCACTTCAACCTTTGCAAGCTTTCTGTGATTCATTATTTTTGCCCTGTTTTTAAATTTTGTCTTACAATGATTTATTAATTCGGCAAACAAATTGTTTGCACTAGTTGTGTATAATATCTTGAGGAAAAACATTTCTATTTAGCATCTGTTTGATCTGTGAACATCTTCCACTTGAGATTTTTGCCAATGTAAGAAGTATTATTTATTTACTGTAATGTAAATAGTAAATCTTACAGACTAGCAGATACAAATATAATATTAAGTTAGTTCTTCACTTGCTGCTTTTCAAAAAGAGACACTTTCAATTTATTCCTTTATACAGTAAAATCTACGGCTTCAGCTAAATTATAAAAATTAACTAAACAATTAGAAACAGCTCCATGATAGCCATACTTAGTCTTTTGTAAAGGAACATACAGCAAGGATCTCGATCGATTTGATCTCTTTGGCGCATACAGATTAATAAATGATAAAAGCTCGGGGCATTTAATTATATTTAAGTAAAATAGAATATCTTTTATGAAGACTGCAAAAGTTACTTTGAAATCTTTAGAAATCCGTTTTAAGAATCTTAAGGCCTGAAATGCCCTTGTGACTGTAAACTCGATATGATCTGTAAAGAACATATTTGTTTTAAGGGGGCAGTAGCGTCCTTTGCACTTCAATTTTAGCCATGTTTGGACCTTTTATACTCTTTTCCTCAAAATGTTTATTATTTTGAAATAAAAAGTTTTTACTCAACTTTAAATAGGCTCCATACCCATACAACAAAACATTACAACATAATATAAAATCATTGTGCGCACACTGTCCCAGACCCTGATGAACTTTTTAACAGATTTTTTACCAAGTCTTGGCAGCTTGCACTTTAGACTGAACTATTATTATTAACATAGCTTCTACTTTGATGCTTGGTAATTGCGAAAGTGGTGATCCCCTACAAATTACAGAATTATTTGCCAACTTCTTTGGCATGGCATTCTGTGATTCGAACTGTGATATTAGTTTTAGTGATTTTACCTGTAGTACTTTATTATTTAAGTTTTATAACTAAATACAGATGAGTCTGCTTAGGCAGCTGGTTACAAAGTGTGTCTTAAGCCTAGATGAGCTAGCTTTAATCTGCCTACAGGCATCTACCTAACTGTACTCCTATTTACTAGGTGATAACTAATCTGTGATAGTAGCTCTAGGTTTAGTTATAAGTTCCATAGAATTGACTTATACATTTGTATATTTATTTAGCTTATATATTTTCTATATACTACACCTCCCCTTTTTGAGAGTCTATTGCCTATCACAAACGTTGCACTGTTATCAGTTAGATACATCCCTCTATATATTTTTTGTTATTAATATTATTTCATTATTTACTCAATTCATCTCAAATCATTCATCTTGAAATTCATACCAACAAATTCATCTTGAATTTTACCTAATAAGAAATTGATACCAACAACTTCATTTTGAAATTCTACCTCATACATACATATATCTTCGTTTTCATCAAGGCATTTCTAAGGGAAGTCCTAAAAGTCCTCGAATTATAATTTCCATTTAAATATTTTGTTTTATTTACAATTCACCATCATTAAGTATCCTTTGTTTTTCTTCAAAATTTTATTTTTCTTAGAACTTTTGAATTTCGTCGTATAGTGGCCCCATTTTCTAATTCAATCACGTATGACCTCGGACTCGGATGAATGTGTTTTATTTGTCCTTTTTCCCAAACAGTTCCATTTCTACACCACACTTTCTCCCCCTCTGAAAACCCATTTTTATTTTTACTACCCCTATCGTAATAAAATTTCTCTCTTGTTTGTTTTTCCTTTAACTTCTTCCGTACTTGATCCCAATCATGGTTTCTGATAGGATTCAAATGATCAGGTAATAGTGATCTAGTCTTCCTGCTCATTAGCAACTCCGTTGGTGATTTATTCAAACCTTTAACTGGCGTGTTTCTAAATTCTAACAACGTTAACCAAAACTCATTTTTGCTCTCTCTGCTTTTCTTATAAAGTTTCTTCATTGTTTGTACCATCCTTTCACTTAACCCATTTGATTGTTGGTAATAAGGGCTAACCGTAGTTACTTTGATATCGAATTTTTTAGCGAATTCTTTAAATTGAAACGATGAAAACGGCATATTATCTGCTATAATTTCTTGCGGTATACCATGAGTCGCAAAAATGGGCTTTAACTTTAAAATAATTTCTTGAGCTGTTTTCTTCTTTAGTTGCACAATTTCGGGGTATTTTGAATAATAATCTACAACGACTAAAAAGTCGTTGCCATGAATTTGCATAACATCCATTCCTATTTTTTGAAATGGACGGTCCGGTATTTCATGCGGCATTGCTGGTTCCTTTCTTTCTGCATTACGATATTTTTGACAAAATTGACATTGAGCTACTGTACGCTCAATATCTTCACACATATTTGGCCAATACAATATGCTTCGCGCTCTGGCTTTAGTCCGCTCAATACCTTGATGTGAGTCATGCAATAGTTTTAACATTTCCGGACGTAATTTAATGGGTACTACAACCTTTTCGTTGAAAAATATAACTCCATCAACAATACATAGGTCATTCCTATATTTCCAATAATATTTTACTTGTTCATTTACTTTACTTTTTGTTTGCGGCCAGCCATTTAATACAACCTCTTTTAGTTTATTCAGCGTAGGATCTTTCTCAGTTTCTTTCTTAAACAACATTTTTTTGGAATCACTCATATTGATTGTATGAACCACCTCACTTAAATCTTTAATCTCTGCTTCCGATTCCTCATATTTGAAATTTCTTGACAATAAATCCGCTATATACAGAAATTTTCCAGGAACATAAACTAACTTCAAATTATATTTTAGTAAGCGTAGTTTCATACGTTGCAACCGCGGTGATGGTATTTTAGATAATTCTTTACTCATTATGCCCACTAATGGCTTGTGATCCGTATATACGGTGACCTCCCTTCCGTATATAAATTGATGAAACTTATCGCATGCCGCGACAATTGCCAAGAATTCTTTTTCTATTTACGCGTAGTTTACTTCAGTTTGTGATAAGCTGCGGGACGCGAAACATACTGGTTTGTCATCTTGTAACAAGCAACAGCCCAAGCCAAATTTTGAAGCGTCCGTTTGAAGAATTATTTTCTTCTCCGGATCGAAAGTTTTTAAAGTAGGAGCCTCTGCTATAGTCTTTTTTATTATCTTTAGACAATTAGAATGCGCCGGCAGCCAACAAAATTCATTACCCTTCTTCAGTAATTCCAGTAACGGTTGGGACATTTCAGACAAATTTGGCAAAAATTTTCTTAAATAATTTATCATCCCTAACAATTGCTGCACCTCTTTTTTGTTTTTGCATGCTCTGATATTTGTTATAGCTTCTACACGATTCGGATCAATAGAAATTCCCTCATACGAAATTATGTGACCCAAAAAGTGTACCTTATTTAATTTATATTGCAGCTTGTTAGCATTAAACCTCACATTTTTTTCTCTGGCTCTATTCATTACTCTGTTTAAAATTTCATCATGTTCTGCTTCTGTTTTTGTAGCTATCAATAAGTCATCTATGTAAATAGCAATATTTTCATCCGATATACCCGCGAAATTCTCTTGATTATACCTTTGGAATACCTCTGGCGCTGTTTTGATTCCAAAAGGCAGTTTGTTAAATTTGAAAGTTCCGAATGGGGTTGCAAATGAACACAGCTTACTTGATTTTGAATCAAGACTAATTTGATAGTACCCATCTTTGAGGTCAAGCACCGTGAAAAATTTTTCACCCGATAATTTCGATGCTATTTCCTCAAAAGTAGGAATTTGAAACCGCTCACATTTGATAGCGTCATTCAAATATTTTGGATCTAAACATATTCTTACACTCTTATTGGGTTTCTCGACAATAACTACATTCGAAACCCAGTCCACTGGACCCTCAACCTTTTCAATTATCTTTCTTTTGCATAACTCGGTTAATGCTTGTTTCACTGCTGAATGCAAGGCTAATGGAATCCGTTTTGGCGGTTTTACTATTGGCTGCGCACCGTCTTTAAGTATAATTTTATAATTGTCCTTAAAATTCCCTAGGCCAGTAAAAACATCCTCATATTGTTTTTTGAAATTCTCCTTTTCTGGCCCTCTTACACTATTTATTCTTTTTATTAGGTTAAGTTCTACGCACGCTCGTAGACCAAGTATTGGAGTTGTGTCGGCTTTAACAATGAAAAATGTTTGGTTACTTATATTGTTGCGAAATATGCATTTTAGTTCTACCTTGCCAATAGTTTTAATAATGTGGCCACCATACGCTTCTAAGTTCGTATTTGTTTCTTTAATTTGAGCATTTTTCATTTTGTGTAAATAATTAAGCGGAAGTATGTTAACATCTGCTCCCGAATCAAGTTTAAATGTTATTAAAGAATTCCCGACCCGAATTTTTTCTACCCACGAATTATTTATCTCATTAGAATTTATTTTATCGATATAAAAATATTCACCTGTACTTGCTTTATCATTTCCAGTTATCTCTTTTACTTTTCTCGCTTTGTTATCTTTACATGCTACCGCAAAATGGTTGTTTTTCCCGCAACTATTGCACCTTTTACCAAAAGCCGGACACTTTCCTTTTTCATGCCTTGATTTACAAAACTTACAATTGTTAATTTCATTTCTTTTAGTGTTTCTGTTCTGTTCTGACCTAACATTATTTGTTGTATTGCCAAACTTTTTTACCTGACTATTATGACTTTTTGAAAGATACTTATTTGCGTTCAGCTCTCTCGATGGTCCTGGGTTGATCTGGTCGACGTGAGTATCCAGTGGTTCCTTATGCATTTTTTGAATCTGCGACTTCGTAGCCTTTGCTGCCTTAGCCATGTCCAGCGCTTTCTTCAGGGTCAGGTCCTCCACTTCCAGCAATCTTTTTTGTAGTTGCTTGTCTGCAACTCCAATGACAATTCTGTCTCTCAACATTCTCTCTTCTTCCAGGTTGAATTCACAATTCCGTGCCATTTTTTTCACATCCATATAAAATGAGTCAAACGGCTCCCCTGTTTTCTGGTTTCTGGTGTGGAACAGAAATGTTTCGTACACCACGTTTTTCTTTGGTTCACAAAATCTCTCAAATGCATTAAGCACTTCAATGTAAGACGCCTTTTGCTCCGCTGTTAGATTAAAAGACTCGTATAGCTCTACTGCCTCCGGTCCCAAAGTATTTAGCAATACTGCTATCTTTACAGGATCCGGTTTTTTGTCAATCTCTGCCGCTACTGCGAAAATCGCAAAATTTGTTTTAAATTTCCGCCAATTTTCAGCAACATTTCCTTCCAACACCAGTTTATCAATTTTTCTCACATAATTCATAGCCTGTACTTTTGTGACCACTCTTATTTTAGGGGGCCGACCACGTGGACGCTTCTCAGACTTCTTTTCAGTTTTTACTATGCCCATGCAGGCACCACACAATTTCTACTTTTATTTTTTACTTTTTAGGAATTACTTTATTATTATTTTTACCCACTTAACTTCTTTTACTAATTTTCGGCTGCGCCATGTAATACTTTATTATTTAAGTTTTATAACTAAATACAGATGAGTCTGCTTAGGCAGCTGGTTACAAAGTGTGTCTTAAGCCTAGATGAGCTAGCTTTAATCTGCCTACAGGCATCTACCTAACTGTACTCCTATTTACTAGGTGATAACTAATCTGTGATAGTAGCTCTAGGTTTAGTTATAAGTTCCATAGAATTGACTTTGTATATTTGTATATTTATTTAGCTTATATATTTTCTATATACTACATTACCCACTTGACGAGGCTACCCCCACTTCTCTTGAAATGAAGGACCTCGTGTTCGACGAATTGTCCATTTTGAAACATCTGGCCAACCTCCCAGATAGCTACTCCGGGGGTCCAGACGGCATTCCTGCTTCTTTCCTAAAAAGGTGCGGGTCGTCATTGCTCAATGTCCTTTGTTATCTATTTAACTTGTCCTTGTCAAGCAGCAGCTGTTTCCCCAAGTTGTGGAGACATTCTCTTATTATTCCTCTACATAAAAAAGGCAACAAGGGCGATATATCAAATTATAGACCTGTTGCCAACTTATGTCATCTTTCTAAGATTTTTGAGGCATTGATCAATGATGTGTTGCGCTTCCACTGCAGATCTATTCTTGGCTCCTTTCAGCATGGGTTCACCAAAGTTAAATCTACGACCACAAATTTGCTGGAGTTGATGCATGATTGTGTCCCTGCGGTGGAGTCAGGCTGTCAGGTTGATTGTATTTACACTGATTTTAGCAAGGCCTTCAATAAAATTAATCACATAATTCTCCTATTTAAATTATTTAAGCTCGGTTTTCCTTCTACTTTCGTCGAATGGTTGAATTCGTACCTGTCTAACCGTACACAGCAGGTTCTTTTCCGGGGAGTTCTTTCCTCTCAAATTAGCAACTTGTCAGTTGTGCCTCAGGGTAGCATACTTGGCCCGCTCCTTTTCATTCTGTACATTAACGACGTCTCTCTGCTTCTTTCCGCTTCCAAAATCCTTTGTTACGCAGATGACGCAAAAATATACCGTGTTATTTCTCGAGAGACTGACTGCCATCTTTTACAATCTGACATAGCCACTTTTCATAAGTGGTAAACGAGCAATCTTCTACCGTTAAATGTTAACAAATGTACAGTTATGTCGTTCTATAGAAAAAGGTCTTCCATTCATTATAATTACTCGCTGGGTGGTAGCTTATTAACTAGACTTGACAAGACCAAGGACTTGGGCGTAACTTTTAACTCTAGACTTTCCTTTGAGGACCACGTCAACTCAATAGTTGGAAAGGCAAACTCTGTTCTAGGCTTCATCAAGAGATGGTCTAGAGAATTTGACGATCCCTTTATTACCAAGCTTCTCTACTGTACCTTTGTCAGACCCATTCTGGAATATGCTAGTCCCGTTTGGGCTCCTTTCTATACAGTGCATATTGACCGAGTCGAGGCGGTTCAGCGTAGATTTCTCAGATTCGCTCTCCGCGGGCTCCCTTGGCTGGATAGTATGAATCTACCTCCTTACCAGGATAAACTAAGATTAATTTCTTTAGATTCGCTCCAAAAAAGACGTGATATCTCGAGGTTCCTCGTCATTTCTGAGGATGTCAGAGCAATTAACTCTGCTGAGTTGCTGGGTTCAATCAGGGTTTCGGTACCATCTCGCTCCTTGAGTATTCACGATTTTTTAGACGTTCCATATCATCGAACCAAGTATGGTATGCATGAGCCCATTACCTCAATGTCTCGTCTCTTTAACGAGCATGTATACTGTTTTGAGTTTAATTTGTCTAAGTCTAATTTGAAAAATCGGCTTCAAACTGATTTTCCTTAAATTAATTACATTTCTTGTACAGTAATCAGAATTTGATGAATATTGAACAAATAAATAAATAAACACAACTGATCGAAAACTCTTTTAAATTGTATGTTAAAAATTTTTAACAAGAAATAAGAAAATTATATTTATATTATTACTAAAATTTTTGGAGAATGAGAAAGAATAAAAAACAATCATGCGGAATGAAAAAGAATATTCTCATCCTACATTCTTGTTCTAGCAGTTAGATCGAGCGGATCGTTGTAAAGGATTGTTATTCCATGAGCGGTTTTTTTAGTTTCGATAAAATACAACTATGGGTCGTAAATCTAATATATGTAGATAAAGATAAATTCGTGTGTTATGATAAGAACACTGACAATTATTGGGATACATACAAAGACATTATACGACTGTTCAGAAACATAATTTTGACGATGAAAATAACGCAGAAACATCTTTGTTAAAGGAAAAAAGTGCTGTATTTGTAAGCAGTAGTCAAAGTGGATCCAATGCAGTCTTGAAAATCAACAAAAGTGAATTTTTAAAATGCTGTGCCGGACTAGCCTGTATTAAAAATATATACAGGAAAGAGAAAGAGCTGGAGATAACCAAGGCAACAACGATTTTCAAAATAACAATCAAGTCCCTGTGCCGCGCAGAAACAATTAACTCATTGGCAGCCAGCACATCAACATCCGCAAGGTAAGCAAATTCCAATTTGCGTCAACAATTGGACAGCCTTGCTTACGCGCAAAGAATGCCGTTTAGCACTTATGTCCTACTATAGAACATTGGAAATATATTTCCATTAAACAAATGGATTTAGCAAAATTGGCCCAGGTGATTCTGGCGGTTCCTTCATGTTAGGCATGTGTTGAGCGCTCTTTTAGTGATTTATCAATAATATTGACAAAAGAAAGTTCTAGAGTAAGCAGTGATACTATTAGCAATATATTATTAGTCAAACTTTATAATAATTCTTTAGATTTAATAAAACTGGAAGGAAGCGACATAATGTAATAAAAAGTACTCTAAAATTTATTATTGTTTTATTTTTTCTTATCAATGCGGAATTTTTCAGAGCACAAACACTAGAAATTTGGAAAATACGCTAATTGAAAACATAAATCAGCATTAAGTGACCTGTCACTAATATAGAAGATCTAAGAATGAAATATAAAAGATGAGGGAATGAAATCGGCCAAGACACAGTGCGATTCATTCATTCGCGAGAGAATGAAAAGTATAATTCTCCGAAGAATATTCTTTTAAAGAATGAATGAAATTCGCATATTCTTTGCACCCTGCTTATAATGCTCCAATCTTAAAATCCATAGTTCAAGTTAACAATCTTATCAAGTACTGTACTAGCTGGGCTACCCGGTTCCACCCGGCGGCGTTGGGTAAATACTTACTAATTAAACACTTCTCAAATGTTCTAGTTTGTTATATCCTAAAAATTGTTTCAACCCGAAAACCCATTTATGGGTCCGCCAACTATAATTTCCAGATCTTAATAATACTGAAAAAAAATTTTTTTTTTTTTTGTGACCTTAAGATAATCATTGTACTAATTTTCGTTAAAATCTGTTGAAATCGAGAAATATGGTCGCCATTTTGGATCCGCCATCTTAGATTTCGAAATTTTGATAATATTCAAAATCAGTGACTTCAAAACAATCATTGTACTAATTTTCATTAAAATTCGTTGAAATTGAGAAATCTTGGTCGCCATATTGGATCCGCCATCTTGAATTTCTAAGTTTGGACAGCGGATTTGAAATCACCATTCCACAAAACCCCTATGTACCAGTGGCGTGGGGTGAAATTTTTGAGAAGGTAAGCCGGTGCAAAAATCAGAAACTTAATAGCAAAAAAAAATCACCAAATGAAGTCAGATATTACAAAATGTGTTCAACAGTGACTGCGTGTATTCTTGTCGAATTTAGTCGGCCACTTCTATCATACTTAAAGTCATTGGAAGTTAAGTGCTATATGAATATTATGAATAAATATGGACATATATACAATGAACTTCAAGAATAATATAAGTGGCTTTGAAAAAAACCGTTATAGTCGCGTGTATCGTGCAATCAAACTAAAACGGTTAACAAAAACTGTGAAAAGTTGATATGAAATATAATTAATCTTACTTATACTCAAAAACTAATCTACGATTTTTTTTTATAAATTCGGCCAAAACATCATTGTAAAAATTCGACTGATTTCTAATTTGTAAAAGAAGGTGTTTTTCTATCGATAAGAGTGCTAAATTTGAGAGCCTTTCTTCGGTTTGAGAATTTCTCTTAAGAGCTGAAAAAGATCTTTCCGCGGAAGCAACTGTAATGGGAAGAGTTAAAAATATACAACACAAGTTTAAAATTTGAGGAAAAGTATCTTTTAAAATGCCACATTTAATATGCGAGTAAAGCGCGAGAATATCAAATTGCCGTAATGAAGAAGTGGTATATAAAACGTTCAATTCATTTTTTAAAGCAGAAAACTGGAAAATTCCCGGGAAAACTGTAATTAAAAATGATATCTTTTCGTTAGGACTTGATTGAGCAAAATAATCATATTTTGATTTATTAGGTAAATCTAAAAATTTCAGTTGACTAAAGGAACTATACCGAGTTTTAATCTGAGAAATGACGAGAAGCCGGATTCTATCGTGTTATCAAGAGGTAATAAAATAGCACCACACCACACTCATAAGTCACAATCCGTTGAGCACCAAGGCAAAAAGAGACACAAGTTAACAATTTTTTTATTAAAATATAATAAACAAAACCACAACACCCCTCCCTTCCGAGAAGACGACTTCTGCCGTGTTCTTGTGAAATAAGGGAGCATTCACTTCTACAATTCACAGCCCCTTCAGTATCAAAGAGATTTAATAACCAAACCCACCCCAACCAACCCCACTCACCCGAGAAGCCGCTTTCTACCGTGTTATAGAGCACCACTACACTCACACCCGTTCATAGAGAAGACAGGAATCAGCTGACATTCTAAGAAATAAACAACCACCCGCCGAAGTGACCCGAATTTCAACTTCTGCAAAACAAAAACAGCCGAGAAGCCGGTTTCTATCGTGTTATTTTCTTATAGGATTTGCCTTTAGTGAGCAAAGGATATCACACACGATTTCTTTGTTACTCGTGGAGAAAAGTGTGGGCTTGAGTAAGCCGTAAAATGACCGGCTTACAGAAGCAGCGAGCGAGCACTTCATACCCGATGCAACCCCTTGATAGAACCTGCTACGGTGCGAGGGAAGGTTCCATCGTAGTGCAACAACAGATTACGGTTGTTTTTGGTTGTAACACTTGTTTTGCCATGTTTTCTTTACGAGATGAATTTTGGGAGCGCTTTCCAGGAATATTACAGGCATAGAACAAGTTTTAAATTTACGGGAATAGGATGAGTTCCCAAAAGGGAAGCCGGTAGGAATCGTGTTATATGGACCCCACGCCACTGCTATGTACCAATTTTCATGAACATCGCTTCAAATTTAAAATTTTCAGCCGCCATCTTGGATCCGCCGAAAAAAAATTAGCGTATATGTTAAGTCGGAATATGTACTACCTTCGGACAAAAATATCGATGCAAGCGTTTAGGCGTGATTGAGCAACAAACAAACAAACAAACTTTCATTTTTAAATATATATAGGGATTAAGACCACAAAAAATTTCAAATGCCTATCAAAAACGGTTCTCTTGTAAATTTGTGCGCAAGCTTTGAAAAGCCACAATTGAGGAAAACAGCTTTAAGTTCAAAGTGGCAAACATTTAATATATGCATTTAGGCTCTATCCTGATATGCAGGGTTTCGCATAGGAATGTACAAAGGCCAAACGGTTATAAATTTTAAAATACCCGTTTATGTCCTGTTTCAGGAGGGTCCACACAACAAATGTAACCCAAAAAATTATGTTTTTTTTTAAGTCCACGCTACTGTCCCCTTAAGAATAACACTTAAAAGTTAAAACCTTGACTTGGTACACTCTGATGAGAGAATTGACATTTATTCCTTATTCTCTTATACGAAAGAGAGCTATATTTTACTTTATTACATTTACATTTTGATATGATAAGATATAATTTGTTAACATTACATCATTGATAAAGCTTGTCTATGTAATTGGATAATAGAGCGCAATCCCCAATCTATCTCAAGCAATTCTATAAAACGATTTCATCAGCAAACAATAAGCATTTCGCTGATTGAAAACAAGCCACAACGTCATTAATAAATAATAAAATGTTTTAGCTAATTTGATATTATTGTAGGCCCTTACAGAAATGTCATTGCATATTCATATATCTTTCTCTTGTACTATAAACTCTAATCTAATTAGACATCATTCTACAGAAGTCGTTTAAAGGTACACTGAGCTTACTGGCATGTTTGCTTATAAGGCAGTGTCCCATGAATACTGCTACGACATTGCCAATGGCCTCCTTCTTGAACGAGATCAAGCTATCAGATTGTCCTAAAAGTCTTTGCCACTATCAACGAGTTAACAATTTTATTTAAAATGAAAGAAAACAACGTACTTAGTCAACGATATTATACCCACGCTTTAGAAGTTTCTTGAACATACTTTTGTATTCTATAAACTTTGATGTTAAAGCCGGAATGTTCCGTAAACGTCTTTTAACTTTTGGGACAACCCTATACTTGGCTTATTACGTTCGAGGACTTCGAAAGCCAGCTTTGCCTGATGACTTCACAAATGCTTTCGTGCTTCCACCTATTATCGGCGATCTTCGCATATGTACGCTTAACACTTTACCGACCGCTGTCCGAAATTGCGCCAGAGCGATCTACACATTGTAGCAGTAACATTGTGCCTCCGTGCAACTTTTGACTGCATTTCTACTGCGCCAGCGCCAAACTACAGTGCCACATTCTGTTTGGGCCTAAACTACAGCTACAACGCCACGATCCTTCACAGACATGTTACCACCGTCAAGAACAGGGTCGCTCTACTTCTATAAATCTCCTTGAATTTGCTACCTTTGTTACTGAAGGTTTAAAAAAGGGCCTGCAAACAGATTGTATTTTTACTGACTTTAGCAAGGCTTTTGATAAGCTTTTGCATTCCATAATAATCCTTAAATTATTAGCTTTAGGCTTTCCATCTCTGCTTATTAACTGGATTCGATCGTATTGGCTCAACAGGACATACCAGGTTTCCTTTCGTCGTACCACCTCAAAGAAGATATTAGCTATATCAGGAGTCCGGCAGGGTAGTCACTTGGGTCCACTTCTTTTTATTTTATCTATTGATGACATTTCACAAATTTTTAAAATCTGTAAACTCTTAATCTAAGCAGACGATATAAAAATGTTCTAGACATATTTCACTTGTGATGTCCACACAACAATTTGGAACTGAATATTGATTGATTGATTGATTGATTTGTTGGGGGGGGGGGAGGCAAAGCACCTCGAACGCTCAGACTTTTTAGTCCATTGCGCTCAAAACCCCCGCTCTATTTGAACTTCCCCGTTGTCCTGATGTACTGGAGAATCTCAAACAGAGATCGAGAATCGAAGTCCTCCATCCTCATAACATCGACGCCAAACGCGTCCCTACGTGCACGAGAGAACGCAGGACAGTCACAGAGGTAGTGCTCTGTGCTGTCCTCCTCCTCCCCACACGAGGGGCACACAGGGTCGTCGATGATTCCCAGGGTATTCAAGTGTTTGCCAAGAGTGTTATGCCCTGTAATTGTCCCTACTAGAGCCCTGCAATCTTTCCTACCTAAGCTATGTAAGAATTTCGCAGTATTCTTGTTCGGATTACCTATAAAGTACTTGGTACGTCTGCAGGTACTTAGGCTGGACCATCTCTCTCCGTGAACTAAGTCAACGTGTCGAGTTATCCAGTTCTTCAACGCCGCAGAGCTAATACCAATAATGGGCTCTGGACCTATGGGGTGGGAGTTAGCGCCTTCCCTCGCCAGGGAATCTGAAGACTCGTTGCCTTCCACTCCCTGGTGGCCAGGGACCCATATAAGAATGACCCGATTACATTTTGCAACCGAATTCAGTCGTTTCTTACAATCTCGGACTATTTTTGTTCGAGTATTGGGATTAAGAAGTGTAGCAAGGACAGCCTTACTGTCGCTGCAGATACCTATCCTTCTACCTTGCCACCTCTGGGCAATTATCCAGTTGGCCACTTCTAGAATGGCAAAAACTTCAGCTTGGAAGACCGTCGCCATGTTTCCAAGTGAGTAACTGTATTTGATCTCTTCGTTCAAAAACCATCCAGCGCCCGTACCGTTTACGGTCTTCGAGCCGTCTGTATAGAAGATGTCGTTGAGTCCATTCAATATTTTGTTTGGATCTTCCCATTCCTCCCTTTTTGGGAAGAGAATTTGAAATCTTCTTCCGAACATTAATATCGGGGTCATATCATCCGCCGGCATATTGAATAAAATGCACTTTTCTTCAAGCCTTTGTGATATAACACCATGTCCGATAGCATGTTTACCGTGCCAGAGTCCGCACTTCTTTAGGCGGCACACGGTCTTCATTGCTTCTTCTTGGATAGCAATGTCCAAGGGTTGCATGTTAAGCATCGCGTTTAGAGCTGCACCGGGTGTCGAGCTAAAAGCTCCTGTTATCCCTATGCAGACCTCTCTCTGTACTCTGTCAAGAACAGAACGAGTCGATTTTATCTCCGTTCTGTTCCACCAGACCACTGACGCATATGTAATAATGGGTCTAATGATGGCTATGTACATCCAATGTACCACAGCGGGTTTTAGACCCCATGTCTTCCCAAAGGCTCTTCTGCATTGCCAAAAGGCATTTAATGCCCGAGATGCTTTGTGTTCGACATGAGCCTTCCAAGTCAGTTTGCTGTCTAGAGTCACCCCTAGGTATTTAACTTCCTTGGAGAGTTGAATGGTTTCACCTTTCAGAATTGGAAGCTTGAGATTATCCAGTTTTCTCTTCCTAGTGAACAGCACAAGTGTTGTCTTTCTAGGATTCACTGATAAGCCATGCCTCTCACACCAGTTCTGGATCCTATCCAAGGTCCTCTGCATTTTAATACAGACGTCCCTTAACGAGTCCCCACAAACGAGTGCACACACATCATCAGCGTAGGCCTGTGTATGTATATTTAGACTTTGTAATTCGCCTAAAAGCGAGTCTACTAAGAAGCACCACAGTAGAGGTGAGAGTACTCCCCTTGCGGGCAGCCCTTCCCAACTTTCATAACAGTGTCGCTTCCGCTTTCTGTTAAAAGTAGTCTCTGTGACAGCATGGAATGGATCCATCGTATAAGCACAGGGTCCACTCCATACGCCTTGGCAGCATCACATAGGGATGAGAACATTGCATTGTCAAAGGCTCCCTCAATGTCCACAAAAACCCCAAGAGCAAAAGATCCACGATCCGCCGCACTTTCTATTTTATAGATTAGATCGTGCAGTGCGGATTCACAGGATCTTCCACTCCTATAGGCATGCTGGTGTTCACTGAGGGGTCTTCTTCTCAGCGTTTCTCCCCTGATGTGTTTTTCTACCAGTCGTTCCAGACATTTCAAAAGGAATGATGTTAAACTAATGGGTCTGAAACTTTTTGCCAGAGTGTAATCTTCTTTGCCCGGTTTAGGTATAAAAGCTACTCTGACTTTACGCCAAGCAGTTGGCACGTATCCCCAGATTAAGCAGGCCCTAAAGATTTTCTTTAGTGCCGGAACTAGAGACGTACTTCCTGTTTTTAGCATGGCTGGATATATACCATCCAGACCTGGGGTCTTAAAGTTTTCGAAAGAGGTCAAGGCCATCTCGATCCTTTCCTCAGTCACAACCTTGGATGCTATATATTTATCTTTCCTGGTGATATTTACTCTCTCTTGTAAATTCACTAGGGTTTCATCTAATTGAATTCTCTGACTGCCCGGAAAATGAGTCTCAAACAGGATTTCATATGCTTCCTGTTTGGAGCTCGTGTAACCTCCGTCCGCAGGCCTACGGAGAGTGTCTAGTTTGGCTGTATTATCTTTCTGAAAGACTTTATGCAGCCTTGCAGCCTCTCTCATCCCCACCAGTTCCTCACAGTATTTCCTATAAGAGGAGACCTTGGCAGATCTTATCTCTCTCTTATACTCACGCTGTAGAGTTTGATAGGTTAGCCAATCATCATCTTCCTGAGTTCTTAGGGCCCTCTTTAGAAGCTTTCTGGTTGTTTTCCTGAGCTTCTGCAGGTTGTTGTTCCACCAGGGGACATTCTTGCCACATCTGCTCTTTCTGAGAGGGCACGCTTCCTCAAAGGCATCCAATAAGGTCCGACTCAATTTTTGGGTCTCGTCCTCAATATCCTTCGTGGAGCGGATTTTGCGTACATTAATTTCCTTCGATGAAAGAAGTTGTTTGTACCTTTCCCAATCAGTCTTCCTAGGATTCCGTCCGGCCGGGATATTTATGATATCGATGGCTATTCGGTATTCCAGGTATCTGTGGTCCGAAAGAGATTCCTCTTTTGAAACTCGCCAGTTGGTAATAAGGTTTGACATCTTCCTATTTGTGAGTGTCAGGTCTATTACTTCCTGTCGCCTACTCGTGACAAAAGTTGGGTTGTTTCCCTTATTGTTAACCACGAGATCGTACGACAGAATGAAATCCAATAATTTCTCCCCCCGGGGATTGCATTTACTGCTACCCCAAAGGGTGTGCTGGGCGTTGGCATCACAACCAATAACCAGACCTAAATTATTAGACTCTGCGTATCCCACAATATCCAGCAGCTCTTTTGAAGGAGGCGGGCTAATGGAGTCATACGGCAGATAAGCAGATACGAACATTGCATCCTGCTTAGCTCCCGATACGTTGTAGGATACTTTGACCGCAACGACGTCTTGACTGCAAAATTGTCTTAACATCGTGGCCTCGATTGTATTAGATACAATAACACATGCCCGCGGTCGTTCCGTTCTTTCGTAATGAAAGAGTTGCCCCCAACTAATCGCACCGAAGCCACAGATTCTCCTCCTGCAAACCCATGGTTCCTGCATTAATGTTATTTGGGGGAATGTCCGCAGTTTTACCAACCTTCCACTTAAGATAGCAGTGGCCGATTTACTGTGCTGCAGGTTAATTTGAGTGATATTCAAGTCAGCAGACATCATAATCAGCTGCTCCCCAATACACCCGTTGTCCTCATTTATTTTCCGGAAACGTGAATTTTCACTCTTCCGAAGCCCAAATGAGGACGGCATCCGTAAACGGAATCCAGGACTTTCAGAGACTCCTGATCTATGCCCAGTGCAAGAGTAGAGCCCTCAGGGTCATTAGGATTCTTCCTCTTGCTACTGAACGCGCGGATTCTCCAGTATTTGGTTTCCAGTCCCGGATTCTGAATACGTAGTCGAGCAATTATGTCCCTGGGTGCCTTGGGTGGTCCAGGGATCCACATAACTGCTCGAACCAGCTTGGGCATGTCGCTACCTTTCGTAGCAGAAAATTTTATGCCATCGCAAGCTGGAATTTTGCTTACATTTGCAAGCAGCCATTTGAGAGAGTGCTCGTTCGTACACTGAACCTTTAAGGTTCCGTCACAAACGACCATTCCCTCAAACATGGGCGACTCTTTGGTCTCACCCAATAGCTTCCAAATGTAGCCTTCCACAAAGCTGACATGTCGCTGCGACATCTCCCTTTGTGGGTTGCCGGCCTCAATCACAACGACTAGGGCTTGGGAAGCAGCCTCCGCGAAGCTTTTTCCGTCCCCCCTACCCGTTGTCCTTGAGCTCGGCAATGCACTTGAGGGGCCAGCTTCTTTTAAATCTTTTTCACTGATCCTCTCGTGCGCTGCAGTACGAGGATCGGGTTTCCCCTTTACCTCGTCTGGCTTCGAAGAACTTTGGAGACCGGTCTTTGCGACTTTCCTCCGCTTGTTCTTACTCGGCTTGGCTGTAGACTCCCCAGAGCAAATGGCACTAGCCGAGGAACCCGGATTAGGTGAATCCCCTTCCGATCTTCCTCTTTTAGTGACAGTCGCCAGTGGAGTTGAGGAGAAAGTGGTGGGGCGCTTGACGCCGTCAGCTCCCGCTTCTTGCGCCTTAGCCTTGTTCCTCTTGCTCCTCAGCCGTCGCAGCTGTCTTTTGGACAATCCCTCGGGTTGGTTGATGGTAACCGGAGGGATTTTGGGAATGTCCAGTGGAACAGGATTAACCGTAGTCACAGCGGGCTGCTTTTCGGTCCTCTCCTGTTCGAAGAGTAGGCTCTCCATTGACTGAGTCAATGTGCCAATCGATGATAGTCCGTCTTGCGACATTCTATCATCGGAGTCCAGTAGAGGGCTTCCTCCTTGGCCTGGACCCGCCACCTCGGTCATCAATGGAAGTGGGACCTGCACATTCCTAGCCCCGGCCGCTTCTAGAGCGGGAGGATTCCCAGTCTCAAGCTGGTTACCTCGTGCAGACAAAGTACCAAAAGGCTTGCCTTCCATCATGTTAGGTGGTTCCCTTCTTAGTCTGACGTCTCAGGACTGACCTGTTCGGCATGGGTGTCCCTTCCGGTAGCAAATTGCTACCGCCGACATAGCTCAGTCAATCATCGACGCGCGCAAGCTCCTTCACCACGACAAGGTGAGGGTACCGGTCGAAGGAGACAACTGAATATTAGTAAGTGCGAAATCATGACTTTCTGTAGAGGTCGCAACCCCCTGCGTTTCGACTATACCTTATTAAATTATGTTCATGTTTTCATTTTGTCCGTGATTTGGGAGTTATCCTGGATGTATTTTAGCAATAGAGACCCAATTTGGCTAGCACGTTTAAAATTGTAAGAAAGTCCTAAGAATTAATTTCTTATTGTAAGATGTTTTCGGAATCACTAGTCGTTGTTCAAGATTATAGTGTTTAAAATTAAAAATACTAACTCTTCACTGCGAACTTGTAAAACATGTACTGATAAAAAGTAATATAAACAAAACGGCATTTTGCAAAAATTGTGTAATACATTTTAAAACATGTTAAGATATCTAAATAGGTATTGAAAACAAATTCGAAATTTGTAATTTTGATTTGTATACATGTGGGAATTACTCGGGAAAATCGGGCCGGACACTTGCAGGGTTCAAACCTAAGTGAATTGGTGCTTCGATGCTCTTTGCGACCGATACCACATACCAACACATACATACATATCTACTCATTATATCCAATTTCAAAAGAAAATTTTAAATCAGTGAAAAATTTTTTATGTACTAGACTTGTCCTCTGAACAAATATGATGACAATCTACAATATAGTTTTAAAAGCCATTTGCTAAATCGTTCTAGTACCATTTATAGCACAGACAGTCATTTTAAAATAACAAAAATCGTTGGTAAATGCTTTTGAGCTCTTACTATAAGTTAATCAATTTGTAAATACTTCTCTGTATTTAAATGCTTTTTAAAAAATGGCAGTTAATTTATTCTCCTTACATATTTAAGGTAAACTCCAAACCTACACTGAATCAGTAAACATTATCACTGATTTGATTTTCACAACTATTAGCTTTGAATTTAAGTTCAGGCCCGTATTGTATTGCCTTCACTGTACGTAAGCTTTAATGATGCCTTTTAACTGAACCAAGACGCACCCTCATGCGACACATCAGGTTGAAACTTAATTGAAAGGTGGTCTTATTATTGAATCAATTTAACTCAATTTGCATAAGATCTGAAGGCAAGTCCCCGTTTACCCTAGCATTGACATTGCTTATCGATCCTCATTAAGTTAATATTTAATTAATTGCGCACCTTGTTCCTTGGGAATGCATTTTGCTAATTACATAACGGCATTTTTTATTTTGCCTAGCAATTAAAGCTAGAAATAAGATGCTTGTTTCAAATAAGTCTGAAAATTATAGATTTAACCAGCTGCGAAAAATTTCAGACGATACGATATTTTAACTACCACACAAATTCGCAAATTTCTTTTCAAGTACACGAGAGCCTCCTTCGGCGAAACATTCTTCTTAAAATAGCTATGAATTTTCCATATTTTCAAGTACTTGTGCGAAGAGCGCTCACAGTTACAAAGAACTTCACCTTATTTATTTATTATTTGTTAGGATCCACAATCAAATATTTGTTGAATGGACCAAGCCTTATAGTGAAAATGTTTATTACTGAGGCAAGTTTGAAGGGTTATCGAGCCGGACTTTAGTTTGTAAAGCAGAGGTGTTTTATTGTGGCCTGCCAGTAACTGAGTCCATCACCTGAGGGCATATGATTTTATTACTGTTTTTACTTCAAAAATATGTTGCCCTAAAAGTTCCGGAGTTCAATGTGAGCTAGTGTGTGTGCGTGAGGCATGGATACTTTTCCGATGTTTGAGCTCGTATGCCTCGAAAATTAGCAAGCGGAGCAAAATTGACTTCAAAATTTACATAAGCTGACGGAAATTGTATTTTGGTTAATTAAACATTTGCCGCAATTAAATTTCGTTAGATATTATAGCACACTGCTTAAGGTCTGTAGGATTTCAAGGGCGGGAATATGCTGCTAAAGAAATTAGTTTGGGTTTGGATAACTTATGTTTTAATTGCAGCAGCTTAATCGAAAATTAAATTTACGCTACTCGGTTTCGTTAAAAGAGCAGACTAACTAATGAAAGCTAAAAAGCAGTTAATTATATTTCCCAACCAACCAGTGACGGAATTAGAGAGATACACAAAAAGCACATGCTTCCAGCCTTCAATGGCAGATCGATTTCTTTTATTATGCTTTACAGAATTTGAACAATTTAATATGGTATAAAAAATGTTATACATAAGTTTAATTAATTGTGTATATTTTGGTATTGAGTTCAAGCTGAAATGTTGACAGAGTAACATAATTCCGATCATGGTTGACTCGTGGTAATTGTTTATTAATTGGGTATATTAAGACATTTTTTCGAAGTTGTCATACCAAGTAAGTATCGACGAGGGATATAAAAGAGTTTATTGCACGAATAAAAGTTGAATAGTCTAACACCCAAAACATTTGTTGTAATAATACAAACTTTAAAGGTGAAAAACAAAAAGAATAAAAATGCATTTTTGCTTTTTAAGTTGCCAAAAAGTAGAAAAATAATAAATTCAACGTCAAAAAAATCGAGCATTCGGTAGGATAGGCATGCGGAATACTCTGAATCCTGTTAAAAACAAGAATATTTGAGCTCGCGCGCCATCTCGTAATACAAAAAAAATATAGACATATATATGCCCGGTATGTCCAGCCGGACTTTTTTATGGAGAATTCATATTCTACAATAAGAGTCCAATGATTTTTTCCCATATCTAGTTTAATTTTGCAGCGCAAGCGGTTAAAAATAAAAAACCGTCAGATTCCAAAATACTAAAATTGTTCAATTAATCTTTCCCTTAAAATGTTCGCCTTCAAGCTGATACAACTTGCGTATTTTTTTCACATGAGAATTACTGAAAACCGAAATCAAACTCATAGACAGTAATAATAAAATATACAAATATGTATTGGTAGTCAAATAAAGGATATATGAGAAAAAATAAGGAATGTCATAAATCAAAAGTATACAGGATAAAACCTTTAAAATGCATTAATTTTAAATTAATTTTAAATTTAAATTAAATTTAAAAATAAAAATTTATTCTTCGCAGATCGGTTTATATGTACGAATAATTACCAATATTGAAAAATCTGAAAATAAAAAGGAATTTAATTACGAAGGCAATAAAATAAATAATAGTCACCTACACCTGGAATATTACAGGTGTAGGGGAAGCCCGGGCAAGACGAATATGTTAAAGGAAAGACTAAAAAAAACACACAAATTTCTAATCAACAACAGTCTTTTTATTATTAATTTGTACTTAAGTTAATCATCTTTGGAAAACGCAAGTAAAAACTTTGAAACTTAAACAACTTCTACATAAATTTTTGATTGCAAAAAAAAGTGCCTATTATCCGTTTTGCCCGACCCCCCCGGGTAAAACGGATATACCCCCAGAGTAAAAAGGATAAGTAAGCAATTTGTGTTTTAATCATCGCACTCATCACAGTAGTAGCTGCCTGCCCCTAAATAAGAAGTACAGTTCTCGTGTGCCCACTTCTTGCATTGGTTGCACTTTAGCCAATCTTCCGTAGGCGGATAAATATATTCTTCTGAGCACACTAAACAAAAATATCTTGTTTCATCCTTCCGATTTTTATTGTTTGACTTCCTTGTTGTTTTATGTTTACTAGAACCGGCCAAGTTGGATTTATTAGTCTCTTTGCATGTAGATTTGTCAGAACCTGCCAACTTAGATAATTTTGTTTTCTTGTGATAGCTATCCGTTTTGCCCATATCCGTCTTGCCCAAAGCACTAATATTCAAAAGTTGTATTAGCTACTGTAAAATTTCAACCGACGAATGAAAAGTTACAAACACAGATTAAACTTCAAAACACACGCAATCGATTAAACAGAGTCTGTTCCTTAACACTAAATACATAATACAAAAAATCAATGTAGATACCTTGCCAAAAATCGTAAGAAGACAGCAAAAAACTTTTATTTGTATTTTTACAACAACCCAGCGGGAAAAAATGCTGAATCTTCCTCAGAAGCAAATTTGAAGATCTTCCTTCCAATATCTTAAAGTGCTAGTTAGGAAGATTTTAAAGCTTTATTCCGATTCTGCACTCTGTGAATGAAAAAGGAAGATGCTTTTGTTTTCATGTAGTTAGGATGACATAATTTCGTTGTGAAATCTTTCTGATGGAACATTTCAGTTCATTTTCGTTTAGGTGCTCGAGGAGCTGTTAGTGATGTGATTGATCCGATTTGCCTTGCGATCATTTTTTTGATTATTTTGCCCATATAGCCAACAATCAAAGCCAACAATATGTATGATTTAATATTCCCTGTGAAATTTCTCTCTTTTGCTTTTGTCCCCTTCGACAATTCCTTCCGACTTAAGCAAAAAATCTGCTATTAATCTTCTAAAGAAGAACTTCCTCAGAAAGTCCTAACTGCTAATGAATAATCTTCTAAAGAAGCACTTGGGCAGAAAGCTCTAAAATTGCTTCCCTCCAATGACATGCCCATACTAAAAAGATACGGATAGGTAAACGGAGAGTAAGCAAATTATGCTTCCGAAATATTGCTTTTTCATTGCTTATTGTATGATTCCGGTTCCCGCTGGGATTCTGATGTCGCATGAACACAAGAACTGCACTTTAAGATATTGGAAGGAAGATCTTCAAATTTGCTTCTGAGGAAGATTCAGCATTTTTTCCCGCTGGGATATTTCAGACCTCACAACCAAAGTTCTCACTGGTTTCGCTCTTTTAGAATTATCGCACAAGAGAGATACTGTCTGGGGAGCGGTATACCGTTTAGACCCTGAAAAATGAGTGGATATTAATTCGCCGAAATTCTATTCGCATTAAAATTGTCTGCTAAAGACAGTAGTTCGTCTGCGGTGATCCTTAGTGAAAATGGACTAGGGAGCACTTTCTTCTGTTTCAAACCTCTGAGGGAAGGTTTATAATTTTTTCGTAGAATCTCCTAGTTTTGATTTCATGAATATTTAAATTGATGAATAATGATTATACATTTTTAAAATAAAATGTAGAACACATTAGCCCAGTCGGTTTGAAATTGAATTAAATACAATTTTCTTTGATTAAAAAATTAGATAAAAAATTCATTATAAATTGTACTACCTATCAAAGCCTTTTAAGCGCCTTGGAGTTATAACTACGCACGCCGAATTGAAAATTGGACTGGAATTTTATATGTGTATAATACGCAAATTAATAAATAATTAACAGGAAATATCACTTTATTTCATTACAATAACAATGTTTTTACTACACATTTCAATAATATCCTCTTTTTCTTTTAATATTTTTCTTTCTTTTTCTTAATAACAAAATGTTCAAATAATAAGAGCTGCGAGTAAGCTTCCTATATTTGATGAAATATGAAAATATGAGGTGTCCCAAAATTCACGCAAGAAGAAATTTTGATAGAAAACACAGGTTTGTAATTAAAAATTGTATTTTTTTTTACTGATCCATAAAGTATACAGTATAGGGTTATATAGTATATGGAATACAATATCGGGTAAATGGCCTCCACGACTTTGCTGGAACAAACGCACTCTTTTGTTGAAATTCTCCATGACCGTTTTACATAAATGTGGCTGGATTTCGTTGACACAGCGCTCAACTTCCTCCTTCAAAGCGTAGGTGGTCGTGGTCTTATTGGCATAAAGCTTAGACTCAAAAAAAAAAAAAAAAAAACCAAGAAAAAAGTCCAACAGCGTGTATGTTTTTTTATTAAAATTACTTCTTGCGTGAATATTGGGACACCCTATATATTCCTAATCTAATAATTTGGCTCACAACACTTTAAAATTCACTTTTCATATTTTTCATTGTCTTTAACAGGGAATTTGAAAAATCTTGCTTTCGTAGCTGAAAAGCTACTAGAGACAAATGTAGCATTATCGCCTATTCGCAGGCATTATCGCAAATATGGGTAATTCTTTTACAAACCGAACACCTTTTTGACCGACACATCTCCGATTTGGCTAAACTTTTTTTACGGATTCTATATCGAAAAATAAGAGATACGTGTCCGAGGATTTTTTTTTGTTCGATAATACTAGTGATCGAAAATGTGAGAATAATGAATATTTTGGCTTGGAGACTCATTTTCAAAAATTCATAACTCTGGTTTTATTTGAGCTACAAACTTCTTTTTTTTCGTTTTAAATCTAAAGGACTGAGTTTTGAGAAAAAATATTTTTAATACAAATTATTAACGAATTCATATTGTTATTAACAATTTAATTGTTTAAATCAATTTTTAACAATGGCCCCCACCTCGTAGCAAATTTTTAGTATTTTATTGTATTCTCCGTCAAGTTTTACATAAAAAGCATATTTTCAAAATATGGTACCTTTATTTTTACTATTTTTAAAACATTAATTTATATAGCGCGACATGTAAAAAAAACGGTTTTTTGTTAATAAAAAGAAAATTATAGCTCGGGTCAAAAAAAGTTAAATATAAAAGTTGTAGATAATAAAAAGATCTACAATTCTTGTCTCAACTACTTTTCGACATAACCTCAAACTTTTCGAATAAATTGAAAAAAATGTTAAAAATCACTTTTTCCAAATTTATTTGCCACATTTTTTGCCTCATGCGGTTTTTTTTTTTTAATATAAGTAATTATTATGTTCTTCTTAACAAATCATATTTATTAGCAATCAATACAATAAAAAAAACATAAATTAATGATAAATGATAGAACATTATTTTATCGCATAAAAAAAAATGTATTGTGGTTTCAATACTTATTATTCGTTAATATGTATTTCGTTTGATGGTTAGTTGAGAAACATATTAAAAACACAAAAATTACATGTTAATTTCTTTTTTAGTTTTTTATAGTCTTTTTATCAATAAATAATGTTTCAGGAAGGGGATTTTTTAATATTTTTTGCGTTTTATTCGAAAAGTTTGAGGTTATGTCGAAAAATAAGTAAGACAAAAATTGTAGGTCTTTTTATTACCTACACCTTTTGTATGTAACTTTTTTCGATCCGAGCTATAGTTTTCTTTTTATTAACAAAAAACCGTTTTCTTTATACATGTCACGCTATATAAATTAATGTTTTAAAAATAGTAATAATAAAGGTACCATATTTTGAAAACATGTTTTTTATGTAAAATATGACGGAGAATACAATAAAAATACTAAAAACTTGCTACGAGGTGGGGGCCATTGTTAAAAATTGATTTAAACAATTAAATTGTTAATAACAATATGAATTTGTTAATAATTTTTATTAAAAATATTTTTTTCTCAAAACTCAGTCCTTTAGATTTAAAATGAAAAAAAAGAAGTTTGTAGCTGAAATAAAACCAGAGTTATGAATTTTTGAAAATGAGTCTCCAAGCCAAAAAATTCATTATTCTCACATTTTCGATCACTAGTATTATCGAAAATATGCGGAACAAAAAAAAAATCCTCGGACACGTATCTCTTATTTTTCGATATAGAATCCGTAAAAAAAGTTTCAGCCAAATCGGAGACATGTCGGTCAATTTTTATCAAAATCCGTACGGTTTGTAAAAGAATTACCCATATATGTGTTAAAAAAAAATCAAAAACTATTCAATTCAAGTACAATTATTCATAATACAAAATATACTGCTACCATAAATACGAAACTAAAAAATTACGGAACTAAAAAACTACAAAACTACGCAACTACAAATCTACAAAACTATGAAACTACGAAATTACGAAACTACGAAACTACAAAATTACGAAACTATAAAATTACCAAACTATAATTTTATTATATAACTAGCTGGCCCGGCAGACGTTGTACTGCCTTTTCCAGTACATTTTCATTATGCCAATATTTGATCGTGTTCTTTCTTTTCGCATGTTTCTACAAATAATACCATTAATATAAGAAAACAGTATTTTCGTTTCATATCCCTAATTAATTTATTGAACAAACTTACACTTGTTTAATATTAAGTAAACCGTTTTACACTTCACAAATATTTTAAAATTACCCGGTTTCATCCGACGTTGGGTAAATACTTACTAATTAAAGACTTCTCAAATGTTCTAGTTTGTTATATCCTAGAAATTGATTCAACCCGAAAACCCCTTCATGGATCCACCATCTTGAATATCCAAATCTTGATAATATTTAAAATTAGTGGCATTAACACAATTATTGTACCAAATTTCATTGAAACCCGTTGAAATCGAGAAATTTTTTTTATATATATTGGGTCCGCCATTTTGGACCTAGAAACTTTGATAATTCGATAATGATCAAAATTAGTCGCACCAAAAAAAATCGTACTAATTTTCATGAAGTCGAGAAATTTGCATCACCATATTGGATCCACCATCTTGAATTTAGTGGCCCCAGAATAATTGTAGTACTAATTTCCATTAAAATCCGTTAAAATCGAGAAATTGTTGGTCACAATCTTGGATTTGGAAATCTCGATATTCTAAATTAGTTGCTTCAGAATAACCATTGTACTAATTTTCATTAAAATCCATTGTAATTGAGACATTTTAATCGCCATGTTGGATCCGCCATCTTGGATTTGGAAATTTTGATAATATTCAGAATTGGTGCCCTCAAAATTATCACTGTACTTATTTTCATTAAATTCATTGAAATCTAGAAATCTTGGTCGCCATATTGGGTCCGCCATCTTGGATTGGTAAATTTTGATAATATTCAAAATCAGTGACCTCAAAACAATAATTTTACTAATTTTCATTAAAATCCGTTGAAATCGAGAACGCGCGAACGGTCAAACTCGCGAAGTTAAAATAATCGTTAAGTTTTCTGAAATTATCCAATTTTCTGCGCAATTTTATTCTTTCTTTTCTTTCCGTAAGAACCTTCCAAAAAGTATTAGAAAACTTTAAAAAAAAATGAATGAAATCGGTACAGTCGTTCTCAAGTTATTGCTATTGATCGGGGTTAAAAAATAAAAAATGCTTATAAAAAGTAGGGGTTGGTGGTAGAAGGGTAAAAATTTAGAACTAAATGTATTTTTTAATGCCACACCATAAAAAAATTACAAAAAAAAAATTTGTCCAAAAAATAAAAAAATTTTTTTTAGGGTGACCCACCCTTAACATCTAGGGGTATAAAAATTAGTTATAAACCTATTCTCATACCTACTGAATATATATATTAAATTTCATCAAAATCGGTCAAGCCGTTTCGGAGGAGTATGACCACTAACACTGTGACAGAAGAATTTTATATATTTGATATTAAATATTATAGAAAAACTCTTAGAATCAAAAATATACTGAAAATACGCAAAATATTGAAAATCCCACCGTGATCTATCGCATGTCTCTTAACAGAATTCCAAGAACTTGAATATATCTCAACTCAACAGTCTAAACAGAAAATTCATTCATTTATGTAGCAGGTTAGGGGGGGCCCAGGGGGGGGGGTCGCACCCAGCAAAGTAACTTACGCATACGTAAAATTTGCTCTCTTCCCTAATGCATTGTTGTTGTATTTGTTTATGAAATTTCAGATCGAGAGCGGCTACCTCAATCTTCTATGTAGTTGTGCATAGGCAAAAAAAGCTTTACGAAAACAGCGGCCGATTTCATTGTTCTAGAGTGGAAATCTATATGATTAGATTATCTTTGCCCACACTATGCATCTTGCCCGGGCTTCCCCTACATGGAATCCTGAAATAATAAAAAATAACTGAATTAATTATAGTATAGGTTTAAGGAGAAATTAATTGAAAATGAATTACACAATAAAACAATACATGAATTTTTAAGAGTTTGTTTACATTTCGTACAATTACAACAATACAATGCATTCAGATAATCTCCTGAACATGCGAATTTTGTGCATTTTCATCATTAAAACACAGCACAGCATAAAATTAAGGGTTTTGTCAACTTACCTTCGATTCCACACAGCATTAGTCACAAAAACACACTAAAACTAGCTACTCGCGCATGCAACTTAACTTTGCGATCAAACGTCAAACTTAATATTCTCGCGGTTATGTTTGCATTCACTCGAGAGATTTTGAAGCAAAGATAACATATAGGTTACGTAACATCCCATCATAATTAAGATATTCACGATTTTATGTTGTTATGCAACTGTCAATGAGTGGGAAAGAGAAGACACGTGGGAAAGGGACCACGCGAGTATCGTTTGTTGAAGTGAGATATTGCAGAATCGGTACAAAGATGTCTGCTACTGCAATTTTTATGGCGAGATTTGTTTTTAATTAAACTTTTCATATCAAAGACGGAGTTTTATGGGAATAAAAATGTTTGATGTAAATTATAATTTTGCATAGGCTCACATGAACAAACAAACTTGCTCGTGATTATAATTTGAGAAATTATATAAAATGTAGTTGGATCAAAGTGGAACTCGAACTTCTATTTTTTCGACTTTCAGCCAGGGTAAGTGAATTAGAATCTAGAGCTACTCATGCCATTTGGACATTTAGCTCTAAATATTCAATTCAAAGAGTAATTACATTTTCAGCAATGAATATAGTGAGTGAACATTTTCGGTGTCGGGACTAACATTTTCTTTCCTTTTATAAATTAAATTTCGAGTTTTTTGCGTTACGTTAACAATTCCAAATTTTGCGTTGTTATATAAAGATGTAATCATGTTGTTTTTGATTTTCAATATTAATATAAATTTCATTTCATTTTTTTTATCAGTAAATTTGGCCGTAAAATACGTGACAGCGAATTATACAATGGAATACGTCAGCAGCAAAGACATGCTTTATGGTATTTTGCTACATGTAGTTCCAGCATATTTTGCTGTAAACTAGCACATATTTTGCAACCAAACAAATTCATAATTTAATAAGATTTACAAAATGCAAACATTCTTCCTAGAATTAAAAAATTACGTTAAATGAATTATCTTGAAAAATTAGGTTAATAATATAAATTAGGTTATTGTTTTGCGAATTTGAAAATACTGAATTCAACGAATTCTTTTTGATAAGATTTAAATAGGCTAAATAGAGATTAAATAGTACCTAAAATTGGAATTTGGTTTTGTACACTAGGAAAATATACAGGGTGTTCAGAGGTGGGAGGTCAATACTGCAGGGGGTGAAAGGTCAGACCGAGACAAGCAAAAAATCGTATGGGTGGAGGGGGGGGGGCATCTCGCACCGTTTGGCAGTTACAGGGTGATTCGTAAATCAGGATTTTGCCTTATATGGGAACCGCTCTTGTATTTTTATCTTTTTTTCTACGCATCGCAGCGGCCCCAAACTGATTTCAAAAAATCACTATTTGGAAGCCCTTTCCAAAAAAGTTTACACCACCCCCCTGTCCCCAACCCCTTGGCCACAATCCCCTCTGGAAGTTGAAAAAATTAACTTTTATTTCACGATTTTTCACCTTTCGCCCCACTTTTCTCTGAAATTCATGTTATTAACATACCCACTTTTTATTTTTTTTAAGTTGCCTATCTAATTACCTTTCCAAAAAGGTGCAACATGCCCAGGTAGAAAAAGGTTGCAAAAGTCCTGAAATTAAAACATCCTCACAGGTACCTAATTACTTTATTGCACCATAATGGAAAAAGTCGTTAAGTAAACAATTTTTATGACAGCAAGTTCGGAAATGTTTGTTTAGGAAACGCAGGTAATACATTTTTATTATTTCAGCAAAACAGTAATAAAATAATAAATGTAATCTCGTTAAATAGCGTTATTAGTTTATTATATCCAGTATTGACTCTTAAGTATCCTGACGCTCCGTTTGTAATACCTCCTATGAATTATGGTATAAAAATGGGTAAGTTTGAAAGGACATTGACCACAGTTGAAGAAGCAAGCGATAAAACCGGGTGTTTAATGGAAAAAATTAAGATAAAATGGCAGAATTCAGTGTTGACGAGTATGCCGATATAATTTACGTGTACGGTTTAGTAGAAGGAAATGATAGTGAGGCCGTACGAGAATACCAAAGGAGATTCCCGAATCGGCGGGTACCCAACAGAAGGGTATTTTCAAGGACTTTCAGAAGGTTAAAAGAAACCGGAAGTGCAACCGCCCCCAGAGCAGAAACGCGAGCAGGAAAATCGGCCGATTCAGCGGACCCCGACAAACAAATCCTCAACATCGTCAGGAACAGCCCTGTAATAAGCATCAGGCAGGTCGCACGAAGGTGAGGATTGTCTTCAGGGAGAGTTTGGACCGTTGTGAACCGAGAGAGACTACATCCATACCACCATATCCCGGTCCAAGCACTAGGGAAGGAGATTCCGAAGGACGATTGCAATTCTGCACTTGGCTGTTCGAGTCTGACATTGAAAACAGAAGGTTTCTAGACCGAATTCTGTGGACGGATGAATCGCAATTCACCCGGGATGGCATCACAAACTTGCACAACCTCCACACCTGGTTAGATGTGAACCCACATAGGACCAGGTGTCGGTCCTTCCAGCAAAGATTTAGTGTCAATGTCTGGGCTGGCATCATCGGCAACCAGTTGATAGGACCCTTCATCTTGCCCCAAGTGCTGAATAGTCAGCTATACTCGGACTTTTTGGAGAATACCCTTCCGGATCTGTTGGAGGACATCCCCCTGGCCACCAGAAGCGCAATTTATTTACAGCTCGACGGAGCACCTGCGCATACTGGGAACATTGTTAGGGCAAGGTTAAATGAAAATTACCCAGAGCGCTGGATTGGACGAGGTGGACCGATTCCTTGGCCTGCTAGGTCACCGGACCTTACTCCACTGGACTGTTTCTTATGGGGAATGATGAAAGATGAAGTTTACTCAAGACTAATCAACACTAGAGAAGAATTAGTTACCAGGATTGGGACTGCAGCCACGAAAATACGGGAGAGACTGGTTACCATAGACCTGAAACGTGAAATAAGACCAAGGCTACTTGCATGCATCGAAACTGGCGGAGAACATTTTGAACAGCTTTTAAAGGACAAACGTTTTAATTGTAATTAGTTTTTAAGCAAACAAAATGTATTTTTTAGTTAACTTCAGTATAATTTCTTAAAAATTCAAATTATCATGATTTTCTGTAAAAGGATTTTTGTAAATAAATTTTCGTATCCTTTTCCTATCTGGGCATGTTGCACCTTTTTGGAAAGGTAATTAGATAGGCAACTTAAAAAAAATAAAAAGGAGGTATGTTAATAACATGAATTTCGGAGAAAAGTGGGGCGAAAGGTGAAAAATCGTGAAATAAAAGTTAATTTTTTCAACTTCCAGGTGGGATTGTGGCCAAGGGGTTGGGGATAGGGGGGTGGTGTAAACTTTTTTGGAAAGGGCTTCCAAATAGTGATTTTTTGAAATCAGTTTGGGGCCGCTGCGATGCGTAGAAAAAAAGATAAAAATACAAGAGCGGTTCCCATATAAGGCAAAATCCTGATTTACGAATCACCCTGTAACTGCCAAACGGTGCGAGATGCCCCCCCCCCCCACCCATACGATTTTTTGCTTGTCTCAGTCTGACCTTTCACCCCCTGCAGTTTTGACCACCCACCTCTGAACACCCTGTATATAAACTTGAATTAACTAATAAACGATACATTTTTCATTCCGCTACACATCTATCCCTTTTAAGTTTATCATTGTTTGGAACTATTTTTTTTAAGATTTGGTTGATCTTGAATTCGGAATCAAATATTTGGTGATCCTATTCAGGAACCAAACAATCAGTACAAACAAATTACACAGCACAACAAAATCAAACTTTTTTTTGTTGCATAAAGTATTTTAATAATTTGAGGTCACTGATTTCGAATCTACTCTTAGTTTTATTGTATCAACTCCCGTTTTCGAGAAAAATAGAGTTAAAAAGTGCAAAAGACCGTATTTCGGCCATTTTTGAATTAACATTAAAAAATTACGGATTTTCATAGAAGGCCATTATATGCGTTAAATGAAAGCCTGAATCCTAATCTATGGATATAAAAATGCATTAATCTTTAGACTTTACTTAATATCTTGGGGAACACATTTTTCGTAACGATTCGCCAGGTGAAGTCTTCATTGCCTATCTATTGTATGAAGTAATCAATACATAGAAAAAATTACTTTCAACGGATTGTTTTGGAAAAATTTTGTTTGGTATAAATTCCTATCACGATCTATTATTTTTTAATGATTTTTCAAAAATAGCAGAAATACGGTCTTCTGCACTTTTTAACACTATTTTTCTCGAAAACGAGAGTTAATTGAACATTTTCGTTTGCGAATTCGTAATCTACGGAAAAAACCCTATACAAATGATTTGTCATTTGTTGAGCATCGAAAGTGGTGTTGGCCAGTGTTATAAATGAAAATGTAAATGAATAAATTAATTTCATATCGAACACTGTTTTAGTATTACTTATTTTTTCCGTGTATCTTTCAAATGTTTAATTCCTAAACAATAAACATCAAAAAAAGTTGTAAAGTAATGTGGGACTAGCACAATAGATCTTATAGGTCGCGTTTGCTATTCGGTAGGCACTGGGAGTGCCCTAGACGACCCAATAACACAATAATAATAATAATAATAATAATAATAAATGTTTCAATTCTTTATTCATCCTATATACATACATGTATAGTATATCTCCATTGTACTTAATTATTAAAATTTATAATTTTGATTTTAGTAAACGTTGTGTTACTTTCTGTCTTCTGATTAAAGTAACCAAGGACCCACAAAACTTCAGTGCCTCCAAAATCTCAATCCATCAGTACAAAAAAGAAATAAGAAAAATTGTGGGTTCGTATTCTTTTCTTGACATGTTCGACGAAAAATAATTTAAAAAGGCATAATTTTTCATTCAGAATTACAATTTTATTTTTTAAATCATGGGGTATCGTAGCAGTTCAAAACGTAGTTCAAATGAAAGTTTAAATTTTATGCCATATTTATAAAATATCAGTTAATTAAAACATTTATCAAGGTTTGTTGGGGAGAATTAGAGAATTAGAGTTCCACTCCAACATACCGTTTGTTCACTTCATTTATATGGCACAGGGAAGATTCATGAAAAATTGGTTCCCTTAATAAACCTTAATACAGTTTACGAATAAAAGGTGTATTATAAAGTTATAGTTTAGAATTAAAATTTTGATTTTATTTAAGTTTAGAGCTGCTAGAAAGTTCCGGTTATTTTAATCATTATTTTACTCGAAAACTTAAAGTCTTGATCTGTGCTTCTCTAATTGCGAAGTGATGATATCTCGTGATGTTGCATTGTTAAAAGAAGATTGTTATCACCCCACTCTCAGTACGTCGCTGATCTTCACTGAGGGACTTGAAGATTGTGCTGTGTTTAAATACAATTTCAGGAAAGCAGACTTTGGTGCTATAAACAATAGTTTATTAAGTGTTAACTGGATCCCCTTGTATCAAATGAAGGAGGTTGATGAAATGTTGGAGTGGTTTTACGACATACTATTCACGATTATTAATATATATACTCCAACTGTCAGGAGTTATGATCCAAAATTACCGGTTTGGTTTAACAAGGAGCTAAAGTTACTTGTAGATGAAAAAAAAGAGCTCATCGTAATTTCAAGATTTGGCATAACTTCAACGAGTATCGTCATTTCAGTGATTTAAGGTCGTTGTGTAAGCAAATCAGCAAACAACGCTATAAAGAATATGTAAACTGTGTCGAAAACAACATCATAGAGGATCCTAAATATTTTTGGAGGTATGTAAATAATAAAAAAAAGTCTAGTCTCGAGATTCCGAAGACAATGGAGTGGTTGTGCAATGTAGCGGAAGGTGGAGGGGAAGTGTGTAACCTCTTCTCGTCATTTTTTAGCAGCGTTTACAAACCCTATAGTCAATTCACCGATGCCGAGAGAGAGACTGTACGGTCTAACATTGACAAATGTAACTACGCGAGCTTTAATGTAAATAGCATAGAGGTAACTTATGACGAATTGCTTAAGGAACTCCTCAGCCTTAATCCTAACAAAGGGCCAGGGCCGGATGGCTTGCCGAATCTCTTTCTTAAAGAAACAGAGGTAGGAATCTGTGATCCACTCCTATTCATATTTAACAAATCACTTTCGTCGGGCGTATTTCCCAGCTGCTGGAAGAGTTCCTATATTGTACTTATTCATAAAACTGGTGCCACTGATAAGATTGCTAACTATAGGCCAATCTGTATACAGTCATCGATGCCCAAACTTTTCGAGAGATTAGTTCTACCTACACTAAACTTCATCTTCAAGGGAGTGTTTACTTCAAAACAACATGGCTTTATCGAGGGTAGATCGACTACAACAAACCTCTTTGAATACACCGACTATATTCTTGATGCACTGGATAGAGGACGTGAGGTACATGCTGTTTATACAGACTTCTCCAAAGCGTTCGACTTGGTAGATCACCAGCTCTTAATACTTAAACTGGAGCATTATGGAGTGAATGGTGATCTTCTTCGTTGGTTCTCTTCGTATCTGGGTGACAGAAAGTTGGTAGTGAAAATCAACAATTTTTACTCCAACGAGTATATGGCCGCCTCTGGGGTGCCGCAAGGATCGCATCTGGGACCGGTCCTATTCAACATATTTATCAACGATATCGTTGGCTGTTTTCAGTCAAACCACCTCCTGTTTGCTGATGATCTAAAACTGTTTAACGAAGTAAGGGGAACGAATGACACAGCAATCATTCAGGATGATCTCGATAGGCTGCAAGATTGGTGTTCTCTGAATAGGATGGACCTTAATGCGAAAAAATGTGCGGTCCTGGTATTTACAAGGAAGGAAGCAGCAGACCGTCATAGATACAGCGTGAACGGAGTGGCTATTGTGGAAGTTGATAGCATACGTCACCTTGGGATCATTATGGATAGGAAACTCAATTTCAAAAATCACATCGAAAGTATCACATTGAAGGCACGCAAAGTACTAGGCTTTATAACCAGGCTGAGCGGTGACTTCAGAAAACTGGAATCACTATCGCAACTATACAAGTCCTCTGTCAGACCAATTCTCGAATATGGTAGTGTTATATGGTCTCCTTATAATGCAGTCGATATCAACAGGCTAGAATCAATCCAGAAGAAGATGTTGTCAGTAATGAAGGCCTTACTCTTTAAGCAAGGATTACGCACCGACACTGAGGGTCTACTTATTGAATGCAACCTAACTAATCTGGAATCAAGGCGTCGTATTGGCGACCTGTGCTTCCTGTTCAAGGTCATCAACGGTTTATGTGACGTTCCGGACACCTTATCAATGTTTAACTTTTCGATTCCAACTGTTAATCTTCGAACCCATCGACTTTTCGCTACTTCTCCAATTAGAACTAACTATGAGCTTCGTCGTCCAAAGAACAGAATTAGTATAGAAGCAAATGCTTTAGTGAGTGATGTTGATTGGTATGGAGTTCCTTTTGAGTCCTTCAAGGCCAATGTGACTAGGTGCTGTGCTAATATTAAGTTACTGTAAATTGAACTCTGCCAATTTAAATCAAATTTTAGTTTTAATTAATATTTTTGATATCTTCTAAGCTTATATTTCCATGTCACTATATGTAACTCGCAATTACACCAAACCAATGAATTAATTTTGTAAAATTGCCATTGGGCGTAGAATGAATAAATAAATAAATAAATAAATAATAAAAATAATAGTTTAAAAAACTAAAAAACACGCTTTTAGCACGCACTAAAAATTACAAAATAATTCGGACATTTAGTTTGATGACTCAAGAGTTTTCCCTTTGCCAAATCTTCATTAGATCGCAGGTAAACATAAACAATTTCAGTTCGTGATGAACGATAAATAATTACCTATGCGAAATGGTTATAAGTAGGTAATCATCTTTATGGAATATTTATTATGATTTATTATGAAAGAAAGCGTGGAGCGTTTATGTAATCTAATCTTTACTCTTTTTGGACAAAACGCTCCACGCTTTCTTTCATAATAAATCATAGTAAATATTCAATAAAGATGATTACCTACTTATAACCATTTCGCATAGGTAATTATTTATCGTTCATCACGAACTGAAATTGTTTATGTTTACCTGCGATCTAATGAAGATTTGGCAAAGGGAAAACTCTTGAGTCATCAAACTAAATGTCCGAATTATTTTGTAATTTTTAGTGCGTGCTAAAAGCATGTTTTTTAGTTTTTTAAACTATTATTTTTATTTGTTTTATTTTTCATCATGTTGTTCCCACGAGTAGTGGACAAATAGACGGTCGACCCCCCCAGAGGTCCATGTAGGGGGGCAAGGCTAATTACAATAGGGTTGCGCCCTGTGCCCTAAGGTGACGCTAGCGACATGATATTTTTTACCACCCTCATAACATTCAGCCCTCGGCGCGTATCCTACCTTGGCTTAGGTGAGATCTCATAGACTCAAAGTCCAATCTTCGTATTCCTCTCGTCGAACCTTATTGATTGATACCCATGACATGATAATTTGGTAAGAAAATGTCATTTCGCATTATTTTTAGCAAACCCTTTCATTTTATACCTAAATCATAGGGCTGCATTTCAAATAGCCAATCCGCCACCTTGGGACGGCCGCCATGTTGGATTTAGGTCACGTGATTATTTTTTCGTATCCCATTCAGCAAACCTTTTCATTTAATACCCATATCATGGGGGTGCATTTCAAATAGCCAATCCGCCATCTTGGATGTCCGCCATGTTGGATTTAAGCCACGTGACTATTTTTTTTAGTATTCCTGACAGCAAACCCTTACATTTGATACACATATCATGGGGGTGCATTTCAAATAGCCTGTCCGCCATCTTGGACGTCCGCCATATTGGATTTAAGTCACGTGACTATTTTTTTCGTTTTCCTGACAGCAAACCCTTTCATTTGATACCCATATCATGGGGGTGGATTTCAAACAGCCAGTCCGCCATCTTGGGGAGGCCGCCATATTGGATTTGTAATGACGTTTCTTAGCTAGTCATGTATTGTCATCAGAACTCAGAGCGTGTGCAAAATTTCATCCTAATCGAGGACCGGGAAGTGGGTCAAATTAAGATTCCAAGATTTTCTTACATACATAGTTAGTTACAAGTGAAGCTAATAAAAGCGTGTTAAAAAAAGTGATTAGTTTCCAATAAGGTATCAAAAAAAAAATATTTTTCCTACAAAAGATAAGAAACAAGTTAAAATTTGTAAAATAGTGTAAATCGAAGAAGGTTTGATTAACTTATCGATATTATTGTTATGTGAGTAATATGTATTTTCTGATTCTTTGTTAACCCTTAAAAGACCAATGCGCTATATAAGCGACATGACACTTTTACTTATTGGGTCCAATGCCGCGTATATGTTGATAAAAATCATTTTGTTATTTCTATCACTGTTATTGTTATACAATATGTATTTACAATGAACGCGTTTACTATTTTGACAAGTCCTTTCTGTGAATTTGGTTCCGCTTGCTATCTATCTTTTCCCGTTTTTGTCTATGTGCTTTTCGCATGCAAACTCTAACTATTTATGATTTTGCAAGAAAACGTACGTATTCCCGGAGTTATTTTACATAGCTGAGTTTAGATTAGACGGCAAACTCCACATCATTCGCAGTGGGAATAGAAAAGACTGCATAGTATGTATACTCTGATCGAAAGATTCCAGGGGAAAACGAGAAATTAGATTTTATTGCAATACTTGCACCTTAAATAGGGGGTACATATTGGAGAGTGCTTCGAATAGTACCATACCCCAAAAGAATACAAAAAATCATATTGTTGTACTATTACCCTGAATATATATTAAAACATTTTCACTAAAATATAAATGTTTTCTTCTATATATTGTACTTGATACAAAAATGTTTAGTACACAGTTCCTCTTGGTAGGAAAAGTAGCTTTGACCTAGCGGTCAGCAAATTTGTAATACTTCCGCTCCGTTAAGGGTTAATATAATTTTGTTATTTTAATTAATAATAATTATCAATAATCGACCTAATTAAGTTTATCTAATGAATCCCTTCAATACATGATTGTTAGACAGTGACTGAATGGCTTTTTTTTTTAAAGATGCACATTAACCTTTTCGTACCTAATGGATCATATATGTTCCATGGAATGTTTAAAAATTCTAACGACTACAAGAACAGCAATGTCTCTTTCCTACTATGCAGCCTTTCAGATTCACTCAATTCAGCCTACATGTACATACACATATTTGTGCCAGCTCCGTATTTACGTTAGTTGTACAAAAATTCTAAAATTACTTTTTATAAAAAAATAATACATAAAAGTCAGCGCGAAAGTTTGCACAAGTTTGGCAGTTTGAAGTTTTACGCTAAAAGGTATGTACTTTATGAAGTTATTGTATTGTATTTATCAAATAGAATGTTTTCTATTTTGAATTTGTACACAAACACTAATTTGAACTTAATTTTTAGGGTATTTGACTCGAATTCTTATTAAGGGGGTATCCCACTCTAGAGGCCCTTGAATTGAACGTTTTTTTCAGGGAGTTGAACAAGAAAATACAAAACATTTAGAGTTAAACATAATAATCCTCTTATTTAATGATCTTTAATGAATATTTTGAAAAAAAAAAAAAATTTATTGAGCGGTTGGGTCAGGGCAGGCCTGCTACTGGGACTCATGCCTTAGGAACGGTGTGCACAATAACAGCCAAACAAATAATCTGAAAATTATGAGATTGCACATTAGTACTCTTTATATATGTGGCTATGGCATGAGTGTGGCACATTTTGAAAAAAAAATTTTTATTCATTTTTTTAATTTTTTCTACTATAAGTTTTATGTTTTAGTTGATTTTTTACTGTTAAAATATGGGATACAAGCTATGTAAATGTAAAAATGCCTGATTTGCTCCACTTAGGTCATAGAGACAAAGCTAACACAACTTGTACCAAAATCTGAAATGTTTCGGATAAATGGTTTTCTCAGAATGCTGCACACCATTCATCAAGACGGTGTTTTGAGAAAAACGACATTTAATTTAAAGTTAAGAGTGGTGGAGAGCGCGCAGCTGCGCACGGAATCGCCTGTAGCGGCACTAGCTTTTCAAATTTCGCGGCAAGAGATAGCTTAAACGATTCAGGAAAGAACACAGAATTTTTCAAAACTCAAAAAACAAAATTGCATTTTTTGAACGTTCTAGAGTGGGATACCCCCTTAAGTAGATATCGTAGAGTAGACCATAATAAATGTGTTATATTACTATCAACACCAAAAAAAATTGGGATATCTGAGATACGACACTGAGTCAGAAACTAGTCCTCAACCTCAATTCCAGCTGATAATAAAGTGAAGAAGTAATAGAAATTCGGTATTTCCAAACAAGTTAAAATTGAAGCTGTGGCGGCATCGTCGCCCTGTTATCGATTTCTTCACTTTGATTTTACTTGCTTCAGCGAAATATTGCTTTTTTGAAAATACTTTGGAAATGGAAAATCCAAAATTAACGCAGGCGGATGTAGTAACAAATTAATTTTTTGTCATTGCTAAAAAAGGGAAGATGTTTTATGTTTTACAACGTATTAAATTTACTTAAAAAATAATTACAACCAAAGGAAAAGTTTTTTTATCAATTACAAAGAAAGTGGACTAATAGGAATTTTTTATCGGTTCATGTCCACTCCACTTCAAAGAAATACAAAAAGTGTATAAACAAAGCAAAATTAATTGAATATAAAAGGTCAGAAATTAAACATCCCGTTACTATCTTTTACATAAGTGCCATCCGGGAAATTAAAGCTATGTGGCCTTACCAATTACAGCAACGACTGTTTGCTATTTGCTGCTGACTTCATGAGAGCTAAAAGCTTTTTCAAAAATATTGATTGTCTGGTCGTAGTTGATAAAACCAAATTTTGCCTTGCTGGCACGGTAAACCCGGTAAACTGTACGTAAGCGAGACATGCACACGGGTATGAGCAGAGACTTAATTTGCGGTGGGCTTACGACTCTCCGTCAAACATTTCGCTTGGAATTACGTACCTTTGGAGTATAAAAGCAAAAGTGCCGAAAAGCATATACCACGGTACACCTTCATATTTATGCACACGTCCCAACGGATTTTATTAAGGATCACGTGTAACTGTTAATCATCGGTAAAAATGGCTGCCAGCCAAAGAATAAAGTAGTATGCCGTCCCGAGTTAATATGGCGCACCGGAGATACATTGTGCCATGCGGGAGCTATTTACATGCCCACTTGAATCCTGTGCCCGAGTATAATAGAACAGCGAGCCCGATGCTTTACCTTCGTAAAACCGAAAATAATTACTGTACTAAAATGGCGGGATCGACAAAGGCGTGCTGCGTTGAAAGGGCTTTATTTCGTGCAATTCGTCGCGTCGCGCTTTACGACTGCAACTAGATCTCCTTTCGCAAGGCGAGCACGACGCGACGTAAACCTGAATTAAGATTTACGAGCTTTATAACTTCGCCTTCGTACTGATGATCCCCCGCCGCCAGTCGCCCCGCGCTCTGTATTACTCTATTGCAACTGGTAACGGCGTCGACAGCGTAAGGTAAAATTATTCAAAATTACCAGAATTAATCATTTCCTACTTAAGACAGGAATTTTAATGTGTTCAGTGACCGGGAGCTCCTTGTTAACATTTCATGAGCCTTCATTCCGTGAATGGAGAGCACGGACCAGGGATAATTAATAAGTGCTACAAGTGGAATAGAGGTTCACATTTTGCTGTACTTTGCAAATGGGCTAGTACTCTCTGACTATTCTGCAAGAACGTAAAAACACAAAATCGACAGAGGACATTCAGCGGTAGGCTTGCTCCTGGTTATATAATAATATAATATGAGGTGCCAGAACATGGTGTCACGGGTGGGGGTGAAAGACACTTCAATTTGACATGAATTAATACTCGCAGCTTGGCATTGCACCTTGAAGTCACGATATAAAGAATACAATAATAATAAGCCTGTAGAATTTAGCCCTCGGGCGAATGAACAAATTATTTTAAGTATCTTTTTAAATATGATAATATTGAACCAAATCTAGCGTCGATTATTCTAAATAGAAATATTGAAAATCTAGAAGAAATGTTTTCATCTTACTAGAAATTATGGGATTTTTCAGAGAAAAGAATATTGCCAACCAGGTAATTAAATTTAAAAGTAATAGAGGTACAATTAACACTATGCCGTCCAGGTAATTAAATTTAAAAGTAATAGAGGTACAATTAACACTATGCCGTCCGCGCGTCTAATCTAGATTTTTTCGTGTCGTGCCGGTGCAACTGACTTACATAATTTCGCTTATCGCCGGCGTTTTTTCGACGTTCTTGTTTACTAATCTTATCGTCAGTTCCCATGTCTTAATCCTGTCCCTCCATTTTTTTGAAATTGTGAGGGTATACATATGTAAATAAGTACAAGATTTTTTGTATTACATGTTTACCTATTTACACAAAGCCACCGGCACTTACCCAATAGTTTTTTCATGCCACCAACGTGGAGCCACCGGCACTTACGCGATAGTTTTTGCATGGCACAAACATGGAGCCACCGGACGTCATAGTGTTAATAGTTTCAGAACACATTCTAATAATAAGAGATATCAAAGTTGGCAGCAAACCCATAGTCATAATAGGGATAATCATCCAAACAATAACAGAAGCCACAACTTACAGGCAAATGATCATTGTAATAACAACTATAACAGAAACTCGGGAAACTTCAGAAATAATTTTGCAAATTGTTTAAATAGTAATCAAAGTAACTTATATAACAATCAAAACACTGAATCGCGAAATATATAAGCTAGACCAGATAGTACGGATGTAGATCTCGTTCAACATGAGACAAATTTTCACTCATAGCCTCACAAGTTTACTTACCAACAGTAGAGCTTACAATAAATGAACATAAAATTAATTAATACAGGATCTTCAACCTCTTACCTTACTAGATGAAACAAGACTACACCAATACGAAAGACAGACACTAGAGACTCCAATTCAATTTAATAGTCTCAATTAATTATCATTAACCAACAAATTAAAATAAATTTACTCATGGAATTTAAGGAAGATGCTTATATAATTTGGAAACCCACGAAATTGAACAAAAAAATTTTGATATAACAATCGGACAAACTTTGTTTAAGGGGGGGGTATGGTATTTTTAGTGTTTTTTTTTAGCAACAATTTAAGAATTTTTTTCTGAAATATAGTAAAGAACAGTTTATTTTATAAATGGACATCTTAAAGTACAATATAAAAACAATATTTTCTGAAATTTTGAAGTAAAAATATTGAAAAACAAGCCATCGACAGTGATTTGAAAAAACCGCCGCTAAAAAACCGGTGATCATCATATCTAATGACTGGATCATCTGTAACCAAAAAACCAAAAAGAATCTGTTAGTTAATTAGTTTCTTCAGGTACTGACGAAGAGTTTTTTTATTTTAGATTTTTTTTTTTTTATAAGAATTTTTTTAGTAAAAGATCGAATTTTCGAAAGAAAAATTTTGTTTTTTTGACTTTAAACTTATGCCAAAAATTCAAAAATCAAAATAAACGAAAAAACTCAACGTCACTACCTGAAGAAACTAATTAACTAACAGATTCTTTTTGGTTTTTTGGTTACAGATGATCCAGTCATTAGATATGATGATCACCGGTTTTTTAGCGGCGGTTTTTTCAAATTACTGTCGATGGCTTGTTTTTCAATATTTTTACTTCAAAATTTCAGAAAATATTGTTTTTATATTGTACTTTAAGATGTCCATTTATAAAATAAACTGTTCTTTACTATATTTCAGAAAAAAATTCTTAAATTGTTGCTAAAAAAACACTAAAAATACCATACCCCCCCCTTAAACCTTTAGGCGCTATAATAGATATGAAAAATGAGGTAGTAATTGTAAGTGGGAACGAAGTAAAATTCCTTAGAGACTTCCCCTACAAATGTAACAAGATTTATCAATTAGAACCCGTTTCAGTAGAAATCAGAATATATTTGATGGCATAAATTCCGAACAAAAGAAAAGAACATTTAAATGACATTTTGAGATCGTATAATGATCTATTCTTTAAAGAAGGTGATCTTTTGATATTAATCACGAAATAATCACTACTAGTGATAAATCTATATATCCTAAAATATATAGATACCCACATGTACACGAACAAGAAATCTTATCACAAATCAATGATATGCTATGGTATCATTAAAGAAAATAATTGTCCGTATAATAGCCCACTTTGGATTATTCCATAAAGCCGTAACGACTTTAGATACTATTTTCGCGAAGCCTTTCAAAATTCCTATACCTTTCCTTACGACATCTTTGCCCTTATAGAAACTAACCTAACCCCCTAAATCAACGAAAATGAATTATTTCCACCTCATTTCGTTACTTTCAGAATCAGTGCTACCATTTTCAAATCTTCTAACTCCTCAGTGTGTGAATTTGTCTGCATTAAAATAAATTTAAACCAGCACTTCCCTGTACATCCGCTGTTTTCACATTCGTCCCTCCCAACCGCTTGAAGTCTACGAACTCGCCATTGGCGTAGTCTACTTCATCTTTAATGTCATCGAATCCAATGATGAAGTTATTGTTCTTGGAGACTTTAACCTCCCTCGCCTACAGTGGACTCTATCTGAGGACACTACCTATTATATTCCCTCGAACCGAACGCCACCTCTGGCAAAGAAGCAGTATTTGCTGACCACCTCTCTGATTCGGGTCTCTCCCAGGTTAGTGGAATAAGTAACAACCTCGGCAGGCAACTCAATCTCATATTTTCAAACGATCCTGGGAACTCAGTCGTTACTGAAAGCAACCATCTCCTCTCCTCTATCGACTGGTTTCACCCACCCCTTTTTCTTTGAACTTTCTCTTCCTCCCACCATCTCAGCGCCACAAAACTGCTTCAATTTTCGTAAAGGCGACTACGAAAAATTGAATCATCTTCTCGGTAACGCGTCTCTTGATTCCATCTGCTCCGACCCCCTGCTCTCTGTAGCTGACGCCCTTGATATCTTCTATTTTGAAATATTTAGTTGCCTCGTCGAATCTGTTCCCTTCCAACTTCAAAAAAATTGCCTCTGGTACGAGAAAGAACTTCGTCCTCTCCGCAACAGAAGGAATAAATTATGGCAAGCTTATCTTCTGACCCTATTTTCCGAACGCTGCCAATCCTTTTACCACAATTACCTTAATCCTATGCAATTTGACCTCATCTCCGCCCCTAATGCTTTTATAAATTCATTAATACTAAAAGAAAATCGAGTGGCTATCTTTCAATCCTTAAACTTGGAGATGTGTCTTCAGCTGATTCCAGAATAATCGCTAGCCTCTATCAATTATTTCAGCCAATCCTTTTGCGAACACTCCTCTGAACCCGATTTTAACTAGTTTCACTTTATGCAATCTCGCCCTCAAACTTCCATGGTCTCCATTAACATCGACGCACTTGATGATAATTTCAGCCCTGACCCCGACCGCATTTCCGCTATCGTGCTGAAAAAATACGCACAGCACTTAACATAACCTCTTACCTCTCTCTTTCAGCTGTCAATCGCCCAGAGCGTTTTTTCTTCTCGGTGCAAAGACTCATTCATCATCCCTATTCACAAAAAGGGCTGTAAAAGTGATGTGTCTAACTATCGACCCATTGCCAAACTGTCTTGGATGCCTATGACTCCACGTTCTTTCATTGCAAGTCAATTTTCTCCCCTTCCCAACACGGTTGCGTTAAGGACAGATCTACTACGACTGATCTCGCCGACTTCGTCTCCAGAACTTACTTGAAAACGGCTACGAGGTCGATGTCGCGACCAACGATTTCAGTAAAGCCTTTGACAAAATCTCACACCAAATAATTCTTTTTAAACTAGGTTCTCTTGGTTTCCGGTCGCGTTTTCTCTCTTGGATGAGTTCCCATCTATACCAACGTCAATATAGCCCCCTGATTTTTATTCTGGCTGTAAGTGATGCATCACAGCTATAAAAAAAAACAATCTTCAAGTTTTTAAGTTGAAGGGGTGAAGATAGAAAGGGTTGTTTTATCTCTGTTATCCAAAATACCATGATGCATATCGTTTCATAAATTTTCGAGAACGCAAAGCTCATTTCTGGGATTATTTTTTACCTGTGAGTTGAGGCGGTGAAGATAGAAGAGCTAGTTTCTTCCCTGTTATCAAAAATAACAAGATGTATATCGTTTTATACTGTATTTATTATTCTGTAATTATTTTTTACCGAAGGGTGGAAGGGGTGCAAACAGAAGGGGTCGTTTGTCTCTAAATTATTGCTGTTTTCGAGGACGCAAAGCTCATTTCTGGAATTATTTTTTGCATATTGGTTGAAGGAATGAAGACAGAGGGATAAGCTTTTTCCCTGCTATCGAAAATAACAAGATGCATATCGTTTCTTATGAATGCAATTCTCCTTTCTGGAATATTTTCTACCTAGGGATTGAAGGGGTGAAGTTAGAGGGATAGTTTTTCCTAAATTACAACTAATAGAAAGATACATATTACATTACGTTTTCGAGCACCCGGAGCTCATTTCTGGAATTAATTTGTGCCTAGGGGTTGAAAAGATGAAGATAGATGGATTCGTTTTCTTTAAACTATAGGATTACATCTTGTTACTAGAAAACTAAACGATTACATCTTGTTACTAGATTTAACTTAGGAATAACTACACCTCATATCTTCATCTCACAAACCCCTATGTAAAAAGAAGTCCTAGAAATCAGCTTTGTGTTCTCCAAAATGTAAGAAACGATATGTATCTTGGTACTAGCTATAAATTAGAAAACTTACCCTATTTATCTTCACCTCTTCAACCTCTAGGTGAAATGTATTTTAATATAAAAAAAAAAAAAAAAATAAGAGATACTTTTTTTTTTTTCTGCGCATACGAAAATTTAAGGGGTGAAAACCACCTCTAACAGTTTTTCCTAAATATTTCAAGTTCTAATGAATTTTTTCGAATGAAGTAAATTGAAAATGATGTCCCATAAATATACTAACCTCTTGTAAATGCTTCATATTGAAGACTCTCCCAATTCAGCATTAGGAACTGCTGGGGGTCCAACTTGCTCTATGCCATTACCTCCTCGTAGTGATCGTCCTGAAAAGAAAAATTCAAAAAATTACTATCAAGAGCAAGTATTTAATTAACTACAAAAGGCTTCTACTTTACTAGAGGAGGAGCTAAAAGGAAGGATGAAAATGGAGAAGAGATACGAGGATATTGAAAGGAAGAAACTGGAAATCACACAAGACTTCATGGAGAGAAGCCTAAAGATCCAAGAAGAATTCCTGTTGGAAAGTAAAAAACAAAATCAAATTTGAATTAGTGATCCTAACGAAAACCGGTGATAGGATGAAGTGTTAAGAGCAATAAAACTACATAAGATGTAGAAGAAGGCATGTGAAGTTGTAAGGATTTTCTTGCAGATGGTACTTTAAACTTTTGAGGCATACTTTTATAAATTACTTTCACCTTGTAAATTTTATAAGGAGCACAACTAACAAGTTATAGGTGATTTATTATGATTAGTACACCGAAAAACTTCAAAGAGCCGTTTTTGAGAAAACCGTTAGAATGTCACTGACTTTCTATACAGATTTATTGTTCTCAGACTTCATCGGGTTTTGATATGACCACTAATTCCTAAACATTTTATATATGCGGTATGCGAATTTGTGTTAAGGGGGCAACCCACTGTTGAAGCCCAAAAAATGGAACTTTTTTTAGAAAATTGATAAAAAAAACTATCAGAGATATCTTTTTGGTTTTGTCCACACTTCTTTACAGAGGACTAAAGTTTATATTGTGATTATAAAAAAAAAAAAATTAACAAAATGGCGGCCGTCACGATGCAGAGCGCGCACGCAGTCCAACAAAAAAAAAAATACAAATTGCGCCTCGTAAAATCCTGGCCAAAGTATGCACCTGCAAATATATACCAAAGAAAAATCCTTCAATATTTGTTATAAAGGATAGAAATAACCTATTGTTGCAGCAAACAAAAAAAAAATCTGATGATTTAGTGCATGTTCGAACATTGATGTATCGATTTTCGTTATGTTTTAACACGAAAAAGTTGATCCTAAATCAACAAAATTAGTTTTTGAAAAATTTTTTTTTCAACAGTGGGGTACCCCCTTAAAGCAAATAATTTTTTAATTGTTATTATTGATTGTTTCACTTACCAAATTGAGCGGCTAAAGCATTTCGAACTGTAGTGCCCTCAACTTCTCTGTCGCCTACATTTGTGGCTCTATTTGGTTGCTCTCTATTCACAATCTGTCTCTCTTTTTCCAACAATTGCGTCCATACGACATCATTTTGCTCGTTAAGGATTGTGGATGATTAGCATCCATCATTTTTTATATTTGGTTTTAGTTTGATTTGTGTTTCTTTATTTTTTATTATTAAAAACTTATAATTCTTTATTTTATTTTTATTCAGTGTTATATTTCTTTATTTTTAATTAATAAATTTATTATTCTTAAAACTTTCTAATTTATTTTGTTGAACTTTTCTTGTTAATCAAATTAATCGAACTGGAGATTATTTTATTTTTCTGTTCATTGCCTACTTTATATTTTTTTTTGATTTTAAATAAATTCGCCGCCTCCTCCTCCACATCATCCTCCAGCGCCATTGATGTAAGTAAATGAATTGATGATAATTAGATCGATTTGCGAGTGGTAAAAAATTTAGCCGATTTACCTCCCCCAACGTAGATATAGTCCCTGCCGGCAGCCTGGGAAAACAGCCAAGCCTTAATAGCTGCCGACCTGGAAATTTTTCTTTCTTGAATTTTGTTGGATTCCGTAGTGCCGGTATCGGGGTCACCAATTTATATAACGATTTAGCTATATACAATTTTAATAAATTTATTTATTTTGTAATTAGCTATTATTAAATTTCACATTTTTTAATTTTTATTATTCCAAATTCACTTTTTATCGTTTTAAATATTTTCTTCTGACTGATTTTATTTAAAAAAACAAAACAGTCTACTTTTTTTAAAATAAAATCAAACTTCAGCGATTGCTTTGATGAGACGGCTATCAGCGATTCCTTTGATGAGACGGCTTCCCACCCACAGGATGTTGTGTAAAACACAGCAAGCTTTTATAATAAGAGGAACATTGTTAATGTTCAACTTAAATCCTCTTCCGATTTTTCTTTTAAAAATTCAAATGCTGCCCTGGACACTCTGAAGTCTTCTTTAAATTTGTGGTATGTTATACAAGGGAACATCTTTTCCCCAAAATTTACTTGAATGTTCCTAAATAGAAATATGTTTTGTATTGTTTTTAAACAAGTTTAATATATTTACCATTTTCCAAATCTTTCTTCTCCTGCGAAGCCCCCTTTCTCCAATTGAATACAGACACCCCAATATCCTTATTCCTCCGCATAATAATTTTTCTGTTATTTTTCTCTATTTCTTTTTTTAGTTTGCTTTGCTTAAAGAGCATTGTTTCCAAAATATTAGAAATGTTATTTGCCTGCTGATTTAACGAAATCAATATTTCCTTTGAAGTCATCTCTGAAATTTTGAAATTTTAATTGACAACTGAAATGGAGAATAGCAATGTGTCAGGGGTAAACGAAATTAACTTCGAAATTCTCAATTTCAACTCAGTGTGTCAAGGGTATAAGGAACTATTTAGAGACATAAAATATGTTTTAAAGCAACTTCCTCCGTAATTTCAGTGCATTTGACTAAAGTTACACATCAAATGAACAGATTTTTGACATTATCTGTTCGGTTACATTTTGCGAGTGGAGACGAGTGCCGTCGAACTTTTTATCTGTTTATGCTATGTAAGTAACTCGTGCATGCATAGCCTGTTGAATTTGAAATTGTAGGAAAAATAAATAAATAAACAAATAATAGAGATAAAAGTATTTTTCATTTCTAGCAACAAAAATTACAAACCCAGATTTTCTAGTAAAAGTGTTAGATATTCAGATATCCAGTGAATTTAGACATAAATCTAGTTAAAACAAAGACTATAAAATTCTATCGTTTATACCTGATATTTTATTTAATTTAGTTTCAAATAGGTAAATCGAATTTTAGTGTAAAAATTCTCACTAGATTTATAATAGATAGACATTGATAGATTCTAGTAATATTCTGTGTGAATATATGCGAGATTTCGAATCATAACATATTTAGTGAACCTGTTTAATCAACTTCTCACGAAATTCGCTATTGTGTATTGCTTTTAAGAAACTACATTTAAGGGGTTACATACGTACAGAATTCTCAGAAAATCGATTTTTTTTACAGATTATTATTCTTTATAGTTTTAGGCGTATTTCTGTGAAAGCAGATTGTAAAAATTCCCCATAGATCAAAGATTTTTATAGAAAACGTGACTGCCCGACGAGAATGAGAATATATTCATTCGACCCAACTTTCTCATACTGTATTTTACAGTTTACTGCGGTTTTTACAGGTATTCCGGAGTGTGTGGTCTGTCGTACATGTGGTGGCGATGTTAAATTTTTAAAAGCAAGTCCCCGTGGACTTGGTTTTAAATTAAATATTTTTTGTACAAAGTGTGACGATAATATCCAGAGTGTTCTTTCATCGCCTTTGATAAACACTGCATACGAGATAAATCGACGCTTCACATTCGCTTTCCGACTGTTAGGAAAAGGATTGAAGGCAATGCAGCTTTTTTGTGGTGTGATGGATTCAGCATTATGCATCGCACAAACAACCTTCGATTCAGTCGTCGCTAAAGCGTCTATGAAAGCTGCTGCTGAAAAAGAAATTCAACAATCTGCCAATCAAGATAAAGTACAATTATCTCAGAATGGAATTATTGTATCCCGCTATGGCACTTGGATGAAGAGAGGCTTTTCCTCATTTTTCGGAGTTACAACATTAATTGGTTATTTCACGGGAAAAGTTATCGACTTCGTGGTAAAAAGTAGATATTGCAAAGAGTGCGAAATTCACGAAAAGCAAAAAGGTACGGCTGAGTATGAATCGTGGTTAGAAAACCATTCAGAACATTGTGCAGCAAATCACACAGGAAGCTCTGAGATAATGGAGCCAGATAGTGCTGTGGAAATGTTTCGGAGATCATTAGAAAACTATGGGATTAAATATGAATATTACATAGGTGACAATGATACAAAAACTTTTTCAAGCATCACGAATGCTCAGCTATATGAAGACCTCCAAAAACGTATGGGTAAGCGTCTCCGCCAAGTCGTCAGCGATAGCAAAAAATCAACGTCAATCATCAAAGAAGAGGAACCAACGACTACATCGAATCAAAGCAAACGAGTTAGTTTGGAAGGAAAAGGAAAATTAACTGCTAAACAAATAGACGAGCTAACTATTTATTAGGGTTTAGCAATAAGAAATAATATTGACTCTCTGGAAAATATGAAAAATGCCAAATGGGCGACATTCTACCATAAATCATCAACGGACGAAAAACCTCAGAATAATTATTGTCCACCTGGAGAAGAAAATTGGTGTGATTGGCAGAGAGCAAAAGCCGGAGGTACATTAGATACATACAAGCACAAAGCCGCTTTACATGAAATTGTACTGCAGACAATAAAACCTATCTATGAATTATTAAGTGACGATCAATTACTGGAAAAATTCTTGGGTGGATTTACACAAAATGTCAATGAGAGTCTCAATTCAAAAATTTTGGAAGATTGCACCCAAAAATATAGTCCAGGTAGTAAGAGAATAGTTGATACAGCTTCCAATGTTGCTGTATGTACTTTTAATGACGGGGCAGAGAGTTTATTAAAAAAATAGAGATATTACTTGGGATAACAACTGGATACGAGAGGTACCACTATTGTCTCGGAGAAAATGCGAACCGGCTAAAACACGCACGAATCAAGGCTACTAAAGTAACAAAAGAGGCCAGAACAACTCGTCGACTGGAAAAAAATAAACAACAACAATTGTTTACTGACAAAGAAGGCACACAATATGAAGCTGGAATGGGAGATTAGACGTAAGTTAACAAAATAAATTAAAAAATTCATTCATCGCTGCGCGCGACCTCGAGCGAAGCGCACTTGAAACTTTAAATGCGTTTTTCTCAAAACTACTTTTTCCGGCACTTTTGACATGATATTTCATACAGATTATAATATTTTTTTATGCTTTTTTTTTTTAATATTCGAAATGGTTTTCTCTATAGTCTTTCGAGCCGAATTTTTGATATTGTGATTACAAAATTTTATAAACATAATTAAAGTGTGAAATTTATGACTCAAAATGCACTTTTTTTTTTAACCGCCGTAAATTCCCAAATTTTCCGAATTTCAAAAATCCGGCTCGACAGACTATAACTACAACTTTATTTTACAAGAATTTTTTTACGTTTTGAAGATTCATCAACATTTCAGGATCAGGATCAGAAATAAATTTTTTTATAAAGTTTACATACTAGTAAATAATGTGTAAAAGCTATTTTTCTTAATTTTTATTGCTATCCCTTCTGTTCAGAAATGCAGAGAAAATAGGAAAAAATGCCGGGTTCAATTATTTAAAAATCATTCGGTTTCACTACAAAACAAATTTCTTTTATTGTCAAGCTATCTAAGTTTTTTACAATTATTTAACAATTTTATTTTTATTTGTTTGCCTAAATAAGATTCAATGATTTCACAGTAATTCAAATGCCGTTATTAAAATTCACTTTAATTCACTAATTCAAATATTATTTTCAAAATTTACTCTAATTAATTCAATAGGTTATTAAAAAAAGAGAAATTCAAATGACTAACAAAATTCAAATTAACAAAATAAAAAAATAAAAAAATAAAAATTAAAAAAAATAAAACTATTCTAAATTTAAAATTAAAAGCAAGTTTAAATTATAACACCGCTAAAATTTTTTTTCAAGTTTAATCCTAACTCTAAGTCTGCACTAAGTTATATTTTTCTGTCAATTGCCGCTACCACCACCCAATACCGCTACCGAACCAGTTTGAGCATTTAAATTGGTTTAGTTCAATCGAAAGATCATTTAAACCAACCTTTCACTCGCTGGTAAATTTCGAAAAAGAGTGATTTTGGAGCTGAGTGACTGGCTTATAAAGCCCAATTTTCCAATATTTTAGGGTTGGCCCTACTCAGCTCTGGCCACCTCCAAAAGTGGATCCTAATTAAATTTGGCATTCCACCTCTGCCTCGTGATCGTGCACAATTTTAATTTATTTTCCTTTTATTTACTGCCCATTTGCCCTTTTTTGACTATAATATGCTTTTTTATGCTTATTTTGGCCCTTTATTATTCTTTTTGTTTCAAAAAATGAGATCAATGTCACTTGTGATCTCGTATGATTTATCAATAATTGATTTTTATCCTGGCAATTCCCTTTGTGGAAACTGGAAGGATATTCCAAAATCCGCTATCCCCTTTGCACCTTTTCTGCACTCTTTACTCTTATAGAGTGTGGTTATGTTAATAAAAGTTATTATTAACAATATTAATTGAATTAATTTCACCACACACAAATTCCCCGCGGTGCAAAACATAAGTTTGAGCACCGCAGTCCGTGGGGAAATTATTAGTTTGAGGTGCGCGGGTAAATTCGAGTGACAGTTTTGTAAAGTGTCAGTGCGGGGTTTAAATCGCGAAATAGTGCCTTATTTTCAGGTAAGTATTCTTATTTTTCATTTTAATTCATAAATTTTATTATTTCAGCGCGCGCACAATGAAATTCAATGTTGTGTGCGCTTTAGTTACTTGGATCTTCTTGTCGGGGCTGTGATCAACATGAGCCTCCTTGACGGGGCCTCTTTCATTATCGGTAAGTTTGTTTACCTTTTTTTAAACGCATACAATTCTTGCTAATTCATTTCTTATAAATTAATTCTAATTCAATTCTTATTTTATTTCAGGTCTGGGCAATTCATTTCATCACATGTGGGCTAACAGGTAAATTATTATTAATTCATTGTGCATTTATTAATTCATTTTATTTCAGTTGCGACAGTTTTACTTTTAGCGCATTTTTGGCGCTGCTGTACGTATGTAACCCCTTAATGTGAAACAGTTTAAAAATATTTTCGTATTGGGCATGCATATATTTTCCTACTTGTAGGTATTCTGCGGGTGCGAGTTTCTTTTGGACGATGACGAGCGTGATTGAATAGTCTCCGCTTTGTCTATAGTTTGTGGATATCTCTTGTTGGGGCTCCATGAGTCGGTGCCGGTCGTGCCATGAGTTGTGGTCACACGAATTTCTGTTGTAATATTCTCTGATCGATGCAGTTTTCATTCATGGTTGCTTTTTGAAAAGGATTTATAATTTCCAGTAGATGCTTGCGAGTACTTACTTTTGTTATATTTAGTACATAGGGCAACGTACATCTTCATCTAGAAGTAATACCATGAAAATCTGCAAAACAAAATAAAACATTAAAAGTCCCGTCCAAGAAGAGGAGGTGTTCCATGGTACGGAGTTCCAAAACCAATTTGCTTGTTCTGCCCAGTGCAATAAATATTTATTTTTTAGCATGAGCTGTGCAACTTCGAGAAGCTCGCCGGTATAGTGGATGATGCTGCACTCGGTGTGCTTTGTTCGGCCGCAAAGCACTTAAGTGCGCTGCCAGGGATGCTCATAAATACATCGAACAACATGAATAGCGATATTTTCTAATGAAGTGCAAACCCCTTAAAAATTTCGAGAGCTCTTTACGGTTCATTTTACGGGCGATAAACGGGAGCACATGAAGGTCATCGCAGCTATACCTACATTCGTTCGTTTCACTTTAAAGTTGAAGGAAGTCTCGGCGAAACAATAAATTTCCGTTAAAAGTTTCTCTCCAGTCATTACTCCCCTGAGGAGATCTGAGATACGCCCCTCCGGGTAAGTATCCTGTCTAGCGTGGTAAAATATGAGACGAAAATGGTGTATCCATCTTTTTAATCGGCAACCGAACGAACCCTTCTGCTGACAAAATGTTATGAACTTTTTGCGCTTTTTACAATAAAGATCCGTTCTCGCGCAAACAAAGAAAAAACGAGGCGCCTTTGTTTGTTTCCTTCGGCTCGGATGGGGCCCAATGGCGGCGGTGGTGTGGTGGTGGAGTTAATGTTTTCAAAACTCGTGAATTATTGCTCTTCGGCTTTTATGCAAATTGACTCCACGCTTCCTTGCAGGCGAAATTTATCTCGGCATTCCTTGGAATTACTCCGTTATTAAATTTTCCTGGAAAAATTGCTTGCCTTTTGTGCTGACATTGAATTGGGCTTTGCTTCGTTAGCGGCTCCACTACCCGCCCGGTCAATGTTCCAAGTTTAATGCTAAAAGTCTAATGGCTCGCCGACTCCTACTCCAGACGAAAGTGAGCCTCCCGCTGAGCCGGTGGCGCTCTATAAACGTCAAATTTCTATTTATCATCGTAATCGCGACAAATTTTGACATCTGGCTGCTATGGGTGCTCCTTCCCGACACAAGGCGCCAAAATTATGTTAAATGCAGAACACATCAAGTCTCACTTGGGAAAATTTATTGAGACATCTGTTACCCCTGGATAAGTTACGAATGTAAAATTCGAGCACCAACAAGGGGATCTCTCTGTGGAAAATGGAAATTTTCAGGTTTCAGGTTCTATTTGGTTGCATGCCACCGGAGGCGCCTCTGTCATATTGTCTCAGGGTTTGGTCAGATGTAGCCTTTTCCAGCAGAATTTGTGTTGGTGGTCCGGTTTTATTCAATAAAAGAATTGAAACAAAAACTTCTCATTCAACATACATTTTACAGATATGATAAAATAAGTATGTAGGACGGAATATGCTAACCAATTCCTTAGGGAGTCCCTCGTTGATCAGGAGACCCTCGTCATAATTAAATCGTACGTGAGATTTTATATATTTTCTTTAATTAAAACCCTGTAACTTTTTTTATGAACACCCTATCAATAAGAAGCCCTTCACTCATTACAAGGAGTCTGCTTTATAACAGAGCCAGGCAAAGTTCCGCTCCAAGGGAGCCGTATACCTGCCTTCGGGTCGCTCCATAAGCCCCATGAGTGCGAATCAAAGAAATATCTACCCATATTCTTCTCTATGGAATCGAGAGGACTTTGGATTGGAAAGGATAAGAAAACAATAGAAAGATGAGTTTCTCACCCGCGCCTGTAGAGCTGAGGGGAATCAATCTTAGAAGGTCTAGCCAAAAGCCAGTTTGGACACAGTCTGAGGCTGGTGTGCCGCGCCGACGCCCCATTGCATGCTACCGTCCATATAGCCAAAACACTGATCAGGGGTTGCACAAACCAAAGAGTATCTATTAACAAGAGGGGACACTCGTGACGTTTTTCCTTATCTTTTTTCGACCTTGGTACCGTTACAGGAATGAAATGGGAATTTATGCTAGAAATAGTTAGTAATAAAGAAGGCATAAGTGAGAGAAAGACAAAAATTTGGGGCGAAAAGTGGAACACTCCTGCAGGGTGCACCTCACAAAAATCTTTTATCACAAAACTTTTCTATGAGCACATTACACGCTGCCTTTTCCACAGCCACACACCAAACACATTTTATTATGCTTACCCATCATTGATCTAAAGCACATTTAATTTAATTTAATTAATTGCTTCTAAGAAAGCACTTTTTTACTCAAAAACTTTTAAGCTTGTTCACATTTACGAACAAATCAAGACCACCCGGTACTTTCCGCAAAGCGAGCGGAGCACACAATAATCTAAAACTAGAACGCCTTTAAAAAAGCACAATGAAAAAATGTAAACAATCTCGTCCATGCTCGGTGTGTGCTACCTGCCTCTTCTCCCTTCTCCGATTCGGCATTTCCCTATAACTTAACATTGCGAGGGGAGGTATACTTGAGCGATCTAGTGCTAGTGCAGCAAACTGGAACGCCTTTAAAAAAGCGTTCATAAAAAAAGCTTCAGTTTATACCTTACGCTGTAAAAGCTGTCTGTGAGAACTTTTTGGTGACTATTTCTCTCTCTATATTTCTTATAGGTATTTACAGAGGTAGTAGCCCTGAGCTGCTTTATCTAATGGGAAATTTTTATGGGTGTATTTTCGAGAGCTTGCATATGGGTTTGAATTTTGAGAGGGTATTAAAGTGTCCCTTCTTGATGAAATAGATATTCTTTGGCACAAACTATGGACTGCTTATATATGGGCTAACCACAAAAATCAATTTAGGCCGTATACAAACGGCCAATAATAAGACCCTCCGGACAGCTTTTGGTGCCCTCAAAAGTACACCAAACAGGGCCTTATGGATAGAGGCTGGCCTAGATGACTTATCGACTAGAATTAACATCGCTAGACTCAAACTGGTGGCAAAAAATCTACTGGGTTGGAGAAGGCCACACCACTTCACCAAACAGCATCATCTAGTCCCCAACCCTAGACCAACCTCGAAGTCAGCTATCAAAGTTGCGAGGGACCTGATTGTAGACCTGGGATTACCAACCCCTCCACCTTGCCGCCAGCAAGAGGCTTCCCTAGCAAATGAATACCAAAACTAGCCAGTTTACAAAAATATAGCACCGAGACGAAATAGGACCACCGCCGAAGAATTTCGCCAGAGGCATTTAGAGCAACTGTCCAGGCATACCAGCTGGACAGTGATCTACACGGATGGCTCCAAAGATCAAAACAATGCTGGAACAGCCATTGCCATCACGCGTCGAGGTTCCGAAACCTTCAGCACAAGGTCTTACGAACCTGTCATCCAGTTTGAGACTGAAATTTTCGCGCTGGGCAAAGCGGCCGAATTCGCCATGGGCCAAAACCACAGCTGCATTATTTTTGTGGACTCTATGGGGGTCCTACAAGCGCTAAATGAGCCTAACCGCCCAGGAACCTTTCATTCACCACCTTCGTAGCACGATTTTGGGAGCCAGAGGTAAAATCAGAGTGGACTGAGTCCCAGCCCACATCGGCATCAGCGGTAACGAGGTAGTAGACAGGGCTGCTAAAGCAGTGCCACTCACCATCAGGCACATTCTAACGGAGTGTCCAAACTCTGCTGCTGTTTTTGGTTCAACCCTCCCACCGCTCGCCGAGCTCCTGGACCCATCTCAACCGGCGACTCTGTTGGAACTAGTCAACAAATTAAATATATGCCAAAATATCTAGGCTATAAAAAGAAAAGAAAGTTTAATTCCCAATTTTAACTTACTTAAGTAAGTATTAAATCACAATAAATAAATAATGAATAAATAAAATAACAATAATAAAGAATTAATAATAATAAAGAAATAATATTAAATAAATATAATAAGCGACCTCCTTTTTATAAATACCATTCTAATTAATCTTATTCTACTATTATATTGTTGTGAGTGTTACCCTTTAATTGGTTTTTTATAAATTGTTATCTATAATTTAAAGGTATGCGCCATATGGGCATAGTACCCGAGTGCGCTTATATATATATGTATTTTAGGATTAAGCCTGTTATATGTGGAATAAATAAATAAATAAACAACATAAAATTTAGGGAAGTAGTTTAGTTAGTTAGAAATTAAATAAAATTAATTAAAATATAATAAATAAAAGTGAATAAACTAGAGCTAAAATAAATTATTAAAATAAAATAATTTTAAAATAAATAATATAACTAATTAAAACAAAATTAATGGGAAAGGAAATCATTGTTCCCTTAATAGCTTACTCTTGTAAATCGCGGTAAAAATTTATGAAGAGTAACCATTATTAAACCTTAATTTGGTATTATAAGAAAAACCAGTTTTGTACTTTTGTGTAAAGCCGAAAATGATCAATTGCTTTTTTTTTTAATGAAAGTGGACGAATGGTACCTATGACAGCTCAACTCTTGGAGAAGTATTTAGGGGTTATTAGCACAAAGTACAATAATCTAAATAATGAGCAATTGACTTGGTCGCTTATTAAGACAAGATTGATACAAAGGAAAATAAACAAATAAGGAGTATAGCTTGGTGTGCCTATGTTTGATTCAAAATTTGTTAGTTCATGCCCATTGCTAAAAACTAGTTAGGTAGACTATGAAAAAATAGAGCGTACTCAAATTTTGAGCGTAACTCTTAAGAGTCTCCGTATGTGTGTGTGCGAGTATTTCCTTGCATTATAACTCAAATGATCTGATTTTAATGTTTTTTTTTTTTTTTTTTTTTTATAGATTATATATATGCAGCCGTCATTTGCATCATCTAGAAATACCTTACAAATGAAGAAGATTGGTTTGTGTAATTTACAGTCTTACCAAAAGTATTCAAATTGAATTTCTATGACCCACTGGATGGTTTTACGAAAACTGCGTACGTTTGACCTCAGCTCATTTTAATTTTCGCAGTTTTTTTAATATATACCATTGCAAAGTTGGAACAAGTAAAGATTACGTTTACCTCTCGGATTTTAATGAAACTTAAGCTTAGGCTTAGAACGAACAAGTTTTTTGTCGGAAAGCTCAACTTTCTGAGAAATTCAACTTTGAATTTCTAAAAAAGTCGCTTTCACGACTAAAAATTTCCACATTATTCCTTCCGATTTCGATTAATTTCGCGATCGGTAACTGCAGTACACTGCACTAAACACTATTTATATGCCTTTAATCCAGCGTTGCATGCGTAAAAACCCCTGAAAATATAAAAATCTGCGTTAATTTTTTACTACTTACCTTTACTCCTAATGACATCTCCCTAGAACTGTCATCTTTGTGGAATGTCATCTTTGTGGAACCCACATCTCATTCCACCGCTAATCTTCATGGGAACGTTCAGAAAATTAGATAACATGCTTTCGCAATGTAATGAGACAAGCGAAATATAGAATATTTTTTAAGAAATATTTATATTTAGTCGTTCTAACCCTAAACGAACGTTCCTACCAAGTTTCATTAAAATCTGAGAGGTAACCGTAATCTTAACTTAAGCCGCAAAGTTTTATGAAACAGAAGTAGGAACGGTTTACATACACATCTCAATTAAAAATATCGTCATTGACACAAATAATCCTTATGAGGAGAACTAGAGGCAATGAATGGCTTTCCAAACTGATTGCTGTTGTATTAGAATGAGAAGCAAACAAATAAAAATCGCAATAATTTGAAGGATCAAAATGATTTGGTGTAAAATATATATTTGGTGAGAATACTATTAACAAGTAACCAATTTTGCTCCCAAAAGGCTTCAAAACTAGATAACGATAAGTAAATGACAAGCAGAGCACAAGTGTATGAAAAAGTGATTTGCATACAACACCCAGAGAAGGATGATACATCATATCTCCTGGTAGTGGCAGCACGTGGAACTGCCATTCAAATAACTCATAAGACATCCACATCCCTTCGGCCCTTTCCAACATAATAAAATGTTAAAAGGAACATTTTTGACTCCCTGAATGGGGTGGAGCAATGATGTATGATCCCTACATCCATCACTTTGATTTGTAAAAGTAAAAAAAAAAAAAAAAAAAAAAAACTGCTATTGGAAGATGGAGTAATAAAAGGTCTCCTGGATAGGATAAAGCCGGCGGAAAATCCAGTTGTATTCTCATATTTGCCAACACGTTCGTCCAATTTTTTCTGATTTCCATTTCGAGGCATTTTTACACAGTTTTCTTTTGCTGCTTTATCCATCTTCTGAGTCCCGACTGCCTCGATATCCCTTTTCAAGGAGCTCATGTTGTAAATTTACCGGGTATCATACAAGATATAAATTTATGTCCCCTGTCCCATAGAACAGTTTGCCAGCTTTTTATCGTTATGATAAATACCTGAAAAACGCAGAACTTGTGGAAAGAACGATATCAAAGCCACACACGATTGCTCTTATCGGGGTTAAACGGATGTTCAACTTGTTGGCTATGTGCACTTATATTCCGCTAGTTTCTTGGCGAACAACAAGTCTTTGTGGGAGTTGTTGCGCAAAAATATTACGGAGTTATTTTATGATATCGAACAAATTTTATAGAAGGAATTAATAAGATTTCAATGAAGAGAGTAGGAGTATGTATTGACAAACCAAATACATATTAACACGCAGGCTGATGGATGACTCAGCAAACTTGTTTGCGATCTCCTTTCGTACCATTGCAAAATTAAAGTTAATTCCGTCGCTTAAAAACGCAAAGCTACAGAGCATTTTAATTTGCGAAATTTTTTACAATAATAATTATATTTGGAGCGAACGTACCGTGCGACGTTGGTACCAACGCTTCAGGGATGGCAACTATGATATCAAAGAACATCGAGGGGGTGAATGTCATTCAAGTGAAGCCCTTGCTTATTCTAGAGGCTGGTCTATGCGCCCACTGTCGGTGCACACAGGGAATTTTAAGTCAACTCTATACGAAATCGTTACCGAAAAACTCAAGGTGAAGAAAATCAATGTAAAATGGGGTCCACACGAACTTACAGAAGAACAAATGATATTGCGTCTGGAGTTTTCAGAAGTCAATTTGGGTGAATATAATCGGCAGAAGAGTCGCTTGGAATACACCGTTAAGATCGACGAAACCTGGATGCTTTTGTACCGACCACTAAAAAAAGATTCACCTAAACTATTGATGATATTAGCTATGGATATAATAGTTACGTATATTGTTATTTTGAAATATTAAATGAAAAGGAAACCATCAACCATCAGAGATATCTGACTTTACTTGACAACTTGATGAAAAACTAGCGTGGCAATCGCAAGCATGAAGTGTGGTTACTCGATGACAATCCTAAGCAGAGTTTGACAAACTTCAACTAGTGGCTCTTCTAGTTGATAGTTGGTTATAGCCAGTATGGCTGATTAAAGTCAGTATATTAGGTTGTAACATAATAATCTGATAATTTTTTCGGAAACGTTCTGGAAATTTTTTACAACTTCGAGAAAGTTCTGTGACTATGAGTATAAATACCCGTGAGCGCGCTCAGTTCATCAGTGCAATAATCGACAGCGCAGCGAGTAGCATTATAGAAAAATTCGATTTGAAAAGACGAGTTGTAGAATTTTTGAGCTCCCAAAAATTAAGTCGAACATAACACGATCCACAAAATATGTTATTTGGCAGGACACTAACGACTGGAAATTGAAGGTATGTAGTTCAGCTTGAACGCTAAATCGCTCTCGTTTCTATTTAACTTTGAGTACACTAACAATGCTTGGATACAATTTGGAGATCGTTTTTTTTTTTTTTTTTAAAGAAAATTCGACTGCGGTTTAAATTTTGGACTTTGATTTTTGCTGGAAACATGATAATTACATCAGAAATTGTCGACAGCATCATAAATCTATGATAGCGCCTCGCACTCCATAGTAGAAATTGCGCTAATGGCAATTATGATGTCCTCGCAATCATAATATCAGGTTGGCGAGAAAGTTCTGCCATATTTTAAAGAAAATGTTTGAATCAGTTTTAATAACGTTTATTTATTTAAGCTTATTCAACTTTTGTTCCGTCTCCATTGCGGAATGTGGTTTTGCATTATCCTGATGGAACACAATTACTTTTCTGTTCGCTAATACTGGCCGGTTTTTCTTGATAGCTGCATTCAGTTTATCAAGCTGGTTACAATAGATGCTCGCATTGATGGTTTGCCCCTGTTTAAGTAGCTCGTAGTACACTGGACCTCTTCTATCCCACCACAAACAGAGCATTACCTCCCATGGATGAAGATCTGGTTTTCCAATAATTGTGTGTTTTCTCACACCTTCCGATAAATTTCTTTCAGTCAATTTGTGCGGAACCCAAATACTCTGCTTCAAGACAAATCCAAGATGTTTTATGTGTTCCTCAGCAGTCAAATGGTGGATGCCTAAATCCTTTGCAATTGCTCTAGAGGTTAGATGTGGGTTGCTCTCTAACATGGACCGCAGAATGTCATTATCGATCGACGATCTTCTTTGAGACTGAAATCTCGGTCGACGATCTTCTTTGAGACCAGATCGACGATCTTCTTTGAGACTGAAATCTCCTGAACGAAATTTGACAAGCCGTCTTTGGCAGGTCCGAATATTGACAACTTCACTTCCCAACGTGTCACATAATTTTTTACAAGCAACCGATGCATTGCTTCCTTTCTGGAACTCATACAAAGCGCAATGTCTTAAATGCACTTTATCCACTGCCATCTTATTCACACTGTATTTCGCAACTAACTGATTAGGGATATTGAAAGTGGTCATTTATATATGTATCACGAGAGGTACGCTAAATAATAAGACCTCACACGACGCATTCTACCTGCTTGGCTTGACCTGACAGGTAAAATTACCTGTAGGTAGTAAAATGCGAAAGAACTTTCCCGCCAACCCCATACTTTTATTCAATCATTATAATTGGATTCATAATATTATGATTGCAAGAATAACTATTATAATACCGACAGAAAATAAATTGTTGTTCTCAAACACATGAAAATATTATTAGGTTGTGGTATTTCTCCGTTATAATTTCCGTTAATATTGTGTGATTGCTAAAAACATTGTAGGGTTAAAACTCACCATAACATGATTGCCGGAACTATATATGGTTGATTCAACTATATCATCCTCTGAATTTCAGAAATTGTTATTAGTTGTGATGTAGATTTTTCACAGTTCGGGCCGCGTCAAGTGATTGATCTATTAAGAATATTTTGCTTCTATTCTCACTATTGCTTTAGGTGACAAAGATTATACTTACTTTTCTGTTCCTTTGGAATCGATAAGTTCGAAATTAATGTCATATATTATTATACCCACTAATGATATGTAGATTTATACAAATTTTGTAACTACATATTACTTTGAATGAATGTTAATATATAAACAACTTCTTATATTATATATATCATTTAAAATAATAGATTTATTATATACTCCGTAGTTATATACTTGATAATGTAATATTATAATTAATAACATATAAATAGAATAATCAAACTGTTTTGCCTATGAAAATTGTTGTTTTAAATATTTGAGTAGTATGTATTGCATTTAAGGGGGTATTCTCATGTGACCACTTCGAAATATCGATTTTTTTTTTTCATATTTCGATAGTAAAACCTATCGAAAATATGCTGTGAAAAATTCAGACCGAAATTCCTAGTATTAAATAAGTTACAACTCATAGTCGCCGACGCGCCGTAAGCGACTTGTTCAGCTCTTGAAACTTTAAACGCATTTTTCTCAAAACATCATTTTCTAAAACGGTCAGTGTCCTAACAAAAAAACTATTCAACCGATTGCTTTGAAATTTATATATGTTCTTCTACACATTAATAGTTATCGTCCGTACCAGAATTGCTTATTTTCGAAATTATTGTCTTATTTTTTTTAAACGATTTTTAACAAAAAAAAAACAAGATTTTCGTAACTTTTTTTTCTACAGTCCGCCATTTTTTTGTTTTTCAATGAAATTGATTAATTCTGGTAGGGACGATAGCGACAAATCTACTGAACAATAATCCATTCGATTTTTTTATTTGAGACAACATGAACAGCCGCTATCACACTGACCAGTGACCTGCTTTTTTTTTTGGTGTCTAATTTAATTTTAAAAAAATATATAAAAAATGTAAAATAAGAAAAAAAAATGTTTTTATACAGTTTAAAATATACATAAAAACATATAAAAAAATTAAAGTGATTGAATTTTATTGTCTTATAAAAAAGAAATTCCCTAAAAAGAGGTAAAATTTATGCATTTACATGAGAATAACCCCTTAAATGATTGAGTAGAATTTTTTTTCCAAGTCTGATATAACAATGCCCCATATTTATGTGATTAAAATTTTTCCCAAATAAGAATATTGATTCAATTTAGTGTTTTCTCTATTTACCGCCTTTATATGAAAATTAAAATTCCATTTATCAGAAAAAAACAACAGATTAAGTTTTAATTCAAAAGAAGTTATATCGTTGAAGGAATTTGTCAAAGTTAGAATTTTCCCATTTTGATAATGGCAAATTTTCGTCGACGGTTGATAGTATTTTGCAATGATCTAAAGTGAAATAGTGCTTAAGATTTCTAGTCACAATTCAATAACACCATAGATTCGACTGCTTCACATAGGATTGTGTAGACTGATAGTACAAGTATGGGCAATTGTCTTGTTGAAACTGTTCAAGCAGTCTGCAGGACCCAGTATTACGCATCCGTCAAAAGCCGTTGCTAGTGTTAACATAAGTCTAAAAGACATTACCTACAGGAGGGACATTCTGTTGGTTAGTGGCAAGGTGTGCATTACTGCGTCCCATGTGTTCCACTCCAGCTTGTATGGTTGAATCAAATGCAAACTGATATCTGCTCCTGGGCAGTGTTTACAAGCCTTTGTTATCTGGACTGAGAGCACTTATTTATGATAAATATTCCTTTCAGTTTCAGGAGTTGACCAAGCTCCAAGTGAAAACGACAGCAGGCTGCGTAGAACGAAATATACAAGCTCACATAAGTATTAAGCCCGATAGCGATAGTGTATGGAACAGCTCTGTGCCATGAGGACTTTGCCATGCATATTTTGTGCTTATGCATAAATACAAAAGCGGTAGCTCCTGAACTACAGGTGGGTATACATGTCTGCAAACTCAGCAGAGTTGTAAACTTGCTCGGGGCCCTACGGAACGGAAACTGGATATAAATCACCCAGAAAAATTTTTAGCAAAATGAAAAGTTTTTGAGATTTTTCTATCTCCGCCAAGGTTTTTCGTTGGGCAAATTTACAAACTTGCAAATTCCTTAATATTTTTTCATTTGTTTTCCGTCAAAAAATGCTTCCAGTATTCTTGGGAAATTCGCTTGTAAGCGCACTTTAAAGGAGTTTGAAATTGGTTTAGAACTAAACTACGTGCGCGTTCTGCTGCAGCTAAGTACAGTCGAAAGACGAGAGTGCTGAAATACTTCCAATACATTAAGATTCAATTTTTGTATAAAAACTAACTTTGCTCTTTTGAATGATAACATAATACCATATAATAATCTATACCAACCCATGTAAAATAAATTTTACCATTATAATGCAAGGAATAATAAACGTACATTTATCCCGTTAAGGCCCAAACGGACGCATTTCCATAAGTTTTTTCAGCCACCGTAAATTCAACTGAAATCTTCACATAAAAATTCTGAATTGGTCAATTGACCGCAGATTTTCAAGGCTGCGACAACATTTGCAGTCTACCCGGGTAGACTGCAAATGTTGTCGCAGCCTGAGGCTGGGTGCATTTCTAGAAAATCTGCGACAACATTTGCAGTCTACCCGGGTAGACTGCAAATGTTGTCGCAGCCGGAGGCTGGGTGCATTTCTAGAAAATCTGCGACAACATTTGCAGTCTACCCGGGTAGACTGTAAATGTTGTCGCAGCCTGAGGCTGGGTGCATTTCTAGAAAATCTGCGACAACATTTGCAGTCTACCCGGGTAGACTGCAAATGTTGTCGCAGCCTGAGGCTGGGTGCATTTCTAGAAAATCTGCGCCAACATTTGCAGTCTACCCGGGTAGACTGCAAATGTTGTCGCAGCCGGAGGCTGGGTGCATTTCTAGAAAATCTGTCGCAGCCTGAGGCTGGGTGCATTTCTAGAAAATCTGCGACAACATTTGCAGTCTACCCTGGTAGACTGCAAATGTTGTCGCAGCCTGAGGCTGGGTGCATTTCTAGAAAATCTGCAGCTGGCTTTGTTCCGGCAGCCGCTGGCTTCGAGGTAGTCTTTCCTGGCCCTCGTGCTCTGCCAGCAGATCTAGCCACTAAGCCACCGGAGTGACCTATCTCTCTTAGGAGATTACCTTTTGGCTTTAGACTGATATGGCCATATTTGTAGCCTATCCTGAATGATACCTTTTTCAGTATCTCGGCTGAGCCACAGTCCACTGAGAGCGTGAGTTGCTCTGCCGTCTTCTCTGACACTCTGCTGAGGGCTTTCCATTCCGATACTTTACGGTCGTGGTTCTGCGCCTTCACGAACCGCAGAATCTTTTCTGTTGGGTACTCCCGGCTGTCTGGGAATTAGCCTACAAGGATCTTGGACCGGGGAATATCTCGTTCGTCCACCACCCGTAGCTCTGCACCCTCCCAGGGTTTGATGTCCTTTACCGCCAGTTTGAGCCATCTGACTGTCTCGTCGTTGGCGCAGTGGATCATCAGCCAGCCTGCTTTATGAGATATCCCGTTGAAGGTGGGCTTTAGTTCCCCGTCTTCCTTCAATAGGATTGCCTCTAGTATCGCCTCCTGAAGGGCCGTTAACTGGCTGGTGCTCAGTGTAACCTCCGGGAAGTTTTGTGGGAGAATGCCCATCCTCGTCCCTGTCAGGACGTGTTTGTAGGATGGAGGTGCCGTAGGAGCTGTGGGCTCCTGCACCTTCCCAGTTGTTACTTCCTCTTTTTTCTCCAGCGTCTTTGTACCCCCGACTCTCCTTCTTTTGGTACTGTCGGGCTCTGTGGGAGTCCCTTCCGACCGAGAGCGTTTAGAGCTTTCCAACAGCTCCTTCAGGGGGTTTTCTGCCAGCTTCTGAGCTTCCTCGCGGCTGTGGCCTTGGTTCAGGAGCCACTTGAATCTTTTCCTGGCCGCCCCGCTGTACTTCGCCCTTACTCTGTTAGGGCCTCTAGGGTCCTTGTTGAGTGAGGGTTCAGATTCGGTTTGAGTACTCCGAAACTCATCTGACAGTGGAGATACACTGCCTAGCCTGATCTGATTCATATGGGCGTCGCACGCCTCTGTGTCCGCTGGGTCAGTCATCTCTCCGGGGACGAGGGTGATGTCCGATTTGCTACCGGGATCATCCACCTCCATTTCACCAGGGCTGAATAGGGTATCCAGATTCATCCCTGTTTGGTTCAAGGAATCCAAGCTTCCTTCTTCCTGGGGCTTCGGAGCCTCCTGTTCTGGCATTTTAGAGGTAGTACCCACCTTGTTTATTAACTCTGTATCCATAACAATTCCCACGAGTACGGGAGTGATTAAGGTCACTCGAGGGCAGAGATCCCGTTATACCCCCGGGAAGGCTACTTGAAACCAGAGGGCGCCAGGTATCTGGAGTCCGCATACTAACGACTAAGCACCCCCTTAGCCACGCAGCCCTCGGCGTATGATGTTTCACCTTGGCTTGGGGTATTTTATTTAAGAGAGTGTCCTTCTCTCCGCCCGACTATGATTCGCCAGCGCTCCCGGCAGAGACTTGACCGTACCGGGAGCCTGTTTCCAGCCGCCCCCACGAGGAGGATATAGTCGCACTACCATCAGTGCACACAGTTACGGCACCTGCACACAGATACGGCACGTACAAACAGGGTGTTACATGTTATTTCCCCTGTGTGCAGGCGTAGGTCACCCTGTGTACCTGATGGCTGACGGCCACTTACGAAAGTAAGTACGCGTGGAAACAAACACTAAATACTTCTCCCATATAATCATCGTACGATGACGTACTACACTGCTAATGTTGAAAATTACTGTTGATGTGTATTTTCCTTCCGCATTGGTAGTATATGTGAATTTGACCCTGAAGTAATGTCCAACAGACGGTTCCAGGATGCAGGTCCTGCGGGCGGGGAGTGGGGTTTTAGCCGGTAGGCCTGGGTAGGCTGGGGAGTCCGGCACATGGGTGTTTTCGGACACCTATGATGCATAAAGCATTTCCCCACTCCCATAAAAAAAAAAAAAAAAAAAAAAGATATGTGATTTAACATACATTTTTTACTGTGCATTATTTCTTCTGGATTATTTCTAAGGAGAATGTAATGAGAGATTCATTGAAAAAGTTTCAATTAATGTGGTTTATATTCGTTTTTCAGGCATAAATTAAGGTCGATATATAGTCTTCTTGTCTGCAGGAAATCAACGTAAAAACGGCTGAAGCTTTATTTCTGAAACTTTGATTCCACATATCGTATGTTTCTATAATATGTATGTCATTTCATCTGTTAAGTCAAATGTCATGTATTAATTAGTATGTGCTATGTCATGTTTCTTTATATGTCACTAAATATAAGTAATGAGCAGTAATAGGCCTTCAAAAGTAAATTTTCCAGATTGCTTTTTGAAATAACGATTTTCTCGAGAATAAGCGCTATTAAAATGCCGTTACGAAGTTTTTTTCTTCAAATGATTAGACACGTTAATTATTAATATATTATCTTTTATAGCCTTGGAGACAATTCAACAACAATTGGTGAGAGTACACCGTCAATCATTGAATGTGCTCATTTATTATAATACTCAATTAAGAGATGTATATAAGCTCTGGCATTTCATAGTTATCTTGAATTGCATTTTTTGAAACTTCTAACAAAAAATAAAACCACTTAAATACCTTATACATATTGTATTTTCGTAATATTCAAACTCTCAATACCTTACTAAAATGTAAAGATATTTATATGTCAAGATCGGTGGGTGCATTGCTCAGGTGGCTTAAGTGGGCTTTCCCACAACATTTACTTTTAGTCGTGTTGTCCTATATAAGTTCATAACTTAACTGTTTCCAAAATGAAGGGAAAATGTTTATTCATAGCTGAAACGGAAAAACCAAAACTCCTGGGAAAGTAATACACGAAATAACGAAACGCCCAACAAAAGGGCAAACATCCTACGTTAATTGCGACTTCGCGTTTTAAACATTTTTAAATTTTCACCTGAAAAGGGTTTTCACAACATTCAGTCGAAGAAGGAAGTAAACGGCGACCCTTATACGTAAATACGGATAATGCTTACGTGGAAGCAGTAGGCGCACTCTCGCGTTGAACACTGAAAATATTTTATCCTGAATATTATCGGGGGCTTAGTCCACATTTCAGAACCCATCAACTGGCCGCGGGGCATAAATAAGCGGATTCGGCCGATAACGCTAAATGCCTGAAAGCTCCCGCTAAAGAATTGCACGCTAACATGCAACATGATTAAGCATAATCAGATACTGCTGGGCGGCCACTTCAAGGCTCTGCCTCCTCTGGCATTATGCAGGCCTGCTATTTCGGGCCGGTACACTCTCCGATGCAGAAGTTTTAAAAGCATCCAGAGAGCTGGGAACACCTCCAAAGGACAAATACCATCGTAATACACCCTACAGGGTTCGCTCTTTACTCACATTATTCACTTTGAACGTCCTAATTTTAGAGTAGGTCTGGAATACAGGGTGACTGCATCACTGTCTTTTAATTTATTGCTGCATATATTTTGCACTCCTCAGCGATTGTGGTAATTTCGTTCGTTGATTATAAAAATAAGTGAAGTATTTAAAGCAAAAAGAGTCCGCATTATGTTTTTCTATTATCAGCAATCCTGTTTAAAAGGTTCTTGTAAAATTTGTGATGCACATCTACCTTTGGTTTAACACAAACATAATAAAGTGTGAAAACTAAATTACAAAAATTATGCACAAACAAAACCAGATAAAAAGTATAATTTTCTGTCATGCTGTCAGTTCCCGATTTTTAAAAATCAATTGAAGACAAACATCTATGAAGAAATTACAGGACTAAACTACTCAAATAAAAATGAACGGTGACTGCACGTTGGCTGCACCAGAGACGCGTAGGTCTTGGACGACCGTGTTTGATCTTGCGTAAGATTAACGATGGAACTACAGCGGACTAAAAAAATTAAACGAAAAGTCCCCTTTAGTTGTTAAAGATTTATATATAACGTTGACCCTCTATAACTATAATGATAAAGACGCGTTTCAATGTGTCTGTATATGTGAACAAGACATACCTACTAAAAATGCAAAAAATTTTTTTTTTATATTCTTCATATGTTCTACTATAATATTTAAGAGGAATTATATTTTGATAAATATAATAGTTTTTTCACAACAAAAAATATTAAAATGTATATTTTTTTTTCAAAAATTAAATGAGAAGTTCCCTTAAAGGTATAAATCGTTAACAACTTAAGGATTTATAATAGTCTATCTTCGATCTACAAATGAGGATAAATGCAATAAAAAAAACAGATACTTATTGAAGATTAATTTATATTCAAATTAACAATTTTTTACAAATTTCTAATTTTTCTTCGCGGTTGAAACAGGCTTTCCCCTATGGGGAAATTTTAGAAATTTCATTAAATAATTTAAAAAAAGAAAACAAAATTTGTACTAATATACGATACGCTTAAAAAAAAAGAATTTAAATCGTAAGAAAATCGCACAAAATTGCCTTTTTCTTATTTCTCGATTTTTGGACATTTTTTCCATATACTTGATAAAAGTCTGAGATTTTGTCTTTTCAAGAACCTAAATCCTTTGACTACAAAAGGCTACTATAGAACTATATATATAAGCTCTCATATATCAATATTATAAAGGGTCATCCAAATGTGACGCCTAGATGTCAGCACTACATAATTTTTACACGTGACATATTTTCAAATGACATAAGCCATTTTGTTTTATTAGAAGGTAGTACAATTTTAACCATGGACAGGTACACATTGCAACAACGCGTTTACATCATTCAAACTTTTTATGAAAATGGGCGTTCTTTGAAAAATACCCATCGCAAAATTCGTGATTTTTTTGGTGTAAATAATCGGCCAAATCAATCTTCAATTCAAAGATTAGTGAAAAAATTCGCAGAAACTGGTTGTGTTACTGATAAACCAAAAAGTGGAAGACCAAAGTCTGTACGCACAAATGAAAATATTGCTGCTGTTAGTGAAAGTGTTGAAAATGAACCGACAACATCAATTTCGCGTCGTTCGCAAGAATTGGGCATATCTTATGGCTCCTTATGGAGGATTTTGCATAAAGATTTGCATTTACACGCTTATAAAATTCAATTAACCCAGGAATTGAAAGAAAGAGACCATTTACAACGTCGTAATTTCGCTAGTTGGATTATTGAACAACGAACGACAGATCCATTGTTTTCAAGCAAAATTTTGTTTAGTGATGAAGCTCATTTCACAATGGATGGATTCGTCAATAAGCAAAATTGTCGTATCTGGGGTGATGAAAATCCTCGTGTTATTCATGAAAAATCTCTACACCCACAAAAAGTTACTGTTTGGTGTGCATTTTGGGCAAATGGAATCATTGGGCCATTTTTTTTCGAAGATGATGCTGGAAATGCTGTTACTGTGAATGCTGAGCGATACCAATCAATGTTGAGAGGCTTTTTATGGACACAGTTGAGTCATATTGATGTGTCTGACGTCTACTTCCAGCAAGACGGTGCTACATGTCACACAACTCGAGAAAACATTACGTTTTGGCGATCAAAATTTCCTCAACGTGTAATTTCACGAAATGCAGATTTCAATTGGCCTCCAAGGTCATGTGATCTAACACCATTAGATTTTTTTTTGTGGGGTTTTTTGAAAAGTCGAGTGTATGCTAACAAGCCACAAACAATTAATGATCTAAAGAACAACATTCAAGTTGCAATTCGTGAAATAACACCAGCAACATGTCGGAAAGTCATTGAAAATTTCGATATTCGGATTGATGCCTGCAGACGCAGTCGTGGTGGACATTTGAATGATATTCTATTCCACTTATAATTGTAATGGATCATACTTTTAATAAAAAAAAACAGCTTGAAAAAATTGCAAATAGTTTGTGTTTTATTTAAAAGAAACATGTAGGCGCGTTTTTTGGATGACCCTTTACAAAAGGCTTTTAACGCCTGTCATGCAGATATCGCGCCGCATTTTGCTAGTGGTTTCGGATAAGAGAACGCCGCATTCACTGTGTTAATTTCCATAATAATCCGAACGATGGGTTGGAAAGATACAGTGCTATAAACAAATATACATATGCATTTCACACAATTTGGAAATATTATTGTAAATATTGTAAATAAATTTTTTCCTTGTAAAACGTCAGTACTATTCTAGACGAGTATCAAATAACCGCGATAACAGTCAAGTATCCAACTAAAATTTGGGTTTTTTGTTTTTGTATAATATTTATTAACATTAAGTATTGTAAAACTTTGGACACCACAGAGAAAAATTCAACGGCTTCAAACCGCACTTTCGTACAAACTTGGGTACGGCGGTTGGTGGATTATTTCGACCGAAATTTCTTTTCAAAATGTGCACTGTTTCAACAACACAGCACTTACTTCGGAAATAATTTTTCAGTATTTCCCAAAGTTGTTCAAGCGTAAATCTCTTCATTTCATACAACGAAGTTATGGTAAATTGTTTCTGTCAATTTTTCGAGCGTAAAAGAGCTGTTTGTGTCAAAGTAACATATAATTTAAAAAGCCATCAACAGATAGCCCACCCTATAACATCTCAAAATGCATGAGCGTGGAAAGAAAAAGTGTTCAAAACTGCCCAACTTGTTATATTCGAGTTGAAATCTTTATTATAGAAATGAATTAGTATTGAATATAATTAGTGCTATACAAGTACTTAATGTCTATGGTATAGAATTTATTTGATTGCTAGAAAATCTAGCAACTCCTGGAATATCCTTGCAAAAAGACCCGGCCGGGATAGTTACGCCTCAGCTAGCGATGAGAGGCGGGGTAAAGCGCTTGTTCTATGTAAATAAAACGTAAATTGGCCTTTGAGCACAGCCACGCGGCAAACATCAGTCGTGAGGAACTTATCCAAATGTTTTTCGCCTTTTCGGGGATGTTCCCGGAAATCCTCTTTGTGGGGGATGTTTTTTTTTCTGCAAGGTCGAAAGCCTTCTGGGAAGACAATGATGGGTAAAACTTGACAGAATTAACAGCGCCACAGTAGAATATGGTGATTGCCGAAGTTTTGTAAAGTACCTGCTTAGTGCGAACCCAGATAAAGAAAATCGTGGTACGAGGGCGTTTTAAGGAAATTAGGTACCTGCGAAAGTTCGACAAAACTGCGAAGACAGAGAATCCCAGTGAAGCGTCAACCAAACCAAAATTCCAACGGTTGCCGCATAAAAAGCGCTCAGATTTTCCCTCGGTATGTATGCAAATGAGGGTGACATTGCGCAAGGAACCTCCAAGTGGGAAGCAAACAAAACTCCTCCACCTTCGTTCCCATTTTTTGTCTTTTGTACCGCGAAAACAACCCTTCGACTGGCCGGGAGCTACGGAGAGGAGGCGGCACAAATACAGACATCACCTGAAATTTCGGGCGCAATAACAGAACTGGGAAAAAACAATTACAAGAAGTAGTGCCACCGGCAGCCATATAAGCCATGTATGTTATGTATGTTAGCGGGGCCCAATTCGAAGAGCTCCCGATCTCCATTTTCCTTTATTCGAAGATAACGGAAACTTCAGCTATGGCTAACTGGGACCGGGACTGGGTTTGGGTTAGGGTTTGGGATACCTTGGCTCCTGTTCCGTCCACAGCCCCCATCGAAAGCTTTTATTTCACACTACTTAGCCCGGAGTGCCTTCTACGGAGCGTCCGGTGCTTTATTCCCTGAATGTGCTCGAAGCGTCCAGAGCAGATCAAGATAACCCTTTCGCTTCATAAATATTTAAGGTCGGGGGTGTTTAATCGATAACGCGCCGGATGTAGGCAACTGTATAGGGAATGACTTCCTTTAATGCGTGTCATAACGGCTCGCTGGTACAAAGGTCTCCCGCTTCCTTGGGCCATTCCCATTCGCCCATGAGCAGTTCCTTCAATTTTATTTACTCCGGCACCGAGTCTCGCCGTGAAAGTGATACCCGGCGATGTTAATAAATAAACGATGATAACCGGGGAAACGTGGAAAGGGAGCCAGAAGACGGCCTACCTTTCGAAAGGGATTTGGTTTTGAATGGCCTTTGGATATGGTTTTGTGCCATAATGAGTAATATTGTTCCAGGGCGCTGTTTTTGTTTAAATAAATAATATTCTGGGATTTAAAGGATAAACCGCTCCAAATCCGATTGTTATCTACGGAAGGAGATTCGGTTCAAGGGCGTAGGGCGTAGTTGTTCTGGGAGCTTCAGTCGTCGGAGGGTTAATGAATTACTTGATAACATAGTTTGGAAGGAAAGGATTAATCGTGTTAAACGCTTACTGATAAAAGGAGTATATTGTTCAAATATTAGCCGACATTAATCCAACAAAATATATTATGATTTATTGATTTATTAGAACCCTGATTAGCCAGGTATTTAAAGATATGAACTATGAATTAACAATTGCTTGAAGTTTTTCTGGATAGAAATTTTTACAGACCCAGCATTAAATATTTTAGTGTTGATGAGTAACTTTCAAAATTTTTGTTCTAAGTAGCAAAGTAGGAACTATTTTGTTGCACAAAATATAACTCTTGTTGCTAGAACTTTCTTATAACAGTGAATTTGGTCATGAAATGTAGGTATGAGTTCTATAAATATTTGCTAATAATAATAATTTGCCAAACAATTTAGTTATGATTACTACCAAGTTCGCATGAGTAGAGTTATAAAAGCTATAGGCGAGCGTATTTTCACAAATAAAAACGAAACATGACATTTGTTTCACTGTGAAAACTAATTGGTTTGCGTTACATATTGTTAGAACTGTCTGCGAACATAATTCAACAACTATGTATTTGCGAATCAGCCGCTGTAGTTGTAAATGGAGGTACCTACAAATTTATCAGTACCTTTATTTGGCTCTGAACAAAGCCAACGTACTTCCTACTCTGTCATCTATGTAGAGTATACAATTTCGCAGACATCTAGTTCAGAGCCCCAATTAAATAGTTGCAAACTACAACTGCGGATGAAACTCCATATTTATTGGCTAAAATTACTGACTTTACACTTTGTAACAACATTTTGCGTCTATTAAAAGTTTTTTAATAATCGAATATCAGTATTTTAATTTTTTTAGTTTTGTTATTGTATAAATAACATTTGTTTATACAATTTGCCTTTTAACGAAGCAGAACATCATACATAATTAAGTAAATAGCACTCCTTTTTATATCTGAGAAGACTTATAAGAGCGGCAAATATCATATCATATATGCTTGTCACTGCTGTATTCGTATAAGAAAGTAGATGTCTTATATCGTTCTTTTTCATTCGTTCAATATATTATACTTTGTCTCGGATGACGAGAAGGATAAGTGGAGATGTATAGGTAGTAGTCACACACAATCATATTCGCTATGTGCGACTCAGGATATTTCCAACAATTTGGTTATGAAATTGTTGTGAACGCAGTGGTTGTACGGTGAATTTATTTATTTATTTGATCAACAGGTACAGTAGACCATCTGACACAATATATAAGTATCAATATTAAAAATAGTGAACAAATTAAAAGCAAAGTCTAATGAAAACAAAGTGCTTTACGAATATTAAATTAATAACTAAGTAATAACTTTTTTAATGCTGATCTATCACAGTGAAAATCAAGAAGAGAAGAAAAGGCATTACAACTCTTTGACATGGCCGACAAAGGTTCAAAAGAACCGTAATTCGTACGGTGAGAGGAAGAGTAGGGGAAGGACCAATCCTTTTGAAGTTGTGCACACTTTTTCTGTAGACAATTTACAAGGTATTCCTGTCGAGATATTTTTTTTTTTGCAATGTTTTTTTTTTTTTTTTAATAGAATTTTTTTCGATTGAAAACAGAAATTCCAAAAAAAAAAAAATTTCCTTTTTTTTCGTTTTTTTTACTTTAAACTCACACCAAAAATTCAATAATCGAAATAAATAAAAAAAACTCGACAGCGTCACCTCAAGAAACTTATTAAGTAACAAAATCTCAGATGATCCAGCTATTAGTTATGTGTCTCACCGCAAATCTACTTTTTTTTCGGAGGGTCAACTTACAATTAATGCAAAAAATCAATTTTCAATATTTTTTAATATTTTACGAAAATGTTAGATTTTTGTATTACTAAAATTTATCTTCTATTCTAAAAATTCGCTTGTATCTTTCAAATTCGTCTAAAATTAAAATATCTCACCTTAGTCCCTTTGAAATAGCTTCATTCGTTTAACGGTTTACGTACATGGAATCCGAAAATTTTGAATGATATGCATTTTGGATTTTTTTTTCTAATAGTTTCAAAGTAATTATTAATTATATTACATTGTGGAACTTTTTCACGAAATAAAATCAAATACATAATTAATACACATAATCTATTAATATAAACGCAAATAATAAATCATTTTACAATTGCATGGGCTGGAACTAACCTCATCAATCAAGTATTTATCTATTAGTAAAACGAGAAATTTCTAAATTTTATCATTTCTGATCAGTAATAATTGTGTGTATAGTTAAAAATTAATCTTATTGCTTCAAAATTTGCCCAATGGCTTTTATGCTGCGAGCCACAATTAATATATCTCCAGGAATAGTGGAAGTCAAGCTTATTCAACCTTGATGTAGACAATATACCTACTCAAAGCAATAATTCATGTAGTATCCCCTATAAACGGTCAGCGATTCTTAAGCGGGGGATACCTTATAAATAATTCCTGCAAACAAATCGTTTAATCACACCCAGAATCTATTTTTAGCCTATACCCTACTAATGCGTATAATTATGTACTCCTATCAATTAGAGCAATTATACAATTATACCTCCCTGTTCTGCTGAATAAGTAATCACTGCTGAGGTAATCCATCTTCCCAGTTCCGTGCTGTGTAACTACGAATTCATTAGGTCATGTCGTTTATGGTTTTTTCCGAAACAGCTCCCCATCCAGCTATCTGGAGCGCATTTGTAGGATTGCAGTTAATTGCTAATTAAACACCCTTTAGTAATTATGCTGGTTCTAGTCGGATCACAACAAGTCAGCTTGGAGCAGTTCGACGAGCAGTGTTATTGCATTTCTTGAAACATGCGGGGTTCACCACAACCCTAAGGTGAAATGACTCGACGATTTCCCAGATCATTACAAATAAGGACTTAAAGGCTTTCACAGCAAATTGCTGAATCGGTCCTTGAGAGCTAAATTACTTAGACTGCTTTTGGCGTGTTCACAGAACTAATCCGTAGTAGCGTGTAGAGTGCGTTACAATTCCCCGCCAGTGGTGTGCCTTGTTGTTTTCAGCAGGGTGTTCAATATTAATTTGTTGTTTAAATATAAATGTCTATCCTTAGTATTCTCTAGGTCTACGATAGACATGTGATCCCATTTTAATTAATTTTTTTACTTTTTATTTTGTTTTTATTTATTAATTTTAATCAATTATTTAATTAATTTTTTTTCCGCTACGACGAATTTTTTTGACAATAAATTTCGGGACCTTTTCATCAAGCGCTGGTCAAAGGAATTCAATGATCCTCATGTCACAAGGATTCCCAACTATACTTTTGTCAGACCAATTCTCGAGTATGCTAGCTTGGTTTGGGCTCCGTCATGTAGGACTCAAATGAACCGTATTGAGGCGTCCAGAGAACATTTCATTAGTCTTCCTTGAACTAATCCCTTCACATTGCCTCTTTACGTAGATAGACTGAAACTGCTCCCGTTGCAAACTCTAGAGCAACACCGCACTGATGCTCGATTAATCTTCGCCCTAGACTGCATGATTTTAGTAAATCTGTCCCCGCACATTCATTGAGAGACCATTCTTTCTTCCATGTTCCCTTCCATCGCACGAATTATGGCAAATCTGACCCTATTACGTCAATGTCGCGCGCTTTTAAGGGGCTATATACAGTCGGGAAGCCCAAAAAAGAATTTCAAGAATTTTTCTTGATATGACGTTTTAAGTTATTAATGTAAAAATGTGTGCACATATTATGGTAACTCTTGAATGTATTTTAATGTTTTTTATTTATAAAAATAATTATTTTAAAAGCTGCTACAGCTGATCTCCAAAATAAACCAAAAATATTTCGTTAATATATTGTTGTATCTTGTAATTAATCGAAGGAATAAGCAAAATAAGAATTTTTGACAAAATGGCGGGTTCTTAAAAAAAATCGATTTTTATAAAAATGGAAAAAATTTATCGGTGAGAAAAGCCTTCGATTGATTACTAAAAAATATACTTAAAAAGCTTGTGTTAAAATTTGAAACTGATCAGTTCAGCCCTTTCCGAGAAATCTTGCTAATCAATTTTAAAAACATAGTTTTGAAAAAAACGAGTTTAAAGTGTCAAAAGCACCTTACATACATATAGTAAAAAAATCATGACTGTATATAACCCCTTAACTGTAGGTATGTCCATATTGACTTTAATTGTTCGAGGGATTGGATAAAATATCAGCTTCGTTACGGTTCTTTTATTCTATATATCTAGCTTCTATTGCTTATTTTAATTGTAGTAATCAGATCATTGATGAATGTGCAATAAATAAACCAGAACAGACACTAGACAATCCACGCTAACGCCACGGCCTACTCGTGATGAGTGAAATGAAATCGAACATGTTTTAAGAAGAGTGCAATGCCGTACGGCGTTCAATACAGCTGTATTGTATCAAATCGTTACAAAGTATGAGAAATATAATTTATACTCATAAAATGTTCATAAAAATGAATAATACTTCCTAAAATCCAGGAAATAAATGAATTGTAGCTCCTTTTTGCCCGCCATAGTGGATCCACTATTTTAGAACTTGAACGATGCATTGCAACTTGATAACTATCATATAAACTCATCATATCGTTTGAATGATAAGATGAACAAAAAATAATCTTGAAAAATGCAGACTTTTGGGAGATTTTTACATTCTAGCCGCCATATTGAAAAAAGTCATTAACATGTAAATATAAAAATTATCTCTTAAATTTCAATGATTTTATGCATAGATGGCTGAAAAAAATTCCAGATTTTTTCGGCTTTACACCCGAAAAAATCATAAATATTAAAAATAACGATTTTTTGGAATATTTTTGTACAAAAATTGCCATATTTAATTTTTGTTGTAAAAGGTTTATCAATTTTGAGCTCGGATGCTTTTTCATCATATCCGAAAACATAAAAAACTTTACCTTTTATTCATTTATTACTTTGTTACATACATAAAATTTAGATTTAAAAACATGTTATAAAATCAACGACCCACAAAGGTTGTTTAGTCGTCACGGAATGTTAATTACACGAGTTTGAATTTTGACCCATGCTTCTTCCTAGTTGAGTTTTAAATTTAATAATAGAGCGAATATATTTGTGGAAGTTTCATGCATCTTCATATTTATACCTTAACAGATTTATAAGTACTAATATTAACTAAATACTCAAAAAAACGTATGTGATATTTAATTTATCTTTTCCCACAACTTCCTTTCAATAGAAGGAAGAATAAGCAAGCGGGAATGCTTTCTTATAAAAAGTTGGCAATGTTTGAGTTATTTGATAAAAATTCAGGTAGAAAGAGGTGCTCAAAGGAATAAGAAATAAATCACATTGCGTGGGCTTGTTCTCAGACGATATCCCGGTATGAAATATTCTAATAACATAGCACTGAAAATCGAAGGTAATGGCAATTCTATACTGTTGGCAAAGAACAAAGATAAAAGGAAAATATATACTTTTAAAAATAAATTTGGCTTATATTGAATAAATTTAATATCAGTAAGGCTATTTGTAGCAGCAAATATATATTAAAATATTAATTGTGGGTATTTATTTTCGTAAAGGTATTAAATGCACATTTATGTTGGTTTTATATTTTACATTATATTAAAATATTTTCTTTATTTGTCTAAGGTACCTAGTTCACAATAGAAATGCGTGCTTGTTAAGGGATTATATACAGTCAGGATTTTTAGAAAATCGACTTTTTTATTATTTTATTTTCGTAATGTACATATAATAAAGAACACTCAATCCGGTGAATATTCTCGAAGTTACACGCATATTTGTAATGACGTGTCCGAGTTTTTTCACTATATGTAAAGTGCTTTTAAAACTTTAAACGTGTTTTTCTCAAAACTGTTTTCTTAAAGTCGGTGAGCAAGATTTCTCGGAAATTGGTGAACCGATCAGTTTCAAATTTTAACACAAGCTTCTTAAGTATATTTTTTAGTAATTCATCGAAGGTTTTTGCTCACCGATAAATATTTTCCATTTTATAAATAATTTAAAGCCAAAAGTTTTGTAAAAAATCGATTTTTTTTTTGTAAGAAGCCGCCATTTTGTCAGAAGTCCTTATTTTGCTTATTCCTTCGTTTAATTACAAGATAAAATAATATATTAACGAAATTTTTTTGGTTTTTTTCATTTTGAATTATCCAGTCTAGAGATATCGTGCTCACCGCAAAACGCCTTTTTTTAGAGTTCCTCCCGGAGATCAGCTGTAGCAGCTTTTAAAATAATTATTTTTACAAATAAAAAACATTAAAATACACTCAAGAATTACCATAATATGTGTACAAATTTTTACATTAATAACTTAAAAGTTTATCTCAAGAAAAATTCTTGAAAAATCGACTTTTTTGGGCCTCCTGACTGTATATAACCCCTTAAGACCCTTGGAACAAGTTAAGATTACGGTTACCTCTCGGATTTTAATGAAACTCGGTAGGAACGTTCGTCTAGGCTTAGAACGAACGAATATGCAAAAAATTTTTGTCGGAGAGCTCAACTTTCTGAGAAATTCAATTTTGAATTTCTAAAAAAGTCGCTTTCACGACTAAAAATTTTCACATTATTCCTACCGATTTCGGTTAGTTTCGCGATCGGTAACCGCACTGCACTGCACTACACTGCACTAAACACTATTTATATCCGTTAAATCCAGCGTTGCATGCGTAAAAACCCCTGAAAATAGAAAAATCTGCGTTAATTTTTTAACACTTACCTTTACTCCTTATGACATCTCCCTAGAACTGTCATCTTGGTGGAGCGTCATCTTTCTCATCTCATTCCACCTCTAATCTTCATGGGAACGTTCAGAAAATTAGATAACATGCATTCGCAATGTAATGAGACCAGCGAACTATAGAATAATTTTAAGAAATATCTATTAGAAGGAATTTTGCTGTTACAAACTGTCTATTAGAGTAAAAGGGAAATCCCTAGTTAATAGGCAGTTTGTAAAAGGAAAATTCCCTCCAAAAGGGAAATTCCTAGTTAATAGGCAGTTAGTAAAAGGAAAATTCCCTCCAATATACAGTTTGTAAAAGGGAAATTCCTAGTTAATAGGCAGTTTGTAAAAGGAAAATTCCCTTTAATAGACAGTTTGTAAAAGGAAAATTCCCTCCAATAGACAGTTCGTAAAAAGGAAATTTCCTCCAATAGACAGTTTGTAAAAGGGAAATTCCTAGTTAATAGGCAGTTTGCCAAAGGAAAATTCCCTCTAATAGACAGTTTGTAAAAGGAAAATTCCCTCCAATAGACAGTTTGTAAAAGGGAAATTCCTAGTTAATAGGCAGTTTGTAAAAGGGAAATTCCTAGTTAATAGGCAGTTTGTAAAAGGAAAATTCCCTCTAATAGACAGTTTGTAAAAGGAAAATTCCCTCCAAAACAAAAGACAGTTTGTAAAAGGGAAATTCCCTCCAGTAGATAGTTTGTAAAAGGGAAATTTCTAGTTAATAGGCAGTTTGTAAAAGGAAAACTCCCTCTAATAGACAGTTTGTAAAAGGAAAATTCCCTCCAATAGACAGTTTGTAAAAGGGAAATTCCCTCCAATAGACAGTTTGTAAAAGGGGAATTCCTAGTTAATAGGCAGTTTGTAAAAGGAAAATTCCCTCCAATAAACAGTTTGTAAAAGGAAAATTCCACCAAGATGACAGTTCTAGGGAGATGTCATAAGGAGTAAAGGTAAGTGTTAAAAAATTAACGCAGATTTTTCTATTTTCAGGGGTTTTTACGCATGCTACGCTGGATTTAACGGATATAAATAGTGTTTAGTGCAGTGTAGTGCAGTGCAGTGCGGTTACCGATCGCGAAACTAATCGAAATCGGTAGGAATAATGTGAAAATTTTTAGTCGTGAAAGCGACTTTTTTAGAAATTCAAAATTGAATTTCTCAGAAAGTTGAGCTTTTCGACAAAAAATTTTTGCATATTCGTTCGTTCTAAGCCTAGACGAACGTTCCTACCGAGTTTCATTAAAATCCGAGAGGTAACCGTAATCTTAACTTAAGCCAAACGTTTTTCATATACAGTAGAATCCGGATATAACGACCCTCAAGGGACCGGCGACACTTAGACGTACTAACTGGACGACGACGTACAAAACGAACGAACACCGACGAATGAATTTAAGCTTGTTTTTATAAATAAAACAAATTCATATTAAAATACACAACAAATAACTTTAATGTAACTTAAACATTGCACACTACATTCTATGCATGTAAATTCATATGATTTGCTGACGTAGAAATTCTGTATTTTTTGTTTGTTTTTGACTGATTTTTGTTCTTTTTCACTGATTTGTGTTCGATACTGAGAATTACGTACAGCATTGCGAATAAAAGATATCATATTTATTACATCATCTTCAAAGTTAGCTTGAACAAACACATTGAGCGTTTCTGCAGCCTTCAGAGCCTTAGACCAGGCCGTAGCCCTAGCTAGCGAGGGGTCAGGGGGTTAGAACCGAAATTTTGAAACTTAACTAAAAATTAACATAATTTTTTAAGAACAGAAAAGAATGCATGGAGCATGAAAGAGTTGAACAGTCAGATGGATAAAACTTCCGATCTTGTTTTTTCTTTGACAATGATGAAATATGTTAAAGACATGTTTGTATCTTAGGCAAATTATTTTTTATTCCAAATTTTTAATTTAATAAAATTAACTAACTTATTTTTATGAAAATATGGTCAGCTGTTCGACATAGTCAGTTATATTCAGTTGAGATGCAGGTCATTATATGAATATCAACAAATTGCACAAAATGGTAAGCGTAATGATGATAGTAATAATGATATGATGAGCGCAATGATGATATGATGAGCGTAATGATAGCACTCATTATACCATCATCACTACGCTCATCATATCATCACTACGCTCATCATATCATCATTACGCTCATCATATCATCATTAAGCTCATCATATCATCATTACGCTTATCATATCATTATTACGCTCATCATATCATCATTACGCTCATCACTACGCTCATCATATCATCATTACGCTCATTATATCATCATTACGCTCAAACCTACGCTCATCATATCATCATTACGCTCATCACTACGCTCATCATATCATCATTACACTCATGATATCATCATTACGCTCATCACTACGCTCATCATGTCATCATTACGCTCATCATTACGCTCATTCTATCATAATTACGCTCATGATATCATCATTACGCTCATCACTACACTCAACATATCATCATTACGCTAATCGTATCATCATTACGCTCATCATATCATCATTACGCTCATCATATCATCACTACGCTCATCATATCATCACTACGCTCATCATATCATGAATTCGCTCATCACTACGCTCATCATATCATCATTACGCTCAAAACTACGCTAATCATATCATCATTACGCTCATGATATCATTATTACGCTCATCACTACGCTCATCATGTCATCATTACGCTCATCATATCATCATTACGCTCATCACTAAGCTCATCATGTCATCATTACGCTCACCACTACGCTCATTATATCATCATTACGCTCATCACTACACTTAGCATATCATCATTACGCTCATCAAATCATCATTACGCTCATGACATCATCATTACGCTCATCACTACGCTCATCATGTCATCATTTCGCTCATCACTACGCTCATTATATCATCATTACGCTCATGATATCATCATTACGCTCATCACTACACTCATCATATCATCATTACGCTCATCGTATCATCATTACGCTCATCATATCATCATTATGCTCATCACTACGCTCATGATATGTAACATCATTACGCTCATTATTTCGCACATCATGTCATCATTACGCTCATCACTACACTCATCATATCATCACTACACTCATCATATCATCATTACGCTCATGATATCATCATTACGCTCATCATGTCATCATTACGCTTATTACTACGCTCATTATATCATCATTACGCTCATGATATCATCATTACGCTCATCACTACACTCATCATATCATCATTACGCACATCATATCATCACTACGCTCATGACATCATCATTACGCTCATCACTACACTCATCATATCATCATTACGCTCATTACTACGCTCATCATATCATCATTACGCTCATCACTACGCTCATCATATCATCATTACGCTCATCACTAAGCTCATGATATCATCATTACGCTCATCACTACGCTCATCATATCATCATTACGCTCATCACTACACTCATCATATCATCATTACGCTCATCATGTCATCATTACGCTAATCACTACGTTCATTATATCATCATTACGCTCATGATATCATCATTACACTCATTACTACACTCATCATTACGCTCACCATATCATCATTACGATCATCACTACGCTCATTATATCATCATTACGCTCATTACTACGCTCATCATATCATCATTACGCTCATCACTACGCTCATGATATCATCATTACTCTCATTGCTACGCTCATGATATCATCAATACGCTCATCACTACGCTCATCATATCATCATTACGCTCATCATATCATCATTACGCTAATCACTACACTCATCATTACGCTCACCATATCATCATATGAGCGTAGTAATGAGCGTAATGATGATATGATGAGTGTAATGTTGATATGATGAGCTTATTGAGGAGCGTAATGATGATATGATGAGCGTAATGATGATATAATGAGCGTAATGATGATATCATGAGTGTAATGATAATATGATGAGCGTGATGATGATATAATGAGCGTAGTGATGAGCGTAATGATGATATGATGAGCATATAGATGAGCATAAAGATGATATGATGAGCGTAGTTTTGATCGTAATGATGATATGATGAGCGTAATGATGATATGATGAGCGTGATGAAATATAAACTTAAAGAAATTGTCTTCTCATTTTCGCTATAAGGAACATTTTTTCGCCTAGTGAATAACCTACACATTGTCATGTATTTTTACTATACCTGATAAATCTAACATATCCTCTTGAATCTGAAATGTAACATTTCCTTTTGAACAGTTTTCTTAGTTTTAAAACACGCTAATCTAGAGTTCAAGAGTCAGACGCACTGGAAGCGCACCAATCAACATACGTACATAGGAGAAGGAAAGAAGAAAGCCGGGACACGGGGCGGTTAGGTATTGTTTGTGTGAACAACACTACGCGTCGTTCTAAGCGGACGATTTCTTGTCAAAATAAGTGGTTGGTCGATTAAACCGGAGTCGTACTAAGCGAATATGGTTTCATAATAAGTCTATATGAAACCTAACTAGAGTTTTCATTTTCGTCACTAAAAACGGTTAGCCGTTATAAACGAAGTCGTTATATCCGAATTCTACTGTATTAAATTATCGAAGTATACAACAAAAAAAAAATTTTTTTTTTGTTACATTTTGCGGCAATAGAGGGTGTTGTACGAAAAGTCCCTTTTTAGCTGGTACCTACCAGTTCCTGCGGTCTTACTGGAGAAGATAAAGACAAAATTCAAAATGGGTTTTGTTCTTTAGACTTTTTGCTAGCACATAGACCTTTAAAAATGGTACTTTTTGTTAATGTTTAGACTTTATTTTACTTTATATTAAAAGACTGACTTTATATTTTTGTATATTCAATATATTTAAGTTTTAAGAAATAAATCTTAACTCCATAACTATCTCTGTGATACTGCCACTTACTTAACATTCTGTGATACCATAACTGTGATTGCTGTTCTAACTAACTCTCATACGACTAACTGTATTCTTGTACTGCTCTGTGAATACTCATACAATTTCATGTTTTTACTTTACAACACTTTTAATTTTTTAAATTTTTTTAGGACTGTCTAAAATTTTAAAAATTGGCCATGTTTTGAGGGGAAGGTATGTGTTAAAAAAAAGAGGATGGGGTACTTCTATGCATTTTTAAAGGTCTATGTCCTAGTATTTATGTTAATGAGTCGAATGCTTTTTGATTTTTTAAATCTATCGAGCAGAATTTGAGATATCACTGGTACCAGGTGAAAAAAAGTAGTTTCGAGAAAAACGCGTTTAAAGTTTTTGTTCGACGCTCCAAATCTATAGAAACCGGTATATATTGTTACTTATACATAGCTATAACTTTCGTTTTGTTTCGAATTTCTCACAACGGTTTGAGGACAGTATTTCTATGATGTTAAGGAATACTTTTATGTAAAAAAAAAAAATCGATTTTTTTTTCACTTCGAATGAGAATGTCCCCTTAAAAGGGGAAAATACCTGTTTCAAAATCTTTCACTTCGATTCCCTCGCAACTTTCCAAGCCTGCAGAAGCCGCAGTATTCAACTGAGAATTAAAGGATCATGTTTTTTTTTTTTTTTTGATATTTTTATGGAGCGTTTGGGGATGAAAAAAACGTAAGCTCTTATTCATCCAAATTCGTTTATATTTCGCAAAGATACAGCGGTTAGACGGGGAAGATAAATCGCTGCCCTAAAGAATAAATCAGTGATCCTTTAATTTTTTCGAATTTGCGGCTGAGAAACAAATGTCAGCAACTTGTTCCTTGGAATTCATTTAGGTGGTATATTTACATAAAAACAAAAAAACACCTGGAAACCTTCATGACTCCTCCATAAACTAGAGAATGTCAAAAAAGGGGTTTTTGACAAGAGCAAAATATTGAAGGTACGGTACAGTATACAAAAGAAATATTTTTGTGAAAGTCGAGTAAAAGCATTGTGAAGAGGATACTTTCAGCTTTCCAATAACGTCTGGTAGACGTCGTTAGTTTACGAGTTATGGAAGTTCAAAGTTGCAAATGACTTTTTTAATTTTACAGCTCATAGCTCAGTTGAACAAAATCACATACAAATTGCCTAAAAACCGGGTTAAAGGAGAAAGTACCTCCTTTAAAATGCTTCACTTGGATTTACTCGCAAATTTTTGTCCGAGCCTATATAAGCCACTAAACTTCACAAAAAAATTAAGAGATAATTTCATTCTTCTATTTTTTTTTTAAGTCTTACTAGCAGTAGGGAGAAATTTCCGGTAAATATGATTCAAAGTACACAATGCAAGCGTCAAACTGAGGTTTCATTCATCCAAATCCGTTACCTTTTCGCGAAGTAACAGTGGTTTAAAGCAGGAAATTTTGCTGAATTTAAGGAATTATTATTTGAAATACAGTAATATGTTTTCATAATTTTAAATAGTATATGTAGTATTTAAAAATATATTCTGAAAAATATGCGAAAACGAAACATCCTCCCCTTTTCAAAACTGTGCACCTAACATTTTTAACAATGAGGGTATAAAATCGCCTTATTAGAGTTTACAGGAAAATTATAAAGAAAGTCCTAGGTCTTATAGATTTCTAGAAATTTTTAATTCTAGCAATTCCTTATTAAGTCATAACGAAAATGTTTCAATGAACACCAGCCTTCAAAAAACATCCCACAGAAAATGGGACTTTATTTTAACTTTTTGTAATAGAAACTTTCCTTAAGTTATCAGCAATTGCCATCGTCAATGTATCCAGAGATGTACAATTTTTCTTTTTTAATATCGTGGAAAAGCCTCCTAGAATTGGCTATGCTAAACGAAAAGAAAGCGGGGAAATATAGATTCATTCAACCCATGTCCCCTCTTCAATAGAAGACGAGGTCTTTAACCTAAACTTTGGAAGTTTGACTTTTTAATTAAATTAAACTCACTTGGGACTTTTTATAATACCTCCAACAAACCCGTTTCGAAGCCAAAGGGTCTAGCTAATCCAAAGTTTTTAAGGCAGTCAAAAAGAGAGGGGCGAAGTAAATTCTTCGCGAAATGTCAAGAATGCCAAAGTTATCCTATCCCAGGCCTAAAAACGGCCATGACTTTATGATTTATGTCCTGACGTGGAACGCCAATCTTTTAGTGTACACATAATTGCCAGCCTTTGTTAAACATCACCGCCAGTTCCCTGAACGAGTGGAGATATCAAAAAGGGGATTTATTGAGCGTATTTGCATTTCAGTCCTATCAATATCTTCCTATCCTTTAACCCTTCGCAAACAAACCTTCCTTTCGACCCGAGCTGCCCTTTTTTCCTGTAACATGTAGGAAGTTCGATAAACGGGTGGGTGGATCACCCCAAACTAGGGCACTGTTCGACGGCCTAATAAAACACTTCATAAATTTCGAACTTGATGCTTTCTTGACCTGGAAAACCAGAATATGTGCTGCACTAATACATATATCATTATCACGCCCGTCAGGCGCTTGGATTTGCTTCTTGGGTGAGCAACTTTTTTGCGCAAATCAGTGCCCACCTCTCCAGCCCCCATGGATCCTTACGCGGGTGAGTTCCGCTCGGCACCAAACGGGCAGGGCCGTCGGAATAAATAATAAATTCAAAATTTCAATTTTTCTGTTTTCCTTGTAAATCTTCGTCTGTCTATAAAACTCGCATCGAGCGAGCGGCACTGCCATTAATCTTCATTAGGTGTATTCTCTCCTCGTTTGATAGCAATCTCCGTAGACGATGTCTAATTTATTATTAGTGACGTCGTTTGCCCATATTTTGCAGGGTTATCTGGCGTTGGGGATATCCTCTTATTTATTTTGAGCGAGGACGCCCCGAGGTTGATGGAGGCATGGAAAAAAATGAACGGTCAAACGCTTTCACTTTCATTCGCTCAGAATAGATTTTAAGGCCGCCCTAATCCTAACGCATTTCGTATTCATGCTAGCGGCGTAATGAGGCCTAAGCGCGCCATTATTCATAACTCTGTTCGATTATAGTGGCTAATATAAATCCGCCGACTATTCGAGCTGGCGACCTGGCCAAGATGCCGTCTGGGATGTCTTGTATCGATGGCTACTCGGACAGAATTAATGCGACTGAAGCTCCGTGAATTAATTATCGGCCCGAGAAGTTTCCGTATTTAGCGCTAATTCTAGTTTGGATTGAAAAAGTTTGCACTTAATGACTGCGGAGAATGGATCTGAGCATAGGAGCAGAAGTTGCGTATCATGTCGTGTAAGTCAGTCACTCCGCCAGCTAGTCACTTAGCCTGTAGATAATAAAAACTTTCACGTACGCGGGTGCTAGCAAGGGGGCTGCGTGAGTTATTTCGGTATAAAACTTTTGCGTCAAGTAGATGAGCGCGCGTAGGACCCAACATTTTCGGGAGTGCTCCGCACCAACAGTTAAAGCCGCTCATACACTTTTCCGCCCTTAAGCACTGTTGACTTACGGTTTTACTAGCGCTACATTGAGCTTATGCATTGTTGCCTGGGGTGCAATTTATAATGAGAGATTAAGCATGAAAGTTCGAGATTTCTATGCCTGTCATTCAGGGAATGTGTGCCTTGGATTTAGGGATTACATCCTGGCTGCCTTCACAGAGATTATGACCGGAGATAAATCCACCTTTCTTCTCGCGTCGTGTATTTTCAAAATGTCGGAGTTTTAATTTCTGAGATGGAGCAGCTCATCTCATATCAACGTGTCTAGCATTTAATTCCATTTCAGTTCGTAGAAATTCCTTTTTGAACGTGTTTGTTCAAATGCCATGGCATATTGCAGCGATGTAATGCGAGTGTAGAAGTGCTGACAAAATCTTATATTTTAAGAGGAGAATATTATGAAAGTTGAATTTGCGAAATTCCCGTCTCTCCCAGCGATTTGGTATACAATCAGTTTTGGAGTTGTTTTTTTTTCGTTGTTACTTTTATTGCGATATTGTACAAATTATTTATTAATATTACAGAAATCAACAGAACAAATATTAACAATCGAACAATCGGAATTTTACAATGATTTCTCAAAGCTACGGCAAGTAGTTGGACAATTAGGTACATTTGTAAAAGATTGAAATTTGGTACTGTCAAATTTACAACATCTGAATTCAAATTGATAACACTGCAGTCATTTTGTCGTAAAATATTCATTGGTTCCACTAGAATTTGTCAAAGGAAAGCAAAAAGACACACTTGCAGTTCGTAGGCACTTGCGAACGGTTGTTTGAACACATTTCGTTAGTGCAAATCGGATTCCTTAATATATTGTTTTATCTTGTAATTAATCGAAGCAATAAGCAAAATAAGAATTTTTGACAAATTGGCGGCTTTTAAAACAAAAAAATCTATTTTTAACAAACATTTTGGCCTTAAATTGTTTATAAAATGGAAAATATCTATCGGTGAAAAAAAACCTTCGATTAGTTACTAAGAAATATACTTCAAAAGCTTGTGTTAAAATTTGAAACCGATTAGTTCAGCCGTTTCCAAGAAATCTTGCTCACCGACTTTCAAAACACAGTTTTGAGAAAAACGCGGTTAAAGTTTCAGAAGTACCTTACATATGTATATGTAGTAAGAAAAACTCGGACACGTCATTACAAATATGCGTGTAACTTCGAGAATATTCACCGGATTAACATGAAATTTTCTGTGGGTGTATATAAATATATGTACATATACATTAAGGAAATAAAATAAAATAAAAATCGATTTTCTAAAAATCCTGACAGTATATAACCCCTTAAGATACTAAACTAAATCTACATTTAAATACTACTGTCAAAAAGTAAATCCAATTTGTTTGTAACTTTGAAAATTGTTATTTATTCTTCCAAATCTATATCATCCCCTTCAAAGTAGTCTCCGCCTGATAAAATACACCTATGCTAACGATTTTTCAAATCCTCGAAACACTCGATGATTGGAATGGCCTTCAGTTTCTTCTACGATTTTTCTTTTATCTCATTCAAAACGGTGTCCCCGAAACGGTCTTTTGAGCATAGAGAATAACCAGAACTCACATGAAGCTAAATCGGGTGAATACAGTGGTTGTGGAACGACATGCATCGAATTTTTGATGAAAAATTCTCGAAGAACCAATGCAGTGTGAGATGGCGCATTATCGTGATGTAAAAACCAATTCTCGTCTTTCCATAAATCTTGCCTCTTCAGGCGAATAGCTTCACGCAAACGACGCATATCACTCAAATAATATTCCTTGTTAACAGTTTGGTCAGGCGGAAGGAATTCATAATGCACCACACCACGATAATCGAAGAAAATTGTTAACATGACTTTTATTTTTGAACGACTATGGCGTGATCTTTTTGGTCTTGTCTCGCCTTTTGCATGATAAGCATAGATCTATGTCTCATCTCCAGTTATGATGCGTTTCATCTCATTCTGATAATCAGAGAGCATTGTTTCACAGACTTCAACACGACGTTGTTTTTCCAAGAAATTGAGTGGTTTTGGAACCAATCGAGATGGTTTGTTCTTTTAAAATGGTTTGGACCGATCCAAATGAATTGTCTACAGTATCAGCAAGGATTCTAATTGTCCACCGACGATTTTTGAGCACCAAATCTTTGATTTCATTGACATGTTGTTCATTGATTGATGTTGATGGTCATCCGGGACGCTCTTTGTCTTCAACGCTTTCTCTACATTATTTGAGCTGTTTATACCACTTGTAAATATTTATTTCAGACAAAACCTGATCGAAGTAGGCCTTCTGCAACATTCTAATTGTTTCTGCAGCAGAAATTTTATTCCGAAAAAAAAATTAAAAATTATTATTATTATTATTAAAAATTAATCCCAAATTTCTCTCTTTGTAGTTGGTTGGTTGTGAATGACTTTGATGGTCGTCCTTCCTAACTCAGAATCTTTCAGTAAATCGTCAATTCGCAGAAAATACAGGATAACTTTCTTAAGTCTGGAATTCTTCAAATGAGGACGTAACCTCTTCTTGAAGAATTGTTTGCGAGGTTGTATTATAGTTTTAATGAGAAAAAGCTCCATTGTTTGTGTGCGATGTGTTTAACTTACAATATTATAAATAGATCAACTTGCATTCGAAATGTAGATATCTTCTGCATTACCCAGGCATACTGGTGTGATGAAAAACAAAAACTGCGTGTTTGAATTTCCCACTTCTTCTTTTTAATCTGTTTATCAATACGTATGGGAATTTATTTAAATCTTTGGCTGCTATCGTAAGGTGATATTATAAATCTCTAGTAGTTGCGAATGAATGTAACGTGTTAAACTTTTTCTCTAGTACGGACCAGTATTACCTATCTCTATATTATGGTTTTTGATTTAAAACGCAGCGCTTATTATGTACATACGTCCACATTGCAAAATATGTTGGCGCAGACTAAGCACTGCGAAGATTTTGCATGAACAACTCCGACAAATACTAAATGTAAATCGCATAGCCACAGAGTTGCTGCGCAGATCAAAGTCTGTGCTGTGTGGAGCGGCTATAAAGTAAAAACGTAGAAATACTATATTGTAATCAACTCTAGAAGTAGATGGAGTCTAGTTTCTTCGATAGTATTTTTGTACAGTAACGTTTCTTCGATAGTATTTTTGTACAGTAACCATAGTGATTGTGTTGTTAAAAAAATGGAATCTACTACTCTATGCCTGGAATATATACCAAATAAGGGATGGTTAATATATAAATATTTTTTTAAAAATAACTAACATATAGAATTAATTCCTTTCTTTAGGAAAATCTTATAGGTAAGATAAAAAGTAATAAGAATTAAAAGGAAAACAACAAAAATCGAAGAGAATCAACTACCTGTGAACCTCTTCACTGAACAATGGACTGTACCATGCGAGATCTCTGGAACTGGATTTTGATGACATTTATGTTAGCATGATCGCATCTCCTAAAATAAATTAAATACTTAATTTAAAGAGATTGTTAGTAGACAGGCACTGTAAAAATATTGCTTTTCTTGTGACAACTTCAAGACAATTGTCCATTTTAACCCATTAATGCGCAAAACGAGGATTTTGTGCACGCAAGTTCAATTGTACGATTCGAATAGCAAATTGGGGTGAATTTCCTCCAAATTCGTATATAACGGGTTTTTGGGGGTGCTATTTCAGAATTTTGGGGGTGCTATTTGGAATTTGTTTTGCATAAAAACTTCAAAAACCCTATTATTTTTTAGGTTTTTTCAAAAAAGTGTAGATTTTTTTTTGTAATTTTCCGTCTCAAGGTCGATTATCTTGTCGTTGCTGCTATTGAATGATCATATAACCACCAGAAATCGCGGTCCGAATGTCCACACTTTCTCAAACCATGGTTTTGAATTTTTTTTTTGCTTCGGTTTTTCCAAAATGGCCATTTTGTACAGCAATGTAATAAAAAACTTCGCGATTTTTTTACATGAAAAGGATCAACTTTACAAACACAATTTAAATGACAATGGCTTATAATTAGACAAGGAAAACGTGTAAATTTTTTTAGAATTTTTTGGACTATTTTTGGTTTTTTTTGGATTTTAACATGTGTTCTTTGGCTAATTATAAGCACTTTTTGTCATATAAAATTTATTCGTATAATTCGTCCTTTATGAGTAAAATTTCACCAAATTTCATCAAAAAAAACTTGTTGATATTTTTACTCAAATAGGGTCAATTATGCGTATAAATTTTATATGACAAAAAGTGCTTGTAATTAGCCAGCGTGTGAATTTTTTCATAATTTTTCGGGAAATTTTTGGACTTTTGAAAAATTTGCTTATATTTTATATATTATATTATATATTATTTTTCGGAATGACTTCAAGTATAACATATTTCAAGATCAAGGTCAGAGGAGGTGTGGCACTTATACTGAATAATTACCATAATAATAATAACATTAAAACCAAATACACACAGACTGACAGATTGATTTTAACAAACATATTAATTAATAGATTTCGATCCATCCTTACCTACAATTTTTGCAACAACAGGTTTGTAATATGGAACCGACTTTTCATTTCGACTACAAAGTTTTACCTGGGCCCGTATTTTAGAACGCGACTCGATTACGATTTGAGTCGATATCGAGAATCTCGTATTTGACAAAACAATTTCGAAACCGAGCAGTCGTTTACATCGAGTGTTCACACTATAAAGTTGCTGTTATCGATTGTGAAGTCGCATTGAAATAAATAAAGCGACAGAATATGTAAGTAAATTTGCTCTTTGTTATTCGATAGAGCTTTTTTTAATTAGTTAATTTCCAAATATAAACGCAGGCATAAGAGTAATATTTCGAATTGGTTTCTAAGTCGACTCGAGAGTTTTCTCCAATTGAGAGGACAGTCGACAGTCATAAAGGATGTAATGTTTAAAATAAGAAAAGTCTTTTTATACATAAGTAGGAACATTATTTCATTAAAAAGTCTCGTTAGTGTTTTTTATTTCTTCGAATTTTCTTTTCTTTTGCTGCTAAAAGTATAGTAAATGTTGTGCTGATATTTATACATAGATGGTAGTAAAAGTTAAAAGTTAGGAGTTTCCTCGGAAGTTCACACTTTCAGTAAAAGTTTGGATTGTTACTTTAATCAAAGAGCTCAGAACTGGGACCTTTGTTCTTCAAGAAAAGGTTTAGTAAAGAAAATCTGTCAAGCACACTTGATGGAAGGGTTATAAAGCCAAGTACACTCAGTACCTATCACTTAGGGTGCTTTGTCCAATCAATACTTCTTCAGTAGTCTTTTAAATTTTTGGCGAAGCTGTGAAGTGGTGTGTTAAGCACATCCCTTCCCATTATCTCCTAACCACCTGCAACTCTTTGTTAATGTAAGGTCGAGTCGAATGCCGTCGTTCCTATAGAACGAGGCGCCTCCAGTAGAGTTGAGAGCTTGAAAATATTAAAGAGCTCTTTAATTAGGAACTTCGTTATTGTTTGGAAAAATTTCCATGCATGTACCGCCGCCAAAATTTATATTCTTTGGTGCCGGGGGAGACAAAATTCTAAGAACCTTTTCATCTTAGCATCTTATTTCATTACAAGAGGTCTTTCACGTTTTGGCAAGCATCAAAATCGGATTGTTTAGAGATGGGATGAAGGTAGAACAGAGCCGTGCTCTGTGCATACAAATCAGAGGCACCGAACGCTGTTTGCGTGCACACGAGAATAAGGTACAAGGGTTCTGTTGCTAAATAAAAATTGCATTATTCATGTGAGCGAAGGAAGGACGCGCCTTCATTTAAACGTTTTCTGGCAGTTTTATAAGTAAACGACGTTTAGTCGGGTGCTGCGTTATTAACGTGTTTCACCCATACATTGATTGGATCCTTCATTGTGATGTGCACTTTATGGCAACAGATTTGCTGAAATTATCTAAGTATAAAATATAATGAAAACCATAAAACGTAGCTCTGATAAAAAAAATAAAAAAAAGCTGCACATTTGCATGTATTTCAGTTCGGTGCACTCCAGAAGAGATAAATTCGAGTTCCGAATGCGTATTAAATGGGAGATAGCGTTTTTACTTCTTCACTGGCGTTGTAAGACATTCCTCTTAATCCTTGACGGAATTTCATTAATTTATTCCCGGAGCGGGAGCAAGAAGTTACACAATGGGCGCTTTTAGCTCCTGCCGGAACAATTGCTATAAGAATAATTCCCACGATTCGGAATTAAGTCTAATGTAGCAGAAAATCTGTAAAAATCTGGACGAAAGCTTCTTGTTCGCACTATGAAACATTTTGGCCGGGATAAAAGCTTCCAGTGTTCCGGGCTGCGCTCCATAATCGTAGGCAAATAGAAAACTTCAATCAGCACTTTTAAAGATAGCACTTCCACTGAGCGGAGTTTAATGTCCCAAAACTTCTTCGTCGGAACCCGGCCCGCCTCCTGTAAAGCATAATCGGTACCGGGTCACAAATGTCAGCCCTTTTTTTTTCTTTTTTTTCTAACTAGATTGGAAAAGTTGCGAGGGATACGGGCCCTGCTTTCAGCGAGTTTTTAAGAAATGAGAGATAAAGGATTAGCGCAATTAGGCGACGAAGAAGAGTCGCTTATCGCCTCAAAATGAGACGACTCTTAGGGCGTTCGGCGGGCATGTCTCCTGGGGTCCATTTGCCGGATTATGGGAGATAAGTTAAACAGTCCGCAAAAGGGATCCGGACCCTAGATCACGAATCAATTCCCTTCAATTTATTGCCCCTTAAACGTGATCTGAATGGGATTAACGACTCAACATGGACCGAAACTTCCATTTCTGGCAATATTTTCAACTTGGCAGGAGTTTGTCGACGATGTTCACTACAGAATGCACTTTGTAGGCAACCGGTTTTCGCCGTGACACACTGACCTTAGCTTTTCGTCCTGAAGGCAGAGCCTGCAGAACTTTGGTCATGTATAAGAAGGCTTTTGTCCTTCACCCAGTGTTATTTATTGCCTCTGCTTGATGAATTTTTTTATTCTTTTAATTAATAGTAGGGCAAAAACTTACCAGATGGTGGTCGTCTGACCGAAAAATGTTCTTCGTGTTACTTCAAACATATTGATTTATTTTAATACATTACATCTTTGCATTATTTCGACTTTATCTCGTACAAACGAAAAGAGAATCTTGTCATTAAAAATAACAAAATGTGATTTGATGTAAAAGATTGACATTTTATTTTAATAATATAATACATTTTTGTATTATACTCCTCATTTTCTTTAATGTCCTGTATCATGTTATGTCACATCACGTGTCTGGTATTATGCCACGTGTTATGTCACGTGCCCTATTTTTGTATCAAAGAGTCTAGCCATGTTGGCATGAAGAATGTGCCCCCAATAAGAACCTATATTGTTACATACACCATCATGTAAAGCAGGCGATTGGCAGTAAAAATAATTATATTTTTCGTCTCTAAATTGATGTCTAATTGATATATATAACAAAAAATTGTTCAAGACCGACTTATTTCCAAACTCATATATTTAATAAACTACTGAAGCTGAGAAAGTAAAACGAAATGGAAGTGTAAGGAAATATACTAGAGTATATTACTATATTCTTTTAGTAGTATACCAAGCTTCATAAAAATCAAGGCGTAGGGGAGAGGGGGACATTTTCGTGACTATATTATGTTTTTTATTTTAATAAGGATCTTTGGTAATCAGTGTTCTATGATCAAGTCTTATTAGGAAAATATGATACGTTATTAAATAGAAAATTGACAAAGAGTAGAAAAAGCCAAATCTCCCCATCTTACCCCCTCCCTCAGGTAAGATGGGGTACCCATAAGGCACAAGATGGGGTTTGCAACATCACTTTATTTTTGTTGATAAAATTCGCAAGCAAACGTCGCATCTTCCAGGATCTTTTTTAAATCATTAACTCGATTTGGTTTATTATTTTTAATTGCTAGCCTGTAGATTAAACCTCTAAGATCTTTAGTAATTAGCCCATAAAGCCTGCTCTCCATATCTAATATATATTTGCATAAATCTTTATCTTAATCATAAGTAAAACCTGTTGCTTTAGGGCCTAACTGAACCTTCATTTTTATTGCAGCTGGATCATTTTCATTAGAGCTTTCACGAACCAACTTCACTTTTCTTATTACAGTAGTTTGGAGGACACCAAAAGTCTTCGCTGCTTTATAGTAACCCATTTTGCCTAGGGGCCATCCATAAATTACGTCACACGTTAAGGGGGAGGGAGGGGGTCAACGAAGTGTGACATCGTGTGACAAGGAGGGGACGGGGTCATAAGCTTTGTGATGTCACATGTATACATGTATGATAAAAATAAACAAAATATACAAGACGAAGTTAACACCTTATGGCGAAGTTTGAAAAGTAGTGACAATGTTGAAGGTGAAAGGAAATCGAAAATCAAAGAATTACAAATAAAATTGACGAAAAAGAAAGCGACACTTTTAGATTTTGTTTCAAAAATTCCTTCGTCCTCAAAACCACCAAAACAACTAGAGCCCTTGGGCGTACAAGTAAGTTCGAGTTTTATATTATTTTAATATTTCGTTCTCCCCCGCTAAAAATATATTTATTCTTCCGTGGCAAATTGAAAAACGGAACAATACAGTTGGTTAAGTTCAGTTGTTACTCACTCTTACTGAGATCAAAAAAATTGGTACTCAATGAAACTTTGAGGGGTTGTTGGGTATGATGTCAATACAAAAAAAAGCCCACCTTATCCGCAAAAAACCCCATGTGTCAATCGCGCATAAAAAATTAAAAATAAATAGTTAATTGTGAAAAAAAATATGTTTAATTCATGACTTTAAAATTTCATCTTTTCTGAGAATTCGTGAGCAAAATTCAGTTCTTTCGCAATAATTTTTTTGCAAATTGAGCTCATTAGAAACGACTTTCTGTTACCTACAAAATTATATGTAAGATTTCATATCAAAATATTAATAATTGTTGTAGTTATGGCCAATTATTTATAAATTTGCAGTTTTAACTTTGAACATTTATAACTTTGGAAGTTTCTATAGTTCTTTCCTTTCAAAACTTGTTCAAGTTTTGTTGCGGCTTGATTCGATGAATAGTTTTGATTTTACAGCCGTTTACTTACGCAACCGCGCCGCAAAATTCGTATTTTGTTAATAAAAAATAGACGTACAGGGTTTGCTGCGCACAAGGTTGGCTTATTTCTTTATTGGCATCATACCCAAAAACCCCTTAAAGTTTCATTGAGTACCAAATTTTTTGACCTCATCCATGTATGTCTGTCCGTTCGGGGTAATCTCGAAAGATACAAATAATTTTGGGAAAGCCGTTTTAGTTTAATAATTTTAAAATTTAAAATTCGCAAAAAATGTGACGTCACACTAGGGTAGGGGGGGGTCACACAAATGTGACCACCTGTGACAAGGACGGGGGGGGGGGACTCCAAAAATCATGAAATTCGTGTGACGTAATTTATGGATGGCCCCCTACAGAGTCTACCGCATTTCTCATGCTCTCTTCTGATCAATCTCCTTTATTTGTTTTTCTTTTATAAGTTTTCACCATTCTACAACGATTAAAAAACCACTTATATGTATTATCATCACACTTTTACTGACATAGCAAAAAAACTTTAAAATCACTTTAGTGAAGGCAAGATGGGGCACCCCGTCTTGCTCTCTCATGCTCAATTGAATTAAAAAATAACATCTAAAAGCAATGATCCCACACACACATAAACAAGAGCTTACCTGCAAGCGTCATCGTTGACACGTGTGTGTGTTTCACCGATTTTGATGAAATTGAAATATGTTGTAGAGCATCGAAAAATAAGAGACACGTATTTTTTCTCATCTGCGGATATGCAAGTTTAGGGGGTGAAAACCACCCCTAAAGTTTACCCCCAAAAACAGTTTTTCCAAAATATCTCAAGTTTTAATGAAGTTTTTCGAATGAAACAAAATGGAAATGATGTCTCATAAATTGTGCTAACCTTTTGTAAGTAATCTGGTTCCCGGGGGTTGCAAGTTGCAACCCTTATTTTTTATTGCAGAATAAATTATATTTTTGCGTCACAAGAATAACAGTTTTAGTTAAAAATCATTTACAAATATATTTTTGCATACGATTTTGAAAAATAAAATTGACCTGTTTTTGCGTTTCCCTGAAAAAAGCTCCTCAAGGGGGTAAACTACCCCTAGCAATAACACATGATGTATATTCTTTCAGACATCACTTTTTTTTCGTGAAATCCAGTATCGCTGATTACGAGTCCGATGTCAGATTTAAAAAATTCAAAATGGCGAGTCCAACATGGCGGACGAATTTTTGAAAAATACATCAATTTTTTTTAAAAGAAATATAAATAAAAGTTTTTGCGGTCGCTGATTACGAATCTGATGTAAAATTTAAAAAATTCAAAATTGCGGATCCTGACCCAATATGGTTATACCCAGACGTATTTCAAAAACAATGAAAATATAATCGACCATAATAATAATTTACCAGATTCGATAATTCTAAAAAGTTGATAGTAGTCTATTTATCCTTTATTAAACCATGTTGAAATGGCAACATGAATGGCTTACAATAAAAATAAAGTATGGCACAAATCAAAGCTTCAAAAAGTTTGGCAATACAACTTTAGTTAACAGTAGTTCTTCAATTCGAGATATCACATTTGTTTTCCTACTTATGAAAGCTAATTATCACAAAAAGCTTCCATAGACTCGGAAAGATACCAGCACAGATGGATAAATTCAATCAATAACAGATAATGGAAGATCCACATATTTTTAAGAAACACGAGCTGACAACATCAAGGCCACAAAAAACAAAAAAAAAAATTAAAAATGGAGCAAAGAATAGTCAAGAATGAGGTCCTTCGGTTAAACCTTAAAGACTTGGCGGAGGAAACTTCGTCTAATGAGTAAAATGTTTAGAATTATTAGAACAATGATTTGTTTCACATGAAACTTTCAATAAATAAATTTCGAAGTTCCAGTGGAAGTTAATGGCTTAGAAAAATGGAGATGGCGCACTAAATGTAATAGGATTTCAATAAAAGAGACAATGTGGTTTCCAAGATTGCTGATTTCAAATAGAGCATTTTTTTAAAATAGTATTACCTTGAAAGAGCTTTTCAAGAGCAATTACAAACTTGGTTATTTCCTCTATATTCTGGCACTATGAGCATTCATCAGTTGTACTCATACTAACCGTTTCGTTCTACCTCTGATATATCTAATGCTAAATACCGTCTCACAGTATCCAGGGAATATTAATGACATCATTGATCGACGGAATTTTGCTGTTTCAAGGACTGGGAAGCAAATTACTCAGAGTAATTTATTTTGAAAGTTTGTGAATTTTTCTCTACTAACTATTATTATACTATTATTTTGTGCTGGTTTTTTTAAATGCTTCAATATAGCATAAGGGTTAAAATTGAGGCGAGTTTATTTAAAACTGCAAAATTTGCTTCTTGAGACAGGAATGAGCTAATAAAATATCCAGTTGTATTTTGGTAACAAACAATTACACCCAGTTGTGCTCCAACAGGATTCCTCCACAAATTGTGAGATTATTCGGCAAAAGCCATTTCCGAGCGACATAATTTGAGAGTTCTCGTCTCATACCGCGCGAAAGGTAAAATTAGTGCAAGGATCAAGTTTCAAACTTACCCGTGCAATCAGCACTTCGAGGACAGACTTATCATTCCGATGTGGTAAGTCTAGCGCCGCAGCAGGGCAGGGTTAAATTTCACATAACGGCGAGTCGGTGTAAGACCCGCTTACGCCATCAGAAAATTGCTTTGGAAAACGCAAATCCTGGAGAAGTCCCCTTTCGAACGGCAGCCAGCCGCCACTGTGCCTTTAATTAAATTCCCACAAAAAGCTCTCACAATTCCCAATTTGGTAGGTTTGGACACTAATGAATGGGAAGCTCTGACTTAATAGCGCTAACTAAGCTTGCACGTCCCCGCCAAGGAACCGGAGCCGTGCTCGCCGGTTCAGACCCGGTGGATGCTTTTAATTCGCATTCCGAAGCCCCGCCTGCGAAAACCTTTATCTGGGCATAAACTAAGGCTTGGCTGGCATTTGAGAAAAACATTTCAAGTAGCCGTCAGGAGCATGCAATTCTCCTGCGAAATTAATAGTCCCGGGGTTGACTGTCTGCTGTCCGGGGTGCCTTGAAGGACAGTTTAATTTATACTTAGGAGATTGCCCTAATGCGGCTTGTTCGGGGAAAGTTGATTCGTCCATTCAGATTGGAATAAAGTTGGGCCGGAATAATAATATCTTTTAATAATTTTTTTTCTAAGAAAAATTGCTTCTTAATGGCTACCTCACAATCAAAATTGTTTCAATTTAAATTTTTAACACAAAGAGAGTTCTGTAAGGCTCCGTAAAGGGTTAAGAAATCAATATATGTATTTCGTCAACTGATACCCATGGTTTTGTAAGTTACAAATCACGTGACCCAAAAGTTCCGGCCGGCTGATTATCTCGAGGATTCAAATTAAAAAAGTGATATAAGTAAAAGTTTATTATTTGAAGAACTTCCATTCATTTCTACTAAAAGCCCTCTCTACTCCTTGGTGACGTGGCGACAAAAAAATAAGAAATTTCAAATAGAAATCGTAATATTTTTTTGCGGATTCAGATACTACACTGAAAATGCATGTTTTTCCATTCTCTATAGATGGCGCAGTAATTGTGCATTTTATATATCCAGTCAATTATCTGCCAAAATGGAAATTTAATTACGAGATATTACACTCATTTCTATAGAAATTACCGCTCTCCTTTTGGTTCACACACTCTTATTTTTGTCCCACCTAGAATCCAGTAGAAACCGACTAGATCAGAGCTAATGAAAGTTTAGTTACAAATATAGTAAAGAATTACCAGCTATAATTCTAGATATGAGGTTCACTAGACTTTTCTTAAAAATCAGTGCAACTCAAAATCTCGAAAATCGGTTAAAGAAAAACACTCCATATGTAATATTAAAATCGATATAATATATTTTCCTAAATCTATTTATTTAAAATGTAAGGAATAGTCCAAGAAATTCTAAACTCTTAAAAATCAACATTTACTCTGTAAACGCTGAAGAATGTCATGATAATAATAAATAAATCAAAACACTGTTTTTCTCCTAAAGTTTACCTGTTTTAGTTTAAAGTTAAAGGAAGACTCCATTCTATACCACTCTATATTTGATGTCATTTTGACATTATACTCTACCACTGTATTTTAATATTCTACACTACTGACTACTACAATTCATGTTGCCTTTCTTCGCTGGTACATACAAATATGAATCAACTTAGCTCAGTATATTTAAAGACGGCCAGTATGTGTAACGTCACTGAATAGAGAATTTTTACAATCGAAATTACAATAAAAAGCGGCCAAGTGCGAGTCGGACTCGCCCATGAAGGGTTCCGTAGCAGCAAGTTACATAATATAAAAGTTCTTGTAGTTCGTTGTAACTTTGATCGATGTTTTAATAATAGTGTATTTTTTTTAAATTAAGTTATTGATAAGTAAACATTATAATTAGGTACCTAAATGATGGGATTTAGATCTAACTATATGCGAGCCCATATAGGCTTGTTTTTTTATTTGAGTTGATTGAATGAAAGGTAAATTGCGGTTTACGATTTATGACGTATTAAAAAAAAACTACGCACTAGATCTCGTTCAAACCAATTTTCAGTGGAAGTTTGCATGGTAATGTACATCATATATTTTTTTTAGTTTTATCATTCTCTTATTTTAGAAGTTACAGGGGGGGGACACACATTTTACCAGTTTGGAAGTGTCTCTCGCGCAAACTATTCAGTTTAGAAAAAAATTATATTAGAAACCTCAATATCATTTTTGAAGACCTATCCATAGATACCCCATACGTATGGGTTTGATGAAAAAAACATTTTTGAGTTTCAGTTCTAAGTATGGGGACTCGCACTTGGCCGCTTTTTTTTCTATTTTTGTGTGAAAATCTTAATGCGGTTCACAGAATACATCTACTTACCAAGTTTCAACAGTATAGTTCTTATAGTTTCGGAAAAAAGTGGCTGTGACATACGGACGGACAGACAGACAGACATGACGAATCCATAAGGGTTCCGTTTTTTGCCATTTGACTACGGAATCCTAAAAACGAGCTGCAGATGATTTAAAAATCGCAGTTTATAAATGGCTTTCCAAATTATTTTTTTCTTGTACGTTGTATTTCAAGTGGCAAAACAGTCAAAATAATTAAATATTAAGGGAAAAGAATTACCATTCGTTAAAAAGAACCGAATTCGATACACAGTTATATAAAATAGAAGCCAGTTTTTTATACCAAGTTGTCAATTATTTTATCTGTAAAATAATTTTCTTTCAGTAGAAAGCCAAATCGATTGATTTTCGATATATTTGTTGATAAAAAAATATAAAACTTATACTTTTGAGTAAAATCAGTTAAGATTTTATTAATTTGATAAGATATCAAGTAGATTATTACTAATTAACTAACACTTTTTCTAATTTTATTAATTTATTGTTAAAAAGAATTAAACTAATGGTACTGGAAAAATGAAGAATATTGTACAGTATATTATTAAATATTTTTTATTTGAACCAATTATGTTAATTCTGGAGGAGATTGTTTTTTTTTTTTATATAATAAATATTTTATGTTATCTTTAGCGGGAATAGTATTCCTATGTATTATACTGCAATATTTAATATGTAATTATATTTATTAATTTTTGAAATTTTCTATCCAATGCTTTGGTTTTAATTAGAGCAATATTAATTTTAATAGCGCATAAAGGTACAACAACTAGAGAAAAACATTTTAAGTCAGCAAAAACCTTGCAGCTCAATTTTGTTCTTGGTCAAGTCTTGCAAACAGAGTCTTGGTCTTGGTCTCGGTCTTGCAAATCGACTCTTGGTCCTGGTCGGGCTTTCGCAGGTGTACAGGGTGTCCCATAGGAATGTGTGAAAACTTATGAGCCACTATTTTTTAACAAATGGGGAGATCGGTAAAATGTAAATACTTTTTAATAAAGGACAGTCGCCACTTTTATTTCATGTCCATTTTATTATAAAAAAATTAAATCTATTTAATACAAACCATTAATTTCAAAATATAGTAAAAAACGTGAATTATTAATAATATATATTTGTGAAATGTGAACCATCTACATAAAAGGTATCTACCTGCATTTCTTTGAATCTTCTGTCGCCGGAGAGAAGTACAAAGGGATGTTAGAGACCAAATCCTTTCTCATGCGAAAAAGAGGAGCCGCGTTAAATCTTTTTTTTTATTCAAGACGGAGCAGCACCTCATCGCACACAAGAAGTATCATCAATAAATTTTATGGCGATCGAGTTATTGGCCTAAGGTATCCACGCTTTGCTAGGGGAAAAAGAATAGAATAGCCACATTACTCGTCAGATCTCATTCGACTTGATTTCTTTTTATGGGGGTACATTAAAGATCTCTGCTATGAAAATAACCAAAAAACAGTTGAGGATTTTATTAAAGACATTGGGAAGGTCGTCAATGGCATTTCAAATGAAACGTTAGAACATGTTTTTAATAGTTTTAGAAAGGATATGGATATTTTTGGCAAATTAGATGGTTAAAATATCGAAAATATATATCATTAGTAACTAACGTTCTTTACTACTTTTTTAAATGAATTGTTTTGTATTAAATAGATTTAATTTTTTTATAATAAAATGGACATGAAATAAAAATGACGACTTTAATTTATTAAAAAGTATTTACATTTTACCGATCTCTCCATTTATTAAAAAATAGTGGCTCATAAGTTTTCACACATTCCTATGGGACACCCTGTAGTATTGGCCTTGGCCTCGGTCTTGGAATTCTGCAAGACCGAGATCAAAATTGCAAGATCCAGACTAAGGTTGCAGGAGCAAGACGAAGATAATAAACCAAGACCAAGCGCGATTCTACTCGTCACTAGGGCCACATTTATTCCCGCTACATTCAATCAACTAAGATAAGTAATTGGGGGATTGGGGCTCATCTTAGATGAAGTAATGGACCTTTAATTTCACGCCATGGACAGCAAGCGGTCTCAAAGTGCTCTGGATTGCAAAAGACACAAAGGATGCAAAGGACCAACTTATGTTCGACATTTTTATAAATGACAGCAACATTATTAGTAGCACCAAGCAAGGCCCGGCTACGACGAGCTCATAAATCACGTCGCTGACAGAGTAGTTTTATGCCGCTGATAAAAATCCACATTTCCCAGTGACACACGCTATTAAAATATTGTGAATGAAAATCGATTAAGGCGTAATGTTTTGCATTGTTCACGGTCGGACATTAACGCCGCTGAAATACGTCATAATTATAAGATATAAATTAAACTGTACGAGAGATGCCCTTTCATGGGCCACTGTAAGCCTTTATTTATGCTCGCGTTTTGCTGAGATTTATGGCAGCATCGGAAAGTTGAACGCGCTCTACCTTAAATTGCTGTGCAGTTTTGTTCTTATTTTATGATGAATTAATGCTTGCTGCAAGCGTGCCACATCTTGGCACCGGAAATGAGGGAAATTTACAAAAAAGTATTGCAATTATTTGTGATATTTCGAGCGCATGTAGCAAAATAATCCTGGAAATAAATCCGTAAAGCATTGTCGTGGTAATCACAGTTCCAGACCTCTGAAATATTATTTAAAATACAATTTCGTGCGTACAGAAAAAAGATACAATATTCTGTTAAAGAGAAAAGAGCCAGTCATCGTCCGTGCAATTAAAGAACGTAAGCGAGGAGTTATGGTCCTACAAAGGGAAGGAAGGTTGTATTGCTTTATAGCTTCCTTCTTCATTAGTATTGTACAGGCCGCTAGTGAATTGAACTCGCACTTTAAGCGAACAAATTAAGAGTTTAAGTTTGGGTCTTTGCATAATTAACTGAAGAATGCACATATCCAATATATTTGAAAATTTAAGGTTTTTAACAAAAAATATTTGTTGCGGTTCTTTCTGAGAATTATATTTGTATGCTAAGTCAAATGGGTGTTCGGGTAGGGTATTTTTTGGAAGTCGATTGGAGTAAAACTACCGGAGATATGGAGTTATAAGTCTCCGCACCGTCGCGTCTATCCGGCTTCGAGCTATTTCTGTGCCTTATAAATTCAGTGTTTAGACTTTAAACGCGTTTTTCTCCCACTTAGCATGTGCAAAGTCGGTGGACACTGTAACTAAAAATCTACTGGACCGATCCTCTTCAAATTTGACACACTCTTTAAGTACATAAAATAAGAGGTAGTGACGTGGAGATAATTTTTGTTTGTGCATTATAATTAGTTTTCCCATGAAAAATAGGCTGATTTTTATTGGTTTTTTCTTTTTAAATTCGTTTTTTGTCTTCAAAATTATGCCAAAAATTGAAAAATCGGAAAAAAAACAATCTTCACGTCATTTCCTTGAGAAACTTAAAAACTAACCAAATATTTTCGAGTTGTTTGATTTAAGATAATCCAGTAATCAGTTGTGATGTTCACCGCGAACTGCCTTTTTTTTTTAAAGAGTATCCAGAGATTTGCTCTCAATAGCTTATTTTTAAATATTATTGAATATTCTTAAAATGATACTTTATTATGTGTCCAATTTTTAAATCAATTCAATTTCCCATATGTTCAGAAAAAATTATCAAAAATATGCTTAAAATGAAGAAATAAGACGTTGTTATTGAACCAAGTTTAATAAAGAAAGCGATTTTAATAATACACTACGAACATAAATTAACAAGAATTGAAAGTTGATTGTAGGAAGACCGAGCTTACAAAAAAATTAAAATTTTTTTAAACATTAACATCTAAAATGTGAAGGGGAATTTGATTTTATATTATCGTAATCTTGTTGAATACAATTTACAATGTACAATGTTAATTTGACCTTTAAAATGTAGACGATAATTTGATAATTTGCTCATTATTTTAACAATTAATAATACCAATTAATCATTTGTAGTAAACAATGGAAAATTTATAATTTAAATATATATTATTAAAATATTTTGGGAAACATAACGATGAAAAATAACATTTAGGGTAGACTGGGTACGGTTGTGACAATTTCCAATTGATCGCCCATAATTTTGTTAGTATGCCATTTAACTGGAAGAAAAATGTTTTTTATGGTAAAGTATACATTTATCTACTTATAAATACTAAAATTTTGCCCCTAAGTCCAATGGTTAACTCACAGGAGCAAATCAAAAAAAAAAGGAAAAATGTCACAACCGACCACACCCCAGGGGCGGTTGTGACAGTGCTTGGGGTCCGTAGTGACAGGTTCAACAATACACCAAAACGGTCTAAAATCACTTTTATAGCAAATAATACCTTACATAAAGCATCATAAATCTTCTTCTGGAAAAATTTAACATTAACGAAACAAAAAAAATAAAGTCTATGTACACTTTTATGGCTTAAAACAACTATGGCACTGTAGATTTTACAGTTACGAGTAATATAAGAGTCTTTATATTAAAATCTAATCGCTAGAACTAATAAGACACTGTGAAATCTATATTTGTTATAACAGTCTTCATATATTGCAGTAACTGTGTTAAAATACAAAGTAGATATTAACTCAAAACGTCTTCTTCAACAAAAACTAAACATTTGTGGAAGTATCAATATGCAAAATCAAAAAATAGGAGGAAAATAAAGTCCGTTTTTAGTTATAAAAACTCAAAAAATAAGATACCTAGATCTATTCAGACTCATCACAGTTATGACATAACATCTTTCGGTCTTTCTCAGACGTGTCCTGGGCATCTAAAAGCAAAAATAAAAATTTTACTTTTGTCACAACCGTACCCAGAAAATATGTCACAACCATCCCCAATGCACTCCTTCGCAAAAAAACAATTACCATGACAATACCAAACAATATATTTACAAAGTAATTACAGCTATATAACTACTAATGTTTCATCTTTTACGGAGAAAAATACTTATTGCTCTATCTGTACAAACACAACAACTATTATTAAAAAAATATCGAATAAAAATACTTATTTTGACCGTTAAAAACTAATATAGGTCTCTGCTAGCGTTAATATCGCGCGATGGCTGACGCAATACTGTGACACACTTTCAGATGGGCAAACTGCTCCTCTCTTTCCTTGCACCCTCCCCGTTAATCCTTACAGTTTTGCTAATATGACGACTGTCACAACCGTACCCTGGCACAACCGTACCCAGTCTACCCTACAGCGATTTTCCAAAATAAAATACTTTAGCGATGTGGAGAATTGCCCATTACATTGTACAAGGTGTCCCATAGGAATGTGTGAAAACTAATGGGTCACAATTTTTTAACAAATGGAGAGATCGGTAAAATGTAAATACTTTTTAATAAAGGACAGTCGTCATTATTACTTCATGTCCATTTTATTATAAAAAAATTAAATCTATTTAATACAAACCATTAATTTAAAAATATAGTAAAAAACGTGAATTATTAATAATATATATTTGTAAAATGTGAACCATCTATATAAAAGGTATCTACCTGCATTTCTTTGAATCTTCTGTCGCCGGAGAGAAGTACAAAGGGATGTTAGAGACCAAATCCTTTCTCATGCGAAAAAGAGGAGCCGCGTTAAATATATTTTTTTTTTATTCAAGACGGAGCAGCACCTCATCGCACACAGGAAGTATCATCAATAAATTTTATGGCGATCGAGTTATTGGCCTAGGGTACCCACGCTTTGCTAGGGGAAAAGGAATAGAATAGCCACATTACTCGCCAGATCTCATTCGATTTGATTTCTTTTTAGTGGGGTACATTAAAGATCTCTGCTATGAAAATAACCAAAAAACAGTTGAGGATTTTATTAAAGACATTGGGAAGATTGTCAATGGGATTTCAAATGAAACGTTAGAACATGTTTTTAATAGTTTTAGAAAGCATGTTTTAGGGGAGCAGTTCCCCTAGGAGCACGAGAGTGCTTTCGCTGTAGGAGAAGGTCTCGTGACCCTTCTAAGCCTCTGCGGAAAGGTGTGTGGTTGTGCTTCCGAATACAAGGCGGGTTTTCCTTTGTTTTTTAATCACTTTATTTTCACTCACAAAAACTTAGTTTAACTACAGATATTTTCACTTAGATTAACACCCGATATATTCAGGTTTTAATTTATTTATTTCACTGAATTTACAATACACTACTTCTATTAAAATGTATTTAAACTGTGAATATTTAAACTGTGTATATTTAAACTGTGTATATTTAAACTGTGTATATTTAAACTGTGTATATTTAAGAATATACTGGACTGGTATTGAATTTACTCGACGGTACTTTAAAATGTTACTGCTAGACTGCTTGACTCACTGACTGCCTTAAACAACTAGGGTGGCTGCCCTTTATACCCTTTCCCCCACTTCTAGGGTTGATTCTTGACGAAAATTGGTCACCCGAATATTGACCAATTGCATTCTTCGTTAATTACTTAAGATTATCCGGCATCGATAATTGGTCAAACCAACAAACCAAAGAGATGCAAGCATAAGCAACTTGATAAGTCGCTCGAGTTTGAGCACGCTAGCCAAGTTGTTTACACTTGCGTTATCGAGGCCCGGCAAGAAACGATGTTACTCAATTTGCTTAAGCGTTACCTAAGTGTCGGCTATGCGATACTTAGGTAATCAACTTTTTAGGTCGTGACATTTATGTCGCATAAAATTTAGAGGTTTATGGGTCATCTGGTTCCCATTGACCAAAAAGAAATATTACTTAGGGGTGTTTGAAAGATTTAAAAGAAAATCTAATGAGGAAAAGAAAATCTAATGAAGGGTGTGAGAAGACGCGTAACGCGGCAGCAGACGCGTAATGCGGCGGCTCACAACACCATCCCCCTTAGAAAAGAGAGTTCATGAATCTTATGATTGAACTCTCGTCAACTTCGTGAAAAAAATTCGCGCGTGTGGTTTGAGATAGAGTATAAAGTCAGCCGGTATTAATGAGCTAGTACATGTATGTTTATATTTAAAAAGCTTATTATAATAAATTTATCTTGTAATGAAAATGGTAAAAATAATGATTTTCTTAATTATACTAGTTTTTCCTAATCACTAGTGTATATCTATTTCACAATTTAATTATTTATATATCTATAAGGTGACAAAAATTGTTTTTGTTTTGTAAACATTTTACTACTCTGTGCCCAGGCTCAGTTGATAAGGTTGCTTTTCGCATGTGCTGAGCTCAGATGTCAGTTGTGCATTTTTCGCTTTCTTCTGGGCGTGCTTAGTCATAAATTTAATCACTTCGCGCTAACCAGAGCCACGGCAATAACGACGACTGCAACGAGAGCTAAATAGCTGACTGTGTAATTATGAATGTTGTGTTTGTTTACATTGTTATTCGCGGGGAAACCTATGTTTTCTGGTCTTTTGATTTCGTTGACCGCCACGCTGAGTTTTTTTAGGTCGTCATTGTCATGATACTTGATTACGCGAGTGGGTGCTTTGCCCTTGGCATTGGCATTGGCATTGGGTTCTTGCGGCAAATCGGGTGTGTGGTAGGTCAGGTTTAGAGAAGGTACATAAGCATTTTTGAGCTCCGTAGTTTTTGAACTGTACGATTGTAATGTGAGCTCTTCGGCTTTTAGGTAACAGCCTTGTCTTATTGCGAGAATACCGCTTCCGTTTATGCTTAAGGGAGATATATTCTTGTTGCAGATGACATCTAGAATGGTGGGTTCCTCTAATACAAATAGCCAGTAATTTGGTTGGGAAAGTTGTATCCAATAATTACTCTTGGGAATTACGTGGACTTCACAGTCCGGTGGAAGTGTGGGCGAATGCTGAAGTAGCGCTATTTCGCATAGGTTATTCTTTGATTTTACATTAAAAATGGGATGGATGATGAGGCATAAATAGTTTTGATGGTTTGTTGTGGAACAGTGAGACAGATCAAATTTATTTAATGGATAATAATGCTCTCTAGTTAAGTCAACGATAAGGTATTCTACTGAGGGTTGTATATAAATGTAACGATCATCTTTACTTGATGGTAGTGGGATTACTTTATAGAGCTGATAATCTTCTCTGAAGGGCAAGGGTATTTTTAGTTCGATTATTACCCTGTTTTCTGTGACGGCTAAACTGGTGTGACTGATTTGATACAACTTTATAAGATTGTCTTCTTGGGGATCTATAGGGAGTGCGAGACTGTTAGGTAAATTATTTTGTATGTTTGTCAAGATGTGTTGGACTTGTGCTGGGGTTATTATAGCGGGGTGTGGTTTACCGTGATTGATATTTGTCATTAAATCTACTAAAGTGTTGAGTGTTGCTTGGTGCCGAAATATGATGAGGGTAGTGAGTGATACTAAAGTTTCCAGTTCAATAGTGGCCTTCTGTACTGCAGCTTCCGTAGTGACTTTGTTGACTAGGAGTTTGAGATTATCCAATTTGCTGTCTACGAATAAAAATTGGCTTTTTATGTCGTGCCTCGATCTATTGAGCACGTTGGTTGTAGTTTCCGCTGTTTCCATGAGGCAATGACTTGGGCTGCTTGCCAAAAATTTCCTCTTTTCGTTGGGGAGAGCCTATTTTTTCAGGAATCTCCCTTGATGTTCTCGAAGTTTTACTCGTCGGGCGTCCTGGCCGACGTTTTCTCGTGGTCGTCTGGTGATGCGGCAGTGTCGAGGGGCTGCCTGCCGATTTATTTTCCTCTGTCTTGATTTTGTGTGATGCTTGCGCTCTTGCGCTTTTCTAAACGGGGCTTTGGGTCTTTTCAGCTTTATCTGGCGATATTCGTAAATTTTTTTTTTTCGGGATCCTTAAAAGGATATCCCACCGCTGCCACCAAAATGTTTTAGGGGAGCAGTTCCCCTAGGAGCACGAGAGTGCTTTCGCTGTAGGAGAAGGTCTCGTGACCCTTCTAAGCCTCTGCGGAAAGGTGTGTGGTTGTGCTTCCGAATACAAGGCGGGTTTTCCTTTGTTTTTTAATCACTTTATTTTCACTCACAAAAACTTAGTTTAACTACAGATATTTTCACTTAGATTAACACCCGATATATTCAGGTTTTAATTTATTTATTTCACTGAATTTACAATACACTACTTCTATTAAAATGTATTTAAACTGTGAATATTTAAACTGTGTATATTTAAACTGTGTATATTTAAACTGTGTATATTTAAACTGTGTATATTTAAGAATATACTGGACTGGTATTGAATTTACTCGACGGTACTTTAAAATGTTACTGCTAGACTGCTTGACTCACTGACTGCCTTAAACAACTAGGGTGGCTGCCCTTTATACCCTTTCCCCCACTTCTAGGGTTGATTCTTGACGAAAATTGGTCACCCGAATATTGACCAATTGCATTCTTCGTTAATTACTTAAGATTATCCGGCATCGATAATTGGTCAAACCAACAAACCAAAGAGATGCAAGCATAAGCAACTTGATAAGTCGCTCGAGTTTGAGCACGCTAGCCAAGTTGTTTACACTTGCGTTATCGAGGCCCGGCAAGAAACGATGTTACTCAATTTGCTTAAGCGTTACCTAAGTGTCGGCTATGCGATACTTAGGTAATCAACTTTTTAGGTCGTGACATTTATGTCGCATAAAATTTAGAGGTTTATGGGTCATCTGGTTCCCATTGACCAAAAAGAAATATTACTTAGGGGTGTTTGAAAGATTTAAAAGAAAATCTAATGAGGAAAAGAAAATCTAATGAAGGGTGTGAGAAGACGCGTAACGCGGCAGCAGACGCGTAATGCGGCGGCTCACAACACCATCCCCCTTAGAAAAGAGAGTTCATGAATCTTATGATTGAACTCTCGTCAACTTCGTGAAAAAAATTCGCGCGTGTGGTTTGAGATAGAGTATAAAGTCAGCCGGTATTAATGAGCTAGTACATGTATGTTTATATTTAAAAAGCTTATTATAATAAATTTATCTTGTAATGAAAATGGTAAAAATAATGATTTTCTTAATTATACTAGTTTTTCCTAATCACTAGTGTATATCTATTTCACAATTTAATTATTTATATATCTATAAGGTGACAAAAATTGTTTTTGTTTTGTAAACATTTTACTACTCTGTGCCCAGGCTCAGTTGATAAGGTTGCTTTTCGCATGTGCTGAGCTCAGATGTCAGTTGTGCATTTTTCGCTTTCTTCTGGGCGTGCTTAGTCATAAATTTAATCACTTCGCGCTAACCAGAGCCACGGCAATAACGACGACTGCAACGAGAGCTAAATAGCTGACTGTGTAATTATGAATGTTGTGTTTGTTTACATTGTTATTCGCGGGGAAACCTATGTTTTCTGGTCTTTTGATTTCGTTGACCGCCACGCTGAGTTTTTTTAGGTCGTCATTGTCATGATACTTGATTACGCGAGTGGGTGCTTTGCCCTTGGCATTGGCATTGGCATTGGGTTCTTGCGGCAAATCGGGTGTGTGGTAGGTCAGGTTTAGAGAAGGTACATAAGCATTTTTGAGCTCCGTAGTTTTTGAACTGTACGATTGTAATGTGAGCTCTTCGGCTTTTAGGTAACAGCCTTGTCTTATTGCGAGAATACCGCTTCCGTTTATGCTTAAGGGAGATATATTCTTGTTGCAGATGACATCTAGAATGGTGGGTTCCTCTAATACAAATAGCCAGTAATTTGGTTGGGAAAGTTGTATCCAATAATTACTCTTGGGAATTACGTGGACTTCACAGTCCGGTGGAAGTGTGGGCGAATGCTGAAGTAGCGCTATTTCGCATAGGTTATTCTTTGATTTTACATTAAAAATGGGATGGATGATGAGGCATAAATAGTTTTGATGGTTTGTTGTGGAACAGTGAGACAGATCAAATTTATTTAATGGATAATAATGCTCTCTAGTTAAGTCAACGATAAGGTATTCTACTGAGGGTTGTATATAAATGTAACGATCATCTTTACTTGATGGTAGTGGGATTACTTTATAGAGCTGATAATCTTCTCTGAAGGGCAAGGGTATTTTTAGTTCGATTATTACCCTGTTTTCTGTGACGGCTAAACTGGTGTGACTGATTTGATACAACTTTATAAGATTGTCTTCTTGGGGATCTATAGGGAGTGCGAGACTGTTAGGTAAATTATTTTGTATGTTTGTCAAGATGTGTTGGACTTGTGCTGGGGTTATTATAGCGGGGTGTGGTTTACCGTGATTGATATTTGTCATTAAATCTACTAAAGTGTTGAGTGTTGCTTGGTGCCGAAATATGATGAGGGTAGTGAGTGATACTAAAGTTTCCAGTTCAATAGTGGCCTTCTGTACTGCAGCTTCCGTAGTGACTTTGTTGACTAGGAGTTTGAGATTATCCAATTTGCTGTCTACGAATAAAAATTGGCTTTTTATGTCGTGCCTCGATCTATTGAGCACGTTGGTTGTAGTTTCCGCTGTTTCCATGAGGCAATGACTTGGGCTGCTTGCCAAAAATTTCCTCTTTTCGTTGGGGAGAGCCTATTTTTTCAGGAATCTCCCTTGATGTTCTCGAAGTTTTACTCGTCGGGCGTCCTGGCCGACGTTTTCTCGTGGTCGTCTGGTGATGCGGCAGTGTCGAGGGGCTGCCTGCCGATTTATTTTCCTCTGTCTTGATTTTGTGTCATGCTTGCGCTCTTGCGCTTTTCTAAACGGGGCTTTGGGTCTTTTCAGCTTTATCTGGCGATATTCGTAAATTTTTTTTTTTCGGGATCCTTAAAAGGATATCCCACCGCTGCCACCAAAATGTTTTAGGGGAGCAGTTCCCCTAGGAGCACGAGAGTGCTTTCGCTGTAGGAGAAGGTCTCGTGACCCTTCTAAGCCTCTGCGGAAAGGTGTGTGGTTGTGCTTCCGAATACAAGGCGGGTTTTCCTTTGTTTTTTAATCACTTTATTTTCACTCACAAAAACTTAGTTTAACTACAGATATTTTCACTTAGATTAACACCCGATATATTCAGGTTTTAATTTATTTATTTCACTGAATTTACAATACACTACTTCTATTAAAATGTATTTAAAATGTGAATATTTAAACTGTGTATATTTAAACTGTGTATATTTAAACTGTGTATATTTAAACTGTGTATATTTAAGAATATACTGGACTGGTATTGAATTTACTCGACGGTACTTTAAAATGTTACTGCTAGACTGCTTGACTCACTGACTGCCTTAAACAACTAGGGTGGCTGCCCTTTATACCCTTTCCCCCACTTCTAGGGTTGATTCTTGACGAAAATTGGTCACCCGAATATTGACCAATTGCATTCTTCGTTAATTACTTAAGATTATCCGGCATCGATAATTGGTCAAACCAACAAACCAAAGAGATGCAAGCATAAGCAACTTGATAAGTCGCTCGAGTTTGAGCACGCTAGCCAAGTTGTTTACACTTGCGTTATCGAGGCCCGGCAAGAAACGATGTTACTCAATTTGCTTAAGCGTTACCTAAGTGTCGGCTATGCGATACTTAGGTAATCAACTTTTTAGGTCGTGACATTTATGTCGCATAAAATTTAGAGGTTTATGGGTCATCTGAGAATGTTTGTTGGTCATCTGGTTCCCATTGACCAAAAAGAAATATTACTTAGGGGTGTTTGAAAGATTTAAAAGAAGATCTAATGAGGAAAAGAAAATCTAATGAGGAAAAGAAAATCTAATGAAGGGTGTGAGAAGACGCGTAACGCGGCAGCAGACGCGTAATGCGGCGGCTCACAACAGCATATGGATATTTGTGGCAAATTAGATGGTTAAAATATCGAAAATATATATCATTAGTAACTAACGTTCTTCACTATTTTTTTAAATTAATTGTTTTTTATTAAACAGATTTAATTTTTTTTATAATAAAATGGACACGAAATAAAAATGACGACTTTCCTTTATTAAAAAGTATGTACATTTTACCGATCTCTCCATTTATTAAAAAATTGTGACCCATTAGTTTTCACACATTCCTATGGGACACCCTGTACATTAGTTTCGTTTTACAATTCTGAATATCTTATTTTGATAGTACTTATAAAAACATTGCTTATTATATTACTATTGTTTAATATAAATAATAATAGAAAATATCTAATCATTTTGTTAGGCGTACAGAATGAACCTTCCTTTAAAAATATTCAAACTAAAAATTTAAATATTAATTTGACACAACTGATCGTAAAATCAGCTGTTCAATAAGCGCCATGTGGCATGGAGGCAAAAGTCCACCAACTTGTTTTAGGTAGTACCGCTGTAAGTGCACCTCTCAACTTGACTTAGGCTGTAGCCCATTGTATAAGCCGCTCTATCAGTAGATCGGACAACAGTCGCAAGATTGAGCTTCTAGGGTGCTGACGTAGAAGCAAAAGGGAATTGACCTTTCAATCCGACCAGCTCAGCCAGGTAACGTATTGAGTTAACTATTCCTATATAGCGTGCTGAGCTATTCCTCTTAGTCAACGTATTGAGTTGACTATTCCTTATAGTGTACTGAGCTATTCCCTCAAATAGTTAACGTGTTGAGTTAACTATTTCCATATAGCATGCTGAGCTATTTCCACATACACTGAGAAAAGAGATTATTTATAACTAATAAGATTGATTTATAGTAAACAAATGATATAGTTGGTAATGGCGAAATAAATATTTAGTTATTATTAATAAGCCGCATATTTTATGAATTAGTTTACATCAAACCTTCATTTATTAATAACAAACAAATCATTTCATTGTATTAAATCAAAATCGTATTAATTCAATGTTGTAGAGAATTATACAAAGTTGAGTAGTAATTTGAATGAAAACTACATAATTTGGAACAATAAAATAAATTTTTAAACAGAATAATTGTGAGAAACACTTGAAACGATACAATATTTGAATAAATTATTTAAAATAATTAATAAAAAGAAATACATATTCTATGTAGAGATGTAGATTGCAGTGGCTGTCCGTAGACACACTTAGGCCATTATTACAGGCCCATTGTGATGCCACTTTTTTGTGACCAGGGCTTCTCTTGTGATTCGAACCCACAACCTCTAGCGCCCTGCTGTCTCGCAGTAAGCACGTCGCGTTACCAACCGAGCTATTGAGGCTACTGAGTAAATGACATTTAACCTATGTCAATATAAATAAAAATTATTTTACAACAATTTACATTTGAAAATTCCATAATTTTTATTAAAAAAAATTATTAATTCATTTTGAGATGAGTTAATTTGATATTCAATCTTAAAATTCATATTGTAGATGTAGATTGTTGTGGCTGTCCGAAGACACACTTAGCCCATTACAGGCCTAAAAAAGTGATGTCACTTTTTTGTGACCAGGGTTTCTCGTGGGAATCGAACCCACAACCTCTAGCGTCCTGCTGGCTCGCAGTAAACACGTCGCGTTACCAACCAGGCTATTGAGGCCCCCTAATACGATGAAATATGATTTGTTCATAATAAAAACGTTAACAATTTATTGACAAGTATGGCATGTTAACTATTAATAAATTCACATTTAAAAGAATATGTTCATTGTATAATTATAACTCTTCAATGAGTTTCATAACAAATAATTGTATTTTCCTGAAATATAGGCATTATTATATTTCATAAATCATTTACTTCAATAAAGTATATAAGATTTCAATATTTTAAATTATTCATAATTTGCTGACGTCTAAAATTTATTTATAATAAATAAAACCCTCAAATAAATTGCTTTTTTATTTCAAGCATTCATTACATGGGATTCAAATATACAGTGTAATAACATTTATTAAATTTATTAATAAATACTAAATTTTCAGGGAAATAGTGCAAATAAATATATTTATTTGGCTCAGCCAAACTCTTTTCTCAGTGTAGTTAACGTATTGAGTTAACTATATCTGTAGCGTATTGAGCTATTCTCTCTCACGTTAACGTATGAGTTAACTAAAAATCTCTCCGACTTGCGTAGTGAGCTACCCAAATTCTCAGAACGCAGACATTCAACGACATCAACCTCATCTGGAATAACGATATTAGGACTAACTACCTTATTTTATTTGAAGACGAACTGCCAGCGAATTAAAGAAAAATATATATAAATAATTTATTTTGTATTTTACATTTTTATTTGAAATAGTAATATTTTTTGTTCGTTTTGTTTGAATTTCCTGTTAATTTTTTTAACTGACTACGACTTTGTCCTGGCACCTTTTTTTAGTTAAGTCGCTTAAGTATTTCCATACAAAGTAACATACGTTAAATAAAACTAAATTCTATTATATGTATCTAACACAAACTGCTCGCTGTTTCTCGCGTCTTCAGTACTTCGCAGTTCTATACACAAACCTAACAACCCTATTCCGAAAACACTTATAAGCATTCACAAATCTCCACAGTGTGATTACTGTATAATGACTATATATGACTTTTGACATTCGGAAGAATTTACAAGTTTTACGTGTAATAAATGAGTCACAAAGTTGTGATGGTCAAAATTGGAGATCACAAATGTTGAAAATGAAGGATTTGTTACTCTTGTTAATATTTTTGATCACAGAAAAGGAAAGTGGTATTTTGAATTTGAAGATTTGTTAGATTACCATGGTGTTGTTAAAGGATCCTTATCAACTTATTTGAAATTACATCCCGCAGCCCGTGGTTAATTTTCCCCTACTTTAATTTCCAGATTAGCATTAGCAAATTAAAGATAAGCCTCCAATTATTTCTAGCATGGTCTTTGATAATCCCTTTTTCTCTAATTTTCTAAAAAATATAAATTACGCAAAAGTTTTACTACTGGCCAGTGACAAGTGGCAACACAAGGATGACAGTTTGGTAGGTCTCCGCAAACATTGAGAGATTTTTGTGATTTTTCTTATGACCAGAATACCAAACAGTTCATAGACTACAAATATTAATCTTGTATAAAGTGAAGAAGCAAGAGAGCTTCTGTTAAAATAAACTTGAGAAAAAATAGAAACCATATAAATCTTAATATCTTGAAATTTATTGCTATGGTAGATACTAATTTAAATTATCAACTATAGCACAAATTATTTTACCGGCCAAAATATATTTGAGAGTCATATTCTTGCCGCTTCATTTTTGATTAAATACTTTCAAATACTCTATATATTGAAATTGCAACAAGGATACAACAAAAAAAAAAAAAAAGCATTTGTAAAATTGTTTTCAAATCCCATATCCTCTGTAAAATCTAAAAGTATTTGAGTTCTTCCCAATACAATTTTGCACAAAACTTTAAATATGCAGAGGGGTTCTCTTCGATAAAATATGTGTTTTTATATTGGGTGTACAAATAAGTTTCCGACCTTTTTTACTGAAATAAAAGACATTAGTTCGTGTAGAAAATTAAAGAATATTTTATTCAAAATATGCTCCTTCGGAAGATATAACCTTCTCCCATCGTTCAGGCAATAAACGGATTCCCCGGGAAAAGAAGTCTTGTGGTTTCGAGGCGATCCAGTCATCGACCCATTTTTTCACGTTTTCATGTGAAGTGAAGTGCTGCTGTGCCAGGACTGATTGCATCGACCGGAACAAGTGGTAGTCAGAGGGAGCAATGTCTGGTGAATACGGCGGGTGGGGTAGAATTTCCCAGTTCTGCCCATCCAAGTAGTTTTTGACAGGTATAGCAACATGTGGCCTAGCGTTATCCTGTTGCAAAATAATTTTATTGTGCCTGTTGTCCCATTCCGGTCGTTTTGCAGCTAGAGCTTGCTTTAAAGCCATCAGTTGTCGTCGATAAACTTCTCCCGTAATGGTTTCACCCTGTTTCAGCAGCTCATAATATACGACACCCTTCACATCCCACCAAATGCAAAGCATCACTTTCGAACCATGGATATTTGCTTTTGGCGTCGACGGCCCTGGTTCACCGGGCTTGACCCACGCTCGTTTACGCTTTGGATTGTCATAATGGATCCATTTTTCATCCCCAGTGATGATCCGATGCAAAAACCCCTTCATTTGTTGTCGTCGAAGCAACAATTCGCACATGGTTTTCCGACGTTCCATGTCCCTTTCTTTCAGCATGTGTGGCACCCAAGCTCCCATCTTCGAAATCAATCCCAAGGCTCGTATACGTTGCGAAACACATTGTTGGGTAATATTCAACTCTTCTGCTAATTGTTTTTCAGTCTGACAAGAGTCCACATCAAGCAATTCTTCCAATTCTGTATCTTCAAATTTTCTTGGTCTGCCTTCACGTTCTTTGTCTCTTACGTCAAAATCACCAACTTTGAATCGTTGAAACCACTCTTTGCAGGTTGTTTTCGATGGCGCATGTTCACCGTAAACTTCCACAAGCAAACGATTTGTTTCCGCTGCACTTTTCTTCAACAAAAAATAATGAAGTAAAACTTCCCGCAAATGTTGTTTTTTCGGCACAAAATTCGACATTTTCAATTACATGAAAATAATTCTTGTTTACGCATTGAACAAATTTCACTAGTAATTATTCAAGCTTGACATCTAACCTCCGAAAAACATGTATTGCCCGATTGAGTAATATGCAAGCAGTGATACTAACGACACCTGTCTGAAAAGGTCGGAAACTTATTTGTACACCCAATACATTCCCTCTAAACGTCATAAACATCAAACGAAGTTTAGGGTAATTTCAGAAGCTTTTCATATCCATTCAGATTTTACCCCGAGTGCCATTTTATTACCGCTCCAAATAAGTCGTCCATATGGATGCCCCCCGTTTAGGGTAAAATTTATATGCTTGACCGGTGCAGGTTAAGCCCGGCACTGTTTATTAAAAACTACATTCGACCCACCTAGACCTCGGCCTAGCATGCAGGATTGATTATTGAAGGGCTTTTTATGAAAACGAGTGTTTTGAATAAATTGGGCATTGAGGCTGCCGGGCGTCATGATTTCAAAGGGATTTTTATTAAAAATTGGGATTGCAATTTTTTGTGTGTTGTTGGCCCATCGAGGACAACAGTGCTATGATTTTTCTAAATCCAATGAATTTGACGACGGCTTGGACTGGAATGAGAAAACGTGTCAGATGCGGTGTCGTACACAAACACCAATGGTGTTACTAGTAGCTCATCATTACTTTCACCTTCAAAAGGTCGATGTTTCATTTAATCAATCATTTTAATCAATACGAAAAAAAAGTCACGTGGAGGGTGCGCTCCAATTTGCAGAATGCGAATTGAAAACAAAATAGTCCTGAGGGAAGCTCCAAACCTTCTTTGTACAAGGTAAGCTTTCTTCTCAATTTAGAATGCAAGGCAGGAACAACTTTGTTTGCTTAAAAATTTTTTTATTTTATTTTATCCAGGCATTTTCACCTTTGGTATTGCTGTAGGGCAAAGAGCAAATATTTTCCAATCGTTCTTACTACCAACAAAAGGATATCTCATGCCAGGTGTTTTAAGAATGTCTGTACAAAAAATGATGTGCAGTTAAACGGCATCTGCAACGTCCATTCGTCGTTCAGATAAAGGTGTCCGCATCAAGGCATTGTTGCATGATTCTTTTCAAGTTCGTTCAATTTTCTGCATTTTCCAAACGAAACGCTTCAAACGTAATCTTCTAGAAGTAACAGCATGCAAGTGGATACCTTCGGTCTGCACACAGTGTAATTGCAAAATTTTCTTCACCGGTCTGTAACTTTCGATATGTCTCTATAAGTCCAACAATTTCATCAGTGTAGTTCTTTAGAATTGGTAATAAAAAAAGATAAATAAACGCATAATACATCCTGTGATGCCTGAGAAAATCGAAAACTCATTTGCTGTAGCGCAGCAGTTAATAAGTGCTTTTGATTCGTTGGACTCTTATGGCACCCAAATTACGTTTTTTAAAAACAACTTTGAATTTCCATTTGCCCTCAAGTGCAAGCTTGGCATAGGTTAACCAGCGTAACTATCGAGCTGTGATCACATCCAGATATTCTCATCCCACTTCTGACACCACATGTGGGAATTACTCGACAAAATCCGGCCGCATTTAGAGAAAAATCATTTAAATTTAATGGGTTTTTAATAGTTTTCACAATTAATTTTGATCAGCAGGATATATGTACATTAGGGTGCTTTTTTTTCGCGACTATTTCTTTTTTTTCAGTCCCACCTCGAAATTTTGTGGCTAATACCTAAACATACATTCCCTGAAAATTGGAGCCCAAAAAAATAATATTTAGTACTAGACCAAGACGCATAAAGATTTCCCATATAAAATACACGTGAACTTTGATTATTTTTCTTCAAATCTCTACAACTCAGAAGCATTTTATGGCACAATCTTGGGCAATGGTAGGGTTTCTTCAGAGTTGAATGCTCTACAAAAGTGTCCATTGCGGTGTAACCCTAACTCCTACCAGCGAGGTAGTACAGGTTATTGACCCTAATTTTTCCACGAAATTCTCGCTTTTTGCCCCTATCTCGTAAACAACAAGAGGTACAGAAAAAGTGAATATTACAAACTTGTAGCAAATTCAATTTCCTCCAAAAAGTTCTTGAACACCAAATCGCTAACATCGATATTTCTTGAGATATTGGGCTTTGAAGTTGAGGTAGTGTGGAAGTTTCATGTATTATTGAGCTAAATTGTAGAAACACTACCTCAACTTCAAAGCCTAATATCTCAAGAAATATCGATGTTAGCAATTTGGTGTTCAAAACTTTTTAGTAGGAAATTGAATTTGCTAGAAGTTTGTCATATTCACTTTTTCTGTACCTCTTGTTGTTTACAAGATAGGGGCAAAAAGCGAGAATTTCGTGGAAAAATTGGGGTTAATGACCCGTACTACCTCGCTGGTGGGAGTTAAGGTTACATCGCAATGGACACTTTTATAGAGCATTCAATTCTGAAGAAATCCTATCATTGCCCAAGATTGTGCCATAAAATGCCTCTGAGTTGTAGAGATTTGAAGAAAAATAATCAAAGTTCACGTGTATTTTATATGGGAAATCTTTATGCGTCTTGGTCTAGTACTAAATATTATTTTTTTGGGCTCCAATTTTCAGGGAATGTATGTTTAGGCATTAGCCACAAAATTTCGAGGTGGGACTGAAAAAAAAAAAATAGTCGCGAAAAAAAAGCACCCTAATGTACATACTATTAATCCTTATTGAAACGCCAGATTAATTTGGCAGTATGACTGCCGGTTGGATTAATAAAGGTTAATAGGATATATCCTATCCCTAGTGATATAAGCTAGCTTACAGCTTGGAGTTGCAGAATCTTTGCATTTTCCTATTTAATATTTACTTTGCTGTAAGCTAGCGTGAATATCACTTTGCTTCTACCGCTCTTTCCACTTCTGGGGATCAAAAGTATATCTTCCTATTTAAAAAAATAAAATTGATCTCAAAATGGTCTTGAAGGTCATGGTCAAGGTCAAATCCAACGTCACCACCGGATAGCCAGGGAACAATCCTACAAGTTTTATGCGAAACTTTTTTTCCGAAAATCCACTCTGCTATTCCGGTACATCGACCTTCCTTCGATATGACCTTCAGAGGTCAAAGCCTAAAGTTGCTCAAGGTCATATTCGGTGGTAAAATGTTTTTCCGTCTTTCCAAATCCGCGATAAAAACTGGGTGTTACAATTTAAAACAATGACTCTGGTCTTGATATGACCTTCAAGGTCACGGTCAAGGTTAAATACAAAGTCATCGTTAAATAGCCAGGCAAAAATCCTGAAAATTTTGTATGTAACGTTTTTCTCAAAAATGCATTCCTGACGAGTTATTCAGGGGTTTCCATACTTTTTCCTCACGCTGTATATGACATAGTTACTAATTTAATATTATGGATTATTACATATCAAAATCTAGTTGCGTTTTGTAAGATTTAAATTTTTTAATAAGAGTTACCACTGCTGATAAATTTTAATTCAATGAAAATTTATTAGTCTCTATGGGATAAAAATGCAGCTAGTGAAAGAAGTAATGAGATTCCGACACTTTTTAAGAGATTGTTTTTGCTTAACCCTTTATTACAGAAATTTTCAAATTGGAAAACAACATTTTTTAAAATTGCTCCTCATTTGAAGTAAAGATTTTGCCGTGTTAAAATTTGTGTAGAGACCGGAAAAAGTAATAATCCGAAGGTGCCAGATCTAAAGAGTATGGTGGGTATAGCAGTAGAACATCCCATCTAAGCTATAACAACTTTTGGCGAGTTACCAAACTTGTATGAAGTCTCGCATTATCTTAGCGGAACACTATACCTTTTCTATTGAACAATTCTAGCCTTTTCTGTTTGAGTGAGTCATTCAATTTGTCCAGTTGATGGCAGTACACTTCAGAATTGATCGTGATATTGTCCGGTAGAAGCTAAAAAACCCTTTCTTTGAAATCTCACCAAACAAACAGGGGCACCTTTTTTGTTTAATATCGGTTTTCGAAGTGCTTTAAGCCGGTTATCTTTTTACTCTATGATCTTCTTGTGTTTAACATTGTTATAGACAACCCATTTTTCGTCCCCAGTGATGATTCACTTCAAAAATGGATCATTTTCTTGACGTTTGAGAGGCGAATCACGGACGTCAACGCGACGGAGCAAATTTATTTCTTTGAGAAAATGTGGAATCCATATGTCGAGTTTTGAAATTAAACCAAGGCGTTTCACGTGATCATGAATGGTAGAATTCGATAAATTTAATCTCTCAGTGGTCTAACAAGCCGTTATTCGACGGTTTGCAGCAATCAATGTCTTTATTTTGTTTTTCATTCTGTCTTGTACTTAGGTGGAGTGTGGACGTGACTGCGAGACTCGAGTCTGACTGCGCAATTCTTGGGAACTGAGTGTTGGAGTGTTTGGAGCCACGCATATTCTATGCGAAGCGGCGTTACTTTGTGATTGCACTTTCTGATCAGTTTTTTTAGCCTGAAGTTTAAAATTAATATTGTATTAAACAAAAATAAAAGGATAAATACTACATAGTGCGACTTAAAATAAGTTTGCCCCGCGTAACGGTTTTGTGTGCCGGCGTGGTCTGCGAGGTGAAATGATTGTGCGTAGTTGTGCAAGAAACGGGCCGTTGTAATGTGGGCGCAACTCTGTGATGAAATCCGACAAGTTATGCTTTGCAATTGAGTGGTTCTGTGGCTTTGCTGTTGCTGCTGCCTGGGAAGAACCGTGGCATGGACACTTTAAGGATTTGAGTAAGAAAGACATAAATAATAACACTAAATATAGAGGCGGCTGTTTGCGGCTAGGAAATGCATTGCGGCGCTCCGCTGGGGAGCCCAAGAAGAACATAATTTATATTAATTCATTAATATTACTAACATTGAAGCCGAGTTTCTGGCGTGGCCCAAGGCAGTCAGGGGGCACCCCGGACCCATGCCGCAGGGTTGGCGTCGTGGGCTCCACGGGGGAGGGGGGTATAGGAATAATGGCGGGTAAAAACGCATCAAAAAAGAAAAAAAAACGACAAAAAAAAAATGATTTCGGCGAAAACGCGAAATGCGCAGTAGTTGGTCGGAAGATATGCGGCGGGTCGATTCCCGTTGCTCTTCAAACAACGATGAATCATCGGTAAATTCATCGGAGGAGTCTTTTCTCCGTAGCGGCAGGGCGCGACTATTCGGACTGTTGGCTGCTAAGGAAGAGAACAAAAATAAAAATAATAATTGTAAATTCGCGGAATATTGAAGATCGCGAGGAAAATAGCGATGGGTCCTGGCCATGTGAGGTGGTTGACGATGACCGCTCGAATAGTGGGTCGGAGGACAGTGATGAATATGATGGCAATATAACCGTTGTGCCCAACAACGATTCAATAAAGGGAAGTTTTGGTACTGGTAGTAACGGTAGCGATGGGATGTCGATTCCGGGTTCCGGTATCCTTTTCTCTGATGAGGAATGCGCGGAGGGATCCCTTAGATGCGGTGGAGATAGTCGTGTCATGATCAATAATGCTGGTGGTCGAGGCATTGAATGTCTCATAAAAGCGGCTGGTCATCGATGAGGTTGTCAGCGGTGCATCCCAACCTAAGAAGGCGGCGACTCTCCACATCTGGCTGTGGAGGATCCCTACAGTGGTCGGAACAATAGGTTTTCACCCTTGCTGGGTCAGAGCCTTGAGGACCTGCTGAGTGACGTCGTCCTAGATGGTGCTTCGGCTGTGGCGGATGTGTCCCCCGTGGTCCCGGACTATACCAGGGGTAAAGATAAGTGCACTAATTATATTACTAATAAGAATAAGATTAAGGGTGAAAAAATTAAAATACTGTCAGATATTAGGATGATTCCGGGCATCCGGTCGGGGGATGCTCCTATAAATATGGATTCTGGTCGTGGTAGGTGGGCTAAGGGGGCTGAAACTCCTTGTGGTTCGGGAAAACCTACCAAAAATACAAACAAAATTTCAAAAAAAGAAACTCGTCCGGCTGGCAGGGGTGGTGGAGGAGGTCTGGGGGGATCGATGCCCGCCCATTTTTGCATGGGGGCATGGCCCAGGGAAGTGTGAGGTGAAGGAGAATGCATCCAGGGAGGATTTGTTCTGTAAGAATTGCAATTCTGGGGGGCATGCGGCCAGCGACAGTAACTGTCCAGTGAGGGGCTCACTGCTATTGCACCTCAAGGATAATCAATTAAAATCTAAAAATAAGGAGCTGGGGTTCAACGATCTGCTGTCTCGGATACTGTCAAAAGAAAAACAGATAAAAAATGATAAAAAAAAGTTCAGAATTTGGTCATGGAAGGTGGGGTCATCTTATGCTGAGGTCCTCAGGGGTGGGGATTGCGGCGGGCCGGTGGAATTTGTGGAAGAACTGCTGGGAGGCATGGGGGGCTTAGGCGAGTACTGTTAGAATAGCTTTGGTATGTCGTTGGGTAACTTTATGGAAGGGTAAGGGACTTTTTGCCCAGATTCAGAGCGGCTAAGAAAAAAGAAGACAAGGATCTGATGTTAATCGGGTTTCTGCTTGAAATAGCTCCTGAAAAATGAGGTCATTAAAAATAAGAGCCATAAATATCAACAGCCTGATCTCGGCTGAAAAAAAAGTGCTGTGGAAGGTATATTGCTGGCTGAGTCACCCCATCTTCTACTTATAAACGAAACTCACCTTAACAAAGATGCCAAAGTTGCCTTCAGAGGGTATAGAGTGTTGAGAAATGATAAGGGCCAAGGCACTGCCTTACTGGTGCATTGCGATGTAGATTTTAATGGACTGGAACCTTTCGATGCCGCCGGTGCTTCTCCCGTCATTGCATGTGGGGTCGAGGTCGCTATGAGGTTGAGCGGCGCTGGAGGGCGGGGGGGAGGGGACGGTCAGGCTTGCTGTTGTGTCGGTGTATGTGCCTACGTGTGTAGGCAGGCCCGAGCTGATCAAGTTTCTGGAATATGTGGATGGATTGTCCAGGGGGGCAGGTGCGTTGTGGCGGGCGGTGACTATAATGCTCATAGTGACTGGTTGCCGCATACACCTGTAATCGTTAATAATAATGTGGGACCCACGGACATTGACAAAATGATTGACGTTGTCACTGCGGGCCTACTAAAGGTTATGAAAAAATATGGTCAAAAGATACTGGTGGGCAGACACAGGCTGCGTGCCTTTCCGCCGGATCTGGTCCTTTTGATCAGAATTATAAAGTCTTGGGCCCGTAAGCTAAAAAGAATCTACTTATCCCAACTTAACACTGTAAGCAGGGAATATAAAAGAACTCAGGGGAATATTAGGATGTTGGACATGATTATCAGTGAAAGAATTAGAAAATTCAATATTGATAATTTCAACAAAACTCTCGGAAAGATTAAGCCAGGACCCGAGGCATTCGCTGAAATTAATAGGCTATCCGGCAGAAGAAGGGTTGGCGCTGTGGAAGTGTTTTGCCGCGGGGCGAGGTGTGTCACGTCTGAAGAGAAGGTTGAGACTTTTTGCTTGCACTTTTCTGACATCTTCGAAAAAAAGGTTGACTTATCAAGGGAGCATGTGGCTAGGGTTGAGGGCCGCGTTGAGGCTTTCCTGTCAACTGAGCGGGCAGCTGACGATTACAGGAGTAAAATTCCTATTATAAAAGACTTGAGGAGGGGGGGGGGGGGGGGGGGGGGCAAGGAGGCGGAACTTTTGAGCAGAGCAGTATGCTGTGGAAGAGTGTGGGTTCTTGGACACATGTCACAAAATGAATAATAAGAGATCGGCTGGACCTGATGGCAATCCTAATTTCATCATCAGAAAAACAGCATTGACACTAGCTGGTCCAATGACTGGCATCTTCAACCACTGTATAAACCGGGGTTACTTGCCGGATGCGTGGAAGATCGGTAGGCTTATCCCAATTAAGAAAAAGACCAACTGTAGAGATGTAAAAGGATTTAGGCCCATAACTATGCTCCCCAAACTGGGCAAGGTGTTCGAGAGAATGATTAGTTCCAGGTTGGAAAAAAGCATTTCTGCAAAGAGTGTCAGTACGGGTTTCGGCCCGGCAAATCGACTACTGACGCGCTCACTGAGTTCCAGGAAAGGGTGGTGGGGGGTTTGCGTGCGGGGGATTGTACGGTTGCCTGTGCTCTCAACGTTGAAGGGGCTTTTAACTCTGTGTGGACCAGCGGAGTCATTTTCAAGATGTTGCAGCAGGGCTTCCCAAGGGTAAGGCTGATGGCGTCGTTTCTAGAGGATAGAGGAGTGAGGGTTGAGCTGGGGGGACTAGATCTGCGAAGGTAAGATAAGGTAGGGGAGTGCCGCAGGGATTGGTCTTGGGACCCCTGCTATACAGCCTGTTCGTGACTGACATAGAGTATAGGATGCGACATGGGTATCTCAGGTCAAGAGTTTTGCTATACGCGGACGACACAATGGTTATTGCTACTGCAGACAGACCTAATAGGGCTGCTTCAATGGTGGTCAAGCACATCGACAAAATTAGCAAACACTACGGAAAATGGGGTATTAAGCTGAACAACGAGAAAACCTCCTTGATTTGTATAAGAAGGCCATACGCCACTGCAGGAAGGGGAACAGTCATAGAGGCTAGGGGACTGCAGATAAATATGGGCAACTCTAGGGTGAGGTGTTTGGATTGTGTGAAATATATGGGGGTGACTTTCCACGAGCGATTGAAAGCCAACTATAATGCTAGGGAGGCCCTTGCCAAGGCCAAGGTTGCCAAGAACATCCTGTCTCAGCTTCTGAGAATTAATAACGAGCTCCCGGTTGGAATCAAGCTGCTAATTTATAAGCAGCTGATACGCCCGGTGATAGCATATGAGTTCCAGTCTTGGTTCTGGGTGTCGCCTAGTGTAGCGGAGGAGATCGCCAGGTTTGAGAAGGGGATCCTCAGATGCTGTGTCAATAGAAAACGTAACAAGGAGGGAAAGTTTTTCTCTAACAAATACATCTACAAAAAGGCAGGTGTGACACCAATCCTCAAATACATGTGCGAAATGCTAAAAAAAACACACTGGTGCTTTTGCGGAGCATCCGTGTGAGGCGGTCAGAAAATTGTACCGTAGGGGGTGGCTGGATCGGAGAGCGTAGGGGGATATCCGTCGCCATTTGACCTTCTGGCTGGAGGTGTGCCTGGTTACTACACGAGGGCCCTCCCTGAGTGCCATAGGGGCTGTACTGTCGGGAAAGATTAAGGGCCCTATATATATACATAAAAAAAAAAAGAGAAATACCTAAAGCATGACAAAACTAATTTCGGTAGACGCACACCAATTATAGTTAATGTTTAACCAACTAATAGTTCTAAAACACTTTTAGATGTACCGGCACCTGCCGCCGAAATCTATGCAACTAAATTCTGTAACACTCCTTATGGACCTGACTGTTGCCTCAACATTCCCTTTGGATGTTCCCTGCTTAGCGCAGCATAACTCTCACAGCGCGTGGCTCTCACCTTAACAGGTCTCCTGTAGCACCACCCTCCAGACGGACGATGGTCGGAGCATCATATAAGCACAATACCCTCGAGTGGTAATGCTAATTACGAACACAAAGTTATTATAACCATGTAAATTCGTCTGTATCAGACCAATCACACTTGTTTATTAGATATAAGCACACACTATGCCCTCACTTTATGTATGGGTCACACACAATTCACTCAAGACACAAAATTCACTTCACTATCAACACACCCATAATTTAGCTAGTTTTAAGTTCATTGTTGTTATTTAATTTAAGCACACACAATAAATACTGCCTTTAGTTTTATCAACAGACACCCATCTCACCTATACACCACACACACTTCACCCAACACAATCAAAATTTAGCTATCCTTAAGTACCTCACCAAACTTCTAGATTTAAGTACCTCACACTAACTAGATTTAAGCACATACAGGAACACGTCAATCAACTGGACACACATGTCTATGTCACAACACACACCACACACTAAATCCAACACAATCAGTTGTGAGTTGTCAACAAATTTAAGTCTCACACCAAAATAATGGTCTCGGTATTATGCGCAATACTAAATAAAATAATGATAAGATCTCAATCTAATGTTACGGTTACACTTGTAATGGTAGGTTGCCGTAATAATAACCATTCTGACAGCGCCACCTTTGTTTGTGGTCAGCTGAATGTACTTGTAATGAAATACTGTCACTAGTCATAAGAAAGTAATGTTCACATGAAGTCGCAATAAATATTCTGTCATTCTGTTATTTTGTTTTCATCAGCTTCAACTGGCCTTCCAGAACGTGGTGCATCTTTAACATCAAAATTGCCGAAATGAAGTTTTGAAAACCGGTTTTGGCACTGGCGCGGCGTTCCGTTAACACATATACTCCATGCACATCAACTAATTATTTTCTTACTTGAACAGCACCGATTGCAAACAAGTAAAATATGCCGAAAATACTGCTTTCGACTTTCCATATTTAATAGGGCACCAAACAAAAACTACTGCATAGATCAAACTTTTTCACAAACAAGCTTTGCTATATCAGCTGTCAAAATAAATAATAAAATTCGGGTTAAGTGTGAAGTTGTTTGTGAAGAAAATTCCTCTGTTGGGAAAAAACGAAATTACTTTCCGAACAACCCAATATAATAATCTTTGATTTGTACGCTATCAAATATAAAAAATTAAAGTTGTACTATGTGCATTTCATACTTAAAATATAAATCTTCGCAATCACTATAGCCATGCAAGTCTAAGAATACCTACAACATGAAGGAACACTCGTGACGTTTTCGACCTTGGTACCTTTTGAGGAACGAAGTGGAAAATTTTGCTAGAAATAGAAATAAAGAGGTCATCACCGAGAGAAGACTATTTCAGATGAAAATTGGAACACTTCTGCAAAGCGCATAGCACAAAAATGTTATATTACAAAACTTTTCTATAAACGGATGACACATTGCCACATCCACAATATTTTATTTAAAAACACACTTTCGTTTTTTACGATTAAATTATGAGCACCCTTTATTTTTCGTAAGCAAGCGGCATACACAACAATGTTTGTCCCAGGTCGCCTGTCAAAATGCGCACAGGGAAAATGTAAAAAATCTATCCTAAAACCTGGTCTTGCCCAGTGACGCATGAATAGGCTGGTTGAGTAAAGACGAAACGGCAGAGAACACAGAAATCGAAGATAAATAGTACAGACTAATCTTTCTGCATTATCAATTTAGTCTTTTTAATTTCATTTCGGAAATTGCTTTCAATGCCTCGAATTAAAACTATGTAATTTATTTATTATCTAAAAGTTTATTTTATCGGTCATTATGTCACAATAATACTCTTGAAAATGATAACGAGTTGGTTTAAATCATTAAAATGTTCATTTATTTTTATTTTTTATCATGAATAAATGTAAAGATCTTTAATGTTTTTTTCAATCAATATTAAGACTAATACTATTTAAACAAACTTTAATGGCAATCTCCAGCTAATGAGCCAAAAATGAGTCTTATCAGTATAGCTCCTTTAAATATAAATTAACGAGTACAGATAATCTAGCCCTATTTCTCAAAGAATATTTAAATTCTATAATGTAATATCTCTCGTGCCGGTTTGTTTTCCTGTTTATTTGAAACCAGCGATTTTAATAAAAGAAAATTCTAGGAAATATCAATTTATGTGAGCCGGGTAACTTTAATCCAATTTTCATGTTCATGGTCCTGCATGAATGCCCAATTTCCCAAAATTACATTGATTCTTGCGCTCTTATTGCTTCCTTTATTAAAAGGACACGCAACATTTCGATTTACGGTTGGATTTGACGGACCAATTAAGGTTTTCATCACAGATAAAAAATGAAAAGACGCAGCCCGCCCCACTTTCCACCAATTTGGGGAACAAAACTGAATGGGCAACGTATTGAATTTCGCCTCAATCAAGACATTTTTGCAGAAACTCGCGTAAAGAGTAGATCAATTTTGATATTATTGACCTGAAATTATCCCATAATGGTTGCACATGGAGTTGAGTTCCTTATCCGAGCAGGGCATTAGGACGGCTCATTGAGATCAATTCGAGGGCTTTTCATTTGCCATGGGAGTAAATTGATACATTTATATTATATTTTTCGCACCGGTGAGTCTCAAAAGCTTTTGGAATTTTATGACTTTTGCAAAGTACGTCTGGGATCGATTTATGGCCAATATGTAAAGGGAGCCATTTTCAGTAAAATTAGTCAATCGTCCGCTGTGTTGGAGAGTAATGTTGCTGATCAAATAATGATGATGATATTTGGTCCGCTTCAATGGTGAGAGCATTATTTTATATCCTACGAGGGTATTTTGAAATATTTTTATCATCTTACATATTATATTTAGTACATAAATATCGAAAATTTCTGAACACCCTTTTAAACAAATGTATAGCATGTGGGAATTACTCGAACAAACCTGCGGCCTTCGAATTGGAACTTCAAGCTGTAACCAAATGTAGGTGTAGATTGTTGTGGCTGTCCGAAGGCATGCTTAGGCCATTATAGGCCCATTGTGATACCACTTTTTGTGACCAAGGTTTCTGGTAACCAAGGTTTCTGGTAACCAAGGTTTCTGGTAACATCTACATGTAATAAGGCAGCTCAGATGTTGTCTTTCAGCTGTTGAAGTGTTTGGGAATTATTGGTATACACTTTACTTTTCATTTCAAGGGGGTTTCGCCGTTTCTGGAAATGATTCGATCACCGAACTTCGCACGCAATAAAGCGATTGTTTCATGACTATGGGACTATGGGACGCGGCGCTTTCTTGTTGAAGCCAGAACTGATTGAAATCCATTTCATTCAATTTAGGCCATAAAACTTTCCTTAACATGTTACGGCAACGCTTGGAATTGACGGTAACAATGACTCCGTCAGTATTTTCAAAACAACAGGTTGAATGATACCATTCGCACTATTTCACGGATTCTCGACACACTGGTAATTATTTTTCCCGAAATAATCACCAATTTTCTGACAAGTTTTTTTTAAAGAACCATAATTTTCGTAGAAAGTTTGACAATTTTTACGCGTTGCTCGGTTGAAAATGATTAAAATTGCCATAGTTTACACTTAGCACATTTCAAATAATATATCAATGGCGAATGCATTATAAGTCAGATGATAACAATCAACATCCACACCATCTGTTGGATCATGTTTTAGTGCAGGGAAGAGTAAATCAGTCAGGGTATCTGGTTTGAAATGCTAGTACATCCGAGGACAATGCTCTGAAAAAAAGCCCATAAAAGACGAAAACCATTTACTCCAACAGCTGACTGTACTATATTTTTAAATATTCAAAATTGCCTCGTCTCTTTCATACAACGGTTTAATAGGAACTGAAGTAATACCTCACGATTAGCCCAAATCTTGAGAATTTTTACTATGCATAAGAATTGTTATGCAAATAATATTGTTGCAGTTCCTACAAAAAAGAGAAATTAAATTTAATTAATAAAAACGGAATTTAAATCACTAATAGACTTTGAGGGTAAATTTTTAGTATTCACTCATGAGAAAATTTTGGATAGGACCATACGAAACCAGGTCAAGGCCGGAAGCTCATCGTCTTCATATGTTGCATTTTCCCCTGGTGAAAGATACTCGAGTCGTGAATCGCTTTGAGGAAATATCGGATTAGTTAACTGTGCGAATTATTTTATAACAACGAGTACAGTAGACAGGAATAAATGGCGTTTTATTTAATTTGGGCTTGCAATTTCAGCCGCGTCAAATTTGGGTCGAGTTCTGTCACTGTCTCCACATCACGAAATTCAGAGCTGGTGAACGATTTGTTCAAAGTGTTGTCCTACATATGACAAGCAATTTCAGAACATTTTTATGTTTGCAGGCATCACACGGAAATAAGCTTTCAAAAATGCGTTTCACTTCGGTTATTCTGCATGAAAGTTCTTGTCTTTATTGAGACGACATGCGCTGACTTTTGCTTTCGCGCGTCCACATATGTATCGCCCTTTCGCACTCACGCAAAACAATCGTTGACGTCCTTCACAATTATGTGGCCATTCAAATCGCCTGGCTTACAAATTTTATTATTTTTACAGTATTTTGAATGCTCTGTATAAGTTACAGGTGGTATAAAACATTTTAACTTCAATATAAAATAATGGAAGTTTGTAGCTGTCGGGTAATGCTTAAAACCCAACCAAGACGCCTGCCAATTTTTTTGTTCATACTAAAATTGGTTCCTAAATCAGTCTACAAAAATGTCAAGTGGTCTACTACAATCTAAATGAACTACTCGTTTGAAAATTTCAAAAAATGTAAAGGTGGCTTTGGGACCGAATTTTCTTTGCCCGGTTATCAATACCTTCTTTGTGCGCATACGTAATATTTATATAAAAATCTGAACCAATGTAAAACATTTTGAACAAATCGTTCACTAGCTCTTACACTAGAAAGGCCCAAGCTACAGCATCTCTGGTAAGTATCGTAATAAAAACAAAGTCGAGTCATCTGGTTATCGCACAAATCAGGTAGAAAGAGCCTCCGCAATATAGGGCTCTTCAAAGTGCAAACTAAAAATCTAAAAGAATCTTTCATTTTAACCTTAAATTAACATTTTTACAATAGCAACTGCAGTGTATATAATAAATACTAAAATAATAGTTCAAATATATAGATCTACTTTAGTTTTTTCATTTCATTGATCATTGTCATAGCCTTCTAAATACTGAACCGTTTAAACATGTTTGATATTATGCATAAATTAACTACATATACCCTAACTCAAAACTATTCCAAAAATACATATGTTTTGCATATTTTCCGTGGTTGAGGGGCGTACAGTAAATAAATTCAAGATGGCGCCATTTACATAAATACAAAAAAAAAAAAAAAAATTCAGCTGTCCTGTGCTGTTGATTTTGAAGTATGGAATTTTCTTATAAAAGTTTGAATACATTTAAAAAATATGTGTGTCTTATTGCATCTACCATTTTTAATTATTAATTTACGGTTGTAAATCCTCAATCAGCGAGCTCAAAAACTTTTATTTATTGTATTTTTAATAAAAACTGATGTATTTTTCGAAATTTTGTCCACCATTTTGATTCCGCCATTTTGAATTTTTTTAAATTTAGCATCAGATTCGTAATCAGCGACCTCAAACACTTTTATTTATTGTTCTTTTTATAAAAATTGATGTATTTTTCAAAAGTTTGTCCGGCATGTTGGACCCGCCATTTTGAATTTTTTAAATCTAACATCAGATTCGTAATCACCGACTCCAAAAATCCTGGTTTTCACGAAAAAACTGATGTCTGAAAGAATATACATCATTTATTAGTGCTAGGGGTTGTTTACCCCCTGCAGAAGCTTTTTTACGAAAACCCAAAAACACGTCAACTTTATTTTACAATCGTATGTAAAAAAATATTTTTTCAACGATTTTTAACTAAAACTGTTATTTTTGTGACGCAAAAATATAAAAAAAAAAAAAATCGTTTTTGTGCAATAAAATATAAGGGTTGCCACCCACGAGAACCGGATTACTTAAAAAATGTTAGTATAATTATGAGACATCATTTCCATTTTGTTTCATTCGAAAAAATTCATTAGAACTTGAAATATTTAGGAAAAACTGTTTTTGGGGGTAAACTTTAGGTTTAGTTTTCACCCCCTAAATGTGCATATCCGCAGATAAAAAAAAAAAATACGTGTGGCTTATTTTTCGACACTCTATAATATATTTCAATTTCACCAAAACCTGAGAACGTTTCCTTGTTAGACATTCCATAAAAAATTGGTTTTGAGAAAAACACGTTTCAACTTTTGTTTTATTGAGCGGAGCACGCTGGAGAGCGTAAGCAAAAAATCTATATAAATAGAGTTCTAGTGCTCAGTTCGCTATAAAATTAACACGATGTTCTTATAGTACTATACTTTCAATCCCATAACTAACTGTTTTTAATCTCCGAATGGGATATAAAATTAAAGTTTTGAAATAATTTTGAAGGAAAATTTTCGTTAATTCTAGAAATTAAACCACCAACAAATATTCAGAGTTATAAAAGATCAACAGAACTATTACGTAAGTTTTTTCCAAATCACAGAACACACAAAATGTCTGACTCATATTTGATAGTTTTATATATGGTATAGCTTTTGGAAAAAAATTTCTGAAGGCATTTTTCTTTTCGACTGATTTATCTGGAGGATTACCCTAAGAATCTGATTAAATTATTAAAAGATTTAGAGGACCAAAAGTCAGTATCGGGTTAATTATTAATAATTAAAGTGACGACGAAGTCTCATTGATGCTTCTCTAGAGAATAACATCGACAGTGTTGTGCTGTAACTGTGGCGAATAATAATTATTACGGTCGTCGCAGAAAAATGTCATAATGGTGGCTAGAGGCAGTTAACCATAACTGATTAGATTACTTTCATATCCTCCTGTGATTTGGCCAGCAAATACTGTATATTTGCTTCTATGTCACGTCTAAATCAATATCAACACCACACAGAACCGGAGTGGCTAGAAAATTCTTTCAGTGACATATCCTCTTGGGATTAATACAATAACAAAAAGGAGTCTTGTAGCCATAAGGAAGAAAGTTTTATGTTGTTCAGAAAATATGGAACAAGGGACCAGAGATATTTTCATTAATGCAGTATCCGGCAATAAATTCGGATGAGACATATGTAACAGTATCTCTGAGAAGGTGAATACAAATTTCAAGACATGGAGCGCATTTATCTTACTTAAAGTGATCCTAGAGCACTATTGAATCCAATCACATTAATTTTGTTGTTTCAGACCGTCGCCGAAACATGACATTGTAAAAAATTTGACCATCCACCTATGCATGGCCCATTCAGGCAGATTTTGGATTCTCTAGGCCAGCAATTCATGCGGGCAAATGGTGTGTATCTAATGCCGCACTCCATGTTTCGCTAACTTTACTAACACTCTCATGGAGCTCCGGCCTCTTCCCGCCAACTCCTCGGCATTACTCATCTCATTGCTTCAAAGACAAATTCCTTCATTTTATGGGCATGAGAACACTATTCGGAGGCAGTGGATGCAATCGAATGTGAAATGCCCCTTATAGTCGGACCGAAACAAAACATCGTCCAGGGAAAATAGCTGACCAACAGTAAAAGTTTTATTCGAAGTAATTTCACGACCCATTAAGGCATTCCGCCCAACTCTGGAACCCGACTATAGTCTGACCCAACAACTTTATCACGTTTTGAGTACCTTCCTGGATGAAAGGAGATCTGGACGAGTTTTACGGCAGTCCTTCTCGATTGTTGTGTCCGCCGAATAAATTATTTGCGAATTATTCCGGCACACTCCAAAAGTTTTGGAATTTTCATAATTTTACACTCTTTAATGTTTCTACAAAGAAGGAAGAATCCTCGTTCTCTTACATTTATGGGGAAAAGGAAGAAGTGCAAAATGTAGAGTTTCCCTAAGCGAATTCTAAATCTTTTTAAAGCGTCTTTCCAAGGAAAAGGAAATTTTATATTCCACGGATGGAAGGGAACTTACAACGTAAGCTGACAAGTAAACTATTTCTATGTCCGAAGTTGACCTTACTTTGGATATACTACCATATACTATATAGTGCATAATCTCCCTTCCTACTTTAGATTTCTGAAACTTAATCACACTTCCTTAGGAATATGTTTTTTCAATACTTCAAAAAATAAAATGTATTCTATAAATAAATATTATATCAGAATGTTGCCGTTCAAAAAAACTATAAACAAAAGTCAATATAGGAACTTAAAATATTCACAAGCTTTTTGGAATAACGGTGTTAAAATGAAAGAAATTATATATGTTAATGATAGAACAAAAATTATTTAATTATTTACAATTCATATTTGCTTGCATGTCCTCTGTTCGCAATGCAATAACTGCTGCACAACGCCTTTGAATGGAATTAACTAATTCCTGACACCTTTCAATAGATATTGCGTTCCAGGCGTCCTCAACTGTACGCCAGAGATAATTTTTGTTTGTCGATTTGCGAATTAAAATGATTTGTCTAACATCCTCCCAAAAATGTTCAATTTGGTTGAGGTCAGGTAAGCCACTCCAATAAATGTATACAGTATGCTTTGGTTATTGTCTTGCTGAAAGATCCATCTGAAGAACATTTCTTCCGAAGCATATAGTAGTATTCTGTAGTAAGGTAGGGTCGCCAAATATCGTCCCCTTTTTGTAAAACAAATCTAAAAAAATAGAAAAAAATACCACAGTAATAAATGAAACGTCAAATATTAGGTTCAATATTCCTTTATTCTTAAAAATAATCAAAAACGCGTTAACATTGTTAGAAAAAGTTATAAAATAGCTTTAACAAAAATACTCAAATTATGAAAATATATTTTTGGGCTCCTAATTTCGTCCCGGGGACGATATTTGGATCACGTGAACTGGAGTTGTACTTACTCCTTTTCTATTATATAAAATTGAACCTAACTATCATATTAATATCTAATCAGCCCTTTCTTAATTATTTTAATCATTTTTTCGGCATCTAAAAAATAAAAAAAAAAACATTCTAAAGTTACATGTTACGATATAAGGTTCACGTAAGGGGACGATATTAGGAAATTTCTATTTATTTTGTCGCATCCATTTAAACAAAAAACGTGTCATAACCTGAACATTTTACTTAATCGATTAACATCTGAGATATTAATAGTTAGTTTGACAAAAAAATGTTATCAATAAGTCAGGTATCTCAATATTTTATGGTATCCGAGAATATTTCAATGAAAAACTCACCTTCAACACTTTTTTTGATTTTCGAATTTCTGTCGGTACGAACGTCGTGACGCACTCACTTCTACCCAATGGCCGACTGATGCAACTAGCTGTCGGTTCGGGTCACTGATAATAGATGGCGGTTTTCAAAAGAGTAGATACTGAAGGGGACGAAATTAGGGTAGGGGACGAAATTTGGCGACTGTACCTTATATTTATATAAACGATATGGTCCATAATAGTTTTGATCCAATGCATGGGATCAACACCGTAATAAGAAAAACATCTCCATATCATGATGCTATAGTACTTCCATGTTTTAGGCTTTTTGCAATGAGCTTTGGATCATTTACTGCATGTGAAGGTCTTCTCATATAGGTACCTACAGGACCTTTTGCCCCCGTATAGCACAATTTTACTTTCGTTCGACCAAAGGTATTTAGAGATTTTAACAGAATACTATATATATTTTACATACATGGTTTTCAGATCAAGGTGCCGCGGGGTATACCACGTGATTCCTTGAGGTGAACTAATCAAAAAATCGTTGCACATGCCCCCGCCTAAAAAAACCCTTCCCTAACGAGTTATAGCCCCTCAAAAATTGTTCGACCTTGGATGTTCCTTGATGGAAATGATTGCTTATAGCTTGTGAATCACCCTATGGATTCTGGTTACTTGTTGCAAGTTGAAAGCTATCATAAGTATCTTTCTTTTGGTAACTCACTCGTTGCTATCGACGAATTATTCTTCAAGATATTACAAAAAGAATCGACAATTTTCGACTTTTTACCTAGAATTTTGAGAAATAAATCCGTAGCCGGCTACCTGCAACGGTTTTCCAACGAAATGTTATAAAGTGTATTTATGATGGACCCAAAAAGTGAATAGTCTGGGTCATCGTTGAGAGGTAAGGTAACATAGTAGAAGGAAAACGCTTCGAAAAGGAAATGACTTTTTTATAAAGAGCACAGAGCAGCGACAGAAGCCCGGGTACTTTGATTAAATATAATCAATGGCTTTATCATTTTATCACTTTTGCCTCCAACCTAAACTGTCCTGTGGTAAGAAATTTCAAAGCATTTTTTAACTTTGGAGGCATTACATGGAAATAAAACTGATTGCCTTTATTTTCCAATTTTAAATTATACCTATATTAACAAAAATACTAAAATTAAACTAGTTCACTTAAAAGTGTTTAATGTATAGTAATTTAAAGAAATATGAGCTAGAGTTAAACTTTTTTCAATATTTTATGAGTTTTTGTTTTATATGTTTCTTGTTAATAACTGGTTTATTTTCCAATTTTTATCAGGTGTACTGTAAATAGTGAGTTAATGACATTGTTGAATGTTTTAGGACTCGATTGAAAAACTATCTGACTGAATTAGGCTTACGAGTATGAAATTTCATCAAGAAAAAGAAGGATTTCAAATATTGATTTAGTTTATTTAAAAAAAAAAAAAAAAAAAAAAGATTTCAAGAGTTTCTACAGTAGTTCATTCGAGAGAGTTCGAAAGCGAAGTGACCTATGCTTCTAACTGCTTTTGATTCTGTTAGCAATCAATCCCCTAAAAGAACATGCTAGAATAATTAATTCCATATTTGGTAACGATTTAGTAATACTTTCTCTATACAATCAAAGATGTGTTACGTACTTTTCTGTACGTAATGTCGACTAGCATCAGGGAGGAATGGCGAGGTAGTGCAACAAAAATTTTAGGGCGTCACGTGATTTTTAAATAACGGTATAAATCACGAAGCCGTTTCGAGGTTACGGGAATCGACACCCCGAAAGGCACAAAGAAAAAGATTCTACGGAAAGTCCACGTTTAAGATTATAAACTCTTTATTTGGGGGCAAATGCACAAGATTAATTCAATTGAACTTTGAACTTTACTGCAAAAGAATAAAAAAATAATAATGCACCCAAAATGCCGCTTGGAAATTGACGAATGAATCATAATATCAAATAATTTAAGCACAAAATGTATGCAACCAAAAAAAAAAAGAAAGAAGAAGGAAAAGAAAAACACTTATATTCCACCTCTGCTGCCTGTCTGCTTCTTTTTTCCTTTCTTCTTTCTTTTCCTTTAGATGAACTTTTACTTTTACTTCACGATTTTTTTTTTCTTTAAGGGGGTAGTCCAGTGAAAACGACTGTTTTTTCAACGATTTTTTTTTCATATTAGAAATTAATTTTTATTAAAAAACTTTTTGACATATGATAGTACAACAATTAAGCTACAAGAAAAAAAAATTAATTTTTTGTTTCGATGAGTCATTCCGACAAAATGGCCGCTCCAAAAAAACAATTTTTTTGTTGGCGGACGTCGAATCTCTGCAACGGTTCATCTCAAATAAAAAATTCAAATGAGGTTTTAATCTGTAGAACACTGGCTATCGACGGAACTAGAATTATTAATTTTCAATAAAAAATAACAAAATGGCGGCATTTAGAATTTTTCGGGTGTTTTTCGGGTGCTTAATTTGTTTATAACTTTGTAAATAAACAATGGATTTTAATAATTCTAGTTCCGCCGATAGACACACAATCAAGAAATATACAGTTAAATTTTTCGATCAATCGGAGCAAAAGACTCTGAGATCTGACGTCCGCCGATTCAAAAAATGCTGTTTTGAGAAAAACGCGTTTAAAGATTTTTTGGCGGAAAAAAGCTAAAAAAATTAATTTTACCTTAGTCAGCGATGCCTGCTCCATACATAACGCGATGCCTGCTCCATACATAACTAACCTTAAATACAAAGCAGAAGGACCTAGACCGTTATAAACCGAAAAAAAATGGGCGCAGCAAACAGGAGTACAAGAGTCCTCCTTGCTCCGAAACACGCCAGGGGACCTTCGAGCGCTCGGATTACACGTCTCTCGAAAACTCTCTGTATCTTTAAAACTATTCAATATTTTGCTTAGATATTTTAAGGGAGTATTTTCGAGGTGTAGTAGAGTAGATTTAAGCAAAAAAAATAAAAAATTAAAAAAAAATTTTTTTCACTGGACTACCCCCGTAATTTCTTTTTCCAAGCGCGCTACTTATCTTACGACTCTTAACTAATGAAATAAATCCACGCACTGCCAGGGCCTGTGGTCTTCTCACTAGGAACTGAACTAACTCGGTTCTGAGCTTTTACACCCAGTTACCGCCTTTTCCGCCGGGCTTTCTTTTTGGCAATATTGGGCATTCTAACAAGTACTAAATTGTTAAACTAGTATAAAGTTTAGTAGCCGCATTGGGAAACATTATTAGCCCTTTTGATTTAAAAAGGACTGTCAACTATTATAATTTTCTATTCTTTTTTCTTCGCTAGCTTATTTCTGACTATTTTATTTTTAATAATATTGTAACGAACCGCAAAAATAGCGCTTCGTTCATAAGAATCCTTTGCGCCCCCTTTCAATAAATTTTCAAATAAAACGGGCAACGGCCTACTGCTTCCGAGAATTTCAGCTCGAGCATAGCAACCGCCTAACAACCACCGCACTATGCGGGGAAGTTCCAACCAAAACATAGCAACCCCCTAGCAACCACCGTCCCAGTTTGCTACGATGCGGGGAAGTTGAAGCGAACGCATCGCCCCCACCCCAAGAATCTGGCCCAAGAAGGTGTATAAAAGGCTGTCGATTCAGAGGCTCTGGGGGCAGTCGGTCCGTGCAAGCGGACGAGGTAAGAGATTCCCGACTGTCTCACTGGCTATGTGTCTGATGTCAATCTAGGCATAGCTAACCCTTCCCAAGAGCTACGTGTCTGATGTCAATCTAGACGTAGTGCTCCTTTACGGCTATGTGTCTGATGTCAATCTAGGCATAGCTAACCGTCTCTTTCCGACTACGTGTCTGATGTCAATCTAGGCGTAGGTAACCGTCTCTTTCCGACTACGTGTCTGATGTCAATCTAGGCGTAGGTCACCGTCTCTTTCCGACTACGTGTCTGATGTCAATCTAGGCGTACGTCACCGTATCTTTCCGACTACGTGTCTGATGTCAAGCTAGGCGTAGGTCACCGTCTCTTTCCGACTACGTGTCTGATGTCAATCTAGGCGTAGGTAACCGTCTCTTTCCGACTACGTGTCTGATGTCAATCTAGGCGTAGGTCACCGTCTCTTTCCGACTACGTGTCTGATGTCAATCTAGGCGTAGGTCACCGTCTCTTTCCGACTACGTGTCTGATGTCAATCTAGGCGTAGTTCTTCGTTCCCAAATAAAGAGATAATACCGTAACGTGTAAATGTATCAAATAGGAATTGTAATTGTAGAAAAACTGATACATAGTAAATAATGCAAAAGTATATCGAGGCCTGTGAATTCTAGTGTAAATGCCGAGATATTTAAATGTAATATAATAAAGAAAGGAACTATAAAAACCATGTAGATATTGTAATACTGTTAATATACTGCAGTGGTATGGAGCCATTTCAAAGCATGTAAAGGTAGTGTAATGCTGTGATATGGAAGTAAATATAGCAAGGCAAAAAATAAATGTAAATGCCAAGGCCTATTTGAAATCCCGTAATGTAAATATATTGTATAGTATTAGTTTGTAGATATAAGAATTATATGTTAACCAACAAAAACCAATACAATAAAAAGTTTTATTTTGTAAACCCCATTTCGTCTTCTCACTCCAACGACCCTGGACATCTCTAGAGCTCCCGGCAACCCAACTCTGTGAGAGTATGAGAATATGAGAATTCTCTTACAAAGCGACGAAATTGTGTGATGTGGAGGTTATTACAAAAATGGCGCCCGAGCAGGGACTTCAACAAGTCATCACCATACCGACCAGACGAGCTCACCAGTAATAGGAAAGATATAAATTCACCGAAATCGACCAGCCACAGGACATTCAGTCTCAGGCAGCGATACCGACCAGACGAGCTCACCAGTAATAGGAAAGATATAAATTCACCAAAATCGGCCAGCAACAGGACATTCAGTCTCCAGCAGTGATACCGACCAGACCAGCTCGACGAAGCGAAGATCCAGAGCCCCGGGACAATAAACTGTGGAACCATCGAGGAAAGGCGCAAAGTAACCAGAAGTCGCTGCAGCATCAGGACTTAAAGGCAGTTGAAGAATAACCGGAAGCGCGGGGTACAACCGACCCGATATATTTAAGGAAAAATATATATACCAGGTACACGCGTTTCACACCGAAGAACCGAGTAAAAGTAAGCTCCGGAATGGAGGATGAAACTACCGAGTTCGTACGTCAACTGCGACAACCCGAACTGCGCGCCGAACTACAGTACTACGGATTGTCCCCCGGAGGAACAGTGGCAGTTCGTCGAGAACGTTTACTTCGCTATCTGAATAACCATCCGGCTGAGACTCGAGGGAAGTCACGGAACGATGGACCTCATCAGAAACCGAGCGAAACAGGAAGTACTGGAAGTACTGGACGAGATTCGGTGAATAACAACAACGGAATCGGAGCAAATAATGACCAGCCATTTTCCAAAATGACACCCATAGAAATAATGGACCGTGTACGAAAATGGGGTGTATTTTATGATGGAGGAAGAGACATATATGGATTTCTGGAAAGAGTAGAGGAACTCGCAGATGCATATATGCTTCCCCACGACGATCTAATACAGGCATTACCCGAATTGCTAAGAGCAAAAGCATTGTTATGGTACCGCAATAATAAGACTAACTGGAAAAATTGGAATGAATTCACCAACCAGTTAAAAGGGTATTTCTTGCCACCCCGACACCAACTAAAAATGGAAGAAGAATTCCGAGCTAAAAGTATGGGACCTAGTGAGACTATACGCGAATATATCACCGCCATGCAAACCTTAAGTCGACGTGTAGGAACCACAACACTAGAGCAACAGCTTGAGAGGATATATACTAACTTAAGGCCCGAATATCGGCTCTATATACGACGTCAGGTCTTCGACACAATCACCACGTTGCAGAATCTAGGTGAAGAATACGAAACCATCAGAAAGGAACAGGATGGGTACTGGAGTACAACCCAAAAGTATACCAGGATGGAACAACAGAACCGAACAAATAATTCACCAAAGCCATGGCTAGCGACAGTAACAATACACCCACAATACAACCGTATGACAAGTTGTTGGAAGTGCGGACAACCAGGTCATTCACGGATACAATGTAAGAATAGACCGAGTTTGTTTTGCTCATTTTGTGGTACTGTAGGGAAAACCACCAGAAACTGTCAGTGCCAGGGAAACGGGCCAAGGACCGAGGGATTACTACCGCTCGGTCCAGACAGCAGAAATCAGCGACCAAACTAAGGAAAGAGGACCAAATTTCCAAAGACAACCGACCTTTCATCACTATTAATATCCTCGGAAAAGAATTCACTGCTCTAATAGACACCGGATCAATGATGTCCTACATCGATAAAAGAATACAGAATTTAACAATTAAGAAACAAATAGAAATTCACGAAATACCCGTATACGAAATCCGACTAGCTAATGGAAAAAGAGATAAAATATCCAAGGCCATAAGAGTACCATGCCAAATTAACAACTGGGAAGTATCACATGAATTACATATACTCCCTTCGTTAACACATCCCATATTGCTGGGAATGGACTTTTTAAAGAGAGCAGGAATAGAAATTACATTAAACAATGTAGTAATAAGAAATCCGACCGAGTTAACCCAAATAGAACTTTTAAAGGCAAGTAACACGACAGGTGAAACCCTGGCTGAACATAAAATCCGTCTAAAAACCGACCAACCAATAAAGCACCGATATTTCCCCAGGAATCCAGCCATGCAAGAGATTATTAATGCTGAAGTGAACAGAATGCTGGCAGAGAACATCATCGAACCATCTAGCAGTCCATACAGCTCACCGGTGGTCTTGGCGCGTAAGAAGAATGGCAAATACCGTTTTTGCATCGACTTCCGGAAGATTAACGAGATCTCAATCAAAGATGCCTACCCGTTGCCTCAAGTCAACCATATCTTGGATAAGTTGAAAGAGGCAAAATATATTTCGACATTGGACCTCCACCAGGGCTATTGGCAAGTACCTTTAACGACCGAGAGTAAGCCCGTCACTGCATTTACCGTGCCAGGCAGAGGATTGTTCCAGTTTACCGTCATGCCATTCGGATTACATTCAGCGCCAGCCACATTTCAACGTCTGTTGGACACTGTAATAGGACCAGAGATGGACGCCAGAGCTTTCGTTTACTTGGATGACATAATAATACTCGGCAAGACCTTCAAGGAACATATCGAGAACCTCAAAGAAGTCTTCAAACGATTACGACAGGCCAATTTACGCCTAAATCCAGAAAAATGTAAGTTCTGCCAACAAGAACTTCAGTACTTAGGGCACCTAGTGACCTCTGAAGGAATCCGGACGGACCCAGATAAAGTAAGAGCTATCACCGAAATGCCGACCCCAACCTCCGTCAAGAAAGTCCGACAATTTCTGGGCGTAGCGTCATGGTACCGTAGATTCATAAAGGACTTCTCTAAAACAGTAGCGCCACTCAACCGACTGTTAAAAAAGAAACAGAAGTGGATATGGGGACCAGACCAGGAAGAATCCTTTCAAACGCTAAAACGGAATCTGACGCAGACACCTGTACTGTCATGCCCCAACTTTGAAGTACCATTCATACTTCAAACAGACGCCAGCCAAGAAGGCTTGGGAATTGTACTCTCCCAAATAACCAACAGTGACGAGCATGTGATAGCCTATGCCAGTAGAACATTGAATGAAGCGGAAAAGAAATATTCTACTACGGAGAAGGAATGTCTAGCCGTCATCTGGGGTGTTAGAAAGATGCGACCCTATCTGGAGGGATACAAATTCACCATAGTGACCGACCATCAAGCCTTAAAATGGCTGCAAACTCTTGACAATCCATCTGGCAGATTAGCCCGTTGGGCCATCGAACTGCAACAATACGATTTCGTGATAAAATACCGGCGAGGAGTGCTAAATAAAATAGCAGATGCCCTATCCCGTCAGCCAATTCCTGCATCAGAACACGAACAGACAGAAATTCATATCCAAAACAGCACAGCAATTCTGGAAAAACACACCGCTACCGACGCATCAGAGAGTACCAATACCTGGTACCAACGAAAATTTGCCGAAGTTAATCAAAACCCAGACAGGTTCACCGAGTATTGCATCCGCAATCAGAAGCTATATCGCTACAGCTCGGACCGAAACCATCTGAATGAGATAAACCCAGAGCAAGAGTGGAAATTATGTGTTCCACGGGACCAGAAGAATCGAATACTCCGAGAAAACCATGATGCACCAACAGCCGGACACTTAGGTGTTGCCAAAACTATCAACAGAATTGCTAAATTATATTACTGGCCTGGAATGTTTCGAGAAATCGCCAAATACGTCCGGGGCTGCCAAATATGTGCCCAGCACAAGCCAGACCAACAGAAAACGGCAGGCCAAATGAGTACGATACAACCAAAAGGACCATGGCAAATAATCAGCACCGATTTAATAGGACCCTTTCCAAGATCGAAGAACGGTTATACCACCATCCTGGTGTTTCAAGATAAATTCACCAAATGGGTTGAACTCAAACCACTCCGAACGGCCACCGCTTCAGCCGTAGCAAGAGCCCTTAAGGAACAGATAATATCCCGATTTGGCTGTCCCAGAATTATAATTTCCGATAATGGCCCGCAGTTTACCAGTAAAATCTTTACCAACGTACTTCAAGAATTCAACGTCCGGCATAGACATACTCCACCCTACACACCTCAAGCCAACCCAGTGGAAAGAGTGAATCGAGTGATACACACGATGATAGCGCAATATATAGAATCCGACCACCGAACGTGGGACCAATATTTATCGGAATTTATGTTAGCTATCAACACTAGCACCCATAATTCAACGGGCTACACACCAGCTTATCTAAATTTCGGGAGAGAACTTAGACTCCCAACTGTACGTAACGAAGAGGATATTTCAGATAAATTCCTTAATAATCGTTCCGCATTACCCGCAATCTACGACCTCGTACGAAGAAATCTCCAAACTGCTGCCGAGAAGCAAAAACACTACTACGACCTCCGACGCAGAAAATGGATTCCAGAAATCGGCACCTTTGTCATGAAAAAGGAGCACCAGCTATCTTCTGCAGCGAAATCCTTTTCGGCGAAACTCGCACCCAAATTTTCAGGACCCTACAGAATACAACGGAAGATATCGCCGGTTATATTCGAGTTACGGGAACCAAACACAAATATTTATAAGGGCCTAGTCCATATTAAGGACCTTAAAGCTGTATTAGACCCTGCCAAAGGGTATATAAGTAGAAATTTTAGTAGCAGTCAGACTCATTTCAGTTCAGGACCTCCGAGGACGATGGCACCGCAACCAACTGATCCAACCGTACGAAAGAGGACGAGGCCAGCTAGACCGCCAACTAAAAGGGCACCAAGCGCTACCGAGGTCCAAAGCGTCCATCGGGTGGTGCCCCACAACCGGACGAGTTACAGCCGGCAACCACTACGGCGAAAGATGGGGCCAGGCCGGACGGGCCGGCACGAATGTCTGCGGTACCCCACCGAGGGGTCCCTACCTATCATCGTGGAGGACGATGAAGAGGAGACCGAGCCTTTTGGGGTGGGGCGCACCCTAACGAAGACCTTCCACGGGGAGCGAGGCTCAGTGGTCATTAGGCGACCACCCGTGGAACTGGTAAAGAAGGAAGTGCTGCCGGTGAAGAAGACCCCCACACCGTCATCAGCAACCGTATTCATCCCCGCTGATGGAAGCTGGCGGAGCGGAATTCAGCCAGAAGAGCTCGGCTTCTTGAAGACATGGGACCGGATGTTCGGAAAGGTCCACAGACTGACGCGGATGGTAGAGGGCCAGCGCGTTACACTCCTCAAAAGTGCCACCGGCGAGGTAGCTGTCCGCCGTAGGCTGTGAGTTTTTTGTAGAAATTAAGTGTGTAAATATGTATTTAATAAAAAAAAAAAAGTGGGAAGAAAAACAAATAAAGGCCTTTCTCCGCACCCCTCCGACCAAAAATCCCTTTTCCCGAAGAAAGAGGGAGATGTAACGAACCGCAAAAATAGCGCTTCGTTCATAAGAATCCTTTGCGCCCCCTTTCAATAAATTTTCAAATAAAACGGGCAACGGCCTACTGCTTCCGAGAATTTCAGCTCGAGCATAGCAACCGCCTAACAACCACCGCACTATGCGGGGAAGTTCCAACCAAAACATAGCAACCCCCTAGCAACCACCGTCCCAGTTTGCTACGATGCGGGGAAGTTGAAGCGAACGCATCGCCCCCACCCCAAGAATCTGGCCCAAGAAGGTGTATAAAAGGCTGTCGATTCAGAGGCTCTGGGGGCAGTCGGTCCGTGCAAGCGGACGAGGTAAGAGATTCCCGACTGTCTCACTGGCTATGTGTCTGATGTCAATCTAGGCATAGCTAACCCTTCCCAAGAGCTACGTGTCTGATGTCAATCTAGACGTAGTGCTCCTTTACGGCTATGTGTCTGATGTCAATCTAGGCATAGCTAACCGTCTCTTTCCGACTACGTGTCTGATGTCAATCTAGGCGTAGGTAACCGTCTCTTTCCGACTACGTGTCTGATGTCAATCTAGGCGTAGGTCACCGTCTCTTTCCGACTACGTGTCTGATGTCAATCTAGGCGTACGTCACCGTATCTTTCCGACTACGTGTCTGATGTCAAGCTAGGCGTAGGTCACCGTCTCTTTCCGACTACGTGTCTGATGTCAATCTAGGCGTAGGTAACCGTCTCTTTCCGACTACGTGTCTGATGTCAATCTAGGCGTAGGTCACCGTCTCTTTCCGACTACGTGTCTGATGTCAATCTAGGCGTAGGTCACCGTCTCTTTCCGACTACGTGTCTGATGTCAATCTAGGCGTAGTTCTTCGTTCCCAAATAAAGAGATAATACCGTAACGTGTAAATGTATCAAATAGGAATTGTAATTGTAGAAAAACTGATACATAGTAAATAATGCAAAAGTATATCGAGGCCTGTGAATTCTAGTGTAAATGCCGAGATATTTAAATGTAATATAATAAAGAAAGGAACTATAAAAACCATGTAGATATTGTAATACTGTTAATATACTGCAGTGGTATGGAGCCATTTCAAAGCATGTAAAGGTAGTGTAATGCTGTGATATGGAAGTAAATATAGCAAGGCAAAAAATAAATGTAAATGCCAAGGCCTATTTGAAATCCCGTAATGTAAATATATTGTATAGTATTAGTTTGTAGATATAAGAATTATATGTTAACCAACAAAAACCAATACAATAAAAAGTTTTATTTTGTAAACCCCATTTCGTCTTCTCACTCCAACGACCCTGGACATCTCTAGAGCTGCCGGCAACCCAACTCTGTGAGAGTATGAGAATATGAGAATTCTCTTACAAAGCGACGAAATTGTGTGATGTGGAGGTTATTACAATATATATTACCATTTTTCGGCTTAGGAGGGTCAGTAGATATCAACAATATTTATCTGTAATTTAAGAATCCATTTCCGAGGTGGCGAATTCCGTGTGCTTACACTTCAAAATATATCTGGTCACGCAAAGCAATGCAGTTCTAAAATTGAGCTCGTCTTAAAAACTATTGTACTATTTCCGACATGCAAGTACTTCAATTTATGCTAGCTACATAAAATATATTTATAACTACATAAAGCGACATTTACAACTGCGCAGACTAAGTCTGTGAGAGACAAAATACTACTTTTCTCAGACTATTCCACTGCGTTACTCTACTACTCGTGAATCTAGATATTTTTCCTCTCAATATATTCAATCAAAATTCGGTTTTAAGGAGAGACAAATTTTAAACGCCCAAATATTGCATATACTTAAATGCAAGCGTGCTCCGGGTTCAAATCCATGTTGATGTATGAGTAGGTGAGGGACTTATGTTGCTGAATATACATGTGTGTAAATGCAAGTGAAGTTTTGCAGGGTCGCATTATGCTATTGACAGACTATACCTCATTATGAGGAAGAACGTCATTATGAAGAAAAAACAGCTCATAATGAGGAATCAAAATGATGTAAAAGGAACATCAGGAAATGAATGAAAATAAGAAGATATTGCTGTGGTCTAAGGAGGCTATCAGCGTACTCCTCGACGAATGGCCGTGTTTTACAGCACAACTGCGAGGGATGAAGAAAAACCTGCACGTTTTCACCGAAATGGCTTATGAAATGCATAAGTACCTATGAAATACGAAATAAGCGCACGTCCTTAATGTTTAGAGCGTGCAGCGGTAATAAGTTGCATGCCTCTCAAATACTGGCACACGAATCGAAATACCCTAAGTAGCTGGCATATCGAGCGGTGGGTCAAGCGGACTATACACTAAACGTGATAAGTAAATAATTATAAATTATCCCATAGGAATGTAGAGCTAATTTTTTTTTTTTTTTTTTAAATACTTAGGGCCAGATTTCTCGTATACCATGGGCCACAGGATCCCGAGCGTAAGGTGCCGAATATCAATCTCGTTCTGTTACTCTTCTGAAAGAAAACAATCTATAAGCGTTTCATCCTCCTACTGATTCTACCGCGTAAATCAATCTTATTTTCCCAAAGGACCGTTCTAAGAAATATCCCGATATTCGCTATAGATCTAGGCGCCACCGACTTATAAACCAATCACTAGCAGTACACCAAATCCAGTGATCATTCTCCCGGATCCCGATATGCATCAAACTAAGGGAGAAACACCGTCACTAGGACACACAACCCTCAAGCCGATCACATCGTCCGTCTCAAATCTGATTTATAAGCGGATACATTTAAATTTCAAATAACTGACTTAGGCGCCTGCGCGTTACGAACTAGTCACTGGCAGAACACCAAAAACCCAGTGATCGCTCGCACGAACCCCGACATGCGTTCTAATAGGGGAGCAACACAAAAACCAGGATACACAACCCCTGGGAGAAACCGTGTCCAAAACACCCAACCCAAGGGAGAAACACCGTATCCACGTTTCCCAACCCCTAAACCTAGCACGTCTGGTGTCCACTCAGGTCAAGGGAGAACCAAGTGTCTTAAGACACACAACCCTTGTCCGATCTAACACTAAAAACGCAATCAACAAGAAAGATAAAACACTTAGTGAACTCACCGCAATTTTCCTTATTCCAGCCCCTTCTCACTTTTAAAACTTATCTTGAATCGCTACTCTGCTTTCTTCACCTCTTTAGAACTTAATACTTTGCTTACTACATCTCACCACTCTGAAATTTCAACTAGTAATGACCTTTTCCTTCAAATTTAGCTACAAACGAACTCTCCCCCAATTCTCAAATGAGCCCTGAAAAATAAACAAACCGATGCCCCTCCAAGCCTTATCGCTAGGATATGCCTTGCCGAGGCGCATCAGGTCAAAATTTCCTTGCATGTGCATCCGGACCCAAATCTATTTTTAGCTTTACCCTTTTTCTCCGCAGCGCAGGTCGCTCAACAAAATCTAGGCACTGCGCAAAAAGGGGTACGCATTCTCATCCTCGCATCATACCCGAGCCGGGCAAGGCCATAAAATTCATGCAAGCCAAAGATCTTAGGGGAAAATAAAATGCATTGAAACCAAATTTCTTTCTTAAAAATTCAGACTTATATTTCAGATAATAAATTTTTTTTCTTTTCTTTAAGCCTTACAGATTCGGCCATCCTGTACAAAACTCGTCTCGAGTTTATTCTGTTTAATGCTATTAATTCTATTCGGGATCGGAGACCACCACTCCATCTTCTCCACTTTCGCTAGCGGTGTCGTCCGAACATGCTCCACTTATTTGAAAGGGTTTAATCCGGTCAACCGCGATTACGCGATCATATGTCCCTTTTCTTGACGTACGATGAGTACCCTCCATATCTTGCACGATGTACCGATCGTTAGGTAACACGCCCTTAATAACCATAGGTCCGCTATAAGGGGGAAGTAATTTTCTACTAGTATTAAATGCTGATTCAGCCTTTTCGATTAATACTACGTCTCCTTCCTTGTATTTCCGTGGTAGTTTACGTCTTTTGTCAAAATTCTTTTTTTGTATTTGTTGGGCTTCCTTAATTCTTTTTGCTGCCTTCTCTCTTTCCGCCATTAGATCAATGATTAGTTCAGATGTGGTTGATATCTCATCACCTAAAAGCGTATCACTGCCTCCCCTTGGTGTATATCCAAACAAAAGCTGGCTTGGTGTCTTATTTGTACTTTTATTTACAACATTGTTGGTGGCAAATTGAACTTTTTTGATATTTTCATCCCATAACTCTTCTTCCAGGGTAGTTGTCATCAACACACTCAAAATGGATCGATTAAGCCGTTCAACCTGACCATTGGCCCTAGGTGTAGCTACTGCATTTTTAATGTGTTTTATGTTGTTTTGTTCACAGAAACTTTTGAACTTTTTTGAAGTGAACGAACTTCCCTGATCAGATATAATTATTTTAGGCGCACCAAAGGTAGCAAATACGTCTTTAAAGGATTGGAGTACAGAATCCGTCTTTGTCGTTCTCACGGCTCGTAAAAACGCTTTCGTGAAAGCATCAATAATAGTAATTAGGTAGCAATTTTTCTTACGGCTTTTTGGAAACGGTCCTAGATGATCTACATGTACCACGCCCATAGGTTTCGATTCCTTTGGAATAGGATGTAGGTATCCCTCTTTTTTCCCTGCAGATTTTTTATTGTATAAACACCTTATACAACAGGAAATATACCTTTCCACATATTGCCGCATTCTCGGGAACCAATAGTGTTCACACAGCCTATATAAGGTCTTTTCCACAGCAAAGTGTCCTAGCTCATCGTGAGCCGCTCTCACTACTTGTTGACGCATTCCTCGGGGTACTACCCACTGTATACCACGAGCTGTAATTCTGTAGACGCGTCCATCCCTCAATGCGTAATTTTTATAGATTCCTTTTTCGTATTCTGTTTTGGGTGGCTCCATAAGTACTTTTCGTATCTCACGAATTTTTTTGTCAGTTAGTTGACCTGCTAAGACCCAATCCGCTTCCGTGATACTCATGATCACTTCCTCATTCGTTGGTGGATTTCTGCTCAGTGCATCCACATGTTTCATACGGTCACCTGAACGATACTTAACGTCGAACGTAAATTCTTGTAGTTGTAGCCACCATCGAGCTATCTTCGGTATTAGGGGTTTCTTATCCTTGGTAGCCTTTAAAGCGTTACAATCTGTGACTACCGTGAATTTCATACCCAACAGATATGCTCGAAATTTTCGTAATGCTTCCACCACAGCCAACGTTTCTAGTTCGTATGAATGTAATTTATTTTCAGACTCTTTTGTTTGTCTGCTGAAATAAGCAACGGGATGCAGTCGGTTGTCTTCTTGGGTCTGAAGTAAAATTCCAGCCAGTCCTATTGCACTTGCATCTGTGTGGACTTCAGTTGTTGCTTTCGGGTTAAACAACGCAAGTACAGGCTGTTTGATCAAAATGTTCTTAAGTTCCTGGAACGCCTTTTCTTCCTTATCTGTCCATTGCCACTGTACTGACTTGCGAATCAAAGTCGTCAATGGTTTTGCGATTATCGCATAGTCCTTGACAAATTGTCGGAAGTATCCAGTCAATCCCAGAAATTGTCTAATTTGACGGATAGTTTTTGGTGCTGCGAACTTTTCAACGGCAGATATCTTGTCTTGTCCCGGTTTTATGTGTCCCTTTGTGATTTCAAATCCAAGAAAAGTGACTGTTGTCATTAAAAAGGAACATTTTTTCAAATTTATTGTGATTCCTTCCTGTCGAAATATTGCAAACACTTTTCGTATACCCGCTAGTGCTTCTGGAATGGTTTTGGCGTGTAACAGAACATCATCCAGATAAACTGCCGCAATATCGTCAATCGGTGTTAATACTTTATTCATAAATCGCTGAAAAGTTCTTGGTGCATTGCACAATCCAAATGGCATCCTGTTGTATTCATATTGTCCAGTTGGAATCACAAATGCTGTAAAACGTTTTGCTTCTTCTGCTATCGGAATCTGATGGTATCCTGCTCTCAAGTCTAAACTGGTGAAGTATGTCCCGGCTTGCAGTCTATCAACCTGGTCATCAATTCGGGGAAGAGGATAGTTATCACGAACGGTCAACGAATTCAACTTTCGAAAATCGACACACATTCGTGCTTCCCCATTTTTCTTTTTGACCAGCACAACAGGTGACGCATAAGGAGAGTCGGATTCTCTAATTATTGCATTTTCTAACAATTCATTTACTATCTCCTTTGTAGTCTCTTGTTCCGTACGTGACATTCTGTAGGGTCGGCATACACATGGTGTATCATCGTTTAATACGATTTTCATTTCAGTCGATTTTGCACAACCGAGTTCATTCATTTTTAGGGCTATGCAATCCCTGTATTGTATTCCCTTAGTAATTCGAATAACTCCTCCTTATGATGATCATCAACATTTCCAACTACTATTTCTTCAAGCTTCAAATTAGTATTGGGCTTGTCTTTTATGTTAAGCATGTGGACTGGTTCTTTTGGATCTTCTATGCAGGGCCATCCTCTAGCGATGACTTGTCCTTTTTTCATTATTATATCCTGGTCAGATAAATTGATCAAAGGAACCCTTACCTGACAATGTTGATCTGCTTTTATTAATGTTTGCGGTACGCACGATTCTTGTCCTTCCTGTGGTCTGATGCTGGTTTCTATAAAAATGTCACCTATATATCCATCTGTCCGACTTTTCAAAAACTTCATATACTTCGAAGGAATAATAGTATTGTCTTCGATTCTCATTGTTATTTTGTTCATGTCCTGATTGTTTTCAATTAAATTACATTCGTTTTGAATAAATTTCAAATTTTTAGCATCCTTTACCACAACTATATGTGGTAATTCCGTGAACGATCTTCCAATTAATACAGGAACTTCTTGTTCTTTGTCGTTCACAACAATTGCCTTTATTTCTGCTTCGACTTCATCAATTTTTAAATTAAAATTTGTGGATCCTATGCTACACGTAATTCCGTTGCCGTAACCTCGTAATTTTATCTTTTCTTGAAAGTCTATCCCTAAATTTAATTTCTTCGCTTCCTTGAGAATAATTAAGATGCAAGAACTCCCAAAGTCTATTTATTTATTTAGGATTCATCAACAACTGACTACTACAATAATTAGGTAAATAAAACCTTAACGAAGCTGATTTTTTAAATTGCGCTTATTTAAATTAAAATCAATCACATCGTATTTACTATTAAAAAGACGAGACATTGAGGAGATTGGCATGTGCATCCCATAATTAGTACTATGCCTAGAAACATGGAAAAAGTCATAGCTCCTAAAAGAGCGAGGAGGTAAAGAAATATTGAATGATGAAAGCAATTCAGCAGAATTAATACCGCCCTGTATACAGTCAAAAGCAAAAGCAATTCTGGCATTCATTCGTCTATCCTCGAGAGAGGACAAAGGGAAGAGTTTAAGCCTATTTTCATAAGGCGGAAGCGCAGAGGGATTGTCCCAATGTAAGCCACGAAGTGCAAAACGTACAAAATTACGCTGGACGGCTTCGATGCGGTTAATATGAACTGCATGGAAAGGAGACCAAACCGGGCTAGCGTATTCCAATATAGGGCGGACAAAAGTGCAAAAAAGAAGTTTCGTTATAGTGGGATCGTCAAACTCCTTAGACCACCTCTTAACAAAACCCAAAGCGGAGTTACCCTTGGCAATAATAGCGTCATAGTGATCATTGAAAGATAAACGGGAATTAAATAATACACCCAAATCTTTGGTTTTGTCAAGTCGAGATAAGGATGAATTATCCAGAACATAACAGAAGTCAAGAAGTGACCGTTTACGGGAAAAAGACATAACGGTACATTTACTTATATTTAAGGGTAAACAGTTAATAGAGCACCAATGATAAAAAGTGTCTAAGTCAGAATTTAAAAGTTCGCATTCGTTTGCGTTTGATACAGTACGGAAAATTTTGGCGTCATATGCATAGCAAAGAATGCTTGAATTATTTAATAATAAAAAGACATCATTAATATAAACAATGAAAAGCAGTGGTCCAAGGTGACTACCCTGAGGGACGCCTGATGTGTTATTTATTTCATTGGAAAGAGCGTTGCGAAAACTAACACGTTGTGTACGACCTAATAGGTAAGAAGAAATCCAATTAATAAAAGAAGAGGGAAATCCTAAAAGAGATAATTTAAAAATGAGAATTTTATGATTAATTCTGTCGAAGGCCTTACTAAAATCTGTATAAATGCAATCAACCTGCTGTCCGTTTTCCAGGGCAGACGTGCAAAAGTTAGAAAACTCTAATAAGTTAGTCGTAGTAGATTTCCCTTTAATAAAACCGTGTTGGAAAGGTCCCAGGAAGGGTTTGCAGTGAAAACATAAAACATCACAAATTAAAGCTTCAAAAATTTTTGCTATGCAACATAATTTAGCAATAGGTCGATAGTTACTTATGTCGCATTTATTACCCTTCTTATGTAAAGGAATTATTAATGACAACTTCCACTGCTTGGGAAAAACACCACAAGATAAAGATAAATTAAATAAATAACACAGTACAGCGACAATAGACGAGTTGCAGCGTTTTACAAAAATGGAGGGAATGCCATCAGGACCACACGAGAATGAGTCTGGTAGATTAGAAATAAAATCAGAAATCGAGTCCTCGTCAAGTAATAAGTCCTTAGGCTGAAAAGAAGTCGGCGAAAGCTTCGTCAGGTGGGTAAAATTACTATAACTAATATCACAGTTGGGATCACAGAAAGCGGTTTTAAAAAAGTCACCAAAGAGATTGGCAATTTCAAGTGGATCAGTAGTATCTATATCCCCGTATCTCAACGAGGAAGGGTAACCGTCACACTTGCGCTTGGAGTTGACGAAATGCCAGAACTGCTTTGGCTCGCTACGCAATGCGGACCTCATTCTCTGCAGATAGGAGCCGTACGAATCTTCAATAGCAGAAACATACAGAGAACGGATATTGCAGAACTCAGCATAGGCAGCATCACTCCGCGAGGAACAAAACCTTTTCCATGCTTTGTTTCTGGCATTTTTTATGTGTTTCACGGAACTATTATTAACCCAGGGTGCATAATTAGAGTTACACCTAGAAAGCTCAATAGGGACAAATTTAGCACAGCAGTTATAAATAATTTCATAGAAAATATTAACAGCCTCGTCAATGTCACGTTTGTTGAGCACGACAGACCAGTCATAACTACACGGAGAAAAATATAGAGGAAAAATTACTGTTCTACCACAGTAACCGTGCAGCATTATCTCTTTTTAGAGATTTTTATACGAAAGAATATTAAAAAGTAATGGTTAAAAAGTTTTATTTAACAGTCGGTCTAAGAATTTTAACAATCTATCTAGGAATTTTTACAGTCAGAACTGTAACTTTTTAGGTGCTAGGAATTTTTATCGAGAAATTTGAGAAAAATTACGAAACAAAATATATATATTACAGTATACTCTATAATTTCTACAATACGACGCTGGAATTTTTACAGTTCTGGCTCATTAATTTTTTCTATGACGAAAAGTTCATTCGGGCAAACTCGGAAGATTTCGGAAGACGTAGCGTATATTTTAATTACATTTGCGTGTGTATATATACAATGAGCAATTCATATGCATGAATATGTATATTATACGTTTGGTATACGTATATTGTATCGTTAGGTCGTACATGATTCATGTTCAAACGTGTTTTTAGTGACAACATGAAAACAGACGTATTTTTCTTCCTAAGTTTTTATATTTATTTCTTAATTTTTATTTATAATATAATAGAAGTATGTGGTTTTTGCATTAATTTGTGTTTTTTGACTATTATAAGCATTAATTTTGCATGATATTATTCGTATATTTCTTTCTATATTACCACATGGTTTCATCTATGTCATTTTTACAGTTCTGGCACTATCATTTTTACAGTTCTAGCACTGTAACTTTCGTAGTACTCACATCAATTTTTACTATTTGACTGTTAAAATTTAGATTGTATTACTATAAATTTTGCTATTTCTACATTAATTTTTATTAGAATAGAAGAATACTTTTTACTTTGAATTTTCATCAAAAAGTAGCAAACATTTGTGAAATTTTACATATACAAAAATTATTTTTTCTCGTAACGGAAAAATGCTGCAGGATTACAGTACAAAACAATAATTTTTACTGGAATTTCTCTATACTTTTTCTAGTTTATTTTTCTCCGTGTAGCAAGCCAATCATTTATATTGGTAAAATCAGCCTTTTTAAAGTTGTAACATAAATTTTCAACATGAGAGCTATAAACAGAGGAAGTAATATCGAGCGTTATAATAGTGTGCAAGGCCGGGTGATGATTGGTTTCGGGAACAAGCGGAGCCAAGCAATGCTTCACGAGGGTTCCGTCAGGATCCGAAGAGAACACCAGGTCCAAAAACTTGCCAGAGGAATTCCGAATATTGCTAGTTTGTGATAGGCCCATCGAAAGAATGTAGTCAATGAAGCTACTAGCAGGTTGAAAAGCCGATGATATGAACGGAGACAGTCCATCGTTGTCATCAGATTGCTCCCAGGAAACAGTGGGAAGATTGAAGTCGCCAAAAAGCAGCAATTGATCAGAGGGGTGTAGTTTAGACATAATATCCTCGATACATAACGCCGTGGCCATATAAATCTCCAAAGAAGAATTTGGAGGAATGTAGCAGGTGATAATGTATACGGTTATGCTGGGAAGTCTCAAAGCTACGCAAATAAGCTCCAAGTTGTCATACATAGGCTTTGGACGGTGTCTCGTTGATTAAAATATCCTTGTAATATTTACAGTTTGCTGTATCCGAGTCTATTATTTCCAGTCAGCCCACTGGTTTTTTTTTCTCCTCTTTCTTTTTTTGACAGTTGGCCGCGTCGTGATATTTATTATTGCATAATTTACATCGAACCTGCATTGCTTTTGCTTCGCATTTGTTGGAATAGTGGCCCTTCTGTCCACATTTAAAGCACACAACTCCACTTAAGTGGATGTGGTTTTCCTTTCCCCTCGTCCTTTCGTGTCGGGGATCCTTTTTATAAGGATTTTTCCAACGATGCTGACTGCCTCTAAATGTTCGAACCGAACTTGAAGGAGTGTTGAAGGCTCCCAAAAACCTTAATAAGGATTCAGGATTATAATGCTGTCCTGCTTTCGCACCTGTTTTAACCACGTAATCATCTATACCTCCTATGATGCATGATACCGCGTTTTTACCATAAATTTCGCATGCATTAAGTAAAGCTACTTTTTCATGGTAATATTTTGAATATGACTCATCTGGCTTTTTTCTTCTTTTCATCATCTCACCAAGAAGATCGTTGTATTCCTTCTCCTCTGGAAAAGCACTTTTAATTTTCTGCTTCCAGCCATTCCAGTCATACTCAACTGTTCCTAATCCCTTGTACCAAATTTCAGCATATCCTCTTAATTTAGCTACAGCGTAATAAATGGTCTGCGTTTCGTTCCAATTACACATTCGTCGCAACTCATCCACTTTTTTACACCAGCTCTCAGCTGTCTGATTTGGATCCTCCGGATTAAAACAGGGGATACAATCTCCTTTCAGGCTAACATCATTTGAGAGAGACGATGTTCTCTCGACCAGCGCGGTTATTGCCTGTGTAAATTGGTGTATCGATTCGAGAGTACTGGTTGCCTCTGATACATTTTTAGATTGTGTTTGGCGTTTTGCCACCGGTGATCTTGCTGGACTATCCCTATCACTCCTCTCGCTACGACGGCTTTGAGACCGATGGTGATGTCGTGACGACTTACGATGGCGTCTTTTTCCCATTCTTATCCTCCAACAATGTTGCTATATTGTAAATATAAATAACCATAACTACAGCATTCAAAAAAACTTTCTAAACTAACAACTATTTAAAAGTTATTCCCTTTACTCAAACAAAACCAACTCGGTGGGGAGTTTATTTTCCCCAAGAGAACCTAATAAACAACCTGGAGACTAGGGTGCCGCACCACGCTCGGTTAATCCCACTTCTGATAAATATGTAGAGCTAATTTTTTTTTTTTTTTTTTTTTTTTTTTTTTTTTTTTTTTTTTTTTAAATACCTAGGGCCAGATTCCTCGTATACCATGGGCCACAGGATCCCGAGCGTAAGGTGCCGAATATCAATCTCGTTCTGTTACTCTTCTGAAAGAAAACAATCTATAAGCGTTTCATCCTCCTACTGATTCTACCACGTAAATCAATCTTATTTTCCCAAAGGACCGTTCTAAGAAATATCCCGATATTCGCTATAGATCTAGGCGCCACCGACTTATAAACCAATCACTAGCAGTACACCAAATCCAGTGATCATTCTCCCGGATCCCGATATGCATCAAACTAAGGGAGAAACACCGTCACTAGAACACACAACCCTCAAGCCGATCACATCGTCCGTCTCAAATCTGATTTATAAGCGGATACATTTAAATTTCAAATAACTGACTTAGGCGCCTGCGCGTTACGAACTAGTCACTGGCAGAACACCAAAAACCCAGTGATCGCTCGCACGAACCCCGACATGCGTTCTAATAGGGGAGCAACACAAAATCCAGGATACACAACCCCTGGGAGAAACCGTGTCCAAAACACCCAACCCAAGGGAGAAACACCGTATCCACGTTTCCCAACCCCTAAACCTAGCACGTCTGGTGTCCACTCAGGTCAAGGGAGAACTAAGTGTCTTAAGACACACAACCCTTGTCCGATCTAACACGCGCGGGATATTTAATCTAATTTATATAAAAACGCAATCAACAAGAAAGATAAATCACTTAGTGAACTCACCGCAATTTTCCTTATTCCAGCCCCTTCTCACTTTTAAAACTTATCTTGAATCGCTACTCTGCTTTCTTCACCTCTTTAGAACTTAATACTTTGCTTACTACACCTCACCACTCTGAAATTTCAACTAGAAATGACCTTTTCCTTCAAATTTAGCTACAAACAAACTCTCCCCCAATTCTCAAATCAGCCCTGAAAAATAAACAAACCGATGCCCCTCCAAGCCTTATCGCTAGGATATGCCTTGCCGAGGCGCATCAGGTCAAAATTTTCTTGCATGTGCATCCGGACCCAAATCTATTTTTAGCTTTACCCTTTTTCTCCGCATTTCTTTAAGCCTTACAGGAAGTCGAACGTAATCGTGACTACCACCGAAATAAGAACAAAAATATATAATATGATCCAAAAGTATGGGTACATTAACTATTGAATATCTGAGCAAAGGGTCTAGCCGGTTAAGGAGGTGAAAAGTGCCCCCAGCGCTTTTGAAAAACAAAAAATATCCTCATGTAGTACATGAAAAAGTACATCTTTGCTGAAATTTTCAGACCCATAGACCCTCACATAACCTCAAAAAAAATTAAAACGTGATTTTCAGTGTTTTGGCGATATCTCGGCTTCTTGTAGACGTAGAAAATTCTTTTTTTTCTCAAATTATAGGGTCTTTTGTCAGGTACAAAATAATATTTTTTTCGAAATTTTTGGCGGGAAATTCAAATTTTTATACAAGTTCGAAATTTTCAAAATTCAATTAAAAAAAAACAAAAAAAATAGAAACGACGAAAAAAAAATATGTTATTTTCTGGATGTCAGGCTATATCCATGAATTATTTCAGATTTTTAGGTTTGGTGCAACAGTGTCAAAATATCGAAAAACCGTTTTTTCAGCATTTTTCGGTATTTTTACATCTTTTTTAAGTCTGAATATTCTTTAAGTATGCATTTTTTTAAGTCATTTCCTACCTTGATAAATTCACAAAGAGATCATATTTTCAACCTGGCCTGACATCATGGCTGAATTACACTCACCGTTCATTCATATTTGTCATGAACACTCATTCACGCATGTTTGAAACTGAGCGGAGTAATAACAATTCCAAATAATTGCAATATATTTCTTAATAAAAGACCTCACAAAGTAATAATATTGCCCCACTCTCTTCTGCACTCACTTATAATATAAAATTGTATTATACAAATTAATACATATAAAAATAAATATAGGATCACCTGAAAAAGAAGAAAAGTCTGAAAACATACATGTATTATACCGAACCTGAAAACATAAGACAATAGATAAAATCCAGTATTTGAGATATGAATAGGATAATTAATCTTCATCATTATCTTCTTCAATAACTGGTTCAACACCTTCGGTTTCAAATATTTTCTTCAATGTAAATTTTCTAGTTATATATCATGTATGAGATAAGTAATATATTACAGCTGCTACATGCGAACAGGAACCGCGGGGGTATCCCACTCCAGAGGCCCTTGAATTGAACGCTTTTTTCAGGGTGTTGAACAAGAAAATATAAAACATTTATAGTTATACATAATAATCCTTTTATTATCTGATTTTTAATGAACATTTTGAGAAAAAAAAAATTTTTTTTTTGAGTAGTTGGGTCATGGCAGGAACTTAGGAACGCAAGCTCATGGTGTGCGCCATAACAGCCAAACAAATAATCCGAAAAAAGTGAGATTGCACATTAGTACTCTTTATAAATGTGGCTATGGCAAGAGTGTGTCACATTTAGAAAAAAAAATTTTATTCATTTCTTTAATTTTTCCTACTTATTCGTTATATTTTTTAGTTGATTTTTACTGTTAAAACATGGGATATAAGCTATGTAGATGTAAAAATACCTGATTTGCTCCACTTAGGTTATAAAAACAAAGCTAACACAGCTTTTACCAAAATCTGAATTTTTTCGGATGAATGGTTTTCTCAGAATGCTGCACACCATTCATCAAAACGGTATTTTGAGAAAAACGGTATTTAAGTTAAAGATAAAGGCAACGAGGTGTGGTGTGGAGCGGCAGCTGCGCACGGAATCGCCTGTAGCAGCGCGGACTTTTCTAATTCGCGACAAGAGATAGCTTAAACGATTCAGAAAAGAACACAGAATTTTTCAAAACTAAAAAAAAATTCATTTTTTTAACGTTCTAGGGTGGGATATCCCCTTAAGCCATTTACTGTAAGCTCGGGAAAATCTAAAACGTATGTTGAATAAAGATTTTCTTCTGCTCCAATTGCTATTTTGTGATTCTACAGCTACAGAAAAAGTTTTGAAAATATTCTCACTGGTGCGTATCAAACGCAATAGGCGATTTTGTATTTAGCAGAAATGCTAGATGAAGTCAATCCACAGTATTTAAAAAAATCAAAAGATATAATTAAGATACAAGTTCGTTCCGGGCACATAAGCAGTAAAACTTACAATTGTTATATCCATTATAAACCGGAATCCATAGTTTATAAAAATATTCTGATACTATTGGGAATGTGCAAATGGCTTAAGAACAGTCTGTTCCCGTAAGCTGTAATATATTACGATTTTTTCCGTAGATTATATGAATTCGTAAATGAAAATGATCAATCAACTCCCGTTTTCAAGGAATAGGTGAGTGAAAAAGTCAAAAGAACTTATTTTGACCATATTTGAAAACTCGTTCAAATATAACGGATTATTATAGAAGCTTGTAACGTGGCTAAAACCAAAATTAGAACCTTGAGATATTATCTCACAATAGTAAAGGTCTTAAAAATGTTCGAAAAATGCCTTGAAAATCAAATGTTTGACCAAACCCATTATATCATACAACAGATGCTGAAAGAAGACTATAATAAATACACGCTCATGAAAAACTTTTTCGCGAGAATGTTTAGACAAGCTATAGAAATTAGTTGTATTCGATAATTTTTAGAATAAGTTTCAGACTTTGATTTGAGCCATGTTACAAGTTTCAGTGACTATCTGTTATTTTTTGATGATTTTTTAAAAATGGCAAAAATATTTTGAATTTTCCACTCACTATTTCTCGAAAACGGGAGCTGATTGAGAATTTTCATTTAAGAATTCTTAATATACGGAAAAAATCCTGTAGAAATGATCTGGTACTCTTTTGGAAGATTGTTGATGTTATTGAAGAATATAGTGATGCAGACTAATTGTCCTATTCATATCTCAAATACGGGATTTTATCTATTGTCTTATGTTTTCAGGTTCGGTATAATACATGTATGTTTTCAGACTTTTCTTCTTTTCCAGGTGATCCTATATTTATTTTTATACGTATTAATTTGTATAATACAGTTTTATATTATAAGTGAGTGCAGAAGAGAGTGGGGCAATATTATTACTTTGTGAGGTCTTTTATTAAGAAATATATTGCAAATATTTGGAATTGTTATTACTCCGCTCAGTTTCAAACATGCGTGAATGAGTGTTCATGACAAATATGAATGAACGGTGGGGTGAGTGTAATTCAGCCATGAGTTCACGCCAGGTTGAAAATATGATATCTTTGTGAATTTATCAAGGTAGGAAATGACTTAAAAAAATGCATACTTAAAGAATATTCAGACTTAAAAAAGATGTAAAAAAAATGCATACTTAAAGAATATTCAGACTTAAAAAAGATGAAAAATGCTGAAAAAACGGTTTTTCGATATTTTGACACTGTTGCACCAAATCTAAAAATCTGAAATAATTCATGGATATAGCTTGACATCCAGAGAATAACATATTTTTTTTTCGTCGTTTCTATTTTTTTTGTTTTTTTTTAATTGAATTTTGAAAATTTCGAACTTGTATAAAAATTTGAATTTCCCGCCAAAAATTTTGAAAAAAATATTATTTTGTAGCTGACAAAAGACCCTATAATTTGAGCAAAAAAAGAATTTTGTACGTCTACAAGAAGCCGAGATATCGCCAAAACACTGAAAATCACGTTTTAATTTTTTTTGAGGTTACGTGAGAGTCTATGGGTCTGAAAATTTCAGCAAAGATGTACTTTTTCATGTACTACATGAGGATATTTTTTGTTTTTCAAAAGCGCTGGGGGCACTTTTCACCTCCTTAACCGGCTAGACCCTTTGTGAAAATTTAAGTTTTCCATTTTTAGAGAAGAAAAGAAGAGACTCAGGACAGGTTCTGCCCCTCAGATTGGTGTTACTATAACCAGGTGCACCAAATCATGGGGTTATTTAAGTGCAATATAAAGCTTTCGTAAAATAGTTTGGTAAGATTGAAAAATATTAGATTTTTCAAAACCTCAATTGTTATTATTCTTTTCAAGCATTTTGATGATGATATTGTACCGCCACCCGTAAGTCCGATATACATACACCATACGAAAAAATTATAGAAACAAGAACGAAAACTGCAATATTTGGGTTTATTTTAGTTATAACAAGTAAATATTTGGAAATTCGATTTGCCAATACTGCGCTTAGGTTGTTGCTATTAAAAAATAATAGTACATTCAAAAGATTTCACCTCATTTTTTATTAACCGAAAAAAATAGCGCATTACACAAAAATGTAGGAACGAAATAATTATAGAAACAAAATGTTAATTTCGTCAAAGAATTGAATGTATCACATATAAAATTATATAATAATTATATCAGAAACATTTAATAGTCGTGTTGCCACCTGAGCTCAAAATTACTTGTTGGAAGTCTCATGGGCATAGAATTAATTAAATTTTGCAGATGCCATAGGTCAATTTTGTTCCATTCGTTAATTACGGCATCCCTATGATGTTTCACAGATTCAGATTGACGTCCATTCTTGTAAACACTATTGACCAGTAGTCCCCAAAAATTTTCAATCGGATTGAGATCCGGACTACAGGCTGGCCAATCCAAAAACGAAATGTTGTGATCACCCAAGAAGTCTTTCGTTAGTCTAGCAGAATGAATTGCTGCCAATAGTTTTGTCAGCCCGTCTGATATAAAGCGGCAATTGAAATTAGATGTTTCCGTGCATCGAATACAGCAAATTATGCATGACGACATAAACTTATCCTATGAAAAAATGAAGTCGAAACCTCAACTTTTATCTCGTCATAAAACAGATTTAAGGTTTGCTGAGAAATATCACCACCTTGTTTTTTTGTCGAACATCATGCCAATATTTTTGGAGACCACCAACCCCGTCTAAATTAAATTTTTTTTTCGTTGCTAAATACGGCTGTGTTTTACTCTTTATCCCAAAACTGATATTTCTCAGCAGACCTTATGAGGAGTTTTATGACGAGACAAAAGTTGAGGTTTCGACTTCATTTTTTCATAGGATAAGTTTTTGTCGTCATGTATAATTTGCTGTATTCGACGCACGGAAACATCTAATTTCAATTGCCGCTTTATATCAGACGGGCTGACAAAACTATTGGCAGCAATTCATTCTGCTAGACTAACGAAAGACTTCTTGGGTGATCACAACATTTGGTTTTTGGATTGGCCAGCCTGTAGTCCGGATCTCAATCCGATTGAAAAATTTTGGGGACTACTGGTCAATAGTGTTTACAAGAATGGACGTCAATCTGAATCTGTGAAACATCTTAGGGATGCCGTAATTAACGAATGGAACAAAATTGACCTATGGCATCTGCAAAATTTAATTAATTCTATGCCCATGAGACTTCCAACAAGTAATTTTGAGCTCAGGTGGCAACACGACTATTAAATGTTTCTGATATAATTATTATATAATTTTATATGTGATACATTCAATTCTTTGACGAAATTAACATTTTGTTTCTATAATTATTTCGTTCCTACATTTTTGTGTAATGCGCTATTTTTTTCGGTTAATAAAAAATGAAGTGAAATCTTTTGAATGTACTATTATTTTTTAATAGCAACAACCTAAGCGCAGTGTTGGCAAAACGAATTTCCAAATATTTACTTGTTATAACTAAAATAAACCCAAATATTGCAGTTTTCGTTCTTGTTTCTATAATTTTTTCGTATGGTGTATATACATTTGACTACGATCTCAGAGCGGAGAAAGATGTGTAGTCTGTTACTGCGGACCACTCTGTAGCAGCGGGCCATTCATTGTGTTCTGATCTATCGAGAATAATAGCAGCATCGTCATCAGCAACAACAACCGTAGCCACAGCAGAAGCAGCTTCACCAGCCAGACCAGCAGCACCCTCACCAGCAAGAGCAGCACCTTCAACATCAACAGCAGCACCTTCACCAGCAACGGCCGTAACTACAAAAAATAGCACGAGATCTTGAAGGAAATAGGGGCTAGCAATACATCATTTTAAAAGAAAATGGAAGAAAGCAGAAAAGTATCTAAAAAAATGTTGGAATTGGAAGAGGGATTCGTTAACGAGACGGTGAATATCCAAAAAAAAAAGTCTTAGAATATTTAAAAGCTAAGAAATGATAATAAAAATTTGTTACCTGAAGTTTGTTTGCGATTCCAAAAATATTCGGTCAATGCACTTCGAATTATGTCACCTTCTGCGGTTTGTTGTTGGTTTCTTGAAATTGGCTCTTCTCTTCTTATTATATTTTCATTTCTTCTCATATCTGGCTTTTTGTTTATCTTGTCGTTATGCAAGTTTAGAAAATGGTGTAATACACAATAGGCCGTTATTATGATGGGAACGTTTGAAATGTTCAACTCAAGACCTTCCATAACTTTCTAAATCTGGCCTTCAAATGTACGAATTCATTTACGACAACTCATCTTGCATACGATAATCGCTCGGTCAATTCAGCCTTATTTTCTCCCATATTTTCAGAGAACGGATATGGTTTTATTGAAATGTATCTTAAACTAAAAGCTGAATCGCCTATTAACGTAATAGGTATGTCACATGTACCCAAACTCCGGGAATTGTCCCTAAAATAGGATTTTGGCTGTGAATTCTATGCAGAGAACTTGTTTCAAAAACTTTGGAGTCCTCACACGACCTGGTGTGCCAACGGTAGCGTACGTAAAGAAGTATCTGAAAATAGGGCAAAATTAACACTTTTCCGCATAAACAAGTTCTCAATTCATTAGTCGGTCAAAAATCTGTATGTATTTTTTGTACCGTTCTGTACCTGTGATTAACAACGGACAATAGAAGGGTAGAATGACAGCCCCTGAAGTTATAACAATCGAAGCAATTTTAAAATGTTGCTGTCTTTTCAAGTGTAATTTCCGTTTTAACAAATTTTGCTTATGGAGTAAATCCATGTGATTCGTTAGCATCAATACAATTTCTTTCTCCATATTACAAAAAAAGTACAAATGTAAATTAATTTGCTCACTAAAGAAGTCAACAAAATATGCACCAAAAAATCTAATTCACTTTACAAATACAGATGGCAAGTTGAGAAGCAGAAATCACGTACTAATAATATGTCACCACATCATTACGATGAAGCTCATAATGACCTTCTTCCTCATAATGATGTATAATATGAAATAAATACATTTCTTCCTGTAGGATCAACTGAATAAACTATTGGAACACAGGAACATCACCGGCCACCTAGCGGGTAATCTTTTGACACAGCGCTTCACCAACACTTACTTCTAACCCTTCTCCTTTCAGACGTCGCTCCACATGATTCCGGTAAATTGAGCATGTAACACATGTAATTTTCACTTTCCCCTGAATCTTTCTTTCTTTCGCTTTCTTTTCCTGATATAGTACATTTTGGTCTGCATCTACCGAGTCTCGGATCTAAATGACAAGTGGAGAGTTCAAGTGAAATGTGAAAATATAAACAAATAATACAAAATAGAAAGTGCTTTAAGATTAGTGTATATGGTTTGTTTTGTTCATAATATCTGTTTATATTTGTAGTACAGTGGTCTGTCGTCATCAAGTGTCCTACCTTGTTTATTAAACCTATGCATTACGATTATTTCTAGGTGTGGTAAAATGTTATTAGGTTGGTAAGAAAGTCTTGCGACACATAATACATATAAAAAATAAAAAAAAACATTTTACTTTTACAATAAAATATTATACAGTAATGTAGGCTCCCTCTACATCTACAACTCGTGCCCAACGCTCTGGTAGACTTTGCACGCCCGCAGTCCATAATTCTTTTGGTCGTAAATTAGAAAAGTCTTCCAGTGTATTTTTGATATCCCCGAGACCATCAAATTTTTTATCCTGTAAATCATTTTTCAAAGCTCGAAACAGATGGTAGTCGGTAGGTGCTAATTCTGGTGAATACGGTGGGTGTGGTAGAACATTCCACCCTAGCTGCGAAATAGATTCTTGTGTCATCTTAACTACGTGGGGTCGAGCATCGTCGTGGAGAAGACGAACTTAGAGACGTTTATGTCTTTTTTGTTTAGTAATTTCAGCCAGCTTTTGCAGTTGTGCAGAGTAATTCGCTGCCTTTATTGTGGTGTTGGATCGCAGAAGTTCGTAATAGAGCGTACCTTCAGAGTCCCACCAACAACAGAGTAAAACTGTCTTCATTTCACGGGGCAGTTTAGGGGTCAGTTCTGGTTTTTCCCCTTTCGGTAGCCACTGTCGCTTGCGTGTGTGGTTAACATAGAGCACCCAGCTTTCATCACCAGTGACCATTTCTTGAAAGAAATTCTTTCTGTGCGGACGATGTACGCGTGAAAGATAAATGGACATACGTGTCGCTTTGTTTGATTCGCTGAGATCGTGCGGTATCCAAGACGAAACAACGTTCCTATAACCCAGCTCTTGTAAATATGGCTACATCCGAGTTTGTTGACTAAGCTAGTACACACTGGGCGCTTGACGCTGCGTTCAGCGCGCGTTGATAGCGTACATACACCGCGCTCAGCACGGCGTTCTGCGAGCGTTAGAAGGGCGTCCATACTGGCTGGCTCTGTCAGGTCCAAAGTGGACGTCGAAGTAATTAATTGCTTGTGTTTGGCTTCTCAACGTGAGTCCACTCTATACGAAAGCGCGCTTTAAAATGTACGAGACAATGGCGGCCCATGTATCTAGACGCGCGCGGCTGACGTCCGCGCAATGCGCTTTCTTACCAAAACAGTTTTCTTCTTTCTTAACTATGAAGCTGTTCACAATTATTTTAATTAAAATTGTAAAATCTTTATTAAAATTCAATTTTATCAAAAATCACAACTAAAACCTTGAATTTGGTGAAAAAAAAGTTTTTTTTTTTTTTATTTATAAGGTACCCTTTCGATAATTTCCAAAAAAATATATGTTGTAGCTTTGGGCCTAAGTACAATATGGGAAAAAATAGGCAGTGATACAAAAAGGATTTCAAAAAAAAAAAATATTTTTTGAAGATTTAAATTTATTTTTTTTATCTTTTTCTATTTAACGAAATTAATTTTCGACTTTTTTCCCAGGACTGCTTTGGTACCCTGTATAACATATATTTTAGCCACCAAGATCGGTTTAGCCATTTTCAAGAAAATTCATTTTTTCAATTTTCCAAAAATTCGTTATAACTAGTGTAAAAAATATTTTACAACAACAAAAATTAATCTCAGCACCGTAGCAACTTGCCACATTAAAATGATACCACCCACCAACTCTTATCCTGCTACGGCCTTTTTGTAATTAATTCCTTCTGAAGGGTACATGGCAGTAGTACTAAAATAATAGGAAACATTTAAACGTGAAAAGAAATTTCAAATAACATATTCAGGTGATATGGTTTATCGGAAAAATGTGAGATACGGACCTAGGCAGTGAATAGTCTTGTCGGGGGCGTATTATGTTACCAACAATTCAACAGGAAATTCCAATTCTACCTTTCTGCACACAAATATGTAAATGGAGAATATTGACTCAGGCAAGCTCTGGTTACCCAGAAGTGAGAAGAATTTTTGAGTTCTTTGGTTTAATTTGGTATGAAGTCTTTATTTGGAATAATTCCTTTTCATATGCAAATCCTTCACTCGGTCTAGTCCCGTCATTTACAAGACGAAAATTTCAGGAAATTGGCTTCCCCCTCACTTGTTTTACTTCCTTTTCCAAAGTTCTCTTTCGGGCCACGAATCGATTAAGACTACTCATTGTTTTTAAGTGAGTGAAGATTCTTGTACAGAAGCCCATCTTTGAGAGATATTTTCCTGAAGCTACGATTTTCTTTTCTATGCACATATAATCTTTTTCTTTCTACAAAGCAGCATATTGCAGCCGAAGTCTCATGCAAGATGTGAAGTCTCGATGTCTTCTTTGAGGTTTTTCTGATTAAATTAAGGTGGCTTTCTCTATGAATTTTAAAATGGGCGCATTTCAGCGTATATTCTGGATTTTAAACTTTTCTATAGCGGTTTCGTACCTCTGAAAATATCTTACACATGAAAACCACTGTTTTCTCACGATTTCCAGTTCACATTTCAAATTTGCCACTAATTAGGGAAATTGGAGAAATTAAACATTGACCTGCGAGTATGACGGCATTGCTCAAGAAGTTCTGCGAACGTTAGCTTGCTAATGGGGGCTAACCCAATGTTCACAATTTAATTAATAGATGGATGCAAGGTAGGATGGCGCGTACTCTATGACTGCGGACTAGTAGTACAGTTGCATCTGTTTTAGCCTTCATTTTTGCAAAAGTATAGAGCAATGCGGTCATCGGAGACTAGCAACGCTTGCTGAGTGTTAATCGCTAAAATGTTTCGATAAATTATTACTAACAAACATGCAAGCAATAAATAATTCTCAAGTAAAGAAGAACGTCCTAATACAAAATTTCACCAAGTTACTCGATACGCTTGTAGTACTACCTTTCATCCTCGGTGGCGGATAGGTCCTTATCGATTAAAAATTCTGCACCCTCTGCGGAGGTTAGTCGTGGGCTGCGGTACGAAACACGTATTTCAATTACTGCGGGGATCGCAAGGGTATGTATTTATTAACGCTTAATAACAATGCAGAATTCAGTTATCTTCGGCTGGTGCACGCCCCATTCCGGACAGCGCTATTTATAACCCCTGGCAGCAGTGCAAGCTCGTTGTTACGCTCAATTTAAGGATTCCTTGATGTTAACCATTATGCAATGCTTTTTTAAGATGCTTTCACATCCCAAACGCTAATCACTTCCAAGCTCGGTTTATTAATAATGCAAGGTTTTCCTTGGAAAATCAGTTTTCTGTTCACACAGCATGGTAACTTGATACGAGTATGTCGACAGTTGTTACACACGGAAAGTCTTCCATTCTCTGATAATTGTACGAAATCTGAGAAACACTTTCTACTGGCAGAAATGTAATAATTTGTGTGTTGTTTCGGTCTTGTTATGGTGGCGAAGCAAAGATTACGGAATACGATATACTTTAATCTTTAAATAATTTTGTCTGCTTGGGTATCTTAATGGTCAAGACTTTTAGCTCCGATATTCTTTAAGAAGTATTCCAAATCCCATAAATATATTAGGTTGGTAAGAAAGTTTTGCGACACTTTTTTTCGCTTAAAATATTTTTTTTTTAATAACTAAATTTGAGAACATTCAAGAGTAGTAAATGTAAGACTGGCCTAGAACCTTCCATGCCGCAGGGCACATAAGCGAGCCAGTTGTTCCGTGCAAATAGTATGAGCAGAGATGGATGGAAGTAAAATTCGAGCGATCGCATATTATGACTTCTTGCAAGGGTATACTGCTTGAGCCGCAGCCGCTAATATGTTCAGTGCGTTCAAGGCTAACGTACAGGCAGGGAACGACCCTTCCAGAAAAGGACATCATTCGGCGGATAGGGACACCGCTCGCCTCCCATAAAGCAGAGATTGTACGATCATACTTAAGGATCGCCGATAATAGGTGGAGGAACGAGAACACTTGCGTGACCACCAGGCAGATCTGGCCAATATTTGACCGTAATAGGTCTAAGAATTTAATTACTCTCAGGAGGGAGGCCATTAGTAGCGTCGTAGCGGTAATTACGGGGCATTGCCTCGTAGGCAAACATGCCAATAGACTAGGCGTTACCTCCAACGACTTCTGCAGAAGTTGTCACAATGAGGAGGAGGAGGAAAATATAACCCATCTCCTGTGCCAATGCCCAGCGCTAGCAATGTGCAGAAACCAACATCTGGGCGCTTATTTCTTTGATGATTTGTCGGATCTGAGTTCAAAGAACATCAGAGACATTGAACACTTCATCAAAGGCACGAAGTGGTTCAAAGGTTAGCTAGTTTTTATGGGAAAAGCCCCCGTGTGGTATCACAATGGGCCCTTGTGGCCTAAGTGCGCCGCCAGGCAGCCACGGCAACCTAACCTAACCTAAGGCTAACGTAGTTTATCATTCAACGGTATTCCGTTGGTATCTGTTCTGGCAATACATCTTTTGAAGACGAACCTAGATGTGGCAGGACATCAACTGTCGATGATAAAAAACTGCGAGCACTTATAAAGGCAATACATCGTCACGAGAATTAGTCAACAAACTCGGATGTAACCAACCCAAGATTCTTCAACATTTTCAAGAGCTGGGATATATGAAAGTTGTTTCGTCTATGATATCGCACGATCTCAGCGAATCAAACAAAGCGACACCTCTACATCGTCCGCACAGAAAGTATTTCTTCCAAGAAATAGTCACTGGAGATGAAAGCTCTATGTTAACCACACACGCAAGCGACAGTGGCTACTGAAAGGGGAAAAACCAGAAACTACCCCTAAGCTGCCCCTAGCCCACCCCAAATAGCCTTAAGACTCAACCGGTTCACCCATGATAATCCAGAAAGAAGTGACCACTTCCTCATTATCATAAAATCTGGTATCAACATCGCCAACAGGAAGTCGATTGGCAGTTTCGCTGAGGATCGTGCTGACTGGAAGAAATTCGCTGAGACAGTTGAGCTTCAGCTATCCCGTCGTCCTTCGTCGTCAAATGTGATTAGAGAGACAGCACAACGAAAACCGTAAAAACAGCTGCAGAAAACAGTATTCCTACCACAATCTCTAAACCTAGAACACAGCCGATCTGGATGAACGGGAACATTCTTGCTCTGATTATAAAAAAAAAAAATAGGGCCTGGAAAAGATTCCAAAGGTCGTGTTGTGACCACCTTTTGCGGATGAGGGGGAGGGAATCCAAAGGCTCTTCGCACAGAAAAATTGGGGATGCCGCCCAATTAAAAGCCCTGTTGTTGAACGTTAACCACTTACTTATTTATTTTTGCCTGGTTTGGGGGCGACCGGACAATCACCTCCCGCACTTGTCTCGCGACTCGTTTCCTTTTAACTCGGCCGCAAAATTACGACTTTCAACGACGACTGCAACCGCTCGCTCGAGTTGAAAACAGCGACTATATTTTTGCGAATCCGTTCGATCGACATTCAACTCACGACTCCAAAATCAGGACTGCGACTGCTCGCAAGTTCCCAGTCGGTCGCTCACGGGTTGCGCTGAGTGCGCAGATCTCACGCCGCTCGGTAGCGACGCCGCAAGCTCAGCGTATTTTTTCATGTACGACTCCGGCTCAGACGAAACCGGAGTCGTCGCCCGTGTGAGAAGATAATCAGCTTATCTTCCTCTAGGGGTGGCATTGCTTAACGGTACCACCGTTACATTTCGAATATTAAAATTCGGTATGTACCTACCGTTACGCAACAGTCGCCAATAAATAAAAATCTACGAGAATATCGGAGATAATCGACAATCGTCAAGCTGACTATTAAAGAACCGAAAAGAGAGACTTGGTCCCCATTTGCCCAAACAATCGACCTCAACCTCAATTTAGCTGAAGCTTGAAGAAAGACCAAATCCAAATTGGTAGCCTGACAGTCGATCACAGGACCTACACAACCTCCTTCTGACCGACAGGGCTATTCAGGTTAGAGTCAATGAATTTGAGTCGTCAAGGATCACCATTGAAAATACTCTCCCCAAAGGATCACCTCTATCCACCTCCTTATTTAATACTTTCATATACGCCCTCATAGCCACCCTCAACAACGTTGACTGATTAAAGACATTTACCTACGCAGACAATCTACTACTTACAATGAACGCCGACGACCCTGTAACGGTTTTAAGAAGAGCCATTACTGCGATTGACATCTGGTGTCACAGAACCGGAGCCATTGTCCCTGAGGAGAAAGCAGAACTCATCACATTTACAAGGAAAAGAAACTGGCAACAGCGACCCCTTACGATCGGAGCATTATACTGAATTTATTTTTTAACACTCTTTGGCAAAATATTGAGAGGAAGCACACTACTTGGTTTGCTTGAAATCATAAAATAATTTTATAATATATTGAACCGTTCTCCCGTAAGATCTGACTGCATTGTTCGGAATAAGGAGCTATGTCTGGCGAATATGGCGGGTGGAGTAGCACTCCCAGTTCTGTCCATCTAAATATATTTTCACGACTTGTGCGGTATGCGGTTTGGCATTATCCTGTTGAACAAATAATTTACTGTGCTTATTCACCCATTATGATCGTTTTTCTTCTATGGCTCCCTTCAAACGCATTAGTTGTCGTCGGTAAACTTCTCCGTTAATAGTTAAATTGGGTTCGAGAAACAACTCCTCTCTGATCCCACCAAATACAGAGCATAACCTAGTTACAGTGAATATTTCTCTTTGGCTGTGATGTGCCGGGTTCACCTGGCTTCACCCAAGCTTTTTTACGTTTAGGATTCTTATTATATATCCATTTTTCATCTCCTGTGATTATTCGATGAAAAAATCATTTTCTTTGCTGCCTTTGAAGTAGCATTTCACAAATTGTTTTTCTACGTTCGATGTCTCTTTCTTTTAATTCATATGCAACCTAGTTACCAACTTGTTGAACCATTCCCATTGCTTTTAAAGGCTTTGCAACTTTCTGATTAAGTTTGTCAAGAATCCTCTGCTAATAATGTTTCCAATTCAGCATTTTCAAATTTTTTTGGTGGTTTTCTATGTTCATTGTCCACAGTGCCACAATCAATATTTTGAAATCGTCGAAACCATTCCTTACAAGTTGTATTAGATAGAGCATACTTACCGTAAATCTTCACAAGAAACGATGAGTTTCCGCTGTACTTTTCTTTGCAATAAAATAGTGTAATAGGACTTCCCGCAAATGATGTTTACTTGGAACGAAAACCGACATTTTCAAGGAGGTAAAATCACTTGTTGCTAATATTTCAATCAAATGTGACAACAGCTGACACAAAATACTATCGAACACAAGTGCTGCCATTTATTAGTATAAGTAAACAATACTAAAAACGACATCTGTTGGGAAAAGGCGGAGTCATATTCACACACCCAATAATATAAAATATTTGGATAGCACTATACACTCCCCGCAACAAAAAAAGCCACACATGTTTTATTATCTCTTTAATTTTCTTGGTAAAAAAAAAAAATCTGGTAATAATCGTTTTATTGCACCAATTGTTTCTCGGAGGAAAGCTTACATATCTAGGTACGTAAAACCGGCGCAAATGCACTGATTCTGCAAATAATACTCTTAGCCTTCGGATGTTTTTAAAAAATAGTGAAAATATGTCCAGGAGATCTCAATTAACTGATGCCAAGAAGGAAGTGATTCTTGTTTGTAGGCGTAAATTGCTAGTGCGTGAAATTGTAAGGGAAATCGGCTCCAATGAAAGCTCCTTGAGAAGATTTGTAAAGAAATATCGTGAAAGTGGATCTGTTCAACGAAAAGAAGGCACAGGTTTAAAAAGATGCACAATAGCGAGAGAAGACCGTGAGCTGAAGCGTTTATCCTTAAACAATAAGTTCCTAAATGCATCTCAATTAAGAATAAAATAAATAGAAGCGATAGGAAAATCAGTAAGTGTGATAAAAGTGCAGAATTGGTTGAACGAGATGGGTTTGTTAGAGAGAAGACCTGCAAAAAAACCACTTCTGACGTCAAAGGTCAAAAAATCTCGCCTTGAATGGGCAAAACAACGAGAAAACTGTAGCGTCGAAGATTGCTCAAGAGTTGTGTTCTCTCACGAGTCAAAATTCAATCTCATTGGACCCGATGAAGCCAGATGGTGCCTCGAAGAAAAGCTGTGCGTTACAGCGACGAATGCATTGCCCCCACTGTTAAACATTCACCTTATGTAATGGTCTGGGGTCTGTAAGTGTACCTTAAGATAATTTTTTAATTGTTATATTTTTTATTTAGCTTATACCTTAAGCAATAACTTCCTGTTACAGATATCTGATTTAAAGAAAGAATTGGGGATTGAATCCTTGCCTTGGCCGAGCAACAGCCCAGATCTGAGCCCGATCGAAAATGTTTGGGCCATAATGGGTAAAATTATAAAAGAAAAAAAGCCGTCATCTATTCGCGATTTGAAGGACGTCATTGAAGAAGTGTGGTACAACGATATTGACATCAATTATCTACAAAAATTATATCAGTCGATGGCAAACAGATGTAAAGCCGTTATTAAAGCCAAAGGAGGCACAACAAAGTATTAATAAGTTTAGAATAAGTAAATTTCTTATGTATGAGTTAGTTTTAGGATTTTACCATATAAATAATTTACTTGATCTGAATTATCTCCAATGTCTCTTTTTTTATAAGAAATAATCTAATATTTTAATAATTGGTATTTTCTGTTTTTTAGATTAATAGTATAAAACTTAGGTTTAACTTGTATTTATATGATTTGTATTATCATTAAAATTCTACAAACACCCAGAAGTAACTTTATAAATAATGTTTATGGCTTATTTACTCCAAATTTCTGAAATCCAATAATATTCGGGTGCGGCTTTTTTTCTTGTGCGGGGGGTATATTACTGTGCACCAAACTTCCAGTTACATTATCATCTTAGCATCTTAGGTATGCAACTATGTACTTGACGTCATTGACACAATTTGCAGCTATGACTAATTAACAATATTTCCAGAAAGTAGCATTAGAAAAATTCGCCAAATGCACCTATCATTCAAAAATCTTTGGCCGGGCTTTTCCATGTTGATAGGTGTAACTAAAGTGTTCGCCTGCAAATGCTACCACAGGAATAAGGTGGAGCCCGATGATATATTCTTAAAATGTTTTGCATAATTTGGCGCTCAATGATGAATGGCTTGGGAACTTTTAGTAGATTGTGGTATTCTACTATGATATATATGACTCGCATCTCTATCCTCAGAAGGAAATTTTCTTAAAATTACATCCTTGACAGAGCCATGAGCAAGCCACACCCTGACATAGATATTATTGATGTTGTAGCTCAACAGATATCGGCTGTGATATATCTCAAACCGTTAATGGGCATATTTACAAGACTAATGAAGCTTTTGGGGGTTAAAATTTACCGTAAATAGAGATATTATTGATATAGAGGTGTTATACATATACGACTATTATTATTGCAATGATACAACCTATATGAGCCAGTTTGATTTATTCAATTTTCGGCATATAGTACGTAAGTCACTTGTATTAATGTCACTTCGAATAACAAAGTCAGATTTTGATAAAATGATAAATCTTTTACTTTAAATATAATCTAAAAGTTCATCGTGCAGTTAAAGAGTTTTTCCTCTCCAGGTTGACTATAAATATCAGACAAAGCAAAGGCTAGATTAATATAATTATAAATCGTTCATTCTTTATGTATGAATAATCTGACTGTTAAAAATAATATATAACTTTATATGTTTTTAGAAATGAGAATAGCAATAATTACTACTTTTTATCTTAGTTTTCTCGGCCGAAGTTATTTATCAAGCGTCATTTCAAATGTCTGTATTAATAAATTTCAATAATTCTTCCGATCCTTTTTTTCGTCTTTTAAATTGAAGAAGTGTATGATCATCATTCTTGAAATCGTGTCAAATTCGAAACAATACTGTGAACGCATTGTTAAATATAATTTTTTAGATAAACTAGAAATTAGTTTTTTGATTGGCATCATGAATGTGATATTTATGACTTGAAAAAGAGAGCTCATGGTACGACGGCATAAATTAAACAACTCATAGAGACCATTTTCGGAATGTATGAATTGTCGAAATTTAGTAAAAGGTAACACAGTAAAAAGTCAAACTATTTACTTGCCTATATTATTTCTAGGTTAAATGGGGTCTCACTTTGATTTTACTTATCACTTTATCCCTAACCGCTTTGTTCAGTGGAAGTAAATTTATTTTTAAAGTTGAAAAAGCAAGAATACAGGGTGTCCCATAGGAATGTGTGAAAACTTATGAGCCACTATTTTTTAACAAATGGAGAGATCGGTAAAATGTAAATACTTTTTAATAAAGGAGAGTCGTCATTTTTATTTCATGTCCATTTTATTATAAAAAAATTAAATCTATTTAATACAAAACAATTAATTTAAAAAAGTAGTGAAGAACGTTAGTTACTAATGATATATATTTTCGAAATTTTAAACATCTAATTTGCCACAAATATCCAAATGCTTTCTAAAACTATTAAAACATGTTCTAACGTTTCATTTGAAATGCCATTGACGATCTTCCCAATGTCTTTAATAAAATCCTCAACTGTTTTTTAGTTATTTTCATAGCAGAGATCTTTAATGTAGCCCCATAAAAAGAAATCACATTAAGTGAGATCTGACGAGTAAGGTGGCTATTCTATTCCTTTTCCCCTATAATAAAATGGACATGAAATAAAAATGACGACTGTCCTTTATTAAAAAGTAATTACATTTTACCGATCTCTCCATTTATTAAAAAATAGTGGCTCATAAGTTTTCACACATTCCTATGGGACACCCTGTATTAAAAATTCAAGGAGCAATCACAAAATGGAAAAACAAACATTTTTAATTAATTATTGCTATGGAGATAATAAAATAATTAAAGATTAAGTTAAAAATCTTGTTAAAACTTTTTAAATAACATTCAGCGTGCAAAAATACACTTTTTTTGTAATTTTTTTTAGAAATATGGTTTGAGCAAAGTTATTGAAACCTCTTGTAGGTTATTAAGGATGATTTCAGTAATACTCAGTAAATTTTTTATGCGAAAATATCGACAAACAATCCGGTGACGGAGCTTTTCCAAGAACGTCTTAGGAAATAGACGAATTGCGGTGTACACTGTATCTCAGCTGGAAATGATCTGAAATAAAAAACATTTAAAATTTAGTTAAGGTATCATTAAATCTTCCCCCCAATGTTCTCTGATTTATAATTTTTTAATTTTTTAATTTTTGGTGGTAATTTAAAGTGAAAACTGCTTTTTTTACGAAAAATTTCGCCATTTTGTAAGTGGAAAACCCCCTTTACTGTAAAAAAAAAATCTAAAGTTTAACGTTTGGGGGAGGTATTTTATATGTAGAAAGTGTGTACCAAGTTTGAAACGAATCGGTAATGTAGTTTTTAAATAGCAGTGCACAAGGACTTTTAAAAAGTGGTTTTGAGAAAGCTCCATCACCAGGTTGTTTGTCGATATTTTCGCATAAAAAAATTACTGAGTATTGTCGAAATCATACTTAATAATATACAAAAGGTCTCAATAAATTTGCTCAATCCATATTTCTTAAAAAAAATCATGTTTTTTTTCGCGCTGAAACCCTTACTCCCCCCTTGTTAATTCATTTATTGACTGCTTAAAATTTTAATTGATTTATTTTGAGGCACTCTGTAAAACAATTGCACTTTTTTTTAATCAATTAAAGGGTAATAATGTCAAGACCTATTTCCCAAAGATTCATTATGATATGTTTAGCATAATACGTAGGCGGTTCAAATATAAACAGGAATTTGTATTTATTTCTTTAATAAATGACGATTACAAAATAAAAAATACACTATTTTTCAATATAGTCTCCTGCTAATTCAATGCACTTATTCCATCGTTGCGGAAGCTTTTTTATATAGGAAGCGAAAAATTCTTTAGGTTGAATGTTAATCCACTCTTGCACAGCCTCAATGACGGCATCATGGCGTGAGGTTCATTTTCAACGTTTTCCCGGCCCTCTCTAAACAACTTGCACCATTCATACACCCTGGACTGAGAAAGGCACTCATCTCCGAACTGTTTTTTAAGTCTTACAAAAATTGCAGACGGAATAACTCCTTCTTTTAATAGAAATTTTATGATTATTCCTGTGCAACGTTACTATGTACAGTTTGTTCGTATGACGCAGATGAGGTAAAAAACAAACAACACCGCCGATGACAAGTTCAGACATGCAACTGTCCTTCCCAATAATGCATGCGTAGTTCCTTTCTATAGGAAACGCAGAACATGAAAAATCCTGTTTATATTTGAACCACCTACGTAAAAGTTACAGATTTTTCATAGCCAACAAGTCGTTTTGGCTCACTGTGCACCGCGCCGTGCTAAAGGAAGAGGATTTTGACTAATTGAGAAATTTTGCTTTCATAGAACAATTTTTTATTCTAGATGGGACTTATGATTATTCTTTATTCAGTGGTTAAGCTATTAATTTCCTTGGAAAAAGATTTTCCGGTCGTTACAAAGCATTTTCTGGGAAAAACCTGCTGGAATTGTTAGGAAATAACTATATTGTCAGTTAGTCGCGATAGGTGTGAATATTAATTTTTCTTTGCAGTAGAGACAAACAATATGTTTTTCTCCTTTCTCATTCTTTTTAGTTTTCGATTTTTGTAATTAACAAGAATAGCAGTTTTGAACTTTGTATTTTTGTGAACAACATAGTTATTAAGTAGAAGTAGGTACTCTTTATATATGAAAAATATTGTTATTAAATAGAAAAGCGGTATCATGTAATAGGTCAATATTGTGCTGTTTGTTATCGCTTAAATGAATAAATAAATAAATAAATAAATAAATAAATAAATAAAAGGTTTGTCTTCATATCTAGAAAACTTTTTTTCCATATAAAATTATGAATAACTTGAAGCGTAACGCAAATTTTACCTTGTGGCACTTTTATTGTGGGTCATACAATCTACAGAGCAAGACTGACGTTCTTTGGACAATTGCGAATCACAGGTATGATATAACAACGAAGTAAATAAATTAAATAAAAAATATTTTCCCACTTGAGCTCTCAAAATAATTACTCAATTCTCGAGTCCCACCTGTGCAATGAGAATTCACCAGAGAACGGTTGCGCCACCTTGAGGAGTCACTTGAGAAATGAATAGAGAATGCCATTAATTAAATCGGATAAGGCTCAGGTGCGCCCTCTTCGAAGCGCACTATAAGCGCTCTCAATAAAACTTCCAAGCTACAGATAAAAAGTGGATTATCTCTGGAATCGATCGCAGCCTGATTGGAAATGCATAGTTGTGTGGGTTTAAGTATCCATTGTTACTTAAGAGCACTCCCACCGGCCACAGTGTTGGGCGAGAGTAGATCGCTCAGGTCAGGATATAATTTCTTGAAATCGCCTAATTCTGTTAGAAATCTAAGCGAATCAATTTCCAAGCAAATATCCCTTCGGTGGCCCTTTGGAGAAAAGCAGGGCCTTTCGTTTCACGTTTTGTGCTTAAAAGCCACTGAGACGGGAGGGACTTCAAAACTATGTTGGCCCGGAATCTCGTTCTTCATAGCAAAATCCCCAACAGAAACTGATCTAATTTAAATCCGGAGAATCCTCTTCAATAATGGACTTACCCACGGGAATGATCCGGTTTAGAATCGAGGGACAGTCGTCATGAATTATTCCAGAACGCTTTCTTGTTTGCATTAATTCTCTATTAAAGTCTATTCCATAACGTTTCGGTGCCGGTCGCCGGACGGCGGGCAGCAGGATGAAGGTGGTCGTCGTAGTCCAAATCACACAATAAGTATCAAATATTTGATTTGCTGTTTTTCCTTAGAAAACAGTCATTTTTGGAGCAGGGGTGGATCCCGGAACAATCAAAAATAGCTGGTGCGTCTCCGCCGCCATAAATATTATTCCGCTGTGGTGATCCGTGGAGGGTTTTAAGGGATTTCAGATTTACACATTCAAAGAAACCAATGCCTACTCAAGTATGGCCCCTCCGCAACTTGTTTACATTGGCAGCTTCTGGGCTTGCTTTGTATTTGCATGGAAAAGAAATGGAATTAGCCATTGACGTACACTGTACAGTCATAAAAGCCATTTAAAAAAGGCAACTTCTTTTAATTTTTATATGTATCTTCATTTTATTATTATTATGCTATTGACCTTAAGTGACACAATATATTTGGCACCATTTAGCCAATGAGTTATATATTTATATAATCAATGATGAAACTATGTAGGAATGTTCAGTTAGGGTCAAAAGTGACGAATAATAAAAATAATTTTTTCCCTGGGAATTCCCCACATATTTATCTTTATAATTTGATTTAAAAAGTGATATTTTCCTTCCGTGATTTTTGCATATTCACACAAAGTTTAGACGATAATTATGAAAAATTCTTCTATCTTTTTTCTATAAATAATTCCGCAAAATTCCTGAAAATAAGAAAAATTTTCATTTCTTCGGTAATTGACTAGAAAATAACTCCACCCCTGGAGCAGCTTTCTTGTATTTCTTATATTTGGCTATTTGGTTTTTTTCATGTCGTCCATGTTTTCTTCTGCGTACTCCAGAAATGAAAGGAGTGTAGACAATGTTATTCTAATAGTTAGTTTATTTCCATAATGGTATTAAAATTACACTTAAAAAATTTACGCAAATGGGTGTGTAAAAACAAACTTTTCTTGTGTAAAAGTATTATACACATACCCGGAAAATTATATATAAAAGAGGCTCAATAGCATCAATTCTTTAGGGAATCACGGTGTATCATCTCCAAAACTGTGTTCGTTATGGACTGCCTATAAGGCAAAATCGACTCTTCGGTTTTACTGTCTTCTTTTAATGTATCGGTTCCGTCTCGTTCTCTGATAACCAGACATTTTCTCAACTCATCCAATACCGCACTAATTATGGATACAATGAGCATATCACATCATTGTCTGGTTCTTTCAATAGTAAGTTTGATCGCTTTGATTTTAATCTATCGAAAATGTGTATTAAGAGCAGCTGTAAAGTAATCAGCCATTGGTGAAATTATAAATATACAAATTGTAAATAAATAAATAATAGTCGAATCTTGGTAAATTAGAGCTTACCCAATTTATGTTTTTCCAGACATTTTTTATTAAATTAAAATACAGTTCTTAACCATGTGTGCATTATTGACTACACTACATAGAATACAACGATATTGTTACAATGATTTCGAAAAGTCAAATTAAAGATTTTTCTCTGCAGATACAGAAAGAATATTTGAATATATGAATAGAGAAAATTTGAATAAAATAAATATTTACACTTAAGAACTACATATATGTATATCTATTCTAAGTGCAAAATATTCATATGATGGTAAATAACTGAAGAATACGTAATGCCAACAAATATTGATGTTTATTTTTGAGTTATTTTATAATACCTACTAAATTTTAATAATACCCAAAAAGATGTATTTCGTATTCGTCTTCGAACCATGCAAAAAATATAAATGCACATTGAATCCAATTATAATATTTATACATACAGGGTGACAAATGGAAAGTTGCCTAAAGTATACCTATGTCTTTTCCTCTCTAATATGTCGTAGAAGGTTGGGACCCCGTAGTTATATACTAGAGTGTTGTCATTTTCTGTTGAGATGTCATAAAGAGAGATACGTGTACTTTAAAATGAGTATCCTTACTAACGGAGAAAAATCGAATGCTTTTATTCTAGAGGTAAAAACTATACTGAAGCATATAGACGGCCTTAATATCAAGTGTGGAAGTAAAAATGTAGCCATCTTATTAACCATCTTAACATTCTTAGATGGTAAGAATTAACCAAAAATGATTTGCTTTTATCGTATGACCGCATTTATTAATAATATTTTTAATATTATTATTAATATTTATGTAAATAGCTCTACCTTGGCCGAATTTTGTCAATTTTTTTAAATCTCAATAAATATCTGTCAAAAATGTCTAATTCAACTCGAACTAATCTATATACAGGGTGTCCCAGAACTCAACGTCAAGCCGAAATCGAGCATTAGGCCAAGTCGTAACAGTTATCAGAAAAATATGAAAAAAAATCTTGGTCATGTACTTTTCAAATTATAAGGATTCAAAAATAAACTGACACCCTGTGATGATCTTTCAAGTCCTGTGACTGCAAATATTAACTTTTCGTCATTTTTTTTTCTACCGTATAACTATGAATAACCCTTCTGTCAAACACAGTTAAAAGTTAGAATATAACTGCCTCAGTTTCAAATAAAAAGTTAGATTTTTACCCAACATTGAATTCAAAATAATTACATCACCCAACTTTAACTTTAACCGACTGTAATTATTTTGCATTCAATGTTGGGTAAAAATCTAACTTTTTATTTGAAACTGAGGCAGTTATATTCTAACTTTTAACTGTGTTTGACAGAAGGGTTATTCATAGTTATACGGTAGAAAAAAAAATGACGAAAAGTTAATATTTGCAGTCACAGGACTTGAAAGATCATCACAGGGTGTCAGTTTATTTTTGAATCCTTATAATTTGAAAAGTACATGACCAAGATTTTTTTTCATATTTTTCTGATAACTGTTACGACTTGGCCTAATGCTCGATTTCGGCTTGACGTTGAGTTCTGGGACACCCTGTATATAAAAATGAGCCCCTATTTCCGTTGGTCACGCAATAACTTGAGAACGACTCTACCGATTTCATTCATTTTTTTTTTTAAAGTTTTCTAATACTTTGTATATGGTTCTTATGGAAAGAAAAGTTAAGAAAATTGCGCGTTCTCGATTTCAATGGATTTTAATGTAAATTAGTACAATTATTGTATTGAGGTCACTGATTTTGAATATTATCACAATTTACAAATCCAAGATGGTGGACCCAGTATGGCGACCAAGATTTCTCGATTTCAATGGATTTAAATGAAAATTAGTACAACGATTGTTTTGAGGTCACTGATTTTGAATATTACCAAAATTTACAAAACCAAGATGGCGGAACCAATATGGCGACCAAGATTTCTCAATTCCAACGGGTTTTAATGAAAATTAGTACAATGATTGTTTTTGGGTCACTGATTTTGAATATTATCAAAATGTCCAAATCCAAGATGGCGGATTCAACATGGTGACTAAAATATCCTGATTACAACGGATTTCAATGTAAATTATAACAATGATTATTCTTATTGAACTAATTTAGAACTTTACCAAAACTTCCAAATCCAAGATGGCGGATCGAACATGGCGATTAAAATATCTCAATTACAACGGATTTTAATGAAAATTAGTACAATGGTTATTCTGAGGCAACTAATTTAGAATATTATCGAGATTTCCAAATCTAAGATTGTGACCAACAAATTTTTCGATTATAAGGATTTTAATGGAAATTAGTACTATAATTATTCTGAGGCCACTAATTTCAATGTTATCAAAATTTCCAAATTCAAGATGGCAGATCCAACACGGCGACCAAAATGTCTCGATTTATTTAATGCCACTAATTTTAAATATTATCAAGATTTGGATATTCAAGATGGCGGATCCATAAAGGGGTTTTGGGGTTGAATCAATTTCTAGGATATAACAAACTAGAACATTTGAGAAGTCTTTAATTAGTAAGTATTTACCCAAACTTCGGATGAAACCGGGTAATTTTTCAATATTTGTGAAGTGTAAAACGGTTTACTTAATATTAAACAACGTGTAAGTTTGTTCAGTAAATTAAATAGACATATGAAACGGAAACACTGTTTTCTTATATTAATTATTTGTAGAAACATGCGAAAAGAAAGAACACGATCAAATATTGGTCGACGCACAGGGCATAATGAAAATGTACCGGAAAGGACAGTACAATGTCTGCTGGGTCAGCTAGTTTCAAATAAAAATGACATCTTTACTGAATTTATACGTATGTTTATTTTTATTTCCCCTGCACTCATTTTAAAATTATGAATTATTAGTTTAGGCAACTTTCCATTTGTCACCCTGTATTATATAATTTAAGCAAGGCGTATTTTTTTTCTCTATAAAACCTTAGTCAATTTGCAAAAAATTATTATAGAAAACATGATAAATTAATTTAGAAAAACATAGATATTACCATAAAGTTTAGTAAAATATTGTTTCGCGTTAAAAATAAATTCAAAAATTGATTTGATTTTTGGACCTTTATCAGTGGGCGGCACTATATTTTGGATCTTTAAAAGAAAATTTTAAATAAATTCGAACCAAACTAACTATTGACTTATGATCAAAAATAAAGAAAGAGGCTTTAAAAGACCGAATCGATGAGTCTTTAGCTTTTTCTTAACAACAAGAAATAACTATTTTGCGCAGTTTGGTTTATCGTGTTTTTTTTTTTTCTTTAAACAATTCGAATATTAATGAATTATAGTTTAGCATGTAGGTATACAAATTATCTACTTTGAACTTTTCTTGGCTAAATTATGTAACTAAGTGTCAGAAACTTTTTCTTTCTCAGCTACTTCAAACCTTTGCTGTAATTTGTCATCTCAAACATTTCAAAAACAATTATAAGTGGAAAAGTTTTCTGGGTTCTGTAGAATATATCCATTGCCTATTAAGCTGTGGCGCAGCCACGTAGTTACCCTTGAGGAGGAAAGTAAAGCTCCGCCTATTTCTATCAAATAATGTGTAAAACGTTGGGAAAACTTCAGATAAAATCCAACCTCTCAGTTTGCACATTTGCCAGACATTTAGAAGGAATTGTTGTTTAGAAGAAAACAATTTCTTAAGATGGTATGGCTGGTTTAAAAGGTGAAAAGGTTAGGGCACTTATATAATTATTCATGATCGCATCCAGGGTTTCTGCCACCCAACTTTTCGAGGACCGGCAGTTTAATTATTTATAAAATCTTTGAATAAAATCCGAAGGTCCGGACGATGTCCAGTCTCGTACAAGTTGCCCACGAATATTTTCCCCGATAGTTACAAATTTCCTGGCCATATCTTCTTTTTGGTGCTGCAAACCCTAGAAAAACCACGAACACAGTTTCAACGCCCACTAGCCATGTTATGGCCCGTGACCAACTTCAGAATACTTCGTACATTTTACATGTTTTTACCTTGCCACCCTGCGCATACCAGCGGATGTTCTGCCCACCTTGATGGATTTTCTGCAATAGATTCTTACCTTGCCCAGACAGGTTTAGGAAAGTCTCATGTCCGGACGATAGAACGATTTCCAAGGATTTTGGAAGTCAGACAAAAGATATCGTGGTCCAGATGGTAGTCTTTTTGCTCGCACTAATGACAAGACATACGTTTTATTGTAGCTTAGCTTGGTAGTAACGCAGGTGTATCGATTTCTGGGAAGTTTCCTAAGAACTGTGGGCTTATTTTATCACTTTAGATTGCTCGTCCGTATATTTCTAAGTATGCCCGTAGATTGTAGACACGAGATATATGTACGTAAGGAAAACTTTCTGCTTGGAAAGTTATTTGTGGATTGCTTCAAATTTTTACGCTTAAAAAAAACTTAATCTGCCAAAGCAGCAAAGATATTTTCAAGATTTCAGGAGCGGTGGAACGTACAAATTCCGAGGAGAGATTGTGGCAAAGCTATCAACATCAGGTACACCCAGTTGAAATTAAACTTTCCGGTGAAATAAGGGAGATTACGGCTCTGTGCGTTCAAGCGAACTACAGAAATGTGAAATTTGGCATTTCCTACTCGAAACAGCAAGCGCCAAATAGAAAATTGCAAAAACAAAATTTCTTATTTAGAAAAGGTTCTTGGTATGTATAATGTATTGTGTATACACCTGCATTGACTCCAAAATTAAGACTTTCCCTAATACATTTTTGAAAATATCAAGAGCTATTTATGATGTGCGAACAGATTTCTTCATTTTAAATTTGTTATATTTACAATTATATTTTGAATATATAATTTTTACTTCGGAGATAATTATCGGTACTGCATTACCTTAGAAATGAAAACTGTTTATTATATTATAAGGTTAATAAAGAGGCAGTTGAGAATTATGCTTCCATATCTGGTAATTAATTACCACTTCGTAACTCTAAAGAAATTATGCATCTGCGAACAAATTAACCGCATTCGGCTGACAGGGAACAAATATCATATTTCTTCGATGTATATTTTTTTAATATATTCTATAATTAATTACAAAATACACTATCAAAATTGCTGTTTTTTTTATTTTATTTATTTATTTTTCCGAATTATTACTTTATTTTTTATTTCCGTGTTGTCGTAGTTTCTAATGTAAAATATCCAGGAAACAGTTTCACGCCAAACATCTTTTAAGGATAAAATTCTTCAAGAAAATCTGTACCAATCATTTCTTAAATGACATCCAGAAATAACCATACGAACTCTACATATCTCTGGCAAAATATTGTTTCAACAGATCCGAATATACCTTCAGACCTAAAAGAAGACCTTATTATTTCTTTGTTTTCAAGTCTCCATTTGAAGTCTGTGCAACGGATCGAGGAAAAAACTTAAAAGAAACAAACGAAAAGTTCCGCAATATTTAAAAAATGACCTTTATCTTTGGTCACACAGCAAAAAAAAAGTAACTGATAAATGAATAGAGAAAACAAAGATACAGTACGAATCATTGATTAATTATTGATAAGTATATCGTCAATTATAAATAATAGATTTTAAAATCTCAAAATGGGGTGGGGCACCTGTTGGTTTCTTTTTAATTACATTTTATTTTGACACAGACAATTCTTTCGCAATAAAAAAAGTTAACAGAAACACAGTATCATATTTCCGCGGTACAAAATGAATATTTTTATACTTAAACAATGTTTTGAAATATTGAAAGTTCATTTCCAAATTGAGTCCTATGTTACCGAACAGTGCGATTTTTGAAAATAAATCGTGGAAAATAAACTGCGTCTGCTGTAAGCAAGTTTGTGAAGAAAGTTCGTAATATTGGCATGCTAATGCTCAGCCAAGAATATAGCTGCTGTTTCCGAAAGTACAGTCTACATCTAAACCCGAGGTCATCAACTCTCCACAGATCTCTAAGGTTGTAGCCTGAAGAGAATTCTGCATAAAGTCCTCAGATTATTCCTTTACAAGGTTCAACTGACTCAGGAATTAGATTTGGACGAACTCTGTTACCACCAGGATAGCGCTACATGCCCAACAAGCCGTGCAACAATTGATCTTTTGTACACTAAGTTCAATAATCGTGTAATCAGAAGTTTTTGGAATGTGTCATGGCCACCGCGTAGCTGCGATTTGACGCCGTTGAACTTTTCTTCTTTGGGTTGCTGTTTAAGATCAATATTATTATATCTAGATACAATTCAGTTATTTAAGCGCAATATTGATCTACTAGAGTTATAATGTTTATTTTACCACAATCTAGTTTACTTATTTCCAAGCGCCAATTCTTCGCATACACTGGGAATTTCTAGGTCCCTAGAGCATCTTGGCTCTTTTAAAAAATCGTTATTACTACATTTAATTAGTTAAAAATATAAACCGACTTTTTTCTTCCTTTTACTGCGCATTGAAAGCTTAAGTTTTGTAGCTTATAATAGTTATTATAGTAAATTTAATTGTACATATGGAATGCATATAAGATTATATTATTTGGGAATTATACGAAAAAACCGGAAAGGCACGGGCAGGCCTATGACCTGCGACCTTTGAATTGCCGCTTGAATGGTCTAACCAACTTAGCTGCCTGTAGGCCGTTTTCGAATTCACATGCCCTTGCACTAAAATCTATTTTTCTCACTAAAAGTTCTCCTAAAACTCCGAATAGTGCGTAGTGCGATCGAAAATACACGTAGTTTGCTTTGCAATTGCACTATTTTATCTGTCGAATTTGAAGTGTTCTCCAAAGTACACTAAAACTGGTTAGGGAATAGTGCAAGTGCATGGGAATTCGAAAACGGCCTTAGTGTCTAACATGAACTATGCCATGTGATAATAAGTAATTGAACTGAATTGAATTAAAATAAACAGTAAATTTTTGGCGAATTCTCTATCCCCCAAGGTGGTGTTACATTTTAAAGGTACCCCTAGTAATTTTGCTCTAGACACTCTCAAGAAATTTAAGCTAATCGTTCATTTTAATTAAATGGTTTATCGGTTTGCTTAGTGGGTACATTGCGTTTCGTTAAAGTGCTCCACTGATATCCTCAGAACGGCACAGCGCTACGACGAAAATGAACCGAGACAGTGATTTGCGAATTCCAACAATGTCGCAGATCGTGCAGGAAGCAGGAACCATTAGCCTCACATCAAGCGCAGAACGCGTCGCTACCCGATATACAATTTTAATTTGATGGAAATTGTTAATGTAGTGTGATGAAACCCACTCGTTAAATAGTTAATGCACTTCAAATTACATGAAAGAATGCGAGCGAGGAGCATAAAGGCCAGGAGGGCAGGCCAGGCAATGCCGCTCGATAAATGATACAGCGCCGAACAGGCAGAGCGCATGGCAGCAGCCCCTTGACCTGGAAAACTGAGTTAAGTTAAAGTTTTTAATTAAATTCGCCGATCTGTGAAAAATACTTAAGAAAATTGAATTTACCCGGATCGAGGGCGAGACGGGACTGTATTGATTGCGAACAATGGATAAGCGTCTCCTAGCAGTGATGAACCGGCAGCTTGAGAAATGGCTGCAACTGCATGTGCAACCGAGACATTGTTGCAATCGCAGTCTCGTAGGGGCGGGGTTAGTCGATGCTGAATAGTGACTAATAAGCCGGGCTATACGGGTTTAATCGGTTCAATGTGCTATATATATTCTTTTTAAATGTATACGCTCGAGTGGAGTAAAATCACCCGTAAATTTCGAAAGAGGGCATCTCATTACGTATTCCACACGCGACCGAATTCGCGGCGAGATACAAAGTTTTCGAATTTATCAGCTTTTTTTAGCTTTATAGCTTCGCATTACTTTAGCCCCACCAACCAAATTATTAACTAAAGCCCCAAGTTGACAAACCAATGATTGGGAAAAAAGGGACCGGGTAATAAAATTTTATAAAGTGGCATGAAAAACGCACGCATGAATGCACTGCAACTGGGCCAGTGCAACTGTTGGAACCGTAAATAAGCGCAGGAGCTCGGGTTCGGGTCCAGACCGCTTTTTTCTTCTTGGTAACGTATGCAAACTGCTGATGGTTGCAGGGTTCCACAAATATTCGAATTAATTTTATAGTGCAGTTATTCCCATATTATTACCATTATGTTAGGAATTGACGAAACTTGAACTATTCATGTATAAAGGACTGTTCATTCGAATATGCGAGAAGGGATATTTTTTTCTACAAGCCGCGGGTGTGTTTCGCCAATTCCTAGAAAACAGCGTTCTAATAGTCACATATGGTTTAAAAAAAAAATTAAATTAAGTTAAAAAAATGTAGAGGAAATAATAGTAATAATATAATAATAATAAAATTTATTCAACCGATTAGAACAAAGGCCTAACCTTATTAACTCGTTCGCTACCACGGACTCCCGGAAAAAACCGCCACCACAGCCCAAGACTTTTTCATGATTACATGAAACCAATTGGAATAAACTTAACGTATGTGTATTTAGAACAATCTAAAAAAAAAACAAAATAAACATTCTCTCAAACTGACACAAATATGTGATGCTGGGCTATCGATAAAAACTTAATAGCATTGCTCAATACACAACATGTTTAAACACGCCTTAGTAAGTTGACCAGAAACCTCTGTCACACATATGTGACGCCGGGCTGTGGTAAGAAACTGCTGTGTCACATATGTGTGACGATTGTTAGCGAACGGGTTAAAGAGATTTCATAAAGAATAATGTTAAAATTTTGTGATCAACTAATCTAATATATAAATGCACCGGCATGGTACTTTATTATGGTACCACATGACAAGTACTTATTACTTATAATTATTATCAACTAATGTATACCTATATTACTTATAATTATTATCAACTAATGTATATTTACTTAATTTTATATACCACTTTCATAATATCTAAATTTTAAGTTTACAATATGCTTATCTTGTAAGTATATAGGCCCTACCTCTCTCTTGCAGGATATTTTGTATCCTCTTTAAGGGGGTTCTCACTGCATATGCTAACATAAATAAAGAAATAAACTAATATAATATATAATTACCAAGTTATAAGATATGTTGATTGAACTGAAAAATAACTAATTAATTATGTACTCAGATTTTGTAGCTAGATTTGGAAATATCAAATTTTTTCTCATTAGAATATTCCCTACTCTCATAAATTACAAAAGATTAACAACGTCACGAAGCTAGGACTTTTGTTATAGAGGATTTTATTTTCGTAAATTAAGATGTTGTTCTAAAGATATACACTACACGGTATGCTAGTATTAAAAGTTGAAATATGATCATATTCACGGAGTCTATAAACAACGAATGGACGCGATGAATTTTTTTTTTCGAGTACCAAGAAGGTTGCAGCATCCATGCTGGCGTAAATGCAATCAAAAAAATTTATAAGACACATGACATGTAATTATTTATCACAATTCCCAAACGCTTTACTTTTATTGATAACCTAACTTCAGTACCACCAATGTTAACAGAAGAAAGCCCAGTAATATCAATTTTGCTCTTACCCAAATTTATCACAATTCCCAAACGCTTTACTTTTATTGATAACCTAACTTCAGTACCACCAATGTTAACAGAAGAAAGCGCAGTAATATCAATTTTGCTCTTACCCAAATGAACTGGTTGTGTTTTAGGGGGTTTGATTACGGTCACCTCTCCGATTCAATGAAACTTTGTAGGCAGATTCGCCTAGGCTCAAAACGAACAAATATGCAAAGAAATTTTGTCGGAAAGCTGTACTTTGAATTTCCCGAAGAAAATTGAACAAGAAATTTCTGCATTTATTTATTTATTTATTTATCACAGCTTCATCAAAATACTGATTACTAAAAAAGAAAAACATTATGATACATAAAAATGATAATAATAATATAAATAACAACAATAAATTATGTAAAATAATCTAACGGAGCCGACTTTTCAGTTGCAACCTGTTTAAGTTGAAATCTGTAACAGAATAGTGGTCGTTATAGGAGCGAGACAAAGACGATATGGGTTCATTCAAGCCATAATTGGTCCGATGACTTTTTATATAAAGAAAGTCCCTATGCCTCAACGAACGTTTAGGAACAGAAATATTAAAAAAAGGCCAGTAATTCAGGAGAGTTAACAGCTCCTTGCAAGCAATCAAAAACGAATACAGTTTTGGAGGTTTGACGTCTATATTCCAATGACTCTAGGGAAATGAGTTTTAACCTATCACTGTATGGAAGCAGGTGGATATTATTAGTGCAAGGAAGCCCACGAAGGGCGAAGCGTAGAAAGCGCCGTTGAACAGCCTCAATCCGCTGAATGTGGTTTTGATAAAATGGTGACCACACTGGACTGGCGTATTCGAGGATAGTTCGAACAAAAGTGCAATACAGAAGTCTAGAAATATAAGGGTCATCAAACTCCTTGGACCACCTTTTGATGAAACCTAGGGTTGCGTTTGCTTTATTAATAATATTGTCAATATGGTCTTCAAAAGAAAATCGCGAGTTTATTACGATACCCAAATCTCTCACTTTGTCGAGTCTCGAAAGGGAGTGCCCGTTGATCACAAAGTCAAAGCACAACGGATTCTGTTTGCGGGAAAAAGACATACAGGTGCATTTACTGACATTTAAAGGAAGATGGTTTATAGAGCACCATTTCTGAAATAGATCCAGATCACAGTTCAAGAGATGAGAGCCATGGTCAGAATTGATTACGCGAAAAATTTTCGCATCGTCAGCATAGCAGGGAATTTTTGAGTGAACGGGAATGAGAGATACATCGTTGATGTATATAATAAATAAAAGAGGGCCAAGGTGGCTGCCCTGTGGGACACCAGAAAGGAGATGTAATTGGATATGTCGCATTTATTGCCCTTTTTATGGAGTGGCAATATGATAGACGTTTTCCATGACTGCGGAAGACACCAGAACGAAGAGATAAATTAAATAAATAACAGAGAACAGGGGAAACGACAGAACTACATCTTTTTAGAAAACAAGACGGTATGCCATCAGGACCAGACGAGAAATTATCTACTAATTTAGCAATATGTTCAAGAACAATATTGTCAATAATGATAAGGTCATTAGAATGGAGGGAAGTCGGCGGAAGCTTCGTCAAGTGAAGAAAATCGTCAGGGTTAATATCACAGGCAATATCATAGAAAGCGGTTCTGAAGAAATCCGCGAAGAGATTGGAAATAATCTTAGAATCACTGCTTTTGTTAGAACCATAAAATAGTGAGGCAGGGAATCCATCAGAGCGTTTTTTTGAGTTAACAAACCTCCAAAATTGCTTCGGATCATCACGAAGAGAAGATTTCATACTATCAATATAAACTATATAAGATGCATTAGCCGCCACGATAAATTGGTTACGAATTTCGGAATAAGTAAAAAAATCAAGCTCATTCCGAGAGACACAATATTTCTTTCACGCTTTACTCTTTCTATTTTTCAAAAGCTTAACAGTGCTATTAAGCCAAGGCTGCCAGCTTGTAGAACTATTTGTTCTTTTTACAGGTACGTAAAACGAAAAACACAGAGAAATAATATTGTAAAATGAACAAACCGCCTCGTCAATGTCATGCGCCCCCAAAACGCTTGTCCAATCATAATCAGAAAGACAGGTGTTCATCTTAGAAAAGTCAGCTTTACGAAAATTGTAACAGTGATTAGAATAATCAGTAGAAGCTACGGACTCAGGGTCGAAAGGGAAAACAACACATAACGCGGGATGATGGCTCGATTCAGGCAATATTGGAGAAGAACAGCGTCTAACAACTGTGCCTGAAGGATCCGATGAGGAAATCAAGTCGAGATACCTCCCATTATCATTCAATACCCTATTGCACTGTGACAGTCCATTTGATGTAATGCTGTCTAGAAATGATGAAGCAAATGATGAACCGGGTAACACATGTGGTAATAAAACATCGTCCTCGGTTCGGTCCAGTTGAAGTCAAGCAGAATTTCGTCGGAAATGGATGTTTTTTCGGAGAGATCGTCCAAAAAAGCCACAAGCCGATTGTATATCTCCGGAACTGACTTAGGTGGAATATATGTTGTAACAATAAAGATGTTCTTAGTTGAGAGACGTAGAGCAACACATAACAGTTCCAAGTCGGAGAAGCACGTAGAGTTTACCAGCTCACAAGGTATCCCACGGCGGACAGCACACAGGACCCCACCACCAACAGGGGCGTTAAGGGCAGAATAGCGGTCGCGTCGAAAAACGATGTAGTCAGAATTAAAAAGTTCAGCGTCCTCAATTCCTCCACAAAGCCAAGTTTCCGTTAAACAGACCACGTCAAAACAGTTTGTGCTCGAGCCAATAAAGAGGCTGGTCGTCTTTGAACGTAATCCAGTTATATTGGCGTAGTAGAGGGAGATATCACAGATACGTTTTTTGCGCTAGACAAAGGCCTAGGTTGTTCCTTAGGTATAAATTCGCGAACGATGGCGCCAGCAGGCCAGATATCCGAGGACACTATGTCATCAAATAAAAATTCAGGAGCAAAAATTTTAAATGATGCCGTAAAAGAACGATTATTATTATCTCCTCTCCTGCAGGAGATAGAGTCCCGTGTAACTCCCATGCGCGCAGAAACAAGCTGAGTAATCTTGGACTCAGTGGTCTCGGGATGAATCCTGGACACAAAAATTGTTTTGGGACGCTTACCAGGCCTCAGCGATGTAACTACGAGTTATTGAGAATCCAAAACTGCAGCCTGCGTCGAAGGTTGTTGATCAATGGATATTTGTACAACCGAAACTGAAGATTGGCGCTTTCTACGGGGTACACGCCTGCGATGATGTTCTGACCGAGATGTCGCAGGCAAGGAAGCAATTACACCATTCGACATCTCATCGTGCTGAGGAGAAGGAGATGCTGAAATTTCCCCTTCCACGCCGGAAACAACGGGCGGCTCGGCGATTGTGCAAGCAGGGAAAGTGGCAGGTCCGCTAACATCGACTACTGCGACAGAGGAATTGCATAACGAAAGGGACCCAATGTCCGCAGCGATAGAACCAATCCGCTACGAGTTAGCAGAAACTGCAGCAGAAAAAGAACCAAGGTCATTCTTTACCTGTCGAACGCTGCGTCGAATGTCCTCAACGACTGGCATAACAGTGGCCGGTAAGTCCGAATTTGAAGCAGCAAAAGGATGTCTTCAATTGACGATGATACCTGACCTTGGAGGAGAGCTCGAGTGTTTTGCTGTGAAGAATCTCGAAATTAGATTCAGCTGCAGTGACAGTGGTTAGAATTTTCTCCACTTTATCGTTAAGTGACGTCAGATCCTCAAAAATAGCCTGCAGGTTACCCCAGTTTGAGACGATCGACTGAAGTTTGTTGCCCAAAAGATGCTGCTCGTTAAAGATGGAATCCGTAATTGTAGCCATCATTTTCAGGACATGACACGGCTTGATCGCGGAGCATTCTTCGCAAGTAAAGTGTTTAGGAGCAGTAGAAGACCTTGTAATACGCGTAACACATGAGGCATGAACAGATTTCTTGCAAATGCCATCGCACTCAATCAGTTGACCCGAGAGCTTGCCGTTGCATATTTTACAAGCCATCTTGTCAAGAATTCAAAATCAAGACGAAAAATAACACGACGGCACGAGAAATAAATAAAAGTCAATTAAAAATAAATAAATAACAAACAAAATAAATAAATAACACACGTAAAAGTCAGAGAAAAATGTGTCGATCGATGATCATGAAATTCAGGACAACCACACTTCTAAAAACTTCTGGGCATAAATATCGGTCGCCACTGTCAAATGGTCACAAGGCATGCATACCTTGAGGCGCAAAGTAGAAAAAGCGCAGCACCGGAGACAACAACCAAAAGTCAAGAAATGTCCAATGAATATGACCACCACTGCCGATATAGCTGGATCAATTGTAAGAAGCGGTATATACTAACCGCTGGGCGACACAAGATTGCACACAAACCCGAAAGAAATTAAATTAATAAAATAGGCACAAACTCACAAATGATCAAATGAAACAAACAAGCAAGCAAATATATGTATATAACGAAAGAGTATATCACAGTCGCACGCAAAGTATATCACAGGCGATGAAGGTATCACAGCTTTGAAAGCGATAATCACAGTCAGGGCAATGCAAGAACAAGTCAGCAAAACAGATTACAGGCCAAAAACACCGATTTGGCTAATTTCAGTTAATACACAAGACCAGAGATTAAAAATAGTCGCAACTCAGACTCATTGAAACTAATTGGCCAGCACTTGCACCACAAACCGCAGGCAGAATTCGCACAAAATTCAAATCAATCAAGAGTCAACGGAAAGCTGTGTTACCGCGTCGACAGCCGTGTCAAGTCATATAGCCGCAATTCCTCCAGAAGTCCGCACTAAACGACACTTTTACACATTTTTGTACTCTCCGCAGGAACAAAGGACTTTAAAAGCCCCTGAAAATATAAAAATTTTCATTATTATTTTCATACTTACCTGGATCTCTGCAACGACGATGACATTTTTGTTGAGCTGTCATCTTTTCGGAACTATATTCTTTTTGGAACTCAGATTTCGCTTCCTCTCTAATCTTCATGGGTACGTTCAAAAATTACAGAATTTGAAGAAAGAGACGATCATGGTGGCAGAGAGATACAATTGACATCATCAGTATACATAACAATATTTCACTTCAAGGTAAGAGTCGTAAGATCGTCAATATCCAAAGTATATAGCAGAGAACCCAATATAGACCCCTGTGGAACCCCCAAAGTTAGCTCAGCAAGTTGGAAGAGTTAATAACGTTCAGATAAATAATTGTCAATGAAAGAGATCGCAGACGAAGGAAAACAAAAACAACTTTTCAATTTATGTATGTATGTAAACCTGTACTCACCGAATCAATGTTTGTGCTTATTATTATTCTTAAAATTGTTAAAATGGTATACATACCATTTATTAAAAAGATAATGTTAAAATACGCTCTTTTTCCAATCATTTTCCACATTAGTTTAAGTAATTTCATAACATGTACTACTATATATTTTCTCGTTGGCAGTTGAAGGAATTAAATGATGTTCCGATTTAAATTAATTGAATACTTCAATTCAATAAGGATAAAAATAATGCGGGAACTTTGTTTTCCGGAAATAGAAATATTCTTTCACTCTTTTTTTCGGATTGTCTTCAATCTAATCTGTTTGTTTCAATAAAAATATAAATTTAACAGCCACTGCATAAATCTCCTCAAACCATTATAAAAAATTACCCTCAATCGCAAAAATCGACCTTTAAATTTCCTACAATACGCCTGCATTTAAAGCAAAGTAACGTAAACTTCAAAATAGAAGTCATAAATTTTGCAGCATTACGAAAACTCTGATGAATGTCTCTCGTATGTCTGTTTTAGGAAGTCCTGATTTAGCGGTTCATTTCACGCATTTTGTGCCAAGAGGGTGATTTGCACTCAATTTAAAATTTAATTTGTCTTCTTTTTTTGGAGATCAAAGGATGGATAATATTTATTACTTCATTAACGTAAATAAGCCCCCATTAATTTGGTGGAGTTAACAAAGGACACTTTTGCGCTTTTGTGTTTGCATGTGAAAAATTTGAATATTGATAACAGCTATAAATATTATCAAAATGAATTTGTAAAAAGGGAAATGTACATATGCTACAAATTACACAATTAAATTGCATACGCTAAAGCTAATTAACATGATGATGCTAGCAGCATTACAAGCAGGATTTGTAAAAATAATAGCTTAATTTGATCCAGGAGTAAATTCCAAACAGAATATTTAACCTATATATAGCACTTAGCATAGGGACAAAATATATCTAGTGCTTTGCTGAATGTAAACTATTTATATTAAGGAGAGAATTTGTATATTAAATAAAATTTTGTTTTGAATTAGTTTAGTTAAAGGGTTCTGAATTAGAGAACTCAGCAAATTCTCAGTTTTAATACCGAGTTGGTATAGTTAAGCTTGGGGCAATGTTTGGTATTGTTTGACTCTACTATGGGTTTTATGACATTTTTAGTCAACTAGACAAAGGTTTCCGATTTCAGTGGTAATTATTACGGCGAATTCAGAATTCCAGTTATCAAAATTCAATGCAATGTTTATAAAAGTACACGCTACAAAAGGGTCTTGAAAACTCTCAGTGGTTTAGCTAGCAAAAAGGTTTATCAAATAAATAAATGAAAGAGGTCTTCGAGGGGGTACAGTCATTCATAGTAAAAGTAAAAAAAAAAATGTCTATTATTTTATTAATACTATTTAATTTCGCACATACACTTCTTTTAATCAAGCTCACATTTAGAATCGGACACGCATGTTTTCTTACCGAAAAACCGATTTATTGGCTGGCAACTTAAGCAAAATACCGTAAAAAAAATATAAATTATAATCATAAATTTAATTCGGAGAACCAGACACTTAATGAAATATGAATTTGAACTCAACTTCTGTTTCGTATAAACACATGGTTCAAAAAGAGAACGGTGGCTGCACATCGGCCGTACCACGGCCACACGGTTTCTAAATGGCACTGCAAGCGGTTCAAAGTGTTTTTGAAAAAAATAAAACGGCCGCACGGAGTATAAATAATTTGTGGAAATTTTAACGGCCGCAAGGACTAGAAATATTTTGTGAAAGATATTAATTATAAGGGCCGAACTTAAGTACAAAAGACAACGGCAGCAACCGAGGTACCACGGCCGAACTAATTTATATGTATATAGAAATATATTTGTAAATTTGTTCAACCGACAACCGTCGAGGTTCGGCCACGGTACGGCCAAGAATGCAGTCGTGGTAAGTGCCGGAGCTAAGGCCTTATATGTACACTCTGGGGAAATTTTACTAGATAAATCAACAGTGTTCAGTTTCCCTAGATTTCTAGTATTCCTCACTAAAAAATAAGCTACTTCAACTGGGTTTCTTCCAAAATCACTTAATATTCTAGAGAAATCATAATTTTCGCTAGATATTATAATCTAGCGAAAAAGGTTTGAGATCTATTGACAACATCGAAATTCCACTATACCTAATTGCATTTTTATTCGTTTTAGATTGTAGCTAATAAGTTCAGCGTATACCATCCTCGGTATAAACCTTGTCAATTCACGTTTATCTTTTGTAAAGAGTGCAGTGCTTTCTCTGCCCTATATATTACTATAATCTCACAAAAATCGGTACGAGAGGATTTTTGAGGTCAGTGATTTCAATCTGGCGGCCTTTCAATGTTAATTATTTATTAAAATCTTACAAATATGAATAGCATTAAAATGGAAGCTTACGTATCCTAAATTTAATTAATTTATCACACACGTTTGAAGGGGCGATAATCCGAGTAATATAAATCCAATAATAGGATATTATAGACAATCTGTTTTATTTTCGCGTCGCCTTAAAACGTGTATTAGTAAAATTTTAAGATATAAACTACTAATTCACTGTAAATCTAAATGTTTTAATTCAAAACATGTTAGCATTTTATTTTAAAACAATTATACTGTTTTGAATAAAAACAGCATAAGCGTTTGTTTTTACTTATTTTAGGCATTGCAATATTTTACTATAAATTTTTGTCCCTTCGTCGACTAGCCTAACCCCTAAGATGTCTTAAATTAAAATACCTCAAACGTTTTAATATTTAAAACGCTCAAAAATGGTTTTAAAATTGAGCACATCAATTTAAGGTGACCTTTACTTTCAAAATCGGGAAAAAACACACTTTTTAAAAATTTTTTTTTAAAATACTATTATACATATTTATGATTCTGAAACCTTTTGTACATTATTGGTAAGATTATGAAAATTATAAAAATAATTTTTAAATGGAACTTTAGTTTATTTTAATGCCTGTACATGGCGTCATCCAAAATGCACTTTTAAAACGGCCCAATTTCTCTAGGACTTCCTGTAACAGATAGAGTAAAAATCTTTAGTGGATTGTTTTCATAAGACACAAAACTAGTACCTAAACCTAAAAACCCTTTTATTTTTAATAACTATATCATTTTATACACATTTTGCCAAAAAAGTTAAAAAACGACTACAAGTTAGGGGTAAACTAACCTCCACATAAAAAAGTGGGGGGTGAAATAATATTTTTAAAGGTTTAGTTACTAGTATATTTGATAACGAATCGAATGGCGTTTGGTTTGGTAAAATCGGTTGAATAGTTTTTGAGATACAGATGCGGCCATTTTCAAAAATGTGATTTCGAGAAAAACGCGTTTAAAGTATTTGCTATATAATTTTTGCATATAAAATGCGTAGAGGTAGCGTTACAAATATACGTATAACTTTTTTTCTTTTACGAATTTCTTAAAACGATTTTAAGAGAGTGTTTGTGTGATGTTAAGAAGCATTTTTGTGAAAAAAAAAAAATTGATATTTTTTCGATTTTGAAAGTAAAGGTCCCCTTAAATACTAAAACGTTTTAAAATGTTTAGTCGTTTTAAATTAAAACACTAGAATTTGCAGTGTCTAAAAGATATACTACATTTCCAGCAAAAAAATTTCAAGTCTAGATGTTCTAGTAAAGGTTTTAGAAACCCAGTCGATTTGGACGTAAATCTAGTTAAAACAAGCTAGTAGAATTCTGGATTTTATATTCTATCCAGTGAATTTTTATATTATATCCAGTGAATTTATATATAAATCTAGTTAAGAAAAATTGACCGGATTTCTATGGCCTTTACTTCAAATTGTACAATAGTGAATTCTATTTAAAACAAAGACTATAGAATTCAATCGTTCAAACTTTGAGTTTTAGTTAATTTAGATATAAATCTAGTTAAATAATATAGAATTCTAGTATTTATATTTTCACTGGAAATAATAGGGAGTCAACTCTGATTGTAATTTTTCCAGAATTTAGCTGATCAACTTTTTGTGTGTACTAGTCCCAATTTTTATATGCTGATATTTTTGAGTGCGACTATCGCGCGATCTTGTTTCGGCCGAATTTTTCCAAAAAACAAACCCCTTGCGGTCGAATAAAACACTCAAAGGGAATTATAGAAATGTTTACTCAGTCACCTACTTATGAATTTGCGGAAGCACAAATAACCCAGAAAAGGAAAGAATCTTCGAAAATAGAATTCATACAGAGTTAAAATAGTAAAAAGCGGCCAAGTGCGAGTCGGACTCGCCCATGAAGGGTTCCGTAGCAGCAAGTAACATAATATAAAAGTTCTTGATATTATTAGAAAATAATGGTTCACGGTTATGTTTATGAAATTAAATGTTTTTTTTTTTTATATTTGAGTTGATTGAATGAAAGGTAAATTGCGGTTTACGATTTATGACGTATTAAAAAAAAAACTACGCACTAGATCTCGTTAAAACCAATTATCGGTGGTTTGCATGGTAATGTACATCATATATTTTTTTTTGTTTTATCATTATCTTATTTTAGAAGTTACAGGGGGGGGGGGGACACACATTTTACCACTTTGGAAGTGTCTCTCGTGCAAACTATTCAGTTTAGAAAAAAATGATATTAGAAACCTCAATATCATTTTTGAAGACCTATCCATAGATACCCCTGTAGTGAATATTTTCACCACTTTTGTAGGATTCTTCCGATAAAACTTTTCTACTTTTTTGTTATTTAGATTTTTTATCTTTTAACACCTTTTTTATTATTAAAGAATATAATTTAATTAAAACCGTCGTTGTTATTTTATTTAATATATATTTTAATTTATTTTCTATTTTAAAACAAACTTTTATTATTAGTTGTTACTCGGATAAAAGTCATGGAAGAATTTTTGTACAAAGAAAAATTATTAAAAAATTACAAAAGCTACTTCAACTACACTAACTAGATTTATGTAAAATAAAATCACTACAGTTACAATTTTCAAAGTTTATCTACTTTTACTTTTACCTCATATTTCCATTCTTTATTTAAACTTAAAATCAAATATACAAACCGAATTTATTAAAACTTTCTATATCGACGAAAACAATCACCACATGTCAATTAAAATAAAGTTTTTATGTGGAGATTATTGAATCTTTAATTGAGCTTTTTAAAATCTCAGACAACCACCATACCCCACACGTATGGGTTTGATGAAAAAAAATTTTTGGGTTTCAGTTCTAAGTATGGGGAACCCCCAAAATTTATTATTACTTTTTTTTTTTTTGTGAAAATCTTAATGCGGTTCACAGAATCCATCTACTTACCAAGTTTCAACAGTATAGTTCTTATAGTTTCGGAAAAAGTGGCTGTGACATACGGACGGACAGACAGACAGAGAGACATGACGAATCCATAAGGGTTCCGTTTTTTGCCATTTGGCTACGGAACCCTAAAAATGGTTGAAGTAGACGCTATTATTGGGAAGTTAACAAACTCAAATATTGTAAACATAATCTTGAAAAAGCTATCTCCAGGGCTATCCGCAATTCTTTCAATATGAATGTTACCTTATTGATTCATTGTAATCGCTAAAAATAGTATGTTCACTTAAAAAACCGGTGAAGTGCCAGTTTAACTCGCGCGCACAGGATCCCGTACCATATTTTCTAGAATTTTTAGAAGTCGTTATAATATAAAAAGACGAATTTTTAAAAGAATACTAGCTGGCCCGGCAGACGTTGTACTGCCCTTTCCGGTACATTTTCATTATGCTCTGTGCGTCGACCAATATTTGATCGTGTTCTTTCTTTTCGCATGTTTCTACAAATAATACCATTAATATAAGAAAACAGTGTTTCCGTTTCATATCCCTAATTAATTTATAGAACAAACTTATACGTTGTTTAATATTAAGTAAACCGTTTTACACTTCACAAATATTGGAAAATTACCCGGTTTCATCCGACGTCGGGTAAATACTTACTAATTAAAGACTTCTCAAATGTTCTAGTTTGTTATATCCTAGAAATTGATTCAACCCGAAAACTCCTTCATGGATCCGCCATCTTGAATATCCAAATCTTGATAATATTTAAAATTAGTGGCATTAACACAATTATTGTACCAAATTTCATTAAAACCCGTTGAAATCGAGAAATTTTTTTTATATATATTGGGTCCGCCATTTTGGACCTAGAAACTTTGATAATTCGATAATGATCAAAATTAGTCGCACCAAAAAAATCGTACTAATTTTCATGAAGTCGAGAAATTTGCATCACCATTTTGGATCCACCATCCTAAATTTGGAAATTTTGATAACATTCAAATTAGTGGCCCCAGAATAATTGTAGTACTAATTTCCATTAAAATCCGTTAAAATCGAGAAATTGTTGGTCACAATCTTGGATTTGGAAATCTCGATATTCTAAATTAGTTGCCTCAGAATAACCATTGTACTAATTTTCATTAAAATCCGTTATAATTGAGACATTTTAATCGCCATGTTGGATCTGCCATCTTGGATTTGGAAATTTTGGTAATATTCAAAATCAGTGACCTCAAAGCAATGATTGTACTCATTTTCATTTAAATCCATTGAAATCGAGAAACCTTGGTCACCATATTGGGTCCGCCATCTTGGATTGGTAAATTTTGATAATATTCAAAATCAGTGACCTCAAAACAATAATTTTACTAATTTTCATTAAAATCCATTGAAATCGAGAACGCGCGAACGGTCAAACTCGCGAAGTTAAAATAATCGTTATGTTTTCTGAAATTATCCAATTTTCTGCGCAATTTAATTAACTTTTCTTTCCGTAAGAACCTTCTAAAAAGTATTAAAAAATTTAAAAAAAAAATGAATGAAATCGGTACAGTCGTTCTCACGTTATTGCTATCGATCGGGGTTAAAAAATAAAAAATGCTATTAAAAAGTAGGGGTTGGTGGTAGAAGGGTAAAAATTTAGGACTAAATGTATTTTTTAATGCCACACCATAAATAAATTACCAAAAAAAAATTTGACCAAAAAATAAAAAAAAATTTGTTAGGGTGACCCACCCTTAACATTTAGGGGTATAAAAATTAGTTATAAACCTATTCTCATACCTACTGAATATACATATTAAATTTCATCAAAATCGGTTAAGCCGTTTCGGAGGAGTATAACCACTAAAACTGTGACAGAAGAATTTTATATATTAGATAAGCTTGTAGTCATCGAAAGTTTATATCGCTTATCAGAAAACAAAGTAGAACTTTAATTTAGAGCCTGCAAGCGGTTAATACTTACCTTTCCAAACCTGAAAAATCTCTTTGCGATTTGAACAGGAAATTGCCTCATAAGTGGCCTCGGTAGTTCCAACGTTGAGTGCTTGCGCTGGTAACCGTTGATTAAATCTTCATTAAAACTTTCTTCCTAATTATGAAGTAATCAAGCAAGAAAAAGCCTGAAAAGTTTATAACTTTTTAGCCATTCAATTACGTTACAGGCCCACTTCTAGTTCTATAAAGTATAAAACCCACAACCACAAAGAGTTTCCTCCAACAAACAGCTCAGAAAGGGAGTTATGATTTTAAGAGGTTGAGTTAAAAAGGGTTTCTTACATTTGTTAGTAATTTATTGCTTTACATAAAGACGTAATAACAGAATGAGTGAACCACCTTATCTTACAGTTTTTATACAGCTTCGCCTAAGACTATAAAATGTTTTCTATGTACAAATTCATTAGTTACACCTGGTCGACGTACTTGTCGACACATTATAGACTCCTTTGCCCATATTTCTTATGCTATATTCACAGTTAAATTAATCATGGCGTCCCGGCAGTGGTGCTTCACAGTCCGCGGACAGCTCTATAAATCTTAAATGCTTACGTACTGATTGAACACCCCCGAGGAGGATTTCGATTTGCCTAGCTTATACGTACGTGTGTATCACACGAAGGTATCTGGTGGATCCGGTTGCCTAAGAAAGTTCCATGATAAGCTGCAATGCCAGTAAAAAAAATCTCCAAGATGCTCCGGATGCCGAATTTGTTGGAGCTTAATGGAAAAATTATCACCGCACCAAGCGAGGACGCATGACGTGATTACATCTTCTACAGAAGTCCGAGAGAACAAGATACATTTTTAGTTGGCTGTAAATGATATAGAGAACGGACAGAAGATTGAAAGTTCGCATCCGTGTGTGTATGGATGCTGTAGCGCTAGTATGCATCGCCTCGGGACGTTCACCTGTGGAAAAGAAGAAAACTCATCTCATTTTGGATCGCATTTAGTGTGTCTCCTATGCTAATGAGGCTCCTATTTTGTTTAAAATGGCTGCAACCGCATTCAATGAAATTTTCATTCAGACAAAACTTTCTTTATTTTGCTAATTACCATTGTGCTCGAATTCTATGCCTCAAGAACTTTAGAAAAGCCACTTCATTCGGAGCGAGGAGCTCTACTTTCGATTGCCACCTACACCACCCCCACGAAGGAACCCCATTTAAATCAATTTAATGAGGGCAGTTAGTTGGAATAAAAAGTGTCCTTTCTATCCGCGCAAGCACTTAAATAGCAGTGCTTCAAACTATTCGAGGAGAAAAGCAGCGGCTAATCATGCAATGAAATTAATTCGCTGAAACTTCGCTTCCTCGAAGGAGGCTGCATTTTCAGCCCGTTTGCCGCTTAGTTGACCGAGTCGGAAAGCATAATTATTCCAGTCGAAGGACAATGCTGACGGCAAATAAAGAGCTCTTCTTCCCGCTCCCTTTTTCTCATTGTTGGTGGAACTTCAATTCATTCAGTTCAAGAAGGAAATATTGAGTTATGTCATTTCGATCGCGGCTAGACAACACGGACACCGTCCCATTGAATTGGATTGCTCAGGACCAAAGAGTTGTCTGTTTTCTGGCAGTTGAATAGGGTGGGGGAGGGGGAACGAAGTACTCCTAAGAGAGCAAATGGAATACTTATGCAGAACCATAGACGGTGCATTATCCGTTGTAGCGGCGTCCGAGGTCCCACTTAATGCATCCAGAGCTGACCTGCATATTGGGGGTTGATCTAAGTGAAGTCACAAAAAGAAAATCATCCACTTCAATCTGGTGGAGCTTACTTGAATGCTCCTCAAAAAGGGGGCTCCTGCAAACATTCATCCCGAAAAGAAGCACGTTCCTTCCTTACCTTGGATCCGCTCTGCATAATGCGCATTTCTGCCTGAAAGAGTTCCTTTTAAATGGACCTTTCCTTATCTCATTCAGAACAGTTCGGCTACATCTCTGGAATTGGTAACCAAATTTTTTCTCTCATGCTCCCCAAGTGGATCCGGAAAGATCACAACGTGTTCCAAAGGCAGCCAGGATATGCAGGGTAATAGAAAAAGAGTCGGTGCATTTACATCAATTTCTTTCTTCAAATATATGACCGAGGCGCCTTCTTGTTACCTTGAACATTTTCTGCGGTGCAGAACCAGCCGCCTGAAGTAACGACACCCCTCATCTTTGGAAGATTATTTTGGCTCAAGAGCACGAAAAGGTTGTCCTTGCAAGTGAAAGTAAAAAGTATCATTTCGAAGTAGAGAAGAAATGAGAAAAATGCTCAGAAGACAGTCAGGTACACAATTTCAAAAACTAGAAAATCTTACTCTTGAATTTAGCAGAATCTATGTATATTTTGTCTAAATACTCCTATTAGTCCATTAAAAAGGGGATTCTACCGTGTATTTCGTGTCTGTCAGAATTTTATTTCTTCATTGTGTACGAAGTTCGGAGTCGAGTCTAAAACTGAGTTTCCGGATTTGTGAGAGATAGGAAACTCCGCCATCTTGAAAAGAAGGTTATATACGTAAATTGTTTCGTCAAATATCTCGATAACCCTAGAGATCATTTTTATAGAGAATTAAATTATCTACAATTTTGTTAACCAACTTTTCGTCATAATATCAATAGCAATTTAATGAAGAAAAAGGTCTTTAAGCTATATATCTTTTCTATTTATTTTTTGCATAAGCAAAATGTAAAGAAGTTTTGCTATAGAGCAATTCATTGTGAATAATTTCATATACATACAGGGTGTAAGGTGTTCAGAGGTGGGAGGGAAATATTGCAGGAGGTAAAAGGTCAGATCGAGACCCCTTAAAAAAAATAAAAAGTAGGTATGTTAATAACATGAATTTCGGAGAAAAGTGGGGCGAAAGGTGAAAAATCTTGAAATAAAACTTAATTTTTTCAACTTGCAGGGGGATTGTGGCCAAGGGGTTGGGGATAGGGGGGTGGTGTTGACCGTTTTGGAAAGTGCTTTGAAATAGTAATTTTTTGAGATCGGTTTGGGGCCGCTGCGATGCGTAGAAAAAAAGATAAAAATACAAGAGCGGTTCCCATATAAGGCAAAATCCTGATTTACGAATCACCCTGTAACTGCCGAACGGTGCGAGATGCCCCCCCCCCCCCATACGATTTTTTGCTTGTCTCAGTCTGACCTTTCACCTCCTTCAATATTTCCCTCCCACCTCTGAACACCCTGTATATACGACATGTGTGACATTATTATTATGGAACTTACATTCGTTTTTATGGCGAGAAAGCTGAAAAGATTAAATTTTTTTGGTGTTTCACTAATTTTAAGGTCCTTTGTTAGAGATGATTATATACGCCGCCTTCTTTGTGAAAGGCTAGGCTGTGGGTATTCTGTTGGTGCATTATAGTCTCCATAAATTATTGGCAGGTTTACAGAAGTGTCATTGATAAAAAAAAAAACGTCGAAGTGTACAGGAACCATAGAAGAGCTGCCACTACATATATATTTATATCTTCTTTATCTAAAGGATGAGAGATTTGCATTGCTTTCACAAGTTTCACAATTCTCGTACTATGTTTTTTTATATTTTCTACTTTCGGCGTTATACGATCCGATATATATTTAATGAAAACAACCTTTTATTTTTACACAAATGGGCTAAAAAGGAGAAACTATAATGAAAATTTTCGGATCAATTCGATAACAAGAAGTCTGTCAAAATCGAACTACAATATTTCATTCATGGATGGACAGACTTGAAGTTAATTAAAAGCTTGAAAAACAACATTATTTTAGGATGAAAATAAAAACTGGGCCATCCGTTAGTACTTTTTAGATCACTTGTTATTTTGACACAGTCAGTTCTTTCGCACTCAAAAAGTTGACAGAAACACAATATCATATCTTCGCGACACAAACTGAATAGAGAGTGATACACGCTTAAACAACGTTGGAAAATATACAAACATTATTTTCAAAGTGAGTGCTATGTTGACGATGCAGTGCGAGTATTGAAGTTTGTACGTAACTGCGTTTTAAGGCCGTTTGAATTTTTTTTGTGGGTGCGATTAAACATCGATGTTATGCTAACAATCTAGAAATGATTCAAGTACTTAAATATAGTATTGGTCGAGCTATTCGTAAAATTGGTTCAGACCCCTTAAAAAATATTGGTTCCCAAACCATAAAAAATTGGGTTGACAGGGTGGGTTACTGCCAAGTCAGCCGAGGCAGCCATTTAAATGAGGTGATACTCCATAATTAATCGGAAGGTATAATCTTTTCATTAAATCAACAAACTTTGAGAAATATTAAACAGTGTTTATTTTATAGGAAATTGGAAAGGAAATCAGTTGATAGCCCACCCTTTAGTTTAAAAATATTTCGATACACATATAGTATGTAATAATTGTTGTTTTTAGGAAGGCGTCTCAAAACCGGTTTTCATTTGTTATTGACGAAATTCAGTCGCAATTATGCCAAAATGTGGTCGAAAATATCTTCAAAAGAGTGAACATTTGCCAACAGACGGGCATTTGTTGAATATTGTGTAACATGTTCACAGTTCAAACGAAATACGCGTTTTTTTAAAAAATAAAAGCCGGTTTTGAGATACTCTTTTTAAAATTGTGATGAATTTGCCACTTTATCGCCATATTTTGCGATGTTTTTTTATTTTGATACTTGATAATTCATACGCAGCATTCCATAGAATGTATTGTGGAACTGTTCAAAATATTTCTTAGACAATATACAGTTGCAAAACTTTTAAAGATGAGTTTTTATAAATAACTAACCCTTTCCATTAACATCATTAACTTAATTACATAAATCTGATTATTACATCTGATTTCTACAAATAATTAATGACTAACTGATCGTGTTTTCAGCAATAATTTTTCTACGTACTCAAATAATGTTGGGGGTAGTAGAGTGGACCACATAAAATTGGGACAGTTTATACAAATTTCGAAAACTGAACCTTCAGTTAATACAAATTTCGAAAACTGAACCTCCTCGCAATTTATTAATGCGTAATCCCAAATTAAACTGATGAAAGAATTATTTAATCATTTAGTAGAACAAATTGAAATATTTATGTACTATATTCACCATCTATGCGAACGCGGCGTGGTCAACTGCAGTGGCCCAGTCCAAAATGGTCAGTAGCTGCAGGGATGTTATCTGGAAGGGGCTGCACCCCACAATCCGGCTCTGCAAGCCGCGTAAAATGGGCAAGTAAATACATAACTTTTAATTAAATTACACGCTGTTTACAAAAATGCAAAGAGCATAAATTTAGCTTGCTCTCTCGGTAATTTTGACCATTGCAATTAGCGTGATAACTGCACGCAAACCAAATTTCCTTTTTTTCTCTTTTTTTCTCTTTTTTTTCTTTTTTTATAAGGTAGCACGCTCTGGAACGAGCTCATAGAGCGCTTAGTTAATAATTCTATAATAATATAATTTTTTTTAAATCTTGATCTTTTAATAATACTATCTATATGTGTAGTGTCTAAAAAAAATAACTGTAAAGAATTAAAAACCTTCTGTTCATCTACCACAGCAAACCAACTGTGAACCGTCTTTTGTGTGCAGGGGACACCCGCTTTGGATGCGCGAATGTTTTATACTTTTTAAGCTTCACCATAATCCAATTACAATACAATTTCATTAAGCATGAATTTTACGAGAATTTTTGCCCATTCAGGAGCACAAGGCCCTATCAGAGTAAAATCGAATAATTCCCACTTTGGATTGTGGTTCTGCGTGCACTCGTGTGCTGAAAAATTTGATCACTGGGATAGTTTATTTCACGCGATTCCGGGGTTGTTTTCTCGTTTGATTTAGCTCATCGCATCACTTCGTGAGTTTAACGAGCTCACTTGTGTAGTTAATTTCTAACAATTTTAGTTAATTTAGTTGTTTTACTTCTCAAAGTAAGCTAGATCTCAGGTGAGGTATAAAACTGTAGAATAATAACAAAACAAAAAGACATCTGATAATTTCCTTTCTCAAAATAAAAAACAAAAATAATTTTCTAAGCATTCTATGGGATAATTTCGCCCCTTAATTTCTAAATAATTTGTTTAAGTCAATACTATAACTTCTGGACTTACAGCTTAATGTGAGAGAATTTGGGAAACACAAGTGAAAAGAAGGAAATCCCAACGAATTGCTGATTATATTTGCAGAAATTTGATTGTTTTCGGAATACAACAGGTATTAACTCGTAATTTCAAAAGAAATTCAATGAATTACTGTTTCCCAACGCCAATTCATTGATGTGTACATAATAAATGCCTAATTGAAAGGCAAAATCAAGAAAAATAAAATTTTGTTGTTTCAGGGCAAATGATTACGGGATTGTTGCTTAATACATGTACAGGTTGTCAAATAGGAATGTGTGAAAACTTATGAGCCACTATTTTTAACAAATGGAGAGATCGGTAAAATGTAAATACTTTTTAATAAAGGGCAGTCGTCATTTTTATTTCATGTCCATTTTATTATAAAAAAATTAAATCTATTTAATACAAACCATTAATTTAAAAATATAGTAAAAAACGTGAATTATTAATAATATATATTTGTGAAATGTTAACCATCTACATAAAAGGTATCTACCTGCATTTCTTTGAATCTTCTGTCGCCAGAGAGAAGTACAAAGGGATGTTAGAGACCAAATCCTTTCTCATGCGAAAAAGAGGAGTCGCGTTAAATCTTCTTTTTTTTTTTATTCAAGACGGAGCAGCACCTCATCGCACACAAGAAGTATCATCAATAAATTTTATGGCGATCGAGTTATTGGCCTAAGGTACCCACGCTTTGCTAGGGGAAAAGGAATAGTATAGCCACATTACTCGTCAGATCTCATTCGATTTGATTTCTTTTTATGGGGTTACATTAAAGATCTCTGCTATGAAAATAACCAAAAAACAGTTGAGGATTTTATTAAAGACATTGAGAAGGTCTTCAATGGCATTTCAAATGAAACGTTAGAACATGTTTTTAACAGTTTTAGAAAGCATATGGATATTTGTGGCAAATTAGATGGTTAAAATATCGAAAATATATATCATTAGTAACTAACGTTCTTTCCTACTTTTTTAAATAAATTATTTTGTATTACATAGATTTAATTTTTCTATAATAAAATGGACATGAAATAAAAATGGCGACTGTCCTTTATTAAAAAGTATTTACATTTTACCGATCTCTCCATTTGTTAAAAAATAGTGGCTCATAAGCTCATGGGACACCCTGTACAGTGTACATACATGCAAAATTCGACCCAGTGTAGTACACACGGTGAAAAATCTTGGACTAAATTTCTAGGGTAAAATATATTGCATAGAAATTTATAATTAGGCATATACAGTGGAGTCAAAAATTATGTTAACACAGCTGAACGCAATCAATCCTTCTTCCCCATCTATGCAGGAATAGATCCCGTTACAAAATAAACTCATAATTGAAAATAAGTTAACTAAAGTGTTTTTTTGTGTTTTTGTATCTATTGCTTGGTGAATCATTTCCTCACTGAACAGATATTAGCTTTATTCTAATATTATTCTAACTGCATTATCTTAAAGGTATTACAATTGCTTTTGCTTTATGAAATTTGAAAAATAAAATATTCTATTTTAGAAAATGCCAAAACAAAAAGAATTAACACCCAACGAGAGAGTAGCGGTGTTTAACCGTAGGATGAAAGGCGAAACACTGCAATCGATTGCTACGGATAACGGTATATCAAAAGTTGGTGTAAAAAAGATCGTTGAACGGATGTTGCAAAAGGGAAATGCTGAAAATACAACACGTTCTGGGAGGAAAAGGAAAACTTCTGTGCGTCAGGACAGGGAAATCATAAGGGAAATTAAAAAGAATCCTCGGATAACTGCCAGGCAATTAAAAGAAAACCTAAATATACCAATACAAATAACCCAGATCAAGCAGCGCATACATGAACAAGGCTTTGCAAGTAGAGTTTCCCGAAAACGTCCATTCATTTCAAAGCAAAATTCTGTAAAACGTCTTTCTTTTGCCAAAAAATATAAAAATATGTCACAAGAATATTGGAATAAAATTATTTTGAGCGACGAATCAAAATTTGAGTTGCAATAGAATAAAAGACGCAGTTATGTATGGAGAAAAAAGGGGCAGGAAATGATCACACCAACAGCGAAGCATGGTGGAGCAAAAGCAGTAATGATATGGGGTTGTTTCAACTCTAATGGAGTAGGCAACATTCATTTCATCGAAGGTCGACTTGCGGGCAGTGGTTATGTAGAAATTCTGCAGGAAAATTTAGTACCTTCTGTTAGGAAATTGGGTATACAAGGATCGTTTGTCTTTCAACATGACAACGATCCTAAGCATACTTCTAGAGTGGCAAGGGAATATCTTCAGGGTGAAAATATTGAAGTGCTACAGTGGCCTGCTCAAAGCCCTGACATGAATCCTATGGAGCACTTATGGGATAATCTCGATAGGAAGATTGAAAAGAGTCGACGGATGAATGTTAATGAGTTTAAAGCAGTACTGAAGGAGGAATGGAACGCAATCGATGTAGAAGTTTTAAGAAAACTTGTAAAAAGTATGCCAAATCGATTAGAAGAAGTAATCAGAGCAAAAGGGTACCAAACCAAATATTAAATATAGTTCTTAATTAGAAACCAGAGTGAAACCTTCAAAAGTTAACATACTTTCCGACCAGGCTAATTTTCTGAATTATTTAATTTTTTTTCTTATTTAATTTATATTTAATAAATAAAACCTGTAGCAAGAAATTAATATGTACATATAATTTTATTTTGAAAGAAGTACCTTATTTTAATTCAATCATACTTTTTCTTCAAAATTGTCGTTGTTAACTTACTTTCCGACTCCACTGTATATATTTTTCTAGTATTTTATTATTTTGTTTGCTAAGGTTACTGAAGAATTGGTAAATTACCTAAAAAATTTCTATTAATTTGAATTTTATTGGTTTAGAATTTTAGAAAGTTTTGTATAAATTTTGGGTAATTTCCTTCGTCCTTGTATAGTATAATTTATCCAAATATTTGATACAACATTTTTGAAAAAAGTTCTTGGATGAATTGTCCAAATGTGTGTAAAATTTTACAACAGCTAAGGAAATTTTACCAAAACACATGTATAATTTGCAATCGGTACGCATCAATAATTATTGATTATTATAATATAAGTTGCAAATAAATACTCGAGCTAAGTATACAAATGAATTTGCAATTTGTGGTATGTTCATTGATGTAAATTGTAGTAAAAATACAAATTCGGTTGAACAATGCTGCTCAAGCCGTTTAGGCAATTCACTAACACAACAAAGCAAAAGAGATAGTCCGGAAATTAAACCAAATAATATTGTTTAAAATGTGAAAATAAACTCATTCCTTAAATTTCTAAGTTAACATAAAGATTACTACTTGTTAGTAATTAGTTCTTTATGCCTTAGTTGAAAATTCGTATGAACTGAAATTTAATTATCGTTTTATTTATCTGTCTATAATTTTACCTTTTAAAAATGACTGAAAATGGGGCAGCTTTAAATTTCTATATTGTCAAATAGCTATTACCTTCCGAAGTATATGTATTTTCATCATAAATTTGTTAAAATGTAAGTTGTAAAAATATTGATTGTAACTATTTCATTCATAATTTAAGTTCTTAATATTTTCTCAGAAATAAGCAAATGTAGTAAGCATCAAACATTTAAAAAAAATAAGTTGAAATAAATATATATATGTATATATGTCATATTTAATTTTGATAAATTATACAAATTCACCTAGGCTTCCTGTATAATATTACCGTAATTGTTCAGGTAATTTCCGTAAGTTTATGAATGAGGAAAAAAAAATTACCTGCTAGCTCGCGCTAGAAAATTATAACTGGCGCACGCTCATGAACATCTTGTTTCCCAAGATGCTTAGAAAATAAACATATGTAGATAAGTGAATTCTCTATAATCAGGCTTTCATTTGAGCTGCATTACAAGATCCCATAACTTATGTAAGTCAGAGCTGAAGACGCAGTACACTGTACACATGATTAATCTAGATTTCCTCGACATGAGTTTTAACGCCACCATAAATCAGAGGGTTTTTGCCACTGGCGAGATTAAGTGGAAACTTGGTAAAAATCGATTACTCGACTGCAGATTTAGCGGTGCCCCGCCCCCGATAAGGCATCGGGAGACCCCGCATTCCTGACATTGCAAGCATGCCATCGCGGGGCGGGGGTTACTTGGGTTGAATACACAAGCAAATGATACGTGAAAAAATCCAATCGCCCTTATCACACATGTGGATCAACGGGGATGTCTGCAGCGTGTGCATGGCTATCGGTCCAATCTGAGGTAATTATACGGTGGGAATCTTGTGCGAGGCTCAGACAAACGAGCTCCTTTGGGGCGGCGCTGGCTAAATCGGGGATAAGATATGCGAAGGGTGCAAATGGATTTATATTAGGCACTTACCGTTCAGTACGTGAACCCTTATGCTGGCGATGTCCGTGTTTGATGGATAACAGGAATACTTTCCCGAATCCGCAATATCGGCGTTTTCAATAAGGAGAATGGATTTCGTGCCCTCCTCCCTCCTCGCGATGAAGCTGATGCCTCCTCGGGAGGAATCCTCGCTGAGTACCTGCGGGTAATTGAAAACGACACTTTATAAATTCATGCGATGTTCCCAACGAAAGTGCCGATGTAAAAATGAAAAAGGGAAAACGGGAGAGAGAGTCTACGGTATCCATTTAATTTGGAGCGCTACTCCAACAGTGCTAAATGCCCATTTAAAAATTCATCAATTCAAAAGGGCAGAACTATAGAAGCAGGCTTTGTTGCCGGGAAATTGCAAGTTATTTTCCTGCCTTTCGTGACTAGTAGCTGTAAGAAGGTTACCTGGGCCTTTCCTATTATTAAAACTAGAAAGCCTGCACTACTTTCGGCTTTAAATTAAAATTCTATTTCTGTAATCACAAGCGCTTCCTGTTTTCTCCTACTCCTACTAAACGAGAATAGGATATTTCTAAAATTAAATAATTCGTCCACTGTCCAAAAACCAATATTTCAGTTACATTCATTTCATCGCTTACGCTGTGGCAATTTATACTTTTTTCGGTGCTTTGTTCAAAGCGTATTTAATTCGGTCCTTTGTTCAAAGCGTATTTTGCGAATTTATACCATTTTCAGACGGATGTGAAGCATTGCGCACGACTTTACCAATGAACGAAAAGCAATGGACGGACATACCAGAAACAAATTTTCTCCATGACGAAGCCAAAGGCCCCTTGTGCCCTATAAATGACAATTAAATTTATTTCCGTTGGATACTGGACCACAAGTTGTTCTGGTTTTTACAAGAGGAGCATTAATCCCAGAAAAATGTGATATTCCGAGCGAAAGAGTCGTTGCGAGCAAAAAATACTTTTTTGACAAAGGAAATGGGACGAGAATCCACATACTTGAAGAATCTCAATAATACAACGTTAGAGCATTCTACATATCTATAAATTGCTGAAAATTGTTTATGTAGTGCGTGCGGTCATAAAAACAAGTGATTTATAAAAAGGAGAAGCGAACAAACATTAAATTTCTTGTGAAAGACATCTTACGAAAATTACAATAAATGTGTACGGCGAAGCATGTTTATCGAAAACCCGTTTTTATGAATGGGCGGCTGGATTCAATAATGGTCGTGAATTAGTTGATGATTAATAGATTGATGAACTGATTTCTTTCTTCCATATTCAGAGTTCGCTCCAACTGGACAGACAGTATTCTGAATTCTTCATCACGACGATGCGCCGTCCTATTCCACAATGATTGTCGATGTGGATGATTTTTGTGAGAAAAAAAAAATACCAAACAAGGGGTAACTTCAAGAGGCCATAACCTTGCTATTTCTCATGATAAGAGCATGCTTTTCCCTTCCATTTACAGAAATATTAAATAAATTTAGTATATGTTATTTAATTCGATGTCCATTTCACATTAATTTTCTGTTCAAGTGACCAAATTATCAATTGTCGCAATTTAAAAAATTGGGTAATTATATACTTTAACCCTCACAAGGGGACGGCACGACCTTGGGGAAACGGATTTCAATGAATTTTGGTGTAGTGGTAGTATACCATGTGGGTACTACCGCTGTAAAATATTTCAGGCCAACGCCCAGTAGAAGCTGAGAAAAATGCATCTAAAGTTCACCCCGCACTTTATATAAAAGTTATGTTAAATACTGATTAAGCGTAAGTACCGTGGCGTAAGCGGTAGTGCTTCAGACTCGTACTCCAGCATGTACGGGTTGAAATCCAGCTGATTGACTTTTTTTTTCTTTTTTTTCTTTTTTCTTCTTCTTATTTTTCATTATATAAATTATATAAATATATAAATGTATAAATATATGTAAATCAAAAATTATGAGTCGGTACAAAATAAAATGCTCTAAACTATCGTGTGTAGCGCAAAATATATACCTGCTCTGGACAATAGAAGGATCGAATAGGGTCGGGAAAATCCACCTTTCGAAAGTTGGTGAGAGAGAGCTATTTATACAATGTTTGGACATGGGTCCTAGGTCTTTTTCACTCACTCTTATATGAACTATATGAACTGTAAAAACTCTAAAGTGAGAAGTAAAAAAAAGAGGGGTAGTAAGGCCGGCTTTTCACTACAATCAGCTGGATTTGAACCCGTACATGCTGGACTACGAGTCTGAAGCATTACCGCTTACGCCACGGTACGCTTAATCAGTATTTAACATAACGTATATATAAAGTGCGGGGTGAACTTTAGATGCATTTTTCTCAGCTTCTACTGGGCGTTGCGTTGGCCTGAAATATTTTACAGCGGTAGTACCTACATGGTATACTACCACTACACCAAAATTCATTAAAATCCGTTTCCCCAAGGTCGTGCCGTCCCCTTGTCAGATGACCTTGATCTTGAAATATGTTATTTGTAGGGTAACTCTGAACACATTTATATGTATAGATATATAACGCGCGGAAATGCCTTCTTCATTTGAAAAAACCACATTTTCTCCTACACGTATCATAGCGCCCAACTTTTACATCTTCGTCGAATTTCCTCATTATTATATATTAATTTTTTCACTCAAGTATAAAATCTGGAGTGAACATTTAACAAGCCGTTAAATAAGTTATAACGTTAGCGTATGCTCTGTACTGTGAAGTATTCGGGTAAATTTTTGCTGCTTCTCCCAGATTTTTGTCAATTACAAGAATTATAGCTAGTTTTCGTCACTTTAAAAGAAATTGTAATGCATAGTAGAAGAATGGAACTTCATATTAAATATCTTATGTTTTAGTTTTTTCGTGAAATTGGTAAGAGAAAAAAGTTACATGCCCAGCAAAGATTTTACCAGAAAAATGTCTTAATATGAATAGTTTATGTTCTATTCATTGTGTAACTTTGTATGTTATCAAGGCAAAGAATTATTTAAATTATATAATTTTATTATTCAAATATTATCCAAGTTTTTTTACTGAAAAACCTGTTTCCCAAATATTTCTCGTTTTACAATAATTATTTAGTGACTGATATTTATTTATTTATTGCACATTCATCAATGATCTGATTACTAAAATGTTTAATTAAATAAGCAATAGATAGATCAACCGCAACGAAGCTGATTTTTTATCCAATATCTCGAACAATTAAAGTCAATATGGACGTACCTACAGTTAAAAGCGCGCGATATTGACGTAATAGGCTCAGGCCATAATTCGTGCGGTGGAATGGTCTCTCAATGAACGTGCGGGGACAGAAATACTAAAAAACGAGATAATCTCGGGCGAGTTAACATTACCCATCATGCAGTCTAGGGCGAAGATTAATCTAGCGTCAGTGCGGCGTTGCTCTAGAGTTTGTAACGGGAGCAGTTTGAGTCTATCAACGTAAGGAGGCAATGTGAGGGGATTGGTCCAAGGAAGACCTCTAAGAGCGAACCTAAGAAATCTTCTCTGGACCGCCTCAATACGGTTCACCTGAGTCCTACGTGACGGAGACCAAACCAAGCTAGCATACTCAAGAATTGGTCTAACAAAAGTACAGTAGAGAATCCTTGTGACGTGAGGGTCATTGAATTCCTTTGACCAGCGCTTGACAAAACCGAGGGTAGAGTTGGCTTTACGGACCGTGGCGTCAATGTGGTCATCAAAAGAGAAACGGCTATTCAACCAGACACCCAGATCCTTGAATATGTCAAGTCTCTGTAACGAGCATCCGTCAATAGAATAGTTAAAAAATGTCAAGTATTTGGAGCGTGAGAAGCACATATATGTACATTTGTCAATATTTAGAGGTAACTGGTTCAGCACACACCATTCAAAAGGGGAAATGAGGTCAGAGTTTAAAAGTGTACACTGTAAAGTCATGCTCGTTATAGATAACTCGAAAGACCTACGCGTCATCGGCGTAGCAAAGGATTCTTGAGTTGGGCAGGACCAAGGACACGTCATTGATAAAAATGACGAAAAGAAGAGGACCCAAGTGACTGTCCTGTGGCACGCCAGAAGTATTGAAAATTTCTCTAGTTAAGACACCGCGAAATGATACACGCTGGGAGCGTCCAGACAGGTAGGAATGGAGCTATTTCACAAAAAGAGAAGGGAAACCCAGCAGTGATAATTTGAGGAGTAATATGCGGTAGTTAATCCTGTCAAATGCTTTGTTGAAGTCAGTGAAGACACAGTCAATCTGTTTGCCGTTTTCAATATTATTCAGACAAAAGTGAGAGAATTCAAGCAAATTAGTGCTGGTAGACTTTCCTTTAAGAAAGCCATGCTGGAATGACTGTAGAAAAGGTTTACAGTGGAGGCTTAGAGTATCACAGATCAGGGATTCGAATACATTATATATATTATTATTTTCTAAAATATGAATGCAAATTCGAAAATAGAAGTTGAAGTCAAATAATGCTTTTTTTCAATAACCAAGTACCTGGCAATAGATTTCCACAGTAAATAGACCGGAAACTCTTACGATAGCCCGCGAAAAGTTATCTTGTTAGCTTTTATAGTGCGTGTATTAATTAAAATTTTAAACTGGCAACTATAATGTCGGGAAATGTATATAATTAAGAAATATGGAAGTACATAGTATGAAAATTCTAATAATGGATTTTCATATATGGATATTGTCTGACACATCAATGGACTCCGCTTGTTATCATGCTTGTTATCATGCTTGTTAACTACGCATATAATGCAATACATCACATCGTACTTTCTATGCTAAAACCTTCATTATATTACCCAAAAGATTTTGGTGTCATTGCAGCTAACGAGCTGCAGAAGCTTACAGCCAGCTAAAACGAATATTTTCACTAGGCGAACCAAAGTTTGAAATGACTCAAGGCAAGTTAATCAAATTTGGTAACAGATCTTCCTCTCGTACACGGTCTAAATTCGGAGTTGCTCGCAAGTACACAATTTTTCATCTGATAATAAGCCGCACAACATTATGTATTAAGGCCTCAAAATATCCGTAATTATGACGTGTTTTGTTCTTGAATATACCTGACTTTTCCCGCAAATGTACTTACTCCTCCGGCCGCAACAAACCAAATGAAAAGGTGCATGAGACTGAAAGCCAATTATGTCAGCGGTGGTGGAGATGCCGTACGGGGCAAAAACTTTGTGCTTCTTATAAATTTTGGCCTTCATTAAAACACCCCGGGAGCTCTTCACCGCACCGCAAAATTAAATATTTGAACATCGGAAGTGTCCCTTTCTGGCCTCGTCTCGTAGAGTCAAGACTACAGAGTCACCTTCCACGTGGAGTGCTCTGTTCGCTCGTAAAAACAAAAATTTAACACTTCTCGTCGTCTGGTACACGCCCCGACGAAACGCAAAAGTAACTAGGAAAAATTGAGTGAATATTGTCCGGCGGAGTGCTACGGAAATCAACCTTTACCCTTATGCGTGGCAAGTTTTAAAACAACAAGAAAAGTTTTGCTAAAAAAACTTGGCTGGCGGTCCTCATTTGAGGGGTACAGGTAGCTTTCAACTTTCTACCCTTCTGTCTGCCCGGCATCGCAGTTTCTTGAGATTTCTAGCTTCTTGGACTATAAGAGGAAAGTATGTTTCTCAGCCAGATGGGTTCCGTGCTTACCTTATCCTGGTGGTACCAAAATATATGAGTCGGGGGCTCTGGGCTGAACTTTATTGCACACGTCAGATTAATGGTGCTCCCTTTATCCACGTAGAGGTCCGGTCCGCCCAGGATGGTTGCCGTTGGCACTGAAATAAGTTATAACGTTATTACGACTGTTCACCGACAATGAACGCTCTTTATTGCTACTACTGACTGCCCCAAAGTGGGGAGTTTTGAAGTTACAAGTTTTAAGGGTTTTCTCACAATAAATTGACAACAAATCAAATTTCGTAAGTTTGCAAGCGTTTGCAGGGTGTCAGCCCCAATGCCTTGGGGTGATGTGTTAGATGGTAATTGCCCAACGGGGTCTAATATTAGGGTCGGTTAAGTTGCCGAGCACTGTTAGGGTTAGACTTAAAGCTGAGGGTTAGTTCGAAAGCGCAGTAGGGCATATACAGACCAGCGACCGGTTGGATTGGTCCATAGAGTCCCGCAAACTCGTCATCCGTATTCTGGTAGACCCTGTCGGAGCTAACGAAGAACGAATCATCATTGTAGTACTGGTGGAGCAAGTGGCTCTTCTCCTCGCTTATCGAGTCTACGGCAATTTGAGCTTATATTAAGGAATTTTCAATAATACATCGATCCATCGGTCGATGTATGTGCCAGAAGTAACTTCGGCATAATTCATTACACTCCTTTTGACAAATTATCGCCATTCATACTTACCAACAATGTTCAAGTTAACCGAGAAACTTCGAACGGGCTGGGTCGATATTTGGCACTCGTACGTTCCGGCGTCGCGTTTCTGTGCCCACTTTATTTGCAGCGTCCATTCATCTATGTCCCTATGAAATGTCGTTTGAAACCTTTCGTCTGTCGTATAGGTGTATGTGCCAACGGTCAGGATGTGTAGGTCTCTGTGGCGTATCCATGCAACCTGAAACGAACAAAACGAACATTCCCTGAAATTAATGAAGCGAAAAAGGAAAACAACCGATTTGGTGGGTTTGGGAAGCGGAAAAACAGCAAAAATATCTTTGCGCCCTTCACATTTCTATATCTGTATGTAGGTATATACACACGTAAAATGATTTCCATTGTACGCTGTTGGCTCTACTGTTTGTTACATGACAACTTCAGCGAGTCATTTCTAACTTTGCCTTTGGGAATTGACTTTTTATCTTAAATTATTAACGCTATACATTATTTGCTATTTGTAATCCACTTTTTGAGTCTCATAAGTTGTAATGTCAAATTTTCTGTAATACTAGCAAACAGATAAATTTAGAGTATTCGTCCTAACTATTACGTTAACAAGTAAGAATGCATGTGGGTACTTTACATATTTTGCTATTTTTAAGAAGGGATTTTAGCTGAGTATGATCACGATTAAATCATACATGTTTATAGATAGATATTTTACGATTTTTTGATATAATATGTACCTATTTACGAAAAAATGAAGATGAGAATGCTATAACGTTATTACATATATGGTTGTTATGTTTACTTTTTAATCGGTTATTCTGTGATAAAAAATGTGAAATGTTCGAAATTGCAAGGTTTTCTGTTCCTCTCTCTGCAAATATTTCCGTAAGGGTCCCGAAAATAAAAAAATAAAAAGAATTAGAAGAATGTTTTTCGTTATTTCCAAGTCTAACCTAAAAAACCTGTGATGGTGACAAACCGTCGACTGCAAACGTTTCTTTTAATTCGTTTATTTCAAAAATTTTCTGGAGTTTTTCACAACAAAAAGGCGGAAGGATCTTTAACTTAAGACATTTAAATGTTATCTCAAATATCGCAAAAGAATCCTGCACGAGAAATGGTACCCTGTCTGTAAAATAATTTACAATAGTTGCTGTCGTGTTCCGTAAAATAAGTTTGTAGTTCAGTTTGATCTAAATCCATTAAGAATTACGAGCGTTATCCTGTCCAAACATGGTGCAGATTCTACCAACCTCTTGATCGAAATCGATAATTCTATAACCTGTCAATAAGATCTCGTATCTAAACTATTATGTCGTTCGGATCAAACCCGCCCGGTTTTGAAAATTCATTGCTCAATATTTAATTATTATTGCGTAATCTTATTTTGGCACTAAGTAGAGGAGCACTCAGTTGTTTTTCTCCTTCACTGCGATCACTATATAATACATATATAATACAAATTTAGAAGTTCGTAACTCTATCGATGTTTCTTTACAGCGTCAAATAATCAAGTTTATGTATCCTGCAGTCCACCGAAGACTAGTCAACGTGATAAAGATCCAAAAACTGTGCGAGTGGAGTATGCAAAAGTAAATTTATGTGCATATAATCAGCAACAGAGCCGTCTAAAAAACTATATACAAAAATTTTAATTTTGCGGGCGGGTTTGACCCGAACAACCTAATATATATTTACATTCATTGTAACAAAATACTATACAGTAGGGCCTCGTTAATCCGGACTCCCGCTTGTTCGGTAATCGCTGTAATCCGGCCGGCAATAAGATTCGCGGGGAGCGGGGTCGGCGTGTGTAGGTGCGGGTTGCGGGCTAATCCGTCGTCACTTTTCAAGACTTTTTCAAGGAGAATTAACTAATATTAACTTACTTTTTTTCTTACATAGTTGTAATTTTGAACATGTTCATTTTTGTCTTTATACTTTAATTACAAAATTGATTAAAGAAACTAAGGTTAAACATGTGTTTTATTACCATTAAATATGACAATCCGGACGCCTCGATAATCCGCAAGGGTCTTGTTTTTGCCTCTCCGGATTAACGAGGTCCTACTTTATATAGAATATACCATTTTCAGCAACACTTCAGCTTTAATTTGAAAACTAGAGCACATTTGCTTGGAACCTTGTTCTTTTGTTTTGAATAAAAATACACTTTTGTGTTAAATTTCAATACTAATGTTTTGGAATTTGCTCTTGATACTTTTTACCCCATTGCTGTTATAAATATTTAAATATATTTTTAAAACGTTAGGAAATCTGCGAATTTTCTTTGTTACCACAATATTGGAAATAATTTCCTTCTCAACGGTCAAAAGGTGGCAATTATGGTTACAAATAGTGAACACAATATCTAAGGAATCCATTTTTAGTGTACTTTGGAGAACACTTCAAGTTTGACAAATAAAAAAGTGCTGTGCAAAGCAACCTACGTATAGTTTCGAACGCCCTACGCACTACGTTTAGTGGGAAAAATATATTTAAGTGCAAGTGCATGTGAATTCGAAAACAGCCTTAGTACTTTTGAAATAAAAAATAACACTTTTAAAATGGATTATACGTTTCAAATGGAAAAATATATTTTTGCGTGGGAAAAGGTGAAATTTTGTTTGAAAGTGGTATATAAAACAATATATTCGTATTCCTAAGCACACTGAGAATAGAGTTAAATAAATTGTAATAAATCTAGTAATATGAGGTTTTTTTGTTAAATATTTATTATTAAACTGTGGTATCGATATTATAATATTCCAAATACTACATTAATTGCCCTATGTCTGTTACCTAATACTAGCAATAGACTAGGTAAACAATCTAATATATGCAATATGCATAGTATTGAGATTTGTAAAATGTTGGTGGTATGTACTGTGAAAAGCACCTCTGCTAATACATTTTCCTACAAAACAGATGTAATTGCAATCAACTCTTGTTAGTTTTCAGCATTTTTCCAAATAAAATGAAGTCTGAAAAAAAAAATAAATAACTTTTAAAATGAAAATGTTAAACTCCTTTAAATAGTGCGTTTCACATTTTTCAACTTGCTTTCACTCTAAATATCAAATGATACACTAGTTGTGAAGCTATTATGATATCGAAATGCAAATGTTGAAAACACATGTGTGTCGTAGGTACTACACAGTTCCATGCGGCGGGCAGGCTACTAATTAATTGAAATCTTTTCAAGTGCGTTTTGTTATTGGATATACTCTAGAAATGGTTTCAACCAATTCAGTGTTAATCCGTTTACTGGTATGATACTTACCTCTCTGGATATTATATCGAACATCGAATGAGGACGTTATCGTCCAAAACTACATACAGGGTGTCCCATAGGAATGTGTGAAAACTTATGAGCCAATATTTTTTAACAAATGGAGAGATCGGTAAAATGTAAATACTTTTTAATAAAGGACAGTCGTCATTTTTATTTCATGTCCATTTTATTATAAAAAAAATTAAATCTATTTAATACAAAACAATTAATTTAAAAAAGTAGTGAAGAACGTTAGTTACTAATGATATATATTTTCTATATTTTAACCATCTAATTTGCCACAAATATCCATATGTTTTCTAAAACTATTAAAAACATGTTCTAACGTTTCATTTGAAATGCCATTGACGACCTTCCCAATGTCTTTAATAAAATCATCAACTGTTTTTTGGTTATTTTCATAGCAGAGATCTTTAATGTAGCCCCATAAAAAGAAATCAAATCGAATGAGATCTGACGACTAATGTGGCTATTCGATTCCTTTTCCCCTAGCAAAGCGTGGGTACCCTAGGCCAATAACTCGATCGCCATAAAATTTATTGATGATACTTCTTGTGTGCGATGAGGTGCTGCTCCGTCTTGAATAAAAAAAAAAGATTTAACGCGGCTCCTCTTTTTCGCATGAGAAAGGATTTGGTATCTAACATCCCTTTGTACTTCTCTCCGGCGATAGAAGATTCAAAGAAATATTTTTAAATTAATGGTTTGTATTAAACAGATTTAATGTTTTTATAATAAAAAGGACATGAAATAAAAATGACGACTGTCCTTTATTGAAAAGTATTTACATTTTACCGATCTCCATTTGTTAAAAAATAGTGGCTCATAAGTTTTCACACATTCCTATGGGACACCCTGTATATTCCTAGTTCTCCCTTAAATTCCACTAAAAATTTATAATTTAGTGAACATTAAAAAAAAAGTAGTCAAAGTGGTTGTATTTATTTTATTATATATAATATTAATTCATAGAAAAGAAAATGTGTTCAGCGTTTTTCCTTAATACAGGCTCTTAAACAATGTGGCTGTTGAACTATAGCTGCAAGCAATGTTTCCATTGTTAACTGTTAGTGACACATTCCTATGCGACACTCTGGAAATTCAAAATCGCAGCCTCCAAAGTCACTTATACTTATCATTAAGATCTCTTAAATTTTAAGAAATATTGATCTCCAAATTGGATCCGCTATCTTAAATGTTGAAATTATGTCATTTGATTTGAAATCAGCGGATTTAACATAATATCCCCTTTGCGAAATTTTGGTGGCCATAGTGAGTGCGACATCTTTAATTCCCAAATTTTGATAATAGATTCGAAACCAGTACCTCTAATATACCTTTAGTTAAAATCCGTCGTATATAAAAAATGCAGATCGCCATATTGGATCAGCAACTTTGAGTGGCGAAATTCTCCTCGAAAGGCCCGAGGCACTCATTTTCGTGAAAATCTCTTGGAATTTCAGGTTTTCGGTCGCCATCTTATTATTTATTCTCAGTATAAACTTTGATACTCTATTTAGTCTTTTACTGCTTGGGAATAAATTTCCAAATATGTTTGTTTAATTATTTGTGTTTTGGAGTATTTCTTCTAAGTTTTAAGTTGATAGAACCGTTTAATAATTTTTCCCACACAAACTGATTTCAAAACATCCCTTTTTAGCAAAATTCTACACTATAATTTGGTTTCATATTTAATCAGGGATGAATCAGTCAGCACATTTTGATTTATATATGTACTGTACATATATATATTTAATGAAAGTTGATATGACATCCATAGATTACTTCGTAGAATGAACTGTAATTATTCAAAACTCGGGGTTAAGAGCATACGCTGAAAACGAATTATTAGTCAAAACATTTTCGAACCGATTTACACAGCAGGGCTTTTATAATGTTTATTCCGGTTTGCTCTGATTTGAGAAGAGCCCCGTGTATATTTTCGTAATGGACAAAGGCAGATTTTTCATTTTTCAGTACATATGGTATCTCATTCGGCGTATCCCGGTTGTTTCCGAGAAAACCGATCAAAATAAATTACATTTGGCGCCGTTCAGACAAACTGTTAAGAACAGGGAGTAGGGACATGTGAGAAGGTAAAATGAAAACCTTGTCCTCCGGGCACCTCAGTTTCTCTCTCCTCTTACCGCCCTCAACAAAGTTCTCGTCCCGAACCCCATGAGGAAAAAGCATTGGATCTTCTTTCTTATGATGAGTTTTAATATATTGGGGATGATTTATAGAAATTTTCAATTAAGGTAGATTTTTAAGGCCGATGGAACTTTAAATTTAAAAAAGAACAAAATTGAAGATACATTTTTTTTTATTCTGCAGACCAATTCGTGACATTTTGGGTCACTTTTTCCAATAATGTAATGCCTAATGTCACTTAAAACATGACTAAAGTGGCAGAGTAAGTTGTCAATTGTTGATGCTTTATCAGTATAAACCATTGCCTTCACATATCCCCATAGGAAGTAATCGAGGGGTGTCAGATCATAAGGAATTGGAGGCCAATTTACAGATCCATTTCTCGAAAATTTGTGATTTAAATAAATCGATGTATGTCACGTACGCCATCCTGCTGAAACCACGTCTCGCCAGAATTAATGTCATCCATATTTTCGAAAAAATATTCATTGATCATAAACTTGCCTTAGCTAGCACCGACTCCAAAAATAACTGATTAGATATTGTAAATATTTAAGTATCAATAATGCTGTATATTGTCCTTAAATGCTATTTTCATTAAAATAATACTTTTTAGTTTAAATTTATACATACAAGGAAAGTTTTGAAGTCGGTTTTTATTTCTTTGTAAAACTGTTTTTATTTTTCAATTTTTAGTTAACGGGAGTGGCTGTAAGCCAAAACCTTGAGCTCATTTTATGAAAAGTATATACCCTTATATACAGTGGTGTACGAAAATTGTATTCTCAAAGTGCCGTGTTATACGAAGGCATCAGCAATTTTCAATCCGTGTTTTACGTAACATATTATGCGTCTATCTATACATTATTTCTAAAGAAATAAACTGTAACTAAAATACACAAAAATCTAGGGTTATCTGAACAATATTATGCTTAGATGTTAAGTTATAAAAGCCAATAAGAGAATTTTATCACTAGATTGCCGGAGCGAGTAAATTTGACTCATTTAAAATTTTATTATCGGGTTGGCACGAAAGAAATGAGACAGTTTGTTTTTACATTTTAAATTCTAACATTTTTATTTTACTATACATTTCGTCAATTAAATACTCGCCAAGGACTGGATGCCTGTTGCCCAGAACTCAGCGGGCCGTAACTTGAAGAAGGTGGCTACATAGGTTTCAACTTCATTAAAAGTGTTAAAGCGTTTATCACGCAAATCATTTTTCATGGCTCTGAATAAATGATAGTCTGAAGGGGCAATGTCTGGGGAATATGGTGGATGAGGTACCGTCTCCCAGCCTAAGCCCTGCAGTTGTTGGCCGGTGGTGGATGCAGTGCTCGGGCGAGCGTTGTCATGAAGTGAAATGACATTGGCTCTTCTTCGTTTTTTTTTTTTTCTTTGATAGCTGTGGCTAGTTTATCGAGCTGCGCCGCATATGTGTTAGCATTAACTGTTTCATTATGTAATAATTCATAAAACAGCATGCCCTGAGAATCCCAAAAGCAGCACAATAGAACTTTTTCGCCGCGGTTTTGATATTGCTTTGGTTGAGTTGGTGGGTCTTCCTTTCGTGGCAGCCAGAAGGCACAGCGCGTATTGTTTTCGTAGCGAACCCACGACTCGTCCCCTGTGACCAAATCCTCCAAAAACTCCTTCCGGCGCGGTCGAAGTAGTAGCGATTGGCAGACGGCGACCTGAGCAGCACGAATGGCGTCTTTGAGGGCATGAGGTGTCCATCGAGATAAAACTCTCCTATATCCGAGCTCGTGCAGGTGATGTTCTATAGCGTGATGGCTGCAGTGGAGTTTTGTCGCTAATTCACGAGTGCTTGCATCCGGCTTCTGTTGCAGTTCACGGCGGTGGTGGTCGTCCCGAGCGAGGCTGACTTTCGAGGCTTCGGTCTCCTGTACTGAAGCGTTTGAACCAACGAGACACTGTTGCGTGACTTGTAGTATCTGAGCCAAATGCAGTGTTGATGTTGTCTGCCGCAGCTCGCGCACTATGGCCTAACAAATACTCGTAAAGGTATAGAGTTCGAATTTGTCGCTCATCCATTTTTCTTCAAACTGACTGAATTAATCGTGCGTGCGCTTTTATATACCCCTAGGACTGAAGCACCTAGAATGTTCTATAACATACTAGAATATGGTCGAAAACAATTGATTAGAAAAACAACATAAGTAGTGTTTTCTAGAGTGTCTCATTACTTTCGTGCCAACCCAATACAATAAATAAAGTGACCGAAATTCCTATAGACGCACTCCCTTTTTTGATAAGTTTGTTGGAAAAACGTAGTTTTAAAGAAAACAAAGCACTTTTAAAATATTCATGCCTGTTTGAAGCACCCATTTTATGTAATGCTTTAACAACCGCCTGTGGTGGTTGTACAAGTTTAAAAAAATTAAATAGTCTCAACGTGAGATAAGCTTTAATTGACATGTGGTGATGATCTTCGATAATGAGGTGAATATTAAAAGTTTTAATTCAATTCGGGTTTTGTATTTGATTTCGGATAAAAATAAAGTATGGAAATTTGTATTGTTAATGTAGTGTGAATTTGTTATCATAGAAATTGAAAATTACTTGACAATTGTAACTATAGTAAATTTTGTTTTATATAAATCTAGTAAGTAAGTGTAGTTGTAGTAGCTTTTGATTTTAAAAATATTTTGTTTTGTAGTAAAATAGTTCAGTCTGTCACAAGAATTCATTAAATATAGACATAAAAAAATTTATAGAATATTATCTAATTATTATTTAAAGAAATAAAAAGGAATAAAAAAAAATACAAAATCAAGAATTAACAAATTCCTTTTTTAACTAAAAAAAATTAAGAAGAAAGAAGAGAATCTTTTCAGAAGCGATTTGTTTATTCTTTTCAGAAGCGATTTCTTAATTCTTTTCAGAAGCGATTCCTTTATATCTACAAAGTTCCTACTTCCTCTTCAGGAACGCTAGTTTTATATCTTCAAGGGTTTCAGGTTCTACACGCCTTTTCTTCTTCACTCAGGAACTTTCCTCTCGGCATTGTTATAGACACCCTGTATTCGCTAATTATTGGAAAGAAACATTAGGGAAAATAACAGAAAAGTGTTTTGGTACTTACTATCTTCAAAAATTGAAAATATATTTCAGAAATTGGGTTAAAATCGAATGCGCCTATATGAATTTCGCTTTCTCGTGGGCGTAAACTGCTAACATATATCTTTCAATTTCACAAAATACAAAAGAGAGCAAAAAAGATGACATAAATATCTTTTCGGAAGCGAAACTGAATTAGAATTTGACAGTAAATGAATCTTTCCCGAAAAGTAATGCCACAATAAGCGTTTGCGCTAGTGCGCCTATAGGAATTTCGGTCACTGTATACAAAAACTTAAATAATTTTTTTTTAAAACAAATGTTGGTTTTTAATACAATTATGAAATATATATAAATACTAATCCCTTCCCCTCCCCACTCCTTAGTTCCAAAAATCCATATTTGCTTTACCTATTTTGACGGATGTTCAAATTAACTCACTAAATATTTTTAAACTTTTAAACTTTGTTTTACCCACATATATAAGTTATTTCATGAGAAAAGACATTTTTTGTAAACAATCTGATGCGAAAGTTTTCATTTTCAAACTTGCCAATTTACTAGTTAGAAATCTATTGCAAAGTTGGATATTTAATACAAAAAGACTTCGTTGCTGTTCAAACAACCGCATCATGGTAGAATTTAACTGATCTGCGGGCGAAGATGGTGGTGAAATGGCATCTCTTGTACGTTTTTAATTTAATGCCTTAAGTAATTTAGCCTTGACGTTGAAAGAATTTTCTTCGAAGTCATCAAACTCGGAAGGAATTTTATTAAGGGCTAATTGATCATCTAATCAATAAAAGCAGTCCAAAGTTCGACAAATTTCGCTTTTACAATTCGTGTGTGAATGACTTTACTTTACAATTTCTTAACACATAGTAATTAAACTTTTAAATTAACTATTAAAAATGTTAGTTAAGTTAAGTTAGTTTTATTCTATTTCTTTCAGTTTAAATAAATAAACACATTCGGAAAGAATTTTAAGCAACATCTTATGGTTCTTTACGACGTTAAAATAATGGACCTAGTGCGCCGCAAATATTAATTCAAGAAGTACTATAATATTTTTGTAAAAATGCAACGATATTAACGAAAAATAAAAATAAAAAATACGTCGCCTACCAATTCTGGATAACTAAACTGTGATGATAACGCATATAATGATTTCAGATCCCTTAGTTTATTTTTAACTGAAAACTAAAACATTTCTTTAAAGAAAATGTAAAAAGAATATCAATATTTATATACTTTGGAAGTAGTAATTCAATTTACAGCAGTTTTTATCGGAATCGCAAGGTTATCGAAATAACAGAATTCCAGGGATGGAAGAGCTCTCCAATCTTTTAGTAGCTTTCAAAGCGAAATGAATAAACCCATAAATAAAACTGAAACCCATCGCAGCAATGGCATACTGGAAAGTATAATAAAGTGCGAACAAAACGCGCTTAAAAGCCCAACCGGGATATGGGCGCAGTTTGCGTTGTTGGCATACGAGAAAAGCCAACAACGCACTTCGTCTATCGCATTAATTTTTCAACAATTCCATGCAGCTCTACTCGGTGAATTTAATATATTTTGCCTTCTCTTGCGACGTTCGTTCCAGGCGATGGTATTTTTCATATTTTGCCTTGTCTACGACCCCATCCTGGCACGCTTCACTTTCAGCTAAGGCGAAAAAACAAAGTTTTTCCTCGCGACACAAGCAGCAGAAAGTGAATATTTTGCTTTTGGGTATGTCAACATTTCCCTTGTTTTACACAAGAAACTTTTGAATAAATTACATTAAATCACCCGCATATGGGAAAAGTTTTTGGCTTACTGTTCTCCTTATTTTCTTAAGACTGCATTAAGTCAGCTTTTTACTGTATAACAACAAAGTTTTGTGCCACTTGTACCGAAGAATCTTACGCGAAAAAGGCTAAAATTTAATATACTTTGGCAAGGAAACTTCGCTTGAGAGATTTGGTTGCCTTCGCTGGTTATTAGGTAATAGGTATGGGCGAATATAGTAAATTATGCATTTCACGATCATCGATGAGAGTTTCTTTTTGCCTTTCTTATCCTTTTGTCAAATTCTAATACAGAAATAGTCTCCGTACTACTAATATTTAATTAGAAAAGGCTTGGCGGTTCAATAACCATTCAAAATTGTTCGACACATACCTGAAATAACTGTACCTAGTTCATAGATATCACAGAGATTAAAGGTCCCACGATATGTGAATTAGAGCCGCAGACATTCTTTGGCTATACAAACTAACATTTCATATCGATACACTTTGGCTATCAGAGGCAGGCCCACTACTGATGCATTTAAATTGCATTCCTGACATCGGTGTAGTCCCTCAGAAATCAAACCAATTCCGTGCATCCGAATTAGGGCATGCACCGAATGTACTCTTGGCAAACTCGTTCTCCCTTTGTGCCTATAATAAATCAATGCTCAGAGATTTTCTCCAGACTTTGCTAGTCGTTGCAGGGCAAGATGACATTCAATAGGCATTGTTCAACTTTGCCCTTTATTAGGAAACGACAAATGTTTGACGCCCTTTCAAGTCTGACAATAAGAATGTTAAATACTGATGAACTTCTCGGTAATTGTATGCTTGAACTAGATTTATATAACATAAACAAGGAAATAATTGAATACGATTTTTTAATGGTATGATATGAAAATTCGATGAATTGTTCCTATTGAAGAGGCTTATACATATACCTAGCAAGATCGATCATATATTCTTTGATATATGAGCTGTTGTTTTTGAGAGTGGTATAAGTCCATTTTTCATCAAGTGAAATATTTAAGGGTTTGCACTTGAATCAACTAAAAAATAATGGTAAAAATTAATCAGTTCGGGTAATGTTTTTAAGACTTTAAACGTGTTAAATTTTATTGTGCAAAAATAATTAATAAAATTGTTTAAGAAAACAAACGATCTTTCTACCTACTAATGGACTTATACCACTTTCAATAACAACGAATTATGCAAAATTTTGAGTCGTTGTTCTTCAAAGTGGTATAAGTCCATTTATTTCTATATTAAGATATTTAAGAGTTTGCATTTGAATCAACTTAAAAATAACGACAAAAGTTATACCATTTGGATAACGTGTTTAAAACTATAGATTTGTAAAATTTTACTATTCAGTTCAACTTCTTTTAATTACTTTGCGAAGATATTTTACACCACTGACTTTGTGACTATAAATATAAAAAGAGGATAACTACATCTGACTAAAACTATCATTAACTCATCTTTTCCAAAAATGAACTTATTCCACTTTCAAAAACAACAGCTCATATGTACAGTACATACTAATATATTAAGAAAGTCCGGTAAAAATGCTAAGTCCAAATTCTAAGAACTTCTCAATGTCGCTGTAACAAAAAAATAACGGCTTTACCATTTTTTTTAAAGGTACCAGATATAATCTCGAATTATCTTAAAAAAAATGTGTGATGTTCTTCTTTGAACGATTGAGTACCTCACGGATATTTTTAAACTACTATTTTTTCTTTTTTAAGAAAAAATTAAGAATTTTTATTGCAAAATAGTCTTCCATTTTGTCAAAAATCGGTATTTACACTTTATTGTACTTGATTTGTGACGAGGCTACATCTAGTAACGTTTTTAAATGAATTAGCAATTTCGAAAAGGGCACATCTCTGAATATTTAAACTTTTCAGGAAATGAAAAAAATTAATTATTTTGTAAAGAAGTATAATAATAAAAAAAAAATATTTTTGAGTTACATTTTGGGTTCAATTAGAAATCGAAAGTTACAGAAATATTTTGATGTTAACTTTATTGTATATGTGTATTTAGATATTTTAAATTTGTGCGATATGCCCTTTTCGAAATTTATGATATTGAATTCACATAATTTAAAGAAAAACCCATATAAATTTGAAGAAACTTTTATTTTAGGTATCTAAAATTAACCATAATACTTAAATTTAAGATAATTAATAGACTTTTTTTAAAAATCTTCTTCTGGAGGTTCTCTTTCGTTTGTAGTTGGCCATTGCATTATTTCGTTATAAAATTCTGTAAATTCTGCTGGTATACAGGGTGTCCCAAAAATACCAGGTCAGAGTGACATGGAAGATAGGTTAGCCTTAGATCTGTCAGATAAAATAAACATGACCTCAGTAAAAGTTTCTTAGTTTTCGAGATATTGTCACTTTTTTAATTTTGTTTAAAATCTCTACTTTTATTTAGAATTTCAACCACCATTGCTAAAAATAATTTCAAGTTGTATCCTTTTTTATTTTTCAGGTATCTTGAATAGTCATTTCAGGCGTTAAAGGTAAAATGTTGCCGAAATTTAGTGTGCCTTCCAAGAAAAATAACTCATTTGTGTTACCTTTTACCTCTGTCAAAATTGTAACTTTAACTTTGACAATCAGTCGTGGAAAAAAAATGTACTAAAAGAAACTGGCAAATTATCTTAAAAACTACTCAATTTAATGCAGATTCAGAAATGGTATGATACTTGGGGAATTATTTTACAAAAACTTAGAAATTGCTAATTTTATTATTAAGGGTTGTGCTAAAGCCAGGCTCTATTCTGAAAAATAAAACACTATTATTGCGCAATCAATAGTAAAAAAAAAAAAGCCACATTGGTTGAAATTCTAACTAAAAGTACAGATTTGAAACAAAATTAAAAAAGTGACAATATCTTGAATACTAAGAAACTTTTACTAAGGTCATATTTATTTTATCTGACAGATCTAAGACTAACCTATCTTCCATGTCACTTTGACCAGGTATTTTTGGGACACCCTGTATATTGTTTCACCTTTGCAATATCTGCAATTTTCATATGATAAATAGGACTTTGCCATTATAAGTTTCAGGAAACGCAATGACTGATGGATGATGCAATACGTTTATTGTTTTGACACTTAAATAGTATCATGGGTGAAAATTCAACCCAGACAAATTGATCTTCTGAATTTTTTAGAAAAACCTAATGACTTTTAGCAGTAATTTTTCTTGTATAAATTTATGAGGGCACTATAAAAGTAACGTTATCATGAAATATAATATTCAGTGATGGTAAGAATATATGTAATTGCATTTAAATGTCTTTATTAAGCTAAAAAGACATATAAGCATATTCTGGGATGAAATTTCACCCATGATATCCTTTTACGTGATTTATGTTGATGATATCTTTTAAGGATTAAGGGGGTATCCCACTCTAGAGGCCCTTGAATTGAACTTTTTTTTCAGGGAGTTGTACAAGAAAATACAAAACATTTAGAGTTAAACATAATAATTCTCTTATTATATGATATTTAATAAATATTTTGAAAAAAAAAAAATTTTTTTTTTGAGTGGTTGGGTCAGGGCAGGCCAGCTACTGGGACTCATACCTTAGGAACGGTGTGCACGATACCAGCCAAACAAATAATCTGAAAATTATGAGATTGCACATTAGTACTCTTTATATATGTGGCTATGGCATGAGTGTGACACATTTTGAAAAAAAAAAAATTTATTCATTTTTTTAATTTTTTCTACTATAAGTTTTATGTTTTAGTTGATTTTTTACTGTTAAAATATGGGATACAAGCTATGTAAATGTAAAAATGCCTGATTTGCTCCACTTAAGTCATAGAGACAAAGCTAACACAGCTTGTACCAAAATCTGAAATTTTTCGGATGAATGGTTTTCTCAGAATGCTGCACACCATTCATCAAGACGGTGTTTTGAGAAAAACGGCATTTAAGTTAAAGTTAAGAGTGGTGGAGAGCGCGCAGCTGCGCACGGAATTGCCTGTAGCGGCGCGAGCTTTTCAAATTTCGCGGCAAGAGATAGCTTAAACGATTCAGGAAAGAACACAGAATTTTTCAAAACTAAAAACGTTCTAGAGTGGGATACCCCCTTAAATCACAAAAACAAAAGAGACAGAAGTATTACGGAGGTTAATGGTCTTGTGTTTAAGCAATAAATTCGAAAAGGGCACATCTCTTAGAGTTGTGTCCTTTTCGAAATTATTTCTGTACATGCCGTGACGTTGACAGTACAAGGAAATACCAGAGATGTTCCTTTTCGAACATAATAGGTACAGGGAATTATTTAGAACACATTGGTATGAAAAAACGTATTTGTCAAAAATTGCAAGATGTGCCCTTTTCGAAATTGCTAATTCAAATATGTTTTAAACTTCCTCTTCGAGACGCCATATCACAACTATTATTAAATGAGAAAAAGTCTTCACTTTGTAGCATGAAACTGTGAATTCTTCAGCGAATCACTGTGAGTTTAATAATATATAGTATACGACGGCATAGATAAGAGCCCAAATAGGACTATCGTATTTGAAAACTTTTCTGTTGAAGAAATAATAAAGATTATAGATTGAGGGATCTTCTAGATCTTTTAGCCTACTAGGTGTAGCTTAAATATTAGTTGAAATCTAAACTTAAATATTAAAAGATAAACATTATTCAACAAATTGTTAAGGCATCTTCCTTCTTGCCGGCTTATTCACATCACATACTGATATGAAATCGTCAATGAAAAATATTTTAATTTTATGCTATCTATGTGTTTCATTGCTGCGAACTTTTACCACAAAATTCACAAAAGAAAGATCTGGTTCGAGGCCGCAAACAATTAAAATGAAAATAAATGAAATGGAATATTCTTTTGTTGACTTAATTGCAATCAGTTTTCCATCATTCTTCTCCATCGATGGGAGCGATTTCGTTAACAATTTTCCATAATTAAATTTTGCCCCCTTTTTAAGACAGACAGAGAGGGAGTACAATTAATTGGGAAAAAAGCGAGATGTATAATCAATAATTTATTTTATTTATTTTGCTTAATACAAGCTACAAAATATAATAAAAATATTTAACACAAATAACAAACATATACCAATAACGAATTAAGTTCATCAGCATGAATTAATATTTCGGAGTGTATAGTGACCATCTGAACATCATTAACCCGTTCGCTACCAACCGTCACACATATGTGACACAGCAGTTTCTTACCACAGCCCGACTCACATATATGTCACATACGTTTTTGATCAACTTCTAAGGCACACTAAACTGTTGTGTATTGGGCAATACTGTTAAGTTTTTATCTATAGCCCAGCGTCACATATTTGTGTCAGTTTGAGAGAATGTTTATTTTGTTTTTTTTAGATTGTTCTAAATACACATATGTTAAATTTATTCCAATTGGTTTCATATAATCTTGAAAAAAGTCTTGGACTGTGGTGGCGGTTTTCTCCGGGAGATCCTGGTAGCGAATGGGTTAATGGTCAATATGAAGATCGGGGGTTAGAAACCGCTGAGTCAAACTGTACCTTGTATTGTCAATTTTCGAGGTAAGTTTTGATCCAGGAAATAAGACGAGACTGAAATCGAAGGAAACTAAGTTTGAGAACAATGATTTAATGAAAGATTTTGTTAACTAAATTCGGTGGTAATAACGTCAATTTCTTCAGCACTTTTTACAGCTGCACGTGACACGAAAACTGTTAAGTTGGTAGTTTTGGATCTAGCTTTGAAAAAATCGTGTTGGACTTACAGTGGAAGGACATGGAGTCGTAGATATGTCTTTCGAAAAGTTTGGGAAAGTTTGGCTATACGACGCACCGTAATTTGAAACGCCACTCTACAACTTTTTTTATGGATTGAGACAATATATGAAAGTTCCAAAAAGCTGAAAAATACACAAGTGTTTGGGTAAGGTATTGGCATTTATTGGACGAATTATCTTTTGTCTTGCTTATATATAGTATTTTAAAAGCAAGGGTGGAAAATCCTCTTATGAATTATGAGACTCGTTTGATTGCTCCCTTCAAACGAATGTCATGTCTACGAAACTGTTGTATTTATGTATCTTAAGCCGATATCAACGGTAAGTATTATTTTATAGCCAAAAAGCAAGTCCATTTTATGTAGTTTAGGTTGCATGTATTAACAGTTGGCAATTAGTGGATTTAAGGAATATAAGAGGAGAAATTTAAATTAACTGTTCCTTTTATTTGTAGTAAATATTTTATATTTATTTTTATGCTATATTTATGTTTTACTCATTTTTTACTGATAAAAATTTCCTATTTTTTAGTAGTATTTTACAAAAAACAAATTTTTTCAGCCCATATAATAAAGATAATATGTATTTGTATGCAGAGATAATTTCAGCACCTTACTTATAGGAATGAATTGACACATATAACCTTCAAGTTCCCATTTCAAGCAACATAAAATGGCAGTTTTCTAATTTGTTATGATAAGTAAATAAAAAAAACTTATTTAATTTGCAATACCAGCGGAAAATTGCTTCCATTTGAATTAATGCAATTTATACATTTTTTTATTTGCAATTTCGAATTTAGGGTATTTAAATTACAAATTTGTTTTATATAGTATTAAAACATATCTGCCTGGGCGAGATTGATAGCCTCATTGGATACTTACAATTTTATTTTAATTTACATATTGAAGAAATTGATATTCGCCGCAGATGATTCCGAAAAGTCGAATATATCGAATTTCCTGCAAGCAAGGAAGCAACAAGGTCAAAGAATTTAAAATATAGAATATTTCGTTATTGCTTATCTAGGTTGAGAAGAATATTTGAAATTATTCTCAACGATTATTGCATAAAGAAGGTAAACAAACCACCTTTCGAAAAACTACGCACTTCATTTTTAATCCAATTTTTAGATTGCTTTGCTTGTTTAGACAGTAGTTCCTATAGTAACTTTTCGGAGTTTTAATTTATGTATATTTATGGTAGGTAATAGACTAGAGTCGTAGAAGAAGTTCTGGTTAATTGTATGAATGAAGTAGCCTTTTTTGTAGAAGGAATAGCACCAATTTATTAAGAAGTTTTTTTTAAATAAGAAATTGTTTTCTTCCAGAAAAGAATCCTAATTAACTTTAATTGACAACTTTAGATAATTATAAATAAAACTACACTTAGACTTCAATAAGGAGAATTAAATTTTTTTCTAAGGTCTGTGTAATCTTCAACCGTTGCTAATGACTGACACTGTGACTAATTGAACGATATCGTTTCTTTATTTCCAGTTGCTATTATTATATTATTACATTTAAATTAGCCTATGATGTTCTTATTCCAGCTGACTAGTGAAAAAGTTAAAAACATTGTTAACCTTTAGCTAGTGAGGTGGATTTAATTTCACGTAAACACTGACGTGGGGGCCTCAGAGACCCGTATATATATATGCTTATATTTAAAAATCTTTAGGTTTTTTAGGCTTTAGTGTGATAAATTTAATTCTTTTATTTAAATTATATTATACATCAATAAATGAGTCAATATTCTTGAAAATGGTATAAGTTGACTTTTCAAAAAAAATTTTATTATCTACAAGTTTTTACAATATTTAACTGGAGAAGCTGTTAAAATGTTATGTTAGAAAGTGGATCTCTACAATTTTCAAAAATAAGGGCTCAAATACTGGCATTTAAAATGTTATAACATAAAATGTTACCTACTTTCCAAGAGCAAGGAACCTGAGAAGAATCCTATATCACGGATATTTACAAATAATTATGTTATTTAAAATTTACAATGCGCAACATTACAGTTTGTAAGTAATATTACTGTTCACTCAAAATTGGGAGACTATGTAACGTAGGGGAGAAGTGGCATGAAAGAGCCAGTTTACTAAACGGAGCAAAAATATATACTTTTAACGAAAGAAATTATGATTTTTTTTTCTTCAATTATTATTTATTTATTAAAGTAGGTAATTTCATAGGAAAAAACCTTAAACACTATAAAAAAATCAACAAAATATTCATTTTTAAAAGATGTGTCTTTTGGCTCTTTCATAACATTTCGGTATTGAAAGAGCTACTAAAAGTTATGAAAGAGCTAGTCTGTATTATAAAGTGTAATTGTGAAAATTATGCAAAAATGATCATATAACTACCAGAAATCGCGGTCCGAATGTATACAATTTCTCAAACCATGGTTTTGAGAGTTTTTGTTTTTGCAAAATGGCCATTTTGCAGAGCAATGTAATAAAACACTTTGGATTTTTTTACACGAAAAGGATCAACTTTACAAAAATATTTATAGAAAAAAAAATGATTAAAATTAGCCAAAGAACACGTGTGAATTTTTTCAGAATTTTTTCGACTATTTTTGGTTTTTTAGATTTGGCTAGTTTTTGAAAAAATCCAAAAATTTCCCAAAAAATTCTGAAAGAAATTCATACGTGTTCTTTGGCTAATTATAAACACTTTTTATCCTATAAAATTTATTCCTAGAATTGATCCTTTTTGAGTAAAAATATCATCAAGCCAGCTCTTTTAAGGCCCATTCACCCGGCTGTTTCATAACTTATTCTTTAAAAAAATATAACCTTCAAAATAACAACAATATCAAAACTTTTGCGGCTCAGTTTTTCCGCAGCTGCAAAGCCAAATATATGCACAAACTCAATGTACAATCCATTTGCCTAAATTTGTTTACAATAAAATACTAAAAAACAAGTTAAATGAAACAAAATACTTAGTTTTTGGTGCCAAAAACTTTGAATCGATGTGCCGCCGTCCGTTGATTTCGGCGAACTGTCAAATGTTTGTGGGTGACGAGAAATCATTGTTGCCACTTAAAAATAAAATTAACAACCAAATCCTTTCCTAAACTACCAAAATAATGTAAGTGGCTCTTTCAAAACCTGGCTCCTTCATGCCACTTCTCCCCTATATACTAGGGTGCTTTTCTTTTTGTGAATATTTTTTTTTTGTCAGTCCCACCTCGAAATTTTGTGACAAATACCTAAACAAAAATTCCCTGAAAATTGGAGCCCTTAATATTAATATTAAGTACTAGACCAAGGCGTATAAAGATTTCCCATATAAAATATACGTAAACTTTGATTATTTTTCTTCAAAACTCTACAGCTCAGAGGCATTTTATGGTATAATCTTGGTCAATGGTAAGATTTCTTCAGAATTGAATGCTCTACAAAAGTGTCTATTGCGGTGTAACCCTAACTCCCACCAGCGAGGTAGTACGGGTCATTAACCCCAATTTTTCCATGAAATTCTCGCTTTTTGCCCCTATCTTCTAAATAACAAGAGCTAGAAAAAAAAAATGAATATGACAAACTTGTAGGAAATTCAATTTTCTACAAAAGAGTTCTAGAACACCAAATCGCGAGTGCACCTTTCCCTCCCTTTGGCAGTGAGAGCACGGAATAACACAATTTTTTCCAAATGACTGGTGCTCGCATTAACTTAATTGTGTTATCACGAGGAAGCGAGATACTTAGATAAGAACCTGAGCAGCGGCTACGATGAAATGGACTGACGCTGCGGCCCAGGTGAGCGGTGCACTTCAAATTGCAATTGACGCGCAAATATCACATCGCTTTGCGGAACAGTCGCGCCCCGCCGTCGACCTTGGGGAGCTCCAATTACACGTCAAATGCGCTCTCAAGTTGACTTTGCATTGTTGCAACGAATGCACTTTTTTTTTAGTTTTTCACTTTTTCCGCTACAGGCCGCACCCGCGCGCCCCGCAAGCCACCCACATCGTATCTAATTCCGCCGCCTAATCCTAATCTAAGCCTTGCCTACTTCGGGGGAGGTTGGCGTGTGACGACAACGATGCCCTCTGACCGCCCGCCACCACCGCAGTCTCACCTGAGCGCTGATAGGGTCTTAATCTCGTTATCAGCGGGGGCGCATAGGGGCACCACCGGCGGGCGGCTAGGTGCGAAGAAGAACCGAACAGAGAGCCTCCTCGCGAGGTGTTGTGCTTAATTTGTTGTCAGTCGCCGGAGCGCCCGCTGACGGTTGTTTGCTCTTGAAATGAATTTTTTCGACTATTTTTGGTTTTTTAGATTTGGCTAGTTTTTGAAAAAATCCAAAAATTTCCCAAAAAATTCTGAAAGAAATTCATACGTGTTCTTTGGCTAATTATAAACACTTTTTATCCTATAAAATTTATTCCTAGAATTGATCCTTTTTGAGTAAAAATATCATCAAGCCAGCTCTTTTAAGGCCCATTCACCCGGCTGTTTCATAACTTATTCTTTAAAAAAATATAACCTTCAAAATAACAACAATATCAAAACTTTTGCGGCTCAGTTTTTCCGCAGCTGCAAAGCCAAATATATGCACAAACTCAATGTACAATCCATTTGCCTAAATTTGTTTACAATAAAATACTAAAAAACAAGTTAAATGAAACAAAATACTTAGTTTTTGGTGCCAAAAACTTTGAATCGATGTGCCGCCGTCCGTTGATTTCGGCGAACTGTCAAATGTTTGTGGGTGACGAGAAATCATTGTTGCCACTTAAAAATAAAATTAACAACCAAATCCTTTCCTAAACTACCAAAATAATGTAAGTGGCTCTTTCAAAACCTGGCTCCTTCATGCCACTTCTCCCCTACCAATTACACAAGTCGACACGATTTTTGATTCTAATTAACATGCGGTCATTCCTCACTGCTTTCGTCTCACAAGTGAAGAAAATCGACATGATTTTTAAAAAAATTTTCTTTTGTGCCCAGGACAGCAAATTGGAAATTACCAATCATCAAAATTGTTATGTTTTCATTTCCTTGTAAATCTTTTGGAGGCGGAAATTTTTTAAATTTTCGGTTGCTATATTAGATCCGCCACCTTTAATATATATTTTGATAACAGACTTAGTATCAGCGACCCTAAAACCTTTTTGATTCATTTTGATAAAAAAATCCCATAAAAATGCAAGTGTTCGGACGCAATATTTGAATCACCACTTTGGAACCCAGTACAAAAAATTACCTATACTGTTTTCTCTAATATAACGTACTTTTTGGCAAAAATTCAGAAATATCACAGAACGCATTTAGTTGTAATTGAGGTTCAAACTATCCAAACGAATGACAATTTTTCCTTCACAAAAGCAAAGTTTTAACAATATAATGGCACTTTTACCTTCCTTTTGGACACAAGCAACAAGAAAATAGCATTCATAACTCAGACTTAAAAAAAAAAGTTTAATTTTGTTGACCTGTGTTATCTATCTTTTTTAATTGAACCCGGGGCCTCAATAGCTCAGTTTGTAGCGCTATGCGCTGGCTGCAAGCCAATAGAGCACTAGAGGTTGTGGGTTCAATTCCCACCAGAATCCCTGGTGTCTTCGGACAGCCACGTCAATCTACATCTACATCTCTAATTGAACCCGTTTTTTATACAAACGCAACAATTTTAAATTTTTTATAAATGTCTATTTAATGAAGATTTTCCTTATAAAGAATGTGTATTGAGGATTTTTCAGTAGACATTTTGTAAAGGGTGTTTTATTTTTAGCTTAGATAGTACTTCTTATAGGGATAACTCTCAATCCGAGCTGTCATTCTGATAACTGTATATAATAATTATGTTCAGTTTAATCTAGTAATCACGAATAAACTCACGCTTAAATAGAGGTTAAGTATTATTGAAATTTTCGTTGAACATTGGTCGATTTCGTGATTTTTATGGTTTGTTAGTAATCAAAATTGTCGCTTCTGGAGTGTTAGACTCCAGAGACTCCATTACACCCAGAAAAATGTACCGTTCAGGGAAGTTTACACGCTGAAGGCATCATTGGTGCTTATTTCTTTAAAAATGAGGCAGGGATTCGCGTTACTGCCAATGGAGATCGTAACCGGACCATGATCAGTGAAAATTTGTTCAACAATATGGATAACTGATTCAAATAAATAACGATTAATATAATAATCATCTTTTATTTTTTATTTTAATATCATGACTAATCCTAAAATACAGTGATTAGAGACAACCTTAAAACAAGTTTTTATTTTTTTAATAGTAACAACCACTGACCATCATGTTGGTCTTAAAAAATGTGTTTGGACTCAAGATGACGCAATCTGAGAAAAAATGTAGCTTTAATAAAAACTTTAGAACTACAGAATTCCATTTAGACAGATCCATATATTTCAAAGGACTGTTTAGCTGTAAGATATTCTTTTGTTTTTTGCTACTATGAAAAGTTATTCTACCCCTTACGGAGCAGCTATTAGCAAAACACCCAGTTAAGAGCATAACATCCAAATCTTTGTTTTTTATCTCGGCAACATCAGCGAAGGATTTCCCTCTCAGGAGCTACGGAAAACAATAAAGTAAAATAAAAGTTTCCAGGAGATAAAAAGTGTAACAGTCCCGTGAGATGCGCGGCAATGAAAACGGTTTTTGTTATATGTACCTACGTATGTACGAGACTGCTATGAAAGGAGTTCCAGTGGAAAATCGATATAAATTACCCGATAACTCATTGAAAACACAGTGAGGGTCGCGGCTCTATTGTTTTCGTTACGTTGAAAAACTGCGAAATAAAAGCAAAATTAATGTAAGGCGACGATTCGAAAATTAGGAGGAGTCATCTCTTTGCTGTTCACATTCTTTGCTCCCGGAATTTGGGGAAATTAAAACTTTTATTGAATTTCTTGTCCTCGAAATTCGTTTTTCACAAAAGGGAAATCTAATCGCACTTTCCGGTGCATGTCCAATGTCGCCAATAAACGCCTCTATCCATGCACCATCGCGCTAGCCTCTGCCGTGGCCCGGAAGTGGTACATGCACACAGCTGGTCATATATGACTGGTACGATCCGCAGGCAATTCAGGCGGTGCAGTTGTTGATGTTCACCTAATTTTTTACGCACATGATTGCTCCCTCCATTACAACATCCACTGTCCGGGTATTAAATCGGAACTCGAAAAAAGCTGCAACTGGGCACGGCCTCCGCATTTAAACCGTACGTTCATTGTGCGAAGAAAAAGGACGGAAAAAGAAATATTCGAACTGAGAACTTACCGTTTTATTCCCTAAATTTCGCACTCGACAGCCCAAATATGCGGACTTTCCCACCAGCGATGTTATATTCCTGGGCATGGTCACATCGAAGTGGGGTTCTGTCCACTTATGCCCGAAAAACGAATGGCCGTGGGGTGTGTGGGTGGGCTTCTCCTCGAAATTATTACGATTAGACGAAGATGGCCGCTGATAACACATCGTTAGACCTGCAATGACAGAAAATGTCACAAATTAGTGTCGGACTGTAGTAAACATCGAGACTCATTTGTGATTGAAAGTGATAGAATTGTTAGGACTAATGGCTTGTGAAAGCGCGTCCATGTTTTCGTGCACATGGCCTGTACGCCCGGTAAATCACAAAATAATTACGTCTAATGGCGAAATACTTCGATCAGACTGATCCGCTTATCGTTTGATTATCTCATTCATTCAAATGTTAACAGCGTGGCTATTAGTACCGTCATACATCTGTCAGCGATAATTATTATTGTTTACATTATTTTTACGTCGAATTTGTGCGTAGTTCAATATAAGCTGGTTACGTTTTTCTAATTCCATAATTCCAAACACAAAATTCCATATGCAAAATATTTATATATAGAATTTTGCAAACTAAAGCTCCATATACAGTATTCCAATTTAAACATTTCGCAAGATAAACTTGTATTGTATTGAATTTTGTACTTCATTAGAATGCAAGCAACTTTAATTTAGAACTTAAGCCTGAACGAGTAATCACCAATTAAACTTTCCTAAAACATAAAATTAGTGATTAGCAGAATCAGTCGTGGTCTCGGTTTTGCAGGAAGTCTAAGACCAAGACCAACACCTCTGGTAGTAAGACCAATACTCGACTTGCAAGACCTTGTTTTATATTTTTAGTATGTTTGTGACCTTCCTTTCACCAGTTTTAAAAAAATTATCATTTTGATCTTTAACATGGGGTTTAGTCAAAATGATCAGAACTTTATGAAATTTTAACAAAATATTTATTGGTTTGGTATTAATTGAAGTTATATTCCAAAATAAAAACTTTTTGTTCTACAAGTTTTGAGACATTGTAATTCAAAATTTTTTTCTTGTATATATACGAGCTCTTACGGCAATCATTAGTACTACTGCAAATTTGGTTAAATATAACTTAAAAGCAGTAGAAAGAGAATCAATAAAATTTAAAGTAAAAGTGCAATTAATACACTCAAAAAATTATATAGGAAATTTTACTAGTATAATTATAGTTAAAATGCCTACCAAATATTACAAAAATTACCAATCTACTTGGTTATTTACACCAACTCAAATGTAGATTACCTTTTTTAAGGAATTATTAAAAAATGTTATTAACTCTTTCGTTACTTAGAGTTTAAAAGAAAAAATTGTTTCTCTAGCTCACTTTTTTTTTTTTTAAGAGGCCTCACCCATAAGTGACCTTGGGTATTATTTTTACTACCTGCACAGTATTTCTCACCGTCTACAAGAAGTAAAACAACAGGTATTACAGACAAGAAGTAAAACAACAGGTATTATCGATATTTCTTGAGATATTGGGCTTTGAAGTTGAGGTAGTGTGGAATTTTCATGGATTATTGAGCTAAATTGTAGAAACACTACCTCAAATTCAAAGCCCAATATCTCAAGAAATATGGATGTTAGCAATTTGGTGTTCACAACTTTTTTGTAGGAAATTGAATTTCCTGTAAGTTTGTCATATTCACTTTTTCTGTACCTCTTGTTGTTTACGAGATAGGGGCAAAAAGCCAGAATTTCATACAAAAATTGGGGTTAGTGATCCATACTACTTCACTGGTGGGAGTTAGGGTTACACCGCAATGAACACTTTTGTAGAGCATTCAATTCTGAAGAAACCCTACCACTGACCAACATTATACCATAAAATGCCTCTGAGCTGTAGAGTTTTGAAGAAAAATAATCAAAGTTTAGATGTATTTTATATGGGAAATTTTTATACGCCTTGGTCTAATACTTAATATTAATACATATTAAGGGCTCCAATTTTCAGGGAATTTTTGTTTAGGTATTTGTCACAAAATTTCGAGGTGGGACAGAAAAAAAAAATAGTCGCGAAAAAAAAGCACCCTAATATATATGTACAGAATATCTGATATAAGCGGTTTCAATCGATAGCTTTAAAAATCCAAATAATGCAGGGAAGATAATTTTAATAGTCATACGAAAATTTTCTTATCTGCCGAATGAATCATTGTTAATGCAATTTAGGTATCGTTTTTCAATAATATAAAAATAAGTTACAAGTGCTTTAAGTATTATTTCTATTTATATTGTCTGAAAATAAATTCCTAAAATAAAAACATAAATTTGAGTTTTTATAGTAACCGACTTCAGCTTACGTAACATGAGATGTGTCAGTTAAATATAGAAATTAACGACCATACACATGAGTCTTTCTGAGAAAACCAAACTACAATATATTTGCACTTGCACCACAAGCATAACAAATGGAATAATACCATCAACTAAAAGCGAAATTAAAACAAAAAAATTGTTGATTGGATTAAATTTAACCAGCTGTGCAGCCTGTATAAATATGCCTCCATTTTTCTCCGCCACCCTAATTTTGATTCAGTGCACCGCCCTTAACCAAAGGCCACAACTTGCCATGCATAAACCAAAGCAGTGCACGTGCGTTGTGCAGCATATCAATTTATTAATTCATTATGCGAAAATATTTAATTTTTCTCTAAATATTATTTTCGGGGCATAGACCTCGTCTACAGCAAAAAATGCTCCTGATTGCTGTTCACTCAATCAAATGAAATTAAACAGTTCAGCCATAAATCAACGGCCGTAAAAATAAATTGCCGTCATGCGTGCTTGTCGTTTAATGGTTTTCGTTAAAATTGAACTATTGACGTCCCTGAAGTGTCTTTCCTTCTCTGCAAAACATTCTTTTTGGTGTTCCTGCTGTAACGACCGCATGTGTTTCTGTTCTGGAGTTTAATTCAAGTTCCACCCAACAGCAACCCATAAAAAGTCTCTATATTTTGATTCTGCCTTAAGGTTGAATTTAAAATTCCCGAAGTTTAGTGTCGCCCATAAAATTTTGGAGAATAAAGGGAATTAAGTTCAAGTTGATTTGAATAGTCTGCCATTAGGAGAAGTCGACTTCCTTTTTAGCTGTCCTGAGGATTGTTCAGCCCTCTTTGGGTCACAAATCGCGCCCAGTGTTGCTGCTCTAGGCCTCTTCCCATCAAATTAAAGGATAATATCTGACACGTTAGTATCGCTTTATCCTCTCGTGAATAAAAATTTATTTGGGTCACAGGATGCACGACGTATGTGAAATCCGCTATTCCTCTAAATTATAACGAAGTATAAATAACTCAGTGTTAATCCGATAAGGAAATTATGCGCAGTACTTTTTTGTCGGTTCTCCCTTGAAGGAGAATTGTCTCATTATTTCACGGAGGGATTTTATTGACATTCTCTTACTAGGCCGTTGTACCTCAGGGAAAATGACAGAAATTATACATTTATATACATAGATATATACGTATATACACCACACAACTATAAGAGCCTTATCAAAAATTACACGCCCATCTTTGAAAGTATAAAATTTGATGTTTCATTTGGTTGATTTTATTGCATCTTACAAAAAAGAAATATTTATAGTTTCAGAATTTCTGTTTATTTCTGACAGTGAAATAAGATTCTTAAAGAATAACAGGTTAGGTACTGAAATTATCAACACACATATCTAAAAAAATGCTTTAAAAATTGACTTTAAGTATTGTGCTATTAAATACTAGAAATTATCTCAATATCCTTTTAATAAAAGCATTCTGCAGTAGTAAATGATCGAAATTATGTGAATAATATTTCAATCTCTAACTTATGAGTATTTGCTGAGAAAATAAGTATTTACATATTCTTATATCCTTATTACTTAACATGTAAACAAAGACTGAATCCCCGCCTGTTTACCGATTTTTGCACACATGTTTTGTTCTGCAAGCAGATTTTAAAGTTTTTCTGATTTACATATACCCAAAACAATATCTGGTTCCAACAATTAATTTCATGGTTCATTTAACTGTATTTCCTCATGGTTTTCACCTAACAAAATTGGTGGTAAGCAGGACTAGAGAAATCAATTTAAAATTAGAAAACTATCTTCTAATTTAAAGCACATATTTAGTTTCATTTTGGAAAAAAATACGCATTTTAATTGTTTCTCAAATTTTTTCAAAAATTTTTCAGGTATTTTTGAAAAATTGGATTTTTTGAAATTTTCAAAAATCAAAAATTGTATCCAAAAATTCTGGAAAATTTTGAGAGTGTTCTTTCACTAATTTGAAGACATTTTTGTTCTTAGAAATTTTTTTCTAAAGGTTATAGTTTTTAAGAAAACGATAGATTAAGATTTTTATAAAATTTTTATCATTCTCGCCGCCATTTTGAAAAAACGCGTCGCTGAAATTTTCTGAAAAAAATTCCTCTTAATGTTGGAGTGTCATGATCACCTCTGATCATAGTGAAAAGTTGATACCTTTGCGGTATCATTGTGAAAAAAAATGCGAAAAAAATTTTTTTTCGAAAATTTTCACGCTTTTCACGTTTTAATCGACCATATTTTTTTTCTCGGTGTCTAATCGAAATGTTGAGCTCAGATTCTGAAAGAGCATCAAATTTCGCGTAGGAATAGAGGTATTGCATTATTTGTTTGGTGCGATAACATAATAAATAAACATGTTGAAAAGTTAGTAAAAATTCTGATCACCTCAGTGTTAATGGGTTAACTAGAGATATTTTATTCATAAGAATTTCTTATCAGTTTATTTAGCGCTAGAGTGAAATAAAGCAATGTGACGCTATGAGAGATATATTCAGAAACCCGTGGTAGAATGCTCGCCTGCCACCTGTCTTTAAACAAATCATAGACTTAATCGCCACTCCTTAGAGATTACACACATTCATATGTTTCTCGAAATCAGCTTGAACAAATTTCAAGTAAATGCTTGTTGTCATTGATAAAAACCAATATTTATTCACTCAAATTCAAATATTTACTGAAAACTTCAGTATTTGCTGAGTTTTTAAGCAAAAGTTTCAATTTTTATTTATCTAAATAGGTAGTACTACTTGCAAATGGAAAGTAACTAGCATTTTCTGAATTTATTCACTTTGTCCATTGTAATGCATACATAATAATTTAATTAAACAATTCTGGGATATATTTCGTTTTGTTATAAAATGGCAATTTAATTTATGTCTAAATTATACATACATGTTTTAATACTTAACAAAATTCAATGCTTACAACATTTGTATCTTCGTCTGATGTCTAACAAATTCGTTTCATTGGACTTTATTTTTGAGAGGTGACATTAAAGACACTACAATCCAGAGACAAGTCTGGCACTTAAACGCATTATTGATTTGAATTTTCGGTCCGCCATATTTGATCCGCCATTTTGAATTTTCAAAAGCTAACTTCAGATTCGTAATCAGCGACCCCAAAAACCCCACGTATTAAATTTTTAGTCAACATTCGATCAAATATTAAAATGTTGGTCCGCTGTATTGGATTTGCCATTTTGAATTTTCAAAATCGAGCACCGAAATTCCTTCATTTTTCAGAAAACTGGAGGGTGATGGACAATTCTGAACTCGGATTCGTGGTCACCAGGTAAAAGTACATCGGATAGCATATATGGCATTTAAAATGAAGACCAATATTTCTGTTGGTGTGTGCTTATCTAATTTTCTACAAAAAATTAAACTTTGAAGGTATGTTACAGAGCCATGTTTCAGCCATTCGGGTGATTTTTTTATAAATCTATATAGCTCAGGTTCAAAAAGAATTACAGTGATATCTCAATTCGTTCTGGAGATAAATACTTTTGAAAAAAAAAAATTCGCCAAATAGTCCATTGTGCGCTTGTTGTGTAGAAACGATAAAACCTACCTTAAAAGGTATTACAAAACATTTGTAGAGAACTGTGTCAAGAGTGGTTCACCCGTTTTTAAAAAAGCTTAGCTTCTAACTCAAATGAAACTATGTATCCGTTTCACGTGCTCCGACATCGGTACAAGACTGCAAAATGCAATACAATAGAATTTTGTTACAATAGCAAAAATAATTAAAAATAATTGTCCAGGACAACTACATTCCTCTTAACTCATCTCGCCCCACAGTTTTACAAAACCTCACAATTGAATAAACGTCTTATGTCTGGAAAAGCTTCTTTTCTATTGGATATTCGCTACTTTTTTCTGTCTTAACTTGATTGAAATCCAGTTGGAAGGACGTTATACGAGAACGGAGGCAGACGTTTCCGTTGACATTACTAAAAAAGAGAAATATGAGAGTGCAGGCTGCAAGTGCAGTTCGCGTCATTATATCCCTCGACTTCAGTCTAACAAGTACCTGTTCTGAGTCCGGGGACTTATACACTGGGTAAGATTTTTATTCGCTCCGTCTTTGGGTTCTGTCCAGGCATAAGACTTGAGTCTGACGGGTGATGGATTTATGGGTGCCCTTCCATTTATTGCATCTCCAGAAAAAGTCATGCTTATTCAGCGCTTTCTAATGTTTTGTAATTGTAAGAAGTTCCCCAGTGGTTTCCTCAAGAATAGCTTGAAAACCACAACGGGAATGCTTCTGTTGTTTTGTTGAAAACTAAACCATGACGTTGCAAGTTAGGGTCAATTCTAAGGAGAGTGATAAATTTTCTTTTAATTTCGCAAACAAACAGTTTAATGAGGAGAGAGCTCTTAAATATTTCGCTTTCTTTCGACCGTATTTTTCTTGAGCTGTGCCCGGGCACAAGTCATAAATGGGTTAAAAGTGGTTTCACCGAAAGCAGATTTTCTGGAATTACGCTGGCATTCTGAAATATTAAGGAGCTCCACCCGGGACGTTTATTGCGCGATGAACGCCGTTTAACTAGCCTTAAAAATGAAATGAAGGGCCTCCTAATGGATGAAGCCATTACCGCAATTCAAAGAAAAGTAGTCCTTTGGCCAGCTTCTTACTGTTCCTGCACAGACGGGGTTTTCGTAGGTGGAAGGGGAGACGAATTCCCATTGGACGTGCATGACGGAAAACTACTAGCCTGAAGCGATTTTCTTTTTTTAACAAAGAGCCGTCTGCGGGTTATTGCGGCCGGAGTTTTCGCAGCTCTCGGAAAAAGTGTTTCAAGTGAAGCTAAGTGATTCAGCCCTGGAGTCAAGCTAGACGTGCGGTTGAGCCTACCAAAACGAGCCTCCGACACTTCTGGCAACGTATGATTTAGGCATGAAGTGCGTATCCTCGAACGACCTGCACGTGCTTCTGCAAATTAATTTCGTCTTAAAGGTGTCGAATCGGGAAACGATTCAACAGCAAAGTGGGAAGCAGGGACTTAATCCCTACGATCTTGACATAATTCGCATTTTTCGTCCTGGGATAATTTTATTGCTCCAACAAATGTCAATCACAAACGCAGGGAATTTGATGAATTGAAAAGAAAATTTTGCTACCATAGGTAAAGAAAGAAAGACTAGGCGAAAATGGGCACCCAATGCGAAGAATGATTGCAGAGCATGAATGGAGCCTTTATATCGGCTTAGGGGAGGGGCGGCAAAATTTATGTTGGCTTATCCAATCTTCTAATAAATTCTTAAGTAAGCCTCTTACAGCTATTTGATGTGAGGATTTACATCACCGAACTTGATGCATACCTACTTCTTAGAGGCGTCCATTCAGAGGCGCTCGACCGAGTTCGGCAGAAAAGGTTGGAATTCGGCAACATAACATCTTAGCCAGAAAGAAAATTCAATATCCATCGGATTAGGGCAGATCAAAGATGAGGTCGGGAAAATTGCGAGCTCTCGCTCTTTTGCGTATAGCTTTGATATTCTACAGGATCCAGGAAATACCTCTAAGCCTTGGCAAAGGATCTGGGAGATTTGTTTACCTATGCGGGCTACCATCTACTGAAATTGTCCTCGAGCAAGGGATCTCCGTAATTGATTAATCGTACTGCTTTGGTCTTGTTGGCTCTAGATTAAGGGCGAATAAAAAAGAGGGAATCCTAATGAAAGCAAGGCGGAAATTTTACATTACCTAATATAACCCGCCGCGCCGTGCTGTAATTTATCTGCCTTTCTACTTCTGTCCCTTTGGTTTGGGCTATGAATACCTTTTCCTCCGAGGGATTTTTCAACTAAATTTAGCTTATTGCGCTTTGCCAAATTAAGTGCGTGCTTATTTATACTCAGGCTTAAACAACAATTTGCAGTATTTTTATTTTGACACAAAAATAAATTTTTTGATGTTAGATAAATATGTAAATAAATAAACTACGAAAGAATAGAGAAAATAAAAATTTTGTAGTTTGATGGTTGCATGTCTATTGCTGTCTAATATATACTTTTGATAAATGGCATGGCGTTCCTTGAATGTACTTTAATAGCATGATCATTTTCTGCAGAAAATACAATTATTTATGAACTTCATTCAAATGAGTACAATGAAAAAAGCAAGTCTTTTTATCTTTATCTTATTTTTATTTCAAGACTAAATTCAGATGTTATCTCCAAAAAATAACAAGCCGATATGATTATGCATACAGATTAGGGTGCTTTTTTTTCGCGACTGTTTTTTTTTTTTTTTTCAGTCCCACCTCGAAATTTTGTGGGGAATACCTAAACAAAAATTCCCTGAAAATTGGAGCCCTAAATATTAATATTAAGTACTAGACCAAGGCGTATAAAGATTTCCCATATAAAATACACGTAAACTTTGATTATTTTTCTTGAAAACTCTACAGCTCAGAGGCATTTTATCGTATAATCTTGGTCAATGATAGGGTTTCTTCAAAATTCAATGCTCTAAAAAAGTGTCCATTGCGGCGTAACCCTAACTCCCACCAGCAAGCTAGTACGGGTCACTAACCCTATTTTTTCATGAAATTCTCTTTTTTTTGCCCCTATCTTGTAAATAACAAGAGCTACTGAAAAAATGTGAATGAAAAACTTGTAGGAAATTCAATTTTCTCCAAAAAGTTGTAGAACACCAAGTCGCTAACATCGATGTTTCTTGAGATATTGGGCTTTGAAGTTGAGGTAGTGTTTCTACAATTTAGCTCAATAATCCATGAAAGTTCCACACTACCTCAACTTAAAAGCCCAATATCTCAAGAAATATCGATGTTAGCCATTTGGTGTTCCAAACTTTTTTTGTAGGAAATTGACTTTCACACATGTTTGTCATATTCACTTTTTCTTTACCTCTTGTTGTTCACGAGATAGGGGCAAAAAGCGAGAATTTCATGGAAAAATTGGGGTTAGTGACCCGTACTACCTCGCTGGTGGGAGTTAGGGTTACACCGCAATGGACACTTTTGTAGAGCATTCAATTCTGAAGAAACCCTTTCGTTGACCAAGATTATACAATAAAATGCCTCTGAGCTGTAGAGTTTTGAAGACAAATAATCAAAGTTTACGTGTATTTTATATGGGAAATCTTTATACGTCTTGGTCTAGTACTTAATATTAATATTAAGGGCTCCAATTTTCAGGGAATTTTTGTTTAGGTATTTGCCACAAAATTTCGAGGTGGGAATGAAAAAAAAATAGTCGCAAAAAAAAAAGCACCCTAATACAGATATTTAATTTTTAATTTGCTTTAATGGGTAATGTAAGCGGTTTAAAAGGAAAAATGGATTTTTTTATTTTCAGATATTTTATATTAAATCAAAGAAGCAGTCAGCGATAGTTTGACCATTGGACACTTTGAAGTGAAATTTTTGCTAATAATTTTCAAAAATGGTACACATATGATATTTCTGCTCATAGTTTTCCACAATGGCAAAATTGCCAGACCTAGGTGTTCTTAACGATTTTCGTTCCCTAATTCGTCGAAATTATTGTTATGTAACTCACTTACCGTACCTATACGAATTTACATTCTCTTCTTTGACAATTATTCAAATTAAAAGCAAAAATTATAACGTTGACACACTTTGCTTCATTATATAAAGAAAAATGGGTTCATAATGAAGTAGCCAAAATGAAGGCCGAGCTACTTAATTTGTTCGAAAGTAATGAAAAGAGCTACTTCTGCTTGCGAGTTTTTTTAAGCCATCTATTTCCGGTTGTTTTTAAATAAACGGGTTTCTGACATTCAAAATCAGAACACGTTTCTTAAGTTCTACATAGAACCACCTAAATTAAACACACGTGGAAGTACATCCCGTCTCTCCTTAGCAATCCACAGATTTTCAAATAAGATCTAGATTTTGAGGCAATGAACATCCCTTCTTTTGCAAATTGATTGAGATACTGATTCCGTTAATGCATTAACTAAGTTTGATCAAAATTTCTTAATAAAAACGGAGGCTTTTATAATGTTCGCCAACAAATTCATCCGTGTCCATCACTAATTCAGTCAATTTCGGAATGTGATCTAGATATTGGTTCGATTAATGCACTAAATCTAAGCTTCATTAAGAAATAATTAAGATTAAGAAATCCGGCAGCTATTGTGGTAAAAAAAATATATTTTTAAATGTGTCCCCGTAATGATATTATAATAAAAATAAATTCTAGAGCTATTACTCCTTGTAAGTTTTAGTCCTTATTCTTTTGTTTCATCTTAGCTTGTTTTCTGTCTTTTTCGGACAATTCATATTAAATTTCACAAGTAATATTTAAAGTTTAAATTTATTATGTTTATATTTGCATGTCATTGGTGGGATTGAGTGGAGTGGGGTGCGAAGTATTTATTTCAATTATTCTATTCAAAATGGCGGCTGCCGAGCCCAACGTTGTAATATAGCTAAATGAAAAAAGTTTTGGACCACCTGGTCCTCAACTTGTCAATTCAATCCGATATCAAAATCTAACCGAAATCAAAATAAAGTACATATAATTGATAGATATAGTTTAAACATTAAATATTAAACAAAAAATCCTTAAAAATTCCACCTATAATCTTAATTTAGCAAAATTTACAAATAATTCAGTTTTTTTCCTCTTCGCTGCTATGGATTGATGAAAGTCGTCAACATAAAAAAAGCATGTAATATTAAAAAATATAGTAAATAGTGTTCATGCCAAAATATCTAGCATTTTTAAGTTTCTAACACTGACACATGACATAATTTTTTTCTGATCACCATCAAAAATAGATGAATATAGCGCACGTCTATTTAATTTTAACAAACTCGTTTTAAATAAGCTTGGAACACTATTTATCTAAAAGAATTCGCTTGACAGAATAGACGAAATATTAATTTACCTTAATGGTTTTTTTTTATTTATTTGGTTGTCTTGTATCGAAAATAACTTAAAACCTCACGATGTAGCTATAAATTGGTTTTCGATTAGTGGATCTATCACCTTCTGCTGTTCAATCTAAAATGGCAATTTTAGTTTCAAGGGAAGTTGTCTTTCTTTTCACTTTATTTTTGTGCTGCTTATTCATTTTCAGGAATTATACATAAACAAAATGCATAAAAAATTATATGTAAATAGAAAAGATAATCAATTTACCTTTTATTTACTTTAAAATTAAGTTTGTCTTAACGGACGGTCAAGAGGTGTGTACATACCTTCTTTACAGGACGGTTATCAACTAATGTGATTAAATGATACAAAATGTACATATGTATAATAGTGAAATTGGTGATCTAATATGAGCGTAATTTTTGTAATGTGGTGAGGTAAAACCGGGTGCGCCATCTATTGGTTTCTTTTCAAATTGCATGTTATTTTGACATATAAGGCCATCTGATGCTTTCTTTTTAAATTACTTTTTATTCATATTGTGCATTTTGATGGGCTTCTATATAAAAACTGCACAAAAATGGAGCGCATAAGAACAGGTTTAACTCTACTTAAATGGTATATTACGAGTACTAATTACTTAACATTAAAGTATGTCTACAAATTAAAATTTAAGGCGTTTTTTCTCTTTTGTGCTTGTTAATCCTAAAATACATATGGAATGGTGTAATAAATTGTTTGTTTTCATTCTTACAAACTGTTTAGTTTTATATGAACTAGGCCATCCTAAGATATATCGATTTTTATTTTGAGACCCTCAGAAATTAGAGGATTACTTCAAATTAGATACAAACGTTCCTTGATGTCTCTGATGCCACTACGGATGTTCTGCGTAAGTAACTAACAACTCGAGGATGTATCACAAATTTACAGAGGAGTTCATCAAAATAGAACTCGACGAGATTTCCTTTCAATTAATTTAGCAACAGCGCAATAAAACTTGAACTGGGATCAACACTGGAATCTTGTTAACCTTGAACTCTGAGGCGGATCTTTATTAATTTCCTGAGTAAGCCGTCCTAGTTGCCTTTCTATCTCAGCTTGTTTGGGATACTTCCCACCAGTCCTCAGGCGAAGAAAGGGGAAACTCAAAGGTCATCCAATTGAGAAATTTATTTAAGCTTAATCAAAGCAATACGGAAAAGGCACAACAGCCTCCTAAGCAATTAAACCAGCCAAGATTTTCGTTATCTTAAATTTATTTACCCAGGTGGATTCTTATATTGTTTTCCTTTTGGGTTGGTATTAATTCCGCAAGACTGTCCGGCTAGCTATCGATCGAATTATTTTTCCTTTCTCTGCTCAAAACTTTTCTAACCTTTGAGATATTTATTCTTAGAGAACTCAGAAAACTCAGAATTTCTTTTACAATAAGATCAGTTAAAAGTCAACTGAAAGTTACGCTAACTTTCTCCTGTTGAGAGATGTGTAAAGTACCAGGCGCCGAAAAGAGGCCTAAAGTTCACTTAATTGGAAATTTTCAGTATATGGTCATCAGTGTTGCAGAGGTACCCGACTGTATTCTGCCCCAGTAAATTCGATATCGCCACAACCGATGTATGTCGGGACCACCCTGGGCAGCTATGAAAAGCGCCACTTTGAGCGTTCAGCCTGAATCTAATTATGCGATCTGATACGCACTTAATTGGCTTCCGACAATGCCGTAATTTATTTCAGATTGAGATTTATAGGGATTTATTTATGGGCGACGTGTACTCATACCCACATTGAAACCATAAATTTAAATATGCGATCCGATTGCTATTAAGGCAAATTTCATTGTGAGAAATGAATTACTGAATGAGCCGTATCCCGTCGTCTGGCGGTACTCAGTAGTCAGCTCTAGAGCCCGATTATAGCATGTGGGGCAGAGGGAATATTTTAAATGGAAATCATAGTCCAGAAAAGTCCATTTCCCTTATACATAAACCGAAAAATTTTCTTTCATGAGGATGTAGAGGGCGACCTTGTAGTTGAGGAAAAGCTGATACCGCTTTAAGAGTTGGAAACTTATAAAAGGGGGCGGACACGATGACGTATTGCAAGTAACACTATATAATGAAGATATAGTATTTTATCTTAAAACTTGATAAAACTTTAAATAAATTTAACATTGAAAAGGAATTTCCCCTTTGTACATCGAGCTTTTGTCTCTAAACCGAAATTTCCTATATCATTTCTTATAATTAATTAGGAAATGATACTTATTAGCACAACTTTTAACAAAGTATATAGGACAAATAACAACATTAGAACTATACTCCATGTTTCCATTGCTACTCAACTCATATTACATTCTGAGATTATATTGTACCACTCCCATATACTTGCGTACTCGTATATGCAATGAACACCAAGTATGTTTTTAATACCTACTTTTATTGAAAGTGTGAATATGACTCCGCCCTTTTTGTTAAAATAAAACACATTTGTTTTTTGAAGAAATTAAAGAAAAGTTTATTCAAGGTATGCTCCATCGGCAGCTACAACCTTCGCCCATCTTTCAGGTAATTTGCGAATTCCTTGCATGAATCAATCCAAATTTTGATACTTTCGTATGAAGTGAACCTTTTTCCCGTAAGATCTGACTGCATTGTTCGGAAGAAGTGATAATCCGGCAGAGCTATGTCTGGCGAATATGGAGGTAGGACTTCCCAGTTCTGTCCATCTAAATATACTTTCACGATTTATGCGGCATGCGGTTTGGCATTACCCTGTTGAAGAATTAATTGAGTGTGCCTATTCACCCATTCTTGTCGTTTTTCTTCTATAGGTCCATTCAAATGCATTAGTTGTCGTCGGTAAATTTCTCCATTAATTGAGAGGGTTCGAACAACTCATAATAAACAACACCTCTCTGATCCCACAAAATGCTGAGCATAACCTACAATGAATATTTCTCTTTGGCTGTGATGGGCCGGGTTCACCCAAGTTTTTTTACGTTTAGGATTCTCACAATATATCCACTTTTCATCTCCTGTAATTATTCGATGCAAAAATCCTTTTCTTTGCTGCCTTTGAAGTAGTATTTCACAAATTGTTTTTCGACGTTCGATGTCTCTTTCTTTCAATTTATATAGAACCCAGTTACCAACTTTTTGAACCATTCCCATTGCTTTTAAGCGCTTTGCAACAGTTGATAGTTAAACATTTAATGCTACAGCCAATTCTGATTGAGTTTGGCAAGAATCCTCTGCCAATAATGCTTCCAATTCAACATCATAAAATTTTTTTTGGTAGTTTTGGTTCTTTGTCCTCAATGCCAAAATCATTATTTTGAAATCGTCGAAACCATCTCTTACAAGTTGTATTAGATGAAGCATGCTCACTGTAAATCTCCACATGCAAACGATGTGTTTCCGCTGCACTTTTCTTTCCAATAAAATAGTGTAATAGCACTTCCCGCAAATGATGTTTACTTGGAACGAAAACCGACAAGGAGGTAAAAGCACTTGTTGCTAATATAGTGCGTTTGACAGCTGACATAATGTACTATCGAACCCAAGTGCTGCCATTTATCAGTACATGTAAACAATACTAAAAACGACATCTTTTGGGAATGGGCGGAGTCATATTCACACACCCAATATGTCGACATTAAACATTTATACTCTAAACAATTTTCACTAGACAGATATAGGAAATTGCGTTGCCTAAACAATTCTAGAAAACAGAGCAAATGTCTACCGAGCTCGAACTTAATTTGAAACTCGCTTTATCTATATAAAAAACGTTTTGAGAAAAAAATTAAACCTACGAAAAAAGGAACTGAAAAGCCAAAAATAAAATAAACCTCTTTAATCTTGTTAATTAAGCTCTTAAACTAATGTAAGTAACTAATTTTGAGTCGGCGCCAAAAATAATCGAAAAATGTTACTGTTTATCGCTTGAGATTTCAAGTTGCATTTTTATCTTCTTTTGTTATGATTATTTCTTTAAAATAATTTAATGATCTTAGTTGATTAATTCCAGGTCTCGATTATGTTGTAGTCTTATCAGCACGATATATGTGTGCCAAGTTTCAACAGATTCGGCTCACAGGTGAATGAAAAATCTATCATTCCCAATTTTTTTTCGATCCTTAGGGGTGGTTTTTTTTTTAAATTTAAATGGGACTAATTTTGAGGTACACTCTATCAAATAAAAAAGAATCATCAAAATCGGACTACTCTGTAAAAAGTTATGCGTGGTCATACATAAAAAAAAAAACGAGTCGACTTGAGAATCTCCTCCTTTTTCTTCGTCGGTTAAAAATCGAGACTGCTCAGTGCTTATGAGTTATATTTCTACTTTGGTTAAATATTGCATATGTTATAGTAAGTAAAGATAATTTTAATAATTTTTGGTTGAAAACATGATTTCTGGTCAATACAACTGCTGCTTTTTTTTAAGTGTCATCGCGGAAGTATTATATACATTCCTGAGGAACAATTTTGTTATACATAGTTATATACTGCACTGCGAATTTACAATTTTTTCAGGATTCTTCAATATTGTTTAGTAAATTTAAATTTAAGTAAGCAACTAGGTGGAAAAACACATTTCAATATGTATGTTTAACTCCTTAAAAGTTTTTTTACATTGTGAGAAGTAGGTCTACTTTAATTTTCAAGAAAATATCATTCAATATAGTGTAGACTGTAGACCGACACTGTACTTGATTTTTGCAGTATAAAGAAAATATTACTTCATTATATTGGCTTTCACTTTTGAATAATCATTTATGCAAAGGAAATAATGAAATTTTTAGAAACATTTTTAGTAATTTTAAATGATTTTGTTAGGGTATAGTAATATAAAAGGATATCATAGTTAAATAACAAGTTCCATAAATTTAATGGGATTTAATAAATTAATATATCTTACTCATATATACTAACTTTAAAAAGCTAACAATTGATATTTAAATATCTTAAAACTCTTAGGTAGATATGAATTTTGATCAACGGCTAAGGCACAGGCCTTTTTTAGCAGAGTTTTTTTTAAGCGTCAAGCGACATTCAGGGACTCACTTTCAGAAAGTTATTTTTTCGGAAATTAAAATAAAAGAACAAATAGTAAAATTTATGAAGGAAGCCACCACAGTTCCTGCATAAAATCAATTTTACAGGAATATAAACTGAAACTGCAAAACGACATTTAGAATGTCAGTAAAGTTGTTCATTTTGTTTGATACTTGCGACTTTACTTTGAGTGTGGCTTTCTTATGTATTCGTATCATTCGCCCACATTACAAAGCTAGATACTTACGTCTTCGTAACTAAGTCTCTTAGTGAGACTGCTCTTATTTTTGTGCTTTTCATAGTCTAGATGTGAAATAGATTCGATCTAAAACAAGAATTGAATTTTTTTTTTTAGCAATTACATACTTTCTTTATTCATATTGTTCTCTGAAAGTAGTTTCTAATTTTTAACTTGTATTCGTAAGAGAGAATTGAAGGAGAAGTAGTTTCGATAGAGGATTTTGAAAACAAACATTTTGTTTAGAGTAAGTGCTTAAAAATGCTTATCCAGAATTTAATTAATCGAGAACCTCCAATCGTCACTCTTTTATTTGGATAAAACGTAAGAAATTAAGATTTTTATATGTACCGCGATTTTATACTTGATTTATCACATTAAAATATTTATGTGTGTGGTGTGATTTTCTGTACCAAAATTCGTGTTGTGTCAGAATTCGCAGAGTTTGTGTAACTTATTTAATATACATATATAGGTATAAATAGCGATAGAGATTCCGCATAAAAAAAAAAAAAAATAACCAGTTTAACCCCTTGCGCTATAAATTAGTTAGCAGAAATGTTTGCCCATCCACCCAGAGAAATTTCAAATGAGCTTTTACTTGGAATAATTTGTGTAAAAGCTTCGATCAGACTGCATGTACAAAATGCTACATATATGCATATAATACATATATTGCATAAAAGAGAGTAATAAAAGAATAAAGATAATGCTAACTAAAAATAACAATAAAACTATTATTATACTGACCAGGTTTTAATTTAATATATCACTAGAAAACTAATATAATTTTATTAAAAAATGCAGTTCTGTATAATTGCACTAATTTCACGTTCGAATATCACTGTTCTGCTCCTATCCCAGTCTAACAGTAAAGTGCTATTACCAATGTGAAATGCAATAAAATGTGGCAAGTAGCACAGTAGTGCAGGAAATTCAGTAGACGTACATTGTACGTCGTTTGCAGTATAGGCAAAAATTATCAGTGACGTGCATTGCACGTCAGAATAGCGCAAGAGGTTAAGAACAAGAAATTCCCTAAATTTTGCCATCATTTCACTGAAGCTGGGGAACCTATTTTATTCGCAGCCATTTGATAAATAAGTTACTCAAGGCAAATTAAAAATGTTCTTTTTATTCAAAAGATTTAGGAAGTTATCGTTAAGGAAATTCAGAAGTTGCCTTGACTCTGTATGATATAGGTACCAATTAACCAAAGGTAATATATTTTTCTGCATTATCCATAAAATTAAGGTTCAGTTTATGAAAATGGTGTCAAATAGCATTTGGAATGCCTAAATATGGCGTATAATATACATATAATCGATTTTTTTTTTTTTTTTTTTTTACATAAAGGTATTCCTTAAGGGGTTACATGGGTCTTAAAGGTATAAAAAAAACGACTTCTTTAAAAAAATTTATTTCAAAAACGAAAAATCTTTTTTATTTAAAATTTAAACATATGAAAGTAAAGTACTTAAAGTACTTGTAAAAAAATTGTCAGCCAAAAATATTGAATATTTTCCATTTTCCAGCCGTTTTTCGCCGTCAACCTTTTTTTTTGCGGTGGACACGATTTCTCGAAAATAAATTGACCGATTCGGTTGAAACTTTGCACAGTTATTCTTTATAGTATTGTTTCGTGATTGAATGAAGGAATTTTCATTCGGTCAAGTCGTTCTTGTTTTATACGAAAAAGACCTTTTAAAAATGATGAGAATCGGAAAAACGCATAAAAATTTGAGACGAAAATTGATTCAAACTCATGTCAAAATGTCAAATTTCATTTTTTTTTTCAATTCCTTCATGCAATCACGAGCCAAGGGCATAAACTACAAGAAAATTTTTGAATTTTTGATTTCAGATGAATCCACACCGAAATATCATGTCTACCGCAAAAAAAAAAAAGGTTGACGGCGAAAAACGGCTGGAAAATGGAAAATTTTCAATATTTTTGGCTGACAATTTTTTTACAAGTACTTTAAGTACTTTACTTTCATATGTTTAAATTTTAAATAAAAAAGATTTTTCGTTTTTGAAATAAAATTTTTTAAAGAAGTCGTTTTTTTTATACCTTTAAGACCCATGTAACCCCTTAATATCGTAGAAATGCTGCCCTCAAACCGTTGTGAGAAACGCGAAACAAAACGAAAGTTATAGTTATATATACGTAACGATATATACCTGTTTCTATAGATTTGGAGCGTCGCACAAAAACTTTAAACGCGTTTTTCTCGAAACTACTTTTTTTCATCTGGTACCAGCGATATCTCAAATTCTACTCGATAGATTTAAAAAAATTAAAAGCATTCGACTCATTAAGATAAATACTAGGACATAGACCTTTAAAAATGCATAAAAGTACCCCACCCTCTTTTTTATACACGTAAAAAATGGCCAATTTTTAAAATTTTTATAAAAACAGTCATAAAAATAACTTAAAAAATGAAAAGTACCATTTTTAAATGTCTATGTCCTAGAAAAAAGTCTAAAGAACAAAACCCATTTTGAATTTTGTCTTTATCTTCTCCAGGAAGACCGCAGGAACTGGTACCAGCTAAAAAGGGACTTTTCGTACAACACCATCTATTGCCGCAAAACATATATATTTTGTATACTTCGATGCCTATACATTCATATGTGAAGAAAGTTTTTTGAATAAATGCAATAGGGTTTAAAAAAAAATTCCAAAAAAAGTAGTTTTTTTGTCTATTTCAATGAGAATGTCCCCTTAATCCATTATTAGAAAAAACCGTTTACCCAGAATGCGCTCGGTCCCGAGCATGCCAGATAAACAAGATTTGAATCTATGTATGGGCATGAATTTATATGAAATTAGTAGGTACATACATATTTTGAAGATCTCACAAATCTGCCGAACAATTTATATAGATTTAAACTGGTTTTAAAAAGACAAGCTATTAAACTTCCGCTCTGTTATCGAGCATAATATGATATCTCTTCTGTGGATCGATAACTTTGAACTCCACCCAGCTTCCAGAAGGGTTTGATTTAATTAAATTTACACAACGTATCACAGACGTTTCATCGTACAGTTGGTGTCGATGCAGCTTTCGACCGAATATACAAAGCCCAGAGTACGAGCGATCCGCAGAGTGCATTTCAATTAAAAAGTTCAGAAAGTGCTCCACCCATTTCCTGGGCACACTGAGACCCAATTGTTTGGACCGAAAATTGAGTCTTTCGCCTCCATGTTCCTTACATGAAATTAGTTTTGTCGCTGTTTGCATTCGCCCGACTCACTCCAGAACCCGGAGTCCAGGGCGCACAAGGACCAATATCATTTTCAGGGCTCTTTTAATTGATTTATTTTCGGAGTACACGCTCGGTAAAGCGGAACAGTCAAATAACAAAATTTTTATGCTTTATCCAAAGTTGCTCGGCTTTAGCACCCCTAGTTGCTGCTTATAGAAGTTTTCTCTATCGAGGGCAGCTGGTGGCACCGTCGGTGTTTATCTGCGAAATCATCACATTCCGACTGTTAAAAGTTTTTTGCTGTTTTCGTTCCCTTTTTATCCGACCCGGCAGCAAGGAGTAAATAAACTGTTTATGATAACTTTTGCTGCCAGTTTGCAGACTTTTCGAATGTAACAAAAACTCTTTCTACGCTGCCGGACCGTCGAGGACGTGGTGCCACTATAGTACAAAGCGATCAGTATTCAGCCGGCGGAAACTTTTCCGCCCGGTTAGAAATTGTTAATAAATTAGGCAGGAACCCGTGCATTATTTTTCTCCCTTTTCCATTTGGTTAATGGTAACACAAAGCTGTTCGTTAATTTTTCACTCCTCTCTAGAGGATAACTTTCAGGCGTGCATATGTTATGCATGATTTCCCAGTTTGTATAAAATTTAGCCTGATTGTAATCTCATTTTAAACGGTGAAGTCCCAAAGCAGCATTGTTCGTATAATGAGCTTATACGATCATTCATATTTAATTTCACCTTTAGAACCATCACATTGACAACGGAGGGCACAACTTGATAAGAATGGATTTGGATAATTTTTAAATATGTTGTACAAGTTTGTCCGCTATCTATTGTGGTAAAGGGATTTTATGCAACGCTTTTTCACGAGATTATCAAACACAAACTTTATAAATATAATAATTATTTTACTAAAATATGCATTAATGAGAACGACAACAAAAGTATTGTCAAAGTTACAAAAGAGTTTCACTAAGTTCATTTTGTAACTCCAGTTGTGTAGCTTTATAATATTATATCAAAGATAAGATGTTTTGTAATTTAAATTTTTTCATGTATCCCATGTAATTTCTACTACTCTGTTTATTGAATTTCTTGGATGATTGATTATGTATTAAACAACTTTCTATACTAGAATTTACTAATTTATTTATTGAGTTATTTCAAAACATTTTCATAGTAATACCTAGTTTTCATATTCATTAGCTCTGATGTGATTACAATTCTTTCTTCTAGTAGACAGCATTATTGAGCTCAATAATTCTTTTCTGTAATTAATATTAGAATTTGGTTTCTTCGTATCTCTGAAATTGTGTATATTAGGGTGTTTTTTTCGCGAATTTTTTTTTTTTCAGTCCCACCTTGAAATTTTGTCAGAAATACCTAAAAGAAAATTCCCTGAAAATTTAAGCCCTTAATATTAATATTAAGTGCTCGACCAAGGCGTGTAAAGATTTCCCGTTTAAAATAAACTTCGATTTTTTTCTTCAAAATTCTACAGCTTAGAGGCATTTTATGGTATAATCTTGGTCAATGATAGAGTTTCTTCAGAACTGAATGCTCTACACAAGTGTCCGTTGCGACGTAACCCTAACTCCCACCAGCGAGGTAGTACGGGTCACTAACCCCAATTTTTTCATGAAATTCTCGTTTTTTTGCCCCTATCTCGTAAATAACAAGAGCTACAGAAAAAATGTACCTGACAAACTTGTAGGAAATTCAATTTCGTACTATAAGTTTTAGAACACCAAATCGCTAACACAAATATTTCTTGAGATATTGGGCTTTGAAGCTGAGGTAGTGTTTCTACAATAATAATGTTTCAATAATCCATAAAAATTCCACAATACACATTGTATTGTAGATTTGTCAATTTTACTTCATATGTTGTAAATTTTGAGTAAAATACTTCAATCTGAATAAATTTTTTACTTGTAATTACAACCACTTGCTGTTGCTTTGAAAATATATATATTAGGGTGCTTTTTTTTCTAAACTATTTTTTTTTTTTTTTCCGTCTCATCTCGAAATTTTGTGGCAAATACCTAAACAAAAATTCCCTGAAAATTGGAGCCCTTAATATTACTATTAAGTACTAGACCAAGGCGTATAAAGATTTCCCATATAAAATACACGTAAACTTTGATTATTTGTCTTCAAAACTCTACAGCTCAGAGGCATTTTATGGTATAATCTTGGTCAAAGGTCGGTTTTCTTCAGAATTTAATGCTCTACAAAAGTGTCTATTGCGGTGTAACCCTAACTCCCACCAGTAGGTAGTACGGGTCACTAACCCCAATTTTTCCATGAAATTCTCGCTTTTTACCACTATCTCGTAAACAACAAGAGGTTAAGAAAAAGTGAATATGACAAACTTGTAGGAAATTCAATTTCCTACAAAAAAGTTTTAAATACCAAATCGCTAACATCGATATTTCTTGAGATATTGGGCTTTGAAGTTGAGTTAGTGTTTCTACAATTTAGCTCAATAATCCATGAAAATTTCACTCAAATATACATAATACACTAATACACAGATTCTTATAAAAGTATACGTAAACAGCTCAAATCGTGAGAAAAATCTCGATTTACTTATGTCACAAAATTTCGCTAAAAAAACTTTAAATGTGTTTTTCTCAAAACGCTCTTTTTTGGTGCGCGTCGTAAAATTGTGAAAAAACTATTGGGCCGATTTACTTCAAATTTGACATACACTTTTATTTAGTATTTTATTTTAAGTATAGAAATAACCTATTATTATAGTAAAAAAACAAATTTTGTTGATTTAGGATCAACTTTTTCGTGTTAAAACGTAACGAAAATCGATGCATCAATGTTCGAACGTGGACTAAATCATCAGTTTTTTTTTTTTTGCCGCAACAATAGGTTACTTTTATCCTTTATAACAAATATTGAAGGATTTTTCGTTGGTAGATGTTTGCGGATGCATACTTTGGCCAGGATTTTACGAAGTGAAATTTGCATTTTTTTTAGACTGCATGCGCGCTGCATTGTAACGGTCGCAATATTGTTAAAAAAATTTGTTTATAATCAAAATGTAAACTTTAGTCCTCAGTAAAGAAGTATAGAAAAATCAAAAAGATAGGTCTGTTCGTTGACAATTCTGTGGCACCTCAGTGCGCCCTAGCTGCACTGGTCTTTAAACGTCAAATGCCAGTTCTGTGTTTTTTGAGAAACCTGGGGCGCTCTGGTTTTACCCACGATGAAATCCGGTGTAAACTCAGGGTTAATGACGAATATCAGTTTAATTTTTAACAGACAAGTTATTTAAAGTGGAATTAACTCTTATTGCGGGCACAAGAACTTAATTTTGGCATTTCGCATCAAAAAGTAGTGGTTTTATTTTATAATTTTTGTGCAAAAGGCCAGATGACAATTTTTTTCAATAAGCTGTTCGTTTAACTGACAAGCTCTGGGGCGCCCAATATTTTTTGACAATTCTCAGGGCGCACCAGGGCGCCCTGGGGTACCATAGGGTTTCGAGTCAACGAACAAACCTGATATCTCTGATAGCCTTTTTAACCGATTTTGTAAAAAAAGTTCCATTTTTTGTGTTTCAACAGTGGGTTACCCCCTTAAAACGTTTCGCTATAAGTTCAGCTAAATAAGAAACAGTTTGTGAAAGTTGTAGGATCCAGTGAAAAGTATTTTTAATTTCTCTTCCAAAAGCTTAAAACATCTGAAGCCAATAACTCCTTAAAAGCTCTTTTGCGACGGCTTCAATTCTGTTTCGAGACTTCCTCAGCTTTGTCGTTTTCTTTCATTCTGTTATTAATATGCGACAGAGAGATTAACTTTTACAATCATTTTTTTTGTCCAAAGTATGGTGTAAAAGTTTAAACTTTTGTCAAATAGAGTCGTGAAACCCCTGTTGTATTTTTATTATTTTTCGTTAGCTTCTTCAGTAGTAAGTTGAGGCCGATTTCCTTTGTTATCCGTTATTATTGTGACTGTGCTAATGGCAATTGAACAATCGGATGCTGCTCGTATGTGGTCTGTTTAATATATGTATTATTATTAGGGAAACGCGAGGTATAAATCTCGCCTAGCAAGAATGTTAACGAATATATTTTCTAAAAATGTTCGAGTTTTAATCGACGAAGACAGAGATAATGATTAACAGATATTCTATTTGTTTGTTTGTGTAATTGTTGTATATTTTAAATGATTAATAAAGCTATACTATACACCTAGACCTTTTTGAAGTTATGGGATCTAGTATCCACTTATATAAATTTAATTTTTTTGTTTTACATATTTTCCGATTTTGATTAAACTTGGCGTACTACTAACTAAAGGATATGTAGAGCAATATCTAGTATTTTTTTTTTGAAGTGATCCATCAAAAACAATTCATAAAAATTGAAAATTCGTATAAAACGGAGCCCAAACTAAACTAGCATATTGTAGTACAGGCCTAACAAAGGAGCAAGTGAGGGTCTTAGTCAGCGTCGAACTCCTTGGCCGAATACTTAACAAAGCTAAGAATAGCATTGGCTCTGCCAATAATAGCATTCAAGTGGTCATCAAAAGTAAAAGTGCTACTGATCGACACTTTTCGTTTTGTCAAGACCTTCCAACAAGCGGCCATCAATAGAATAATTAGAAGGTTGCGAGAAAAACAGACAAAAGTACATTTATCAATTTTTAGAGACCTAGAAACCTAATTTCGCTTAAGTGAGCTAAAATTGGCAATGTTGTAGCAATTATCACTGATCATTGTCTTATTGGCAAGCTAGCTAGCAGGCTCGCCACGTTCCAAAATGACATTTGCAGGAGTTTCCACAATGAGGAGGAGGAGGAAAGCGTTCCTCTGTCACTGTCTGGCTTTTTTCATTCTTAGGAGTTGTCACCTGGGTTCCTCTTTCTTTGATGACCTGTCAGACATGAGTTCTGTTGATATCAGAAATCTGAAAGCCGTCGGAGTCCTTTCGCGTCGAATCACAATGGGCCTCTTTTAAGGCCATTAACCTAACCTAACCTAAACATGTGATATAACCCTACGTTGCATGCATGCAATCAGGTAATAAGAAACTCTAAGATTTCGCGCATTTGTGCTTCTTTTCTTCTTACTGGTGCTAAAATTCTCAAATTTTTCTACTGAAGGGTGTCGAACCTTCGAATGCGAAACGACTTCGATAGGCCATCGAAACTCTTCTATTTATAGTACATCTGTACATATGTAATCAATGAAAAGATTAAATTTATTTAACGTACAAAATCCGACATCAAAATGCTATGTAAGGTTCGTTTATTATTTAAACTTGACAAATATTCGATATTTGTGACGAAAATAACAAAATTTGTAAATTAAATTGCAAAGTTTTTAAGCGTGTACATCGTATAGATTTTTCAAGCGTTCTTTAGACGTAAAGTTTGCACCAAGTTTTATTAAAGTTATCCCTTTTTTTGTTCAACCAATATCAGAAGTTTAACTGTATGTATGCATGTTTAAAAGAATATTGCTTTATTTTATTAAAGTTTAAATTGATACAAGAGAAAATATAAAATATCTTTTAAGCTTACTGATACTCTGCATGTATTTTTTTATTTTATATTACCACCTTGTTGAAAATTTGCGAAAAAAGGTGCTATTAATTAATGAACATAATTTATGGGAGATGCGATTATAAAATGTTTAAAACTCTATTAAGATCGGATCCTGAAGTGGTCCCTTTTAAGTACTTTGGAACAAATCTTTTGCAAAAAACGATTTCTTTGAGAAAACCGCAAGTGACAGAGAGCTTTCAAAAGTAAATTCCAGTTTCCACGTAGATGCCCACCAAGTGGTTTATGCCCACTGTTTTTGTAAAGATAAAAGTCAGGATTTCTACTTAAATGCGACATTAAAATGGATGACATACATTTCTGGGGATTATCTTAAAATGCAGCCGGCATTTTTGTCTCCCTTGCCTGGCCTACCTAGGCTCGGCAATTGCCGTGGCTGGGGCTAATCTTCCCCTTGATTATTTTTTTGCTAGACTAATTAGGCGTAATCACTTCACAGAATTCTTCTTCATGGTGCATCAAGATAATCGCGCACAGCTCACTTCAGTCCATGCTTAATTACGGGTCGGGCTCTATTTTTACATGACAAATGGGCAGACAAGGGACTAATGCCATCACTTCTATTTTTGGGGCGGTCTGATGCTATAACCAGCCACCATTGTGCAAATCCCTGTTTAGATTTGTTCATTGTTTTGGTGTTTGCTCGTCATCGTTGCGGTGGGAATGTTGTCCCAGATGTCGGGCAATAATCAGATCCGGTGGTCACATTTCAAGCCAGGTCCATACTTTTGGGATGCTGTATAATTATCATAGCGACCACTGAGATCGCTGTTCTGGCTGAACCACGTTTTATCTTGCGCCATTTTGGCGTGCTTTTATTTTCAGGAAAAATTTCCCTCACAGGCGAAGAGATGAATGTTTGAAACACCTTCGTTAGAATGGATTGCAAACACCACCGGGGGCTATTCTATGGAGAAAAGGTAAACATTGCAGGTACATGTTATTATGTTGGGATCTGACGGCGAAAGTTTCCCAATAGTTTAGGTTGTGGGCTTAATTATGGCCATTTCCTACCCGCCCGTGTAACCTGTGCAGGGTCTTTAAATACAGTGGGCTCATTTCGAGCGACGCTACGATACTATTTCAAAACAATTCCATGACCTCAGCCGGGCCCCAGTCCTGTCCAGCTCCGTATTAATGATATAAACTTCGACGCTTACACCGCGTTATGCTCCAGATTTATGGGCGACGTATATGCTTTATGGTTTTGTTTGCACGTTTTCGAGGTAATTGGCACCTCGGTGCACATCTGCCAGAGGTGAGCTTATCACGCCTAGACGCCCCGGCCTGTGACCAGTGATTTAATGGATTAGATTGATATCTCATAATAATCATCAGTTAAACAGCGAGGCCACATGGACGTCAGGAATACTTTACGACCCGTTTTATTTACAACGTGTTAATGTGGACGGAGCTGTCGTGGCCGGGACAGTGACAAATGCCTTGCGGAGTGTGGGCAGACAACAGCTTGCAATTAAAATGTTTCCTCAGCCAAGATATTTTGTTTATCTCTCTACTAGACGAGAATTTATGGCGGACTACCTCGCCGTAAGAAACGTGGCCATGTCACATCGCGTCGCCCGCCGGACCGTGTTGTAGAGAACGTCCTAATCCCCGAATCTCCGAGTGAAATTGTAAAAAGAACAGGAACGCACTTATGTCCGATGGATTTAATTATTCCTCGGGGATGAGACACTCTGTTTTCATTTATCCTCGAGTGGAAAACGCTGTTTGCCTCTCATCGCATTTTTCAACTTTTTCTTTTGAAAGCATTCCCTGGTATGGTCCTCAACTCGCAAAATTGATTCGACGGTAATTAAAATTGAAAAATATACCCAAACACAGGCAATCATTTTTTTTCCTCGTTTAATTAAGACCGGGTCGGGGCGCAACAATCCATCGCAATTAGATGTAATAAGGAGCACCTTGGCGTAGAGTGGCAATTTATTAATCGAAAACGACGAGAATCGTGGGTGGCTATCCGGGCCTGCAAGATGAAAACAGGAAAGGAAATTGAGGATTTCTGGCGAAACATTTTTCCCTGAATCCAAATGAATTTTCTCAAATGTTTTTACAATTCTGTTTTCGTAAGGAGATAAGTCCGGGCAGAAGGTTGATTGGAAATTAATTGCGCGTCTGGAGGGCCACCGGAGAGCTGTTTGTAAAGATTTAGAATATTTTCAATTAATTTCCGAGACTGAGGAGCGTATGACCTGCTCCAGGCTAGAACATTTTTTCAATCAATACATTTTACAGATTCAGCTCTATCAGGAATTTATTAAAAGTAAATTTGAAACTCTTTATTTATTTTTACTTAAGCCTGATTTTTCAATATTCAGATAAGATTCTTTAAATTAAAAATCAATTTGCCTGTGTGAAATATTGCTTTTCAGAATATTTATTAACGTCTCTTATTAAGGGGTCATTCTGGTTTATCGCTCAAAAAAAAAGGCTATTTTTACGATTTTTTTTAGAAAATATTATTGAACATATGGGTACAAAAGTTGTTGGGGTTGTCAAATACAGTCTTTGAGTACAGAAAAAAATTTTTTATTTTTTATTTTTAACAATTTTTATATACGAAAATTGTTGATAAACGTGACTCCTCGAAAAGTAGGTAGGCTGCTCACGTACCTGATATCTTGAGAACGCTTCATCTGAACCAAAAAAATCAAACGGCTTTAGATTCGGTATAACAGGGGCTATGGCATGAACTAGGAAAATTAATTTTCATCGATAAAAAACAAAATGGCGGCCAATTTTCCAAAAAAAAAAAAAATCGTTGTATTTTTTCACGGTTTTTTGCAAAAAAAAAATAGTAAAAATTAATATTTTAACAAGATCCTAGTTTGCGCTAAAACTACTTATATGTAGAACATGTGGTAAAAATTTCAGAAGGATCGGTCCAGTGGTTTTTGAGAAATCGTGTACGCGAGTCGAGAAAACGTTGTTTTGAGAAAAACGCGTTTAAAGAATTCTTCACGTAGATGTTTCTCGTTCGAGCTCGAAGCCAAGACTAACGCTGCTAGTTGAAATCGGAGCAAAAACTGTTCTTACCTTACCTTTTCTCATATATTTTAGTTTCATTTCAAGGTAAATATAAGTGACAATAGGCATTGTAAGACGAAACATCTGCTCCAACGAATACAGGCAGGTAAACGAAGTGGATAGAAAATTATAAATTGATTATTGGGGGATATTTTTTTAACGAATAAATTAATCTAACTGTCGAAAAATTGATCCTAAAGCATCTGTTTTGTATTTTATGTGGGGTTCTCTCAGCTTTTGACACAAGATACCTTCAAATAGTATTTTTCCGATAGATTCAAATTATTTCAACAGTATTAGCATACTTTTAGTCATCAATTTAAATATTATATATATACTAGAATATCGACTTTCAGTTTTCAAATCCTTAAACAGGTTTATGTATTTTTGTATATTTTGATGAAAATGTCCGAGAACGAACTCTGCGATGAAACTGAAGGATTATTATCGCTAATTATTTGGTAAGCCTCAGACAAGATAACTCAAGAACTTATCGCTCAATTTAAAATTCTGCACACTTTTAAGTAACAGAATTACCTTTAATTTTCAAACTATTTTTCATTAACACATTTTAAAAAAATTCAGAAAAAATGGATTTTTTTTCAAACATATTTTAGTTGCACATAGAGCGTGCGGGTCTTAGAAATTCTCTTGGATCTGATGTTTGAGATCAATGCAGCAGACGCTGAGTTGTAAACCGTGGAATATCTCAGGTGGCAACGGTCTCTGAACATAACCGTCTCATAACCGTAATTTTTAAGTATTAAGAAAAAGAAAAACTAATTTAATTAGAAGATTAAATAAAATGTATCTGAAATTTAAAGTATATATAGAACAAACAGTCTCGACACAAAAAAATCTTTAGAAACGCTTATTTTCGGCTGCCTAAAGTCATCTCTTCCTTAGCTCCGATAGCGTGGTGCTATTATCGAAGATTCGCATAAAGTGTTTAGTGGGTATGTGAAAACTAGTGATCACTTCGAAGGATGAAAGCAGTGTAAAATAGTAATACAGTAAAACCCGCTTAAATGCACATCCAATTTGTCAGAAAATTTCGTGCATTTAAACGGTTTGTGCATTTAAACGTTTTTAAGATAAATGCACATGTTGTGCATTTAAGAGAACTCGGATTACTTTTTTTCAGTTTGCTTAATTACATAGCGTTCTGTTTTCGTCTTTACTTTACAAATTTTACCAAAATTAAACAATTACAATCCGCAATTTACAAGGTCCACCCGCCAACTCAAAAAGACTGAAATGTCAAAGCAAAGACTAACGAGAAAGTGTTCTTCTTCTTCTTTGCCTTTAAATGGTAACCACCGAGGGGACAATGTAAGAATACTACACTTCTACAGAAAATGAATTTTTGACATTACATATCTGTTCATTTAACACTAGAACTACCGGCGCTCAAGCTTGTAATTTTGATAATTTTTGGCACCTTTAAAATAATATGCTTTCACATTTAAATTAATAATTATAAATGGAAATAGGTTCACAATATGTCGCAATTTTGAACCTAATAAGATTTTAGATTTGGTATTACTCTTAAGAGATATTTTCAAAAAATATGATTAATTCAAGCAAGAAATTTAGTACCGGTCAATTTGACCGGTCTTGGTAGTTCTAGTGTTAAAATATGTACATTGCATTTATCCGGTTATTTTTTTGTGTATTTAAGAGGTGTGCAATAATACGGTGTTTGTTTCTACACATTAATAAGGCAAAAAATTCGGTGCATTCGCATTGTGTGCAATAAAAGGAATTGTGCAGTAAAGCGGGTTGCATTTAAGCGGGTTTTACTGTATTATCATAAGATAAATATAAGATAAAGTCTAGTTTTCCGACTTTTAATATATGTATAAATGAAAGAATAAAAAAACAAAAAGTGAGGTATTTTCTTAATTTGCTTGTTGAGATATAACAGATGAAAAATACCATAGGAAGGTATCTAAAATATGAAATTTTATTTAAATTCGCGAGAAAATTTTTTTGATCAGATATTGATCATACCCGCCGACCTTTTAATCAAACTTGTCAACAATATTGTGTTTTTGTTTTTAAGATTTTTTCTTGATGTGTATGTAACTGGAAAAAAGTCTAGTTGTATACGTAAGCTTGGATAAATAAATATATGAAATGAGGCTTCAGTAAGATCTTCGATTCTCTAAACGTTTTTTATTTACAAAGTGTTGAAGATTTGATTTCGTTTCGACAATATTTCTTTGTCTAAAAAGACAAGCTATGACGACTGGCCACTACCTACTATTATTAAGATATTTCCAACTTTTTAGTACAAAATAACAAAAATATAAGTTGATAAATTTAAACACAATAAATTGTTATCATAACGTATACATTTTTTAAACTTTACATTTTTTTAAAATTTTCTACGTTCAATATTAACTGCAAAAAGAATTCTTAAACCAAATTCACATTATATGGTTTAAATTTCAGTCAAGCACACTGTTGATTCTGTTTAGTTTGAGACAAACTTAACCATGTTCAAACAAATATATATAATTAATCAAAAATGAGTTAGATCAATTTCCCCGAAAATAATTAGTTCAAGACTAATTCAGTCTAGAATCATAATGAATACATTTATTCAAAGCATTAATTAGGCCTATATGTACATATACCCATATTAATGAAACATGATCTGCACTGAAAACTACGACTGGAAAAAACCGTGGTAGCTTCAAAATTATTCTTAAAGTTGTGTTATAGATTCTTTGTAGTTTATCCAAGTGGATTTTTCACAATTAGTCCAAACAGGAGTTTATACGAGGTTAGTATGATAAGTACCTGGCCTGGGCAAGAAATTTAATCACTAATAATAAATCAGTGCTATTTGTCATAGATGTCACCCTTTAAATTTTTAGCCAGCCTCGTTATTCAGTTGTGTTTGAGAGTACAGGTGTCCCTCAAGTTACACGATTAATTGGTTCCGTGTAACTCGAAACCGTGTAAGTGGAAACTCAGATTTAGTACTACTGTTAGTGACCTGTATATTCCACTTTTCAAGAGCAGGAAGCGAAAGAATTCCGCAGATAGCTAACATTGACGAATATATGATAAATCCTTATTATTTTGCCCTTTTTATGAAAATTGGTATAAAACCGTGTAACTCAAATAGCGTGTAACTTGAGGGAACGTCGCAATTTTTTTCCGTGTAACTCGAAAATCTTGCAACTCAAGTACCGTGTATCTCGAGGGATACCTGTATTGGAAAGCGAAAATCTTTTATATTTTTTACAAAGTGCTGAAAATTGAGTATCCAGCAGTGATATAATTTTTGTTCATGGGGACTATGTATCTACCTTCATTATCATTAATAAAATATTGGGTTTAAATGCGGTCGTATAAATATTTGTGATGAAAACCGTCCAGGTCGCCTAAATGAAGTGCTGATTACACCAGAAATGCAAATGAAAATTCACGATATAGCAATGATTGATCGGAGGTTGAAAGTATGAGAGTTCGATGAGGATGTGAACATCTCAATCGAACGGGTCGAGAAAGTTTCGAAAAGTCATGTCGCAATTGCTCAAAATTGTCAATAAGCATAAACATGTGAGAACTTTCATTTTTGGTGATGCTTAAGCACAACTATAAAGACTTTCGGCGTCGATTTATAACTGCGGACGAAACTTAGAACAATCACAGTACACCAGAGACCAAGAAACCATTGAAATAGTGGACTTCTAATCTAATGGCGAATCGGCGCCAAAAAGGCCAAGGCGAACTTATTGGTCAATAAGGTGGCTACAGTTTTTTGGGATTCGATTACTTTCAGAAGGGAAAAACGATTACTGGTGAATATTATTCCAATTTATTGGACCATTTCCACGACGTTTTTAAGGAAAAACGTGCGTATTTGGTGAAGAAAACAATTATTTTCTATCAAGACACATGTGTAGTCTCTATGAAGAAAATCTATGAATTAGGATACGAGTTTAGTTATCATATGATCCTCACTTAATTCAGAATTTCGATTAATGAACGGTTAAAGGGATATTCAATTATTAATCTTAAGGTTTCATGTTTGAATGTGTCTATCAAAAATTTATTTTTTTCAGAAAATTACTCGTAGTAATAAAAAGAAACCAACTTACAGGTAGCAACTAGCATTGTTTTCCGTTACGAGTGAAGAAAAATCCTTGAATCTTGCATGAATTTATTTTAAGTTTCCACTTATTGAAATAGTTATAAATTTTGTGCGATGCAAATTGTAATTCACTAATAATTATTACAGCATTAATTTTATTTAATTATTTTTTGTTCTTAAGAAAATTGTAGATATTCAAAATCTTGTTTGTGCTTTAACCTCTAGTGTATGCATGTCCCACACTTTTCAAATGCTTAATTTTTTTATTCAGACGAACTGTGCCGTATCGTTCTCTATCTGTTGTAGTTATGTATAAGTAAGATTCACCTGCACTTTAAAATTCTATTCATAGAGCCATGATTACACTGTATCTACAGATTTACGAAGCATCTCAAGTATAAGATACCTGAATAAGATTAAGCTCCCTCGCGCTAATACACCTTCTGTTGAAGTTTCCATCTCTTTACCTGGAAGGGATAAAATATCACACTTAAAGAAGAGATAGCGCTGTTTTGCCGCTGGGAGCACAACTTCCTGGGGGCTAATATGGTGCAAAAAGGATTTCAGTGCTAGGCACAGATTTTTTGCATGAGTATTTCTGCAAAGACGCCATTGTAGCTTATCCTGATAAGGCTTCACGGGAATTTTTTCCAATGTTGCAGCCCCTACTCGAACTTTTTTCCGACAGCTGAACATACTGTTCGTGTTGAAAATCATTTTACATACAATATATACTTGGGAAACGTTTTCTGCACCCATATTCACCCAATAAAAGGACTCCGCAAAACACTTCTTCTAGCCCTGTTTTGTGGACATAAAACGGGAAATATAGTCGCCATATTGACATCGTTGGGTAAAGCTCTCATCTAAATTCATAACTTCCTCGCAAGGCAAGGAGCACCTTAACCATTCCCTGGGTGGGTGTAGAATCGGAAAAGGGAGAGGGAGGAAAGTAGAGCTAATGCAGGATTACAGCGCTTTGTGGGAGCGGTAGGGTCCATCAGACCCCGTCCCGCCTTCAGATTGCCCGGTGCATCAGATTGTAAGCATAGGACAGTTGATGGCGCTCAGAAATGCAATTTCATGTTGCTGAGGGGTTGCATTATGTCTGCGCTACGGGAACAAAGGGTCTTAAATTGCCGGATGTGTGTATCATAGCTGCAATAAACAATGCTCGTCATTTAGATGCTCGGATCCATTGTTCCCGCATTTAGACGTCGTACAGGGATGACGAATGTCTCAACGGAAGTCGGAGCGAATCCTTGCCGCACTTATGACGTCTCTGAATGTCCTGAACAACAAGTTCCTTCTCGGCTCGGCAATGGAGTGGCATTGTTTTAACGCCTGCAGGGTCAGCACCCTGGGCAGGGACTGTGTCAGAGGCTCGGCGGCCTAGATTTAATTAAAAATAATTTCCACAGAGTGGAGCGCGAGCGAATAGTTTTCTACGAACGAATAAAAGACAAAAAGGAAAAACAGTCCCCGGACCCGGTTAAGCTGCTCGGCATAAAATTTTATAGCTCTATTTTATGGGGGCGCCTCGGGCGGCATTTGTTTCTGACGTTCCCAAATTCTTTCCCAACTTAAATTATGTCTAGGACGGCAGTGGAGCTCTCCTAATGCCACTTCAATTGAGCGGAACTTATACTTCGCCGGGCAAAATAAGAAGTGTCTGCGCCCGGTGGCCCCAATTGAGGGATTCGAGTGCCTTCGAGTTTTTTCCCGATTTCGACCGGGATAAACCCTCGAAAGCCATAACAAAGCGGCTTTTATTGTGAGTTGAGGGTGCGGTATGGCAAAAAGAAAAAAAGTTTTCCTGCCACTGTAAGCAACTGTTAAGCCCTCGCCCCCCAGCAAAAGGTATTGTTGTGCTGCCGATAAGCGGCCATTTCGATAAAATGTTGTCAAAAATTGCTGTGATATAGAGGGCCTCGAATCGGTAGGATTTGACTTCTTTCGAGGGCCCACACTCACACACTCCCCAGAGGAGTCGCTTTGCTGGGCAGCGCCGGCACCTTTTGGGAATTCCTCTCTGGTTCTTTTTTATACTAAATATCGTGCTGTCGGCAAAGTAAAAAGTTAGTTTGCTTTAACGAAGTTTTAAAAGTTACACCCGCCGGGTATTATTTGAGGGAGATTCAATTTGAACTTCCTAAATGACAATGCGGGTAGAAAAGCAGCCGACTTCTAGAATCAGAATCGGCACGAACGACGAAGCAGCCCGAGGGGCCGACGCTAAGCGTCGAAAGTTTTCGAAGACTTCAAGACAGCGATTGCGCTGAGCCCTGTCGAAGCCCTAGGAATTAGCGGATTAAATAAATGTTTACAAGTCGGGGCAATATTAAGAAATTCTCAGCTCTCAATCACGAACCGTTTAAACTTTTGCCGGATTAACTCGGCAAAAGGGATCACTTTTTGATGCTCGATTTACGCAATGAAAAGTAGATGGCAACTGTGATAATTTTGAGGACAATTAATGAGCTATAACATAAATATAAAATTTCTGTCTAAGCACAGATTGCGCCAGGCCAAGTTCTGGCAAAACCAACCGCGCGTGGACTGTGCAATATTTAAACGAATCATTTCGAGCCCATTTCGACCTCCTTTTATACCTTTTTCCAGGTTAAAGTTACCAAAAAGAAGCAGTATTCCAAATTTCATACGTCTGGGTCGAATAGTTCCCAAGATACGAATATTCAAAAATCACAATTTCGGGCATAAACTGGCTCACTGACTGACTGATAGATCATCAGAAATCTGGGTACTTCCAATCGAGCTAGAGTTTTGTTTGGAACACAGATAGGGTTTAAGGTGAGGTAATTACGAGAAAATTTAAAAAATTTAAAAAAAAAAAAACAAAAAAAAAATTCAACATGGCGGATTCTGACACGAAATAGCAACTTCTACTTTGGAAAGTTACGGAGTACACGTAATCGGTGTGTGTATTTAATAGTGGGATGGAATTATTTGCTAATATATGTATATAAATTGCGAAACTAAGCTAAATTAAAACCACACTGCTATTTTAATAGGTATAAGTATTATATAAAACCTGGACATAAATTGAGCAAGCCTCGCAAGAAATTCGCATAAACTTATTTACGAAACGAAAGTTACCCTCCGATTCTGGATAAAAATTAAGAGCTCTTAACCTCTTAACTACTATCAAAAATCCTTTTAAAGGAATTAATATGCTACCACATTATTGAATAAATATTAGAAATACACTGATTTCTTATATTTTGTGAATTCTTCTACAAAAGGAGGCCCATCTCTTGAATTAAAGGGATTTCTCAAAACAATTAAGAGGTTAAGAGTTCTTAACTTTTATGTAGTATTGGGGGGTTAGTTTATAAAGCAATCGAAAAAAGGAAAGGTCAGTAAGAAAACCATATTAGATGCTTTAACTAATTATCATTTAATTTTATAAGTATCTGAACAAAAAGTAATGAAATCTCACCAAACACATGCATGTAAAAAATAGCCCAGACTGTGTGTTTTTTTTATCGAAGCTCCTAGCTAGGTCTATGTTATTTTTTAATGATGTTTCAAAAAAGTCCAAAATGTAGTCTGCTGTACTTTTCCACCATACTTTCTCAACAAGTATTCGCAATATACGGAAAAATCCTATAAAAATGTTCGTTCGCAAACAATAACAATAACAGGACCGCGACCATGGTGGCCTTAGGGGAGCGATGGGACGAGGAGTCACGGGGCCGGTAGACAACCCGGGTTATCTCCCAGCTGGACACCTGTCTCAACTATCAGCATGGTGTGGTGGATTACTACCGCACACAAATGCTGGCGGGGCACGGGCACTTTCGGGCCTTTCTTTACCATATAGAGAAGGTACCGAGACCGTGCTGCATTTACTGCGACTTTCCGTCGGACTTTGCTCTCCACACCAGTGGCGGACTAACACGGGAGCGGAAGGGGCGACCCGCCCTGGGCCTTCGGTCTTGGGGGGCCCCCAAATGCCTTCACGTTCCCCTGATCAAATCCTAAACAAGACTTTAAAAATGTGCTTAGTAGCTACATAATTTCATCAAGATCAAAAACTACAGCCATCTAGACTTTTTACGCGGTACTAATATTCTTTTAACTTTGCTGAACGTGTCCAATACGCTGGGGGAATTCCCGTCTTTGTAGCGGGTACTTCCTCAGGAATCCCTGAATGAATGAAGTGCAAATAATTCACTCTTGTACGCCTACATTTACATTCACTACATTCTATTTACGTCGAAAAATAAACATTGGCCTCATTTAAAATATATTAAATTTCATTACGTTGATATTTAACACGTTGACTGCCATCGGGGTCACCGGTGGCCGGCACCCACTAGCTGAATGTGAAGCTGAGTAAAACGTTGGCAGTCAACGTGTTAATAGTTTATTAATGTGTACTGATATTTTCGAGAACGGATAAGCCTTTTTTCAAATTGTAAAGTAATAAACGCGGTCTTATCCGTTCAAAGTAATTTCATTAAAAAGTGTAATAGTGTTTTTGATTTTTGTTGCGGTATAAAAGTAAATGAGTTCAGAGTTGAGTTAGTGCATTTTCGAGTATTTGGAAAAAGTAAGTAATTCTTCGTATAATTTAGCCTAGAAATTATAATCCGTAGTTTCTAGTCAATATGCACCTAAGAGTACATTGCTTCAGTTCTTGCATTTCGCGAGTGGTCCTTATTTTATTTGTAGTGCACGTTTATTAGGGACATAGGTATGTACTTGTTCTCATCGTGAGACTCAACATGGCAAAGTCTCTGTACATTTGTATATCTATATCGTCAAATCAATAATGAGGATTAATTTAGCTATTTTTTATAAAAGTTTCTTATTTATCTCATTATTTTTAGTGAAAAGGATTCAACCATCTGGCTCTCAGAAAAGGAAGCTAAAAAAAAACGAAGACTGAAGAGGCAAAATCGCTTGCTGGATCTTTATCCAAATACCTTTCGAATTCTGAAGAGAAGAAATTAATCAAAGTTTATGCTAGAAGCTTCAGTTGACGCTCTGGCTGTAGCGGTTGACAATCTGATACAAATTTATGATGAATTTGACAAGGAGCAAGTTTCCCAAGGAATAAAAAGGTACCGCAAGCATGTAAAAGCCACCGATACGAGTATGGAAGTTGCTGCCAAATGAAGAGCCCAAGAAATCCTTCAATTTATAATAAAATGGGACTTCAGTGAATCGTTATCCTGTATATCGCTTATACTTCAATACTTCTTGACCATTTGCATCTCGGTTGCATCATGCGAGAGGAGTTTTTCGAAACTTAAACTAATTAAAAATTATCTTCGATCTACAATGGATCAAGAGCGACTGGTTAATCCAGCCGTGCTTTCAATAGAAAGGAAAATTTCCAAAGAAATCGATTTCACAGAAGTTATTGAGGAGTTCAGTAAATTGAAGGCAGAGAAAACACATATAACACGCTACAAAAAATAAAAAAACTATCTTTGATTTATTTTATCTAATTTTTTTTTTTTTTGTCGATCGATTCGCATTTTATTTTCATCACCCATATCCATTCCATATTGTAGGTATGTATGTTTATTTACCCTAAATAATTTAATTCGAATTTAAATTTCACTTGCCAGAACACTTACTTATACATACAAATGTGAGCTGAATAAAAAGCTTGTAAAACTAAATTTTTTTTAAAGCTGGGGGCCTCATTTAGCTTTGCTGCCCCGGGCCTATGACGGGCTTAGTCCGCCACTGCTCCACACATACTTTGAATGTGCAAGATAGAGAGCGGAGAGGGCTGAGTTGAAGGGCGCGACTGGCAGCGTAAATGCCCAAACAGAATACGCCGCTGTAGCCTGGCGCAACCTCTGGGTTCTGATCTTAGCTGACGTTGGCCATACAAAAATGTATGGCTGACGCGAGTTCATACAACAACACAGCGCTAGCGGCAGGCTACAGCGGCCTATTCTGTTTGGGCCTTTAAGGCCTAAACAGAATAGGCTGCCGTAGCCTGGCGCAACAGCTAGGTTCTTGGCTTGGTTGGCGCCGTCAAAAGATGAAAGCACGGGAGCACAATGCTACAGCCAGAATGTGTAGCTCGTCTGCCGCTTGGCGCAGTCTCTGCAGTTGAGTTTTGCCAACTTTTAACTTTTGGTGCGCACCAATCTTGACATGTCTGAAGCTAGAGCAATTACAGACTGCTAGTTTTAATATTTTACACGAAACAAATTTTCGGTGCCTTGTGCTTGCTAGAAAATGCTTATGGATGTACCAGAATTGAGAAATTTGATGTAAAATCATAATTTTATTAATGTGCGAACAAAATTATGAGCGACACATTGTGTTTGTACCTAGCTACAGGCAGTGCGGCAGATTATTGCCAAGATAAGAACCCAGCGCACGTGGTAGGCCACAGCGGCATATTCTGTTTGTGCCTTTAAGGCACCTGTCTATACCTTTAAGGGACCTGTTTGTGCCTTTAAAGGCACAAACAGAATAGGCCGCTGTAGCCTGGCGCAACCTCTGGGTTCTTGTCTTGGCTGGCGTTGGCCATACAAAAATATATGGCTAGCTCGAGTTCGGACAACAAAACAGCGCTAGCGGCAGGCTACAGCGGTCTATTCTGTTTGGGCCTTAAGGTGCCTGCCGCGGGGTTCTTGTCTTGGCTGCAGCTTGCGATTATCTGCCGCAGTGCCTGTAGCCCAATGTGCCGCTCATAATTTAGTTCGAACATTAACAAAATTACATAAAATTTCTCAATTCTGGTACATCCACAAGTATTTTCTAGCAAGCACAAGGCACCGAAAACTTGTTTCGTGTAAAATATTAAAACTAGCAGTCCGCAATTGCTCTACCTTGAGACATGATAAGCTTGGTGCGCACCAAAAGTTAAAATTTGGCAAAAATGAACTGCAGAGACCGCACTGTAACACTGTGACCCCGTGCTTTCAACTTTTGACAGCGCCAGCCAAGACAAGAACCCAGCGGTTGCACCAGGTTACAGCGGCCAACTCTGTTTGGGCCTTAACCCCGGATAATATAATCGGCATTATGCTGCAGGGAGAGGATCTGTAACGAAGGGTAAGCCTATTCATGAGGATCATCCTTCGCCAGAAAGAGAGGGACGCCAGCAGGGAGCGTCTGCTCGAGTAGACTGGTGGAGGCTCGCGACGGGAGCGTTTAAATAGGACTTAACCCTGAAGTAATATCACACAGATGGTTCCGGGGTGGACTTCCTGTATAAGGTCTGGGCAGGCTGGGGAGTCCGGTGGCTTCGGCCACCTAGAGTGTGCAAAGCATCAGGGTTAGAGTGATATTTAAGGCTGTTACTTGTCCACAAAAACTCCTCTATCATATTATTATTTTGCAGCTATATAAGAATGTAAGTAACTAGAATTAGCGACACAAGAAATATTGTTTTCATATGTTTATAAATATTGAACCAAGGGATAATGAAGTAAAAGGCTAGCAACATTTAATGTAATGCGAAGAAGTCAAAAAATCAATATGTAAAGCAATCCGTTTCGTGAAAACAAAAGAGTAGAAAATCTTTTCTAATATGCCATAAATAAAAAAGTTATTCGGTAGTTCTGTTTTATTTGCTCGACTAGTACTGTTAATAACAAGCAATAATTTGCAAATGCAAACCTTACATCTTTATACACGTAGTTCTAATTCAAATTGTATATATATTATCTATATTTCGAGATAATTCAAATCCTTTTTTTTTTCATGTATTCAAAGTGAAGATTTATATGAAAAATATATTTCTATGTTCACATTAATAGCAGCCAGTATTTTCATCTCTTAGAAAAATTTACTCAACCTACGGAGTTCCAGAAGCAAAGGAATCATTTATAAAAAAAAAATCAATAAATGTATTACGTGTTATGATTTACCAAGAAACCTTTTGTTGGCTTGAAACCGTTGATGTATATTTTTGTGTGCTTTGTAAATGATACCCTTTTGATTGTGTAATATATTTCAACAGAAGATTTCTCTGAGTGTACTGCTGAAAGAAACATCCATCACTGTGGAGTGCCTTTCCAAAGTATTCATGACAGGGAGCCTATCTGTGCAACGTCTTTTGCAAATTGCAGCGACTTGTTTGCTACCAGAACATTGCATCAACCCCGTAAACAAACGACTCCCGAATTTTTTATAAGATTTAAAAAGGAGACAGCCGCAAACGGGAGACTCACGCAAATCGCGTGAAGTGAATTTTAAGTTGTGGCAGAGGAAACATCAGCACTAACAGTGGAGCCGGGCTTTCTCCATAAAAAGGATTTCAGTCTGGATCTGATGGGATACTCAGGCACAAGTTTTGAATTCACAACAAGTCATTGCTTTTAGTGGATTTAAAACATCACCAATAATTTTTGAATAATGTGCCTGGCGAGAGGGCGCATATGACTTTTTTTTTTTTAAGTTAACCGCAGAATTAAGTGGGGATATTCTTATTGTTGGGGACCTGATTTATAAACTTTGGGCCGTCGCTTTATAATATAAACGGGTTTCGAAACACTTTGTCGTGCTAAACACGATAACATTAAAGAAAAAAATGTATCTCGACCTATTAGATTTTTTTCATAAATATTGAGTTCAAAAAGTCTGAAAATAATGCGTATAAATAAAACAAAGATATATACTAGAGATGCCACGAATATTCGGCAACTATTCGGTATTCGGCTATTCGGCCACTTTTTTTCGCTATTCGGTATTCGGCCGAATATGGTTAACTATTCGGCCGAATACCGAATAGTAATTTATTTATTATTTTTTTATTACTAGCTGTTTTCTCGCGACTTCGTCCGCGTAAATTATAGCCCATGTCCTTTCTAAGGCTCTAGAGTATGTATCTGTGTACCAAATTTCATTTAAATCGGTTCAGCAGTTTTGGCGTGAAATCGTGATAAACAGATTTAATTTCGTATTTATGATAAAATATAGTAAGGATTACCAAATAAATCATGAAAAAAGAACTCAAAATATTACTCACAAAGATATAGTTATTTAACCAAAAAAAAGAGCTAACAAATTAATATTTAAAATCTACCAGTGGTAAGTTATGATGAATGAAAACAATTTTTTCAGCGTTTGTTGATAGCAGACGATTGCGTTTTTCCTCATAAATTATACCTGCTTCCGAAAACAGCCGCTCACTATACACACTGCTACCGGGAGATGATAAATAAATCTTAGCAAATTGTGAAAGGGTTGGATATTGTTTCGCGTTTGCTGACCACCACTTGTAAGGGTTTGCTGTCCGATCTAAACGAACAGATACCATGTAAAAATCAAGTTCATTTGCAACAGAATTTTTCTGTTCCACACCTTCATCTGAACGAACATTTTCTGCAGCGACGAGTTGTGATTTGTCGCCCGCGGAAAGTAAAAAGTGTGGCCGAATATTCGGCTGCCGAATGTTCGGCGCTTCGGCCAAGAACCTCGCCGAATATTCGGTATTCGGTATTCGGCCAAATTACTATTCGTGCCATCTCTATTATAGATTGATAATATGTAAAAAAAAAAAAAAATCGATTTTTTCATCGCCGATCAAAGGAACCTCGCCTTAAGTTGTTCATGCTTTTTTGTATTTATTTCCAATTGTAAAGTTGCATCAAGTGAAAAATATTAAATTTTCTTAGTTGTTTCTATGACAACCTTTCTTTGCATCTTTTGCAACGATAAAATATCAAATACAAAACAGCATGCACTACCACTTATGCTACTTTCCTCATTGTTAGTCTAAATTGCTTAAAGTATTGTTTTGCATACAAATAAAGTGATGAAACGATTTAAACATTTGTCTTCACACTGAATTACATACATATTATGCATTCCGTACTATTAATCTTCAGCAGATCAGAGGAGTGCGCAAATCCCTAGGACAAAACAAGATGCATCTTTTGTTGCAGACAAGGTCGCTCTCAGCTCCAGGCTAAACAATTGAAATTTGAGCGGATGCTCCTAGTCGGGAAGATAAAGCTCCTTCAGCGGAGCGATTTGTCACCGAATCCGCTGAAATAAATTCCTCTAAGTAGGGAACCGTGTTCGAGTGAATTGTTATTTCGGAGCAGTGCGCGCCGCTCGCCAGATAAATACATCTTGTTTGAACTCTTACGTTTTCATTTATCACAGGGCGATATCTGGTGGAAAAATGTTCGGACAAACAATGAGCTCCGAAGAGCTTGCATCTGCTTAGCGCACGCCCGACCGGGATCATCCATCACGGAATTTATAACCTGCCAAAACGCTCGCCATCGTTATTCATCTTGCAGGGACGTGTCGGGCCCGGATTCGGGTTCGAGTCCGGGTCCTGGGCCGTTTCATGACCACCCCAAAAGGCCTTCTAGGGGGTGGTTGGGGTGGGTCTAATTGACAAGGGGTAAGGTTGCCAAAGCAAGCGTGCGCTTTTTATCGCCAAAGCTGAATTTTAGACAAGCGGGTCGATAAGGAGCGCAGCCATCTGGAAAGTTCCCGATTTTCGTGCCGTGCTAATCGACCTCACCTAACCCCGGACGGAAAGTGTTATTTATAAGGCCCGGGTATTTTTAATAAAGTATTTGGACTCAGGGCAGTGGGGGGCACAGTGGAGACCTATTAGAATTCTGAGGCGACGCGAACCGCTATATCGTGCCGGATAACCCTTTATATTTCGAGGAAGTTTACTGCCGTAAATACAAAACAAAGAAATTGACTCCGCCGTTAAACTCACTGGTGCATGCTAACCGGAGCTAATTTTAAAATTAATGGAGGCGTTCCTGTAATTATTGCCTCACGTCAGGGAAATGTTTTATTTTAAACAAAATGTGCGCTCCAAGTGCCGCAATTATGGCATTTTGTACGGTGGAGAATTCCTGAGGAGGCCCATAAATCCAAGAAATGTAATGGCTTCGCCAGCGAAAATAGCTCTTATTATATTCGACAAATATTAACTACCAGCCAAAGGGGTCTTGCATTTCTAGGTCACGATGTCACCCATGCCATTTATCACTTATACTTATGCGATTTGCAGATTTGCAGATTTACAGAGGAGGAATAAAACCAAGCAAATGATTACTAAGCAATGAATTAAAACGGGTTTTTAAAATATAATTACGCCTTTAGTGATTAATAGCTAAACTTATATTAAAGCCATGCAATATTTTGCCATCTTGCATAGGGTAGAATACGTGAATGTATAATTACCTGAAAAATCGGTTTATTTTCATGCAATATGTATTTTAGTAAAACATTTGAGATAACTTTACCTAGAACTTTCTCACATTTTGTATCGGGTTGGCTAATAAATAATGAGCGACATACATGACATTATGTCTGTATTTATTTATTTAATAATTTACTATTAATCGTTAACAATATAATCACCGTCGTTATCTACTACCATCTGCCAACGATTCGGCAAAGAGTGGATGGCATTCCTGTAAAACTTCGCCGGTTTTGCTTTGAAGAATTCATCTATGTATTGTTGCAACTGATGTTCATCATCGAAGCTTTTTCCTTAAATGATTACTGAGATACCGGAATAAACTGAAATGCGTTGGGGCTAAGTCCGGCGAATATGGAAGGTGTGGCACTATTTCCCAGTTGAGCTCCAGTAGCTTTAGTCGGGTACTCTTAGCGATGTGCGGCCGGGCATTGTCGTGAAGGAAAAATATTTTGTCATGTTGTGGACGTTTACGACGGAGTTCAAGCTTTAGATTTTCAAGTTGTTTACAGTATACTATTGCCGTCATCGTGGTATTAGTAGGAAGAATTTCCCAATATATTACTCCATGTATGTCCCACCATACCGAGAGCATCACTTTCCGAGTATGAGGATCTTTTTTTGGCGTAGGTTTACCTGGTTCGTTGCGGCCCAGCCACTGGCGCTTGCGTGTGTGGTTGATATAGATAACCTACTTTTCGTCTCCAGTAACGAGATGGTCTAGCCAGCTAAATGTGCGACGGAACGATAAAAGGTATGCACAGATATCTGCACGGTAAGTCAGTTGATCTTTGTTCAACTGGTGGGGTACCCAAACACCATATTTGTTCGTCGTCCCTAAACCGTGCAGATACTTTTCCACCGTGCCATGAGAGCATCCGAGCTTAAGAGCCAAATTGCGCGTAGTGCTTCGAGGATCTTCTTCAATTAATGCCTTCAGTTTATTTATATCTATTTCTACCAGACGCCCAGACCTTGGTTGATCGATCAAGGAATAGTTACCCTTGCGGAATTTTTGGAACCACCGCTTTGCTGTAGCCTCGGAGACTGCATCATCAGCTATCCTCTGGCATATATTACGTGCAGCTTCTGCAGCCGAATGCCCAGATTGGCCGAATATGCGTTTTAATATCACTCATTTTTTTCGTGGTTCTTTACGCAATGACAACCGAAACATTACTGACGGCATGCTCACGACTCGCTCTTTATATGTATACCCCCTGCAACAGAGCGTTCTCGACCTTACCCGAAATTTCCAGAAAATAAAAACTGAAACGCTCATTACTTATTAGCCAACCCGATATTATTTGTTAAAGTAATATATTTATTACAATTAAGTACCCACCTCCCCGGGTTAATTCTATACCTACCCTCTTTATTCTTCTTTCCCACTAGAAATTGTTTTTCAAAAATACTAATTATGTATTTAAAAAATAAGAATTGAAAACGTCGGTCGCCATTCAGTGACAGGTTCGAAAATAGTTACTATAAGAGTTGCGATAATTGAATACCAAATCCAAAGTCAGGGTCCTCGAAAACCTCTAATTACACGTTTTGATGGAGATCCTTATATATCCTTTGTTTAACTTTAAGGTAATGTGACCAGACTCGATTTATTCTTTTATCAAGTTAATTCTTAAAAGTTCCATCTAAGAATTAGCTGCCATATTTGTAAAAGGGTTTGATAAACAAAATATATTTAGAAATATTGAATATAAATGCTTTGTTTGAAATAATTATTTAAAAATGAAATATTTTATCCTTATTTAAAAAGAATATTGTTCGTAGTTAATATTATTTTTTTGTTCTCTTTAGTTTAACTCTACATTAAGACGAAAATTATAAATCGTTACCACCAAACACGTAAATTTCATAAAGTTTATCCCAACAAGAGCATCGAATTTCACATTCCAGACATGATAATAATTTTAATTTTAATTTTACAAATTTGGCTTTTAAATGGAATAAAATGTCAGAAAAATGTGAACACGGCTGTGCCGGCAAAATTTTCTTCTTTTGGTAAAATTGTCGATGGAATTGTTGCACAATGGTTAGTCGATTATAGCAGTAATATATTGGACACCAACTAGACTATGCTATCATATATACACGCCAAATAAATTAATTGAATCGAATGTTAGAAGTCCGCCTCAAGCTCAGAAATTGTTTATAGTTTATTTTAAATACATGAGGGGATTATTCGAAAAAACCGGGGAAGACAAAGGCCGGAATCAAGATTACTCACTTCGAATTGGTGCTTCGCTGTTCTTATCTTAGCCACTGTGTTCAATTATCAATTATATAAGAAGTTAGAGTACGCCCTTGATTTCATGGAAAAGTGTATTCCATTTTAATAAATCTAAAACATTTTTTTATACAGTAAAGGGTTTTTTTGTATAAATATGTTCACAAAATGTAAAATAGAAAAAACAAATTCAAAAAAACAGTTTTAAAAAAAAAAATTATTCACATTAATTAATAAGTATTGACGTATTTTATTAATTATTTCGATTGATTGTAAGATGTTGCAGTAATAAATCCAATTTTGCGAACCATTAATGTCATGTTATTTCAACAAGATTTGTAGTTTAGATAACAAGATTGTTTTCTTCATTTTTAACAAGGCTTCTCTCATCATGCCTACATATAAGTAATCTTGTTAGGCGAAAATCATTAGGAAAATTAGTTGAATGAACCATTCTTCGTACATATTTTTTGGGTGTACAAACATAAAAAATGTTATTAACATTTCAATGGCCGCTCACACAACACGTGTGTGATGACCGGAATAACTGTGTAATGCTACCGTCGACAGTTATTAACCGGTAACACACTCTCTGGCAGCATTTAAATATATGTGTTCGCACATGTTAAATTATTTCATGAATTTATATTAAGATCTTTTTTAAATTAATTCTTTAAAAATATTGCCGGGCTCTGCTCTCCGGGCTCAGCTCTGCGTAGACGTGCGGCCATTAAAGTTTTAAAATCGGTGAAAGTATATTCATCGATTTACCTAAACAACAAAAACAATTTTTCATGTAATGACCTCGCACTACTTCCTTTGAAAAAGAAATAAAATGGCTTACCGGAAAAAGCCTCCCATTGAATTAAGATGTTATTGTTGAAAAGAACGCCTACTTTTTCACTATGTGAGATAGTTTGTTATCTCTTAAAGGCTAGACTACTGAACCAATTTCAACACATGAGGCGTCGTTGGATTCACCTTGATCCAGACTGTGTCCTGTGATATATGAAGTCACAGGAAATTCAATAATGTCATAATGTGAAATCGTGGGTCCATAAATTTATTCACTTATTGCCACAGATTGGCAACTTGTCCTTAGCAACACTTTAAGCCGACTACCAGAAAGCAAAAGGGAGGCTTATGATTTTAGCAGTCATTCATCTGTTCTCGCGGAACTCTTAAACTCATATTTTGGCTAATGAGGTATTATTGGCTTTGGCTTAGTGTTCCGCGTGGCATAAAAATTAGACAAACGCATCGAGTTTTATATGAAAAGAAAGTTTTAATATGCAAATTCCAAAAGTATATAAAGTATATATAAAGAAATGTATCATTCCTGCGCGACATTTAATCTGATTTCGAATAAAAATTGATTTTGAAATTTCCCCCAATTTACAAGACAAATATGCAGTTGTAGTAAAAATAAAATGAGTTAAATAAAAACAAAATCCTATCTCAAACCAATAAGACGAACTAATGAATGACGACGTGTGATTGGAGCAATTTCCGATATTTATTTATTTCATTAATGAATACCACCTTGATCAAAAAGTTTCAGGAATTTATTCAGAAAATTAAAAATACAATTTTATTCGTCAAAATAGACATTGTTCCCTTCAAAGTATTCTCCATCAACTGCAACGCATTCATGCCAGCGCTTGATAAAATCCTCAAAACATTTTTAATACTCCTTTTTCGGTATGGCCATCAGAGCCGTCTTCGGTTTCTCCATTATCTCCTCTTGGCTGCTAAAACGCGAACCAAATCAGGTGAATTTTTAGGGTATTGGAGGGTGTTCATTCGGTTCTTGGTAAAAAAATTGCGTATAAAGATGGCATTAAGCGACGGTGTTTTCCACGGGTTTTTTGTCTACAAATCCGAACTTTTTGGCGAATTGAGCGAAACGTCTCACAACTTCCAAATAATACTCTTTGCTAACTGTCTCACTTTGCGGCAAGAATTCAGGATACACAACATCGTTGTAATCTATGAAAACTGTGAGCATCACCTTCTTTTTCGACTGAAAACAACCTGGTTTTTTTTGGTCTTGGCTAATTCAGTGAACGACATTCACTCGCTTGATGTCTGGAACCCACGTCTTATCTTCAGTAATTATTCAATGGATGAATGTTGAGTTGGAGTCAGTCATCGAAGTCTTATATTTCGCGATGTCAACATGGTCCCTTTCTTTCGGCACTAGCTTTGCAACGACACGTCTGGAGTCCAAATCATTAACCAAAATGCTTTGAACGGATCCATAAGCCATGCTAAAGTCCTCTGGCAGCTCTCTAATGGTCAATTTGTGATTTTCGGCAATCATTTCTTTGATTTTATCGATGTTAACGATGCCTGTCACTGCGTTCACCATCTTCGATAGACTCACGCTCACCTCTGAAGCGTTCGAGCCACAAATAAATGTTTGTTTTTGATAGAGTATCGTTGCCGAAACACTTCTCCAATATTTCCAATGTCTTCGCACCGTTAAATCGAATCCGTTTTTAACACAAAATTTAGTACAAACTCGTTGATTGAAAATCGTAAAAATCGAATCATGCACAGAGGCAGATGTATTCAAGACGAATGATGAATATGAAGCTATAACGCCGCAATTTGGCGGGAATGTCAATGACAGATGTGGCAATCTTCCAACAACAAAAAAGTCAGATCGGGTGACTGACAGCATCTCACGATGGTATTCCTGAAACTTTTTAATCAAGGTGGTATAGTAGGTAACTGCAAATGGTATTTGAAGAATTTTCATATAAAGACAGTGCAGTCTTGCTCGAAACTTTTTTTAAAAGCTATTTGAAGTCGTAGTTGGGTTTCAGATTTTATTAAATTTATTTTTTCAAAATTCTAAAAAATCGCCCTTTTGAAGAGAATTGGAATTCTACAATACAATATGAGTGAGAGAGTTTATGAAAATAAAAAGTGAGTTTGGTTGTTTACAATTCCAACAAACTTTCGTAAAATACTGTCTGAAAATCCCTTCTCTGAGCCAATTCTATTCACGTTATGTACCCAGCGACACTGCACCACCACCCTCACACTTAGCCCAGCAGCAAACAGTCGCAATCAATGCCTGTTTGCTTTTCAGCCCAAAATTCGCCAATGAAATCACAAAACAATTTAAATATTTGCGAAAGGATATCTAAGCACAACAAATAAGTTGAACATACAGCAGCCGCCCGGCGAAATAAGCTAAATTATTTAAAAACAAACGACCGGAGCCGCCTGGATGTCATGTCACTCCTCTCGAAGTGTTGGCCTTCCTTCCGTGAGGACTTGTGTGGAACTAATTAAAATAGAGCGACTTCAGGTTGATTACCATTCGGCAGAGAGTCAAGTGCCTTCCGTTCCGAGCCGATTTGTTAAACTTCACCTTCTATTCTGGTCCCAAGCTAAGAACCTTTGACCTAAAGAAATATTTGCTCGGCACATCCATCCCATCTTCAAACTGAATTATCCAATAGAAGCGGCAGCAGCGGCGTGATGGTTGGGGATTTTCTGATGGAATCTAATTGAAATTATTCTGCCGCCCGGTGTGATCTGGTCGCACCTAGGCACACAGAGCGGAGCCGCAAGGACAACGCCAGTGGAGCTTCTGCTTTGTGCGGATCTCCGCCTGTGTCAATATATTAAGTCCGACAAAGGCCTGGGAATTTCTAAATATGGCAGTCACCGCCATTGCATTTCCATTATAATTTAATTGATGGCAGCTGCCGCCACCGCCGCCACCGCCACCACCTCCTCCGCTGAACGGGCTCCAATACGCCCACCCGACGCGCCATCGACGTCGACCCGCCGCCAATCCTCTAAACGAGCGAAGAAAAATCAATTATTTTTCCAGATGGAAGAATATCCTAGGCCGGCGGCCGCAATCTCAGGATTTATTGGCCTGCACTGAATCACGGTGGGTGGTGCGGTGCGGCCGGGATCCGGCCAAAGTTATTATCCATGTCGAGGGACAGCTGTGTAGAGCGCCATCAGTCACAATTTCGATGACAAGCGTATTAGGTGCTGGACCATTTCTCTTTCCGCGATCAAATAAAAAAAAAGTTTTAAATTTAGACTCGTCCCACTCACGGGTACAATTGCCCCAATATAATAAGAGATAGGGGGTAGACAGACGGTCAGGGAGCCAGGGAGCTCACATTTGTTGTTATTAGCAAATGTTTAGGTTGGCAGCTTCTCCACACCTCCCCGCAGTTGTCTTCGTTTGCATTGACGAAAAATGTTTATGAAATTTTAATTTGCCTTCCCCCCCACCCGCGACGACTGATTAATTTAATAGGTCCCGACCGATTATATTTTTAGTGTACACACAAATTTGGTTCGCGTGATTACCGATTAGCTGACGGACCACCATGATGATTGGTGTAATTTCTTAAGCGAAATAAACTTTCTAAGTTCCTCTTCGCAGCATCTACACAGTTTCAGAATGTTGTCACTCATTTTTTATTCGTCTGACCAGAAGTTACAGCCGACGAATGTCCAGATTCTAAATTTGGCATATTGTGGGCTATTTTTAGGGTGACGAGGAACAAACACGGGGACATTCTCGATTGAGATTTTTTTAAAAATAACTTTGTGGGAAGTATCGGAGATTCCGTTGACGCAACTCACCATACAGCTGGGTCGTAGCTAGAATTTGGCGATTAAAGTTTCAAGCAGTTTTAACATGAGAGAAATATTTGCTTTAAAACATATAGTCAAAATAAGGTATTGTTACAACTTTGGCCAACCCAGCGGCTAGCTTGCCCAAAATGCATTAAGTGTCACTAGAAACCCTCGAAGCCGGAAAGCCGGGATGATCATTTGATGGGCGGGTTGATGAAAAAACTGATCTTCGAGCTGGGCTAGAAAATCTCGAATCTCTGCATCCGCAGTCGAGTGATCTAACTAGAAGAACCTCCAGGAAGGATTTTCAGCAGGAATGCAAGTGGATCGTCGGCTAATTTAAGAAACGTAAAGATTCGATAAAAAGTTTTAAGTTGTAATTGAAGTTGTCACAAACTCTCTTGAAACTTTTTACGAATTTTGAAAGGCTCCCGTTTAAATTCGGAGTGTGATTTGGTTAGGCCATGAGTAAGACAGTAAGGACTAACCAAATCACTGCAAATAATTTCTGACAATGTCTAGGATTCCATTGTTATCACTGTGTGAAGCCGTATCAAAATTCAAAAGGCGGATCTGGTTGCCGTTGAAAGAAATTGCTGAAAGGCGTTTATAAAAAAAAAATTTAGTATCTCGTATATGTGTAACCATTGTAATTAGGAAAAGCCCATTTTCCGCTGTTTATATTCAAAAAATAAAAGTAGTTGAATTTACTGAAGACTCAACTCAAAAAATTGTCATAGATAATTGAACTACGATTGTGGTAAATTCATATACTATTTATTAATAGTATGATTTCTACTATTTAATCATGGTACAATATTCTCATAAAAATAGTAAATATATTTCATTCTTTCATAATTTGAAAAGTTAATCACATAATTTTACAGATGTATTTGGTGTATTGAATGTCGTATCCTTAACTATGATATATATTCATTATTTTTTATGCACCAACATATTATATTTTATTACTTCGTAATTTTTTAATATTTCTGAATACACATTTTTGTGTTTTTTTTCCAGCTGAGCTAGATGTCGTTCAAATCGATATTTTTCAAATATTAAGCCTTTTTTTTATAGTCCAAGAGCTAGTGAACCCTCCAAGTAACGGTCTTCCTGTAAGGCTAGCAATTTTTTTAGTTATTAGTCATAGCATGTTAAGTACGGTAACCCCAACCTGTCAGCCATCAGCCCTGCACATCATATTTTTTTTTTTTTAAAGTGTAAAAAAAATTAAAAAAAAAAAACTGGTCGCTGTAAGCTTGAAATTTTTATACTATTTAATTTATTTATTCTAAAGTATATCTTCGTTTCATCATTTTAAAGTTCATCATTTTTGATCTTTACTTTTCATTGATGTTAAAAATGTAATTTTAAAATAAGTTAAAAGTCAAACACGAGTCAGCTTACATTCCTGTTCTCATAAAGAATGAATCTCCAATGAATAACATAATTTTCCGCGACAAAACATTGTGTTCAGTAGAGATGAGGAGGTCAAACAAATTTTGAAGTCACCTAGACAGATTGACAGAACTCTCTACCAACCCCCGCTTCAAACAAAAATGAGCGGTCGTTATTCATGCGGTGTCAGACATTTTTTCGCTCTCAGCACAAACAACTTAATCTATGTTTAAAAAAAAAAACCAAAAAAAAATTAATCGAGCGAGACGAATTTTAAATGAATATATTTGTTTAAATACTTCTTTCACGTACATAATAGTATATATTACTATATTAATTGATGAAACAACTTGTAATTTATTAATAAACGAGTAGTTACCGTTTTTAAACCTTGACAAAACACCTATAGAGGTATACAGTAAAAACTATATAACGTATATAGAACCTGACATTTGTTATATCTACTTCCTATTGTACTGAAATTTGATAGTTTAAAGTTAAAATAAACTTCTTTAAATTGAAGGCGACTTTTTGAAATTGAGAAGGGTTCAGCTTACCCGAAACAATTTTTTTTAGAGATTCTATATAAATTAAATTATATTTTGACCCTCAGCATACATTCGTGTTTGAAGGGTTCAGGAGCTAATTTAATTCGAATTTATAACTCTATTAAGTTTCCCTATGCCCTGATTTCGGAATCGAACATAAACTCTAATTTAATCCTGGAGGTACTAACGAAGGATCTCTAGGCTCACATTTTTATTCAAAAAATAAATTGATAACATGTCTTTTTATGTGCACCTATTAGTCAATAATTTGACAAAAGGTAGTGCAAATTTAATTTTTATAAAAACCCAAATATCTCAAAAACGGTGAGGTTTTCACTAAGGTCATATTTTGATATTCTGGCAGATCATGACCCAAGCTACCATCCCCTTAATTTTGGCGCACTACTTCCTGGACACGCTGTATACGTATAAATTTATAAACAAAATAAAGGGATCCGTATTATATTACAAATTTGTAGCGGCATAACTGGATAAGTTCATTATAGTATTTTTCGATAAATCGCGGTTCAAAAGCTTTGTATTCGTTTTACAAAACGAAAATAAAAAACTCTGTGATTCTTACTAAACGAAATATTTTTAATTAATTTTATATAAGGAGTTTTTATATAATTAACCGAAAATTGTTCTGAAAATTTGTTGTTAAATTAATATTTTATTTATCGACTTATTCAATTATCTCGGAGAAATAGAGTTACATATCTGAGTATCCATTGTGATAAATCAACCTCCTCAAAACACTTTAGCATATACAAAATAATAAAATATCCAACAAATAGGCGGTGTTGATTTAAATAAACATCTCTGTGTAATATACAAAATATCAACAGCAACGTCGCATTCTCAAAAAATTATAATATTCGACTCTTTCTCAACCGTGACATAATAAAAAAAAGGAAGTCGGTTTATTTCATTAACAAACATAGATTATTAGGCATTTTTTTCCAAAAAAATAAACAAAAAGTTGTTTCTCTTGACAACAGAAAAAAGTGCAAATGTGATTATGCAATGGGAGGTTATTTCAAATAATGTGAATTGATCCGATTTGTTTTTCTTCCTTTTTTTCCTGATTCAGATATGCCCGAAAGCCACAGACATTTTTTAAAAAGTATCTCTTCTTGAAAAATTATTTGATTAAAAAATAGGTAAATATTCTGACATACTACATTCATTATTTCTATATCCTATTTCAAATCTTTAATCAGAGTTTTTGTATATTGGTTGCGAAATTTGATTACAGCTCGATACAGTTTGTCTGATATTTTACAGCAATAAAAAGTTATTGCCAGGGGATAAATTTGAAGAATAAGATGGGCGAGAAAGCCATTCATAAAAAAATTCCTCAGCTATGGCAGTGGTAATCCAAACCCGAAATTCATTTTCTTTTTGTAGGAAAGATACACATCGTATCTGATTTCGAACTTTATGAAAGTGTCTAATGAATAAAATAAATCGAATATTCGTGAATCAACCAATTATAGTTTTTTTCATAGTCACCGACTTATTTTATGCAAAAATGTAACATCGAATTAAAACTGTAACCTTAAGCCATAACCTTCCTTTTATTTTAAAAATAAATTTTCTGAAATACATATGTATATACACTAAGGTGCTTTTTTTTCGTGACTTTTTTTTTTATTTTTCAGTCCCACCTCGAAATTTTGTGGCAAATACCTAAACAAAAATTCTCTGAAAATTGGAGCCCTTAATATTAATATTAAGTACTAGACCAAGGCGTATAAAGATTTCCCATATAAAATACACGTAAACTTTGATTACTTTTCTTCAAAACTGTACAACTCAGAGGCATTTTATGGTATAATCTTGGTCAGTGGTAAGATTTCTTCCGAATTTAATGCTCTACAAAAGTGTCCATTGCGGTGTAACCCTAACTCCCACCAGCGAGGTAGTACGGGTCACTAACCCCAATTTTTCCATGAAATTCTCGCTTTTTGCCCCAATCTCGTAAACAACAAGAGGTACAGAAAAAGTGAATATGACAAACTTGTAGAAAATTCAATTTCCTACAAAAAATTTCCGAACACCTACATCGCTAATATCGATATTTCTTGAGATATTGGGCTTTGAAGTTGAACTTTTTGGAGGAGATTGAATTTCCTACAAGTTTGTCATATTCAATTTTTCTGTACCTCTTGTTGTTTACGAGATAGGGGCAAAAAGCGAGAATTTCGTGGAAAAATTGGGGTTAGTGACCCGTACTACCTCGCCGGCGGGAGTTAGGGTTACACCGCCATGGACACTTTTGTAGAGCATTCAATTCGGACGAAATCTTACCACTGACCAAGATTACACCATAAAATGCCTCTGAGTTGTACAGTTTTGAAGAAAAATAATCAAAGTTTACGTGTATTTTATATGGGAAATCTTTATACGCCTTGGTCTAGTACTTAATATTAATATTAAGGGCTCCAATTTTCAGAGAATTTTTGTTTAGGTATTTGCCACAAAATTTCGAGGTGGGACTGAAAAAAAAAAAAAAAATATACTCGCGAAAAAAAAACACCCTAATATATACATTTAACAGCATATCTACTTAAAATGTCACATTGAAAAAAAAAAAACATTTCACACCGCAGTTTAGCCTGAGTACTTTACATGCATATGTATACAGAAGCTATGCTAACTAAAGACTCATAGCCGCAGAGAAGGAACGTTTTACACCCCAAGGCTGCCTGCTTTTGACAGTAACATGGAACCCTTTGGGGTTTCGATAAACTTCGACGGATATCACCTTTGGGCTTAATTAAAGCTGCTTGCAGCTATTATTGTTGTTTATCTAGGACTGTTAGATTTGCAATGAAAAATACTCAAATTCGAAACAAAACTGCGTGAAACGTACATTTTAGCTTGCTTGCGGCAAAACTAATCAAAGTTCTCTTAAAGTTTCATTTAGATCCGAGGAAAGAGTACTAAAACTTTTTGAATTTACGTCAAATTATGAATTTATGTCAAACTGTGTTCAAATTCTGAAAATTATTATACTCGTATATAAATGAAATGTCAATAGAATTTATGAGCCAACGTAATCAAAATTAAGGTAAATTTTTTCGATATGATTGAGGTGGAACTATGAACTTAAATATTTTTTCATACTGATTTAAGATTCCAATAGGCATACACAATTTGTAAATATCTGCATAATGGAGATAAATATCATTACAGAATTATATAAGAATTAATAATATAATTTATTTGGTACAAATATTCTAGATGTATGAAAGGGAACAAAGATACACTACACAGATACCTATCTAAAATACAATTCATGTAGGTGATTACCGAATTTAAATAACTAGTTTTGTATAACTATTTCTTCCCCTTATAGTCTTATTAATGTTACACTATTATAGCTTTATATATTTATTAGGTTTTGCGCTAAGTCAATGATTATGAGGGTGAAAATGTATATTACACTCTTATTAAATCAGTTATAAAATAAAATAATTGGACAATAGTCGGGGTGCCAGAGGTTTTCATTTCGTTGTTGGACGGAATTTGATGAAAAATGGCAGAAAGGGAAGGTCATTGCCCGTACAGTGACCCATTAAAAAAGTTAGAATGAGCGATGTCGGGAAGGTACTTTGTTATTGCAAAATAACTTTGATAACCCGTTATTTTTCAGTTTTCTTGGAATAACTCGAAAACGAAGCGTTTCAGCGAAAAATATGAAATACAAAAGTTGTTCAGCTGATGATTTTACGTAGGAATACGGTTTTTTTATTAATTAAAAAATTGTTTTTCCGACCGAAAACCAGCAGAAAAGTAACAAAAATGCAAAAACAATAAGCATTAAAAAATAAAGGAAAAAAACGATTTCCATCGTTGATATTTGGGTTATTGATAGGTATTGGTATTGTTAACCAAATGCACCCGGTCCGGTTTTTCAAAAACAATATGGCGACCTATTGCAACATTGTTAAGTTAAAACTTTGGAACGCTGTAAATTCTGCATGAACAAACGGATCTTGATGAAACAAATTGGAATCGGTAGGTATTAACGGCATCTTTGAGTGTGCCAAATTTCAAAATTTTTCAACAATTACTTTTTTTGTTATTAACCAATGTGTATTCGTAATTTCGTCAATTTACAACATTAAGCTTTGCAACAAAATGCATCAAATCATCAAAACTCGCTATTTTCGCGTTTTTAGTCACCACTGTAGGATGTTAAGAGTAATCAAATGCATTTTGTTATTGTTGTAATGTTGTAAATTGACGAAATTACGAAGCACAGCAAATGGTTTTTGGTTAATAACAAAAAAAGTAATTGTTGAAAAATTTTGAAATTTGGCACACTCAAAGATGCCGTTAATACCTACCGATTCCAATTTGTTTCATCAAGATCCGTTTGTTCATGCAGAATTTACAGCGTTCCAAAGTTTTAACTTAACAATGTTGCAATAGGTCGCCATATTGTTTTTGAAAAACCGGACCGGGTGCATTTGGTTAACAATACCAATACCTATCAATAACCCAAATATCAACGATGGAAATTGTTTTTTTCCTTTATTTATTAATGCTTATTGTTTTTGCATTTTTGTTACTTTTCTGCTGGTTTTCGGTCGGAAAAACAATTTTTTAATTAATCAAAAAACCGTATTCCTACGTAAAATCATCAGCTGAACAACTTTTATATTTAATATTTTTCGCTGAAACGCTTCGTTTTCGAGTTATTCCAAGAAAACTGAAAAATAACGGGTTATCAAAGTTATTTTGCAATAACAAAGTACCTTCCCGACATCGCTCATTCTAACTTTTTTAATGGGTCACTGTACGGGCAATGACCTTCCCTTTCTGCCATTTTTCATCAAATTCCGTCCAACAACGAAATAACCCATTTTTTGAACCTCTGGCACCCCGACTACAAAGACAAAATGGATTTATTTTCTGAAATAAATTTTATTGTTTTAGTAAGATGTAATGCATTTTTGGGATAAATTTCACTTTCCTCTTGTTATTTATATTTCTGGTATTATGTTGAGCAAGAACAATGCGTGGTTTTTATTTTACATTTTTATACTTATTTTCTTACTTTTGCCGAATGAATGTATCGTTTTGGTGTCGGTGTATCAAAATACATCAATTTTTCATCGTCAGTCACAATTCGATGTTTTTGAAGCAAGATTTCACAAGTCATCAAATGTCTTTCAATACTTGCTTCAGTCAATTCATGTGGTATCCATTTTCCATCTTTCTGGCTCACTCCTATGGTTCATTGACAGTTACCTGTATATTCTTGACTGACATTTAATGCTGTTGTAAAGTTTTCTTGTGTTTGACTTGGATCTTCATCCAATACTCCTTGTAATTTTTTCAATTAACGCGGTAATTCTTTATCTTCCACACTGAAATCGCCACTTCATTTCCAATGACAGAGGATTTTCTTTTGATTAAAGTATAACAACAATGCTTCCCCAAATGTTGCTTGGTTGGAATGGTACAGTATACGCTTAACGTAATAAAAAAAACATAGTACCGTCACGAGACGGTAGACAGAACTGAAAAGTAGAACTAATAAAATTGGCAAATAATAAAATTTAATTAATAAACTACTAAAATTGATGAGATTCGACAGTTCTACTTTCATTCAAATTATATTCATTTTCTGTAAATATAAATAATATTTTTATTTTCAAAATGAATTGATTGATTGATTGACTTTTAATACATTTATTTTATATAAATCGTCGAATGTAAGTATTTATAATTGAAAATATTACATATAATGTTCTATAATAAAAGTAATGTCATAATAATGTAGACATATAATGGACAATATTACAATTTACACTCAACTAATAATTTAATTCAGATTAGACAATATAATAACTTAATTATTCAAATATCAGCACTATTTGTGTTATAGCATCGGATATGATAACTAAAGTACGAGACAAATGTATTTGAAGTGATGTTGTTGTAAAAATCTTGAGAAGACAACAACAATGGTTGTTCCTCCTCTAGAAATTTGCCAGCGTTTGCTTCTGAGGAAGCGGTACTTGTTCACTCGATATATTTTACGAAGTCAACACAACCGTTGATTCGCTCATCAAGCTATCCGGGCTTAATTATTAAATCAGTTGAAACCGAAAAATCTTGGTCGCCATATTGGATCCGCCATCTTGGATTTGCAAATTTTGATAATACTCAAATTTAGTGGCCTTAAGATAATCATTGTAACAATTTTCAATTAAATCTGTTGAAATTGAGAAATATTGGCCTCCATATTGGATCCGCCATCTTAGATTTGCGAAATTTTTATTGTATTCAAAATCAGTACCAATGTTCATTAAAATTGCTTGAAATCGAGAAATCTTGGTCGCCATATTGGATCCGCTATCTTGGATTTGGAAATTTTGATAATATTCAAAATGAGTGGCTTCAAAAAAATTATAGTACCAATTTTCATTAAATCCGTTGAAATTGAGAAATATTGGCCGTCATATTGGATCCACCATCTTAAATTTGCAAAGTTTGATAGTATTTAAAATCAGTACCAATTTTCATTAAAATTAGCTGAAATCGAGAAATCTTGGTCTGATGATCAGTGTTCTACTATCAGGCATCTCCACAAGACAGATTTTTTGGTGAAACGCTGTAGTTTTACAATTAAGAAATCCGGTCAACATCTGCAACATGAATTCTCACAGTATTTATCAAAGGAGTTTAGTTCAAAATGTTTAAGAATGGTTTAGTATTCCACACTATCCAGTCTCTGATGGACGTAACATCATGAAATGTAGTCTATGTTTGTTACCTATTCAAGTGTTAAACTAAAGTGAAAAACTTGAAACATTGGATAGAAATAAATTTTCTAAAAAGTCATTGCAAGCAGTGCTTTTTTACCTTTTTCTATCGGCCTAAAAACTTTTTGTTTTATGATTCAGAAAAACTGAACAAAAATTATAATTATAAAAGTTTTATTGCTCATTAATATTATTACTCCTCAGACGAAGTTCCGGCCAACAGCTTTTAAATAAAAAGCCATTTATGTTTTGAATTATTAACATTTCTTAGAACGGACAAAAACCCACTCCTTTGACCATATTCCATTAAATGCAATTATACGAGAAAGGACCGCCAAGGACTAAGCTGGATGAGGATGGGTATTGCGTAGGCAACATAAAACCGTCAATTTAATTTAAAATAAGTTCTGAGGTTCTGAGTGCGCCCCCACAAGGACAAATGCGAAGTAGAAAATGTCAGAGTTAACGATTAACAGCTCAGCGAGCATGTTGGGTTCGATAGGTATAAGAAAATGTTAATCCTCTGTAACTCACTTTGGCGATTTCGGGCCTCCTCAAACTATCAAGGCATTCAAATCCCAACACAACTTATCCGGTCGTAACTCCTGGGCCTGCTGGGCATCGTCCCGGTGGAGTGATGGCCCAAATCCTCCTCATCCATAAATCTTGCCGGCTACATCCGAGCGGTATTCTTGCCAGGATTGGGCTTAGAGCTCGAAATCCTTTTGTGAGATGCCGGCGTCGTTAGCAACTCATCACTTTGATATTTAAATTATAACTGGGCGCAATGATGTACTTGGTCGAGAGGGCGCGGAAGCGGGCGAGGGTGGAGCTCACCTATTACTGGAGCAAAGTGAAATTACAAGATCGCCCCGGTCTGTGGTCGCGGAGGCCCGGCTGCGGGCGGTGGAAAATATTATTTAATTCGATAGGATCTAGCAAATGTGCACTTAGCTCTATTTGGGGGTACCCGGCCAAACCTCAGACTAAATTCAAGGATCTAATTCATCCCCTGCGGTGGAGCAACTACTCACTCCTAGAGAAACAAAGCTTGTTATGCAAACTTTCGGGATCGATAGCGCCCGAACTTCCTGTGGGACTTGGCTGGCACAACTTCTCCCAAGTGATATTAATAATAAATATTAAGGCACAATGGCTGAGAAAGTAAAGAAAGAAACGCTCGGAACGTGATGCCATTGTTGGTGACTGGAAGCTGGGTCCCCGGGATTCTGTCCCAGCGCCGGAAATTTATCGCGCCACTGCTCCCACACCAATAATGCACTATTAGTGGTGGCCCGGCACTCGAGTCTTTAAATTGATGGAATTGCCTTTGTGTGCATTACGTGTTTCTAAAGAGAAATTTATTTCGAATTCGTTGAAATTCCTAAAATCGCGATCATATTTTTTTCCTAGCTAGAGTTAATCCTACGGAAAGGCTCCGTGTAATATATACGGTTTTATGCAAAAAAACGGGTAGAACATGTTCGAGAGCAAAATCCAGGTAAAAAGGACATTTCCTCTATTGTGCACAGAACAGAGCTCCGGTTGTCCCCTGAGTTTAGGGTACCATTTAACAGGGAACCATGGCAGAAAAATTTATTTGAATATCTATGAAGAAAAAATACGCAGCCAAACAGAGATAGAAATGGAATGGAAAAATGGAGTAAGCGTCTGCTGGGGCTTTCTCTATCGTGATTTCAGACAGACCACTGTAATGACGGTGTATTTGTGGGGTCGGTTTTATAATTCCAAATCTTATAAATGTGGAATGACACTGGAATAAAATAATTATACAAAGTAAAAAAAATGTGTGGAATATTGCAGTATTAAATATCTTAAAATTTTAAATTGCGTTGTGTCAAAAATTTACATTTATGTAAAATTATACGAAAAACGACTGATATCGAATATTACGGGAAACTAACTTTGTAGTGGGAAAAGCGACCGCAAAATATAAATGATAGCACATAAAACATTGAAAATTCAGAAAAGATTAAAAAAAACATATCGAGAAATATGAAAATGTAATTATTCGAATAAATTTAAAATCCCCTTACAATGAAGAAAGTGATGTGCCTGTTTATTCTTGTTCTCCATTTAATCACATCTTCCACAGCTCCCCCTACATCTACAACTCGTGCCCAACGCTCTTGCATGCCCACAGTCCATAATAGGTCGTAAATTAAAAAAGTCGTCCAGTTCATTTTTGAGATCCACAAAATCATCAAATTTTTTATCCTGTATATAATTTTTCAAAGCCCGAAATAGATGGTAGTCGGTAGGTGCTAAGTCTGGTGAATTCGGTGGGTGCGGTAGAACTTTCAACCCTAGCTGTGAAATAGATTCTTCTGTCAGCTCAGCTACGAGGGGTCGAGTATTGTCGTGGAGAAGACGTACTTGGAGACGTTTATGCCTTTTTTGTTTAATAATTTCAGCCAGCTTTTGCAGTTATGCAGAGTGTCTCTGCCTTTATTGTGGTGTTTGATCGCAGAAGTTCGTAATAGAGCACGCCTTCAGAGTCCCACCAAAAACAAAGTAAAACGTTCTTCATTTTACGAGGCAGCTTAGGGGTCGGTTCTGGTTTTTCCCCTTTCGGTAGCCACTGTCGCTTGCGTGTTTGGTTAACATAGAGCACCCAGCTTTCATCTCTAGTGACTATTTCTTGAAGGAAATCCTTTCTGTGCGGGCGATGCAGGAGTGAACGACAAATGGACATGCATGTCGCTTTGTTTGATTCGCTAAGATCGTGCTGTATTTAGGACGAAACAACTTTCCTATATCCCAGCTCTTTGAAATGTTGAAGAATTGTAGGATGTCTACGTCTTATTGGCTAATTTTCGACGACGTATTAGACTTTGCCTTTATAAATGCTCGCAGTTCTTCATCGTCGACAGTTGATTTGCTGCCGGACCTAGGTTCGTCTTCAAAAGATGTATCGCCAGAACGGAAATACTGATACCAACGGGATACCATTGAAAGATGAACTACGTTAGCCTTAAATGCACTGCACATATTAGTGGCTGCAGCTCCAGCGTAATATGCGATCGCTCGAAGTGTACTTTGAACCATCTTTGCTCATAAAAATATTTTAATCAGAAAAAAAGTATCAAAAGTACCATGATTAATGATTGCCGTTCAGCCCTATCAGGGCCACCAGTGTAGGGTTCGCTAATAAGTGGTGGTTCGTGGGTCCCGAATACAGCGCGGTGAATTACACCTCCAAAAAAAAAAAAAAGAAGATATACAGTAGCGTTAAAAAAATAGCACTATTAAAGTCCTCAAATTGATTTTTACCCTTTTGTTTTTGCATGGGCACTTTTTGTGCCCGTCACTCTAAAATGTCGTTAAGCAAATGTCACTCTCTCAGAGTAAACATCAATTCGTTCAAATCGATCAACATTACTTTTAATTTTTTAGTAATTTAAAAAGAAGTGAAATTTAGCGCAATCATAAAAATAGCACCTCTGGGAGTTTTTTTTTTTTTGAAAAATAAAACATTATTGAAACGGATATGAAGAAATTAATTTTAATTAACATATTTATGGTGCGGACCATACTACCTTTTTATTAGTTTTAAACGAAGTGAAATAAATATGGGACGTGGTGGCATCAGGAGGCAAAACGTACACCGAAATTAGAAAAACCCTTAATTGTTAAAATAAAATTATCAGAAATGCAATAACATTTGATTATGCTACAGGGGGCAAAGAGTCTCGTAGTGATGCCAGAAGACCCCCACATGCAAGATATGATCCAAGGTTCACTGCAAATACCATAAAAAATGTAGTTACCGGCATCGTGGTATGGGAATGTTTCTCTTATTACGATGTTGGCCCCATATATTGGATCAAACTTATTGGGACGTAGGAATTTGAAATTTGGTTGAATGCGGGCCTCCTATCGTGTGAAGTTTTGTTTGAGAGGTTGTCCAAATTGTGGTGAATTGATTATAAATATATAGCCCAAAATACAAGAAATAATACAGACAAATTTATTTTGAAACCAGTTTTCTTGAAACAGTTTCTTACCGTTGTAGGTGTTACTAATTACCAAGACTGTTTTATCATTTAAAATATTAATTCGCCTGGCGAATTTTACTAAATATGGTAATCCAGCTTGAAGGTCTAGTAGCTGCTTACGTACATACTACTATCATTTGACGATAGTAAGAAATAAATGCATGGATTATTCCTTGGAGAAAACAGAGCTGTCGTTTTACAAATTAAGTGGAATAAATATGAAAAAAGTGTCAAGTGGGCATCAAGCATATCTGTTATAATATATGACTAATATTTAAAATACGCTAAAAGTATTCAAACTCTCCACAAAAAAAGCCCTATATTTGTACCTGATGCAGTCGTACAACCGTGTAGTAGATTTCACTTTATTGAAAACATGGGTAAATGTATGGACAAATTAAAAAAAAAACCGAATTCTTCTGGCCGAGTAGCACCTGATCTTCCAGAGAGTTACATTTCCCTAAGTGATTCTCTCTGCTTTCATACCCCACAATTCCCACCATTGTTCCTTGCTATTCCCTTTTGTAACACTATTGCACTATTTTCGGCGAACAATGTCCCGAATCATCCCAGGACACCAGCTGGAGCAAGGCTTCCGCAAAGGAGGGAATGATTGGTGGTGAAGCCGCTGGGTTACGAGTAGATGTGTTTTTAATGGCCCTCCGATTGATTCAGTCGTAATTATTATTTTTTCACTCGCTTACATACATATTCCGCCTCGTGCTCTCCGGGTCGGATGGGCCGGATCCCAACCCCGGGATTATAGAGGAACACCACCATTTTTTACCCGCTGATAAACGTAGTGAATTTTGTGCCGCAGCAGTGGAATAAGTTAGGGATAAAAAAGAGAGATGATTTAGAATGGCCTTGAATTTACTTCTTTCAGAAATGCTCCCTTTGCAGAAACATCTGGAAATATTACTTGCGCCTGTTAACATTTTTGCTCTCTCTGCGAGAGTTATTTTTGGGCCGGGCATGAATTTAAATTTGAAATTAAGAAGACGAAAGTTTTTGCAAGTTCACCAAAACTGGAGAAGTGTGCTTCAGAGCATCCCTGTAAAGGCTCAAGTGAGCGAAGAGAGGGAGTGAAATTTCGGTTAAACATAATTATGAGGATTGGGATAGGACCTTTGGGCCTCGTTATCTAAGCAAAACTTTACAAGAAAATTATCCCAAATTTTGGCGCTCCTTTGCACTAAAGACATCTCTCTTTTCAAGTTTTCAGCTTTTGTATATGAACTGGTGACCCAAATTCTTAATTTCATTCGACTTCAAAGTTTTTCATCATTGAATTTTTCTTTTGGGGAAGATCACCCATTCTCTACATATTGTGTGACCCATAACCTAAATGGTTTGCCGCAAAGTGAAGTAGATAAGAATAAATGAAGTTAGTTTTCGAATGAATTCACTTAACAGAGTTTTGTAAAAAATGCTGAATTCCGTTGTCAAAAACGATGTGTTATGAAATTCATACACACCTACATATTCCCGTAATCGTGTCACTTGTCGAAATCACGATATAAAACTGAATTCGATATTCTCTTAGTCGATTTGAAATACTATGAGCGAAAGTATTCTGGTTGTTGTTTATTTACAACGATTAGTACAGACTAATTTTTTCGGATAATGTATAGGCGGTTGAGAATTTTAAATTTGAAGCGATTTTCTTGAAAATTGGTATTTAGGAGCTTTAGAGAATACTTGTTGGGTTAAGTATTAATATGCCAAATTTCAATTACTATGCCAAATTACAAACATTAGTTCTGAGAAAATCAGCTGATTGATGTTTTTTTTTCGTTTGGAGGTATGGTACTACTAAAAAGTAGTTGCTCTCTTGCGATAGTTCTCCGTACTAACTAATTAACAGGTACTAAAATATTTAATAGTTTTTTTCTTAATCTGGTTTAATTCTCAGGATTATATTGAAAATACTATTCAACTAGTCAAGCAATTAGGAAGTAATTTCTAAAGGATTCTTTACTGCCTAGTCTGCAAGTGAAAAATGGTTTTTGTAATAAAGTGATAGAGTGCTCACAGGAAATAAAAATACGACTTGTATAAAAGTTTACGCTCTGAGTGGTAGCCTTAAATAACCAATTAAGTTTAAGGTTATTTATATAGTGAGCTTTTAATTTGTGTACCACCATGAAAAAATCTTACCAAGATTAATTCTTTCATTTAAGTAATATTGTGCGTTAATTTTTTAAAATTTTTGGGATCGTATTAAGCAAAAATGTTGAAGAGTTATTGGCAATTATTTCATTTCGCCACAATGTAACAGCATACAGCTAAAAACCTTTAAAGATTATAAGAGTGACAAATCAAGTTGCTGGTCCGGCCCTGCAAAAATACACATCCTAACCCCAAAAAATCCGGAATGAAAAGTTTAATGAATTGTTTCTAATTGAGCTCAAAGACTCTCGTCAAAAATACTGGAAAAAAACCGGTGAGAAGGGTAAGATGATTATTCTTTTTAAATTTGAGATTCATTTCTCTATACATATAGTATTTTTATTCCAAATGTTTTGTATTAAAAACTACTTAAATATTCCATTGTCTGGTCTACACAAGCGTTAAAGCCCATCTAAATTCATCCACGGTTAAAACCACAAAAAGTTGTTTAACTGCGGTGGATTTGCCTGAAAAGCATACAAGAAGTTCTTTAATTGCATTGAGAATGAGAGCGTAATTTACAATCAAAAGGAACTTCTTCCCATGGAGGAAGCCATAAGCAATTAGGACGCCATTTTTCAAAGTCAATGCTTAGTCATGTTAGACACGCATGAATAATTTTCTAAAGAAAATAAGGGAATTTAAAAGGAAACCGGCGAATAGAATTTGATGAAAAGAATGACGTCATTTTTTTTTAGAACTGCCAAGCTTGATTGAACGGAACCATTTAAATATGATTTGACTTATTGGAATAATGTGTATTCATAGGAAATGAAGAAAATTGACATTAAATTTTATATTGGTTAATTTACGACACCCATTTCTTGTCTTTAGCTTTAAAAAAAAATTCCTAATTTAAAAAATTTATTTATTTATTGATTCGGAAAAATATGGCCTTAAATACATACTACATACTTTTTACTTTTTACTTTTCGGCCTTCAATTCAATATTATACCAAGTAGAAATACCTACCAATGGAAAAAGTGGAAAAATATATGTATGCCCAAATGAATTCTTTGACAAAAAATATAGAAAGGCAATAATTTGAACAATATATGTATATATGTTTTCTTAACATTTATTTTAAAGGAGCTGGGCTGATAAAGCCTATTGTTTGGCCCATTACCTGGGGGTTGCCATTCAATAAGAATTTACTTTTTTTATATAGTGCTAACCTTAATATTAATGAAAACAACATTAGAGATCGTTTATTTCGTTCATGGTAAAAAATAATTCAAATGAAAGCCGAAGTTCTACATAAATCAACATCACGGCACCAAAGGAGAAAATTAAAAGAAACTTACTTGAACCCCACTAATTTCGTTGTCAGAATGACAATAGTATATTAAGCAACAAGGACGGTAACTAGCCGATTGCCCACGATGGCAGTGTTAGACGCACGAGCAAAGCGAGTGCATTATCTGCCATGACGGGTAATCGGCTAAAAATAACTCTAAGGATTAAAAGGCTCTATGACAAAGTGTAAGTAAATTTGTATTAAAGCAGAAAATTGAAAATCTTATTTCTGGAATTATGTTAAATGATAAACCTGTTAAAAATAAAGATGAAATATAAATTAAATATTGTGCAATATATGTATGCCTGCAATAATTTCGGCTACAAGCAGCATAACTGAAACATTGCTTAAAAATACAATGAACGGGACGAATATTGAAAAAGACTTTAGCGGATTTAATATTAAAATTTTCATTAATTCTTTTTTCCATTTTGGATTTTCACAGGTTTGTTTAGTTAAATTATTTCAAAAATAGTGGTGTACTTGGCAACCGATAATCGTGGGGCGCTTGGAGTCCCCACCGCCCACAACATTTTCATTTAAATAAAAGAAAAATGCCCCGGCCGGCGCTCAAATCTCATATACCTAATTCATCGGTGGACTCGTCATAAATAAGCGATTCAATAAGGTTAGAAAACATTAGCAATCAACTTTCCGCGAGACCGATGCACTGGGGACTACAGTATTGTGAAACAATTCTATAGAGTTTGGAGTTTTCCCGGAAAGCTGGAAAGAATCAATAGCTGTGCTGGTTTCTAAGGTTAAAGGTTCAATTAAATGTGAAGGTTACCGAGCCATCAACATGATGCCTCTGTATGAAAAAATCCTGGAAAAGGTAGTCCTTAATCAGTTGAAGACCTACCTTGAGCTGAGCACCATTTGTATTCCGCAGCAATCAGGATTTCATAAAGCCTATTCATGGCACGTTGAATTGGGTAACGTTTCAGTGGAAAAATAATTTCTTGTACTAAAGACACGCTTTTGAAACTGTTAATCGCGATACATTATTCAACAATAACATGGATAAAGAATGTTAGTGATTTAAATCATATTTATCGGGAATAACTCAAATGATGATCGTTAATGGCTTATAATCTGATCCAAAGTCCATAAAAGTGTAGGTATACCTCAGGGAACGGTGCCAGGAGTGTTACTTTTTCTTCTCTATATAAATAACACTAGATTTGTTTTCAAATTTTGTGAAATTGTATTATTCACGAACGATTGCTTATTGTGTATTAATGGAAAAAATATAATGTAACTAGAATATACACTGAACGTTAACTAAAAAAAAATATTTCTAACTGGTATGATAAGCACAAATTAAAATTAAACGTAACAAAAACGAATAGCATGGTACTTAACTCAGCATCAACAATCAACTTAAAGAACAATAGCGAAAGCTTAATAGTAGTAGCAAGTTTTAAATATATCGGTGTTATTACAGGGAATAAATTGAAATCGAAATAAAATAAATGAAATTCAATAAATTTTGTTTAAAAATTAAAAGAAATAGGGTTCTTGAGACAGATTAGACATAGGAAGACATCAAGGTCAATCATTATGTTGTACAACTTGGCAATACTCCGTCATTTTGATTATTGAGTTACGCCTATTTTATCATGCTCGACGGAAATGAGGTCAAGATTGGAAATATTGCAAAATAAACGATTGCTGCCATCATATTTAGTGAGGATTATGTGCTATGTCAATGATCTTCAACTGTACGATTAGAGACATGTGACTAACTGTAGCCTGGAAAGATGGAATCGGTCATCAGCACAAAACTCACTGAAATTTCATCAGATTAACTTAGCGTTTTGTGTTAAATTATTCACATAAATCATTGCATAACAATAACACTACGATGAAAATCGTTATATGCTACTATAAAAGTTGTTTAAATAACTAGTAAGTAAAATCTACTCCAAGTATTCATTTAAATGATAATTTCATGTGCACTGCAGTCCACAAGTACCTAACTATGCGTCCATAAGACAAACAAGCAAAATAATTAACTGAGAAGGGGCAGGAAGATTTGAAGTCGTTTTTATTTTCCCTGTTACTTGTGTAATACTGTCATTATTAAATAAACCTTTTTTTTTTAACGTTCGGTTCGCTGATAAATTCTGAACAAATTCTTAGTGGCTGCTTTCATCAACGAAGACAGTGTCTTTCTGAAATTAAAAGAAAACATACTTAATGAAAAAAAAAAAATATACAACCTTAACATTAATATAAATGCCATTTCATTGAAAGTAAAAACTGTACTGTTTTCCGCTCTTGCGATTCGGAAATTGTCTTTGTCAAATTAGAAAATTTTGTATAATCTTGTTGAGAAAGAGTAATGTTATCGGGAATGACAGTGAAGAGGGTATAAAAAGAATTCCCTCTTAAAGGGTTGAATCGCCGCAAGCAGTTCAACTAAACTACCCTAATTAATTTCGTTAAAAGGTTAAGAGATCTTCAGTCCATTAAAACCTCAGAGAGGATTAAGCTCCGTCTGGAAAATATCTGAACTTGTTTCAGGAAAATTGTCTCTGGGAGGAAATTTAATTTAATGGAATCCAGGTCAATTTAATTGATATTGTGTATACTTAAAAGCATTGAGGTTTAAATATTTAAACAATATTTCTGGGAGTTTGTTCAAGAGTGCTTGTCGGTTAAATTAAATGCTAAAGGAAATTATTACCCTATTCGATGAGTTAAAAATAATCAGAAAGGGTAGCACTCTTCTCGTTTATAATTTCGCATGAGGTAAATTGGTTGGTAGCAACAGCCGGTTTATAACAACAACCTTTACTTTATAAATTGTAGATAACAGTATGAAATAAAAGTTTGAGTTAAATGAGCTTACATTTTGAGCAGCAAAACTTTCCAAGGCTAGCCATTGCAAAATTGATGAGAAATTGTATAAATTACGCAATGTCGAAATTTCAGTTGGTTCGGCGAGATTCAAATTGTATTTTATCATTTATTGTACCTACATATGTTTGCTATTCTTAGTCCCACATGCAGCAAATATCATTTTTCAGTAAGAAGATTTCATCTTAGAGACACGCCATAAAATATAAATAAAGGGTGATTCAACTTCAGAAAACAATGAGGAGCAAAAGTGAACCACTAACAAGGAAGGTACCCGAGGTGTACCTCACCGATTTTCTTGATTTTTTGATATGTGGTAGAGCATCGAAAAATATTGACCACGTATTTTTTTTTTACGTGCTAACTCCTCCATTGAAGGGGTGAAAATCACCCTTAAAGTTAACCCCCAAAACCATTTTTTTTAAATATCTTGAAAATTAATTAAAATTTTGCAACAATACCAAGTGCGCTTTTTAGGTTGTATTATAACAAAGGGCTGCAACCCCTAAGTAATTTTGAGGGTAAATACTATTTTTCAGCGTATTTTTTATCTGTAAAAATTCCTAAATTATTAGAATTTGAGCCAAAATAATTGGGTAAAGTAGAGAATTGAAAAATATAGTTGACGTGTTTTAGGAGATCATTCTTAAGAGGGTGAGCGGGGGTAAGTCACCCCCGACTTGCACCAGAGCTAGATTTTATCAATTTTCCTGATTACGTGGTATCTTGTAGAGCATCAAAAAATATTAGACATGTATTTTTTTTTAAATACCATCTTTCCCTTTCAAGGGATGAAAACTACCCTTAAAATTTACCCCGAAACAATATTTTTTTTTTAATATTTTGAAAACTAATTAATATTTTGCAAAAATATCAATTGCACTTATTATGTTATATTAAAACAATATTGTGAACTGTACTTTGGAGCCAAATGGCTGCAACCCTTAAGTAATTTTGTGGGTAAATGCATCTTTCAACGTATTTTTATTTCTAAAAATTCTTTAATTATAAGAATTTATTGAAAGGTTGAATGCTATCTTATAGTGCACTTGCAGCAAATATCTTTTTACTTTTTTGGTATTTAATAAATTATTGAATTTCTATTTTATTATGTTTAGAAGGTTCAATCCCACTTTCTAGTTGATTCTATAAAAGTGAAGAGTAAAGTAGTTGAATCAAATATCTTTATTTATTTGGATTTAGACTACACAGAAAAAAATTCTAATCCTGGTTATGCGATTTTATTTCATACAAATATTGCTCGATATAATAAATGCCACGAATACGATTTTTGTATACAAAGTACTCAACGAGATTCGTATAAATTTTATCCGACCATCCGACCTTGAGAAGTTTTTTTGGTATATACGCGACGCGTAGAAGTTTCTATATTATACATTTCAATTACTAAATTAATCTATTAACAATTAGCAATTTTATTAAAAAATTAACAATTTTAATAAAAAAATAAACAATAATAATTTATAATTTTACATTGTAATAATATACATTAGTTTAAATTATCCGTATATGTATATCGGATGAGTAACAATTAGATGTTTTCGATTTTCGGATTTGGAAAAATTACGTAAGACATTTTTCGGATAGCGTAATACTAATGGATGACGATTTAAATTTACATTTGCGGAATAATATAATAAAACTACAATAGTCCATAATCAACTTTCTTCCCCAAGATACATGAATTTATTCAAATATTCATGGTACAATAGTGGCTATACAGATGCAAAACCTGCAAAGTTCGAAAATCCAGTTGAATTCGCCTTTAGATCACAATCTAGTATTCGCTGCGAAATTCCAGGGTGTAAAAATGTAGCAATTTTAAGATGTGCATGGTGTAAAAGTCACTGAGTCTTAAACATTTTTTTGAAGATTACCACTTTTGCTCCAATTATATGGCGTGATCTGATACTTTCTAAAAATTAGTCACATAAATGTAATTATACATAAGTTTAATAATGACAAATAATAATTATGACAATAATAAAAATATAATAATTTAACTAAATTTAATATCTTTACAAATCCAACTTAAAGAATGTATATAAATACTATAAATATAAAAATATATACTTTATACTTTTAATAAAATAAGTGCACTTACTTTTATAGCAAAAAATTAGTTTTCAAAATATTAAAAAAAAAATGTTGTTTCGGGGTAAACTTTAAGGGTAGTTTTCACCCCTTGAATGGAGGAGATGGTGTATAAAAAAAATGTCTAATACTTTTTAATACTCTACAACATACGACGGAATCAGGAAAATTGACAAAATCTAGCTCTGGTGCAAATCGGGGGTGACTTACCCCCGCTCACCCTCTTAAGATTGATTATTTTCAAATCTCCTAAAATACGTCAACTATATTTTTCAATTTTCTACTTTACCCAATTATTTTGGTTAAAATTCTAATAATTTAGGAATTTTTACAGATAAAAAAATAGTATTTACCCTCAAAATTACTTAGGGGTTGCAATCCTTTGGGTCCAAAATACAGTTCAAAATATTGTTATAATACAACCTACAACGCACACTTGGTATTGTTGCAAAATTTTAATTAGTTTTCAAGATATTTAAAAAAAAAATGGTTTTTGGGGGTTAACTTTAAGGGTGGTTTACACCCCTTAAATGGAGGAGTTAGCACGTAAAAAAAATACGTGTCCAATAGTTTTCGATGCTCTACCACATATCAAAAAATCAAGAAAACCGGTGAGGTACACCTCGGGTACCTTCCTTGTAAGTGTAAAATTTAAATTTTGTGTGGATTTTTGTTGGAATTGAGATAGGAAAAAAACAGATTTTTATCTGAAAAGTATTTATATCAATTCAAAGCTTTATTCATAACAAGAAAAACTAACATCTTTCTTATATAACTTATAAATTTCGGATTTCCTATAGTTTTTCACCATTTTTTTATTTTATATTAGTAACAAAACAAAACGAAACAACTGATTCTTTTTAAATTTTTTTTCCACAGAACTTTGCCATCTAAATCTGTTTTGCTTCGATTTGGCATACTATTGACATATTTTTTATAGTAATTTAGACTATATTTTATCTCACACTTCCTGTGCCCTACCCTTTAATTCGTCCAAAAATGAAGGTAACTGGTGAACCATAGTGGTGTTTTCATGTATGCCCACAAGTTTTCTATTCTCTACCTCATTTTCCGGAAATGGCATATTTTTTACAGCATCTCGAAGTTTTTAGTATACTAAATTAAATTTCCTTTCTGATAATTCTATTGGTATATTGGAGATTTGCAACACCGAAGGCCGAAAATCATACCCAAAACATGTTTGACTGTCTGTAAAGCTTTCATTTTCCGTTACATAATTTCATTAGCGACCGGCTGAGCAATGATGATTTATTTTTGTGTAATCAGACTATATTTCTTTTTTTTTAGTCGTTATAAGACCAAGAATTATATTTATATTATAGCTGGAAAATTTTAAGATAGGGCTGCTTTTGTCTTCTTTTCAACTGTCTTAAAGTTGAACTCCTTTATTGCACTGGCGTCCATACACTTATTTTGTTGCTTTGTTGTTGATTGAAAGCTTAAGTTGCTGCAGCTACACTAGAACTTCGCTAGACGTTTCTGGAAATATATGTCATATACTATATATCAGCCTACTTGTAGACTCCTTGAAAATAATTTCTTTGGAGAGAGTTCTTGTATCCTGCGGACTAAGAAATTTTGAGTAGCCGCCCTGTGATTTTTTTCTTTCTTTACAAAATTTCTGGGATATTCTTTGCAACGAAGACTGGTTTATTTAACATTTCAATATCACTTAACAGGAAGATAGTCCACGTTTAAAAAGTCAGTAACAGTTTTGACTTATTCTTGTTATAAACTCCTCATTTTGACGAATATTTAGTAAGGTCTACAGAAAATTATGATTTTTACTATTCTTGGTTCAGTGTTACTCTTCACTAAAACGTCAACAGTTTGAATAGCATTCTCCAAAAAATTATATGAATAAATGGCAGCTCCTGTGGAGGCTATGATAATTTTCAATTTGCTCGAGTCTTAATGCGACTTTATGTCGACTATTTTGTATCGAATTTGTTGTTTCATATCTGCACCCATCTTTTGTTGACTCTAGCCACAAAAAAAAAAAAAAAAAATCTAAGAAAATTAAGTCGTATGGTGTTGATAGCAGAGATACTTAATATTTTTGAAGAATTTTAAGGTTTTTTATTTATTTAAACAATTTTTCAATAACTTCTTCTTCTATCTGAATCGCAACGCAAAATTGAAACACACAAATGACAGATTACACAGTGACAAGCCATCGGTGATTTTACCCAAATTTACTCGGTCTCCGCAGCATGGGTAAATCTGGTAAACATTGTGTAAGAGGGGAAGTGCTGTCAAGAGCTCAGTTTTTCCCCTCCGTGAGGTTAACAGACACTTTCGGGTAAAAATTTTACCCGCAAGTATAAACTTTATAGTTACCAGACAGACCTTATTTGTTTTACTTTTCTGGCAGAAGTCTAAAATGAGTTTTATAAAAAAACTAGCTGACCCAGCAGACGTTGTACTGCCCTTTCCGGTACATTTTCATTATGCCCTGTGCGTCGACCAATATTTGATCGTGTTCTTTCTTTTCGCATGTTTCTACAAATAATACCATTAATATAAGAAAACAGTGTTTCCGTTTCATATCCCTAATTAATTTATTGAACAAACTTACCTGTTGTTTAATATTAAGTAAACCGTTTTACACTTCACAAATATTGGAAAATTACCCGGTTTCATCCGACGTTGGTTAAATACTTACTAATTAAAGACTTCTCAAATGTTCTAATTTGTTATATCCTAGAAATTGTTTCAACCCGAAAACCCCTTTATGGATCCGCCATCTTGAATATCCAAATCTTGATAATATTTAAAATTAGTGGCATTAAATAAATCGAGACATTTTAATCGCCATGTTGGATTCGCCATCTTGAATTTGGAAGTTTTGGTAATGTTCTAAATTAGTTCAATAAGAATAATCATTGTTATAATTTTCATTAAAATCCGTTGTAATCAAGACATTTTAGTCACCATGTTGGATCCGCAATCTTGGATTTGTAAATTGTGATAATATTCAAAATCAATGACCTCAAAACAATAATTGTACTAATTTTCATTAAAATCCGTTGAAATCGAGAACGCACGAGCGATCAAACTCGCGAAGTTAAAATAATCGCAAGTTTTCTGAAATTATCCAATTTTCTGCGCAATTTTCTTAACTTTTCTTTCCGTAAGAACCATCTACAAAGTATTAAAAAACTTTAAAAAAAAATGAATGAAATCGGTAAAGTCGTTCTCAAGTTATTGCGTGACCAACAGAAATAGGGGTTCATTTTTATATATATAGATAAAATCAAAATTGTCATATGGCAGCAACAAAACAACCAGATAACAACTTATCTGCCTAAATTTGTTATTTATTTTCACAAAGATTGTTTTACCAATTTTTCTTTTATTTATATATTTTTATAGTTCATACGAGAGATCAATCGAGTAACATTCCATTTCATTCTTAAAAATTGATCAACAGCAGATTTTGCAAAAATCCGTCTTCCGTTTCAGTCCATTAAAAAATTACTTTGCATTTATCCACTAAACTGATTGAAAACTGAGTGTTTTTGCATATAGACGAAATTAATCAAATCTATTTTATCTACAAAAAGTGAATTAGTGTTAAATAATGTTGTTCAGTTATATTTATTAGAGTAATTAGCAACAATATTAATTTGAGGTGTGTACAATTGTATTATTTTCTTTAATGAGAGGATTGTTATTATTATATTATAAGTTGTATTTATTAAATTCGTAGGATCAAAATACTTTCAAATGACTGTCATCTAGATAATAAATATCGAAAACATTTTTACGAACTCGAAAGTATTTTTAAATTTGTCCACACGCCCAATTAACAACCAATTAGCAAGAATATCGAAACGAAATGTTAATATTTGTAACCGCATAGCTTAACTCTCTGAACTTATTCAATAAAATTTATTTCTTATCAACTCTGCTCTTTTATATATTGGAAGCAAGCCAAATTTTTCGAGTCTTAAGAATTAGGTTCACATAAATTATTCTGATATAGTGCAAAAGTTTTCTCATTTGGCAAAGACTTTATTTTGTAATTGTTTCCATTTTTACTTAGTAGTAGACTGAAGATAAATGTTTTTATTATGTTGTGAGGCTAAAATCATCTCGATTTGTATAACATGCATGACAATTACTGTTTGAATCAGAACGTTAAAGATATACAGCGTGATCCAGATCAAGGTGCCGCGGTGTATACAGCGTGATCCCTTTAGGTGAGCTGATAAAAAAATCATTCCATATTTTCGATTTTTTACCTAGAATTTTGTAAAATAAATCCATTTATTTCCAAAGCTTTTTTCTACGGAATGTAATTTTGTTATTGTTTAACAATGCCCCACAAAAATCCATAGCCGGCTACCTGCAACAGTTTTCCAACCAGAGGTAATAAAATGTATTTACGATGGACTCAAAAAATGAATTGTCTGGGTCACCGTTGAGAGGTAGGTAACGCTTTATGCTTATTTCAACAATTACACCCAGCCTGTTAATAACTGGTATTTAATGAATGTTCACCTTAGTTTGAACTGAAGCTGTATTATGCCATGAGCCTCGATCGAAAAAAAAAAAAATTTTTAAATTAAAAAAAATGGCGGGGTTTTAACAAAAAATTCAAATTTCGCGCGAAAATGGCCTGCCAAAATTACATTTTTCATTCCATCCGGAAAACTGGTAGTTTATGGCATGGAGAAACATGTATAAAAGAAGCTGCAATAAGAATAAAATCCATTGGATTATTTGTCTTCGAGTTACAACTGCAGCTTTGAAAGAAGTAGTTTCAAGAAAAACTCGTTTAAAGTTTAATTCATACATTTCTCAATACCTCGATACGATGAGCGGCTGCTTTTCAGATTGCTGTAAGTCAAAACTATTTGAGATATGCACTTGAAATTTTAGTATGTTATTTTTAAAGGTATAGACGACTATCGAAAAAAAAAAAAATTAAAATTTCACACTAGTAGTGCCCCTTAATTTTTGGGGAAGCTAGAAGATGTGGAATGATTTTTTTATCAGCTTACCTCAATGAATCACGTGGAATACCCCGGCACCTTGATCCGAATCGTCCTGTTTAAAGGTAGATAAAGATTTATTTTTATGAAACATGCAACTTGTTTAAAACTTTCTAAGTTTGTATCTTTTGCGTAAATGAATATCGTTGAAAAGTCGGCCTGGATATTTATTTATTTATTTCATAAGTCTACAGCCATTTAAATTCTTACAGACTAAAGGAAAGAAAAAGTTAAATTAGCTATTCCCAGAAAAAATATTGCATTTCATTAATTCTACTTCTAAAGATTTCTCTAGGCATAGCTACATCAGCAAATGGAGAAAACTTATTGAATTTAATAATGCAGTTCGTGACTGGCTCGTGATAACCGTAGTTGGTTCTATGTGACGGCACCTTAAGAAACAGCCGAGGCCTCATTACTCTTTCCGGTACATAAATGTCAATTAAAGAAAGTAGTTCCGAGGAGTTAACTTTGTGGCATAATATATCTCTTATAAACATAGTACTCTTCTAAAATTAAGTGTAGACAAGCCTAGAAATACACACCGGACATTGTATTGTACATAGGCATATTATCACGCCAATATGAATGCCTGGCAAGAGCAAATCTCGTAAAAGACTTTTGTACTTTTTCAATGCGATCGATATATTTCTTATACGCTGGGCACCACACTACAAATGAATATTCCAAAATATACCTAATTAATGTGCAGTATAATGCGACTAATGTAAATTGTTCTTTAAAGTTCCTTGTATTACGTTTTACAAAGCCTAAAGTAGTAAACGCTTTAGAAATTATGTGCTCGATGTGATGACTGAAGGATAACTTAGTATCAAACAATACGCCTAGATCCTTAATCATTGACACTCTAGAAATAGAGACACTATCAATTTTATAATCAAAACTAATGGGAGATGCTTTTTGGTAAAAAGACATGACTTTACATTTAGTAATATTTAGTTTCTGCACCATTTAAGAAAAGAATCACAATCTTGTTGAAGCAATAGGCAGTCACTTAAAGATTTAATGTTATAAAATAATTTTAAGTCGTCTGCAAACATTAAATGCATAGAAAACTTGAATACATTTGATACGTCATTAATAAATAGAGCAAAAAGAAGAGGACCCAAATTACTTCCCTGAGGAACACCAGAATTTACTAAAACAACCCTTGATAGGACATTATTTAACCTAACAAATTGTCTACGACCAGATAGTAATGAAGAAATCCACTGTAGTATACTAGAATGAAATCCAATTTGTTCAAGCTTCATAATAAGCAATCTGATGTTAACTCTTCTATCGAAATCTTTAGAGATGTCTGTGTAAATTGCATCAACTTGTGCCCCATCTTCCATTGAGGTTATTGTGAAATTACTAAAAATTAAGAGATTAGAGGCACTCGACATTATGGAAACTGCTCTATAATTCTTAACTTAATTCCTTATGTATAGGCGTAATATAAGATACCTTCCACGCATCTAAGGCACATCCAGATCTAAGAGAGAGATTAAATATAAATGCTAACGGTGTTGCGAGCGGTAATGCACAATATTTAAGAAGGTACGGGCAAATATTATCTGCGTCTACTTTTGTACTAAGCTTAAGTTTATCCAAACATGAAAAAATTTCACTGTGGGTAAAAGAGATGCATCCAATATCAACTGTGGTCGGGATAACATTCAAATATTCAGGAAATTTTTTACATCTAGACGCTTTTCTGAATAGTTAAAGTTTGTGTACTCGGATTTAATATGATAAACTTTAATTTTTGTATTATTCTCTTAGTTGTTTTCTTACTTTATTTTTAGTTATTGATTAATGATTTGTTTAGATAAAATCAACCGTGTAGTTTCCTGTTTCCTGATGGTTACCGTACTTTACATTTAGGATATTTCCTTCTGTGCGCATTTCACTTAAAAAAAAACAAAGATTGGTAACAAAACGTAAAATTATTTATATACGATATTTCACATTAGGTAGATTTTATGAAAATGATTTATTGGAAACGTTCGATATATAAGAGGGAAAATATATACAATTTATGAAATATTGATCCTTGAGGAAACGCCCTACAATTATAATTTTCATTTGGATTTCTATTTCTTATTTAGAATTAGAAAATATGAATGATTTATTAATAACTCCTCAGCTACTTACTTATTTTGTTAACTAATACCAAAACAATGAATTTAGTTAATATTTTTACTCAACTCAAATAACACATTTTCATAAAAATGTAATGTATGTGCTTTTTCACATTTCTCTGAATGGTTAAGCATTGCCTATAAGTAAAAAAATGTTCTTGAATGATTACCATCGAAAAAATTTCTTGTTATATTTACACCACTTCATTACACAAGATAGTACCTCTGTCAAATTAATATATTTAAGAAGTCACTGATTGCCAACGTAAAAACACGAAAGCGTGCGTAACATTTTCTGAAAATAGCTACGAAACCCTTTTTGTAGGTCGTACAACATGCACTTGACCGATTTTTTATTAATAGCATGGAGGAAAGAAAAAATATTACATCGTTCCAATTTTACATGTCATTAAGCATTCTAAAGGCTAACTCAAACATATCAACATGCGTGCATGCAAAATCTATGAGGTTCTCGCCCACAAATATCACGTTGTTACACTTATCGCACTTAAAGTTCAAAAAGTACAATAAAGGTAAAAAAAAAAATTTTTGCCCTTTAATGCACGCGCATTTTAAGAATAGATTATTATTAATGCGTAAGGCTGCAATTAAACAATTACACCCTAAGAACACACTGTTTTAATTAATTATATACAGTGGAACAATCAGACAATTGTATTTGTTTCTGTAACATTTATTACCCCTAATTTTAATGAAGTAAAGCTTCATCGGACTCCAGTGAAGGTTTTTGCATAATGTTATCTTTCAGAGGATTAAGTTTTAAGCTACTAAAACGGATAACGGTTTCTTATTTCTTAGTAACAACACAAAACATGAGTTAACAACTTACATGTCATTTAGCAAGAATTAATTGAATTTTATTAAGTCCCTCCCAGAAGGACCGATTAAGTCATTTTGAAGGACTAGATAGAAACTAGAAAGTCAAAGTAGGGGGAAAAGCAAGGAGAACAGATTTCGAGTGCAGTTGAGCTATGGGATAAAAAAAAAAAAAAAAAAGCAAAGACGATGTTCTAGATAAGCGAAAGGAGCACTTCAAGGAACTACCAAGTGTCATCTTCAAGTCGTTTCAAAATACTTCCATTGGACCTTTAAAGAAATGTCGCTGTCGTTTTAAAGTGAAATTCTCCACTCCGTCAGAATTCTTTCCACGGAAATACTCGCACAAAATGAGACTCTAGAGTAGAGTCTTTGTCCTTAAAGATATTTAAATGAAAGAGTTTATCTGCTCTGAAAATCTGTAATTCGTATGGAAATTAGTTTATTATTTTTGAACATTCCGCAGCGTTTCTGTTGGTATAGTTTAATTTAGATGCCATTCTCTGTTATCACCAGCATAATGGAGTAATTGCAGATGGGATGAGATTGTACGCATTCATTTTAAGGGATTCTTAGCTTGCAAATGTTGGGTATCCAGCAAAGAAAAATGATATGGATAGATGGAAAAGACAGTACAGTGCGCGCAATTTCTATAAGCGCACGTCTGATTTTCAAGTGAAATGCACAATTCATTGAAATAAAGCGATATAGTAACAACATTTCTTTACAGGACAATTGTTAAAGTTTATAACTATTCATAAAAGCAATTAAACAATTCCAAATATCAGGCAATGCGTGAATGCAATAGATCAATCTTTCACAACTGATCTTAGAGTGCGCAGTTTCTATAAACGCAGTTTCTTTTTGTAGTATTACTAGTTAAACGCAAAGTAATTTTGCAACTTTTTAGTAAACAATTCATGTGAGTTTCATTTTTATTTTCCAACTCTAGCTTAATTCTGTATAATTGCTATTATTTCTTAAGATTTATTGTAATGCCCCGAGGAAAGCTCCTTGACAACGACGATCGCGTCAGAATCCGTGCGTTTAGGGAAACTGGCCTTGGTATAAGAGAAATTGCAAAGAGAATTGGACGTTCAGAATGTGTGGTGCAAAATTTTAATAAAAAGGGCAATCGTGATGGATTACGGGATCATCCAAGAGGGAACACCAAAGTTTCCAATCAAAATATTGGAAACATAAGATAGGAAGTTATGAAAAAAAAGTTAAGTGCAGCTCAAATTATAGCGGAATTACAACTCCCAATTAAAGGAAGAAGAGTCCAACAAATTTTGAACGACACCACTTATTATTATTATTATTATTATTATTTTCCAGCGGGTCGTTAAGTTACTCTAGGTACCTCTCGATAGCAAACGCGACCTAAAACATCTATTGTGCTAAACCCCTCTCGATTAGACCCCATCCAATTCAAGATCCTTGAAGTAGGCTATGGTACTCTGGGGCGTCGCATTCGACACATCTGCCGGAGCGATGATAGACGCTCCGAAGTGTGTCAGCCTTTGTCGACATAGGGCTGGACAATGGCAGAGTACATGCTCTGCTGTTTCCTCTTCTTCCAGACAGAATCGGCATGTATCATCATCCTCTACACCTATCTTTTTAACAACGACACTACTTATCCCTATATATATATAAAAATGAAAGTTCGTTTGTTTGTTTGTTTGTTTGTTTGTTTGTTTGTTTGTTTGTTTGTTTGTTTGTTTGTTTGTTGCTCAATCACGCCTAAACGCTTGCATCGATATTTTTCATTTTTTGTCCGAAGGTAGTACATATTCCGACTTAACATATAGACTAATTTTTTTTCGGATAGTACGTAGGGTAAGATGGCGGATCCAAGATGGCGGCTTAAAATTTTAAATTTGGAGCGATTTTCATGAAAATTGGTACATAGGGGTTTTGCGGGATGGGGATTTCAAATCCGCTGTCCAAATTTAGAAATTCAAGATGGCGGATCCAATATGGCGACCAAGATTTCCTGATTTCAACGGATTTTAATGAAAATTAGTACAATGATTGTTTTGAGGTCACTGATTTTGAATATTATCAACATTTAGAAATCCAAGATGGCGGATCCAAAATGGCGACCATATTTCTCGATTTCAATGGATTTTAATGAAAATTAGTACAATGATTATCTTGAGGTCACTGATTTTGAATGTTATCAAAATTTACAAATCCAAGATGGCGGACCCAATATGGCGACCAATATTTCTCGATTTCAACGGATTTTAATGAAAATTAGTACAATGAATATCTTGAGGTCACTGATTTTGAATGTTATCAAAATTTACAAATCCAAGATGGCGGAACCAATATGGCGACCAATATTTCTCGATTTCAGCGGATTTTAATGAAAATTAGTACAATGGTTATATTGAGGTCACTGATTTTGAATGTTATCAAAATTTACAAATCCAAGATGGCGGAACCAATATGGCGACCAATATTTCTCGATTTCAGCGGATTTTAATGAAAATTAGTACAATGGTTATATTGAGGTTACTGATTTTAAATGTTATCAAAATTTACAAATCCAAGATGGCGGACCCAACATGGTAACCAAAATTTCTCAATTTCAACGGATTTTAATGAAAATTGGTACAATGATTATTCTGAGGCCAATAATTTTGAATATTAGCAAAATTTCCAAATCCAACATGGCGGATCCAATATGGCGACCAGAGTGTCTCTATTTCAACGGATTTTAATGAAAATTGGTACAATGATTATTCTCAGGATACAAGTTCCGAATATTATCAAAAGTTGTAAATCCAAGATGGCGGATCCAATATGGCAACCGAATGTCTCGATTTCAACGGATTTTAATTAAAATTAGTACAATGACTACTCCGGAGCCACTAATTTCGAATATTATTAAAATTTCCATATTCAACATGGCGACCAAAATTTCTCGATTTCAACGGATTGTAATGGGAATTAGTACAGTGATTATTCTGAGACCACTAATTTTGTACATTATCAAAATTTCTAAATGCAAGATGGCGGACCCAACATGGCGTCCAGAATGTCTCGATTTCGACGGATTTTAATGAAAATTGGTACAATGATTATTCTGAAGCTACAAATTTCGAATATTATCAAAATTGATAAATCCAAGATGGCGGGTCCAATATGAAACCAAATTTCTTGATTTCAACGGATTTTACTGAAAATTAGTACAATGATTATTCTGAGGCCACTAATTTCGAATATTAGCAAAATTTCCAAACTCAAGATGGCGGATCCAATATGGCGACCAAAATTTCTCGATTTCAACGGATTTGAATGAAAATTGGTACAATGATTATTTTAAGGCCACTAATTTTGAATATTATTAAGATTTGGAATTTCAAGATAGCGGATCTATAAAGGGGTTTTCGGGTTGAAACAATTTCTAGGATATAACAAACTGGAACATTTGAGAAGTGTTTAATTAGTAAGTATTTATCCAACGCCGGGTGAAACCGGGTAACCCAGCTAGTATTAAATATAAGAAACCGGCCAAATCTCTCCAACTGCAACAGCATCATAAATATGCGCGCTTAGATTTTGCTAGAAGCCACATAAACTGGGACGAAAAGTGGCAAAACGTTATTTTTTCTTACGGAAAACAATTTAATTTAGATAGTCCAGATGGATTGAGTACTTATTGGCATGATTTAAGGAAGCCCGATTCCCCTCGTCTAAGTAGTAATTTTGGTGTTGGTAGTTTAATGTTATGGGGTGCCTTTTCTTATCAAGGAAAGTTATTTTTACGCTTTGTTCCCACCCGAATGAACTCTGCCATATATACAGACCTGTTGGAGGAATCTCTTATTCCATATTTAAAAGACAATATGGAAAAAGATTTGATTTTTCAACAGAATAACGCCGCTGTGCATTCTTCTGCCGAAACAAGACGATGGTTTAGTGAAAGAAATATTCCTGTAATGGAGTGGCCATCACGTAGTCCGGATTTAAATCCAATGGAAAACATTTGGGGAATCATGGCACGAAGAGTTTACGCAAATGGTGGACAATTTTCTTCGTTATCTCAACTGAAAGCCGATATTTTGAAATGCTGGATTGATATCGATGAACATTTGTTTAAAAACTTAATAAATTCGATGTCTAACAGGTTTTTTCAAGTTATAACTAACAAAGGAGGTAAAACACAATACTTAGAAAATATAAAAAAATTTTCTTTTCGTTAAGCTTTTAAAATAAAGACTATAATAAAAAGTGAGTTTATAGAAATTGCGCAGACAAAAGAGACTTTTAATTATATTTATTTTTATTATAAAGTAATTACTTACTTTAATGAATGTTTTATATTATTTAATTAATATTTACCAATGGGCAATTTATGCAATATAATCGGTTTTGAAAAATAAAAAGTAGTTTTCTTTAAACATGAATAAAACTGGCTGCGCTTATAGAAATGGCGCACACTGTATAATAATTATTGTACTTTGTACTCGGGCTCTTAGCGACTTAGAGCTAAGCAACACAAAAAATAAACACATAGTATTCTGATAAAACAATTTAAATATGAAGTGATAATTACATTTACATAATATAATACTAGCAATTATTTTGTTTATTTTAGTGCTATTAATAACTTTTAACCAGTATCGCTTCTATCAGAGAATTCGAATTCCATATTATCTGAAAAAATAAGGTAGAGTTTTCGAAAAATAAGAAACTGCCGCAGGAAATAGAAATAATTTGTGAAAAATTTTAACAATTATAATATAAATACAAATTTAACAATAGTATAGAAAATTAACTGTTCTGTCAAATTTCATTAGGTAATGAACGAAAGAGAGAAATTTGACATCCAATTTGGAAGAACTGTTTCATGTGGAGAGATTGTGGAGGCGGTGCAAAATTAAAAAGTATTCAAGGAGGCTTAAATGTTTTAAAAAAAGAAATGTAAACTTTGACTTCGATTTTTTTATTAATCTGATATGAATTTTATTACGGAAATGATCTCAATTGTATCTTGTAAAATTTAAAAATTTATTATATATTTATTTTAATCAAATTCAAATTGTTCAATTTTATATATTAATATTATTATAATTATTTTAATCAAATTCAAAGTTTCAAAAATAATATAAAAAATAATCAACGTATTAATAATAATTATTTGAATTATAGTCACACATAAAGGCTATAGCGCTCCTTTAATTTTATTAAATTATGTATTCCAAATTAAAATTATTATACTAGACTCTGGGGCGCCCTTATTCCAATATCTTTGAAATTGGTTTCGCTGAGGATTGGTTAATAGTCAATATAATTTATTTTTGTTTCCGAACCCCTTTTGGGCTTTTTCTTGGGCTGGTGATGAAATTTGATATTAGATAACAAAAGAATTGAGGTTCTGATCCTCCATATTATACCTTTGTCCATTTTCAGCTGTTTTCGAAAGCCAAAACAATTTTTTTCAAAAAATTCCGTAAGATAGCGAATTAGTGCAAGTGTTGATTTTAGGGGTGGATTAGAACCCCTTAATGATAAAAATCATACCTGCGGTCTTAATAACTTTATTAATTGGACATTTTGAGCAGGAATTTTTGTGGTTTTAGCTTTTTCTTTCACATCAAAAATATCAGCTTTTTATAAAATTGGCCCTCAGAGATCGGGTTTTTTTTTTTTTAATTTTATTATATTATTATTAAATTTACATTGAGCGGATACAAGCGGATTCGATCGGAACTTCGCGCAGTCAATTTCGTTTCTTTAGAAATAGACAGATTGACGGATTGAAGTGCCAAACTTAAAGTACAGAAAACCTGGCTTTTTCTTTTACTTTTCAACTTTTTGTGTTTTACTAAAGCTGTACACATATAACACAACATTATAATCATTGAAAATGCTTTCCTTTTCCGATTTATATCCATTTCTACTTTTCGTACTTTAGAGATTTAAGGGGTTATATACAGTCAGGAGGCCCAAAAAAGGCGAATTTTCAAGAATTTTTCTTGGGATGATCTTTTAAGTTATTAATGTAAAATTCTGTACACGTATAATGGTAACTCTTGAGTGTATTTTAATGTTTTTTATTTGTAAAAATAATTATTTTAAAAGCTGCTACAGCTGATCTCCGGGAGCAATTCTAAAAAAAAGCGTTTTGCGGTGTGCACGATATCTCTACACTGGATCATCCAAAATGGAAAAACCAAAAATATTTCGTTAGTATATAGTTTTATCTCGTAATTAATCGAAGGAATAAGCAAAATAAGAATTTTTGACAAAATGGCGGCTTATTAAAAAAAAAAATTGATTTTTAACAACAATTTTCGCTCTAAATTGTTTATAAAATGGAAAATATTTATCGGTGAGCAAAAAGCTTCGATTAATTACTAAAAAATATACTTAAGAAGCTTATGTTAAAATTTGAAACTAATCGGTTCAGCCGTTTCCGAGAAATCTTGCTCACCGACTATAAGAACACAGTTTTGAGAAAAACGCGTTTAAAGTTTCAAAAGCATTTTACATTTAGTACAAAAACTCGAACACGTCATTACAAATATGCGTGTAACTTCGAGGATATTCACCGGATTGACATGAAATTTTCTGTGGCTGTACTTTAATATATGTACATTATAAAAATAAAATAATAAAAATATCGATTTTCTAAAAATCCTGACTGTATATAACCCCTTAAACAAACTACTTTGGCGTTTTAACCCGAACAAATACGTCATTTTAATCACTGTTTTTTCCCTATCACTGCATACTTTGACATTTCTATTCGTTCAGATCCGGTCATTGTAATTGGGCCTCTAGGTTAGTTTGCGACACATTTTAAGTTTTTTCTATCATTCAACTTATAAAGCTTATAGAATAAGTCAAAATTATCTTATTTTTCAACATCTTATTCACGTGGGCTATCTTCCTTTGTAACAAATATTCATAGAACTTGTATAAACAAAAACAATAATGATAATTTAATAAACGAACTACGAGACTGTAATAAATAAAGTAAGTGGAATTTGTCTAAACAAACATGTAAAAATGTAAAGCATAGAAGTACATCTTTTATTTCAATTTTTTACGTAATTCAAAATTGAGAACGTGTAAAAATGGAATTTTGTCATATACACTCACAGGCACAATTAACCGCCCGGTTACACCTTTTGTCACCCTGTTTATTTGCATTAAGTATAATCAGTCAACAAAAATTTTGAAAAAATCGACTTTGTAAAATAAAATCTTAATAAATAATTTTTTTTGCAATATTTTCATTTGTTTGTATTTATCAAAGACTGCTTTCAACAAACCATTCATCAAATTTATGCAAAATTTGACAGTTTCGGCAAACTATAAGAATTACAGGGTGGGCGGTTAATTGTGCCTCTGAGTGTGAATTGGCGTAGTTGCAGTTGTAATATAAGAATATAAAAAAATCGTCAAAAGCAAGTAAATCAATATTCGGTCATATTTTGAAGATGACCTAACCAGGGTTAAAAAAAATAAGTCGTTATCGTAAATTATTATCTACCCGAAATAAGCAAAAGAATATGTCGCAGCGCCATCGGTCGTTGCGTTGTGTTGCATTGCAAACTCCCAGTTTCTCCTCTTTCATAAAAGGGACAAGGAGTAAACAAGTTTTACACCAATTTGATCCCCAAATTTAGGGTTCTCCGGAGTTAATATCAGAAGTTTGCTACCACTAAGTGGGAATTACGACACAGTGATCAATGTCCGGAAGATATTTGCAATGAAACTTTGCGTTTTAAATTCATTTGAGTTTTATTACTATTATAATACGGGTCGGACCAACCAACCAACAGCAGCAAAGGGTCCACCTTCCCCAAATGGAAACTTCTGATATTTCCTTTATTTTATTATCGAGTTGCGGGGGTGCGCTGTTTGATTCCTAGGGATTAAGTCGAACTGCCGGCCGTAAAATTATATTTATGGCAGCTTTATTATGCAATTCCGCCCAGATAAGGCATATACATAACTTGCAGATATTGAGTCCTCGCAAGCGGATGTATGCAACAAAGTTGATATTGATAAGATTCCAACGATATGGCTGAAGATGAATTCATGCAAACTTTTTTAACACCGGCAGCATCCTTACCAAAGCTCCCCTTAGGACATCTGTTGGCCATAAACTGAAAACATCTCGAGTTTACGAGTCAGTGCCTTCGATAAATGTACCGTTAAGTGCCAAATGGCCACGGGTCTTCATAATTTCATCCACGTTGCTGGGGAAGCTACAAAGCTACAAAGATACAACTCCTCACAAAAGTAGAAGTCATAAAGACGTTCCGGCCCTCGTTGGGTGCTCAAGACATTTGTCACCAGCCGGAGAAGTAATGGCGCGTATTTAATCTGCCGCCCACCCCCGAGCGTGTGTGTGCATGTCATTAGGAATGGAACCGTGTGGCGGTTAATCGAGACAGAATCTACTGCTCGTCTCAAAAGGATTCTTAATGCGGGTTGCCCGGCGGCCCTTATTAATCAGGTGGAAGCTCGTAATTAGTTTCATTTGAATACGTTAAAACTTAATTAATTTGTCGTTAGTTGTCGTCGTCAGATTCGAAGAACTGCAAACGCATTCAAAATAAATTAAATCTTTGTAAATCTACCTTTGTTACCATGGTGTGGTGAAGTAAGCAAAACCACCTTTTTCAATTCCCCGTATCATGTTGCGAATCAATTTATTAATTTTGTCGAAATGTAAGTAAATCGCTGGCTTAATTGATGGTTATTTTAAATTAATTACCGTACTAAATTATAATAATAGATGAATTTATGTTATGGTAGATAAAGAAATACTGTAGTTGTACTTTATTGATGTAAAAGAGATAATCAACATAAACAAAAAATTTTGTTTTAAACAACTAATTTCGTGGTTCATTTAACTACTTTTGTTTTTGATTTTCATTTAACAAGATTGCTGGTAAATATGCTAATATGATTTTTTTTAAAGATTCTTTTATAAATTCTGCAATAGAACAAGTGTTCTCCCTTAATTCAGATCGCTCCGATTGAGTCCATTCTTTGTATTTTACCTCGTCATCATTATTTACAAGTACCTACAAATAATTATAGCATTATATTCGGATATGAATATGAAATGTTATTTCATTTTATAGGGGATTATTGATTTTTTTGATATTCCATTTTCGGGATATTTTGTTTATTTTTCTCTGTATTGTAAGTGGGAATGCATAAAAAAGACTTTGGAAAGGCTCATATCGGTGGAAACTTTTCCATAGAATTCAATTTCAACAGAATGGTGAGCCTTGAAATGGAAAAAGAAACGAAAAACTCATGAAAATACGCGAAAAACACGTGAAAATTGGAAAAAGAATTGTCAAAATAGCGCTGTAAATTTTTTTCTCCGTGCTTGCAGGTTGTAGATATCTTTTATCTAAAAGAAAACATTTTTACGTTTTCTGTGAAATTAAAAAAGAAAAGAATTTTTTTTTTTTTTTGAGAAATTGAATTTTTTTTAGCAGGAATCGTGTTCATCGAGAAATTTTACATCGGAAATGATAAGGCTGATATTTTTTTGAGCAAATGAATCTTAAAGGCAAGCACACACCGATGCGGTGGAGTTAGCGGTGGTGGTAGGTATAGCGGTGACGGTGGCGGTGCGGAGAATGACAACACATAGCGACGCAGTGGCGCGATAGCGCGGTAGTGACAGTCCATGTAGACAAGTTGAAGTTAGTCATGTAAAAATTTACTTTTTTCGAAGTTCACGACAGCTTTGGTCACTGACATGTAAAAACTGGACTGCTGATCTCGTTTTTCAGATCTGGGCGGTGGCGGTGAGAATGCAACATACAACATCATACCGCCACCGCTTTTGTCACCGGCACCGCACCGCTTTTAGTGTAAAGGCACGAAATCATTTCAATGTGTTTCATCTAACGGCCTCGCATTGGGGCTATATTGCTAAATTGGTTCAAAACAACCTACAAGACGTAATTTTTGACGAAATTTGAAAATTCTTATTGGAGGATACTCGTGAGGAGGAAACAAAGAGATGCTCGAAACCTTTTTTGCGAAAAATTTCTAGGGTCATTTTAAAAATTCAAAATACTTCACTTTGATTTCGAAAATTCAGCATATTGAAACTTCAATCTTACGATCCAAGAACTCAAAGCACAAATGAAAATCTGGAAAAAACCACAAATAGGACCTTCAAGGAGACCTTGTATGATTAAGTAAATGGCTAATTTTGATGCAGAAACCTTAAAATCCTGTTTTTGATTTTTTCCGAATTTTGCTTTAAGTTTTTGGATCGTAAGACTGAAGTTTCAATATATTGAATTTTCGAAACCAAAGTGACGTAATTAGAATTTTAAAAATCAACTAAGCAATTTTTGGCAAAAAGGGTTTCGAGGATCTCTTCGTTTTCTAATCACTAGTATCCTCCAATAATCCTCCAAACATCTCTATCGACATGGATGCTACAGCATTAATTATATATAACTATTAAAATGTGTTACTTTGAGCACTCATGCAAAATGTGAATAATAAAAATTTTGAGAACACAAATATTTTAAATATAAATTACCTGTCTTTTTTGCAGCTCGATAAAATTTTTATTGTTCGCCAACGCATTAATCTGGTAATTTTAGTGAACTTTCTTCCGAGTTTATTTTTTTTATATAATCATTTGTTTTTAAAAGAAATTCAAACCCAGTCAATACTGTTTGGATGAATGACAAATAAGAACGAAGTGAAGAATATCACAAGCAATTAATTTCTGAGAAAAGCAAAATGTATTACAGGCGGTTAAATGTACATATTTATAAATTAATTTATTATTTTTACTTTGCTTCGGTTCGATAATAACATTAGAACTACCATGCCCTTAAATGCCGTCCACGGAATATTACTAAATATATACTCAATTGGAAACAAAATACAAAATTATTCACCGAAACTTTCAAAAACCTTAAACTTTAACAACAACTTTAACAATTCCGTCGCTCATAAAAAATTATAGAAAATTTGTAAAACCAATCTTGTATGGCATTAGTTTTTCACGGTAAATAAGAATACAGCCATTCGTGCTATAAATAACTGGACATTTTCAAATTTTTTCTAAAACACCAAAAATTCTGAAAATCACCTTAAGGGGGGAAGTCCAAGTAAACGACTGATTTTGAGTCATATTTTAAAAATGTTTTAGAAGGTGATAAAGTAATTTTATTGTTTTAAAATTTTAACATAAATTTATTTAACTTTTCTAAAAAAAAAAATTATTTTTTTCATTCCAAAATGGCGGCACAGGTTAAATAAAATTTTATAAATATTTTTAAAAACTCCTCGCCTCGTAACTCAAAATGTTATTGACCGATTTGCCTGAACTTTTGAGTGGTTTTTCTCTACATTATTATCGGAAGGATAGACCTTCAGATATTTCGCGTTAATAAAGTACTTTTTGGGGGTCAAATATGTCGAAAAAATAGTCAAAAATTCTGACTTATTTTTCAAAGGCTTATTTTATATTGAATTTTATGCTTTTTTTTAGTTTTATAGGTTTATCTTTTCCGTTAATCTATATCTATACTAATATTATAAAGAGGAAATATTTGTATTTTTGTGTGTATGTTTGTAATGAATTAACTCAAAAACTACTGTGCCGATTTCAAAAATTCTTTCACCATTAGAAAGCTACATTCACCCTGAGTAACATAGGCTATATCCAATTTAGAAATTCAAGATGGCGGATCCAATATGGCGACCTGTATTTCTCGATTTCAACGGATCTTAATGAAAATTAGTACAATGATTGTTTTGAAGTCACTGATTTTGAATATTACCAAAGTTTACAAATCCAAGATGGCGGACCCAATATGGCGACCAATATCTCTCGCTTTCAATGGATTTGAATGAAAATTAGTACAATGATTATCTTGAGGTCATGATTATCTTGAGATCAAAATTTACAAATCCAAGATGGTGGATCCAATATGTCGACCAAGATTTCCCGATTTCATCGGATTTTAATGAAAATTAGTACAATGGTTATTCTGAGACCACTTATTTCGAATAATATCAAAATTTGTAAATCCAAGATGGCAGATCCAATATGGAAACCAAATGTCTCGATTTCAACGTATTTGAATGAAAATTAGTACAATGGTTATTCTGAGACCACTAATTCCAAATATTATCAAAATTTGTAAAACCAAGATGGCGACCAAAATTTCTCGATTTCAACGGATTTTAATGAAAATTAGTACAATGATTATTCTGAGAACACTTATTTTGAATGTTATCAAAATTTCCAAATCCAAGATGGCAGATCCAACATGGCCACCAGAATGTTGCGATTTCGACGGATTTTAACGAAAATTGATACAATGATTGTTCTGAGGCCACTAATTTCGAATATTATCAAAATTTGCAAATCCAAGATGGCGGATAAAATATGGAGACCAAATGTCTCGATTTCAACCGATTTTAATGAAAAGTAGTACAATGATTATTCTGAAGCCACTAATTTCGAATATTAGCAAAACTTCCAAATTCAAGATGGCGGATCCAATATGGAGACTAAAATTTCTCGATTTCAACAAATTTTAATGAAAATTAGTACAATGATTATATTAAGGTCACTAATTTCGAACATTATTTAGATTTGGAAATCTAAGATGGCGGATCCATAAAGGGGTTTTCGGGTTGAAACAATTTCTAGGATATAACAAATTAGAATATTTGAGAAGTGTTTAATCCACATCTACACTAATATTATAAAGAGCAAAGATTTGTATTTTTGTGTGTATGTATATAAATAAAAGGTAAAAATATAAAAAAAAATCATGTCCACCCGTGCGAAGCCGGGACGGGCCGCTAGTATATTATAAAAAGAAAACAATTTAATTTTTCTGTTTCTGACCAATGGTTAATGTGTGACAAGTGGAGCGCTTTTGGACCTCGCGTCGGAGACGACAGACAAAAAATTATCCTGAGCCGCCATTTTGGAAGGAAAAAAATTTTTTTTTTTTTATACTTTAGAAAAGTTAAATAAAGTTATGTAAAAAATTTAAAACAATAAAATTATTTTATCACCTTCTAAAACATTTATAAAATATGACTCATTTTTAGGCGTTTACATGGACTTCCCCCCTTAATACACTTGCAGAGTTCTTCTGACTGTAGTGATAGCTGAGTGCATCCAGTTACTTTAGTCGTTGTTATGCCAAAATGAAATAACTCTTCAGGTTATACCAATTGTTTTTCGACGAATCCCATTCTTGACGTGGATACCGACATGTAGGTCAGCTACCGCTTCAACTTATTCGCCGAAGTATTCTTTTAAATAACATTTATGAAAATCAGTACTCGTTTTCGCAATGACAAAAAGCGGTCCTGTTAAGGCCAACACTGACATTTACGCTTTGCTCATGCATGATTACGATAAAGTTGCCACAAATTTTTGCCTACATTTGATTTATGCATGTATGATACTTACAATACCACAAATAAGCACCTTGTAACAGCGTTTATGTACTTGTACATACACACGAACGCTGAGTAAGGCTGTTTTCATCCTGCACGCAAGAACGTAGCAAATACCTTGAGACTTCACTTTAACATGAAAACGCTGTAACATTTCGTAGGAAAATTAATTTGCGTAGTGACAACTCCTGAATATAAAAAAAAAATCGTGTGTCGGGTAAAATTTCAATGGCAAATTATATTTTCCCAAAAATGTGAGAGCATTCCTCCGCAAAAATCTGAAGATATTCACCGTGCTCCCTTTCAGAATGACAAGCTGGTGTTGCTGCACACGCAATAAGGTGGAAATAAACCAAACCGAAACTTTGTTTTCTCGACTGGCAATTTAAAAGTATTATTTGTATTCTGCCAGGGCCGTATCTCATTCTGTTGATTGCGCAGAGAACGCCATTTCCATAAATGGAAGGAAAATTGGTAGGGATGGGCCAGGAACGCTTTCAATCTATGAATAATTAAATTTTAGTGAGTCGGGAGCGGTGCAGCACTATGGTGCTTTGGGAGTGCCACAAGCTGGTATAATTAAATTGATTAAATCTAGACGATTACTTGCAACGCCGGCATTCCAATCCTGAGAAGTAGTACCTAAATCTATAGACGAAGTAATGAGCTTATTCACCCTGGGTTGCAGTGCATCAGAACCTGGCCAAAATGTATTTCGTGTTATTGAAATTCTTATTCTCTAACGCTCGCAATTTTATAATTGAACTGATACTTAGTAATGAATGATAAATCATTGGAAAATTGCTTCGAACAAACAGGGGTTAATTAAATCAATAAGTTTTGTATTTAAATACTAGCTGGGTTACCCTACGTTTGGTTAATAATTACTAATTAAACATTTCTCAAATGTTCTAGCTTTATGGATCCGCAATCTTGAATTTCAAATTCTTAGAAATATTAAAAATTAGTGGCCTTAAAATAATCAATATACCAATTTTCATTCGAATCCATTGAAATCGAGAAACTTTGATCGCCATACTGGATCCGCCATCTTGAACTTGGAAATTTTGCTAATATTCGAAATTAGTGGCCTCGGAATAATCTGGTCTGGTGATGCTAACGGAATGAAATGTTGACCTGTGAATAGTCATTCAATTATCCCTCTTCGGAATACCTCTAAATGACCCACTTTGGGGCCTGATATCTCAAAATATATGCATAGCCGGTCTTCGGACCCATTGAGACTTTTAATCACCATGCTGGAAACTATCTTTCAAAAATTTTCAGCCCAGTCGACCGGAATTTTTTTTCCATAGATTTTGTGCGGGGTCCTTTTGATAATATTCGAAATTAGTGGCCTCGGAATGAACTAATTTTCATTAAAATCCGTTGAAATCGAGTAATATTGGTCGCCATATTGGGTCCGTCATCTTGGATTTGTAAATTTTGATAAAATTCAAAATCAATAACCTCAAGACAATCATTGTGCTTATTTTCATCAAAATCCGTTGAAATCGAGAAATCTTAGTCGCCATATTGGATCCGCCATTTTGGATTTCTAAGTTTGGACAGCGGATTTGAAATCAGCATTCCGACAAACCCCTATGTACCAAATTTCATTAACATCATTTAAAATTTAAAATTTTCAGCCGCCATCTTGGATCCGCCATTAGCCTATATGTTAAGTTGGAATATGTACTATATTCGGACAAAAAATGAAAAATATCGATGCAAGAGTTTAGGCGTGATTGAGCAACAAACAAACAAACTTAAATGATACTAATAAACCGAAAGTTTTCAGGATCCGCTTATCTTCGATTATGAATTCGTGACGTAGATACATGCTTACATTCTATGCGCGCTTAGAAAGCACGTCTTATATTCATTTTAATTTTATTTAATTTTGATTGCATACAAAAAAAAAAAAAATTTAGATTGTATACAAAAAAAGGAATTAAATAATTCACCAAACAAAATACCAACTTTTTCAATAGACTATCTTCCTTTGGGTTCACGATATTTGAACAAAATTCTTCCTAAATTTTTCCGCCCTTTATTGAAACTTTCGGTATTCAGTGGCACTGTGCACAGTTTAAAGGAAATTATGATATATTGTCGATCTGGAAGTAATTCAAGACCCTTTTTTATCTTCCACCAATAAATGTATTAGGTATCAAAGTCATATGTAAACATGCTGTATACAATTTTAATTCCTATTAAATACTCCATCCATCACATTTCCAATCGAATGCAATCAATTTATTTTTAATTAAAAAGAAATTTCCATGTCACGCGCCATGACTAAAGCAGTCGGTGTGGAGTCCAACTTATGTTTTACTGACTGTAATAAGTTTTACCAGCAATAGCACAATTTTAATGCAATAAACTTAGTTGTTACTGCCGATGGATTACTTGTGGAAATTTTCTTATTTGCGCAATGCTTTCATCCCTTTATGAGAGTCGTTCATTTTTATTATTAAACAAAAGTTCTTCAACGACAGAGAAGTGAAAGCCCTTTGCCGGTGGTTGCATTTCTAGAAGCAATCAAGAATGTGTACAAAGTAAATTAAATTGATTTCGCACTTTGCTACATTGCTTATTTTACGGGTGTGTGTATGTGGAGGTCGTGAAAGTTTGCGCTGCATGATTTTTTTATGTCCATTCCGAACAAAGTAACTTAGTACATGTGTTGAACGTAAAAGCACCTGTGTGATTTATATTGACGAGGTATTCTAAAATTATACGATCTGAATGTTACCGAAAGCAGGTCGAACTTTTCTGGAGTAGTGTGTTTTTCCCATTTTGTATATGATAGGTTTAAACACCAAAATAAAAGAATTACAATCCTACAATACTAAATGTAATGAAACGTTTCCGTGAAAGATTTCCAAAATTAAATGTGTGCTCTGCTTTTATTTTTGTAAGTAAAGCAGAATAAAATATCGACAAAAAACTAAAATACATTATTTAATCTAGGGTAAAAGGGCAGTATATTTTTCCAATCAGAATGCCACAACTGAGCAAAACTTGTTAAATTACACTAGTAATTAGTGACAGGTAAATGTGATAACAACAAAAGGGCCTTCAACTACAATAAACATTAATTTAAAAAAATAAAATCTAAATAATGTGCCATTAACGTGGGTGGTAGCAAGGTGGTTGGTAGAAAACAAATTCGCCCCTAAGGATTTCCTTATGGCATTGGAGAAAACAGTTTTTATAATTTCCTTAAAATATCTTTGTTGCAGTCGATGCAGAAACTTAATTTTTTGAGTTACACAAAAATTTTACAGAAAATTTCTAATTTAATAAATACCTCATAAAACTGACCTAGAAGGGGTTTTGCTGTAAGTTTCTGTGTTAGACGTTTATTTTAAATAATTCCATAAATTATCTTTTAAAAAAATATTTTCTGTTTAATAATAAAATTAGGTGATATATAATAGAGATGCCACGAATAGTAATTTGGCCGAATACCGAATACCGAATATTCGGCGAGGTTCTTGGCCGAAGCGCCGAACATTCGGCAGCCGAATATTCGGCCACACTTAGTACTTTCCGCGGGCGACAAGTCACAACTGTCGCTGCAGAAAATGTTCGTTCAGATGAAGGTGTGGAACAGAAAAATTCTGTTGCAAATGAACTTGATTTTTACATGGTATCTGTTCGTTTAGATCGGACAGCAGACCCTTACAAGTGGTGGTCAGCAAACGCGAAACAATATCCAACCCTTTTACAATTTGCTAAGATGTATTTATCATCTCCCGGTAGCAGTGTGTATAGTGAGCGGCTGTTTTCGGAAGCAGGTATTTATGAGGAAAAACGCAATCGTCTGCTATCAACAAACGCTGAAAAAATTGTTTTCATTCATCATAACTTACCACTGGTAGATTTTAAATATTAATTTGTTAGTTCTTTTTTTTGGTTAAATAAATATATCTTTGTGAGTAATATTTTGAGTTCTTTTTTCATGATTTATTTGGTAATCCTTACTATATTTTATCATAAATACGAAAGTAAATCTGTTTATCACGATTTCACGCCAAAACTGCTGAACCGATTTAAATGAAATTTGGTACACAGATACTCTAGAGCCTTAGAAAGGACATGGGCTATAATTTACGCGGACGAAGTCGCGGGAAAACAGCTAGTAATAAACAAATAATAAATAAATTGCTATTCGGTATTCGGCCGAATAGTTAACCATATTCGGCCGAATACCGAATAGCGAAAAAAAGTGGCCGAATAGCCGAATACCGAATAGTTGCCGAATATTCGTGGCATCTCTAATATATAACACAATCATGGAAAATAAAGAGTGATGCCAAAAATAGGCGTTTGTGTAGTTGGACTGGGATCTCTTTCAATTATTTAAAGTTTGAAAGCAATTCGATTTGGAGGTATCATTCTCAGTTACAAAAAGGACAAAGAAAAAAAAAAGTTACTAATAATAACTTCCAAGGCGAAATAGTATTATTTTTATTCTACTCTTACAGCTAAGGATTTTAATTTGTCCACTTCATTTTGTCACATTTAACGTAACATTGAAAAAATGTCTCTAAATTGAATTTATAAGCGGAAAGTTGATTGCTAAAGTTTTCTAACCTTATGGAATCGCTTATTTATGACGACGAGTGGAGACCCCAAACGCCCCACGATTATCGGTGGCCAAGTACAAAACTACTTTTTAAATTATTTAATTAAACAACCCTGTGAAAATCAAAACTTTAGGTATCAACTTACAACATGTCCGTAGAGCGATATGTTGGGGCGGTGAAGATTCTCTCAGCTATTGAAAAGTAAGGGTCAGATGGGTTTAGTATTGTGTTAAGGTGTGGTAGTGTTGGTCTACAACATTTCATAAAACGCTAAAAAAGGAATGGCAGCAAATGGATATGCTTTTGATCATTCCAAGGGCAGAAGAAGGATAGATTATGATCTGAAAACTTATGACATAACTAATATATAATGTCAATACGTCAATTTTAAATATGATTGGCAAACGAATGGAAAGAAATAGTTTTCTTTCTTGTAGCCTATGTGAATTGTTGTGGTTTAAATAAATTTTTGAAAAGATTAAATTTATTTGCGTTTGTGATTAATTTAGTTGTGAATAGGTTAAATATATTTGTGCTTTGGTTAAATCTCTCTGTTGACGGCTTGAATATATTTACTAGTGGATCAAATTTATTTGCGAATTTATCAATATATCTGTGTTTAAGCTAAATTCATTTGCCAAAAGTCAAACTGAGTTGCTCTTGGGTTAAGTCAATGTGCGAATGCTATATATGTTGTTTAAAAGTAAATTGTGTAATTTTACACAAATATTTAGAAAGGGATTTGTACAATACCCCTCGATCATAACATAACCCATGTGTACACAAAAAAAACATCATGTCGCCATAACGACAACACTGATTTCGAGAACAGAATTGAAATTTCGCAACTATGGAGTCACCGATTGCAAAAGGTTAATAATGTTATTGTTTGATATTCTAAACCAATTCGCTTGACAATTTAGTTTCGAAAAAGTTTAAATCCCCAAAGCAAAAATTGTTTATGTTTCTTTATCCCATTTAAGGGTAGGGCGTGTCAAGTATCATGATCAAAACAGATATTTTAAAAGGTGTTGTCTTGCCTTATAAAAAACCTTCTGCAGAAATTACATTAATTAATTTGAGCGCAGAACCTTTTTATGGAATATTTCAAAGATATAATAATATTTGTATTATTTTGTTTCAAAATAACGGCAATCTGGGTAGTGCACCAAGGACAAAATTTCACCTTCCTGAAAAAAAACATAAACCAAAAGAATTTTACTCTAAAGATGTTAACTCAAATTATATTCACGCATTAAGATACTTATTTTACATTTTTGTATTCATATTTTACTGCGCGAAGTTCCCTTACAAAGCATGAAAATATAAGAAAAAGGATGATGTGTCATACGCGAGACGCTGCCAAAAGACCTTCAAAACTTTTAACAATGATCGCTTTCGTTCTCGACAACTGCTGGTACCTTGAATTTATGTTCCCATTCTCACGACGAGCTGTTCCAACAAAGAGAGCAAGAATTGCCAGGAGCAAGTTTTAATTTTTAAACATTTTCGTCCTTCGTGCATTTATGTCAAGTGTGATGACTTTACCGAGGGGGTGGCAAGCTTTTCACTGTCATTCCCACTTTTATTCACGACGTAAAATTTCAGCGTCGAAGCGCTCTGATTTTATTAGCCGACAGGGATAAGCATTTTAGCGAAAGGGCATTTATCTTTTACCACGACGTCTTTCGGAAATGGCAGAGCTCCTTTTTCATCACTATATTTCTCTTCTACCCTTGCAAAACTTAATTAAGTCCCCAAGTATTAGGAAGGATTCATTAAAAGAAGACAATTATTTCAATATCCTTAACACAATTAATCTCCAGACGCAATATTAATATTGGGGGATAGAGTCACAAGTCCAAAGAAGCTGCAATACCGCAACCGCCCAAAATTAAGATTTTGGCGTCTCCGAAGGACTGCAGTACTATAATTGATTGATCACTTTGCTGGGTTAAATCCAATTTAACTTAAATTGAATTATGCGTGTTTTAAGAGATTGTTGTAAGCTCCATCAATATAGCTCGGAGATCGCTTGCGACGTTTGACACGAAATCATTCATCAAAGGCCCTAAATTACACGTCCGTTGGTAAGGCAAACCATCTGAAACTTTAACTTGGATTTATCAGAAATTGATAAATTGCGGCAGCTCCTTTGGTATGAAAATTGAAGATATAAACACTAGTGGTTAGATTTTTGTTGTGAACATTCTCAGTTTCTGATCAATATTTGGACTCATTGCCTTAGTGGTGCTGAAGTTTTAAAAATTATAAACAGAACAAATACTTTCAATAAATACATAAATTACTGCTGATACCTACAAATCTATTATGTTAGCTTTAAAATCTCATAATAATTCATCCACTGATAATATAATCGCCTGTTGGAAATTTGATAATGTGCGACGATTTTTTCAAATTTTTAGCCCAGTTTTCTTGAAAAAGTGAAGCGTTGAAACATTTTCATTTTCGGATTCGTAATCTACAGAAAAAATCCTCAAAAGGTAGTCTATTAGTTGTTCGCGACTAAATTTTTGTAGAATAGTGTTATATTGTAGAAATAAGTTAGGGTTATATTTCTTTGGACCAATTTATTAAACTAAATTGACGAAGGGAAGAAGTTAAAGTTTAGTTTTAAATACATACACTCATAGCCAGTTTCTGTAACGTTTAGTGGGAAAATAGTCGACGTAGGCACAATACTGTAAATGTTCTTTAGTGCCAAATTTTTGATTTCTGTAACTTCGGGAGAAAACTCACAAAAAGGAATAAATAAATAGGAAACCGGACAGCTAAATAACTGATTGAAGTAAAAACGTTTGCGAGTTTGTTAATCAGTATAGTACTTAACAATATTAAATTTTTTTACAAAGTTGCCATGTTGTCCTTTGAATTTATTGGGTTGGCACGAAAGTAATGAGACACTCTAGAAAACTCTACTCATGTTGTGTTTCTAATCAATTGTTTTCGACCATATTCTAGTATGTTATAGAACATTTTAGGTGCTTCAGTCCTAGGGGCATATAAAAGCGCAAGCACGATTAATTCAGTCAGTTTGAAGAAAAATGGATGAGCGACAAGTTCGAACTCTATACCTTTACGAGTATTTGTTAGGCCATAGTGCGCGAGCTGCGGCAGACAACATTAACACTGCATTTGGCTCAGATACTACAAGTCACGCAACAGTGTCTCGTTGGTTCAAACGCTTCAGTACAGGAGACCGAAGCCTCGAAAGTCAGCCTCGCTCGGGACGACCACCAGCTTTCGACAATGATGATTTGCGCCGTGAACTGCTACAGAAGCCGGATGCAAGCAGTCGTGAATTAGCGGCAAAACTCCACTGCAGCCATCACGCTATAGAACATCTACCTGCACGAGCTCGGATATAGGAGAGTTTTATCCCGATGGATACCTCATACCCTCACAGACGCCACTCGTGCTGCTCGGGTCGCCGTCTGCCAATCGCTACTACTTCGACCGCGCCGGAAGGAGTTTTTGGAGGATTTGGTCACAGGGGACGAGTCGTGGGTTCTCTACGAAAACAATACGCGCCGTGCCTTCTGGCTGCCACGAAAGCAAGACCCACCAACTCAACCAAAGCAATATCAAAACCGCGGCGAAAAAGTTCTATTGTGCTGCTTTTGGGATTCTCAGGGCATGCTGCTTTATGAATTATTACATATTGAAACAGTTAATGCTAACACATATGCGGCGCAGCTCGATAAACTAGCCACAGCTATCAAAGAAAAAAGACGAAGAGCCAATGTCATTTTACTTCATGACAACGCTCGCCCGCACACTGCATCCACCACCCGCCAACAACTGCTGGGAGACGGTACCTCATCCACCATATTCCTCAGACATTGCCCATTCAGACTATCATTTATTCAGAGCCGTGAAAAATGATTTGCGTGATAAACGCTTTAACACTTTTAATGAAGTTGAAACCTACGTATCCACCTTCTTCAACTCACGGCCCGCTGAGTTTTGGGCAACAGGCATCCAGTCCTTGCCTGTACGTTGGCAAGAAGTCATAGATGCTCACGGCGAGTATTTGATTAACTAAATGTATAGTGAAATAAAAATGTTAGAATTTAAAATGTAAAAACAAACTGTCTCATTTCTTTCGTGCCAACCCCATATACTATATTACTGCCATCTTTACATGATAGTCGAAATATGTGGCGAATTCAAAAAGGCTCTCTTCGCAATCCTCGTTTCAAATTCTTTGGAGATTCCCGAGGTTCCTGGAAATTTTTCGTTTTAATAAGAGAAGGTATGAGAAGCACATTTGTACTTGAGAGTGTGGTCTGTCTTACATTTCTTTGCTATTGGGTCCTTGCAACAGATATTGCCCAGGTTTTTCTAAGTGCTCTAAGTAAACTGAAATGCCGTTACGTCAATTCCAACTCACAATCTAAACGCAGTGTGAATTTCACTGTTTTCCAATCCAACTAATGAAGTTAGTTTCAGAATCGAAATTTCACCTCACTTTCCGATATGTGACGTCGCAGTTTTTCCCCACAGATTTACGGAAATTGGAATTGTGAAAAACTTGTTCACAGTGACCTTTTCGTGACTCACTGGTCACAGTGAGAGTTACAGAAACTGCTCTAGAGTAATTTTCAATCATAATCCTTAATTGTGTATACAAATTAGACATCACTTGCCAATTGCTGTTCTAAGTTTTTATCATGCAGGCAATGTATGAAATATCCAGACGATTTTTCTCCCTGTTATATCTCTTAATTTAAAAGTGTCGAACCCCTGTATAGAATGTCGCTTGCCTCCTTTTCCTTTTAACAAGTAGTTCTTGTATATCGATAATATCAACCGCAGCTGTTTTATCCTGCCATTGAAGGCGTCTTTGATAAGCCGAAGAATATCATTCGCGAACAGAAGAAAACCCTTGACAGAACTCAGGTTCGTTTTAAAATGCAATGTGACGGAGACCGAATAATAAAATCCTGCATTGATCCAGCTAGAGGTGGAAGAAATAATATCTCTGGCTGACGCAAAATATTTTTGAATATTACACTTTTCCACAATATTTCCCGGCAGAGCAAATATAAAATCGATTTCGACTTCTTTAAAGATTCTTTTTTTTTGTTTTTTTAAGAAGCTGCTCAGCCGTCGTCTTCCGAATCTTATGCTAATACAGATGGCCTTTAAAAAAAAAATTAAAAATAAGAAAACACAAGAAATTAAGGGATAAAAATAAAATTTTTATTTTTTTTATGGATCTCCAAGAGATTTTTACAAAAGATAGTTACTGTCACTCGAGTTTATTGCTTTGGTAAAATTGCATTTCTCATGAATTGTGTCACATCTCTCGAATCGGTATCGCAGGAATTCTAAATATTCTGTAAGCTTAAGCGCCGGATGATGCAAAGCACGCCCTTCTCTCCTACGAGCATACCAAACATCCGATTTACTTGGTGATTTGGTGCAATTTCTTTGGCTGCCTCTCTTAAGCTTCAATAACTTCGAATACTCGTTAGCAAAATCCTGCCGAACATCTTTTACTCTGCCTCTGCCTTTCTAATCGCTTTGCTTGATTTATTTTCTTACGCTGATTACGCTTTCTGAAAAATCCACTGCAAAGAAAATTATGCATGAACGGTCCCGGGCAGAGAGCTGCCGACACATTGATTGCTTTCACTGGATTTAAATTAAGGGATGACCGGTCGATTTGGATTTATGCATTTCAAGCAAAAGCGAAGAGAATTTAATGAATATATGCCCATCTTTTAATTTATATTGATTTTAAGCCAAAAATTAATGTGATTTCAAGGCAACAACCTAAGCAACATTTTCAACATTAGTAATAAAAGTTCCAGTATAATAAATGAGGACATAATGTATGTACTTACATAAATTAAAACGAGTTCTATTGAGAAAAAAATTAGAAATCCAGATTTTTACAATCCAGCTTTTAAACAAATTTGTTAGTCTTCCTATGTCTGGTTATATGGTTTATATGTCTCTTATTTGAAAATAAAATATGTCGAAAAAGTGGTTTCACTTTTTTTATAAAATATGTCAATTATTTGAAAATAGCAAATATGAAAAAATAAAGTGTTTACATGGTCATCCTACAAGGAAAGTCTTAGGAATTTCCAAAAGCTGATTAGGAAAGCTAGACGCTCTTCATGGGACAGCTTCTTTAGCTGAAGAGAAGAAACCTCAGAAGTAAGCCCTCTACGCAGGATCCTTTCGACATCCACTATCGGTTCCAGTTTTCTGTTGATATTAAATAAGGACGGACCATTTCTAGTGGGGAAACTTTCGAGTTATTGACCACGACTCACTTTTCTGGCTGCTCTTTAGAACAGATCAGGAAATCAACAGTTACTTCCAACCCCACTAAACTCGCCCAGAAAGCCCTCAGTAAAAGCAGACTGGAAAGCACTATAAACAACTTCAAGCCTTTCAGATCTTCAGGCTTGGATGGCATAATACCCGCTCAGCTTCAGAAGGCATCAAACTTGATTATTCCGCGGCTGTTGGACATATTTGAAGCCTATTTTCGTATTAACTATACACCTATCTATCTTCATTCCTAAGACGGTAAAGATCTCTCTCTAAACCTATAATTCTATCATTCTTCCTCCTCAAAACTTTGGAAAGATTGATTGACGTTTATATTAGACAGACAGTAGATCCGAAAAGACTATCGCCCTCCCAACGAGGATCAAATCCAATGAGACAGCACTGTCCACTTTGTCCACCGGTTCAGATAAAGATATTGTTACTCTACAAGGAATATATAGTAGGCATGCATCAGACCGGAGGTGATCGCAACATTCATGGAAAGCCTGGATTTCAGTGTTACGTGCTACTCAGTGTCAGTGCTACGCAGTGGGAATATTAGCTCGGATCTTGGGATGTCTTCCATCAGAAGGTACGTTAATAGGGGCACTCCCCAAGGTGGAGTCCTGTCACCACTTCTATGGAAGCTAGCCCTAATTGATATACTCCTAGATCTTGACTGCTCGGGATGCAGCGTGGAGCAGTATCCGAACACGCTATCCGAGGTGTTACAACGAACCCTGGCCAAACTTACCTGAGGTATTACCAAATGTCGTCTTGCGGTCAACCCAGACAAAAGGAATTGGTACTATTTACCAAGAAATATAAAATTCCCGCTCGTGAATGGGGTGAGGTTTAGACTTTCTGATCAGGTAACATACCTAGGTCTCATTTTAGACAGGAAACTTGACTGGAAAGGGTGCGCAAGGTTATGGTGGGCATGTATTGCTGTAAGAATGCAATTGGCAATAAATAGGGACTAGAACCACGCATCGTATACTGGCTCTTTGTGACCTTGATTAGGCCTATTCTGGTCTACGATGTGCTAGTTTGGGGTCCTGCTCTGCAGAAAGTCTGCCATCAAAATGCTCTGGGGAAAGTGCAAATAATGGCTTCTCTGCTGATTACAGGCGCCCTTAAGATAACTCCCACTACGGCCCTAAATACCATTCTCCACCTCATAGCAGTGGAACTCTCCGGCAAACAAACAGCAGGCTCCACAGCCGCTGGGCTAAATTCAGTAGTCATGGACGCGTACATATTACGGACACTCTAGAATCCTCAGTGCGGATACGCTCAAACTAGACTATTTTATACTTAAGCCCTTCTTCAATGTTAAATTCAAATCTCTGCGCCCGACGAGGTAGAAGTGGAAGGAGGGTCTTTCAAATCGAGCGAACTCGGTGGAAATCTTTACCGATGGCTTGAATATGGTAGGCCGAGCTGGAGGTGGAGTATTCTTCGAACACCTGAACTTAAAAAACTTAAAAAAAAACCTACCAAACTAATGCAGTGTTCTTCAGGCAGAGGTTATGGCCATTTCGGTGGCAGTAACACGTCTACGAAATGACATGCTATCTTCCGGCGGCATTAATATCCTAACTGACAGAAAAGCTGCAATCAAATCTCTAATGGGCGTCTATACAACCTCCTCTTCTGGGCAACACAGCGGATGAACTCGCCAGGCAAGGCATACACCTACTTGAAGCGGATATTACCCAGCTCGCCTCTTTGAAGCTGGAGTTTTAAGCATACAGCAAAAATCGACGATAATAGGTGGAAGCACGAAAACACTGCTGTAAATAAGTTTAAGGTAATTTAAAAAAATTTTAACACACTTTATTAACCAAACTTACTTGTTTAAGAGTACACCGATCAGTTTTAAACAAGTACTTTGTTATATTGCTTTAACCCAGCGGTCACACGGGATATCTTGTTACCCCAGGCTCAGAAAAGTGAAATTAGAGGTCTAAAACCTTTGAAATTGATACAAGTAACGACAACAAATCGACTTGTTTATGGTGTCAATAGACAAAATAAAGGTAAGTTTTTGATATTCTAGTAAAAAGAAAAATTTGTTCAATCCTAGTCTTTATGGAATCTTGTCTGTTCTTGTGAAATAATTCAGTTTCATTTTTATATGATATTGTTTATTGAATAAATCTAGTGTACGTTCATTGTGCGATAGGTATAATAAAAATACGATGTATAAACTTAGTTTCATATATATGAAAAATTTGTATGTCTCAAATGCCCATAAATAAAAAAATTTACAAGATACTTTCTAAACAATTTTTTGACTAAAAAAGTTTCAAGTCTACATGTGAGAAGTGAAACAGATTTTTTTTGATTTGATTACTGTGTGCTGGCTTTTTTGTCATTTATTCCCGCGTAAGAATGTATACGTGTCCACGGGCAACGAAGATAGAGTCCCATAGAAGCGCACTTCTTACCAGCCGTTTGAAGCCAAAAACTTGGGCTAGCCTGTACTTGTGTTTGCTCACGTACAGTACGTAAATTTTTAGTTCAAATATCATAAAAATAATATTTTTTTCACTTTTCTGTACGTAAATATATATTTAGAAGCTAATAAAACACAAAAAAAGCTAATTTTATGATTTGTAATTGTTGTTCATTTTTTCCTCTAGTAATTTTGCAAAATAAATATACTTTTTGAACGATCGGCGGATAACGTTATTTTTTTTATGGTAGTGGTATATGTTGTGCGTACAATCCTGAAATTTCAGCCTTTAATATTGAAAAATGGCGGAGTAATGAATTATTTTCTAAAAAAAGACATTTTTGCTGAATTTTCACATATATGACCAGTTTTTAGAACGCCATCTATAAATTGACCGATAAAAATCATTAGAAATGTTTTAGTACCTACTCGTCAATAAATATGAAACAATCAGTTAGAAGTCTTAAAACACCCATATGTCTTGTACAACTAGGTTTTTCAGCGTGGGGTAATGAGTTACCCCATGTGGCCGCTAAGGGTTAAAATGAATGTTACAGAATTTGCCTTCGCTTATACTTCACACTTGAAGTTGCGATCGGGCAGATATAGGGATTAGCTTTCGATCCCTCCTTTGTGAGTGTCTATGGCAGAGAAGCCAAGCGCCATACTGACGAGATCAGCTTGGCTTCTCGGATCGAAACACTCAACGATTTTTTGGACTCGTCTACTTCGGTGGACGAGTAAGATTCCTAACAAAAAATGTCCCTATGTCCGTCTGTCTGTCCGTTCGTTTGGCAAATCGGCCAAAACGTAGCGAAGGCAAATGGAGTAGTTTTGCCGGCCAGCCGCTCGGCGGGCAAAATTACAACAATATTAACGAATAATTCTGTTCCAATTAACTTAAAATACAAAGTCAAAATTAACCAATTTATTTTTGTTCAAGCAACCTAGCTGGGCAAACGGCTTTGTTAAAATATCTTATCATTTTGGTTGACTAAACTTAATTTTGGTTGGTTCAAATTAATTTTTTGGTTAAAAAATTAACCATGTCAGTTTTGTTGTATATACCTATATTATTTTTCTCAGTGTACATTTTAGCCGATATTTTTTAAAGTGGTATAATTCAACTTTTTTAACATATTATTTTAACTAGTTAAATCGTAATGTTTAGGTAGCCCCTATGCGATTTTTAAGAAATACGGACTTACTCCTAACACTGCCATAAATAACGGCGCTAGATACGTGTAACAAATGTATGTAATAAATTTCATTTACACAATAATGTACTTTTATAACACTATTCTAATCTTCTTTCATATCTTGCGCCATGTCATATGTAATGTATTATGTCATCTCATGTTATATATTGTGTCATGTGTCACCTTACTTGTCATGTCACTTTTTTTCATTATAAAGTAGTGAAAATTAGTATTAATTTATAGCTTATATTCACCAAAAAAAAAAAAAAAAAACTTGTCAACAGCAGTTCAGCAGTTTCTGAGATTATCTCTTACATACAAACAATCTCTCTTTCGCGCTTTTTATATTAGTAATAAGTAATATTATAAAATGTATCAATAAATACTAAAATAAAATTTGCCAACTGACCGCAAACCGGTCATATTTACCAAGTTAAAAGTAATAATTGCAAACAGAAATAAAAGCTTGGAAAGGAAAAAAAAAAGATTGGAAAAAAACAAATAAATCAATTATTTATAAAAAGTATTTAAAGGAACAAATAAAAATGTCAAATTTCCTAAACAAAATATGTTCGTTCCAAAATCAACATGTTTTATTTTGTTAAAAAAAATTTCTCGGTTAGTCAACCTGCCTCAATGATATATACAAATTTCCGTCTCCTCAACTTTTACAACGTTCTTCTAGATAATTTACTTCAGTATTTTATGGCTAATAAAATATGTATAATGTATATATAAGTGTTAGAATCCTACTATAAACTCGACAGTCGAAAGAATTGTCACTAACTCTTTGATGTCTCTAAATTGAAATTGCTGCTGAAAGAAACATGTTTTTATATAGTTTTTATGACAATCTACCTAAAGATTTTAATAACAGATAAAATTCGCTTACACACACCAGAATTTTTGTTTCTTTATAAATTATATATATTTTTAGAAATTTACATAAACTTGTTTTCTATTATGATGAAAGATATGATTTGTGTGAATATCATGCCATATTGACATATTCACCGTTTGCATAAACTTGAAAACAAGAGTCGTTTTATTTTAAAAAAAAGCAGATTTTTTTCTAAATCAGTTTCTCTAGGCCATTTAAGTATGCATATTTATAACATTCAACATTTTTACAAATTTTAATGCGGTATTTAAATCTTAAAGCCTTTTAAGTTACTCAGAATGTAGATATATGTATGTATATGCTTCTTCCTTTCAAATTTCTTTCCTTAGAATTTTTCTCTTTTCCAAACATCACTATAAGTATATTTAAAATAGATAAACGATCCCCGTTAAGGACGGGTCGTATTTTGTGATATTTTTCCTGGTGGCACATTTTTATTTACTCTATGGTTCCCGTATTTGTGGTCCATTTCGTTCAGATGCCAAAATCAACTTTGGGATGTCGTTTAAGGAAAGTGACATACCATGTTAAGTTCAACATTCTGACACCGACCAACTGACAAATATCGTCTTTTTCGTTTTACTACAAAATCAATTTCAGATGTCTCTGCAAATAGAGTGAACGACACATCCTCAAGTGGATGAGACAAAGCTTCAATTCGAAACACTCGTCATATCAATGTCCTGTTCCGAATTTCTTGCTGACATTCAAAATCAAAGATGGCACATGCTGACGAAAACTTGAGAAAACTTCCCAGTGAAACTGGAAACCTTTTGTTTCGAAAGAAGAGCAGAGTCTTTTGCAATTATCCTTTATATCAAAATTTTCGCTAGGGTGCTGAATTCCCTTGGAAAATTGATCTCGGACCAAATTGACAAACCTTCGTTGCCAAGGTGTCCCTCGTTAGCCCCGAATAAACATGTCAATTTATTTGTCAAAATTAACTTTATTTTCTGAATTGTTCTTTGTCCGTCTTATCCCCTCCCCAAAAAAGTACCAGCCGTCTCTGGAATACTCTTTTCTGAACCGACAACCTACTACTGCCACTCTGCCGCCCGTATCCTCATCATGATCCCAAGAATTTCTGCTGCCACGACTATTTCTGTTATTTTCACACCTTCAACGCGATTAAGTTGGTCTGAAGATAAGGCGAATGAGGGTGGAAAGTTTGTTCGCGTCCATTGTGAGAGCGCTTCTCCATCCCTATTGAATTGAGCCTTTTGCAGAAGTGCTTAATTGTTGATTCGCACGATAAGGACGAGCGTCGACGACAAGAAAGTGTCAAAGATTTATGACTTTCGACGCCTTCAGGAGAACCGAACAACTCTATTTTCCCGGTGAAATCCTCGACAGGTAGAAAGAACTTAGTGACAGCTTTTTGCGCACAGTAACGCGTTCGTTATAGCAGCGATGAACACGATATTTATTAAACGTTTGGCGCTTCATTACAAGAAGTGTCCTTGAAAAGGAATAATTCATTTTTTCACATCTCGTCGTTATATAATTTTTGGAGCTGTGCCAGGTGAGTCTGACATCTCCTCGTGACGGGCTGCTTATTGAGAGGAGCTTACGAGAAGCCTCATTTGCTTTAAAATCAAAATCATAATGCATAAAACATTCCTAACAAATTTTTAGTATTAAATCTCTATGTCTGCCTAAGTTCAAAAGATTTCCGGGGATAAACAATTTTTGGCTTAGCTACACAGTAAAAAATGTGTGGAATATTACTAAATTAAATATGTTACAGTAAAACCCGCTTAAATGCAACCCGCTTTACTGCACAATTCCTTTTATTGCACACGATGCGAATGCACCGAATTTTTTGCCTTATTAATGTGTAGAAACAAAGACCGCATTATTGCACACCTCTTAAATGCACAAACCTCTTATTTGCACATTAATTTCAGGCACGAATTTTCTATTTGAATTAAACAATAACCGGATAAATGCAATGTACATATTTTAAATGAACAAATATGTAATGTCAAAAATTCGATTTCTGTAGAAGTGTAGTACTTTTACATTGTCCCCTCGGTGGTTACCATTTAAAGGCAAAGAAGAAGAAGAACACTTTCTCGTTAGTCTTTGCTTTGACATTTCAGTCTTTTTGAGTTGGCGGGTGGACCTTGTAAATTGCGGATTGTAATTGTTTAATTTTGGTAAAATTAAAATTCGTAAAGACGAAAACAGAACGCTATGTAATTAACCAAACTGAAAAAAAGTAATCCGAGCTCTCTTAAATGCACAACATGTGCATTTATCTTAAAAACGTTTAAATGCACAAACCGTTTAAATGCACGAAATTTTCTGACAAATTGGATGTGCATTTAAGCGGGTTTTACTGTAGTATTAAAAATACACATTTATGTACAATTATATGAAAAACGAACGATTGACATCGAATTTTGCTGGTAATACCATATTACAGGACACTAACATTAATAACATATAAAAAATTTAAAATTCAGAAGAGATTAGAATTACATCCCGAGAAAAATCAAAACACAATTTTTCGAATCAATTTTATAGCAACGAGCGGTGACAATTTTCAACTTTATTAATTTGAAATCCCCTGACAAACAAGTTCTGCCTTGTTTATTTTTGTTCTACCTTTCATCACATCTTCAGTGAACTTTAAAGAGATCGGTTGTATTCTGTCTGTGGAAATGTTATAGTTAAAATTAACTATTTAATAATTTTGATGAAATTTCGAAAAGGTGTTCAAATGTTAAATATTTCGGAAACAAGTTGTGACAAACAAAAAATAAAAATAAAAAATAAACTTTCCACTTCTACCCTTCGCAAAATGTTTAAAAATTACAAAATTTCATCGATATGTATGAGCAGACCTCAAACTGAATCTGTTCCTAAAAGGGAAAAGCCAAAAATATGTTTGTATTGTTTACGAAACCTTCCTCTAACCCCGCCATAACAGTTTACATTTTTTTTCAACTAAATAGCTTTACATTCTCGCTTTTAATATTTTCGGCCAATTTCCCTTCAATTAGTTCCGGTTTTTTTTTACCCATGTGTACCCTGACGCCTCTGCTAATTTTCTGCAGATCCACTTCTTCATTATTGCTAATAATTTTCCCCCACACCCAGGGGTTTTGCGGAATGCTGGTTTCAAATCCGCTGTCCAAATTTAGAAATCCAAGATGGCGGAATCCAATATGACGACCAAGATTTCTCGATTTCAATGGATTTGAATGAAAATTAGTACAATGATTGTTTTGAGGTCACTGATTTTAAATATTATCAACATTTTCAAATCCAAGATGGCGGACCCAATATGGCGACCAATATTTCTCGATTTCAACGGATTTTAATGAAAATTAGTACAATGATTATCTTTAGGTCACTGATTTTGAATGTTATAAAAATTTACAAATCCAAGACGGTGGACCCAATATGGCGACCAAGATTTCTCGATTTCAACGGACTTTAATGAAAATTGGTACAATGGTTATTCTGGAGCTACTAATTTCGTATTTTATCAAAATTATCAAATCCAAGATGGCGACGAAAATTTCTCGATTTCAACGGATTGTAATGGAAATTAATACAGTGATTATTCTGAGACCACTAATTTTGAATATTATCAACATTTCCAAATACAAGATGGTGAACTCAACATGGCGTCCAGAATGTCTCGATTTCGACGGATTTTAATGAAAATTGGTACAATGATTATTCTTAGGCTACAAATTTAGAATATTATCAAGATTTGTAAATCCAAGATGTCGGGTCCAATATGAGACCAAATGTCTCGACTCCAATGGATTTTAATTAAAATTAGTACAATGATTATTCTGAGGACACTAATTTCGAATATTGGCAAAATTTCCAAATTCAAGACGGCGGATCCAATATGGCGATCAAAAATTCTCTATTTCAATGAAAATTGATACAGTGATTATTTTAAGGCTACTAATTTTGAATATTATTAAAATTTGGAAATTCAAGATGGCGTATCCATAAAGGGATTTTCGGGTTGAAACAATTTCTGGAATATAACAAACTAGAAAATTTGAGAAGTGTTTAATTAGTAAGTATTTACCCAACGCCGGGTAACCCAGCTAGTCTATAAATAATGATTGAAATAATTGTGATAATATTTAAAATTAGTGGTCTCAAAACAATCATTGCACTAATTTTAATTGAAATCCGTTGAAATCGAGATATTTTAGTCGCCATTTTGGATCCGCCATCTTGGATTCGCATTCAAACATTTATGATTATTTTTCTCAAAATAGTCAATGTACTGATTTTCATTAAAATTTTAATGGGTAAACATTTTAGTATACCTTCTGAATAATCCAAAAAGTTTTATTAAAATTAATGCAGAGTAATTGAATTCCGAGATTTTTGTATGTCAAGCACTTAAGATACTCCACTATATTGGGTTTAGGGATTACCTCTATCTATTCTCTACCTAGTCTATAGTTTAAATGTTACAGCACTCGTTTTACCTCGGACTAAACACTTCAGGGTCACCTATCTATTACTTAAAAGTTGGTAAATAAGTATCATTTATTTATTTGTCATATATAATAATAAATTAGACTTTAAGTTGATGATAAATTTTTTGACGCAACATTAAACAAATTTTCCATTATAACTTGAAACTTAAAAAGTTAAAAAAGTTAGTTTTTAAAAATTATATATACACAAAATTTTTTCTTTCGTCGCATGTTGGCGCCCTGGACTGCCACCTAGCTCGCCTATATGGAAGAGCGGTTCCTGGACTTCGTGCATTGCGATTGAATGAAATTTAAATTACTTTGTAATACATCTGAAAGTTTCAAATTCAAATTTGCAAATGCAAAATTACATTGAAATTTTAATTGCAAACTGTCAAACAGTCACAAATAGCTTTTACAATCGCGGGAGTGTATAAGTTTGCACTTAAAATGAAAATGGAATTCTTTTGCACGCCGAAGTAATTTTACAATTACCGAGTTAAATGAGTTCGACACAAAATTGTAGTTTTATATCGAACAGTTAATTGAATTGTTCTTTAAAATTTTTTTTTTTCCATTTGCAATTCAATATTAAATTTTATGTGTAATTTTTCGTAATCATTGTTGGCAATATTGACATCATAGTTTGTTGTAAAATTTTTGTACTGTGTTCTATGGGCAACAGCTTTCATAAAAACCCAACACGTGTCCACCCCATAATCCAAAATTTGCTATATTTTTTTATTTGGTTCTTTTAAATGTTGTTTCTTAGCCGTAAATCAATTTTATTGCGAGCAAATCCTTCCTCGTTCTTTTGTCAAGTTAATAGCCATTTCAACGTGGTATGATATTTTATTTTGCAGGTTATTGTTCCTAAAATTGGGATAAAAGGGGAGAATTATGTAATTAGTAGAAATAGAGTCTTATAGCAAGCGCGAATTTAAAAAAATAAAAAATTTAAAGATATAATTCAATTCATAAAAGAAAGGATTTTTTATTAGCAAAGCACTTATCAAAATATATCTGTAGAAATGCCGTCAAAAAACGAATATTTTGGTACATTTAATATTTTTGTGCGTATTATTTATTTAAAGCATCGGGTCAATGCAAAAGCTCATTTCTTCATATTAAGGTTGAAAACTTATTTATTTATTTACAGCTAGTCTTCATACAGAAATTCGAAATCTCCAATTTCACAAGAACATTAAATGTAGTCACCATAAGAAATTATATTCATATTCAATTGGTCAAGTAATGCTTATATAGGGTTAGATGCCCCAGTTTTCGAAAGAGCCTCATTATTTTAATACCAAATTAACCCATTAATGCGCAAAACGAGGATTTTGTGCATGCAAGTTTAATTGTACGATTCGAATAGCAAATTGAGGAGAATTTCCTCCAAATTCATATATAAGGGGTTTTTGGGGGTGCTCTTTCAGAATCTGGCATTTGTTTTGCATAAAAACTTCAAAAACCCTATTATTTTTTGGGTTTTTTCAAAAAAGTGCCAACTTTTTTTGGTCATTTTTCGTCTCAAAGTCGATTATCTTGTCGTTGCTGCTATTGAACGATCATATAATTACCAGAAATCGCGGTCTGAATGTCTACACTTTCTAAAACCATGGTTTTGAATTTTTTTTGTGGCTTTGGTTTTTGCAAAATGGCCATTTTGTACTGCAATGTAATAAAAAGCTTCGCGATTTTTTTACACGAAAAGGATCAACTTTACAAAAAAAATTTATATGACAAAGAGTGCTTATAATTGGCCAAGGAAACCATGTAATTATTATTATTATTAGTAGTTATTATTCGTATAATTCGTCCTTTTTGAGTAAAAATATCACCAAATTTCATCATAAAAAAATTTGGTGATATTTTTACTCAAAAAGGATAAATTATACAAATAAATTTTATATGACAGAAAGTGCTTATAATTAGCCAAAGAACACGTGTGCATTTTTTCAGAATTTTTCGGGACATTTTTGGATTTTTCAAAAATTGGCCAAATCCAAAAAACCAAAAATAGTCCAAAAAATTCTGAAAAAATTTACATGTTTTCCTCCTTTTTTTAATTATAAGTACTTTTTGTCATATACATTTTTTTGGTAAAGTTGATCCTTTTCGTGTAAAAAAATCGCGAAGTTTTTTATTACATTGCTGTACAAAATGGCCATTTTGCAAAAACCAAAGCCACAAAAAAAATTCAAAACCATGGTCGGACCGCGATTTCTGGTAGTTATATGATCGTTTAATAGCAGCAACGACAAGATAATCGACTTTGAGACGAAAAATGACCAAAAAAAGTCGGCACTTTTTGAAAAAACCCAAAAAATAATAGGGTTTTTGAAGTTTTTATGCAAAACAAATGCCAGATTCTGAAAGAGCACCCCAAAAAACCCTTTATACACGAATTTGGAGGAAATTCGCCTCAATTTGCTATTCGAATCGTACAATTGAACTTGCGTGCACAAAATCCTCGTTTTGCACATTAATGGGTTAAAAAAAAAATTAATGCCAACATAGGCATAGATTATCCCTGTAATATAGTTAGTTTAATCATGTATATAGCTTTAGAATCTGTATTTGTTTATCTAACTATTACGTTTTGCAGAAATTAAGTTCTTGCGAGAAAATTTTTTGGGGACAGATGCCTACCTATATGGATAGATGCCTCACTACAAAATAGCTTAGAAGGATAGATGCCTTTGATGGGGGATAGATACCCTTTTAAATAGACAACAAGAATAAGTAGTCACTATGTAAGATTTATTTATAATCTTCAGATATAGGTACTATATACATATTAAATATATGCATCTCTATAACAAATACATTAAAAGCAAAAAAACCTTTTTTTAAAAAAAGCTTTTATTTAAATGCTCTAAAAAGAAGAAAATAAAATGTTCCTTTAAAATCAACTTATAGCCTCATTATACACAATTTACATGATCTTGAGCTTGTCGCGAGGTTTGCGTAAGTACCTATAAGTATTTAATTAAACTGAAATTTAAAAAAAAATTAAACTTATATTAGCAGATTAAATTACTCAATTAAATATTTACTAGTTTATTTACACAAGTAAATCGCGCGACAAGCTTTTATGATCATATAAATTGTGTATAATGAAGCTATAAATTGATAGTTAAAATTTTAAAGAAAAATTTTATTTTCTTCTTTTTAGAGCATTTAAATAAAAGCTTTTTTTAAAAAAGGTTTTTTTGCTTTTAATTTATTTTTACTTTTTAGTTATCGCTGGCTAGGTTTCTGAGTCTGTTCATCTCATTCAACGCATCATTGTTGCAAGGTCGTTTGCCGGTTAATTTCGAACAGTCTAGCTCTTCAATAAGGAGACCTTCTAAAGATTTTACCCTACTTAAGGCCACGTATGCTTGTTTGGAAGAATGCGCCACTTATTTCAGCTTGTAGCTTACTTGTGCCTGACGAAACACTAATCCGGGTTTGATTTTGGAGTTGTCCTTCTCCTAGACAGGTTGCAGACCAATGCTGATGACGCCCATCTCGCCAAATCACACAAGTCAAAGTTAATCATCCGATGTTACAGGCTCAAAAAATTCTACCTCAAGAATAATCGAGGTCTCTACACCAAATTTCAGGTGGATTAGAGCAACGAAGCTTATAATCACCATCTTTTTTTTAACCTGCATTTTTATTCTCAGCGAACACTTTCATTTAATACCCATACTATAGGAAAGCATAAAAAACGTCAAAAGTCCGCCATATTGGATTAAGAGTGATGTCAGAATATTTTTCTAATTATTCTCGGCAAACCCTTTCATTTGATACCCATATTGCAGAAGTGCATAAAAAATAACTATTCCGCCATCTTGGATGTTCTGCCATATTGGATTTAGAATGAAGTCGCATTATTTTTCAAGTTACTCTCAACAAGCCCTTTCATTTGATACCCATATTGTAGAAGTGCATAAAAAATAATTATTCCGCCATCTTGGATGTTCCGCCATCTTGGATGTTCCGCCATCTTGGATGTTCCGCCATATTGGATTTAGAATGACGTCACATTATTTTTCGAGTTACTCTCAACAAGCCCTTTCATTTGATACCCATATTGTAGAAATGCATTAAAAATAACTAATTCCGCCATCTTGGATGGTCCGACATATTGGATTTAGAATGACGTCACACAGCTTATCGTGTATTGTCATCCAAAATAAACGTGTATACAAAATTTCAGCTCAATCGGTTGAAGATATCTGCTTCAAAATTGAGTAGCAAGATTCCACCCGAACAAATATACATACATACATTGCAAGTTAAATAAAAGCTTTTAAAAACAGTCAGAAGTAAAATCCATGGGCAAGTCATTAGTAAATAATAGAAATAAGAGCGGACAAAGCATAGATCCTTTCGGAACACCAGACAGAGAAACAAACTCAAAAGACAAATAGCCTGAAAACACAATATTCATCCTGTGATAGGATACGTAGTGTATGACGCGGTTGTTACACGTAGGATGGAGAAGGTAGTTGGCGTTGCATTTTTGTAATAAAAAATTACCTCTGTGTGTTGAAAATAAAAAAAAGAATTGAGGTTTTTTCATTAGGACTTCAACCGTATTAGTTTGATTTTAATCCTAAAAATTAACAACTCCTTTTTGATAATTTCGATGATTAGGATCTATATAAAATAACTTACCAGATTGCGAACTAACTCCAAAGCCATAACATTGCGAGCTAACTCCAAATTCATAATGAATTTCATGTGACTACCTTCTCTCCGCTATAGTAGGATGAGAACCACGTCAACAAAGGTCCAAACAAGCCGTATTTATTCACTTAGTACAAAACAATTGGATGGCACAAATATGAGCAAAGGCCTTGGAGAAAATAGTGTAGATCGCATCAACTTGGGTGTGTTGCTCCAAAACATATGCAACAAGCTTGTAAAATTCAAGAAAGTTGCTAGCTAGCGTTCCCTTGGTAGAGCCCTCTTGTCCGTCTCAGACCAAAGCCCAGAGGAATATGCATTAAACAATTTAGAGACAAAAGTGATATAAATTGCTGTTAACCAAAAAAATAAAGCACAACAATGTTGAGGTAATTCTCATTCTCATCCAAAGAATAATAAATTGGACTAATGGAATCTTAAATGTCTGTCTGAGTTTCTGAAGAATGCACCCATCGTAATGCTATAGATAAAGTTAATGAGCCCCGGTAGAGTGAACAAACTCATTAAGGTAACGAGCATATTTCCTGCATATCCGCTCTTTTAAAAATGCGGAGGATGCGCTCGATTTGGGATGAAAATACCCAGTAAATAAGAACTAGTCGACTGGTTGGCTCGTAAATATTTCAAAGTGATATTAGCCAATTTTCATTAATTCCCTCTTTAAAATGGGACGAGAGAAGCACACTTCTAACTCCTGAAGTACCGCGAACCTCCTGCGAACAGGAGCTGTTCTAAATGACGACCAATTCACTGAAAGAGCAGCAATTATTGCCATTACCATTTTTTCCTGCGCTGCTGTAGAAAGGGTCCTATGGGAACATGCAGACAGGAGGATCCTTTGAATAATTCTCGTTACATTTCGCTGAGGAGCACAGAAAGGGCAATCAGACTGCTTATGGTTGCACAAAATGCTTTCGTCGGTGAATGTGTATAAAATTTGCAATTTTCATGTACCAAGACGATTTAATCCGTCTTCGCAAATCTTTCTTGAGCCCCACACTGAGCGATCTTTTTGATTAAATTTTTTTGTTATACGTATAAAACTGAATGTCTTTTTGACATGAAATTTGTCTTAAGGTTTTTTTCTTGTTGATTATTTTTTCAATTTGATAGATTTTTGCGATTATCAATGGCTAATAAATCTTTCTGTCAATTTTATAAAACTTTATATCAAGATTTTGCTAATCTGGCAATAATTCGATATGAATAAATTCGATTTCATTTTTCTTTGAAAAATTATAAGTAATAATAATAAATTGGCCCTGATTCCCGTAGCCGTGTTGTCTGTCGCGTCGTGTCACTTAGTCGTGTCGTGAAATCGAGAAATCGGTATTCTCGCAGTCGAGTGTCACGACAAAAAATGACAATAAACGATACAACAGTTTTTCATAGTAAAATTAGTCATGCTGATCAATTTGGGAGAAGTAATAAAGATAGGGAGTTTTTATACAAAATGTGTTTATTATTAGTAATTTTCAGTAATATATCATACATAATTTAAGGTAAAGATACCAAATAAAATGGGTCATGCCTTATTGTCTTTGATGTTTACAAATGACTGATACCTGAAGCTATTCTTGGATCTGTTCCACAGGGTGCAAAAAGCAATTAATTATGTAATGAGATACGGCTATATATGTTTATCTAATTTAATTTTTGCTTGTACCATCTTGCGGCTCGGAAGCAACATTTTAGGAACCGTCTCGGGCTAACAAAGCCCTCTAAAAAACGAAGGGGCTTCACGAAAAAGGAAGCTATTCATTTCGTTTCGTTTATTATAGCTGAACTACATATCAAATTTCTTATAAAAATTCTTACATGAAATAAAGTTATAGGTGAAAATACCATTTGATTTCATAGGGTATCATTGCTAAATCAAGTCATTTGCAAAAAGAAAGAAAAATAAGGCATAGAGACTCATTCCATTTGGTATTTTTACCTTAAATGATTTATAATATATCAAATTACTAAAATCAAACATATTTAGATATAAAAATTACCTATGTTTAAATGTGTCTTTAGATTTTAACTCCGCTGGTCCTCATTGGGTCCGCCAATGGGCACTCACGTCCCTAAGGGTGAATTTTAAGTCTACTATTTAAATAAAACAACTTATTTTGCGCTTCGAATTATTTAACTTTATTTCGCGCACGAGGAAAAAGCCGTTAATAGGCATAAAAAACCTCGTTATATTATTTCAAACAAAAACGCTGTCGGGCGAAGTGCTCGCAGCGAGTTCTTAACATCAAGTGAATACAAAAATGTCTTACATCTAAAAACTGGCCAGTTTACACACGAAACTTATATTTATTCTTAATTTCTACCTCTGAAACAAACAACATATCAGAGGGATCCTTATTTTATTACGGTCCTTATGACCGGCGCGGACTATTTCTCTGGAACCTGGTTAAAACGCAGATGTTTTTCAGGTTCCTTCTTACAAAGGATAATTAAACATTTTTTCTTTATGATTCTATTTTTCTGTTTTCGTCTTACATTGTAAAACGGCGCCTGTCGCCGTAACATACTGCCCGCCTCGCTACGAGTCAGTAGCGAAATATCAATCATTTCATTTTATTCACCGAAATATATCTAGATACATATATTTTGCTTATGACTATTCTTACAAAAATATTTTATGTCTATGTAGGTATACTGCCCGCCCTGGGTCGGTTTGCTGAAGCTGAAAAAACACTTACGCTTGCTAGATACATATCCTATACTATATTCTATTGTGTAATAATTATTATTAAAATTACGCAGCATTAACATTGCTTGAGTGATAGTCAATCGTCTGTTTCCTCTGAGTTTGTAGAGCGCAGTGGTAGTAAACATACTTTATTAACAGCTCGATTAAAACAAGATTTTGCGGTTTTTATCTTAACTACGCGAACTAGTCCGTCTTTGCCTGGAAAGCACTCAATAATCCGCCCCAGTTCCCATTTACATGCCGGCAACAAGTCGTTCCGGATTAACACAATGTCGCCAATGGACAAATTTTGAGATGCTGTGAGCCACTTACGCCTCTGCTGTAAGTGCAATAGATAGTCTTGGGTCCACACACGCCAAAACTGATCGCGCATTTGCTGTACGCGTTTCCAGCGTGACAATCTATTTCGCTTGTCACCACTCAGGTCTGGCTCAGGAACAGACATTCCCAAGCCGCAGCCGAGGAAATGGCCCGGCGTGAGGAAGCAGAAGTCATCTACCCTGTCAGTCATAGGGGCTATCGGTCGCGAATTTAAACAAGCACTGATCTGAGCAAGTAAAGTGCACATTTCTTCAAAACTTAGGATTTGATTATTTATGACTCGTTTCAGGTGGTGCTTCACACTTTTCACACCTGCTTCCCATAATCCTCCGTGGTTAGGAGCCGCAGGTGGAATGAAACTCCATTCCACCCCTTCCGTTGCGAACCAAGACTCTAAATTTTGGTCTTTCTTTATTCGTGCGAAAGCTTTGCGCAGCTCGCGGTCTGCACCCTGAAAGGTAGTACCGTTATCGCTCATCATAACCGCTGGCAAACCGTATCTCGAAATAAATCGTCGAAACGCGGCAAGGAAAGTTTCAGTAGAGTAGTCGGATACAAATTCCAAGTGTATGGCTCTGGTTACTAAGCACACAAACAGGGCAACGTACCCTTTGTATGCAGCGCGGCCCCGCCCTGCTACCGCGCGCACCATAAAAGGTCCGGCGTAATCAACCCCAGTTTTTGAAAATGGTCGAGATGGTAATACCCGATCCCTTGGCAAATCTCCCATTTTTTGAACACACGATTTTTCTCGATGGCGCGTGCAAATAACGCATCTGTGAACAATTGATCGAATTTGATTACGTCCTTTAATTATCCAATATTTTTCTCTTAACACACGCGACATCAATTGGGGTCCCCCATGTAATGTAGAATAGTGAACGGCTCGTATTATAAGTTTTGTCAAATGATGCGATCCAAGAATGATCGGATGAGAGACCGAAAATGGCAATTGAGCATTTCTTAATCTACCACCCGCCCGGAGTATTCCTTGGTTATCAACAAATGCGTCAAGTGATTTCAGTGTTCCTTTAGGTAATTTTTTACTCTGTTTTAACCACGCTATTTCTTTCTTAAACAAATTATCTTGAATATGCTTTATCCAAAAATTTGATGCTTCTTGGATAAATACTGAAAATGACTTTAATTGATCATGGCCTCGATATCGAGCTACGCTACGTTTCGCCCTAGCTGTAAATCGAAGGAGTTTCGGCCAAGATGAAAAACGTTGGGCTAATTGCTCCGTAGGGTTAATTTCTCGTATTATCTGCGTGGTCAACGATCCCGATTTCACTTCAATTTTAAGTTCGGAGGGATCAGTCTGCTCAAGCGTCGGCCAAGTTTCCCTTGACCCAGCCAGCCAAGAGGGACCATACCACCATAAATCGCAAGTAACTAAATCACCCGGCGAAACTCCGCGTGACGCGAGATCCGCTGGATTATCTTCTGATGGTACGTGTTTCCAGTCGATTTTCGGGAGCATTTCGTGAATTTTCCAAATGCGATTAGCGACAAATTTCTTCAATTTGCTCGGACAAATTCGTAACCACGCGAGAACAATTGTAGAGTCTGACCAACAAAAACAAGAGATGTCATCAATTTGCAATGTACGCCGAACATGAGCAATAAGTTTAGCTAACATAACGGCGGCACTTAATTCTAACCGAGGGATAGTAATTTCCTTTACAGGAGCAACGCGAGTTTTGGAAGTTAAAAGCGTAATTTGCGAACCGTTTGCCGTTTGGCATTTTAAGTAGATTACCGCAGCGTATGCTTGACTTGAAGCATCCGCGAACCCGTGAAGTTCCCAGCTTCGATCCGCTATCAAAGTTCCGGTCCATCTTGGGATTGATATTGTCGCAAGATTAGATATATTTTTATAAAAAGTTGACCATTCTTTTAATAAATCCGCGGTTAATTCCGTATCCCAATTTAACCCGTTGCGCCAAAGTTTTTGCATAAAAATCTTAGCCGTTATTACCGTAGGCGAAACCCATCCCAATGGATCAAATATACTGGCAATGATCGATAATACTGATCGTTTGGTTACGCGGCTTACTTGCTTCAACTGAATATTAAACGAAAACGTGTCATCTTGTCGACGCCAGCAAATTCCGAGTACTTTTGTCGGAGAATCTTCAAATAATTTGGTAGGATCACGCGCTCGCAGATTATTCGGTAAATCCTGCAATAAATCTTCTGTGTTAGATTCCCATTTACGGAGGCTAAAACCTCCGGCTTTAAGCAGATTTATTAATTCATTACGAATAACTCGACCTTGTTCTAAGGTGTCAGTACCGAAAAGTATATCGTCTACATAAATGTCCCTACGCAAAACCGATGATGCATTTGGAAACCGCTCCGACTCGTCATCTGCTAATTGTTTGAGAACGCGCATAGAAAGATATGGAGCGGCCATATGTGACGGTGTTTAAACGATAAGCTTGAAGTGTTTCTTCACCCGGTGGTCTCCAAAGAATGGATTGATACGCTGTATCTTGAGGCGCCACTGCAATTTGACGGAACATTTTCTCAATGTCCGCCAAACATACATATCGAAACATTCGCCACCTCAAAATAATATCGAAAAGCTCATTTTGAAGCTTGGGACCGACGTACATGCAGTCGTTCAAGGATTTTCCGTTTTGTGTGCGTGCTGACGCATTAAATACGACCCGTAATTTTGTTGTTAAGCTCGATTCGCGTATTACCGGATGATGAGGAAGAAAATATCGGGTGGGAGGATTATCTGAATAATGCGTGTCTGGAGACATGTGTCCTAATTCTAGATATTCTTGTAAGAAATCATGATATTGACGGGAGATTTCCTGATTTCGACTCAAACGCATTTCCAACTTGCGATAACATTCAAATGCAGTACAATATGATTCTCCTAAATCCGGAACCTCGTCTTTAAATGGAATACGGACTTGATATCGGCCGTCTTCGCGCCGAATTGTCGTAGACTGAAATATTTCTTCGCATTTATTATCCTCTGGAGAAAGAAAAGGTCCAGTCGGGACCTCCTCAGTTTCCCAAAACGTTCGCAATAATTTGTCAATCTTTTCAACGCGTGACACTTGCATCGTTGCCGTTACCTGGTGGTTTCGATTATTATTTCTCGATTCACGAATTCGTCCGGAAGCTATCCAACCAAAAATAGTCTCCTGAGCAACCGGTTCATCTTCTCCTCCGATTCGCACTCCTTTACATAAAATTGAACTAAAAACGTCCGCCCCAAGTATAAGTTCTATTGGTTTATTCCCGGCGAGATCGTCATCAGCTAGTTCTAAATTCGCGAGATGCTGAATTGATAGAATGTCGGAATTAATAGCGGGAGTGATATTTGTTAATTGTTTCATTATCAAAGCTTCGATGTAAATAGCCGGCGAATCTTTGCGTCGCCCTCGTACTATGAGATTCGCACAAGTTCGTACGTGCTCAACCTCAAAGGCTCCGATACCGTGAACTACAACATCTGTCGTTCTCCGAGGGGCCTTTAAGTTTTTACAGATTTTTTGCGAGATAAAACAAGATTCAGATCCTTGATCGATCATCGCGCGAATAGTTACCTCTCGTCCCTCAGGAACAGCGATTCGCACTGTGGCTGTAGCGAGAAGCACACCATGAGGTTGAGATAGTCAGGATGAATATGATGTGGTTGCTTGTTTTTTCTCCGGTGGAGAACTTTCTTCAGAAACTTGCGTATTTGAATGGACCGGCGACTCATTTTTACGCTTCAAAATTACACCGACATGCAATAACGAATTATGACGCTTTCCGCAATGAATGCATGATCTTTTATCCGGGCAAGTAGTTGACAAATGATTTAATCGCAGACAATTATAACAGACTCGCAGTTTTCTCGCGATTTCATTGCGTTCCACCGGTTTAACTTTTCGAAATAACGGGCATTGAAATAGCGAATGTGAACCTTTGCATTGCGGGCATTGATTTGTATTTGACGTTGAGCAATGAGCATACGTTTGTTTTCGCGATCGAGGTAAAGGTGTTTTTAACGAATTACTAAATCTCTTTGCTGTTTCATCGCTCTTACAAATTTCTATTCGTTGCCAAACAAATTTCTTGAAGTCCGAAAAAACGGGATCGACCGCTAGCGTTTTGGAATGCTTTTCCCACTCGTTTAGTAGGACTCTATCAAATTTCGACCGAACCACGGATAACAATAATTCTCCCCATTCGCTCACGCCAGCACCAAGTCCCTCAAGGGAGATGAGGTGTTCCTGAACCTCGTTGATTACTCTCTCGTAATCATTAGCATCATTAGCCCTGATAACCGTCTCAATGTTAAGCAGGGAATCACAGTGAGCCTGTCGCAACAGGCGAGTATTGTTGTATCTCTCATTTAGTTCATGCCAAGCGCGATCAAAGTTGCTTTCCGAGGCAGGCAAATTTTTTGTTATTCCAGCAACGCTACCAATTAAACTTTTTTTCAAATAATTTAATTTATCGGTTTTGGATAAATTGGTATTTATTACCATTGACTCAAATGTATTTCTAAATCCTATCCACTGCGCTCTATTTCCGTCAAAAGTCGGTGGATCAAGCCGACTAAGACGGCCTACTGAGGTAAACAAATTAGACTCACCCATTTGCGTAATTTCAGCGGGATTTCTTGTGGTCCTTCGAGCCGGATTTTTAAAAACTCATTGGTAACCGTGACAAAGTGGTGAAAGTTTTTATAGTGACTGCGAATCACAAAGTGACAATTTGTGTTTAAGACAAGTATAATTTGAATCAAGTGTTAATATTGTTATATTCGCATAGTACAAAAAAAAATAGTGTTTTGCTTGCCTTCATTTAAAACGATGCCTCCTAAAAAGCCATCTCTTGAGCTGATGGCCGCCGGGCTAGCAGAGCGATTAGGCGAAGTCAGTAACATTTTTGAGGAGACGCAGGATGAGACTTTGATTCCACCTGCGGAGGAAATTGACTTGCGGCTTGGCGATCTACAATCAACATGGGATGCCTGTCAAGCAGTTTATTATGAGATTTGCTCCCAATGGACCCCAGAGCAACGAAGGCAAGTGGCCTTCTTCGAAAATAACGAATTCGAAACTGCCCGACGACGTTTCCGAGATGCACGACTGGCCTTACGTCGTCTTCTTCCCAGAGAAACACCAGGCCCGATGACTTCAACAAGAAATCCGGCTCGAAGGACCATGTTTAAATGTGTCTTTAGATTTTAACTCCGCTGGTCCTCATTGGGTCCGCCAATGGGCACTCACGTCCCTAAGGGTGAATTTTAAGTCTACTATTTAAATAAAACAACTTATTTTGCGCTTCGAATTATTTAACTTTATTTCGCGCACGAGGAAAAAGCCGTTAATAGGCATAAAAAACCTCGTTATATTATTTCAAACAAAAACGCTGTCGGGCGAAGTGCTCGCAGCGAGTTCTTAACATCAAGTGAATACAAAAATGTCTTACATCTAAAAACTGGCCAGTTTACACACGAAACTTATATTTATTCTTAATTTCTACCTCTGAAACAAACAACATATCAGAGGGATCCTTATTTTATTACGGTCCTTATGACCGGCGCGGACTATTTCTCTGGAACCTGGTTAAAACGCAGATGTTTTTCAGGTTCCTTCTTACAAAGGATAATTAAACATTTTTTCTTTATGATTCTATTTTTCTGTTTTCGTCTTACATTGTAAAACGGCGCCTGTCGCCGTAACAACCTATATCTTATTTTTTTCCTTTCTCTTTGACTTTGTCGTTAAAGCAAATTGTGACGACAAAAATTGTCACTTTTAACCACTCTTGTCGTAAATAAACGACAAGCAGAATACCACTTTTTGTCACTTTTCGCCAATAGTCGGTTAAATCGACTAGGAGGATACCGAAATGTGCTTTTCGTCACTTTCGACAAGTGACACGACTACGGGAATAGGGGTGATTATGTTTAACCTTTTTTATTGAACTGGAAAGAAAAGAATATGGTGGTTGTCCTCGCTTAACTTCGATACTATGAATCTTTCATTCTTGTTATCATGAATCTTTCGTTTGTCAGTAAAAACCAGTATATGAGAAAGTAAGGTTATAGGTAAATTAGTTGACGTAGTATTTGTTTGTTTGGTAGATGTTACCATAGCATACCATAGTTTTACTTTGTAAATACTGTAAGGAAGTTGATGTACAGATCTAGTATAATACTTTTCATAACAGCGTAGTGTAGGTTTTGTTTTTAAAAATTCAGTCTGTCATCTAACTTACAACTCAAAGAACCTAAAAGTACAATAAATATTGGTAAAGTAAATAATTTAAATAAATGATAAATAATAAGAAGAATCTACAAACAAAAAGTAGAAAAGAAGAAGAAAGAAAGAAGAGTTAAATAAAAAAAAGAAAGAGAAAAATAAAACGAAAAAATGAAAGAATATATCCCTCTTCAAGCCTAAAGCAATTCCACATCTACGACTCCTCATTAACCCATTAATGCGCAAAACGAGGATTTTGTGCACGCAAGTTCAATTGTACGATTCGAATAGCAAATTGGGGCGAATTTCCTCCAAATTCGTATATAAGGGTTTTTTAGGGGTGCTCTTTCAGAATCTGGTATTTCTTTTGCATAAAAACTTCAAAAACCCTATTATTTTTTGAGTTTTTTCAAAAAAGTACCGATTTTTTTTGGTTCAGGTTAAGTTTAAGAGTTAACTGAGTAAGGCGAGAGTATGCATGCTGGTGTGGGACGAGTTTGTAAGCGCTAAAAATGTCTATTTAACGGAGGTACAGCACCACTCAGATATAAATTTGTTCGGTGAGTTCCACACTTGTGGTATGAAAAGTAATTTTATAAAGCCAAATTTTAACTGCCTCACTGATACACATACAAATAATATTTATACTTAGTTCCGTACCGTGGATGCATACACAATCTCTCAACTTCCTGTATAGTTCACTCATTCGATGCGAAAGTCCGCCCAGTCTTGTATAAATGTAGTAGCTCACAAAACAAGCAAGGAATGTTAAAACTAAATTTAGTCAATTACTCGTTTCGCTGTAAAACATCAGCATTTCAACCACTTGGTTTAACACTGTAGAAATATAACATTTTTCTAACTTATATCAACGTTACCTAAATCGCTCGGTCGATTCTCCTGTGGCGAGTGCCCGCCCTTCAATTAACTTAAATGCTAATATGTTTCAACAAATTGTTTTGTTTAGAACTTTGGAGTAAAATTTACTTATGGTTATCTAGGCTTCTGATTTTAACTAAACTAAGGTTTATCTGAAAAATCGAGATTTAAGAATTTCGGTCAGTGTTCTCATGCCAAGACCATCCATCCCTCGTGGAGAAGATGGAGCGCAAGAAATGTACCTTCCGGATAAGTAAGTGCCCGTGTAGCCCCGGCATTACATCACCTGTCTATGGTTCATTCTGCTCCCCGCAGGGGCACCCAGGATTCGCTCAAAGCCGCTCATTGAAGCAAAAATTACTCGTTCGGGCGCAACCGAAATTCGCACATACCTTGGGGCTTTCGTTATCTGTGTATCTGAGCGGGTTTTATCTTCTAATTAAAGCCCTAGGCTCAAGGCTGACCCATTTAAGGGCGGTACGCGAGTGAAGCATTCCGTAAAAACTGTAGCTCTCATCGAAAAGTGGAGCCTGTGGTTACTGCGGCGCCGGCCATTAGTTGCTCTTTTCATTGTTTAATTAGGACATTCGCGTGCTTTCCTTTTGCCACTGTCGTGCCAAAGATAGACGTCGGACATCCCCCTCCAAAGGGATGCGATCATGGTCTGGAGAGCGGCTATTAACTCCACCTCAGTGACCCCGTCCGGACGTTGGCTCGCTCATTTATCTCATTATCTTTTCAACACGCTAAACATAATTCATGAGAGGCCAGCAATTAATTTAAAACTCCCGTCTCTTTCGATCTTTTTAAATTTCCTTAATCGTTCCAGGATTTCGGGTCACGTTCCCACTTCGTGCGAGACCCCAAAACACTTTTATCCCCCAAATTCATGTAAAATATTGACCGAACCCAATTGAATTTCATCCTTCGGCAGTGGCTGAATAATGCATGATTTCAGTTTAACACTGCGCCATTCTTTAGGAAGCTCTGATAATTTTTAAAAATTAATTGCAATCCGCGAACGCCGCCCTATTGAAGGGTAGCCAAACTTTGCGGCTGAAGATGTCGCAGTAATTTTCCCTGAATTAACATACAAATTTTTCCGCAACGACACACAGGTGGATACTATTGCTAAACTCATTTGGGCGAAATGTCTAATTTATGCAGAAATATTGCCGCCACAGTGGGCTTATTGTCCTGATATTATCTGATAATCCTGCCCTGTACGAGAGATACCCAATGGGGTGGACTTCATGAAAATTCGGACATTCACAACTTTATGGTTTTATAACTGGAAAATTTATTCATGTGTTTATTGGGTCTGTTTGACGAGTGAGTGCTTCCTTATTCCATCTGGTTAACTTTCGTCCTTCGCCGAAATATGTGCATTACCCTCGAGGGTAGTAGATTCGAAATTATCTGAGTTCCACTTTTATAACATAATTTCCGCTCGGATGGCTTACGTAGAATAACATTTTCTATTCTGTCATATTCTCTCCCGTGTAATTTGTTTGAAAGCGCAATTTCCCTTTTAAGCTATGTTACAGTCAAATATTTTGGTACAGATGGATTATGTACAAGTATAATACTTTCAAAATTTTCAGTTCTGTCAATCCTTTTTGTTTTTAATTTTTATAATACATAAACGGAGACCAGCTGTATAATAAAATTATATGTATTGAATAGGTACTTACTTAGTACTATTGCAATTTTCAAAACTTGGCATCAAAGGGTACAGTACATGGTGATTTGAGATATTTACGAACCAAAATAGAAATTGTACTCTTACCTTATACTGCAAAAAGAATTTACTTTTATAATACAAAGGAATATAAATTCAACGTGTAAACAGTTTACGATATCCCTCCTAACATCCTTACATATATACTTTCAAACAGACACGATAATTAGCGGGCGCTTAATAAAAAAAAAAAAAAATGAAAAAATGAAAAATTGCAAAAATTGCCATGGATTGATTAAAACATACAGAAACGTCACATGGTAAGCTTGGGCATGTGTCATTTGTGAAATTTTATCGACATCATATACTTTTTTGTGCGTGAAAACAACATTGGCAATGATCTAAAATCAAGGAATCAATATTTGTGAAGTAAACAGAAGTGTTTAAAATTAAACTTTCTACCAAACAAAACTTAATTTCATAAATGCTATAAAACAATTTACGAACGTTTGTGTAGATAATATAAAAACATTGCAACATATTCATGAAATTACAATCAACTAAAGAAAACTTTTGTATACATCGTAAAATTTGTTGTAAAATATTGAATAAAATAATAATAAAGTAATAACAATTTGATGAAGTTTAATTAACAGTATTGAAAACAATTGCATACTAGGGTGGCCTAAAAAATTGAACATTTTTTGTGTTCTCAGCCCCTAAAATGTTGTTTATGTGATTAGAAGCTAATTTTCTCAAAATTTAACTGTCTTTCTGGTGGTTAAAGACCAAATTCGGTAAGCTCAAGGAACTCACCAAGAACAAAAATTATTAGTAATCGGGATTGTTTATAAGATTGCAAAAGATGTTGTTTCTGTTCAAGTGTGCTAATGGTTAATAATTATTATTCTTGCTAAGTGAATTTACCGAATTTTCTTTTAAGGCAAATTAACTTTTCGAAAAATTAGCATTATTTATGAAACAACTTAATTTTAATTAATTAACAGATTTAATATGTATATCTAATATTAAGTGCGAATTTAGTAACTTTGTATTTTTGTTTTTAATGAACAAAAAATTTTTTTTAAAAATATATAGCGGACACATTTTTACTCTTAACCCTTTATAGCCCCATGTGACATTTCTGTAACAAACCTCAAAAATCCCGCCAGAATACGCACCAAATGTATTTAGTTCATTCAAATCGGCGCCACTTTGCTGTCACATATTATTGAACAATGTAGTAACCACGGAAATCATCATAGACAGCGTAAACTGTTAACAGTTAATCGATTAGAATTTCGCCCGTAATTGAAAGTGACAAGTTGAAATTCGAGCAAATTTTAAATTTTACAAAAAAAATACAAAAAGTGTGTAAAATTGTGTTATTTTCTTGGAAACCTATAGATAAGTAAATGAATATGTTCCTTCCATACCAAATTAGTTTTTTTTGTTTACGTTTAACTCAATTTTACAGTAATGTTACACGTTAAAAATACATATTTCTGAGAAATATGTATTTTTTATTTCCCTAAACCTGTCAAATTTTAACATAATTTTAATGTTTTATGATCTTGGGCTATAAAGGGTTAAAGATTTTAATAGAGGTACACCCGTTTTGTTTTATTTCCTACTAGCTGGGTTACCCGGTTTTACCCGGCGTTGGGTAAATACATACTAATTAAACATTTCTCAAATGTTCTAGTTTGTTATATCCTAGAAATTGTTTCAACCCGAAAACCTCTTTATAGATCCGCCATCTTGAATTTCCAAATCTTAATTATATTCAAAATTATTAGCCTTAAAATAATCATTCTAGCAATTTTCATTAACATCCGTTGAAATCGAGAAGTTTTGGTCGCCATATTAAGTCCGCCATTTTGGATTGGTATATTTTGATAACATTCAAAATCAGTGACCTCAAGATAATCACTGTACTAATTTTTATTCAAATCCGTTGAAATCGAGAAATATTGATCGCCATATTGGGTCCGCCATCTTGGATTTGTAAATTTTGATAACATTTCAAATCAGTGACCTCAAGATAAATCATTGTACTAATTTTCATTCAAATCCGTTGAAATCGAGAAATCTTGGTCGCCATATTAGGTCCGCCATTTTGGATTTGTAAATTTTGATAACATTCAAAATCAGTGACCTCAAGATAATCATTGTTCTAATTTTCATTAAAATCCCTTGAAACCGAGCAATCTTGGTCGCCATATTGGATCCGCCATCTTGGATTTCTAAATTTTGATAATATTCAAAATCAGTGACCTCAAAACAATTACTATACTAATTTTCATTAAAATCCATTGAAATCGAGAAATCTTGGTCGCCATATTGGATCCGCCATCATGAATTTCTACATTTGGACAGCGGATTTGAAATCAGCATGCTGCAAAACCCCTATGTACCAATTTTCATGAAAATCGCTTCAAACTTAACATTTCCAGCCATCTAGGATCCGCCATTTTGAAACTGTATTATCCGATATAGCCTATGTTACTCAGGGTGAATGTAGCTTTCTAATGGTGAAAGAGTTTTTGAAATCGGCACAGTAGTTTTTGAGTTTATTCATTACAAACATACACACAAAAATACAAGTCTTTCCTCTTTATAATATTAGTATAGATTGAATCAAAAATTGATTACATAGAAACAATCATGAAAATATATATTGTAACATTTGGTACAACGAAACAATAGGAAATAAAATACAATACCCTATTATGTGAGATTTTATTTCCATGAGGTTTTATTGTGACAATTTTTTTCTGTGGAAAAACTGGGCTTACAATATCTTTGTGAAAATTATATTGGTTTACTTTACCTACTTTGTAAAATAAGCTAATTATACCTTTAAATATGGTTTGTATCATAATCTTCTTTTTTTTTTCTTTTTTTAAAATGAACAAATTCTTTCTCAAGAAACATTTTGCTATTTCAACAAAAAATAATTGTTTTAATTACATGAGTTTTCTTTTTAAGCAAATTAAATATTACAATTATTTCTTCAAGTTACAAAATAGTTTGGTAGTGTTTTATATTTCTTCAAAATATTTTTTATTTAAAATGGTTACAATTATGGCTTTGTTTATTTTACAATCTTTTTTATTGGAATAGTTATGACAAACTACCTAGTTAAAACTATTTTTTTGTTATATTTATGCATGGATTTTTCTCTCAGTGTACCAATCTCCTAGGTTTCAAATAGAGAAGCAAATTCATTTCGAATATCGAAACAAAGGTGGCAATCTCGACCTTTTTGAAAAAATGAAAAGAATGATGCCTATTTATTGTAAAATTGTAAAAAACTTAATGCTAAAAGTAAACAATTTCAAATATATCCTTTTACAACAAAAGTAATTTTGCATTCGTTTACTTTAAGACTGCAAACGTCGGAGATGATATGCCACTTATGATTTAGGAGTAATTTCTTATGAAATGTCACTGACTTGTCAAACGAACTTCGTAATCTTCACATATTTATCACGTTCTAATTATACTGGCTCTTACATATTAACCATCTAAATGATAAGATCTACTTACTCGGTGACTGAGTCCATCTTAAATCAAATTTTCTATTTCCGTACGTAGACATCTACTGAAAGCCTTTCGGTCCAGTTATATGCTACATTAATGAATGGGAGTGAGTGATTTTTGCTACAATAATTGTGAAGATGTTTTTGCTTTCCAAATAAGTCCTTGGAAACCTAAGCTGATTCATTAGTCCCATATTCATCAGAAAGATCCACACCTTTCTTGCCAAATTCTTAGTCTGCTTAATTTGTGACTCATTCGCTAAAGTATCACCCCAACCGCCCAGCAAAGCTGATAGGCGTGTGAAACACAAGCAAACGAAATCATAAAGTGATTAAAACGCTAACCTACAGCCAAACATCCGGGCCGTATCTCTGTCTGGCCATTAAGGTCCTCGCTTAATAGGGTCAATGAAGCGCCAGCACTTGAGCTCCCACAATCAACCATTCATTATTGAGGCGAAGAAGTGGGTAAACAAGGAGCGGATGCGTCTATATTGCCCCTCTGGCTAGATATTGACACTTGAGCGTAATAAAGGGGGTATGGTACACCCCAGCTTAAACAAATAAGAAACGGTTGCTAATTGCAGCTTCCATGCGCTAGTCTCCCTCACACCATCTCACAATCTTGTTATCGAGGTCGCCGTCGTCGAAGACGGCTCATCTGAGCCTTGATTTTTTCCATCATCATGACACCCACTACTCTGTGATAAAAGTCAAGAAACTTTGGCCACTTCTTTACAATTATAGGAAAGGCAATATCACTCCACAACCTTCCTGGAGTTATGACAGCTATATCGATCAGACACGTCTTCACCGTTGACGAACTTTACCAAGTTGACGTTAGCAGGAATTGGAAAACTTTCTCAAATGCAAGCGAGTCTTACAAGGAAACGTTCTCAGGTGTGTCTCACCGATTTCGATGAAATTGAAATATGTTATAGAGTATCGAAAAATAAGAGATACGTATTTTTTTTATCTGCAGATACGCACATTTAGGGGGTACTTTTATTTATTTATTTTTTTTTTTTTTATAAAATTGGTGTATTTTTCAAAAGTTTGTCCGCCATGTTGGATCCACCATTTTGAATTTTTTTTAATTTAACATCAGATTCGTAATCAGCGACTCCAAAAATCTCTTAATACTGGTTTTCACGAAAAAACGTGTCTGAAAGAATATAATATATATAGGGGTGGTTTTCACGCGTATCCGCAGATAAAAAAAATACGTGTCTCTTATTTTTCGATATTCTATAACATATTTCAATTTCATCAAAATCGGTGAGACACGCCTGAGAACGTTTCCTTGTTAGTTGCATCAGTAATACCTTATTTTGAAGCTCTTTGAAATTGGTGCAGAATTTATGCAACAAGAGAAAAAGACAATAGCGGGTTTTTTCATTTTTTTCAAGATGTGAATCAACAAACATTATTCAGAGGAAGTTTTATTATATATTTCTTCATATTCTTTGCATTGCTGTTGTATATTTATCTTCTGGTCACACTCCGCATGGAAAGTTTAAAAATCTTCGAGTCCTGACTGAAATACTCCTTCATGCAAAGGTCTGTAACAAATAACATATCATAATTTTTTAGCGTTGTTCTTCATACATCCCGCGTGGCAATAAGTTTTCGTCAATGTCAATTTCTGCAGATTTTTTGTTAATATCCTTGAAAGTGCGTTCCTGGATAATGAATTAGTCTGAACTTCGAACCCTCGAGCTTTGTCGATATTCCCAGGCCATTACACTAATTCATAGATACAGAGGCTGATACCAGCTAATATCCAACGCAATAATTTATTAGGCGTTAGATAATAGATTCAGGAGGCAATTTCTGCTATTGTCTAATTGTTTCCATGAAACATAAACGCAAGCCCGCTCTATGGCACATTTTCTCGTAAACAATTGTGACGGAAGAGGTACACCCCATAATGAATTTCAAAACAGCGACATTTAGGGCAGGACGCACTTTCATTAATTTTGTATTAATTCCTTTATGGAGAAATGACACAATTTCAACGTATTCGTATATAGTATATGTGGCCTTATATTCTAAACTACATTAATCTGATTCTTATTTACTGTAATTTTATTAATAATCTTATATTATTTTAGCATTCCTTAACATAGTCGACAAACGGAATTTAATTAGCAAGTTATGGTTTTATTTCCTAGCAGCAAACTAACATTTTCCATAAACACAACATTTTATAATAAAAACTTAAAGTTTATTGACAAGCTATAAGATAAAATGTAGTATACGATCGTCGATTGTCATGTGGGCTATTACAATTCCAATAAATCTAAATTGAACCTCCTCCTTCCTCAGAAAAATGAATTTGCTAAAGGTATGTTTGAAATTCATCTTGTAAACAAATATTGAGGAATATTCTTCATACTAGAAAAAAGAAAACATCCTATATTCCCTCCTCCGGGCTTTTCACTGATCCTTTATATTGTTTTACGTTGTGTGGTGGCGTTTAGCTTGTTTTGAAAAGATTTTTACCATTTTCACTAATTTTCAACTTTCAGTCCTAAGTAAAACAAATTTTAGCACCTTCTTGAAGCTAGATTTTAGTATTAAAAAAAAAAATCCCGAGAAACATAAAGAATATATGGAGACGGTGGAAAAACAGGACTACGAGACATCCATTTGGCTTAAAGCCACAAAACTTTTCCATCCATCCGTCCGATCCTAAATAAAGACGAGTGTGCAGCTGTTTTCTCCTCTTACTTTGAAAAGCCATTTAATTCAATCTGGATAAATGGACTACTTTAAAAGATTTATTCAATGGGAGCTTTGTGCGCGTCTGAGTAAAATAACCGCAGGATATCTTTGCTATGTACCTGTAGGAATTCGTTTTACAGGGACCTTAAAAACGTTACGAATCATTGATTTCCCCAAGGCACCATGTAGGTCATCTGGGTCGACCATCTCTTCTACTAGAGAAAGATAAGGTGCCATTGAGGCATTTATCCCTCACTTCAGATTTCTCGCTGAATTCTTAACGAACTGAATGTCAGAATTACCAGAACTTAGTAGCTTCGTTACCTGTTTCCACGTCTGTCCAACCTACAATCGGTTGGACAGACGTGGAAACCGTGCTATGAGAAACTTAGAATTAATTCAAATCAGGATATGTGTTCTATGGAAACCGCGTTTTGAGAAACATAGAAATAAGACAAATCAGAATAATCTATACCGCGTTATATGGAAACCACCACCGCGTTCTATGGAAACCGCGTTATAAGAAACTCAGAATTAATACAAATTAAATGATTCGTACCGCGTTATATGGAATCTCAGAAATAAATAAATTCTATAAAAATCAGACCTATATAAAAATTACATTCTCAAAGTAACAAGTTGTGCCTGATACGGTTAATAAATAAAAATCTATATATATATAAAAATGAACCCCTATTTCCGTTGGTCACGCAATAACTTGAGAACGACTTTACCGATTTCATTCATTTTTGTTTTAAAGTTTTCTAATACTTTGTAGAAGGTTCTTACGGAAAGAAAAGTTAAGAAAATTGCGCAGAAAATTGGAAAATTTCAGAAAATTTAACGATTATTTTAACTTCGCGAGTTTGACCGTTCGCGCGTTCTCGATTTTAATGAAAATAAGTACAATTATTGTTTTGAGGTCACTGATTTGGAATATTACCAAAATTTACAAAACCAAGATGGCGGACCCAATATAGCGACCAAGATTTCTCAATTCCAACGGCTTTTAATGAAAATAAGTACAATGATTGTTTTTGGGTCACTGATTTTGAGTATTATCAAAATTTCCAAATCCAAAATGGCGCATCCAACATGGCGATTAAAATGTCTTAATTACAACCGATTTTAATGAAAATTAGTACAATGGTTATTCTGAGGTAACTAATTTAGAATATTGTCGAGATTTCCAAATCCAAGATTGTGACCAACAATTCTCGATTTTAACGGATTTTAATGGAAATTAGTACTATAAATAGTCTGAGGCCACTAATTTGAATGTTATCAAAATTTCCAAATTCATGATGGTGAATCCAACACGGCGATCAAAATGTCTCGATTTGGACGGATTTTAATGAAAATTGGTATAATGATTATTCTGAGGCCACTAATTTCGAATATTATTAAAATTTGTAAGTCCAATAGGGAGACCATAATGTCTCGATTTCAACAGATTTTAATGAAAATTAATACAATAATTATTCTGATACCACTCATTTTAAATATTGTCAAAATTTCCAAATCCAAGATGGCGGATCCAATATGGTGATGCAAATTTCTCGACTTCAACGGATTTTCATGAAAATTAATACGATTTTTTTGGTGCCACTAATTTTGATCATTATCGAATTATCAAAGTTTCTAGATCCAAGATGGCGGACCCAATATATATAAAAAAAATTTCTCGATTTCAACGGGTTTTAATGAAATTTGGTACAATAATTGTGTTAATGCCACAATGTGTAGGTTTGTTCAATAAATTAATTAGGGATATGAAACGGAAACACTGTTTTCTTATATTAATGGTATTATTTGTAGAAACATGCGAAAAGAAAGAATACGATCAAATATTGGTCGACGCACATGGCATAACGAAAATGTACCGGAAAGGGCAGTACAAAGTCTGCTGGGCCAGCTAGTTTATAATAGAAGTGACAATGAATATGTAGATTTTTACATATTTAAATTTAGGTTTAATGAATAATTGAATTGACAAACATGGGAATACACCACAAATGTTAACTATGTACTTACACAAATTTAACACATCGAATAAGTGTTGTCATACATAAATGTTTCAAACCATTTGAGTTGTTGCAATGTTCTTGTATCAAAAACGCGTTAAAAAGAAACCGCGTTATAGAATAGCTTGTCGCATTTATCACACCGCGTTATATGAGAATCGCGCTATAAAAACACCTAAACAAACAATCGCGTTTAACAACCTGAAGTGATTAGAAAATGAAAACTCACATTGAAATATTCTAAACTTCTGATTTTTCTTATAAAGTGTTGAGACCATTATTTGAATTGGCTACTATTATGAAGCCATAGAGAAATAGTTTGAGATCTAGATTTTACATGCTTACAAAATACAAGAATTTTGGAACATTGAAATGGCAGATATTATCCATGGAAATGCGATGAATGGTTCCTCACATTCGATCCTCTTTCTGTAATTCAATGTTAGTGAAAATAACCAATGAGTGTGACTTTTAATTAATGAATATCTCTGAAAGAAATCAATTGGTTAAGGCCTTTACAGGAAAAAAGAGACTTCTTCACTGCACCGTTTCCATAGAAAATGAAGAGGCATTGGACCAAAACGGAGAGCAATCTTAAAAATGCTCGGGAAAATTCGTCAGACCAAGAGAAAAGGATTCAACGTTTTTCTTAGAATTTCCTGTCAACATCCAAATGAAAAACAGGAAGTCAATTAGGTCATGGGTTTTCAGTCACGTAGCGCCAATCATCCGAAACTATTGAACCGTTGCGCCAATAGATTTATCCAAATGATTGTCAAAATTTTATGGCGCTGGCAACGGGTCCTGCTGGATAAAATTAAATTATATGACTTCCCCGTTTGACAGGTTAACAGAGAGCTATTTTGAGCACGTCTGGCTTTATCGAACTAATGAACCAGCGCAGGTTGATTGATATCGAAAGAGTTTCCATAGAATTTGTGGTGGCGGAGGGGATTTTCGTTTGATCGTAATTTTCCGGACGCTTAAAGCAGGAAGGGCAGAATAATGGAAATGCTTGAAGGAAAATGCCACTCTTCGGTGCCTTCCGAGTTGAATAAGTGCAACTGAGCGATTTCGTTGAAAAGATGGTGGGGTTGCACTTAAAGGGGGTGTTCAGCTAACAATCTTGTTGAAATTTTCAGGTAATTCCCTTCTAACGATGGAGACGCGTCTTGACACAATGTTGTTCTAGATATATGATATATTATATATGCGCTTACAACTCGTTAGCATCCCAACAATGCAGCGGGGTAGAAGAGCTCAAGGATAAATAGAATCGCATGCATTATGTAAAAATATTCAGAGCTGCAAAAAACAACATGAAGCCAATCTCCAGCATACATTATGTCATTTTTCGTCAACAGACCTCCACGGGATAGACAAAGGACACAACGCCAACCTGCACATTGTGGAATTAGTTTTGCTTCCCTTTTTGCGGCAATGCCATTGTTACCAGCACACCGCCTCGGCTATAAATAACTCCGCTCCTGACTTTAAGCATTTGTGTCACGACTTAAATTTAAGGCGAATGGAACGAGGTTATAAGTGGTCGTGCTCGTCGGATTGCCTCTTTCGGGCTTCGCGGTGACAAGACAAACCTAATTCTGTATTCAAATTACACTCACCTGGGAGGGGCTCCCACTCTTACCTCCGCAAAGTGACAAAAAAATCCCAACAATGGGGGCTAATGTTGACTTTGTGAGCATTGAATGGGGGCTGGTGAACGTGAATTTCAACCCTTCACGGTTTGCCGAGACCCGTGCCCTTTGCCTGGTCCGTTTCCGTTCCCGGATGCTATATGGGACTACGAAAAAGCGAGAATCAATCGCTCCAGACAGGGCATGTGGAGTAACACAAAACTCCCTTTTACCTGCCGGTTGTAGCGAGGATACAGATCTTTTTGGATACAATGGCTTCGTTTACGTCAGTTTTGCTGGACTCAGCTTAGAAATGCGCCCGCATCAGCGCTAAGCTGGAGAATGGTCGACACAGCCATGAGCTTAAGAGGCTCGAGAATTATGAAATTCTATACCCATTATTTATTGTAAGACTTCTTCGCAAGCTTACTTAATTTAGTTTTATAAACATAATGTATTGTATCTTCCAAAACTACTACGTGGAAATCTAGCATAAGCAAAAGTTCTAAATTTCATATTTTCATACGCACTTTTTATCAAATTTCACGAACGAAAAATTGCCAAAAAAGTAACGAGTGGAGAAAACTCATTTTTTATAACAAATGGTACGAACTTGTACTGTAAACAATAAAATGTCATATTCATACGTTTGAGGATTAGAAAAAAAAAAATCACTACTAGAAATGAATCCTACGAAAACTTCTTGTCAATACCATGTATATTATTATTAAAAAAAAATTAAAATAATCGAAAACCTTCCCACTCTTTGCTCCCTATACAGATTCCTACTTATATAGACTTAGGCCTATCTGACCAAACGATTTTAAATTAGAATACCTCACGAAAATCAAATATTTGTTGTGACTTTTCTTTACAGTAAAAGCTTTGTTAAGGCCTCTTAACCCATTAATGCGCAAAACGAGGATTTTGTGCACGCAAGTTCAACTGTACGATTCGAATAGCAAATTGGGGCGATCTTCTTCCAAATTCTTATATAAGGGGTTTTTGGGGATTGCATAAAAGCTTCAAAAACCCTAGTGTTTTTTTGGTTCTTTAAAAAAATTGCTGATTTTTTTGGTCATTTTTCTTTTGAAAGTCGATTATCTTGTCGTTGCCGCTATTGTATGATCATATAACCACCAGAAATCGCGGTCTGAATGTCTAAACTTTCTGAAACCATGGTTTTGAAAGTTTCTTTTTGCTTTGGTTTTTGCAAAATGGCCATTCTGTATATTAACCCATTAACGCCCAAAAAACCTAATTTTGAGTTTGAAACCTCATTCTTACAATTAAAGGACATTTATTTTCCATGTATCTTACTAGTTTAGTGTGTGCTCTTTCAGAATCTGTCGTCAAAATTGAGTTTTTTCCAATAGGAAATTAAAAATGGCAACTTTTCGGAAAAAAAGTATCAACAAATTTGAAATTTTTTTTTTTTTTTTGTAATTTTTTCAAGTCAATAGAATTTTGCAATGCAATTCTTACTATGATCAACGGTGATCGGAATGTTTGAACTTACAGAATAAATTTTTTCTGCTGATATCAATCACTCATAACCTTTTCAAAATGGCGGATTTTCTATAGTGCAGATTCTGAAAATCTGAAACTCTGAAAATCGTACAGATTTTCGTGAAATTCTGTACCAAGGGGTTTAGAATTTTGTCTTCTTTGGGGTGCTTTATTATAGTGAGTCCCGTTGCCTCTCACTTCTCTCAGACGGTCACACTAGTGGTGCCTCTTAAGCATTGTATACCAGCTCCAATATTTTTTTTTTTCCATCGTATACGTTTTGTTCTGTTTTGCCTCAGTTTTCTATGCACAAGAACAATGACAACCGCATAAACAATAAAAACTCATTGACGGGGTTCATTTGTTCCCTATCAGTAAACAAGTGATTATTACTGATAATTAAGCATTCTGCTCAATAGCGTAAATGACAACCACGGCATATGCCCGACCACCCTGGGCTATAAATCATATCTGACAGCTGTTTTATTAGCGTCTTTGATGTGCATATTTATTTTGGCGGGTGTCGTAATTCTAATTTTCGTTTCAGTTCTTTCTCACTGCTAATTCTGTGATTCAGCTTCCCAGGGATTTGCATGTGCCACCCTTTTATCATTTCAAATTTATTATCATTCTCGATCCGTTTGAGGCCAGCGCTTTCCCAAGCATGGGGTGATCGCTCTTAGTTTTTAAGTGAAATTCAAGAAGTCATGGAACGACTCCTAAGCTAGTCTAGTGACTTTCTTCCTGATTCCTGGCAAAGCGATTCTCCAGCTTGACGTCGACGTCGGCTGGAAGCAATAAAATTCGTTCCGGAAGCAATTTCCTTGTCAAGAGGCTCGTCTGGTCTGAAAAAACACAACTACATAAAAGTCCCCTAATTGATCGTCAGACAATTAAATAACGAAATTATATGATTGAATACTGCACTCCAAAATTACTTGAAACGGTCGGCATGCTCTGATGTGATTTCATGTGGAAGCGCCCTACATTATAAATTTTTTTTCTGAATTTTTATTAGATTGCGTCTAGTATTGAATTTCTCAATATTTCTAGTGTTCCTCACTACGAAAAAAGCTATTTCTATTGAGCTTCCTCCAAAATTAACTTAAGATCTAGAGGAAACTAAATGTTCGCTGGATTTAAATTGATCTAGCAAAAAAGGTTTGAAATCTACTGACTGCACTAAAATTCCAATCTAATTAACGGCTTTTCTGTTTGAATTCACTGGGATTTTAGTTGTCTGATTATTGAGGATATGAAGTACTAATCTAGGTAACAATATACTGCATTTCTAGGAATGAAAAATACAAATCTAGATGTTCTAGCAAAGATTTCAGAAAACAAGTCAATTTGGACGCAAATCTAGTTAAAAGAAGTCAACAGAATTCTGGCTTTTATATTTTGATATTCAGTGAACTTTGACATAAATCGAGTTAAGAGAAATTCATTGGAATTCTTGTGCCCTTAACCCTTTGCCATAAAAGAACGTGTTGGAGACGTGATTCCTTTTCTGTGTCTGAAATGAGAATCACGTATCAGACACGTGATGTCTTTTTGGTGAAATAAAAAAGATATAACTAATCCAATTCTGTGGTTTTATTAAATACTATAATAGATGGCTAGCAGACGTTATTCTGCCCTTTCCAGTAGGTGGCGCGAAGAGTTCGATTTGGTTATTATCTCAAAATGATTGAAGTTAGATTGAAATGCCGCCATATGTTGAACAATTGTATGCATTGTAATAGGCCCATCGCAGTGTAACTTTACATTATTCAAGATATTCATTTAAATCATTTAACTTATATTTTTAATTTTAATATCACTTGGTTTTTTTTTTTTTTTTGTAATAATTGATATTAGATTCCTTTTTTTTAAATATAAATAGTGAAAATGTTGACTTGATTAACGGAATAACACAGAAATGATGTTCATATTATTATTATTATTAGATCGGATTTATTGGCTCTGAAATCCTATTCGTTGACCATCTGTTGTAATGATGTTCATATATCAGCCGAATATAAAAAATTTAATTGTAGTGTCTACATTTTCATTAGATTTATTACTGGAAATCCTAGGATGTCAACTGTAGTTGGAAATTTTATAAATCGAAAACATTTTGCGTGTAGAATAAAAAAAGTACCTTCTTCTTCACGGGTGAGACACCTAGTGTTTTCCTAAAAATGTTCTGCCCTGGCCTGTTTTCATTCATTTGTTTGCGAGCCACTGTCCAAAGAGGTAGTTAAAACCGCCAAGTAAAAGTGGTTTGGAAAGATATTTCCCCTTCAAAAATTCAACGTACTGTCATTTACAGGTAGCTACCGAACAACATCAATAAAAATCCTGGGGAAAGGTAAGGAAAATGTCAGTCTTATCTTTCAAAGCAATAAAACGTTCGTCCCAACTAGACTTGAACGTTAAACTCCTGCGGAGCCTCTTTTAGTAACCTGGTAATACAATCTCACAGCCGGGTCATTCTACAGAAAATCATCAAATGGTCAAAGCCGCACTATTTTTGATTTCGACGAAACTTGGTGGGTATCTTTGTTTAGATGTCAGAAGAGAAAATTCACCATCATTTAATTTTTCTGATGTCTCAGCTTCGGTGCGCGACCGCTAGAGCACTCAAAAAGTGTGATTTTTACGCTCTACTACCATGCGCTGTCAAAATTGTTCTATTAGAGATATTTGAATATTTGTGGTCGTAGTTGAAAGCTACAATATAGTAGTATTAGGAAAAAAATATGGAAATAGAAAAATATTTTTATTCGAAGTATACTAGCATCCTGAAAATACGATTTTTTTCACATTTTTATATGATTTTCAAATGGCTGTAGTATCTTTCCTGGTAAATTAAAAAAATTTAGTTTTTGTGTACATCATGTCCATATATTAAACAAAACAACAGTCCATTATAGACTCGTTCGAAAAATTTTTTATATTAAAGAAATAAGCTTGAAATTTGAAAATTTCTGAAAATTGCATATTTCGAGCTTCAAAATGAAAATGTGGGACAGGTGATAGAGAACTGAAATTCTTAGGAAATTTAGGTGTGATCTTGAACTTTAAAGACCCGTTGAGTTTGCTTTGTTTTTTGCATCCCTCTAGTAATTACAGCCATTTCAATACAGCTAGTAATGCAGATTTTCCTTTTTAATAAGTTTCTTTTCTTACTTCACAATACGAGGAAACAATAATGTAGTAATAAAAAAAGAACAATGTGTAGCAGATACTCCGTAAATGCTAGCAAACAAATGAGATCAAGCCACTTTACATCTTTTTTAGTATATCATAAAAAAGATAGTTTGATTAAGTTAAAAACATTTTGTGTAATTAGCGACTACTTAACCCATAGTACTGTAGCTTTCTATTCATTTCAAAAAGTGTTCATTCAATACATCAAAAGATATTATCCAGAATTTAAAAAAGTTAAATATTTCATCGATGGATCAGTCGCTCAATACAAAAATAAGAACAATTTTGTTAATCTATGTCATCATAATGATGATTTTGGGTTGGAAGCAGAGTGGTATTTTTTTGCCACTTCTCACGGGAAAAGTCCATGTGATGGTGCAGGGGGAACGATCAAACGAATAGTGCGGAAAGCTAGTTTACAACGAATTGAAGATCGTCATATATTAACTACTGAAGCTATGTTCAATTTTTGTTCCGAACAAATTTCTGGAATCGTTTTTTTTTTGTATGCAATGCTGATGTTGAAGCTGCGGATAAATTTTTATGTGATAGATTTAGTAATATTATTACAATAAAGGGAACAAGAATGTTTCATAGTTTTGTACCCATTTCTCAAAGTAAATTGAACATTCGTAAATTCTAGGCTTCAAATAATTCAGAAATTGTAAGTATAAGTATGTCTAACATGTCAAGCAATATAATATAACATATTAATAATTCATTGTTGTATTAATAATGATATTAATGTTAGAGTAACAAAATAAAATTCTGGTATTTGAAATCGCATTCTTCATTTACGATAAATTGCATTCTTCTTTTGGGATATATTTATTTAAATCGCCTTCTTCATTTGAAATGGGATATACGTATGTATACGGAGTATCTACTACATATTGTTTTGTTTTTTATTTTTCTTGTTGTTCTTTTTTATTACTGCGTTGTTGTTTCCTCGTATTGTGAAATAAGAAAAGAAACTTATTAAAAAGGAAAATCTGCATTACTAGCTGTATTGAAATGGCTGTAATTACTAGAGGGATGCAAAACACAAAACAAACTCAATGGGCCTTTAAAGTTCAAGGTTATACCTAAATTTCCTGAGAATTTCAGTTCTCTATCTCCTGTCCCACATTTTCATTTTGAAGCTCGAAATATGCAATTTTCAGAAATTTTCAAATTTCAAGCTTATTTTTTTAATATAAAAAATTTTTCGAACGAGTCTATAATGGACTGTTGTTTTGTTTAATATATGGACATGATGTACACAAAAACTAATTTTTTTTAATTTACCAGGAAAGATACTACAGCCATTTGAAAATCATATAAAAATGTGAAAAAAATCGTATTTTCAGGATGCTAGTATACTTCGAATAAAAATATTTTTCTATTTCCATATTTTTTTCCTAAAACTACTATATTGTATCTTTCAACTACGACCACAAATGTTCAAATATCTCTAATAGAACAATTTTGACAGCGCGTGGTAGTAGAGCGTAAAAATCACACTTTTTGAGTGCTCTAGCGGTCGCACACCGAAGCTGAGACATCAGAAAAATTAAATGATGGTGAATTTTCTCTTCTGACATCTAAACAAAGATACCCACCAAGTTTCGTCGAAATCAAAAATAGTGCCGCTTGAATTTTTTTTTAATTTTTGATGATTTTGTATGGAATGACCCAGCCGTGTTCGCAGGAACATTTTTCCCTGTAACTCAGAAAAAAATACGGTATGATCGTGAGGCAGTGTGAAACGGGTCATTCAGTCCATCCTCTTGTTTTTGTAAAGTGTGGTATATAAAGCCGTTGCCTTACAAAATGGCGCAAATATTTTTGAAATTCCATCACAACAACAGTCTATTTTGAATTCCGTACCAAACCTTAGATTATAAAGAATAGGATGGGACATAAGTTGGTTTAGTTAAAGCAATTTTTTGATGTAGTTGTAAGCCTCTTTTTTGTAGTTGTGCGTCCGGTACAGGCGGATATTTTCATCAAGATAGAAAAGGGGCACTAAATGCAAAGCAAATACGTCTACTGCAGCCCCCATTTCTCGCACGATATATTGTTTTTTATATCGCTAGCCTACTCTAATCATACTACTGGGCCTATTTTGAGGAGGAAATGCTTCACTCGCATATAGGAATTTTACACGGTATCTCATATCCTATTCTCTAAGATCTAAGTACCAAACAGATAAAAAAAGGAACTCTTATAACGTAAAGTGGCCTATTTCCGACCGCCTCCCTAATTCCGACCACTTTATATTTCTGCTAATAAGTTTTTTTCGATGCATGTAAACAAGTTAATGATTAACAAATATTCTTCATATTTAAATCTCGTTATATTTGGCAGAAATTTATTAACGTTCGGATGCCCTGTTCGTTAGCATGTGGCGATTGCTATATTTCAGAGTAATATATTCACGGTCATCTTTAGTGGTATTTAATTCCGCGAATCGACTTACCATTATCTTCTATATGTATCGTTGTGCAAAATATAAACAAAGATCGGAGGCTCCAGTTCAGTAGAATAGAGAAATAAAATAGTGTACACACAATACTTTTAAAAACAATTTCTTGCAACTTGTTAAATTTATATAAGTTTTTTATAAATATCTACGTTTCTTTTTTTTTTAAAAACCAATTTATAAAAAATAGTACATACTAGAATATATTTAAATGAATATAAAAAAAAAGTTCAATATATATATATATATATTCATTTCCAAAATGTTACGATAAGTCTTGCAAAAACAAAAATAGATCTCGCAAGAACAAGACCAAGACCAAGACGTACTGTCGAAAAGCAAGACCAAGACTCAATGCGCTAGATCAAGACCAAGACCAAGACTACGTTAGTCTTGTCTTGGTCTTGCGTTTGCTCATCACTATTGCTAGTATACAATATATATAAAAATGAAAGTTTGTTTTTGTTTTTTTTTTGTTTTTTTTTTGCTGTTGCTCAATCCCCCTTAAACGCTTGCATCGATATTTTTAATTTTTTGTCCGAAGGTAGTATATTTTCCAACTTAACATATATGCTTATTTTTTTCAGATAATACATAGCGTTTTAAAATGGCTTATCCAAGATGGCGGATCAAAATTTTAATATTATATTTTCAAATCCAAGATGGCGAATCCAATATGGCCACTAAAATGTCTCGATTACAACGAATTTTAATGGAAAGTAGTACAATGATTATTCTGAGGACACCAATTTTGAATATTATCAAAATTCCCAAATCCAAGATGGCGGATCCAACATGGCAACCAAAATTTCTCGATTTCAACAGATTTTAATGAAAATTAGTACAATGATATTTCTGAGGCCACTAATTTCGTATATAATCAAAATTTGTAAAGCCAAGTTAGCGATTCCAATATGGAGACCAAAATGTCTCAATTTAAACGGATTTTAATGAAAATTAGTACAATGTTTATTCTGAGATGACTAATTCCGAATATTATCAAAATTTCCAAATCCAATATGGCGACCAAAATTTCTCGATTTCAACGGGTTTTAATGCAAATTGGGACATTGATTATTTTAAGGCTACTAATTTGGAATATTAGTAAGTTTTAGAAATTCCACATGGCGAATCCATAAAGTGGTTTTTGGGTTGAAACAATTTCTAGATTATAACAAACTAGAACATTTTAGAAGTGTTTAATTTAATTAGTAAGTATTTACCCAACGGGGTGAAACCGGGTAACCCAGCTAGCAGCTAGTATTAAATAAAATATTCTAATACTCTGTATTGCATTTTGTAGAACATTTGAAGATTTTGCTGCGTAAATAGGTTAAAATAGCGGGGACTTGCCTTTGAACATTCAAAATTTATTATTTTCATTTCGTATCCGCTTGAGGCTCAGACATTTCCGAGCAAAAGAAGCCCTCATTTTACTTACTTTTTAAGTGCAATTCCGGCGAGAAGTCAAAAAACGACTCGTAAACTAGTCTTATGATTTTCTTCTTGAATGCTTAGAGTTAGGGCGATTCTCCAACTTGATGTCGCTGGCTGGAAGTAATAAAATCGGCACCGGAAGCAATTCTTCGTCAAGAGACTTGTCGAGTTCGAAAAGCGCAACAACGTAAAAATTTCCTAATTGCCGGGGAACAAAAGCCTTTCTAAGTACATTTTACGGCCAACTTGTCTCGGGTTTTGCCGGCTAACAAGCGAATCAAGTCTATTGTGACAATCAGGCGAGCTATCAGCACGGAGCAGATTAAATTCTCGTGGCCGGACGGAATCTCGTCCTCCGAAAGGATCTCGAGAGGCATTCAGTTCGTGCTCTTTGGTAGTCGCAAATTGGCAATGCTCTGCGGAGGCACCTTATCCTTTACGGGGGCCTCCTTGATCAGGCTTAATGCCGCATTTGTCTAAATGTCGTCGCCGCTCCTCTTCATGATTTATTCAGTTGCCCGGGAAGGGAAGCGCACAGATTTAAGACATGAATTGTTAACGATCCGGTCCCACGCGCGCGCTGCACCAGCAACAGTGCGCGGTTAATATTTTTAACGGAATGAGAATGCGAGAAATGTTGAAATGGCACGCTCTAGTGAACTCCGTGTCCGGAACGATTTTTATGGCCGTAAAAAACGCACCCCCGACGACGGAGAGTGCACGGGCTCGGAATTTAATAAATCTCGCTACCGAGAAGGATAACTCGTCGAGAAAGTCGTTGCGAGGCGAAGGACAAACAATAGCCCATTGTTTCTCATAATTTTCTTTCGATTAAATGTTTATTGTTGGGATTTCCCCCTCAATAAATTATGTATCAGAGCCGGGCAATATATATTCCGCAGGCAGTTTTGACAACTTTCGCTCGATGAAATATGTAAAGGAAAAAATTGCAGAGGGTTCCGTGCTCCTGCGGGCTCTCGTCGAGATATTCTCTGTTATAAGTTGCGACCTGAAGCGCCGAAGCCATTCGTCATTATTTATTGTGGACTTTTGGTTCCAGAAGTGATTCCGCCCTTAGATACAGTCCGTGGCTTTTATTGCCTGCGTGCTCCCTATCAAGATGCTGACTGGGTCGCTATATGAACTGAGCTGTGAGGATTAAATTAATCTTTTCCCATCTTTACTACCGATTATAGCTTTAGCCTCTCGGCACATAGTTGCCAGAAATCGTTTATATAATATGTGTCGGATGTGTTGAAGTTGGCGAACACCAGCTAATAAATAGGTAGGCTAATTTATCTTCTAAAAATTCACGAAGCACGAACTCCAAAATACTTTACAAAGTTTTCATCTCATCATGTTGTGTACTTTACTCCCCTACTCTTTGAATTTTGTGGGAATAACCAATTCGGTTTATGCCCCTTCTTTGAATGGAAAAGTAAAGATTTACAAGGGTTACTTTCAGAACATCAAAGTAGCGATGATCAATTGTATATTCATTGAAAGTTTTGTTTTATTTATGGGACAAACAAAACTCGGGGGATTATTGAAAGCCAAAACCTGGATTTCTTTCTTGGTAATGTAAAAAGTTCAGAAGCTTTTTGGATATTTAAACCGGGCTCACACTTTTCCGAACTCTCAAAAAGATAAAGTTAAATTGGTTGCATTGTTACTATATGAGCTGATATTTGTTTCCCTGAAATCGATCAAAAGATTTCATAATGAGATGTTTAAAGGTAATATAATGCATAAGGAATAATATCTAGATGCTATAAATAATGACAGTTTGATCTAGTGAAGTAAGTGTTATGTACTGTACTCAGGAAAAAGGCATTGTAAATTTGGCAAAATATATATGTGAGTTTAATATTTTGCCCCACAAAATCGAACCATAGAGATTTGACGTGATTCAGCTGTGGCCGTAATTATATTTATAACAAATTTTATTATGAAATGGAAAACTACATAAAATAAAAAGAAACAATGTAAATTATACAAAAGGAACAAAATAACAAAAGGAACAGAGTTGGATTTGAAGACGTCAGGTTCCGCTGCAGTGAAGGAAGTGCGTGGCCCTTTAAATTGAAAAACATATCTTAACAATTTTATTTTCACAATTTTTATAATTTTAAAAAACAGAGATTTCCTTAATGTCATTTTTTTATCTTCTTGATTAGTAATATTGGAAAGATGAAGGTTTTTAAAATTAAAACAAGATTCATTCCTACTTAGTTTTCAAGACTCCTATCCTATCAATCACATCTTCAACTCTTTTTTGCCAGTCACGAGTTGCAGATTGTGAAATTACTTAAATGTAGTAGGCGTAGGCAATCTCAGTTAGTTAAAATATCACAGTCCGTTGAAAAACAACACAGTCGTCGCAAATGTACACAGTAGAAAATATCGCAGAGGGGAACAGCCGTTAGGATAATATCACAGTTGCATTATCCGATACAGCAATCGTAGTCAGCAGCTCACCAGAACAGTCGTCAGTAGTGATCGAAATCGCACTAAAAGCCATCACAGTCAATACTCTCACTACTTTTATTATCAATCACTAGCTGGGTTACTTGGTTTCACTCGGCATTGGGTAAATACTTACTAATACACTTCTCAAATGTTCTAGTTTGGTATATCCTAGAAATTGTTTCAACTCAAAAACCCCTTTATGGATCCGCCATCTTGAATTTGGAAATCTTAATAATATTCAAAATTAGTAGCCTTAAAATAATCATTGTACCTACCAATTTTCATTAAAATCCGTTGAAATCCAGAAATTTTGTTCGCCATATTGGATCCGCCATCTTGAATTTGGAAATTTTGCTAATATTCGAAATGAGTGGCCTCAGAATAATCATTGTACTAACTTTCATTAAAATCCGTTGAAATCGAGAAATTTGGTCTCATATTGGACCCGCCATTTTGGTTTTACAAATTTTGATAATATATGTAATTTTCATTAAAATCTGTCCAAATCGATACATTCTGGACATGTTGAGTCGGCCATCTCGCATTTGGAAATTTTGATTATTCAAAATTAGTGGTCAAAGAATAATCACTGTTACAATCCGTTGAAATTGAGAAATTTTAGTAGCCATCTTGGATTTGATAATTTTGATAATATTCTAAATTAGTGGTTCCGGAATAATCATTGCACTAATTTTAATCAAAATCCGTTGAAATCGAGACATTCTGGTCGTCATGTTGTATCCGCCATCACGGATTTGGAAATTTTGCTTATATACAAAACTAGTGGCCTCAGAATAATCACTATACTAATTTTGATTAAAATCCGTTGAAATCGAGAAATTTTGGTCGCCACCTTGAATTTGGAAATTCTGATAATATCATGTATGTATTCAAAATAAGTGGCCTCAGAATAATCATTGTACCAATTTTCATTAAAATCCGTTGAAATCGAGAAATATTGGTTGCCATATTGGGGCGCCATCTTGGATTTGTAAATCTTGATAACATTCAAAATCAGTGACCTCAAGATAATCATTGTACTAATTTTCATTACAATCCGTTGAAATCGAGAAATATTGGTCGCTATATTGGGTCGCCATCTTGGATTTGTATATTTTGAAAACATTCAAAATCAGTGATCTCAAGATAATCATTGTATTAATTTTCATTAAAATCCATTGAAATCGAGAAATATTGGTCTCCATATTGGGTCCGCCATCTTGGATTTGTAAATTTTGATAACATTCAAAATCAGTGACCTCAAGATAATCATTGTACCAATTTTCATTAAAATACGTTGAAATCGAGAAATCTTGGATATTGGATCCGTCATCTTGGATTTTTAAATTTGGACCGCAAGACCCCTATTTACTAATTTTCATAAAAACCGCTTCAAATTTAAAATTTTCAGCTGCCATCTTGGATAAGCCATTCTGAAACCCTATGTTTTATCCTATATGTTAAGTTGGAATATGTACTACCTTCGGACAAAAAATGAAAAATATCGATGCAAGCGTTTAGGCGTGATGAGAGTGAAACAAACAAACAAACAAACTTTCATTTATATAATGCAGTCAAATAAGCAAAAAATGGAATGAGAGATAATAAGCTGAAAACTAGTAATTTTATTAAATACAATGTATTAATTAATAAATAATACAAATTATTAATTGTTAATAATATTCTAATGATTTATTAACTTTATACAAGGTATTATTCTCCGATATTCACTGTTGACTATATAAATTTCCCTTTTGTACTGAGGAATATTTCGTATTAAAACCTAAAACGCTAAAACTTAATTCATATTACCCAATTATATGAGCCGTTTATTTTGAAAGTGGCTTAAGTCCAAATGATCATAAAGACTATTTTACTTTACAAGAATATAGAAAAATAGTCTTTATGATCATTTGGACTTAAGCCACTTTCAAAATAAACGGCTCATATCTTTTGTTTCCCTTTCTAGTATTCTTGATTCATCATGTCTACCAAAGCACCAGTTTTTATTTCAGTCGTGTGAATTTCCACTTCAAAAGTATGTTTCTAATTCACACCGACGAATTAGATACTGAAACTTTTGAAAAGCAAATTGAATAATACTGTGTATTACAAGATATGCAGTCTTTTGAAAAATGTATATATTAAATATCAAAAATGAAATTGCCATTTGGAAACATTTGTCTTAATTCATATTTTCTTCGGATAACTTTAATTCGATCTTAACAAAATTATCCACGTTAAAGTCTGAAAAGAGTCAAAAAGGGTATACATGATTTGTTATATTCACTATTCCATCGTTCTAAAAGGTGCACAGATATCGATCGCCATCGAAACAACTATAATACAATGTATTATATTATGTATTGCATTTTTCATGATATTGTGTCCCCGATAATAAAACAACTTTTAAAAAGCAACAACTCGGCTGTTTATTGGAAGAAATGTAATCAATTAATGCGGGGCCTCAATAGCCCGGTTAGTAACGCGACGTGTTTACTGCGAGCCAGCAGGACGCTAGAGGTTGTGGGTTCGATTCCCACGAGAAACCCTGGTCACAAAAAAGTGGTATCACAATGGGCCTATAATGGCCTAAGTGTGTCTTCGGACAGCCACAACAATCTACATCTACATCTAATGCGGGGAATATAAGTGAAAGAAAAATAGTAGTTAAAATACATCTCGAAACCTCAAATGAAGGAAGAAAATATCGAAAAGAGCTTATTTCGTTTGAATTGTGTTCACATTTCTTCATTTAACTGAAAGAGCGTAAAAACTTTGAGGAATTATGATGGTAAAGTAAATAAAACCATTTCGAGATCTAGTTATCGTTGAAAATTATTCATGAAGGGATTTAATATTCATTTGATGCCAAATATAACAATTTTCACTGAAATTATTTTCAAGCGCTGCTTCCTTCATAGCGTATTGTTTAGACGCGCTAGGGAGAATTCATTTCCTTAGTTGTGTTTTCCTTTATTAAAAGGAAGTGAGAAATGCGCAATATCCAAGTTAATTAGTGTCCTAGTAAAGCGGTTGCATAACTACAACTTAAATAGCCCGGAGAAAGTGACTTTTTGAAGCGAACTTCCCCAATTATTCTTGAAAAACAGTATTTATACCTCAATTACAGGCGAAGGTCGCAGTCGAGTTATATAGAAAAAGTTTTCCCTCAGTGCTTTTATAATTAGCCCACAAATAACAAAGTTCTAAAACTAATTTGAGGCGCAGAAAGAGCACTCGGTTTTCGGGTTAATTCAAGTGAAAATCAAATTTCCACGGGTGCAAAAATGTTGAAACCCGGCGCGAGACTTTATGAAATGCTTATCTGACATTCTTCCCTAATTAATCACACTCATTTTCATTTCCTGTGAATTTTGGTCCCAAACTACATACATATATTTATACATAGTATGTGTTCGGCAATATTTTAGGTTCGTGCTAACATTTCGTAATCGCAGTAAAAAATTACCTTTTGACTCCGCAAACGACACAGTTTCACATTTGCGGCGAGTTCCCTCGGGATAAACTTTTTGGGGATATCTCGAGTGGTATTTAAGTTTCGACAGAAGCAGGGCGCCTGCCAGTTAGCTTAATACCCTCCCGTAAAAGTCAATTGTCCCGACACATCGACCGGATAAAGATAATTCCACCGAATGAATGTAAAATGGAAACGTGAAATATTTGAAAAATACATGAAAAAAAATCTCCCAAAACGAATGACATTGGCGCGGCGCAACAACGATTTTCTCTGCAGGTGCCGACTCTTTTAACCTTCACCCATAAATTCTAGTTAGGATTTATGTCAAGTACTCATATATTGTAATACGATACTCATATATTGTTCACGAGTACACATTGTGATTTTTAAAATAGAACACAAGCTTTACGATCATGTTGTCGAACGCAGAGATTTTATTTAATACATACATTATTTAACTATTTCCACTTGCTTTGATTTATCATAAAACGACTGTGGATATATACCGCGGGTAATAAAATAAAATACGAGATCTTGATAATCATTCAAAAATACAATTTATTTCGGACTGCGACTAAACGAGGAACGAGGCGGCAACGCAACTCTGCGGTGGTCGTAAACCAAAAAAGACTGATACTTAGCCGTACACCGATTAATACCAAATTCTATTCTATTGTTATAGTGCAATGGAACATGAAAACTCTTGCTCTTTTCCATTTTTGCGGAAATGGTAATTGAAGCAATTAAAATTTATTTATTATATAATTTAAAGAAGCGGTTGCCACAACGACTTATAAAGTGCATATTTTCGCTACTTTGGTTTCGGTATTTGCTAAAAAAAGACTTTTGGTATTATATTTATTTAGAAAGCAACTTCTTTAAGAACTAAGAAGTTTATCATCTTAACCCATTAATTCGCAAAACGAGGATTTTGTGCACGCAAGTTCAATTGTACGATTCGAATAGCAAATTCGGGCGAATTTCCTCCAAATTCGTATATAAAGGGTTTTTGGGAGTGCTCTTTCAGAATCTGGCATTTGTTTTGTATAAAAACTTCAAAAACCCTATTATTTTTTGGGTTTTTTTCAAAAAAGTGCCGATTTTTTTTTTGGTCATTTTTCGTCTCAAAGTCGATTATCTTGTCGTTGCTGCTATTGAATGATCATATAACCACCAGAAATCGCGATTTTTTTACACGAAAAGGATCAACTTTACAAAAAAAATTTATATGACAAAAAAACATTTTTTCAGAATTGTTTGGACTATTTTTGGTTTTTTGGATTTGGCCAATTTTTGAAAAATCCAAAAATGTTCCGAAAAATTCTGAACCAAATTTCATTATACAAAACCTTGGTGATGTTTTTACTCAAAAAGGACGAATTATACGAATAAATTTTATATAACAAAAAGTGCTTATAATTAGCCAGGGAATACGTGGGAATTTTTTCAGAATTTTTTGAGACATTTGTGGATTTTTCATAAATTGGCCAAATCCAAAAAACCAAAAATAGTCCAAAAAATTCTGAAAAAATTTACATGTTTTCCCTGGCTAATTATAAGCACTTTTTGTCATATAATTTTTTTTTGTAAAGTTTATCCTTTTCGTGTAAAAAAATCGCGAAGTTTTTTATTACATTGCTGTACAAAATGGCCATTTTGCAAAAACCAAAGCGAAAAAAAAAATTCAAAACTATGGTTTGAGAAAGTGTAGACATTCGGACCGCGATTTCTGGTAGTTATATGATCATTCAATAGCAGCAACGACAAGATAATCGACTTTGAGACGAAAAATGACCAAAAAAAATCGGCACTTTTTTGAAGAAACCCAAAAAATAATAGGGTTTTTGAAGTTTTTATACAAAACAAATGCCAGATTCTGAAAGAGCACCCCCAAAAACCCCTTATATACGAATTTGGAGGAAATTGACTCCAATTTTCTATTCGAATCATACAATTGAACTTGCGTGCACAAAATCCTCGTTTTGCGCATTTATGGGTTAACTGGCTATTCCTTCCGTCGGAGAGAGTGTTTCAAAACAGCGCTACAGAGTAAACCCGAGAAATTTAAGAAGCCATAAGGGTTATTATTTTCAACGTAGCACAGTAGTTGAAAATCCCGAAAAAAACCCAGGAAAAAATCAATTTTCGAAAGAAGTGCTTTATATCCAAAAAGTACATTTTCTTATTCCTAAGCATCCGTAGCAATATATTCTGCCCGAAAGCTTACCATTCGTTCATATGCAAGGTCATGTATGGTACACCCTCAAAGCTACCCCATTTGCAATATCACAGCAGTATATTATTATGATGTAGTTAACCAAATTAACTGCTTTTAAGGCAGTTTTTTCGACAAACTGAAAGTAATTAATAATACAATAATAACTAATAACGTAATAGTTTTTATGGTTAATTTTTACATCGGAGCTGTAGGTACGGAAATTGAGGTAATAAGTTATTCCTTAATTATCACAAATGACTTTAATCTCTAATAAAAATATGGACAATAGTTTTTCATACGTTTCCGACACGATGGAATACATTTTTAAGGTTATCTTTTACCTATTGGTTGAAGGTGTGAAGACAGAAGGGAGTAACTTTCTCTAAACTATAGCTAATAGTGAATAAACCCCTTCATATTTTTATCCCATCAAACCGGATGAAAAAAAAATAACCCCAGAAATTAAATTAAGGAAAATCGATAACTTTTTATTTATTTTTCCGCTGTACCGATCTTGCACACACTTCGCATCAACGCATTTCAAAGCACTATCCAGGGATACATTACACAAACTTTTATTTAAGTTCACCTCTTTGTATGTCTTTTATACTGAGTCTTTATAATGAGAACAAATTTAGCTTGGTTGGTTTACCTTATAACTCATACATTGATTAACTCTCTGTAACGAAACATTAGGCCATTGTTTAGACGTTGAAGACATTTATTATTGGTTTGCAAAAGGAGGCTTCGACTATATCTTTATAAGTGCCTAACTTATCGCAACACATGGAGAAAATACATATGTAGTAAAATTCAATAAAATTATTAGCATAGCAAAAAACTTCGGAAAAAAATGACAGACTATTTCGAATAATTTTGCTTCAGGGTGTAAGTTTCAACAAGTTAAGTACCTGTATGCTTGAAAAACATTCTGTACTTTTCTTCATATTCCATATAATCAAAACTCTGTGTAACGAAAGAGTTTCGTTATAGAGAATTTACACTGCGTGTCTCCCCTGTTTAAAAATTTGCAATCAATTTTTGTACTAATTGACATCACCTCATGGAGCTGAAATTTTATGCGAAATGTATAAAGTCAATGATGATACATGTTAAAACTTTTTATAATAAAATGTCTAAATGGCATCTCCAAAAAAACGAACGATTTTTCGACATTTTCATTATATTTTCAGGTCTATTCGATTCAAATTTCGTATTAGAGAATTTTAGGCTGCGCATTGTTATTTTTCGATCAACATTTATACATTCAAAATTGCGGGGCTTGTTTTTTATTTTATTTCAAAAGTTTGAGAAATTAAGGCTGGGCCATATACATAAACGAGATTTTGAAGTAAAAAATATTTCGTCCACCTTATTTAAAAAAGTACTTTTGGAAAATACTGTTTTTTGTTTTTTCAAATATATTCTGCACTTTCCGAAAGTGTGCTTGGTTGTGTGAAGCGGCGAATATTTAAATAGGTATTCTTAAAACATAATTTGAAGATGGGGCAAACTTAAAAGTATGGATATTTTTCCATCAGCATGCAATTCTACTTGGAAGGAATCTTTCGCGTTATAAGAACTATAGCTTCTGTTTCAAAGGTTCATACAATTTGATGGACAAATCTCGTTTAAATTTATTCAAAGTTGCTACTTCAAAGCGGTTCACACTGAAGTCCTACAAAAATCAAGAAAAGTCAACAGAAAATGTAGACTACCACAGATCCGTTGTAAAATTATCTACTTTCACTCTAAGTACACTGCACCCTTTAGAAGAGGAAAATCATGCTGGTAAGGCCGATTACATCACGGTTGGAGCATGTGCCCAGACGTAATGAACTAGAAAATTCACAGCCTTCCCTTTTAAACATACTCTCTATCTTGAATTCTCGTTCTTCTAACCCATTTCGGCCACTCACTTCCACTCCCACAGTGAATGCGGGACTCCATCAATGGGAACATTTCTAGGACTTCTCCGTCCGCAAGAACTAAAACGAAGCTTACATTAGCACTTTCACTCTCCGCAGTACCATTGACTTGGTTGGCTCAACTGTGGGTAAATATCCTTCAAGAAAAATTTCCTACTTCAAAGGCAAATCGTTTCATTGATAGAAAAAAAGCCTTTTTTCAAGAAGATCGATACCTTACCTCAGGCGGGGGTGAATTTCGAATTTTCCCCAAAAACGAGGCTTAAAGTTGTCATCGTTGCGGGGTTTAAACAGCGATGGGATAATTAAATAGACCGTTGTCACATAAAACTAAACAACCATGTTTTAATGGTCGTCGTCCATGGTATAGTAAGCGCAGTTCTGCATATTTATGGTACTCCAGGGCCCAAAGTTAACAAACCGCATGGAGGAAGGGCAAACGTTTGATCGTCACAAATTAAAGGGAACACAATTAAATGCCCGAGGGATTTTTCGATTTTTCAGCGCCCCAATTCCCTTCGCTTTTTTAATCAAATAATTAGTCTCAGTTCGTTAATTTCATTCCCTGAAATTTTTCTTCCAATCATTAAATATTTCCGAGGGGTTGCTCATCGTTGGGACATGAAATCATTTTAATTCCTTGAACATCGTTCAATGTCTTAGCTCTGCTGATTGCACGCCCCCCTCCCCAAAGAGTAATTAGTTAGAATAAAAAAGAATTCTCTGCAACCGCAATTAGACATTTAATTATATCTGTTCGGAAGAAGTCACCCTCGGCTTAAAGTCTTCAAATATACCCACAAGCACGCAAGAAATTTGAATATATCGAAAGCAATGAAATCGATACGTTTCAGGCAATCAAATTGAGATGGGTCACAACCGTTTTTCGATACAAAAAAAAAAAAAAAATCACCCAAAAATACGCATCGAACGATTTATAATGATGAATATCAGACTTCTTGTGTGAAACGATGACGAGGCACGTGTTTTCAGTTCGTTTCAAAGGGAAAAGCGACACGTTTGCAAAACTAAGCCATATTTGAAGCACGAAATAAATCACCTCTACGGTGGTGGTGAGGTTGTGAATTTTTATTGAGGACTCTTATCAAAGACGAGCAGCGGAGCCAATTTTACGTATTATTTGCTTCTCTGCAGATGCGTACATCTTGTTCTTTCAAATGAATTGTCTAGACTGAAAATGAATTCAAATCTCTTACTGAAATTGTGGAAAGTCTTTACAACAATAATTTAAGAGATTTAATACCAAAAATCCTCAACGGGTTTTTGTTTATAGTGCAATTTTTTTGAACAGTCAACTTTCTTTATTTTTATCTTTTGAATAAAGAAAATTTTATTTTGCATATTGTTAAAGGCGAGTGGTTGCAGTTATACGAATCTCACCTGGTTGTGAGAAATATATAGTACATTATAAATAAAAGAACGTCCAAGATTCATGATTCAATGTTCTTTTAAGATTTTTTTTAATATAGAGACTGTTTTTGAAATGTTTTCTTTCATTTTTATGTTACACCGTACCGTAGTCGGGTTTTTATTACTTTTTTTACCGACGAAGATTTTAACTGAGTCGCAATATCGATATGAATAAATTTGTGGATTAACATATTGCTATTATTTAATTTAAATGCATTAAAGTGTTTAAAAGCCATTTAAATCTAAGTACACTCTGTTTACACCTATTTTAGATGTAACCTAACCTAAGTTAGAAGTGTTTTTTTTCCCCTGTTCACATTTTTCATATATCTCAGGAAGATGAAGGAATCAGGCATTAGTGAAGCGAATAAATCTACAAATGCGGCATTAATACAAGGCCGCCGATAAACACTTCGGGAAAAGGACGATTACAAAGTGTGGCTCATTGCAGTTTTATCAAAATTGCAAAGTAAATAAAGAAAAGTACTAATTTTTCGGCAAAGTCACAAAACGCAAAAACGTAAATGTGTTTTGGTAAAGTTTTATATAAATAAAGAAGAACTTAAGGAAAATTAAACGGAGATTCGCAGAGTACGCACTACAAAGGCCTTCGCTGCCATCGGTACAGATACGAACATTATGCCTTAGGAGCTATTCTCGTAATATTTAAATGTCTTGTGTGTAATAGCATTTACTTGTAAATTATTTACCTGTAAATCTTGCCCAGGGGAACTATTCAGAAGATTAACTGCTGCTTGTATTCATTCAAAATGTACAATTGCTTGTACAGCGTCCTTTTAAATACCCCGAAATACAGCGATCAGTGACAAAAGGTCTCCATCATGTATAGAATTTGGAAGTTATTTAATAATAATAATTTAATAATGCTAAGCGACATTTAAAGGTCATCTTTTTTCAAATATGTAAATCAAGTATAGAATACAATACTACAAGAATTATTCTTCTCTGATTTAAAAATCAATTTCAATTTAGCAATGTTAAATGAAAATTTGGATAAAAATAAATCAACATGCCAAAGTGACGTGTTAAGGGACATAGAGTATATGTTTCTATTTTCTGAATTTCTCGAACTACACGGAACAAAATGTGGACAGTTAATTTTCCCCAAACATTCACGAACATTTATGTTATAAAATTTAACCACATGTCATTTATAAGCCCCGCATTTTTCAGAAATAATACCATAATTATGCAATATCCAAAATGCATCAGAAAATTCAGGAATATTGCCAGAAAAGGCACGATATTCGCTTAAATTTTCTTTCCGTGTATCCATGAGAAATACTTTAGAGAAATACGTCTCATCATTCCTTTAGGAAGGGTCCTCTTCTAGTAAAGAACCTCTTCTTGTTTTTTTATTCTTTTTTTTTTTGGAAAATTGAAACAACAATTACCTATATCATTTTGTTTTTTCAGGTTCAATATTTTCTGATAAAATCCGAAATTACTGCACCCAAAATTGTACAGAATGGGTAAATAGACTTCATTTGCAATGATTAAAATTATAGTATGACTTACTCTACACTCAGAAAAAAACTCTGTAATTTCAAGAAAAAAGTTGTTGATTTCAAGAACTTTTCTTGGTTAAATCGTACCCAACAAATTGAGGTTTTTGTTTCAACAATGTTAAAGTTGTTGCTGAAAAGCTTCTGTGGACAACAGCGAATTTTTTCAACACAAAAACGGAATTTCTTATTTTAAATACCTATGTTGTTGGATAAGTCACTGCGTAAGTTGTTGGGACAACAGCGAATCTTTTCAGCACAAGAACGGAAGTTCTTATTCTAAATACCCATGTTGTTAGGTTATTAACTGCGTAAGTAGTTGAGGCAAATACTGAATGTTCTTCGGTAAATCTAGAAAAAATTCAAAATTTTATTGCAGTTGGTGAAGATGAATGTTTTTGTTAGATTTACCAAATTCTTCATTTTGGGAAAATGTGCATAACTTAAATAAAAGTAAAGTATTATAATATTATTCAAGAAATTTATTGCAAACTTTTGGCTTATTTTATATGTACAACATACTTAAATCTAAGAACATCTTCACCATTATTCAATGTAATTTTTTTTCCCGGTATAGAAACATCTTCAATATTCTTTAAATGAAAGCATTCCAACTCATTTAGAATTTTATACGACTGATAGTGTTCCATAAAAGCCGTCTTTATTTCTTTCCCAACAAAAAATACCTGACCTTGGAATTCATAGAAAAGTAACAATATTTTCAAAATTGTATTTTCATTTATGACCTTTACTAATGAATTTTCTGAATAAAATATATTTTTATAAAAAAAACTTTCGAACGCTTTCACTGAAGTTTTATTTGTACAAAGGTTTCTGTAATAAGAGGTTTTTTGCAAATCGAAATTTGATACATTTTTAAAGTCTCGCATATCATCTATAAAAAAATTATCTTCAATAAGCAGAGATGAAAATTGTAAGGAACTTTTCAATGACAAAGTATAAGGTAAATTAACCCGTGAATTGATTGCGTGAGCATATTGCTTAAAGTTTTGATGTTTTGCTTCAAATCTAAAGCACCAAAGACTCTTTAGTGGACCAATATTTTGAATTACAGTTGCATAGTGCACAAGGAAGTGGTACTTCGGTGTTAATGTCATATTAAAGAAATCTATTATAAAATTGTTGTGTTGAGTTATAAGATCTTTTAATTCTTTCAAACAGTCATCCGTAAAATCTGGTAGTAAAATAATATCCACAATTTTGATAAAAATAACTAAAAACTCATAAACGGGATCGTATTCTTTAATTAAGTCACCAATCATTGGTAACATAAAATGCAACAATGTCTTCATTTCTGCTGCATTCATTTTAATCGTATTTTTCATTATATGGCTTTTTTCTATTGGACTACTCATATTTCCTATATTTTCACGTCCGTACGGGAACATTTGTTTTCTGTAGTTGAATGATTCTAAAGTAAAGAATTTTTTTTCATAAATGAAATAATATAAAGATTTTGAAAGATTAACTTTAGCGATTCCCAAGAAAATGTCGTGCATTATGTCGCATGCAATATTTTGAGTAACATGAAAATACGTCAAGCTATTAAATATTGAATTTTCTCTGATTGATCCTGATATGGTGTCATCGAGATTCAAGGTATTTTGATAGTTTGCTTGGTTTCTAATACTCTCCGAAAGTTCTACGGTTTCAGCTTGACATTGTTTTTTCGTTCTTGTGCAAATTCGACAGTAATTATTTGAATTAAAGGAAGTTGTGTATCCTAAAATAAAATTTAGCCCCAAATTGTCACCTAAAACTTGGCCAAGGCAGAAATAAATTGTTAAGGGCTCATTATTAAATATAAACTCAATTCCATTTCGGGATAACTTTTCTAAGATTGCTATAAGTTTACTTAAAGTGCTTGCACTTGGATAATGTTTCAAGTCTTTGGAATTAATAAAACCAGCAATAAAAATATTGTTTAGATGTGAGAGATGGTGTTGGGGAATTACTGGAATACTGTAATAGATACCACATACAGTTTGATTGTGTGGTCCAACTACATCATTAATTTGAAAATCATCAAAGTAAAGGAAAATTGGAAATACAATTTTATCACCAAATTCTCTTGTTTTAGATTGCCAAAGTTTGCCTGTTATAAAGTGATTTATTTTATTTCCGGATCTGATTGCAGTTATATTTTTCAATGTAGAGGCTAATACATTAGAAGACTCGAAAAATTTTTTTATTTGAAATTCAATATCCAAAAGACAACCTTCAATGGTGTTTTCACATAATGTTGGATTTCCGCGTACAACAACTTCATCTAATTCTTTTGAAATTATAAATCGTAAAGGTGGTTTGTAAATTCCAAGATTTTCCATTCTACTAAAGAGTTTATGCTCTGTCTCTATACCATTAAATGGACTTTCTACAACTGATAATATTGCTTCACAATTATGCCTCTTATCAAAATCTATAAAGGGTACAAATTCTTCAAAGCACTCAAAAATTGGTTTAGTAACATAATCAGATACATATTTTTGTATTGTCGGAATATCTTTTCTGCAAAATGTAGATTTTTGGTGAAGTTTTAAAGCAAAATTAATAATAGACTTCATCATCGCATTTTTTTTATTATCCATGATTTCAAGTGTTTTCTTTTCAAAATTACGAGTAGTATATTGGTTGGACATAGCTATTTCATTTTCAATGGGAACGGAATAATCTGAATTTAGTTTTGAATTAGAATTAAGTGTCCTGTTTTGTTTAATTATTACAGGCTCGTCATGGGTTGAGTCTGATGTATTGACATCGTCATGTTTATAAATATGGATTTTGAATTTGTAAAAATTTTGAAATTGTTTGTTACATGAACTAAACTTGCATGAATATTTGAAAATAACTGGCGTTTTGTGGAAATTTCTTAAGTGGTCAATTAGACGTTCTGCCGTTTTAAAAAAATGTTTACAAATTGAGCAAATATGCGCAGATTGTTTTGATGGATGCATGAATAAAATTTTTGTTTTCGAACTACTCAGAATTGCTTAACTTTCCGATAATATTTTGAATTTTTGGAATTATCTGCTTACAATTAATTTCGTAAATGTATTCTTGAAGGAACATCCACACATATTTGCTCTTTGGAGAATACTCCAAATTAAAAACAAAACAAATTTTTATCAACAGATCTATTGCTCTGAGGAGAGTTGGTACCTTATAGATAACGCTGTCCATGTACACGTAGAATTCTTTCAAATTCTGTTCACTTTCCCCAATAGCCAACACTTTGGGTTGTATTTTCAGTTTTTCTTGTATGGCCTGGTTTTTTAGTTCCTCTTCTTTTTGCTTCAAATTGTTTAAGTTGTGCAAATGTATAATCATGTCAGCTTGAGCGTCAGAAATAGATGGCTTGGAGGTTTTACTTAATCTTGGTGGTAATATGATAGTGTGCAAAAGATTAAAAAAACAAAAATGCCGGGAATCTAGAATTAATAGAAGTTTTTCAAGAGATACGTATTGAAGATCGTGATAACTACCTGTACTCAATCCGCTTGTAGTCATTTTCTCAAAAACCTGAAGGTTTAATTTGTCCTTAATACAAATTGGGAAAAATATTTGATTTATTTTGCTTTCCAAGTCATCGATCTTTTCAAACAGAAGTTTATTTTTACCAGGATGAATAGCTTCAAAATCAATATCAATCTAATAGGAAGAAAATGGATTATATTGCGCACTTTGCATGATTTTTGAATTCCAACTTACAAGTTCATATCCTTCTGGATCCTTATATCTTGGCCAGTCTTTGAAAATATCAGCCACAGAATCCTTGTTTTCATTCATGCGAAAAACAGAAGTTTTCTTCCAATAATCGGCAATGTTACTAGGCCGGTTGTGACTTAACCATCGCTTAATAGTTCCTAACTCTTCTTCGTTAATGCATTCACTGGCTGTTTTCTCGTCTGATCTTTGGGATGCTGTTGAATCAACTGGGAATTCCGAGATTTTGCGTGGTACTTTTCTTTTATAAACAGTATTAAAATACCGATCATAAAGCTTGCCAGAAGGATTTTTCTTGTTCTTTCTGGGAATGTAGTACGTTAACTGTAAGTATGAAGAGGTTTTTTTTTTACATTTTAAAGCTACATCATACTAAGCCAATGTTATTATAAGTAGGTACTTACTGCATTTTCGGTTGGAAACAACTGAATAATTGCTTCTGTGACATTTATCATAGTAGATGGGTCCATACGAGTTTTGCTTCCGTGGAAATAATCACAGATTACTCTTACTAAAGTAGTTTGTTGACTTTCAGTTAAAATTTTATTGACACTATAGTCATTGAGAATTTCCTGCCCTCCGACAGTTCTTTTTAAAATCTCCTCAAGATTAAAAGTCATATTGTTTGAGATTGGAAAACCTGATTGAATTGATCTCGAGGAGGAATCCGAGGATAACCATTGTGATACAGGGTTAGATATAGTCTTATCACTTCCGCAGCATGTTAATAAATCGTACTTATAGGAGATATAAATATATATATACGTATATAATAGTTTTTTATTAGAGCAATACTTACTTTATTTGATTCACGCCACATTTGGAGATGATAACGAAATTTTATTTTTTCGCCAATAAGTTCTCTGGTATTGAAAATTTGATCCAAATCATGAGAGTGTATCATTTTTAATATTTCAATAGAATTGATACCGCACTCTGCTAGGTTTTTAATTGTTTCCATTTGGAGGCCCCACTCAATAAACAGACACACTACTTCCGTTGTTGCATTTGCAATACAAACATCAGCCAAGTCACTCTCAGGCACTTCCGCACAAGAATTTAAATTTAACTCCATATTTTTTTCAAAATAAATTTCACTTTTCACTTAGTTATAAAATCTCGGCCGTCTGCACCTCTTCACACGCGTACGAGAAATGACGCCGGTAGTAATAAACGGTAATAAGTAAAAACTGCGTCCAGTTTAAAAGTTAAATTCTTGATTTAAAAGTAAAGTTCTTGGTTTAAGCGTAAACGTTGTTGTGTTTTCAAGAAAACCGTTGTCTGACTAAAGAACTGACTTAATTTAAAAAGTTCGACTGTTGAACCAAATACTTTTTTGTTGGCTGGTAAGAGTGTTACGCTTAATATGTCAACAACTTTTCCGTTGTCAAATCAAGTGCGGCACGCTTAAATTAACAGGGGAAAGTTTTTAACAATCAACAATTTCGTTTTTATTTCAAAACTATTTTTCTTGTTTCAAGAACTTTTACTTGTTGTAACATCAAATGCGGAAATTGTTGTTTTTAACAGTGGATTTTTTTCTGAGTGTATATTGTCCTATAGTTTTCGTGTTCTATGCTAGGAAATATCAACAAAAAAACTATCTGCATCGTTGGGTGGAAGTAGTGTATTTAGATTGTTTTCTGAAAAAATAATACCAGATAATATAATAAAAAGTATGTAAGGATAAATAATAATTTAATATTATACCTATATCACTAAGAACTCGTTTAGAGACGGGCGGGGATATGAGTGCCCTACAAAAGACTTTGGTGCCTTGGAACTTGTTTGACTGAATCACGATTGCGCATCGTACTACATAAATTTAAAATTCAAACTAAATAAATAAATTTCCCCTCACATAAAAAACTAATAGATTCGTTTGTTCATAATTTTTTTTTATATATATTAAAATAAAAAGCTCTATAAGTTATACGATATTTAAAAAAATATAAATTTATTTTTAAAAAAATAACTTAAGGATTTCAAATAAGTATCTGCCGAATAAACATTTTTTAGAATATTTGTAATAATTAATGATGGAAATTTATCGATGACCCGCTTAATTAATCTGCTTATAATTGTTTTGTCTTATTTATTCCTCCCTGGTTTGAAATAATATTTCTCTTGATAATGTTTTTCTATATCTTAATGAACTTAAGAATTCTGCAGGTTAAAAATTGATTCAACCAAGAAAGTTATTATATAGTATAATATTTGTCAGAAAAAATAACAAATTTATCAGAAGGGTTATCTTGAATCGCACAGGGGTTAAATTAATATCGAAAAAGATTTATTTGAAATGGAAATGCTATATTTTTAAGACTATACGTATTTAATTTAAGATTGGAGACAAAAGAACTAGTCAGAGTTGAATCAATAACATATTAATGTACCTTTATTAATTAAGTATGTAGATTCTAATTTTCAGAGCTGAATGAACGCTTCTCACATTAAGAATCCCGTTTTTCATGTAATACTCCCATACTTCAAGTTAGTATGTCTAAGATAAATTAAAAAAATTACTTTATTTTTCTCTGAGTGAAGGTCACATCTATTTTTGCTATCTAGTAAAACACTTACGCACTACCTAGTTACTTATTAACGTATGATGTCAACAGAACCAATAATAATAGGTCTCAATGTGAAAGTCATAAAAGTTGTAACGTTTTTAGGATTGCTAAAAGCCACTTTGGCCAATTACCATCCTTACCTTACCTTGGAAGCAGGGCCGTAGCCAGGATTTTTTTTCGGGGGGGGTTTTCAAAATAAAAAGTGGAAGAGGGCGGGGGGGGGGGGGGGGGGGGGGGGTTGATAATTTACATTTTCGACCTCAATTCAATTTTTTTTTAAATAGCGTTAAAATATTAATTTAAAATAAAGTTTAGTTTTTACATCTTCAATATATATTTAATAAAATATTTTTAAAAATATTTATGCTATGTACTATGCTACTCTTATTAAGGTGTTACACCACTCTGACGCTCGAAAAAATAGGCATAAAAATAAACTTTTTTTTTTTTACTTTGCCATTAAAAATATGAATTATTCTTTTTATTTTACGTATACATATAATAGATTTATAAACAATTTCCAATACTGAAAAAAAAAAAACATTAAAAATGGTGCAGATATGAGTCGCTTAGTGGAACCTTCATTTTCAAATCCTTGCTGACGGTGTACATGATTTCTCCGTCCAACATTGTCCGAAAAAATTGCTTCTTCAGAAGTGTAATAGCTAAGGCGTGACGAAGGAAAAAAATTAAAAAATTTTTTTTGGAGAAATGACAGCTTTTAGAAAAAAACTCGAATTTCCATCAAAATTTTGAGTTTAAACAATATATAACTTTTGAATACGGAACCCAATCGAAAAAATCCTTCGTCACGCTTTAGGTAATATTATAAAAAATAAGTGGTGGTAATTTCAGTCAAATCGGTGTAGTAGATTTTGAGATATCGTGTACACTAGTTTGAAACAGTAATTTAGAGAAAAACTTGAAAGAAAAAAAAGGTCGAAGTTAACGCCTTAAAAGTAAATTTTTTTTAAAAATTACTTTTAATCTGCGATTCCTGGACCGTACATAAGGTTTTCTGCTGCTTTTGCGATGTCCTCCGTTACCTGAGTTACTGTTAGTTTAATCTTTCCAAAGGAATTATAACTCTACCTGAGTTTTGGGTAGGTTCCCTGACGCGCTCATTTCTAATTGCTATAACTTCCGTAATAATTTGAATTTTGGAATATTTAAACGCTTAAATATTATTAAAAGTATAAACAATTTATTTAGTAAAAAAAAACCATTTTTTTGCAAATTTCATGGTGTTGTAACCCCTTAAAAAATACAAAATAAAAGCTCTAATTTTTTAAAACACTTAATTTTTCGAAAAAAATATCTCTCAAACGTAAAAAAAAGGATTTTACAAAAGAAAATCTAGTATGCGACTTTTCGCAGCGAAAGAAAGAGTAAGAAATATTTTAAAAAATATGTTTTTAACTTCTTCAGTTGTCAGTTACAACAAACTCAACTCAACTGAATGTAACTGAATATATCGAACACATATTTTCATTAAAATAAATTAATTAATTTTATTAAATTAAAAAATTGGAATAAAAAATGATTAAAATAAAATGTGGAATAGAGGGGAGGGGATTGGTAATTTACACTTTTTAACTAAATTTAAATTTTTTTTAAATAGCGTTAAAATATTAATTTAAAATAGAGTTTAATTTTTACATCTTCAAAATATATTTAATTAGATATTTTTTAAAATATCTATACTACTATGTAACTCTTATTAAGGGGTTACACCACCCTAACGCTCAAAAAAATAGGCATAAAAATAAACTTTTTTTTTGTCTCGGTCATTAAAAATATGAATTTTTCTTTATTTAACGTATACATATAATAGATTTATAAACAAATTGCAATACTGAAAAAAAACCATTAAAAATGGCGGAGATATGAGTGGGACCCTCTTTTTAAAATCCTTGCTGACGGTGTACATGATTTCTCCATCCAGCATTGTCCGAAAATAAAAAAAAACTGGTTCTTCAGAAGTATAATAGTTAAGGCGTGACGAGGGGAAAAAATTAAAAAAATTTTTTTCGAGAAGTGACAGCTGTTTGAAAAAAAACTCGAATTTCCATCAACATTTTGAGTTTAAAAAATATATATCTTTTGAATAGGCAACCCAATCGAAAAAATAAGTGGTGCAAATTTCAGTCAAATCTGTTCAGGAGATTTTGAGATATCGTGGACACCAGTTTGAAAAAAGTAATTTCGAGAAAAACGTGAAAGAAAAAAAGGTCGACGTTAACCCCTTAATTGTATATTTTTTTTTTAATTACTTTCAATCTGCGATTCCTGGACCATACATAAGGTTTTCTGCTGCTTTTGCGAATATATATTTGAAATACATATATTTGAACTTCTTCAGTTATCAGTTACAACCTGAGTAATCAATAAATGCTAAAGATGTTTGTTGATCGCATCTAAAATGTACTACTTATAATATTCCACTACTTTCAAATTGAGTAAAGGCGCCAATATTTATTGCCTAGTGGAGAGGACCTACTATTTTGTTACCTTTATTAATGAATTTTGCGATACCTCTGAAATATTATATTTTTTCATTCCGAGAGTATTTTTTTCCTATATCAATTTTTTTGATGGAAATAGCGTTTTTTTTAAAAGACCCTTGAAAAGGTAAATGCTACCTACCTTTGTGGTATGATAAAAACATCACTGATTATTTTTAAAAAGTTACATCGATATAGAAATTATACTAATTTTTATGTTGTATGTAAAACAGAAGAAATTTACAATTATTACCTTTTGTATATATAAGAATATACTTTTATAGAATTAAATATTACAAAATTAAAAATGTATATAAAACTCAAATCAACTGAATGCAACTGAATATGTCGAACAGTTACACATATTTTCATTAAAATAAAATTAATTAGTTTTATTAAATTAAAATATTGGAATAAAAAATGATTTGTCTAAGATACAAAATATGTCTTTAACATATTTTATCATTGTCAAAGAAAAAAGAAGAGCGGAAGTTTTACTCATCTGACCCTTGTTCTGTTCTTAAAAAATCATATAACTTTTTAGTTAAGTTTCAAAATTTCGGGGGGGGTTCTAACCCCCTGACCACCCCCGCTGGCTACGGCCCTGCTTGGAAGGAATCCTTAAACCCTGCCTGGATGCCATTTCCATGATTGAGAACAGCAGTTCTAGATGCATATACAAGTACATATATATGAGCTCTGGAATAGGGAGCCGTATGTACAAAGGTAAGCAAATCTGAAGTGCTTAAAGGTGCTACATACGCCGAACGAAAAGTTCCTCACGGCTCGAGGCTCGCAAGCAGCCCTGAATTAGATGCAATTTCAAGCTTTTCTTGGGCTTGAGCTGCAGATGACCCAATTCGACTCTAAAACAAGTGGAAATTAAAAATTTCTGATTTGCCTGTCGAGGAGCGGTCGTATCAGGTACCTATGAAGATTTCCAGGAACGTTTACCTCCAAAGAAGTTTCGCAGAAATGAAGCAGATGTAATACTCTCATGTTGGCAGCCAATTACCATTGAATAACACTCGACATGTAATAAACCCTGCCGTGCCGTAAAAGGCAGGAGAAAAGGTTTGAGTCTGAGCAGGGTCAGAGTTTGCTGAAAAGCACCGTTCCAAGAAGACGAAGATGGAGTTTTTAAATGGAGATGCATTCGAAATAAGATCTCACTCCCCACGGCTGCCTTCTCAGTGGGTCTATTCGGGGAATATCGAATATATACATACATACATACATGCATATACTTGGGGTGACTGGAAATTTATGCGCATATTCCTTATTTACAGTTGAGTGCCACTGAAAGGAGGCTGCCAAAGGCCCCCGGCGCAAAGATCATCATTACTTTACAATTTTCCACTCAAAAGGAAAATGTGGCCCAATCTGACACAGATCCACCTAAGGCTGCTATGTCTATCAAATTGGGATGAATAAAACATCCACGACCCCCTGCGGTGTTTGCCATCGGGGCGGGGTGTGACTTAATCAAACAGCTCCAAACAGTGCGCCGCCGTAGTACTTGAATTAAAATTCGCCATTAACCGTTAATGAAATCAAATTTCAATCTATCCAGAGTATTTGAATAATTGAGAAGTTATGAAGCAGTCTGTCTCGTAACTAATTTAGGCCAAACACGTTCAATAGGGGCAATGGTCGTTATAATGAATTCACATTTTGACTCTTTCACTATGGGGGAGGCGTATTTGAACGCTAATAAATTCTGTAAAGACTCGGTTCTTTCAATAAACAAGAAGTTGCGAAAAACTTCAAGAAATTTGAGTACATAAATCATTCATAGACTCGCCGTAGCTGAGAAACATGCTCAGAAGCTATGAAGTCGGGGTGAATTATAAAAGAGAGAAAGAATTTCAAATGTTGTAAAGAATCGTAAAACAATCAATATGCAATAAAAATGGGACTCGTTGAATAACTAAAACTGATCATTCTAAAATTCTGAAATAAAAAGACGTTCTTTTCAGGACTAAGCGACTGGAATACCAAATGTCGTTTCATTACGTTTCGAGGAAAATTTTGTTATTTTGTAAATATGAAATAATTATATTTTTTTTGTCAAATATCATAATTATAACAAAGTTCAACGAAAGGCGTTGTTATTACGCACAATATTATAGTCAATATAATGATACCCATATGTACATCTCATTAAATTGTTATTAGAAAATGTTATCACTAATTTCATACAAGAGTTAGAAAAAGTTGAAAAATAGGAAACTAATTTAAAAGCGATATCATTTAGTGGTAAGGATGGACAAACTCACAGAAAACAATAGAGAAAAATGTTTTTTGATGAAGACAAAGAATTCGAATCTGAATTTACAATAAGAGTACATTTCATAGTCAATGCATTTTATGTTATAAGTGATAACACCAAGAACTATCTCAAAGGAAGGTATGAAGTTGTTGTGGAGCCCTTTCGAATATTTTTTGATTGGAATTTATTAATACAAGGAAAAAAGAACGCGATTAAAAATGATACTTACGAAAACTACATTGATATGTGTACTTTTGAAAATTAATTTGACTTTTATTTTAATATTTCCAAAAGTAGACCAGGACACCATAAAAATCACACCAGAGATTAATCGAACCGCCAATGTCTTACACATTTTCGCATGCTGAAATATTATTAAAAATGTTTCTTCCTATTCATTCACTTATATAATGCGTCAGAAGAAACATAGAAGTTTCCCGGCGTGTCGCTCGTGTGGGGAGGAGGAGGACCGTACAAAGTCACAGAAGCTCTCCTGCGATCTCTCGTGCATATAGAAGCACGTTTGGCGCTAATGTAATGAGAATGGAAGATTTCGGTTCAAGATCTCTATCTGAGATTCTTCAATTCATCATAACAACAAGGAAATTCAAATAGATCAGAGGTTTCAAGAGCAATTGAATAATGAAAATCTGAGCACTCGAGGTGTTCCGTCAGTCAAAAGTCGGTCGAATACCGCATTTTATACACAATGAGTATGAAACATTGATTCAGTGGTAGCGGCTCAACGAGCATTTCATCTCCGTTTCAATATCACCCCGCATGGAACTGTTCTTAAGAATTCTTGAGAAATACCACTAGTAACAACATGATCAAAAAATCACCAGGAGAATAAAATGAAAAAAATGAAAAAAATGAAAAAGAGTGTGGAGCAGATAGCAGGCCAGGATTGAGAACTGGATTAGCGAAGCCGGACGTCAGCTTGCTGACGTGACTTCTGCTACGTAACGAAAATGGCATATTCCAACAAACACAGTAAAATAATTTTTATTTTTTTTAAATAACTTTGCTTTGCTTCTTTTTTTTTAAATGACAATCCTCCTCGTGGATACCCTGTAATTATGGGTGAATAATGGAAATTGTGTTCTTAACTAAACAAAAGCGAAACAAATAAAAACTTGAATGTTCATTCCAGTTGATAATTATAGAAAAATGTCCACAAAACTTTCGAGGCTCTCCCATGAAACTTTGAATAGTCTTCGGTAACTTTTCAACTATTCTCACTGTTTAACCATTATTTAAGCGGCAAACACGATAACAACGAGTATTTCTGGTATTTCGTGATGAACAAACTTTTATTTGACCTTGAAATCCAAATTAAATCGGAAAAGATCCGAACGTCCCACAGCAGGATATACATCAGATAAATACAAATAACAGTGTTCTGATTGGGTCGAATGAATGGTTGAATTGGGTCGAAATGATGAATTAATTTGAAACAAGTATTCTTGCTATAAAATTAAGTGTCCTCTAATGGATAAACTTAAGAAGCGCATTACCCAGGAACACATAACTTTACCCAGGCTGGTGTTAGCTCAAAGGATTTAAGACGCGCATTCGTCTGAATTAGAAACAGCCTTGGATCAGAGGTGCTTTCAAAGTGAAAGCCCGAGTAGCAATTTCTTGAAGGAGTTTGCTGGTGCTCCAATTACGCTTCTAAGACGCGCCCGACAGTTCACTAATGCTGCAAATTAAACTAAATGCGATAATACGGAAAGTTTGGAAATTTTCCCCGTGCTGCTGCAGCTGATCGTTAATTTCTTCCACACTAATGTGCGGGCGGTCTAACACTTTTCGAAAAGTGTTCCACTTTTGGCCCAACAGACCATCCAAATTATGCACAACAATTGTCGCATTTCTTCCCACCCAGAAGGAATCACCTATTAGTGGTTATTTAATTTTAAATAACATTTTCAAATGTGTTGAATTCCCAAATACTTGCCTCTATGTTGGCTAAAAGAAATTCTCTTTTTTTCGCAGTTAATTTAATAGGATAGAGAACAGAATATTACCAGTCCGTAACCCTTCCAACAACAGTTCAAATGAAATGCATCGGCTTAATGCAATCAAAATCAATCAAAGACTAAGCATGCAGCTAAATAAAAGCCAAGATCACGTAAAATATGGAATTAGGGACCATCAGCAGAATAAACAAATTTAACTATTGTTTATTATTTTTTATCTTAACTGAAATGTGAGGCATAATATTAAATAATGTTGAAAATGGCAGATAATTTATATATTGGTTAAAAATCCTAAAATGTGCCTTAGCCGTTTTGTTAAACTAATGTGTATGTCCAATATATCACATAAGTCCAAAAATGGCGTCTGTTTGCTGCAATAACTGAATCGATATAATTTTTGGTCGAAGGTTATTTAACATTAAAAGGTAATGAAATTGGATTTCCATGAACATTCATTGAATTTATTTCGAGGATAATTTTCTATCTAGTTTCAAAAGATTCAAATTAACGCAGGGTACCTACTAATTGAAATGAATAATGAGTAAAAATAAAAGATCGTAAAAGTACACATTTTTGGTGTAATTAAGCACAGAAGTGTGAAATTACACAATTTTAAAGCTTTGGGTGTGATATTTACTCAAATTTGTAAATGCTGTATGATTTTACACCAAATTGGTGTAAACGTGCACATGAATATGTAAAGTTACGTAAATCTATCATCCAATTTCTCGCATTCAAACTAAATAAATGCGCAATCACTTTGTAAATATATTTTTAAAAAATTGTAATTTCCATTAAATGTTAATTAACTAGATTAATGGACTTTAAAAAATGAAATATGATATGTATTTATTTATACTAATCTTAATACTTTAATACAACGGCGAGAAAAACGTTATTGTTATTTTATTTGAGAGCAATAATTTCATATGTGTTATTTTTATGAGTTTATTAAATATTTAACAAACAATAATCGATTGCGAATTTATTATTGAAATAACCTTATTTCTACTATTTCCTTAATTTTATCCCATTCATTACAGATAACATCCTAGGCTCCTTAACTGTATTGTATAAATACTATATTCAAAGGAATATTTAATTCCAAAAATGTATACCTGCCATGTGTAAATTTACCTACTTTAAAGAAGTAAACAATGCACATTTATTGTGCAAACTTCACACATTTTTTTATGTATAATTTTCCGCGTATGTGTGTAATGCTTTTACACAAGAAAGGTGTATTTTTACATAGCCATTTACGTAAATCTTTTAAGGTAATTTTACTACCATTATGGAAGGAATTCAATATCCTTCCAAAAAGGGAGTAAAATTATACCAAAATGGTTTAGAGTGTACTTAAAAGATTGAATGGGTTAAAACATTAGAACAGGTTCGATTCTCATATCTTTATCCACTCCTGTCACTTGCTATCTCTTCCCTTTCTTATTTTATTTTATGTTGGTAATTTTGTTATTAAGCTATCCGTTATTTTAATGACTCAACCCTTAAATAAAAAAAATAATATAAAGAATAGATTTATCGTATCAAAAGGTATTTAAGACCTTGTACTACATGCTTAGCTTATGTTTAGTAACTAATAGTGATTAACTTTTTTTTATTTTAACCCCTCAAACTCTAAATAAAAAGTAACACTAGAATTGGATGCAACGCCTCAAAAAAATCCGGAACCAAATGTGACATGCTAATATTAACTAAACATTTACACATTCAAACGCCAAGTAGATTATAAATATTTACTAATTTTTGATTAACTTACTATTTATGATTATTACTATTTGCCCCCTTCAGCGCCATGTAAGTCCAAGGATTTTTTCAACACATATTTAAGCTAAAACAGCGTTTTGCTAAATTGGATCTCCAGCCCACTGTGTGGTACTACCATTGCAAATTATATTATTTTGCATAATTCAAAAACTGATACTACTCCTTTGGCAAAAGGTTCTGGTAAATTTACAATATTCGGAAAAATTTAAGTCTTCTACTCATTTCGTTTACGATCCAAAGTTCTGTAGAATATTAAATATGACAACAACAATGTAGTTAACGTTTTTGTATAGAATCTTTAAAAAATTAAAACCAAATGAAACTGTAAATACTTAGTTTAAATTTATTTTTATTTTTTTAAAAGATAAATGTACCGACTTCAAAGAAAGAACTAAACATTAAAAAATAATTCATGAGTAATCTTAAAAACAATTGCTTTTGCAGTCGGCATGGGCATGGCGCAAATAAGTATTCCTAGTTTAAATTAGGTAAATACATATTTACAAACTAGGTATTATATGCAATATATTTTACAATTTGATTTATATTTGAAGTAAAGAATACTGATTGGCTTGCGTATCGCCGACTTCAAAAACAATTACCTTATTTACTTTTTATTTTTTTCAAGTTTGTTCATTTTTCTAAAAAAAAAACTTAATTTAAATGATGTTTATATTTTTATTCCATTTTTTTATTTTTTTGAAATTCAGGTTTTTTAATGACTTGTATCAACATGAAGATACTAGCTTGGATATTTTCTCGTGAAACTACTTTAATATTTAATTACTTGAGAGACGAGCGGTATTATGGAAGTCGATTTCATTCGAATAGACACTTTGGCCCGTTTAAATAAAAATGTGAGTACGTATTGGCACGTAATAATGCTCAAGTATTCTATAGTATATTGAAAAGACATTTCAGTATTTCTTAGAAAGTAATCTGTGCAATTTTTGATACGATTGCTGACTGTAACGTGCAACTGATCCTACACTTATAATTGAAAGTATGGATTCCCTAGACTTCTCAAAAAAAAATTTCAATTGAATTTTATTGCTTAAAGCACCACCTCGGGTCTCGCAAGGGTAGGCAACAATTTAGATTTGAATAATTTTTAAGTATGTTGTAGGGGTTAGTCCTCTATGTATAAGGGATTTTGTGCAACACTTCTTCGTTTACGAGGAAACCAAGTCCAAATTCGTTAGCCGAGCAGTCAAGATTTGCATCCTCGTAATTTAATTTTTCTTTGTTTTATAATCTCTTTCTTCTTCTTTACAATATGAAAATAATTTATTTTCTTAAAATAAGCAAAAATTATATTCCATTAAATGTTTTTTAAATATTTGTTTTAAAGATATTATAATTAATCATTTTACTTTTTTACCCAAATATACTATTTAATACCTAAACAAAGAGAGGGTCGTTAATAAATAAAATAATTTATATTTAAAATACACTTTATTATTATTAATTAACCACAGAAACAAAAAGGCGAGGTATTTCATCTAAAATAACCGAAGGGAAACACATTTTGAAAGATCATTTCCATGCGATGCCTCCAAACTTAAAAATGCTTTAAAATTACTACTATAGCTTTTGTAACATTTTTCTTCAACTAGCTGAACTAGTATTTAAGTTGCTTGGTAAAGTTTGGGCTTGATTATTTCAGAAACTAAGAAGTGTTGTATAAAATCGCTTTACCATAATAGATGGAGGACTTACCCCTACAATATATAATGAAAATCGGTTATTACGTTTTTGAATATAACAACATACTGGATATAACGACCAAATCTTTACTTTTACTTTTGTTTGCGTACATTTTTGTACTTATTTCCACGAGTTATAACTACATTGGTTATAAAGAGCAACCGGTCGTTAAATTTTTTTCTTTATTAAATTGGGGAATTCAAGGAAATGTATGTAAAAAATATTTATTAAAAAGATATAAATACCTGTATATTTTTAATATAAATACTTTCAAGCTAGTTTTTCCGAGAACGGTTTTGTTCTATGGCTCTAATATCAAGAACAAATTACGAATACTCTTCTCGTGAATACTTTAGTAGAGTTTATCTACCCACCGACCAACTTAAAATAGCTTGAGTATAGTTGAGCATGCTCTCCTTATTATAAAAAACTAGATATTAATAAAATATGCTCAAAACGTTGCTAGCATTGTTGAGTAAATACTTAAAATATAGTGGAAACATTGCAGAATACTAGAAAATGAAATCGTTGCAGATACTAACAAATGCTAGTAAATGCTCAAGTTTTGCTTAATAGGCACTCATATTTTTATTCATACGAGTCTTTATTATTGCTGAGATGCTAAGAATAGCATAATTCATAATATGACCTTAAATTTTGGGATCCTTCTCATGAAGACTCTTCTGTAAATTATTTTATCTAAATCTAGTTAGTGGATCTCAATGAAATCGCCAAATCTATTCCAACTCGCTTGAAATTGTCAACCTTCATTTAATCATTAATAATTTGAAAAACTTAAATCGTTGGGAGTATCTAAATCTAACCTTATCGAGGTCTAAAGCTTTGCACAGCTCGTAATAATCTTCATATTAATCGCCAAAATAAATCATTTGTCGATTAAAGAACACTAATTGTACAAACTAATGAAAATTATTATAAAATGATAGTAATAAAATATATTTCAATCCAACAATGGACAAATCAGTTCGATAGATATAAAAATCTCAGTTTGGACAGTCATCCCACCTACAATCGTTCCGAAGAAGCGCTCCATTGTCGCCTCAACAGAAGATCCAATTTATCGACAGAAGTTCCCCTCTTCATGAATCCCCCTACGGATTTGGCTTTGGGCTCGCATTCCCCGTGGTTTATGGCAAGGGAAGTTGGGGGAGGGGGATACGTTAATCCTAATAAAAATTCCGGACAGTGTCGATTCCCTGGCAGTTCACTGCTATGGCGGTTTCAACATCCTCGCCCCTTGAGTCACCCCAAACAAGTGCTGACAATTTGCTTGCATTCCTAGAATCAGAGAAAAGTTAGGAGCAGGGGCAGATGACAGGCAGGTGGCTCAAGTGGGGGGGGATCGATACGATACTCCTCGAATTGAATCAGAGCCCTCCTTTTCGCAAATCTTTGTGATGGGCTTGTTGCCTATGGTCGCAGAAAGTCAGGCGGACAAACAACCAAATTAATTATGAAGAAGAAGGTGTACGACCACACGAGAAAAAAAAACGCGCCAGAGGACCTCCGCCCCGGGGGGCCAAAGGTTCTTTGAGGCGGTGGCGTCTGGACACGACATCAATAAAAAACCACCCACGGCCTACTTACTTATCATGTAGAAGAGCAGAGCCACATGAGCGATCATGGTTACATGCGGTGAATATTGATGGCGGCTTCTATTATCCACGGGCTGGCCTGCTTATCATATCGAACTACCGGACGTCCAGAGCCAATTATATTTAGGAATCATCCTTGGGGACACAGCCCCCCAGTATATCACTTGCGGAGCACGTCCTCGGCGGAACTTGCAGAGACACGCAATTAACTGGACAAGCGCGCGGCCAATGCGTGTGCGAGCCAGCACGACCGTCAGACACCACTTTGCACCACTTAGAGCATATGTCTCCTATATATATTTATATATATATATATATTTTTTTTCAATTCACGCACTACGGGGTCACATGTACCACAGGCGCATTACTCACTATCGGACCCGCAAAATCAACAAATTTGCATTTACTTGAATTTATTCACGACACTCGATCGAGGTACCTCGCACTGGGCGTCCGAGCCCGCCGGGGCAAACACCGCCCAAAAATAAATACTCCCGCGGGCGGAGACACACGCCAAGCGTATTAAATATATGATAAAAGATGCGTCCAAGGAATCGCAACTTCGTCGCTTGCTACTCTGACGGACGGCCGAAAAGTCGCTGAGCACCGAGGCAACCACCACACGCGGTTCAGCTGTGTAGCGTCTCGACGCAACTAACTGGGAGCTGCTCCGAAGGGCGACAAATTCGCCTTATCACCCGCACGTTTTCCATTCCCAGCTAGTGGAGAGCGAGAATTTCCCGAGCCATGTTGCGGAGCTTGGGAGTCGCCAGTGGCGTCCCGGAACAAATTTTCCTTGGATACTCAGCTGACTTGGGAAATTCCTCAGTTAGGTTACTCGAGGAGCTCGTTTTATACATTTTCCCATGTTGAGATTCAAACAATGATGCTGGAGATTGAATCATATTCAGTTCAGTTGGTCAGTGGTCAGCTTAAATGTGGACTACATACATTGAAAAAATAATCAATACCAATAATAATTAGCCTAGCACAAACATTACATATCATTCAACTGTTTAATAGATAGTTTAAAAATTTAAAAGACGAAAATACACCAAAGTGACTAAAATACTAAAATCGAACAAGTCGATTAAACATCACTCTCTATATTATAAATTGATTATTATATTCAGTCTCTTAAAGACCTATAATGAATGTATAGTACCTCAGTAAGCATTTATCTCTGCCTTCATACAGGTGGTGGGTTGACAAGGCCTACTTTTGGCCTATAGTACTACAATTGTTTTTAAGGGTTTCGTACATAAAAAAAAAAAAAAAAAAAAAAAAATAATAATAATAATAATAATCTTATAAGATCTTGCCTATCTGTCCATTGTACGTCTATTACAGCCAATTTTCTTAAAAACCATGCGGTGTAGAAACTTGAAATATGCCATACTAATACATCTAATTAACTCACATATTTTTCACTAGTTAACACTTTAAATTACTCTTATAAGAAGAATTTTTTATATAATGTAGTATATCATTTAAAAGCGCTTGTTTTTATATTAGGGTGCTTTTTTTTTCGCGACTATTTTTTTTTTTTCAGTCCCACCTCGAAATTTTGTGGCTAATACCTAAACATACATTCCCTGAAAATTGGAGCCAAAAAAAATAATATTTAGTACTAGACCAAGACGCATAAAGATTTCCCATATAAAATACACGTGAACTTTGATTATTTTTCTTCAAATCTCTACAACTCAGAGAAATTTTATGGCACAATCTTGGCAATGGTAGGGTTTCTTCAGAATTGAATGCTCTACAAAAGTGTCCATTGCGATGTAACCCTAACTCCCACCAGCGAGGTAGTACGGGTCATTGACCCCAATTTTTCCACGAAATTCTCGCTTTTTGCCCCTATCTCGTAAACAACAACAGGTACAGAAAAAGTGAATATTACAAACTTGTAGGAAATTTAATTTACTCCAAAAAGTTTTTGAACACCAAATACCTAACATCGATATTTCTTGAGATATTGGGCTTCAAAGTTGAGGTAGTGTGGAAGTTTCATGGATTATTGAGCTCAATTGTAGAAACACTACCTCAACTTCAAAGCCCAATATCTCAAGAAATATCGATGTTAGCGATTTGGTGTTCAGAACTTTTTTGTAGGAAATTGAATTTCCTACAAATTTGTCATATTCACTTTTTCTGTACCTCTTGTTATTTAAGAGATAGGGGCAAAAAGCAAGAATTTCGTGGAAAAATTGGGGTCAATGACCCGTACTACCTCGCTGGTGGGAGTTAGGGTTACATCGCAATGCATACTTTTGTAGAGCATTCAATTCTGAAGAAACCCTACCATTGCCCAAGATTGTGCCATAAAATGCCTCTGAGTTGTAGAGATTTGAAGAAAAATAATCAAAGTTCACGTGTATTTTATATGGGAAATCTTTATGCGTCTTGGTCTAGTACTAAATATTATTTTTTTTGGCTCCAATTTTCAGGGAATGTATGTTTAGGTATTAGCCACAAAATTTCGAGGTGGGACTGAAAAAAAAAAAATAGTCGCGAAAAAAAAAGCACCCTATTTTATATATATATATTTTTTTCATAATTTTAAAAAGTATATAGCAACAGAAAATAGAACATCCCCAAAATTCTGGAACTAAAGTTTTAAAAAATCAGGGCATATAAAACCTTACTTGAAGTCTAGGAAAATTATAGCGAAAGCCTAGGTCTAATAGCTTTCTATAAATTGGAATCGAATGCACACTTGACCGGTTTTTTCTATATAGTTTTACTAAATTCCCAAGGTATAATGTTGTAAATTCAATGTTATATAAAATTAATTAAAGTTTAATACATATACAGACTTGCAAAGTCAGCTATTTTACAGGTTTTTAGAATTTTCGGAATTTTCTCCTTAATTTTAGCATAAAATGCTTTTTTTCACATATTTAGAATGACTGTACCTAAATAAACCTTTTTGATATTTATTCTGTATAGATATGAGATTAACATACATATTATGTAAAAATCACTGTGGTACAATGAAAAGAAAAAGAAAGGAAGTGAAAAAAATCAAAATAATATAATATATATAAATAATAATAATAAATAAAAACTTTTAACCCTAGAACTACCGGAGCGCAAGCTTGATATTTAAAAAATTGGTTGCAACTTTAATATGTATAATATGCTTTCAACTTTGAATTAGTTATTATAAATCGAAAAGGTTTTCGAATTGGTCGTAATTTTAATAATTTTAGGTATAAATATTAAAATATAATTAATTCAAGGAATCAATTAAGTACCCGTCAATTTGGTAGTTTTGGTGTTAAATACATGAAACCTGCAAAATCATCTAACTTTATACAAAACAAAAATCGAATAATGATTCTTAAGCGAAATGAGCTTAAATTGAGCAAGAACTTTCATTGGCTTTTTATACCTTATTTCTTTAATATTCTGCTTAATGTCTTTACGATATAATATAGTGTAATAAAATATGTTAGATTAACCTTACCCAAGGAAATTAAAACCTTTTTTGAAACAATTCTACAGAGCGGATGAAAAATTCATATTTATCTCACTATTCTTTATAATCGCATTGAATATTCTATGAGGCTTTTTCCTTATATATTTAGAAAAACCATCGAATTCTTACTCTCGGGTTAGCTCTTTCCTATGACTATCATTTGATTCGATTCCAAAAATCTTTTAAAAAAGGAAAAATTATATATCAGCAGAAGGACCGACAAAATTTGTTGATGGGTTCATTTCTAATTTTTTACCGATAAATAAAATAGTTAAAATAAATAAATAGTTGCTTACGATCACCGCTTTTTTTTACGTAAACTGGTTTCGTAAACAGCAATTGATAAAAAAATTGTTAGGACATTGCAGTGAATCCTTAATTTTTACCGCTTTAATGATTGACTTTATTTTACATGTGGAATATCGTTGGAACGGGCGTAAACCAAGGAACTTTTTAAAAGAAAACGAAACGCTTAGTTGCAGCTTGTTATTTTAAAATTAATTTTGAAAAAAGCTATTTCTTCACTTAATTACCTATTTTTTGGATTTTAGAAGCTCACATGTCCTTTTTTTGTTAATAAACTAAATCAAATTTTGTTGTTTAGATGGAATAAAAAATGATTTCATGCTATTGTGACCACAAACAAAACAGTTATGAGGGTTTGAAGGGGGAATATAGGGAATTTTTTTTAATAAACTGGAACAAGTCGTATATCAGTAACCGGATCACATACGACTTAGGTCTCATCGGTAAAAAATTAGAAATGAACCCACCAACAAATTTTGTCGGTCCTTCTGCCAAACACCATGTAAAATAAAGGCCTAAAATATTTTTTATATGATTTGTATATCATGCGAAACTTATGTATTTTTAAAAAGCTTTCCTAATATGCATATGCAAAAAACAGAATATAAGTTAAACACTTTCCCTGACATGTAAGCATTAACTTTGGTTTGCGAGAATAATTTAAACTTCATTTGGTTTTTTTTTTTTTTTTTTTTTTTATTAAAATACAAAAGGAAAGACAACGTGTCTACCAACAAGCTCTTAATTTTTGATTTAATTTGCCACAATACTCCAAAGGATTATATTTAAGTTAATTTTTTTCAAGTATTGATATATTTTTTTTATAATTAAAGTTTTTTTTTTCATAATGTTAGTCTGCCCTTGAAATTATTTGTGACTATTAGTGAATCCAACCTAATTGATTTCTACTCAGAACTTTTATATATAAGCAACTAGCTGGATTACCTGGTTTCACCTGGCGTGGGGTAAATATTTACTAATTAAACACTTCTCGAATGTTCTAATGTGTTATATCCTAGAAATTGTTTCAGCCCGAAAGCCCCTCTTTGGATCCGCCATCTTTAATCTCCAAATCTTAATAATATTCAAAATTAGTGGCCCCAAAAAAACGTACTAATTTTCAATAAAATCCGTTGTAGCCCTCCAAATTTTCATCACCATATTGGATCCGCCATCTTGGATTTGGAAATTTTTCTAATATTCGGAATTAGTAGCCTCAGAATAATCATTGTATTAATTTTCATTAAAATCCGTTGAAGTCGAGACATTTTGGTCGCCATCTTGGATTCAAAAATCTTGACAATATTCGAAATTAGTGGAATAATCATTGCACTTATTTTCATTCAAGTCAATTGGAATCGAAACATTTCAGTCGCCATGTCGGACCCGCCATCTTGGATTTGGAAATTTCGATAATACTCGAAATTAGTTGCCTCAGAATAATCATTGTACCAATTTTATTAAAAATCCGTTGAAATCGAGAAATTTTGGCCGCCAACTTGGATTTGGAAATTTCGATAATATTCAAAATTGGTGGCTTCAGATTAATCATTGTACTAGTTTTCATTAAAATCTGTTGAAATCGGGAAATCTTGGTCGCCATGATCGCCATCTTGGATTTGGAAATGTTGATAACATTCAAAACCAGTGAGCTCAAAACTATCATTGTACTAATTTTTATTAAAATCCGTTGAAATCGAGAAATCATAGTCGCCATATTGGGTGCGCCATCTTGAATTTCTCAATTTGGATAGCGGATTTGAAATCAGCATTTCGCAAAACCCCTAATTACCAAGTCTCATGAAAATCACTTCAAATTTAAAATTTTCAACCTCCATTTTGAAACCCTATATATTATCCGAAAATAAAAATTAGCGTACACAAAAAAAAATTTCATTTTTATTAATATCTAAATATATAGGGGTATAGGTTAGGGATTGCGATAAGATTAATACTCACTAAAATGACATTGAGATTTCTTCAATATCTGAAATTATAATTTTAATAAATGTATTGTTTTGCCCTGATGTTATTGAAATATTTTTTCGCATTTAATCTTTTACATATTTGAAAAATTTCACTTTATATGCCAATTTCACGTTTATCAATCATGCAATCTCGAATGGTAATAATTATTAATTAGTAACAAACCTATAAATAAGGTAAAATAGTATTCTACTATCGGAGGTTACAACGTTTTATGGAATATGCCCTATTCAATCTTCAAAGCAATATATTTATTTAAATTCTAAATTACTGAGCACTTATCGGAGATGTTCTTTGGAGGGAAAAGAAGCATAAAAAGAGGCAAAAAGGATCTATATCGAGCAGAAATATAGGCATTTTCCTACCTTCGGCAGAAAATTGATTTATACGCCCTAAAATTGGAAAAAAAGCAGACATTCTCTATTTCAGAATTGTCTTAATGCGGCAGACAATATTAGCCGCGTGAGTGATTTTAAAAGGCTTATCAATCGGGCCGTGCGTCGTGAGACACTTAACAAATTACTTCCACATGTCAGTTTCCCTTGCCGAAATTTCACTCGGATTGCTGTGAAACGCTCTGCCTTTGTGACTCTTAAAGCATAAAAAGAAAATCGGTCTCCTCCCGTTCTTCCCGAAAAAAAAAAACCCGGTGGCGGAGAGTCACGACTGTCTGAAAATTCTCATCGTCTCTTGCCAGGAATGAGGTTGCACTTTCTACATCTATACCTATAGGATATACACCGAAGGGAAATTATTGCTTCCTAGCCCAAGGTAACCTGCGTTCTCATCAAAGGCAGGTCATGCAAAAATTTCCCTTCGTCGGGACATGCGCCCGACTGTCGTGTCGGTCGGTGCTGAAAATGGGGCAAAAAGGAGAGGCGCTTCCCAAACATTTCGCCCCATTAGGCGAGCTATAAACACGTTTGCACTAGGGCTCCCTGCCGGAGGGATACTCGCCTGGCAAAATGGGAAATAAAGGGATGCCGAGGGACCGTAAAATGAGTGACCTGCAGGCTCTTAAACGGCCATACGCTGGAGGCCTGCGGGGCGACGCATATCGCGCCTTTTCTACACACAAAACACATCCTTGTCTTATCGGTAAGGTAGAATCTGAAAGGATCCAGGATGCCTTCAGGTGTTCTTCAGTCCAAACCCAGGAAAACGACGCTGTCGTCGAAGGAAAAAATATAATCTCCCTGTTACAGGAATGAAGTTGTAAGGCGGCTGCCAGAGGAAATTGCATATTTGCGTCTGACGTAGTCCCAGACTTGCAGTCTGCTTGCAAAACGGTTTGATCTGAATGCATGAATAATATACCTGAAACAGAAAGCGGGACTGAATGAATGCACCCAAGTGGAATATGTATATGTTCCGAGGTTGCAATTCAAGAACTCAATTCCGCTGCACGTTGGCAAGGTTTATGTCTCTTCATGCTTGAGACATATCCGTTGGTGAATTTATGCAAAACAGCCCCCCTTACAACAGAAGTGGCGGGAATATTTACTTTGGGAATACTTCGTTAACAGCATAAGGAACACTCTTGAATTTTTAGATGTCGCTGGTTTGCATTTTGCCACTGTTAACTACCACAGTGCATTCATCCCACTGAAAATACCTCGCTGTGTCCTTTTTAAAATGAAAGTGAAAAAGTATAAGTCCTTCGGGATGTATCCTTTTAAAACATGATAATGACTGCCATTGAATATAAGCTACGGTGCACTCTTAAATCCTAGGGCCGTGTGGTGTATTCCTGTCCTATTTTTATAATACGAGTATCATGTAGTTGGGAGAGCTAGGGCTCCTTTAATTTCAGTAGTGCTCACTTAACATTCTCGAGGGGGAAACGCTGTTAGGCTTAACCATGACGACTTGTTTTATTTCATAAGAAAACAAAACGTAAAATAAAAACGTCGAAAAATTAAAGAAGTGTTTTAATAGTATTCAAATACAAGTGATTGAAGGACTTCATGCAAGGGGGCATATAAGCAAACATGACGCTTTTATTATCATATACATATTGGGATTACTCAGAAAATCCAGCCGGGCGAGGAATCGAACATGTGATATTCTAGTTGGCGCTTTGACACTCTTACTAACTAAGCTACCGGGGCTAGTTGATAACACTGGTCAACACACATTTTTTTCCGAGCAAGTGGCAAATAATTTATACACGATTTTTTCCGTAGATTATGAATTCGTAAATGAAAATAATTAATTGGATCCAATTTTCAAGGAATTGGTGAGTGAAAAAGTCAAAAGACTTTATTTTGACCATATTTGAAAACTCATTAAAATATAACGGATTATTATAGAAGTTTGTAACGTGGCTTAAACCAAAGTTAAAACCTTGAGCTATTATCTCAAAATACTAAAGGTCTTAAAAATGTTCGAAAAATACCTTGAAAATCGAATTATTGACCAAACCGATTATTTCATACAACAGATGTTGAATGAAGACTATAATAAAATACACGCTCATGAAAAACTTTTTCACAAGAATGTTTAGAAAAGCTATAGAAATTAGTGGCATTTGATATTTTTTAGAATAAGATTTAGGCTTTGATTTGAACCATGTTACAAGTTTCAGTGACCTTCTGTTATTTTTTAATGTATTTTCAAAAATGGCAAAAATATGATATTTTGAATTTTCCAGTTATTTTTCTCGAAAACGGGAGCTGATTGAGAATTTTCATTTAAGAATTCGTAATACTCGTATACGGAAAAAATCCTATAGAAATGATCTGGTACTTGTTCAGAAACATAAAGAAACATTGAATTTGTTGACCAGTGTAATTCCTTCCAGTAATTATGACATTCTGATGAGAAGTGCGAACGATCTCACATAGCGGAGAGTGGTCCAAAGCAAGCACCCTCCCCAAACAGGGCATCTTCGTTTAAGTTGTCATTTTAAAAGTTAGCGCGCTATCACTGTACGTGAATCATCCTTCTCCCCGCCCCATTTTGGCTGTCACTCGACCTGCCTGCGACAATGTACAGTTGCAGCATTACAACAAAGGTGTTCGATGTTTTTCGAAAAATAATGCGAGTTAAGGTTATTCGGTCTACTCTATGAGTTTGTTGTGCTATCAGAATTATTTGTTCTTATGTGTCTATCAGACGGTGTTTTGATTATATTTGGTTGGTTATGTTATAACATTTAGAGATTAGGTTAGGTTAAAGTTAATATAAATAAAGATTTTTATTATATTATAATTGGTGTTGTTTTTGACTATTTTCTTAATTATCCTAGAAAACTGAACTATGCTCCCTTTACTCAATAGAAATGTCTTCTTTAGGGTCTTCCATTAGGTAAAGCGGACATTTTTAAAGATTTTTGTTTTGTCATTTCAAGATTTATGATAGATAATCAATTTTCCAAAAAAATTGACTTTTTTTATAAGTGTCTCTTCTATTTGAACCTCACTCCTCACAAATAAATTTTACTTTTTTTGCAATAAAAAATAGTTAAATTTATTGTTTAGGATTGAGCGTATTTGTATAAACTTTATACTATAAAGAAACTATGTGCTGACTTTGATAAAGATTGATCAAAAACTGTAGGAGCTAGAGTGTACACAAATTCGAAAAAAGTAGTTTCGAGAAAAACGCGTGTGGCAGTAAAGATTCAACTGGGATACTCACTGAAACGCTTATAACGTTTAAATGGCGCGGCGTTTAATTTTGTTTTGAAATTTTCAGAATATATATTTGAATAGTTGTACAATCGATTTATGAAAAAAAGCCTCTACACCTATTTCCCCCTTAAGGGGAGGTTCCTCTGATCGACTCTGAAAAGTTCTTCACTTTTATGAATTTTTTTGAGGTATAAAGAAATGTGATATGAACAAACGGTTTTTTGTACAATGTTTATTGATAAAAAGAGTCCCTAAATTTATTTTTTCCCCCCTCTTTCAATTCAAAATGGCGGCTCCAGCCATATCTCCGCGAGGCCTTGCGCGCCATATATGCGTCTGCGCGGGACGTTCCCGAGGGTCGTAGGGGTCACTGAAACATGAACATTTTTTAAGTTAGTTAAATAAACATATGTAGCGGCCCTTCAACCAAAAATTTCGAAATTTTGATAAAAAAAACAGAGAAAGTTATCCACTTGAAAATTAAGGTCGTGTTTTGGGGTGTGTTTTAGTTGTTTAAGACAGGCGTAAACATTGTTTATTATTAAAATATATTGTTAATAATGGTTCAAGGGCTCCGAAATTGAATTTTACACATGACTTTAAAATTTCAAGTGGATCCGATCAGTGGTTCTCGAGATACACTGTCCCGCGCACTGAAAATATCGCGTTAACAGTTGCACGCTTCTCTTTGAAGCGCTGTAACTTTCTAAAAACTGCATAAAACGCAAAACGGTTTTAGGATCATGTTTTTAACATATTATAGATTGATAATATGTAAAAAAAAAAAATCGATTTTTTCATCGCCGATCAAAGGAACCTCCCCTTAAGGTACTCCACTAATTAATGAAGTCCCTCCGCTTCTTTCTGCTTCCAAGATCCCTTGCTATGCAGATAATGAAAAAATATTCTGTGTCATTTCTCTAGCGACTGACTGCCATCTTTTGCAATCTGATATAGCAACTTTTCGTAACTGATGTTCCACCAATTTTCTGCCGTAAAATCTTAACAAATGTACAGTAATGTCGTCCGCAAGAAAAATGTTTTCCCTACATTATAATTACTCTCTGGTTGGCATCAGCTTAGTCCAAGCTACAAACAGCAGAGCTGCATGAGCAAGGGACTTGTTATCATCATTTGGTCCTGTTAGTAAAACTAGAGCCAAAAACCAGAAAGCGTATCACAAATCAAAAATGATGTCATGAGACCTGATAAGACCAAGGAAGGATGTTATTTCTAGCTCAAGATTTTCCTTTGAGAACCACATCAACTCAATCGTTTTCAAGGCAAAACCTGTTTCAGGCTTGATCAAGAGATGGTCTAGAGAAGTTTTTCTCTATTGTACCTTTATCAGACGCATTCTAGAATATCCTAGTCCCATCTGGGCTCATTTCTACGTAGTGCATGTTGAAGCGTTTCAGATTTCTCAGATACATTCTCTGCGGACATCCTTAGCTTAATAGCGTGAAAATTGTTTAGATACGTTTGAAAAGAGCAGTGATATTTCTAGGTTTCTCGGCATTTCTGACATCCTGTAAAGAGTAATTAACTTTCCCGATTTGTGTTTCGGTATCGTCTTCTTTCTTTATAATATTGTTGCATTCCTTATCACTACACTTCATTATGAAATAGGATATCATTATGATGTTACTTCTAATGACGTAGTGACACACAGCATTTTACTTCATTAGAACTTACAGAACAGACGAATAAATTGATTGATCTAAAAACAAGTGCAATGCTCACTACTTCATAATGAAATATAGTGTCGATGGTATAAGCACAGAATAAAAAATAATCAGAAGTCCTATCTAGAACAAAAAACCATTCTACGAAAGTAAAATTTCTCAATACGTCAAAATCCCATTGGTTAGGCGTGACGCTTGCCATAAAAAAAGGTGATAAAAGGACCCCGCAAGAAATACATGGAAAAAGGTTTTTCTGTAAATCTTTCTGAAATTTTGAATAAAGATAGGTTTTAGCATGTCGGTCAAAAGTTCCAATGGGCCCAAAGTCCTAAATGCCCCCCGTGGCCGCTAGAGGTCGCCAAAGTGTCAGATACTACAAAATGTTCAGGGTTTCGAGGGGACCATTCGATGGTGTAATTTTCAACTTCCGGTTTGCACCGGAAGTGAGTCTTTTTACCGGAAGTAGATTTTTTAAAATGGAAACCCCGGAGTGGAAAACCAGTTTGCACCGGAAGTGGACTTTTTTGATAGTAGTATCTGACACTTTGGCGACCTCTAGCAGCCACGGGAGGTATTTAGGACTTTGGGCTCATTGGAACTTTTGGCTGTCCTGCTAAAACCTACCTTTATGCAAAATTTCAGAAAGATTTACAGAAAGACCTTTTCCCATGTATTTCCTGCGGGGTACTTTGTCACTGACCTTGAAAATAAGAAAAACATTTCTTAAAAATGGAGTTTGACTCGGGCAGCCGTAGAGTACGGACGTATTCTGTGTGCAATAGCGACCTTTTCTAGTCACTCGTGACCGATCGGTCACTTGCTCTTTTCATCAAACTTACAGTGTTACAGTATTATTCGACTATAGTGGTGAAAAATCGCGGACAATAACTAGTGAGGTTATTCTTGGAAGCATTCCAAGCGCCATGGAGCGCATCAAGTGCCTTGATAGGCCTCTACCATTAGACACCGGCCCTAATAAAGGGGATATCATCCACTGCGCGATATGCAATGGAGTAAATGAAGTCGCGGACTTCTTTCAATGGGACCAAAACCAAACCCCTACTAGAACGCTGCAATGCAGCCACTGCAACAAGAATTCGTACGTGAAAGCCTTCACCGTACTCGACATGAGCGCAAGAGATCCTACTAAACGGACCTTTGTAAAAATTTATTACTGCGAAGCCACACTCGCAGCTATGGGAAGAGGGCCACAATGCCCGAAATGCAACGGTGACCAAATCGTAAGTGTCATTGATCAAGCTGACTATGTCTCACGCGAGACTTTCAAATGCCCGTGCGGCAGCATAAACCAAATCCTTGTCACAGGTCCAGCTATAAGAAACCACAGCTCTAATCCACAAAAAAAGGTCAAAACTGTGGCTGAATTCAAGCCCCTGGCCACCATCCAGAAGGAACGGAAGCAGCAACAACTTGCAACCAAACTGGCAATCTCGAAGCTTTTTGATGGCACTAAAGCTGAAGTATCACCTCCATCAGCCGGAGCAAAAGAGCTGAACAAACACCGGCAAAAGATGACTCAAACTTCAGTCAGCACTGCAAACAGATTCAAGGCCCTAGCAGAAATCGCTGGACCGAGCCACGACACGTGCAAAGTTAACAACAATGACTATAATAGCGACAGCGAAAGCAGTAGCGACTATGCTCCAACCCACAAGGATGGCTCTAAAGCCCAACAAGGCACATCGGCCATGAAACGGACCCGTAAAGATAAGCCCACTGACTCTCGGAGCGCAAAGAAATGTCAGACGAGTCAAACATCCACCAGCGGCAATGCTATGACTAGTTCCAAAAACAAAGCGGCTGTTTCCAAGCTGATGGCAGCCGAACGCATGATCGCTAAAGCCCCGAAAATTCCAGCGATAGTACGAACCGACTCGGCTTGGACCGAAAGCGAAGCCAAGTACAAAGAAATGAGCGTACAGATCATACAACACGGCTGCACTTTTAAAGTCAACCGTAACAGCGGCAAGTGCTTCATCTATCCAAAGACCATTGAAGCGAGAGACAAGATGATTGCAACTCTACGAAGCGAAAATCGAGAGTTCTACACATACGGACTCAAATCGGAACGGCGACCTTCCAAGAAGATTGTTGCAAAAGGCGTCCACACCCTCGGCTGGAGTGAGGATGAGCTCAAAGAAGACATTAAATCAAGGTACGGACTCGTACCCACCAGAATCATTTCATTGAGGAACTCTGCGCTGCTTATAATTTTCGAAGCTGAAGTTAACATGTCGGACGTGCGTTCAATTCGCTATATTGCCGGACAGGCATGCAAGATTGAAAAGTACCAGGTGAAGGATACCGCAGTAACCCAATGCAAACGATGCTTGGAGTTTGGACACGTGCAAGCCCACTGTGGACGCGCCATAGTCCCGGCATCCACACAGGCCATTGTCGGCGACGAGACTATCACGGTATGTACCAAGTGCCGCGACCCAACGCACACGGCCACCCAAGCAAAATGCCCATTGTTTAAGGAAGAAATCAAACGTAAAAAGTCACAGCGACAGGCCCACAAGCAGGCGGTTCTCGAGAAGCGCACTCGCAATGCAGAGATCACCCAACAATCTGAGGTTCGAGCCGGCGTGTCATACGCCGATCGTGCCAGACCGAGAACACGGAGCCTAAACAGATCGCACTCAAACTCTAGATCGCGACATTCCCCCGTATCGAGACAACCGCAAAACGACGAAATCCAGTCCCTCAAGGCCGAGATCAAATGGTTGAAGGAACAATTTCTCGACCTAAAAAATACAATCATGTCAGCGCTCAAACCCAATGCTTAACACACCGCGCGATGAAATCAGGGACACTCGTCTGTCCAACAATCTAAAGATCATGCACTGCAATGTGTGTGGTCTACGCCAAAGATTTAGCGAAATTAAGGGTCTAGTAGCCCAACATGAGCCACATATTGTGGTATTGAATGAATGCAAACTAAACTTTACCCAATTCCGTTTCAACATCCAAAATTACGACAAACTGACAGACACACTTAGCCCAGCCTGGGGCACAGCCATGTATATAAAGAGAGGCATACGTTGGAACCAGTGTCCACTAATCCCGCAGCATGACGATGACAATAGACATATTGAAGGCGTAGCCATTCGCATACAAACAGACTTTAATTCTGATCGCGCCGTTACGATTCGCGGACTGTACATACCACATAGAAGTGCGCGAATAGTCAGAGAACAACTTGATGAAATCATCACAGAAACTGACTCCATCAACATAGGCGATCTCAACTTGAAAATGCAAGAACTGGGCCACACCAGATCACAAGGACCGGGCATAGCCGCTCGAAATGCTATTAACTCCGGCCTGTGTCGCATCCTACACACTGGAATACCATCAAGACCTACAAGTCGCGGACAAAACATACTAGACGCAGCTCTTGTTACGGGAGCCTTCATGCACGAGCTCCAACACAATTGCAAAGCACTAGACTCTGTCACCTCGGACCATCTGCCCTGGCTGCTATCGTTCAACACCCGTACCGAAGTGGCTAAATGCATTACCAGAGATATGCGCCCGCTGCGAGAGAATAGAGAGCTACTCGATGACTTACAACTCATTGTCGAGAATAACATCAACCCTCAGGAGACGATAGAATCACACGAGGACCTAGAACGATCCATCGAGCAAACTGAACGCATCATCCTACATGCCTTTGATCAATGTGCCCCTGAGAGTGAAATTAAACGTGTGGAGCTTTTGCCAATTGATATCCAGCGAGAAATCAGAAACCGGAACTATCTTAAGGTTCGAGCATACCGCACAGGCGACAGACGGATTCGTAAAGCTTACAACCAAACCCGTAACTTGGTCACGAACATGCTCCGCAAGTACCGCGAAGAGTCGTGGCTCAGGATTGCCAACAGCACCTATAATAATCACGAACGAGTTTGGCGCCTGCAGAAAGCGCTTAAACGACCGATCCAACGACTGCCAGCCATCGCGGGCTGTAACACCGAAGCAGAGACGATCGATTGCCTCATGGATACTGCTATCGTTCAGGAAGCTCAAGTCGCAACAGAGGACCAAGCCTCACTGCATGATCAAGATTTTGAGTCACTGGCACCTACCACAATGGGGGAGGTACGCAAGGCTCTGTACAAAATTAAGAACAAAAAAGCGCCCGGTCCGGATTCGATTAAGGCTGAAATGCTCAAGTTATGCGGCCCAGCGCTATGGACTAGACTCACCAAACAAATCAATTACGTTTTAACTACAGGCTATTACCCAGCGCGCTGGAAACTCGGCGAGTGTATATTCCTGCACAAACCGGGCAAAGATTTTCGTGACCCAGCCTCATATCGACCCATCACCCTGCTAAACGTAATGGGGAAGGTTTGCGAACGTATCATGCACGCCCATATTTTGAAGGCTACAATAGATATCATACCGGACTTTCAACATGGATTCATGAAAGGACGAGGCACTGGCACACAAATACTTCGCACCGGCAAGTACATTAGCGATCAACTCAATGAAAAGAACAGTGTAGCTATGGTCACGACGGATCTGTCCAAGGCATTCGACAGTATAAACCATCGTGCACTCACCAAGAAGTTACTTGTAGCCCACATTCCAAGCAGCATCATTAAACTGATAGAAAATTACTTGGACGACAGACAAACTAGAGGCAAATTTCGCACGATCAAAGGCATTCGTAAACCCGTACCACACGGTGTCCCACAGGGCTCGATCCTGGGACCCCTTATTTTTAACCTATACGTCACGGACCTTCCTAAACCAGCCGGATACATGATCTCACAATACGCAGACGACGTTTGTATATTGAATGCCTCCCGGCAACCTGACATCGCCACCATACGCGCAGAATGGGCTACAGCATCCATCACTGACTATTATCACCGATGGGGCCTGCGCTGTAACATCAATAAGACGGAATGCATAATGTTCACCAACCGTCGTAAATACAGAAACTACATTAACCTACCGGACAATACCCGTATGGAATATAAAGACACAGTCAAATATCTCGGTGTATTACTCGACAAACGTCTCAATATGAAACACCACGTACAGTATATTATTCGAAAAGCGAGACAAATACGAGGTATGTTATCACCGATAATCGGCTGGTACGCCAAAACCAACATTGAGATTAAAATTCTCATCATCAAAGCCTGTCTTCAACCTATATTGGACTACGGCATAGTGCAGCTGCTCCCACGAGTCAGCAAATCCAACATCGCACGCATCGAACCTCAAATCCGCATGGCTTATAAAACGGCTGGTGGTTTTCCTCGTTCAACTCCCACAAACATAATCTGGGAGATGCTCGACGAGGACCCCTGGCACATACGAATAAACGATTTGCACACCGACATGATGTACAAATTACAAAACACCACTCTGGAAGGACTAGATAACCCAGGTGTACAATACGAGAGACAGCATTCGAATCCTCGACTACCAAATACGCGACTCGGCGACATAGCTTACATTAATCCTCGGGAGCGCAAAAAACCGCCGAGTAAACGCAACACTCCACCCAGGCCAGCCCGTATATAAGCACGGGACCAGACGAATAGCTCGCTAAACGTTGTGAGTAGAACAGAGAACTGAAACTAATACGCGAAGTATGCAAAAAATTAAGCTTAAGATACGTAAGGTACATATAAGTTTTATCCACGCACCCAGCAGGGGCGCATTTACTGTTTTTGTAACGAAATGATAGATAATAAAGAACTATAACTCTAAAGAACTATAACTCTTCTTAAAAATGACCTTTCGCTGACCAATTACTGCAACTTGTTGACCAATTTGCGACCTATTATATACATTTTTTGGTAATTTTTTTTTTGGTGCAACTGTCCAATGACATTGCGCTTGAAATATTTCATTCTTGGAGTCATTTTGAACAAGTACATATATATATATTAGGATGCTTTTTTTTTCGTGACTATTTTTTTTTGTCAGTCCCACCTCGAAATTTTGTGACAAATACCTAAACAAAAATTCTCTGAAAATTGGAGCCCTTAATATTAACATTAAGTACTAGACCAATGCTTATATAGATTTCCCATATAAAATACACGTAAACTTTGATTATGTTTCTTCAAAACTCTACAGCTCAGAGGCATTTTATGGTATAATCTTGGTCAATGGTAGAATTTCTTCAGAATTGAATGCTCTACAAAAGTGTCTATTGCGGTGTAACCCCAACTCCCACCAGCGAGGTAGTACGGGTCATTAACCCCAATTTTTCCACGAAATTCTCGCTTTTTGTCCCTATCTCGTAAATAACAAGAGGTACAGAAAAAGTGAATATGACAAACTTGTAGCAAATTCAATTTCATACAAAAAAGTTCTGAACACCAAATTGGTAACATCGATATTTCTTGAGATATTGGGCTTTGAAGTTGAGGTAGTGTTTCTACAATTTAGCGCAATAATCCATGAAAATTCCACACTACCTCAAATTCAAAGCCCAATATCTCAAGAAATATCGATGTTAGCGATTTGGTGTTCAATAACTTTTTAGAGGAAATTGAATTTCCTACAAGTTTGTCATATTCACTTTTTCTATACCTTTTGTTATTTACGAGATAGGAGCAAAAAGCGAGAATTTCATGGAAAAATTGGGGTTAGTGACCCGTATTACCTCGCTGGTGAGAGTTAGGCTTACACCGCAATAGACACTTTTGTCGAGCATACAATTCTGAAGAAATCATACCATTGATCAAGATTATACCATAAAATGCCTCTGCGCTATAGAGTTTTGAAGAAAAATAATCAAAGTTTACGTGTATTTTATATGGGAAATCTATATAAGCATTGGTCTAGTACTTAATATTAATATTAAGGGCTCCAATTTTCAGGGAATTTTTGTTTAGGTATTTGCCACAAAATTTCGAGGTGGGACTGAAAAAAAAAAATAGTCGCGAAAAAAAAGCACCCTAATATATACATATATAAAGAACGCGCAGTTGCCTCCTTCACGTTTCTTTAAGGTTGGAAATTAAATATTTCATTCTCTTAGCAATGCCTCCAAACTTAAAAATGTTTTGAAATAGCAAACCATAGGGCATAGAGTAGATAAACAACAAGAGGGAAACGCATTTTTCAAAGCTCAACTTCCTAGCAATGCCTTCTACCATAAAAATGTTTTGAAATTGCATACTATAGTATAAATAAATTATTTTTGGTTGACGAATAAATAGTTCACTTTAGGGGATTTTCTTACCACCCTCATAAGCGCACTCTCAACCTTCTTTATTTGTCTCAAGTCGATGACCCCTACATCTTCGAAGGTCAAGGTCATCGAGGGGTTGGACCGTAAAGTAAATAATTTCCATTTTTTTTTTTTTATGATATTCGTTAGATGAGGTGATAAGGTTAAGAGAAAATTAGAACTTTGACCTAAAATTCTCATCCTTATCGCTTTTGTGTTTGTCCTTTAGGAAATAATTTTTTGAATAAAATAAATATGCTTTTCAGAAATTAATGTTTTTATTCATTTCATACCCATATTTCTGTATTAACCTTCGAACGGGGCTTTCTCCCTATACGATTCGTTCAAGAAAATTCGCTTACGCGACAGCAAGTATCATTCTAAACCATGAACTGTTTTTCCATTCCTGCAAATCGACCTGTTGTCTTCCTTCAAAGGATCATATCAGATGACACTCTCTAAGGCTTACTACGGTGATCATGTTCTCGATGAATGTGGGTATGAGATTCAAGTTGGAATAGAGGACAGGTTTACACTTCAAGACTTTAAAAGCTTCACTCTCAACGTGTCCAATCTACTATTGGTGCGTGTTAAGTTGACATCGAAACACTCTAGAAACAAAATATACCAGCTGTGTAATTTAAGCCAAGCTAGTGTCCAAAGCATGAAAGGTTTCTACTGTCAGTGTCTTCGGGGTGCTTGAACCGTTAGTCAATGCGCTCATGTTTCCTCAGTGATATGCTTGAACTTGAGATCACATACCAGTGCCATCTGAGTTCCTAAACCATTACCTCCCGGACGGTCTGCCGCTTGGCGAGTCCCATGATTATGACGATGAAGAGCATTAATGATCATTTGACTGCCCTGTAAAAGGATATCTTTTGCATCTCATTTATATCACAACTATGCGTTTCCCCGCGAACTGCTTGATGGCTTTTTTACATTTTACATGATGTTCGATCTAAAACCATCAATGGTTTTAATATTGCAACTTATCTTTAACCTGTTTAAATGGAAAACAATCCAAAAAAACTAGAGCCTATATACATAAGTTATCACAGAACGTCGCAATTACTCGTTTCCCCGCGGACTGCTTGATTGCGCCTGACAACTTACATGATGGTCGATCTAAAACCATACAATGGTTGTAACATTTTTTTTACTTTTATTCAACCTGTTTTGATGAGAAAATTCGTCATAATTACATAGGTCCTCATTGAATTTTAGACCTAATTTTAACCATGTTCCCATTATCCTATTGATCTCAAATTTTGCGCATAATATCAGTTAGATCTGTAGTTCAATCCACCACAAGATGACACTTATCCTCCAACAGGTCATTTCCTATAGGGATCTCGGTAAACTCCTTTGTAGACTAAAACGGCGACCAATTTTTTGTTCTAGATGAGATTTCTGATTATTCCGTGGTATAATTCTCTTATTTTTAGTTTTCATCTATTCTGATTTATTTTACTTTTTAAATTGCCATAATTCGAAAAGTAATTATGCTTAAGACGGAAATTAGAAAGAAAACCATAGTATACCTTAAAGGAGAAGGGCTAAATTCTAAGCAAATGTGGCCCTTTTTTTAAGCAAACAATTTAAAAAAAACATTTTTCCATCATCTATCGATTTCGATCCTAAACGGAATGTTCTTCTGCCTGTTACGCCCCTCTTGCATCCCGTAAAAGTCATAAAAAAGCAATACTATATTATAAAAGAAAATAAATTCTTTTCAATTTGAGAGCGTGATCGTCTAACTCCCATGTATTTTTCCAAACATTCCATTTCGATTGAAAATTAATGATAAATGATGGAAAAATATTTTTTTTAATTTCTTTGACAAAAAAACAATTGGCTACGTTTACATGGAATTTGGCCCTCCTCCCTTATTGGCTTATCCGATACTTTTACTGGGATATACAACGCTTTTAGTTCGTTGTACTCACTAATGTTTTGTAACGACAGGTTTTTGTGTTATAAAATCACTAATTGTCTAGAAAAAAGCGAACGTGAAGACATTTCGCAATTCAGTAAGAACTATTTGACATCATTAAGGAAGGACTATGTGAACCTACATAGATTTATTGCGAATAAAAATGTTTGCTTAACCTTAATAGATTAGCTAGTGTGATAAAATGTGTTATGTCCCACGTTTCTCATGCGATTTCAAGGACACAATTTTAATACTACCTACACCTTCCAAGCGCTCATCAAATTACTTACCATAATTTTGTTTATGCCCTGAAGGAAATTAACAGTCAAGGTGAAAAACAAACAACAAACTGTCTAAGACGATTAAGTTATGGAAAAATTTAGGGTCATAGTAAAATAAGAAATCAATCAAAGCACCTTAAATAATTGGGAAAATACTAATTGTCAGTGGATTCGTGTGACGCTGCAATTAATTTAACCTAGTTCACACAGCGAGACATCGCGAATTGCGAAGCACCAATTAGATGGTACGCCAATTTTTTAAATAATTTTCCTCGCTGAGCTCACAGTTCCGTCGCATGAAATATTCACGACAGCAAGAAAAGCCGTCAACTAAATCACGCAATGTTTCAATTCCTCTTTTCCTAATCCCAGCGTGTAATTAGAGATATTTAAAAACTATTAAGCCATTTATATCTTTTCGGATATACTCAGTTTGGTTTGTGCCCAAAAAGGTGAATCGGCAAAGTCATCGGTCTTCAGGGGATGAGGAAAAGGCCTACTTTTTACATCGCTTCTAATCTCGTGGCTTAAGAAACATTTAAATAAATTAGCGTTGATGAACTTGTTCTTTGCAAAGTATATCTTCAAAGAAGATGAAGCAAAGGGTATAGAGGTACCGAAATAGAACAACCCTTCCAGTCCGTTGAAAGACAATAGCTGGGCAGCTGTTGGTTTCCCACAGAATTTCATTTCAAAATTTGCAATTCATCGCATCTCTCAAGGCTTCTCCGCACGAAGTCCCAACAGGAGAAGTATTTCATTACGGCAAGTTTCCGTGTAAGTACTAAAAAGAGACGGAGGATGCTTGCATTGTCAATAAGCTTGTAATTAAATGTGCGAGGAGGATTTCCGCGAATCAAGTGAAATAAATTAATTCTGGAGCGCCGTAGGATCATCGTTCGAAGAATACTGGAAATTAAAATGTTTTTTTTTTTTTTTCTCAAGAAGGTAAACCAAAAGGAGCACACATACACCCTGGAGGTACCCGTGTCTTGTTTCTTTTTTAGCTTACTGATATGGCAAGAAAACCCCGCAGCCACTAATAAAATGTACAAAACATGTGAGGAGGAGCGGAGCGTAAGTTGTTCTTGGATTATTCCGCGGTACTTTAGGCCTTTTATATTACGTCAAGAAAATGTTTTGAATTGTTTTTGTATAAAGTGCTTACGCATAGTGTGAGTTTTTTTAGATCATTTTTACCGTGTTTTTCGAAGAAATTTCTTGATGTTTATGTATCAAATCGTGTATCCAACATGTAAAGAACATCTCATAATAAAGGTTGGATCATCTGTTGATTTACCACCACCCTTATTTTTGATTCCGACGGAATTAGAATTCGTTCGGAACGTAGGGAATTCAAAAGCAGTTTGGCATTGTCAGAAAGCTCAACGCTAGCTTAACTTTTTAAATGTTTCAACCTGCTTTGAAATGTCCAGCATTTCGCGCTCAGAAAATCGACAAAAAACAGTATCGTATATCCGCGGTACTAAATGAATAGATTTACGCTTGAAAAACGTTGAAATAACAAGAACACATAAATGCTTAAATAAAAATTGAATAATTTTGTAAGAAAGAAGAATAAGAAACTTACCCTGGTTGATCAGCGAAATTACCTCCAATGTTAACAAACCGGTTCAACGCTCCCAAAGTGAGCCTTTACCGCACAGAATGAGTAAGGATTTGCAGCAATTTAGCGGGGCTGCAATAAACAAAAAATATATAAAACAGAAAATTAAACTAAATACCCGTTTAAAACAATTCAAACACTTCACAAACTCCACTGACATTTCGAAAATCTGTCAGCGTGACATGATCGCAGCAGTCGAACGAACCAATTCTTCACAACCTAAGATGTTCAGTTTTACGTTTTTCACCATGGGGAATTTACCTGTGGTAAAATAATATGAATTTATATTGAACTAAAGATAGTAATTAAACATCATTTCATTCTGTGAGAGTGAAGGGGAAAGGTAACGAGGAGGATAAAAGGTTCTGGAAGATGGAGTTGCTAAGCAAAAAAAGGAATGAGAATAAAAATGTTTAATTTAAGCACATGTAATTAAATGAATTTAAATAAATATACGCCTCAAATGGTACGGGAGTGAGCATTACACAATATAAATCATAAGTAAAAATAGTTTTGGACATGAGATCTGTAAAGGGCGTGATTTGTGGAACGGAAATTTATTTACCTCCCATTCAAAAAGAAACGTTAAACTCTAAATGGGGCAGTCCTTAAATATCGAAAAAGGATCATTAAAAGCGTAAAACACGCTACGATCACTCTCACTTATTTGTCGTTCATACTACGTTTTGGATTTGGACCGCGCACCATCGAATAGTGAAAGGGTAATCTACATATATGATCTATGATTGAAAAGATTACCTTCAATACTAAGTTGGTGGCGGCTTTAACATATTATATTTTTGTTGGGTGAATTGTTGCATGGATTTTCGAAAACTAGATTTTACTTAAATTTGAGTAGCATTTAGTAGATTTAGTGAACTTTAATTAAATTGAGTTAAATTTTAGTAGAGTTTTAGTAAAATTTAGTAGATTTTGATGATTAAATAAAGAAATTTGTATAAATTAGTTAGACTGAATTACTGTGAAGTAAATTTTATAACAGTGAGTTTTTAGCATTAAATTGTATTGTGCAACGTAATGAAATCCTTCTTTTCTAATTAATCACCCTTAAATCTATATTTCCTTATGTTTCAAACAATCACTATGGACATCGCAAACTAATTGAATATGCAATTTCGAAAATGGCACATGTCTGAATATTTAAACTTTTCAGGAAATGAAAAAAAACTAATTATTTTGTAAAGAAGTATAATATTTAAAAATACATTTTTGAGTTACATTTTGGGGCCAATTAGCAATCGAAAGTTACAGAAATATTTTGATGTTAACGTTATTATATATGTGTATTTACTATTTAGATATTTTAAATTTGTGAGATGAGCCCTTTTCGAAATTAATGATAATGAATTCACATAATTTAAAGAAATTATCATATAAATTTGGCGAAAGTTTTATTTTAGGTATCTAAAATTAATCGTAATACTTAAATTAAAGATAATTAATACACCTTTTTTAAAAATCTTCTTCTGCAGGTTCTCATTCGTTTGTAGTTGGCCGTTGCAGTATTTCGTTATAAAATTCTGTAAATTCTGCTGGTATATATGGTTTCACTTTTGCAATATCTGCAATTTTCAGATGATTAGTAGGACTTTGCCATTATAAGCTTCAGGCAACGCAATGACTGATGGATAATGCAATATATTAATTGTTTTAACCCTTAAATAGTATCATGGGTGAAAATTCACCCCAGACAAATTGATCTTCTGAATTTTTTAGAAAAACCTAATGTCATTTTACCTGTATACATTTATGAGGGCACTGTAAAAGTAAAGTTATGATGAAATATAACATTCAGTGATGATAATAATATATTTAATTGCATTTAAATGTCTTTATTAAGGGGTTATATACAGTCAGCAGGCCCAAAAAACTCGATGTTTCAAGAATTTTTCTTGAGATGACCTTTTAAGTTATGAATGTAGAAAATTGTACACATTATGGTAACTTTTGAGTGTATTTTAATGTTTTTTATTTGTGAAAATAATTATTTTAAAAGCTGCTACAGCTGATCTCCGGGAGCACCCCTAAAAAAAGGCGTCTTGCTGTGAGCACGATATCTCTGGACTGAATCATCCAAAATGAAAAAATCACACAAATATTACATTAATATATTATTTTACTAGCTGGGTTACCCGGTTTCACCCGGCGTTGGGTAAATACTCACTAATTAAACACTTCTCAAATGTTCTAGTTTGTTATATCCGAGAAATTGTTTCAACCCGAAAACCCCTTTATGGATCCGCTATGTTGAATTGCCAAATCTTAATAATATTCAAAATAAGTGGCCTTAAAATAGTCATTGTACCAATTTTCATTCAAATCCGTTGAAATCGAGAACTTTTGGTCGCCATATTGGATCCGTCATCTTGAGTTTGGAAATTTTGGTAATATTCGAAATTAGTGGCCTCAGAATAATCATTGTACTAATTTTCAGTAAAATCCGTTGAAATCAAGAAATTTGGTCTCATGTTGTACCCACCATCTTGGATTTACAAATTTTGATAATGTTCGAAATTTGAAGATTCAGAATAATCATTGTACCAATTTTCATTAAAATCCGTTGAAATCGGGACATTCTGGATGATAAGATTCAGATTCTTGGCTAGTTAATTTAGTGCACAAATTGTACAATTAATGTGCTTCTCACGAAAGTTTTCTTGCGTAGTCAACAAATTCCACGGTGCCGCCAGACGAAAACGGACACCGGCTACCGTTAGCGCAGGTGCTCGCGCCCGTGAGAAAGCTTTCGTGAGAACTTACTTTTGATTTAATGTGTTTGTTATTACTTAGTTGTGTTAAAACTGATTTAAGTCACTTTGAATTCAAAATAAATTTTAGTTGCCATCAAACCAGCAAGCAAGACTTTTATTTAAGAACAATTCAATTCCAGCTTTCTTGGTTCAACTAATCTTTTACATTTCAGCTCTTCTTTATTAAATTGTGTTGTGGTTTAAGCACCGCAAACACAGCCAACATAGCTTAAGGTGCAAGTACCTTAAGTCTTTTTCTCCAACTTTCAGACACTGGACGCAATGTTGGGTCCGCCATCTTGCATTTAGAAATTTTGATAATATACAAAATTAGTGGTCTCAAAATAATCACTGTACTAATTTCTATTACAATCCGTTGAAATCGAGAAATTTTGGTCGCCATGTTGGATATGGAAATTTTGACAATATTCGAAATTAGTGGCTCCGGAATAATCATTGTATTAATTTTAATTAAAATCTGTTGAAATCGAGACATTCGGTTGCCATATTGGATCCGCCATCTTGGATTTACAACTTTTGATAATATTCGGAACTTGTATCCTCAGAATAATCATTGTACCAATTTTCATTAAAATCCGTTGAAATCGAGACATTCCGCTCGCCATGTTGGATCCGCCATGTTGGATTTGGAAATTTTGCTAATATTCAAAATTAGTGGCATCAGAATAATCATTGTACCAATTTTCATTAAAATCCGTTGAAATCGAGAAATCTTGGTCACCATGTTGGGTCCGCCATCTTGGATTTGTAAATTTTGATAACATTCAAAATCAGTGACCTCAATATAATCATTGTACTAATTTTTATTAAAATCCGTTGAAATCGAGAAATATTGGTCGCCATATTGGGTCCGCCATCTTGGATTTGTAAATTTTTATAACATTCAAAATCAGTGACCTCAAGATAATCATAGTACTAAATTTCATTCAAATCCGTTGAAATCGAGAAATATGATCGCCATTTTGGATCCGCCATCTTGGATTTCTAAATTTTGATAATATTCAAAATCAGTGATCTCAAAACAATCATTGTACTAATTTTCATTAAAATCCGTTGAAATCGTGAAATCTCGGTCGCCATATTGGATCCGCCATCTTGGATTTCTAAATTTTGATAATATTCAAAATCAGTGACCTCAAAACAATCAGTGTACTAATTTTCATTAAAATCCGTTGAAATCAGGAAATCTTGGTCGCCATATTGGATCCGCCATCTTGAATTTCTAAATTTGGACAACGGATTTTAAATCACCATTCCGCAAAACCCCTATGTACGAATTTTCATGAAAATCGCTTAAAATTTAAAATTTTCAGACGCCATCTTGGATCCGCCATTTTGAAACCCTACGTATTATCCGAAAAAAGCTTAGCCTATATGTTAAGTCGGAATATGTGCTACCTTCGGACAAAAAATGAAAAATATCGATGCAAGCGTTTAGGCGTGATTGAGCAACAAACAAACAAACAAACAAACAAACAAACAAACAAACAAACAAACAAACAAACGAACTTTCATTTTTATATATATATATAGGGATTGTAATTAATCGAAGGAATAAGCAAATTAAGAATTTTTGACAAAATGGCGGTTTCTTAAAAAAAAAATCAATTTTTAACAAAAATTTCAGCATTAAATTGGTTATAAAATGAAAAATATTTATTCGTGAGTCAAAACCTTCGACAAATTACTAAAAAGTAGACTTAAAAAGCTTATGTTAAAAATTCAAACTGATCAGTTCAGCCGTTTCCGAGAAATCTTGCTCACCGACTTTAAAAACACAGTTTTGAGAAAAACGCTTTTAAAGTTTCAAAAGCACCTTGCATATAGTACAAAAATCATTACAAATATGCGTACAACGTTGAGAATAATCACCGGATTGACATGAAATTGTGTGTGGGTGTATTTAAATATAAGTATATTACACAAAAAAAAAAAAAAAAAAAAAAAAAAAAAAAATCAATTTTCTGAAAATCCTGACTGTATATAACCCCTTAAGCTAAAGAGAGATATAAGCATATTCTGGGGTGAAATTTCACCCATGATACCCTTTTACGTGATTTATGTTGATGATATCTTTTAAGGATTAAATCACAAGAACAAAAGAGACAGAAGTATTACGGAGGTTAACGGTCTTATGTTTAAGCAATCAATTCGGAAAGGGAACATCTCATTAGAGTTGTGACATTTTCGAAATTATTTCTGTAGACGCCGTGACCTCGACAGTTGAAGCAAATACCAGAGATGTTCCTTTTCGAGCATAATAGGTACAGGGAAGCATTTAGAAAACATTGGTATGAAAAAAAAGTATTTGTCAAAATATGCGATATGTGCCCTTTTCGAAATTGCATATTTAATTTGAATAAGAAGCCAGACGTTCAGTGAAGTCCCTTTATCACAAAATCATACCTGCTTATAGTATCAGTAATATGTATTTTCTATTTTATTCGTCTTCTACATATGAATTGACGGTCCATCAAAAAATATAACATTTCTCAATCAAGCAATTTACTTCCCATTTGCTTCACTATTCCATTTTTTCATAGATTTATTTTAATTTATAAGCCAACATATGTAATGAAACATAATCTGACTTAAGTATATCAATTAGAGAACAGCAGTATGCGATTCACACTTCAGATTCAAAGTACTGATTGTAACGTCTACACATTTCAGAAACTGGATCATAAAATCCATAATTGGTTCGATGACCACCAAGATATAAAAAGGTTCATGAATGCAAAGTTTAATTGCACGTATTTAAAGAGATTGATGCTAAGATTCTTCAGGACTTTATCAATCCAGTCAGGACTTTATGTAAAAATAGGTATAAATGCACATAACGCCTCTTCATAAATGAAGTCATACCAAGCAAATTCAAGCGCTTAGCATAAGGGGGAAGTACAAGTCGATCACTCCACGCAAGACGTCGTAGTGCATAACGCCCAAATTTGTTTTGAATCGACTCAAGCCTATCAATATGTATGTTGTAATGACAGCCATATTTGAGCATACATTTTACGAGCGATTCTTATATAGACTCTACCGTATAGGGGTCCTGAGACTCTTTTCTCCAACGCCTAACAAAACTGAGCATCGCAAGTGCTCTGTTAATAATATAATCTAAATGACTAGAAAGTGTTACTTTAGAATCGAAGACTACACCTAAGTCTTTAATTTCATTAGTAACGTCAAGATGAGTATTATTATTTATATGATATTGACAATCAACTTGGAGTAGTTTACGACTGAAGGCCACGACTTTACATTTACTAACATTAAACTTACTATACTTACACCATACATTACAAACAGAGAGCAGTCGTCACTATTGTTGATCTGCCTGAAAATCTTAACATGGTCAGCATAAATTAAAATCTCAGAATGTTTTATCACAGATTCAAGGGCCATATTCGCCAGACATAGCTCCTTCGGATTATCACTTATTCCAAACAATGCAGTCAGATCTTACGGGAGAACGGTTCACGAAAGTATCATTTGGATTGATAATTGGATCAGCTCAAAAGACCAGGATTTCTTTGTGCAAGAAATACGTAAATTACCTGAAAGATGGGCGAAGGTTGTAGCTGCCGATGGAGCATACTTTGAATAAACTTTTCTTTAATTTTCTAAAAAAGCAAATGTGTTTTATTTCAACAGAAAAGGGCGGAGTCATAATCACATACCCAATAATCACTATTTTATAAAGCATTAAATTTAGAGAGAGATATGTAGAATCTTACGTAGTTTTTAAGCTGCCAAATTAAAATAAATGTATGTTACAGAGTAAAAACCTGAAATGTTCCGCATTGTTTCACTCTGAAACACATTGGAGGTGATAAATGAGCGCATTAGAAAAGATATAAAAAAAAAACAATCAGCTGCTTTTATCTGCTTTTCTGTGTTTAATCGAATTTTTTCGAAAATAATAAGTGTTTAATTTTTCAAATTTGATTTGCCATAAGAAAGTTATTTTATAACTTGTGCATGCCATATTGGATCAGCCATGTAAAAAATAAATATTATGATAACACATTCGTAAGTTGTAACACTAAAATCCCTCAAAAAATTGTTTTTTTTTATATTTTACAAATCTTCATTTGCATTCATAATCTTTTTCATAATGATAGTCGCCATATTGGAAGCGCCATTTTAATTATTGAAATTTAGACAAAAACCCAAAAACCTAGAGAATGATACCCTATTCGATTACGTTGTGAAATACGCCATATTTAATAATAAGGGGTGGTTGAAAAGGGTTGAAGGGGGTAAGTTGTTGTAGTTTTGATATGAAATTTGTTATCAGAGACCCCAAAAACCCCCGAATAAGGAATTGTAAATCAATAACTTAATTTTTTGATCTTTGGCCAACATTTTGGCGATCGGCCCCACTGTACGCTAGGTGAGAGACGAAAATGCGTACAGGCTTAGCTACAGCTGATAGTGGTACCATAGATGAGCCACTAGCTGCGAAGCTAGAAGATGGTTCATGATTTGCAACGGCGGGTGCAATATTGGGTAATGTTTTATCTATGCACCTGGTTGATTACGACGAGACGAGGGTTTAACCTGTGACGAGGCTTTTAATGATGAGCTGCGTGTGACTCGCACTCCATTTGAAGATAGGGAGCGACGTTTATCTCCTGCATTCTTTGGAAGAGTAGGTAACAATTGAGGCTTTAACAATTTATTGACCAAAGAGGTGAACTCGATTAATTTTTGGTCCAAGTAGCGAATTACAGGAGATGACCACTTTGTACAAATCCACAAACTGGTCCCTTGAGAAACCGACGCATTTCGAATGATATTTTTGTCCGCAAATCCCACTACACGTTAATATTTGCGAATTTCTAGAAAAAAGCACTCTGTGATCATAGGTGTTCGAACAGGCCATGTTAAATCACAAAGGAAACCAATGAATTAATAAAAGTGAGTTTAAGATCGGAGCTAAAGTAATCGCGCCTGCACTCCAGCAAGTACGTCTCTTGACTAGTTTAAAGTGCTGTATATGTATAAGTAATACAACACCAACTGTCGAACTGTTTTTAATACATAGAAATCCTGCCAAATTAATGTAGTTTCACATTATTTGGGTATTAATAGACAATTCATATTAAGTAGATGTCCTGTTGATATAATATAAAATTGCAAGGTAATTCAATTAGTTTCAGTTATTAATTTTAAAAGTGATGCCCTTTTGTTTAAATATGGGATGCACGATGGAATTTCTGTGTATGCCTATATTTTTAATTGGATATCATATTAAAATAATTAGTTGGTTTTTGTGATAGTTAGAAATTGTTATTCGTTGTGGTAATGTCTGGAATATGTCTAGTATAATTTTCTTATAGTTATAGTTATTTCACAATAAATATGAATTGCTGTTATTTTCATTTTTCATGGGTAGATATTTTATTGGTAGATTTACTAGAAGTATGGGAAAATTGATCGTACCAATCAATATAGGAAATAGCAATGAAACAAATGTTCTACTAATTATAACTAGGAGGAATACTTTTCTTATGATCTGAAAAATTTTATAGAGACAAGTATAAAATATTAGACTATTTTGCATTTAAAAACAACTCCATCCACTTCTTTGAACAAAACAGCACCGGCAGTTGGCAACACTAATCTCCGTAGTAATTTATGCAATGGGCTATAAGAGTAACAAATTTATGTAGTAATTTATGCAATGGGCTATAAGAGTAGCAAATATCTTTAATATTTTGTCTCGCCCCTATAATGATTTTGATACCATAAGAAAGGTATTCCTCCCCAGTTACAAACAATAAATTTTCGTAAAAGCAATAGTTTAGCAGATTCGTCCTGTGGTCCGGAATGAATGGGCTATACCTCCATAAGAAAAATTTTTATTTCTCGGCAATCATCGAACTACATCACTCAGTACAGGTCTCTTATTATACAGGGTGTTCAGAGGTGGGAGGGAAATATTGCAGGGGGTGAAAGGTTAGACCGAGAGTATCCCCAACCCCTTGGCCATAATCTCCCCTGGAAGTTGAAAAAATTAACTTTTACTTCACGATTTTTCACCTTTCGCCCCGCTTTTCTCCGAAATACACGTTATTAACATACCTTCTTTTTTTTAAGGTTACCTATCTAATTACCTTTCCAAAAAGGTGCAACATGCCCAGGTAGGAAAAGGATACGAAAATTTATTTACAAAAATCCTTTTACAGAATATCATGACAATTCGAATTTTTAAGAAATTATACTTATGTTAACTAAAAAATACATTTTGTTCGCTTAAAAACTAATTACAATTAGAACTTATGTCCTACAAAAGCTGTTCAAAATGTTCTCCGCCAGTTTCGATGCATGCAAGTAGCCTTCGTCTTATTTCGCGTTTGTGGTCTATGGTAGCCAGTCTCTCCCGTATTTTCGTGGCTGCAGTCCCAATCCTGGTAACTAATTCTTCTCTGGTGTTGATTGGTCTTGAGTAAACTTCATCTTTTATCATTCCCCATAAGAAAAAGTCCAGTGGAGTAAGGTCCGGTGACGCAGGTGCTCCGTCGTGCTGTAAATACATTGCGCTTCTGGTGGCCAGGGGGATGTCCTCAAACAGATCCGGAAGGCTATTCTCCAAAAAGTCCGAATATAGCTGACTATTCAGCACTTGGGGCAAGATGAAGGGTCCTATCAACTGGTTGCCGATGATGCCAGCCCAGACATTGACACTAAATCTTTGCTGGAAGGACCTACACCTTGTCCTATGGCGGTTCACATCTGACCAGGTGTGGAGGTTGTGGAAGTTTTTGATGCCATCCCGGGTGATTTGCGATTCATCCGTCCACAGAATTTGGTCTAGAAACCTTCTGTTTTCGATGTCAGATTCGAGCAGCCAAGTGCAGAATTGCAATCGTCTTTCGGAATCTCCTTCCTGTAGTGCTTGGACCGGAATATGGTGGAATGGATGTAGTCCCTCTCGGTTCACAACGGTCCAAACTCTCCCTGAAGACAATCCTAACCGTCGTGCAACCTGCCTGATGCTTATTTCAGGGCTGTTCCTGACGATGTTGAGGATTTGTTGGTCGGTGTCCGCTGAATCGGCCGATGTTCCTGATCGCGTTTCTGCTCTGGGGGCGGTTACACTTCCGGTTTCTTTTAACTTTCTGAAAGTCCTTGAAAATACCCTTCTGTCGGGTACACGCCCCGATTCGGGAATCGGCTTCACTATCATTTCCGTCTACCAAACCGTACAAGTAAATTATATTGGTGTGGTGGTTGTTATAGTGGTTGTCACTACTTAAATTACGTTATGATGTATGTCTTTACTTAACCCATTAATGCCTGAATAACAAAAAATTTTACCGCAACTTTGAGGCCTTAACTTTTATCGAAGGGGTGGTCAATTCTCACCGAGACCAACTTTTCTAGACGTATTTTGAGTCGCCCGACACGATCCAACCAAAAAAAAAAAGTGAAAAAAAATTATTATTATTGTTTTTTTGCAATATTACGTAAATAACATTTTTCACGTCATTTTTTTCGAAAAAAACGACAAATTTATTGGGGAAAAAACAACTTTTTACTGCAATAAAGTGCATAAAACGTGTTATTAGTACTTAAACTTCAAAAATATGCAGGCATTTTTTTCGTTAAAAATATTAGGCTGCATAAAAATTGCAACATTGTAAATTATCTTCTACGCATATTTGCATTACTTTCGATCACTTTTTTTGTCTCACTATATTCTACTATTCCCAAAAATGTATATACACTAGTTTTAAGGGTCACTGATTACGAATTTGCTATCAGATTTTCGCAATTCAAAAACGCGGATCCATGATGGCGGACCATTTTTGGCAAAATTCTCAATTTCTTCGAAAAAAAAGTGAGTATTCGGAGTTTTTGGGGTCACTGATTACTGATTAAATGCTTGCATATTTTTGAAGTTTAAGTCCTAATAACACGTTTTATGCACTTTATTGCAGTAAAAAGGTGCTTTTTCCCGACTAAATCAGTCTTTTTTGGAAAAAAAATTACGTGAAAAAGGTATTTATTTACATAATATTGCACAAAAACCATAACAATAATTTTTTTTTTCACTTTTTTTTTTGTTGGATCGTGTCGGGTGACTCAAAATACGTCTAGAAAAGTTGGTCTCGATAAGAATTGACCACCCCTTCGATAAAAGTTAGCGCCTCGAAGTTGCCGTACAATTTTTTGTTATTCAGGCATTAATGGGTTAAATTTCTTCATATGGTGATGAACCTTGGTTATCGTGTATTTTGATTTCAAATAATAAGTAAAGGATGGAAAGTTACAATTAGAATTAAATGTAGTTACTGTAGAGATTTTACTTTATGTAATCTAGTAGATTTTACTTTATACAATCTAGTGCGTGCAATTGTAGCAAGCTTTTTGTAGAGGTATTTTGATTAATTTTTTGTAAAAAGTTTAGTTCTTCCCTGACAATCAATTAAGCTAGTCGTTTAAAAAAATAATTTGAATTAATTGAATTTTAAAAAAGGAAATAACATAAAATAAATTTAAATAAAAGAATAAATAAAACCTAATTAATTTCTTTTAATAAAATATAACCAAAGGCAAATAAAAAATATAAAAAATAGAAGTGAAATAAAAATCAAGAAAACGGAAGAACCCACATTGGCATACTCTTCAACACTGAATTCTGCCATTTTATCTTAATTTTTTCTATTAAACACCCGTTCTTATCGCTTGCTTCTTCAACTGTGGTCAATGTCCTTTCAAACTTACCCATTTTTATACCATAATTCATAGGAGGTATTAGTAACGGAGCGTTAGGATACTTAGGAGTCAATACTGGATATAATAAACTGATAACGCTATTTAACAAGATTACATTTATTACTTTATTACTGTTTTGCTGAAATAATAAAAATGTATTACCTGTGTTTCCTAAATAAACATTTCCGAACTTGTTGTCATAATAGTCGGGGTGCCAGAGGTTCAAAAAATGGGTTATTTCGTTGTTGGACGGAATTTGATGAAAAATGGCAGAAAGGGAAGGTCATTGCCCGTACAGTGACCCATTAAAAAAGTTAGAATGAGCGATGTCGGGAAGGTACTTTGTTATTGCAAAATAACTTTGATAACCCGTTATTTTTCAGTTTTCTTGGAATAACTCGAAAACGAAGCGTTTCAGCGAAAAATATTAAATACAAAAGTTGTTCAGCTGATGATTTTACGTAGGAATACGGTTTTTTGATTAATTAAAAAATTGTTTTTCCGACCGAAAACCAGCAGAAAAGTAACAAAAATGCAAAAACAATAAGCATTAAAAAATAAAGGAAAAAAACGATTTCCATCGTTGATATTTGGGTTATTGATAGGTATTGGTATTGTTAACCAAATGCACCCGGTCCGGTTTTTCAAAAACAATATGGCGACCTATTGCAACATTGTTAAGTTAAAACTTTGGAACGCTGTAAATTCTGCATGAACAAACGGATCTTGATGAAACAAATTGGAATCGGTAGGTATTAACGGCATCTTTGAGTGTGCCAAATTTCAAAATTTTTCAACAATTACTTTTTTTGTTATTAACCAATGTGTATTCGTAATTTCGTCAATTTACAACATTAAGCTTTGCAACAAAATGCATCAAATCATCAAAACTCGCTATTTTCGCGTTTTTAGTCACCACTGTAGGATGTTAAGAGTAATCAAATGCATTTTGTTATTGTTGTAATGTTGTAAATTGACGAAATTACGAAGCACAGCAAATGGTTTTTGGTTAATAACAAAAAAAGTAATTGTTGAAAAATTTTGAAATTTGGCACACTCAAAGATGCCGTTAATACCTACCGATTCCAATTTGTTTCATCAAGATCCGTTTGTTCATGCAGAATTTACAGCGTTCCAAAGTTTTAACTTAACAATGTTGCAATAGGTCGCCATATTGTTTTTGAAAAACCGGACCGGGTGCATTTGGTTAACAATACCAATACCTATCAATAACCCAAATATCAACGATGGAAATCGTTTTTTTCCTTTATTTTTTAATGCTTATTGTTTTTGCATTTTTGTTACTTTTCTGCTGGTTTTCGGTCGGAAAACAATTTTTTAATTAATCAAAAAACCGTATTCCTACGTAAAATCATCAGCTGAACAACTTTTGTATTTAATATTTTTCGCTGAAACGCTTCGTTTTCGAGTTATTCCAAGAAAACTGAAAAATAACGGGTTATCAAAGTTATTTTGCAATAACAAAGTACCTTCCCGACATCGCTCATTCTAACTTTTTTAATGGGTCACTGTACGGGCAATGACCTTCCCTTTCTGCCATTTTTCATCAAATTCCGTCCAACAACGAAATGAAAACCTCTGGCACCCCGACTATAAAAACTGTTTACTTAACGACTTTTTCTATTATGGTGCAATAAAGTAATTAGGTGAGGATGTTTTAATTTTAGGACTTTTGCAACCCTTTTCTACCTGGGTATATTGTACATTTTTGGAATGGTAATTAGATAGTCAACTTAAAAAAAAAAAAAGTGGGTATGTTAATAACATGAATTTCGGAGAAAAGTGGGGCGAAAGGTGAAAAATCGTGAAATAAAAGTTAATTTTTTCAACTTCCACGGGGGATTGTGGCCAAGGGATTGGGGATAGGGGGTGGTTGACCTTTTTGGAAAGGGCTTCGAAATATTGATTTTTTGAGATTGGTTTTGGGGTCGCTGCGATGCGTAGAAAAAAGGATGAAAATACAAGAGCGGTTCCCATATAAGGCAAAATCCTGATTTACGAATCACCCTGTAACTGCCGAACGGTGCGAGATACCCCCCCCATAAGATTTTTTGCTATTTCCCTCCCACCTCTGAACACTCTGTATAGTTTGCTGGGTGTTTTAGCTGAACAGTAAGATGGCTTATATGTGACAGCAGACATTGCAATTCATACATTTGCGTTTTGTATAACGTGCGTACCCAAATTTACCATGTGTTTAGTAATTGGATGCTTTTGTGTACGTAGTCTTGTTTCCTTTTGCCTTTTAATCGGTTTTTGATAGCGCAGAGAAATTAATATCAGAATATGGTATGTAATGCTTATAGTGTTATAAATGCTTAACAATTATAAATGTTTATACCTACTGTTGCTTATGCTAGTATGTACTATAATTTAATAAAAATAAATAAAATATACTATGTTTGGATCTTTAACTTAAATTTCATATTTCTAACAACTTTTTACGAAAAATTTATTTTTAAATTAAACCTACCACACTTGGAAAATTATGAAAATAAGCAAACATTGTTTTAAATTTTTGTAAAAACAGCATCGCTTATGAGAAAATTGGTAGTTTTATTTAAAGTACTATTTATTAATTGTCGTTCAAAACCAAATTAATAGCAGAGTGACTTGGAAATAAAACCAATCGTAGGGCAGGAGTGCCCAAAGGGCTAAATGGGGATTTACTCGAGCGTCGTGGGGACCTATTGGATTGCGAAGATTAGATGCTAAATAAAAAAAAAAATTTTATATGATGTATGGCCCTTTCACTCGTGGGAGGAGCGAGTGCAGGTTTTCGAAAATGTAAAAAAAAAAAAAATAGTTACAAAGAATTGCTTCGGCGCTTGAGATATTAATAGTGTATGCGCTCCAGGTATTTCTGAAAACGAAGGAATATTAATCTGCCGGTTTGTGTGGTAGGGATAGGCGTACGAAGGGGTACAAAAAAAGAAATAAAAAAATTTATTCGATCGCTGCCCTAGACGAACGACGCTATATAAAAGGTTCGTCTATGGTGGGGGTATTGAACAGAGTGCAAGGTTTCCTTTCCCCCTTCATGTTATTCTGCTGGGCCCGAGTAAATTCCAAAATCCCCGCTTGGGCTCCCCTACTACAAACTAATAAAACATTTTGACACTACAAATTATTGAAATTTCACTGGAAAATTTGTATTTGCTACGGCATACCGCGGCTAAAAAATGGAATATGGTGCTGATGCTGATGTCTACGTACCCAATTCTAAGGTTACGGTTGCAATGGACAAAAGGCCCACCATCTACCAGGCCGAAGCCATTAGTATTGCGATTTTCCCGAGTTGCTCATGATACCTCAGCATAGCGACATTCTCTCGTATTGTTCTACCCGCAGTCGCTTACGACGAATATTAAATTTTTACATGTTTCCTGAGTTTATACAATTTTGGCAATAGTTGAGACTCCGCATTTGAATTCAACTGTTAACTGCTTCCTATTTTTCCTTATTTTGTAGAAATTTGATAACTTGAAGATTTCCCTTAATATTTAAACTGGTTCTCTTCATACTTCATGTTCTCTAAAGCTTCTGAGAAATATACTACTTAAATCTTTTCACTATATTATTAGCTGCTGAATACATCTATTCAGAAAAATATCAAGTAAAATAAACGCTACTGATAATAGAACAAAAGCTGTCAATTGTGGTTGCTCGTTTTAGAAATCTGACAGATTTAAGTGAAAAAGGTTACCCTTAAACCTACACATTTACAGACGGGAATAAGAGTTGATTTAGAAAATAATTTTATTTTGTATGTAGTTGTAGTCGGTTCAAATTTTAAGCAAGTAGTCTTGAAAATTATAAAAGTAACTGTGATTATAGGAGGTTTGTTTAACCACAACATATAATTATAAAAAAAACAAATAAGGATTGTATTGTAAATACAAGTGTCCATCGTTTTAAAATTCCTGTGCTCTTATGAGGGTTCTGATTTTATGCGAGGAGCATGTAAGTAGGCTCAACTCTAAGCTTTACAGATAGTTGAACTAAAATATATTTATATCTAGTTCAAATCATTCAAATAAGATAACATCGATCAGTAATTTCAAAATTGTCATTTAATAAATTTGCCGTTCAATTATTAAAAATTTAAAAATGGGAAATATTAACCAAAATATAATGTAGCATATACGTATGTCACATCTGTAAAAATTTGGCTGCATCCGTTGGCAATAGGGTTCGATTTTTTCTTAAATCTCTACTCGCTTCTATTTCTGAACCTCTGTCACGTCTCTGTTCGCAGCACCCAATGTGCGCTGACCTCGCTGACCTTTCTGAAATTCAAATAATAAAAAAAATATCTTCGGAGTCTCAGCTATAAAAAGAATGCTCACACGTCTATGTTAAAGTACTAATTCTTTGACTTTTTTCACACTTTGTTCGGTAGCCGACGCGTAAGGTCTCCCAGAGCGATCTTCATATTTACAGCTTGTTCGTCCACGCCTGAATTCAGGGCATCAAACCGAAGCATTGTCTCCTACAGTATTTGAAAGTTCGCTGCAAATGACTTTTTCAATACAAATTACTATATTTTATCATCGTGGTAATTTCAGTTTTATCCATTTTAACTTAGTACGACGACTCACAGATTTCAAAAAAATAAAATATCGTGAAATATACTTAGAAAGCAATTGGAATGTTAAAATTTGCTGCTACCAATGATACTACCAATATGATAAAAATGAACTACCCCAAATAACTACATCCAAAACCCAACCACCCAAATAAGTGTTTGTATATTTGCCTAACAAAATGGTACCTTTTTCCAAAGGATAACAATATAACAGTTTCCCTGTTACGAAATCTATATAAATTGGTAAATATATATTTTTCTCAAATTCCAACTGAAAATGAAAGCGGCTTTTAATACTTTTGTTTATGAACATATGATTAGAATATCGTCTTATAATTCAGCAAAACTTTCTCGCATAACCAAGAAAGTGTCTGAGATATTCTTCTAACTGTTTTATCGTTTGAATATGCATAACTTCGGCGAAGTTGCCAAACTAGCGAGATTTTTCGACTGTTATTTCCCATAGTCTTAAACACATAAGCCCTGCATATGTGTCCCATTGAGATGCTGTGAATCATAAAATCAATTAAGTCCACCCAGGGAATTTATCTTCACTTTCCATTTGTGTGATATATAGAACCGCAGAGCATTTGATTCGTGACGGCAGGCATTTTTGACTGTTAATTAACATATCAACCTAAATTCGGGCACTGGGCACGCAATGAACGGGCCATGTGCACACCTGGCCACAAAGTATTTTATGCGACAAAATATTCTAAGCACAACTCACGTTGTCGCACTGCAGAATGCGTCGTCGTCGTCCGAATGATAAAATCGAATCAAGTGAAATGTTATTAAGAGTTCCGGTTTAATTGGCGGAAAACTTATATACACGGCTGGATGTGTGATGGTCTTAAGTTCAACTTGGAGGAGCCCGACGCGGCAACGGTCCACCATACAGGTGAGGTGAATCGCGAAGAGCCAGCCGCTCATCAAAATCACCTGGAACGTGGCTCAGAATGTGGGCAAAGTCGCTATATAAAAGGCATGTTACCTAGTTGTTGGCACGTTATATTTCGATTTCACTTTGCATCGTTTGGGTGTCTTGGTGTTAACTGTTTACGGCTAGAGTTAACGTCTTAAAGTCATCTTTGCCGGAAGATAAGTTGTCGATTAGCTGTTGAAGAGTTAACTAAGTTTTGAGTGGAGCACAAGTCAGTAAGCGGCAAGGTGCTTTCTTTCTAGCGGCTGAGATCTACTGGAAAAAATTCTTGAAAGGTACAACTTATAGTCGAAGTGTTTGGATAAAGTGCTTTCTATTTAACAAAAGCGGGTCGAGCAGGGCGGCAGGAAGGCTCTCCGATTTGTGTACTATGGGGAAAACTGGAACATTTTTCATACCGACCACCGTACCGGGGGCTGCGTGCGGTAGGCAAAACTCCCCGGCGAGTAAATCTGGTGCGGTCTTGCATCTGTTAAATTTTTAATTACCCCATGAGGTGGCTGTATAAATCGAGCTGTTAATGGTGCATTCTGTGGGATATTACTTCATGTTTTCTGTTGTGTGAACACAAATTGTAGTAATAATGGTCAATTGTGGTATTATGTGCAATCTCGTAAGTCGTAGAGTAACCACTTCATTGTTCGCAATTTGCGGATTCTCTTTCTTTTGTTACCAACATTTAGGGGTCAGCATTGTTCAGTGCTACTTAGCGTACAGAGTTACGATTAACTACTTTAACTAATCTTCATTAACTGCCGGAATTAAACAGAAACTAGACCGCTAATGTAATAGGAAATTGACACGAGTTGGTGAATAGTGACTACTTAAACTGAGTTTCTTACATGTAAATTTGTACGGATACGATTCTTTTAAAGTAAAAGTTAGTGAACACTTATGAGGAGGTACTTGAAGACGACTTGACTGATTAATGTGTGGCCATTTCTCATTGCTTTCATCTTAAAATTGAAGAAACATGATTCTTAAAAAACTTTGCTTTTTTGCTCAGGATAGGGAATTTAAAATAACTTATCTCAAAAATTGTTTTGTTTTTATTTCATTGTAAATCTTTTGGGCGTGGAATTTTTTTAAATTTTTGGCAGCTATATTAGATCCGTCGTCTTGAATTTACATTTTTATAACAGACTTAATAACAGTGACTCTAAAAATTATTTGAATTATTATTATTTATATGACGTTTTATCACCACTTTGCAACCCAACAAAAAAAATATTGTCTGTAATTTGTAAATTGATGCACGTTCTGGCAAGAAATAAGAAATATAGCAGGATGAATTTAGTTGTAATTGAAAATCAAGCAATTCAAACGAATGTCAATTTTTCTTTCACAAGGGCAAAGTTTAAACAAATTGACGGTACATTTTCCGTCTTTTTGGATACAAGCAATCATAAATCAGACTCAAAATTAAATTTTAAATTTGTTGACTTGTGGTTGAAAGTTCGACCTACAGTATTTTTACCTCACCCGATTTCAGTATGGAAAATTCATTAGCGATTACTTTCCATAAAATTCCTCGTTCAACGTCTACATTTAAATCAAAATCTATATCACGATTCTTCTCAAAGAAACGACCAATATTATAATTAAAGTGTATCGTACACTTTCAGGAGTTTTGGAAAAATGTTGTATAAATTTCAAGTTTTTTCAACAATTGAAATTATAAGAAAATATTTCAAATACAACTTTGGGACAAAATTGGGCGAGACGCCAGCCACATTTTTTTTTATTATTTTTAATGAGATGGAATTTCAGTAATTCGCAGCTATTATGAAAATCTCTTTTTCATAGAAAATATTTGCAATTTGCGAAATTAATGTCACAAATTAACCAAATTTTACTTTCTGAGAAGAATACATGTGAAAAGGTTTAAGGCTTTATTCCTAAGAGACAACAACACATAAAACAATAAATATTCTCAGAATTTTATTTAATCGTATGTCATAGTACATGTTATGTCAGAATTCGGGCTTTTCATCTTATCAAATTTTCGAAAATCTACCAAGAAACCTCGGAAAGATGATTATAGCCCCAAAAAACTGGTGCAAATTTCCAACCATTCGTGAAAAATACCTAATAGGTGATGAAGAAATTGTGGGCAAAATTCTAGTCTTAAAAAAAAAGAAAAAACATTTTCTGTACCTATTTTATAGTTATAAGTTGTTGCGTGAAGTTCTTTTATTGTAATTTTTTGTTTATAATTTTATTATTAAATAGATAATAGAACCTCGTCTTAAGGTTTCGGGCGTTCGATGTTAGGAGTAAACTCCCTTTCTTTTCTTTTTATTAGCCGCAGTAATTTGAGATCCCTTTACATTGGAGTCACTGAAACAATTCAGAATAAATCTTACATTTATTATCAGTTAATTAGGGGTGACTCTTATGCTGGCCACTGCAACCGAAAGGTTTTTTTTTGTGACGAAACTGCTTTAAAGTAAGAGACGATCTGCTACCTTAAGGAACAGAAGAAGAGGAAAAAACATCAGCTAAGTTTAAACACTCCTGAGTGAAGATTTTTCTTCTTAACCGTGCTAAAGCAGGACAAGCACACAAGGTGAATGATTTAATTTTATCGTCGTCAAGATGCACACGACTTTCCGTGTATGCATAGGGTCTGACAAGCTCTTTAGCTTGATGGATCTTGGAATCAATCTTACATACATCTACTTATTTCTCATCTAGTTTCTCTTTAAATTATATGTTATTTTGACACAGACGGCTTTTTCGCTATCAAAAAATTGATATAAATACAGTATCATAGCTCCGCGGAGCGAAGTGAATACGAGGGTTGCTACTAAAGTTTTGAGATAGACAAGTTAAAATAAATATTTATAATCGAAAATGGCTTTATTGTTTTTCAAAATATTCTCCTTGAAGATCAATACACTTTTGCATGCGTTTGAACCAGTTTTCGAAGCACTTTTTCCAGTCCGACTGAGCTATCTCCAAAACATGGGATTTGAACTTATCAACCGCTTCTTCAGGCGTCGAAAAACGTTGATCTCGCAATTTATATTTGATATGCGGGAATAAGAAGAAATCATTGGGTGTCAAATCAGGACTGTACGGCGGATGACCCATCAAATCGATATTTTGAATGCCCAAAAATTCACTTGTTTGAGTTGATGTGTTACAGCTTGCATTGTCGTGGTGGAGAATGATTCGTCTTCTGCAATTGGTTTCCCTTATTTTTCCGAATACTTCTGGCAAACAAATGGTGGTGTAGCATTCAGAATTGACCGTTCTACGTTGCTCTACTGGAAGAGTTGAATTACGCTTGAATAACGTTGAGAAATATTGACAACTTATTTCCAAAATGAGTACTGTGTTTCGAAAACAGTGCGAATTTTGAAAAGAAATTTCGATCGAAATAATGTACCACTCCTGCTGAACGCAAGTTTATGATGAAAGTTCTTGATATTGGTATGCTAATTGATAACATATGTTATTATTGTTCATCCTATGTGCTCAGCCACAGAATATTGCTGCTGTTACCGAAAAAGTGCGCCTAAATCCAAGAACCTCAACTTGCCGTCTGAGAAGAATTCTGAATAAAGACCTCAGATTATTCGCTTACAAGATCCAAATGACTCAAAAACTGGACTTGGGCAAGTTGTGGTTCCAACAAGATGGCGCAACATGCCAGAAAAGCTATGGAAAAATCGATTTTTTGCGCACTAAGTTTAATAATCGTGTAATCAGCCGTTTTAGAGATACGTTGAACTTTTTTTATGGGATGCCGTTGAAGATTGATGTTATGCTGAAAATTCGAAACCATTTAGGCAGTTAAGCAAAATATTGCTCGAGCTATTCGTGAAATAGGGCCCCACACCATTGAAAATGTGCTGTAAAATTGGGTTAATAGGATAGACAGACAAGGAAGGTTTACACTTTTAATGAATTAAAAAACTTTGAAAAATATTGAACAGCATTCTTATAAATAACCCACCCTTTAGACTGAGATAAAAAGGGTTGTCCACTTTAATTATATATTTTGTAATGCTCGTACTAATAACAATTACTAAATTTATTAAAATAGTTCGGACCTCTTTCTTTCAAATTTCATATTGGTAATGAAAAAAAGGGGTGCCTCTTGATAAAGTCATTAAAATCTATACAGGGTATCCGGGAAGTAGTGCGCCAAAATTAAGGGGATGGTAGCTTGGGTCATGACCTACCAGAATATCAAAATATGACCTTAGTAAAAAACCTCACCGTTTTCGAGATATTTGGGTTTTTATGGAAATTTAAATTTGATTTAAAATGAACATGGCAATATCCTGTTATTCGTGAATAAAATCGGTGATTCTGAAATCTGCATTAATTAAGCAATTTTTTGAATTGCTTTCCCATCACTGCCCAGTACATTTTTTTTCACCAGTTAAGGTCAAAGTAGAGTTAAATAATTTTAAACAGCAAAAAAAAAATTTGATTATTTTTTTTCTGGACGGTCTTGTGTTAGTAATAAAAAATGACATGCTTACCAGGTAGGGCAACTTATCTAGAATATTTTAGCAAAAAAAAATGAGAAGATGTCTTTTTATGTACACCAACTAGTCAATAATCTGAAATTTAATTTTTCATAAAAACCCAAATATCTCGAAAACGTTGAGGTTTTCACTAAGATCATATTTTGATATTCTGGTAGATCATGACCCAAGCTACCATCCCCTGAATTTTGGCGCACTACTTCCCGGACACCTTGTATAATGCGTATATAAGATAATCTAGTTTACCCCTATAGCTGCATACTATAATATTTACTTATCAATTAGTTGTTGACTATAGATATAGCAACACACTTATGTAGCTACAAACATTAATATATTTAAAGAAATTTGAAAAGCTAATATTTTAAAAGTTTATTGTTTACTGTAGTAATTGCTGAAATTTTAATTGATGCTCACTCCAAACGATTTGAAAATTATACGGGGTTTGAGACAATCTCTTTTTTTTATACATTTTCGAAAGTCTAAGAGAGCTAAAGAAGTTAAGAGTTAAAGTTATAATCTTTAAAAGTTCGCTTCCAAAATTAAACATGTTTTAATTTACATTTATACAATCATACGTTTATAGCTCATTTGTAAATAAAAACCATAATGTTTCTTCAAAACTTTGTAATTGTAAATGTATAAGTTATGAATTCACAACCAACCTCCGTTCTTGATTAATAGCAAAAATCCGTTCATAAATCTTTGTGTATATTTCTATTTCCAAAACGAAGTCAGCATTACCCAGAGGCATCATCAGTCAATATAGGCAAAAACATAATATGCATATTTCAGGGAGGGAAATTTGTCAGGAATTATCATAAAACTTGCCCGGCTTAAGTACTCATCAATCACCTGTTATCCAAAAACTTTTCCCCTGCCGGAATTCACAGACTAAAAACTGAGCCGGAGTAAGTCGTGCAGTACATTTCATCAGAATAATGCAGGGCCACAATTTGCTATTCCGTGACAGAAGCATTATCATCAGCATACATCAGGTTGTCTCCTCATGTTAAGCTGGTTGACTTTTCAGCACTTACTTTGGACGTATAGTTGCAATACACCTCTTGAGCCCTGGTGCACCTGGATGTATGTATACCCGACAAAATATCACTTGTTCACCCGATCAATTCATTCTTGTTGTCGCCCCTTGCTTTAGTAAAATGTCTTGCACCTATGAAAATTTGTTTTCTCATTTTATGGCTTCGAGGTGACACACTCTCTTCGAATTTTCATTAGAATGCAAGTTGGAAATTTTCACCTCAAATTTTTGCGGTGCATTACGTAATTACTTACGTACTTACTTTGTAAGTTGTGAGATGCAAGGAGCTGCAACTTCATTAAGTTGGGAAACAAGAGAGACGGTTTCACCTGTGCCACGAAAACTGTTTTTAGCTTTCATATGAGAAGAATGCTTTTTCTCCGGTCCACAACATAAAAAGCTATAAAGTTTGAAAAGTGTTTACTTGCACGGGTCGGAAAATAGGTGTTTTATGTTATTGGCTTGATTGCAAACGTCTAATTTTCTCCTGTACCATAAACTACGCAGCAATACTTACGTTAAATATTTATTTGCTCCAAGTCCAGAAAATCAAGTCAAAATTCAATCCTGCTGGGTGGATGGGCAAACAGTCGTTCGTAAATATTTCCACTGATTGCAATTTATTCACGACCATCCTCTTCGGGCAACATTCATTTGTATCGTGCGCCCTAGTAAAGGTGGGATTCGAGTTTACTACGAACCGAGACAAACAGAAAATTGGTTGCTAGCTTGTTTTGTACAGAAAAGTTTTCAAACTATGTAGTTGCAAAATATCCTCGGGGTAAAACGCTCAAATGTGCACAAATCTATAAACAGAAAATAATTCGTCAATATTGGTGCTCTTGTAGGTTAGAAGCCGAGTTAATGGAATTCATTGATACATTTTAAATATTGTGAAATTTATTTATATATATTAAAAGGTTAAAATGTTGATTTAATTGTTTAAACTGTAATTTTTAAGAGGAGAAAAAAAACAGTATGGTTTGTGATGAATGTGAGTTGAGTTGATAGGTATAAAATACTAGAAATCGAAAATCCCTAAGGGGTTTTATGATTTCATAAGTCATGCATAATAAAGCTGTTCAAATATTTTATATTATAGCCAACAACATTTTTGATCTTTATTTTTCGCCAAAATTGGTTAAGTTGTCCAATATGAGACAACGGCCTATACAATACAGACCGAGAAAGGCCCTATTTAAAATCATCAAAAAAGACAAAATAAATTTTAGGGTGGGCCATTTGCTGATTTTATTTTGAAATTGCTGGCAAATAAACACTGATCAATAAGTTTGTTAATTTGTTAAAAAGAATAAACCTTCCGATTGGAATATGATCATTTAAATAGCTGCATTTGTCAGCCCGTCCTGTCAACCCAATTTTGCAGCACATTTGAATGGTTTAAAGCCCTATTTCACGAATAGCTCGATCATTTACAGCTGCGTACAAACTTGCGTGCAGTAGGTACGGTTGGTACATTATTTCAAAAGAAATTACTTTTCAAAATTCGCAACAGCGAGACCTTTAGATATAAGTTTTCAATATTTCTCAATGTTCTTCAAGCGTAAATCTATTGGTTTCGTACCGCGGAGATATGCTACTATCTTTCTGTCAGTTTTTTGAGCGTGAAAGAGCTGTCTGTGTCAAAATAACATTTAATTTAAAAAAAAAGCAACAGATGTACACTGTATCTTGCTTTAGTTTTGTCCAGTTATCTCTGGATATCATATGCGTATATTCTTTTTTATTGATGTTCGTGCTTCGCTTATATTTTAATAGATAATTACAACTAGGAGTTTTTTAGGAAATAAATAATTGTTCACTTTCACAATATAAAAATGTAATATTTAGTGTTTTCGGTGTAATTAAGACTCAAGCGTCGGCGATTGTCCGACCTGATTTCGGTACACATTTCGAGGTAATATCAGCCTTGTTTCCGATTATATTGGGTTGTTGCAAATGAAATGGCGGATAAGACAGCCTAAATCTTTATTTTATTAACTATTTAAAAAACGAAAATATCTAATCAAAATAGTTGCCTTCAGCTTCAACGCACATTTGCCAACGAGATACTAAATTGTATATCCCGGTTTTGTAAAAGTCTTTATTTAGAGATCCGACGAAATTCATAACGGCTGCTTCAACTTCAGACTGGCACGAGAAGTTTTTTTCCTCCAAAAAATAACTCAAGTGCCGAAATAAGTGATAATCCGTCGGAGCCAGATCTATACAGTATGCTGGATGTGGCAATGTCTCAAAGTTTAATTCCTTAATTTTTTTTAATGACTGATTTAGAAATGTGCGGGCGAGTGTTACCATGCAACAATATGACACTAGGCCTGTTTACTAAGACCGATTGCTTTACTGGAAAATTGGTACGAACAGACTCAAGTAACTGACAGTACTTTTCACTGTTCATAGTCTCACCGGGTTCTAAAAAAGTATGTATAGTGGACTATTCCAGTCGCAGACCATCAAATTGAAATCATGATTTTTTTAGGGTGGCTACTTGATTTCGGGATGCGCTTTGGCGATTCCTTACATGCAACCACTTTCTCTTTCGTTTGCTGTTATCATAGATCATAAATTTGTCATCACATGATGCAAAAGAGGTTCATTTTTGTTTCTCAGAATTAGTGATGCGCATATTTCGAATCTAGATATTTTATTTTTTCCTGTCAGAGTATGTGGAACCCATGTGTCCAACTTTTTTACTTTTCCTATAGTCTGAAGATGTCTGGATACGGTTGAGTAATGTACTCCGAGAATCGCTCCTATCTCACACGTATTTAAACGAGGATTACTCTTGACAATTTCCTTCAATTGATCGTCTTCGATAGCTACCTCTCGATGAACGCATGGTTCGTTCCCCAAGTCGGTGTCTTCAGAACGAAACTTTTCAAACCATCGCTGTGTTGTTCTGTCACTAGCTATACCTTCGCCGAATGTCATATTAATATTTCGTGTTGCCTCTGCGGCACTATGTCCCAGTTTGAATTCGTACAAAAACAATAGGCCCAGTTCACATAACGTTTTTTAGTGATAGTGAAAAATTGACAAAGTTTCACTATCACTAAAAAACTTTATGTTACTTCGAGAGTCCAAACAATGATGCGACTTGTCGGGAGAGAGGAGCACATGCAGTTTTAGTATTGCTCAATATTTCTTAATTATTAACATTGTGAGTAGTTGGTCACTTTACTGTTATACGATGTCTGACAATCCGCCATTTCGTTTGCAACAACCCAATACTTATTTGCCTGTCGCTGCGTATTAGATGTTATTGAGACGTTTTATCGGCCTTGTGTTCACTAGTCACTACCTACGTAGGTTATGCCTTATGTTCACTACCTTTTTCTAACATTTATTTTATAAGCCTAGAATACGTTGAAAACTTATATTTCAGCCTTTTATTTTCACCCGGGAAAGAAAAACAATTTTATTTTCAATATGAGACTTGTCACTAATCCACATGTACAGCTTTACTATATATGATGCAAATCTTTTGAGGGCGATTGATATAACAACCAATTGGCCAACATTTATTTATCTTATATGGCAACCAAAAGTTCTCAACTGATTTTGAATCTTTTATTTACGTAAATCTAGAGATTTAAGATGGTGGATTAAATACGACAACCATAGTCATCCTGAAAGGTTACAATAATTAGAAAATTATGAGTATGCCTTTTAAGAGTCAGATCAACCACAGCGTTCATAAAGATATTTCAATGCAAACTATTGAAATGTCCTTTAGTAGGACTATTCATGCCATAAATAATTTATAACACAAATCATGTTTAATTTAGTTTGAGCGTTATGAGGAAAATGAAGATTTATAAATCATTGAAAAACAAGCATAAAACAAAAAGTTTTTTAATTTGCAATTGACCGTACATCTTTATCGACTTTATGTAAAAAATGCCCTCGTACACCAACTTTGTTGGACTTACACAATATATGGGAAGATGTTTAAAATATTTTCTCGAAAATCATTGCATTTGTTGTCTTTCTCACGTTTTCCAACTTATCCAAACCAGTATTGATAGTGGCACCTCCAACTCTCACTGTGGACCATTAATCCACTGCAAGAGGTTTCCAAGTTTTTGAACTTATCGATAGTAAAAGACGCGCTCGGGGTATACGAAAATTCAGACGCGTTCATCAATGCCGAATCATGCAAAAATAGACTCAAATAGAATTGAATCTCCTTTGGCTTTCCGCACGATTCGCCCCTTGAAATATAAGGTAGTTTTTGCAGCGTTCGTTTCGCCCTCCAAACTGAAAACCTTCTGTTTCGTCGCCAGCTTGAACTAGAGTTTCTTTAAAAAGTAAAATTTTTTTTCCTGAATTTTCTTGAAAGTGCCTTTGTGATTTCCAGATTTCCTTTCACTTTTACCTTTTCATCAGTTATGCTTAGTTAAATATTAAATCGAACACCACTGGAACGTGATTAAGATTTTAATTTTGCCTAAGTGCATAACTCATTCGAATGAAATTTTCAAAAAAATGCCAAGTACATAGATAGATCTGCTTTTATTAGAAAAACGTCGGGTTCAAGTAGAGTGCGCCTGAATGATTTTTCGATTATATTGAATAACGCTTCTTTTCAAACTTAATTTTATTTTTGAAATATTAAGGTGAGACAATGACAAATTATTCTTTTGTTTGTTTTGGCATTACCAAATTGTATTGTTGACAAAAAAATCACATTTAAAATAAACAGAGTAGGAGGTAGCGTGGAATTTGCATGGATTATTGAGCTAAATTGTAGAAACCCTACCTCAACTTCAAAGCCCAATATCTCAGGAAATATCGATGTTAGCGATTTGGTGTTCCAGAATTTTTTTGTAGGAAATTGAATTTCCTACAAATTTGTCGTATACATTTTTTTTGTAGCTCTTGTTATTTATGAGATAGGGGCAAAAAACGAGAATTTCATGAACAAATTAGGTTTATTGACCCGTACTACCTCGCTGGTGGGAGTTAGGGTTACGCTGCAATGGACACTTTTGTAGAACATTCAATTCTGAAGAAACCCTATTATTGACCAAGATTATACCATAAAATGCCTCTGAGCTGTAGAGTTTTGAAGACAAAAAAATCAAAGTTTACGTGTATTTTAAACGAGAAATCTTTATACGCCTTGGTCGAGCACTTAATATTAATATTAAGGGTTCAAATTTTCATGGAATTTTCTTTTAGGTATTTGCCACAAAATTTCGAGGTAGGAGTGAAAACAACAAAAAAAAGTCGCAAAAAAAAAAATTACGCTAATATATTATACCCAAAAAATGCTTATCAGCAAAAAACAATGCGTAAAAATTTGATGCAGAATAACATATTTCAGTCAAAGTTAAGGAAGTTATGAAGAATAGTCATTATTTTTATAATCGATATAACCAATTTCTCTAGTTTTTTTTTATTTTTTGTGTATACTCTAATCTAAACTAATTTAATCAATTTCAACAATGCCATCGTTGCATTACTAAGGAGTCGTTTTTATAAATTGATCTTTTCACTACCGTAGTAAATATTAAGCATTCTAGAGCGGTATGCTTAAATGTATCTATGTAGAATCTCTTGGACGAGAACTGAATAAGAATGATCAAAAGAATGCCTAAAGAAACCTACAAAATTCGCGGAAGACAAATAAAATTTATGTTATATATACTATATTTACTTTCATAGTTTCAGTCTACTCGTTTATGTACATATAAAAAGTAATTTATTTGACATTGACGATAAGCGAAGCGGTACGTTTAAACCGGTAGGGAAGAGAAATGAGCAACGGTTAGATAGGCAAAGTCGTTCCAACCAAGAAATAACTAAGAAGCAACAAATCCAAGCACAAAGAAAAGTCATCATCTGACGGAGCTAGTTGTCAGCGATAATTGAGTTACAGTTTCCATGAAATTACGCCTTCGGATTTCCCTTCCTGAAGGCAATGGGTTAATTATGCAAAATGCCTCTTCGCCCAGCAGAGCAGCGTTTAAAACTTGACGTCTTGATGAGCTCGAAGAAATCCCTGGCTTAGGCCTCATTTTTGCATAAATTCCAGCCGGCTGAAAGCGATCAATCCGGTTAAGACGCGTCGCCCGATTTCCCCAAAAGAAAGAGTTCGAGAGCGTCTTGCTCAGTGACTTGCATTTATTTATCAGGTAATTAGCGTTTAGGACGGGGCAAAAGCGTCTCAATTACGACCATCTTCGGCATGAATTATGTATCACGTGCTTTACGTCGTCAGAAGCGAAAGCCAAGCAAACCAGCCTTCAACTCTTAACGTGCGGAGTGCCTTCACCCGGTCTTGAGGTACTGAAGGTGCTCACATTGCCAGTACATGCTCAAAGGAACTCGAGCATTTTTAAGCGAATTTAGTTCACGCCTATTTAGACGCGACGCGATTTAAGAACAGCTCTTAACCGTCTCAATAGCAGTTGAAATCTTCCCGTTCCGAGGCGCTCTCCAGGAAAGCGGATAAGTGTTTTCATGTTTCCTTATGAACCTACAAACCTTTGAAGTTTCAAATGGTGGCAATTTTAAATCCTTGCCTTGCCACAATTCGTCAAAGAGAAGAGACCTTGAAGGTTCTTGGCTTGGCTCCACAGGTGGAGAATGATTATAAGCAGGCTTTGAGCAATCACTGAAATCTTTTTTTCAGCCATTTTGGAACTGTCTGGCGAAACGACGGAAATTCTTTGTAATTCACAGAGGGATTGCTAATACACTTAAAAAAATAAATGCTTGTGGCAACTGCAAACTGGGCATGTAAAAAGCAACCTCAAATACAATTTTTAGCCAAATATTTTATCGTATACCATATGATATATCTTAAAACTTGATAACATATCGATTTACAAGATTTCGGACTTCCTGGAAATATTTTACAATTATACATATATGTGTGTAACTATATATTGAAGGAGTAAAAATGATTCCAGGGCTGAGACACAGCACTCTGGAAATACAAATCCGTCATTAACCGCAATTTTTCCATGAAATTCTCGCTTTTTACCGCTATCTCGTAAACAACAAGAGGTACAGAAAAAGTGAATATGATAAACTTGTAGGAAATTCAATTTCCTAGAAAATAGTTCTGAACATCAAATCGCTAACATCGATATTTCTTGAGATATTGCGCTTTGAAGTTGAGGTAGTATGTAATTTTCATAGATTATTGAGCTAAATTGTAGAAACACTACCTAAACTTCAAAGTCAAATATCTCAAGAAATATCGATGTTAGCGATTTGGTGTTCAGAACTTTTTTGTAGGAAATTGAATTTCCTACAAGTATGTCATATTCACTTTTTCTGTACCTCTTGTTGTTTACGAGGTAGGGGCAAAACGCGAGAATTTCATGGAAAAATTGGAGTTAGTGACCCGTACTACCTCGCTGGTGGGAGTTAGGGTTACACCGCAATGGACTCTTTTGTAGAGCATTCAATTCTGAAGAGACCCTACCATTGACCAAGATTATACCATAAAATGCCTCTGAGCTGTATTTTGAAGAAAAATAATCAAAGTTTACGTGTATTTTATATGGGAAATCTTTATACGCTTTGGTCTACTACTTAATATTAATATTAAGGGTTCCAATTTTCAAGGAATTTTTGTTTAGCTATTTGCCACAAAATTTCGAGGAGGGAATGAAAAAAAAAAATAGTCGCGAAAAAAAGCACCCTAAATTGTATATATTTAACTAGATTAGTAGTTTATTTCCTAAAATTTTACTGAATGTTTAAAGTCGGCACGAAAACGTCTGAAGTTTTGAAACCTGTTCGATTTAAAGGTTTTAATTAATTCTTAAAATATAGATTTTGTTTTTGTTTTTTTACATGCAACATGTTGGGGGCGATGGAAACCCCAAACGCCCCAAGATTTTTGATGGCCAAGTTCACCACTATTTTTTAAATAATTTAATTAAACAATCCTGTGAAAATTAAAACTTTAGCTAGCACTTGTCAACATGTCCGCAGAGCGACATGTTTGGCATGTCAAGAAAATACAAAAATGCCCCTGCGCCAAAATGTCTTATACCTAATTCATCGGTGGACTCGTCATAAATAAGCCATTCCATAAGGTAAGAAAACTTTAGCAATCAACTTTCTGCGAGACCGATGTACTGGGGACTAATTTTTTTAAATGCAGCAACAGATTAAAATCACTGACCTCAAAAATCCTCTCATACAGATTTTTGTGAGATTACAGTCAAATAAGTTCAGAGAAAGCATTCCACTCTTTATAAAAGTAAACGTGAAGTAATGGCAAGCTTTGTACTGAGGAACACATTAGCAGCAGAAGCAACACATACTGGCTCGTTCCGGCGTCTTGTTTGTAATGGGTTTCAGATTCAAACAACTAGGATTTCAGTGAACACGAACAGGAAAGTAGTTAAGTATAATAGAATTTCAATAGATTTCAAACCTTGTCAATATATTTAAAACCTTTTTCGTTAAGATCATTTAATATTTAGCGAAATTTTAGTTTTTGGAGGAAGTTCAGTAAAAGTAGCTTATTTTCTAGTGAGGAACATTAGAAACCTAAAGAAACTCAACACTAGACACTCTCTAGTAAAATTTCATCAGAAGTAGATTTAGAGTGTACTTATTTTATTTTGAATATCACCTCTTAAAAAAATATTATTTTTATACTTTGTGTAAAACTGGAATTACAAACGTTTCAAGGAAATATGTACATATTTCTGACGAAAGTTTATATTTTCTTCAAAAATTCATAAAGAATCTAATTAATTTAAATTCTTTTAATAAAAAAACAAAAAAAAAACAACATATAAATCACTTTTATACGAATCACCTAGAAGTAGAAATTCATTCTCAAATTCTCGTTAATATTGTTGTCTCCTCAATTCTATGAACTTTTGTTTTCATATGAGCATATGGAGTTATACATGCTACCAACCGTCTAAATTACAAATTACGATTACTATGGGCTGTAGCGAAAATTAGGTTACAGCGAAGATCCCAACGCTCACGAAGAGGGCACAAGATGATATTGAAGGTGATCATGGTGTTTGAAGGTGATAGTGGAGGTACACGTGCACGTCTCTGGCCTTTTAAATTCAACGTTCCGTTTTACTTTATTTTTGTTAGGCTTTGCCCTTGTCTCTTCTTCGCTTAGGTTTAGCCCGCACTACACGCCCTATTTGCAGTCGATTATTATGTATATTACAAAAATTGTGTTTGCCCAGCTAATAACTTTAACACTTACCCTACAGGTTCTAAATTTATAACTAGTAAACTAGTAACAGAAACACTTGTATGCTCTACAATTTAATTTTCTAGGTTAAGCTTTATTTTGGCTTCAGTTGTAGTTATATAAAATTGACAAAGTGTAGTTTAATTTTCGGGAAATTTATAGCGAGTGGATTTAATAATAATACTTTCGGGAACTTCCAAAATCATACGTTAAGTTAGAGCTTAGACTAATGATACAGATTGACGGACAGACAGGCAGAACTTTTTTGTAAACCGCGTACAAGTGACGAATTGGGAAAGGTTTTTCAAAAAAGATATTATAAATATCATTGAAAATTGCATCAAAATCTATTCAGTAGTTCTCAAGTTATGTTATTTAATATTCAGACAGTCAGAAATATTTTCAAATGTATTTTTCTAATGAATATCGTTAATACAGAAAGCAATTCAGTAAATGTAGTAAAAATGAAAAAGGTGATAAAGTTACAGAAACACGAATTTTTGTACATTGTATAAATTTTCGGTATTTGCGATCGGTCTATATTTTTAATTTTTTTAGTTTAATTTAACCACTATTTACAGGCTATTTTATACAATGTAAAACATATAAATTTTTGTTGGTTCAATAATTCCAAAAATTAAATTATTTTTTGTAAATCATCAAGAAAATGCTGAAACTAAAAATAAGATTGCAGGAATTTAGAATATTTTTCTTGCTTGGAGCAATACATCTTCAAATATGTTTAAGCATTATTTAAAGCTGTAGGCTATGTGCTTAGGATCCTCGATAACTAAACTAGCAGTCCAAAATATATTTGATTGTATATGCAGATTCTTAGCAAGATGCAGGTAAATGTTGGGTGGGGTTTACAAATTTATTACATCCAAGGTGCGCTAATTAATGCGGTAATGTTCCGTTACAAGTGAGTGCGCTCATAACGACTCAATTCACGTTAATAGTTGCAAACGCTCTATGGTTCATTGACATGCAGCCGGTGCGAGACGTGCCACCGTGCTTATGCGTTAGGCTTAGCGAGCATAAGACGCGAATCTTGTCGGCCTCCGCGGAGCGATGGTACCTGATAGAGGTATGCTCGCGCCGGCAGCCACTCGATCAAGTTCATTGTCGCATGAATACCGTTGACTCTGTTCCAGTTATGAGTCGTTTTCACCGCATGCTGAGTTTGGGTCATGTTTATCGGTGGAAGTGGGTCAGACCTGTGTGGAATGCTTGTTTCGGCTCGAGCCTGTTGTCGCCAAATTGGGGTCACCTAAGACCTCCTCATTCGATCGAGTGGGTACTAACTCTTGTGTTTTAATCATTTCTTGCAAGTCAGCGGAAGCGATAAGATGAGGCTGATCTTACTTCTGGTGGTATGCTGCCTGGCCTGGGAATGCTACACGTCACCTGTGCAAAGGGTAGAGAAGCATGAAGTGGCCGCTGAGCCTAAGGACAAGGCTAGTGGAAGACAGGCTGGAGGAGCAGCAGCGCCAGCTACCGGCGATGATGATGACGACGACGACGATGACGATGACCTTGAGGACGCTATTCTTGACGACGACGACGGTAGCCGCGCATTCACTATTGCATTTCACATCCTTAAATAATCATTATCTTAATAGATGACGACGAAGATGAGGCTCCAGCTGCACAGGCAGCAGGACCAGTAGCTGCTGCTGCAGCGGATGGTGATGCTGATGCTGATGATGATGATGACGATGACGACGACTACTTGGAAAGGATATTCGATGACATTTTAGATGGTAAGGATCAATATTCTTTTAAAAAACCTTGCACTTAAAATCTTTTTCGTTAAGACGACGACGATGATGATGACGATGTGAGCCCATCAACAGGCGTTCAACCAGCTCAACCAGCAGCGTCTGTGGTCCAGTCAGTGGTATCAGAGCCAGCAGTATCTACTGGTATCAGCGAGGCGGATGCTGCAGCGGGCCTGAGTGTGGACTATCCAAGTGAGGGTGAACAAACAGTATTTTATGACGAAGAAAATGGGGGCATCGACACCAAAGTTGACGTTCAAGCTTTAGCCAAACCACAGGACCAAGCAGCATCAAATTTGGCACAGAAAATTTCAGCAGCCCAAACCGCATCAAATGCCATCTCGAACGCATCAGATGACGATGATGACGATGACGATGACGATGGAATTGAAGGCGCATTAGATGATGACGATGACGATGACGACGATGACGAAGAAGATGACCTGATCGGCGATGACGTAATCGAAGCAAAGCGGGCACGTGAGTCAAAATCTAAGAAATTACATTCATCAAAAAACGCTTTGCATTAGCATTTAATGGCGCTTTGACATAAAAACTTTTTTTAAAACGGGCGTTGGAAACCACACAAAACGCTTGAAAAAGAGCTCTTGCCGCCACACCGAGTGCAAACGGCGTGAATATCCAGAAATGCCCGCGAAATTACAATATGTAATAGAAAATGCCACGACTGTGCACCCTATTCCGTAATTTTAAAATCCACCTTTTGCTAAAATCCCGACCTTTAAGTGGCTGTTTTTGTTGTGTGCTCTGTCCTAATCTTAGTAAGTTATTTATTTATTTATTGTGTGCATTACACTGAATTTCATCGTTGACTTCTGGCGTTTCATTTACCCCGTTCGCAATTTTCAGGATTTTTTTCAAGCGTTTGTGTGGAATGTGTTCGCAAATTGTGTTGCTTTTTGTGCTATTCCTGTATTTTTTTAAGTGCCTTGCTAACAGCTTTTCGGAATTCAGAGTATTAAGACATTTGTTAATGGTCTTTTGCCGATTAGTGAATGCTGTGCTTCCGCTTATGTACTCCTTTGCATATCACTATTTATTTAAATCTGTACAAAAGTCGATTAGTGGACTGATAATATAAGAGATACTTTATTCAAACTTTTTTGGATTTGGAAACTACTATTTGTACGTAGAGACTTCTGTGCTGCATTTTATTCAGTATGTACCTGACAAATTAACTTCAACACAAATGGTTAATCATTAGTTGAAGTTTTGCGAACTTCATTTTATTATGATTCTAGTTTACACAACAGGTTTTCAATCATATGAAATTTAAACTTTATTGGCAGAACAATATGAAAACCAGAAATGTTACTTTTGAATTGTTACTAACATCTAATTAAAACAATAATCGAGAAAGTTACAATTGTCGGTAGGATTATCTTATATTTTAAAAAAAGCATGAAGTAAAAGGATCAGGTTTTAATAATAACTACATACATAAAAAAGTTAATTAGTACATAAAGTGAAAAAATAAGCCATTTATCATCAGTATCATCATTTATCGGAGTACTTTTAAAATCTGTCCTGAATTTTATTGTGTTCATTTCACTAACTGATCCGAATAATTGAATAAATCAAATAACTGACTAAAACGGAGAACTGATTACTGTCAGTCGAACATAATAATTTGTATCTACCGTAATTAAAGAGCTCTTTGGCTTCATTTAACCATAAAATTTTCTTTGAATATTGTCAATTGTGAGTTAAACAAGATAATCCAGTTAAACTCGAATTTAAATTACAGTGGATTTTTCCATGAGAGAATTTCTCAACAGAATTTCTCTGTCAAATTTGAAAGCTGGACTGCCACCAAATCCGTGCAAAATTAAAAACTGATTACGGCAATTTTCATTTCATAATGAAAGTGCATAAAAGAAACCTATGGCAGGTACCAGCTCGATGCAAACGTGATTGGTATCCAGGGCTTTTGTGTTTTTGTAAAATATTTGTATACCCTTTTGTATCCTTTTTCCTCATTAATGCTCTCGGCTAAATAAAATTTGGGTTTTTTATATTTAAAATTTAGAATTGGTTTTACCTCCAATATTGTTCTAAATTTTAGATACGCCCAGGCTAACATTTTTCTTAATTCCATTTGCAAAGTGCATGCCTGTGTGTATTTTTCATGCAAGTTTATTAAATTATCTCTCTTTTATTCAACTAGATAGTAATTAAAATTGAAAGTAAATTTTGACAAAAATTAAATAAAAAAACGTATTCATGCTATTGAACAAAGTGTATGTTCCTACAAATAGTTGAAAGTCCTTTTAGAATATTTACTCAGTCTTTTTTGTTTCTAAGTTTGAATCCAGTGCTGAATCTTGAATTTTGGGGGAATTTTAAATCGCCATGATACAAATCGTATCATGGGACATTATGTCAAATAAAAGGACAACAATCAATAATTGGTAATTATGCACAAACAAAAGTTTGCTCAGGACACTCCAAGGAATCGATTGGTATAGCGTTTCCTACGTTGAATTGGGACACCCTGTATATTTTTATTTCGGTTTTTATTATTTTTGTTTGATACATGTAAAGTTTTATATTTTTATGTGTATGAAGAATAGAATAAAATCAAACGAAATTCGGTTTAAATTCATGGAATCCTAGATGTATTAATCATCTCGCAATTAAATGTAAGTATGTAGGACACTAATTAAAAAAGTTAACTGCGTTATGTACTTATGCACATCATGTGCGCGTATGTGTTCCCGTATGGATTTGCGACGTACATATATGTATTATATGAAGTGGTTTGTGTGCATCAGTTTCCTTATATGTATACTAGTTTTGAAGATCTAGTAGTTAGCATGCTAATGTGAATATATATATGTTTGTGCACAGTTAAGTGAGGATTTAGCGAGGGGTACTCAATAGCTCGGTTGGTAGCGTGACTCATTGGCTGCCAGTCAGCAAGGTGCTAGCAGTTGTGGGTTCAATTTCCACCAGAAATACTAGTCGCAGAAAGTGGTATCAAAGTGGGCCTATAATGACTGACCTAAGGGTGTCTTCCACATAAGTGAAGTGATACGTACTGTGTGAATCTGTCGCTCAGTAAGCAACGTCAATTGTCATTATCCGCCGGATTTTTATCAGATAATTGAATATACTGTTTTTAAACTGTAAGTAAGCTCAATCAAAATTATTTAATTACTTTTACCGAATGTACATTATTGTGTAAGTAGTATTAAGGCATACCTTCTCATACAATTACGGGAAAAAGGTGGTATAATTAGGACGATAGTGCACAAATCATAACTAGAACTAGGGTATCGAATTGTAAAGATTGGTAGGGGCGGAAAAATTTGAATAGCCTATTGGTGGCAAATGTGGAAATCCGCCACTGCTTATGGGGAACAAAATGTTTTATTAGAGCGTGGAAGCTGATTCCTCCGGTGCATATAAAATAAAAGATGCAACTGGATTCGAGCTTTTATTAATTTTCCGACATCTAATATTTTTTGTGGATATATTTCGAGCCTCAGACGAGGATCCAGAATGGAGGCGTGAAATAAATATAGTGCATCAATAGAAAACTCTTAGTAGTTCTTCGACATTCCCCATAGGAGGAGTGTTAATCTTTGTTGAAACTTGTGATGCTGAATTGCAGTTTGAGTCAGGCGTATATACGCTGTTTTGAGGTATCGAAACTGATGGAGAAGGAGACAAATTTGTATTTTTTATACTTGAACCCTTTGTTGATGAACGAGTGTTCGGTCGCTTTTTGACGACTATTAGGTTTTTTCAAATTCATGCTTACAGAGGGAGGAGGGGGACATACATGAAATGGACAATGATAGTAAATAGTATCGATTTTAGGGAGATGTATCTTTTATGGGGGTTTTTAGAGAAAAGTACCATAAAGCTCTTCCTAAACTATATTGTTATATCGTGGGACGACTTTTTGATTTTTTATTAAGATTGATACACGTAATTTTTTAATGATTCTGCTGCTTTGATCTCTTAGACACTCTTCATCGACAAGATCTGAACTGAAACAAAAGGTTATATCAAAACCGGCTTTCATTTTAAATTTAGAAGCAATTTCATTGTATCAAATGTAGAACTTAACATATATAATAGTTCTCATCAGTAAGATTTGAAGTTAACTCATGGACAGAGCTGTAAAATATTGCATTACTTTGGAATGCATTAACGTAGACATTACCATTACAAGTAATGCAATTTAAAGATGATTACCAGTACCATTACTAGTAATGGTAATGCAAGAAAATCGAATTACCATTACAGTACTGGTACTGGTACTTCACCATTACTGTAATCACATGAGCATTACTTAGCATTACTTGGCATTACTAACATTACTCGGAATTACGTAGCATTACATGGCAGTACTTTGCATTACTCATAATAAGAAATGCCAATTTGAAAGTTTTTTTTACATTTTGGTAATAAAATCTTCGATTTTATATGAATAAATATATATTTTAATATTCATTCAAACATGTTTATTGTAATAATTTGAGTAAGGCTGAGTATTACTGCTATACTGAGCAGTAAGTAACGCTGGTAATGGTTAGTAATGCTAAATAATGCTCATGTGAGTAAGTAATGCTAGTAATGGCGAGTAATGCTAAGTAGTGCTCATGTGATTACAGTAATGGTGAAGTACCAGTACCAGTAAATGTAATGGTAATTCGATTTTTTGCATTACCATTACTAGTAATGGTACTGGTAATCATCTTTAAATTGCATTACCTGTAATGGTAATGCATGTTACTGGTAATGCCATTTTTTACAGCTCTGCTCATGGACTATTTCACAATCGAGCAACACATACAAACTTTGAAAATCCACTACCGAAGTGATGAGAATTTTGCAGAGACGGTACGAAAATGCCACACATGTTTTGGTCATCATCAATTGGAGGAAATGGATGTGGATGACATTTTCTTCTAATATAAAAAGATAGTGCAACCTGTCACATTGTGGCCGAGACAATGCAGTTATTGCAGATGAAGTTTTCTGGGCGTTTTAACTTGCGCGTGAGTTAGTAATTATGCCAAAATGTGAGCGAATGTTTGCCTAGCCGGGCAATTGCCAAATATTGTGTTCTATGCTTTAACTCGATATCCATATTCTACATATGTTGAAATAAAAAGATTTTCAGAGTTCAAATGAAATATACGTTTTATTTAAAAAATAAAATGCAAGCCGCTTTCGAAACACACTTTACATTATGCACTTAGAAAATACTTCATGAAAGTTAGGAAAGTAGTTGATGCTTATGGAATACTTGCTTTCGACACTATTTCGTATCGTTTTGGTTTTTTGTGTGCATTTTCATGATAAAAGTTTTATCATTTTAAGTTTCTATTTAAATGTATAAATCTAAACAACGTATACATTGGCCGCAATAAATTAAAAATAAACCATTTTGAATTAATCATTCGTCGTGGCCTCATCACCTGAAGGAATGAATTATAATTATTTTTTGTGTTATTTTACTCAAAACATTTTCACGCCTAATTTGTCAGCGGGAACGCATTTCTTAAAAGAAGTACACTTCTCTGTATGTTAGTACAACAAAAATATTTCAGGTGTGTGTAAAGAAACTAATTAGAGTAGAATTGTTCGCTAACAATTGCTTTAATGTTGGACAGTAGTGTTGTTTTCTGTAAAGCTTGCCCTTGCATAACAATTGAATTGCTCTGGCGAATTTTGTTAATCAGAAAGATTTTATTCAGGTTCATTGGAGAAGCAGAATAACATTCCTGAAGTGTTGACCCAGAAGTACAATCGCTTCGTGGACGGAATTTTTGGGCGAATAAATAAAATCCTAATGGAATCGTACGATCCCGTACGAGTACGTCTATCGGTGCGAGGGAAACAAACGAAAACAAAGGGTGCCAACAGCAAAAGCAGCGCAAGCCCTAAACGGTGAGTTTAAATATACAGGGTGATCCAAAAGTATGGAAACGGCTAAATAACTTTCGAGGAATGCATTTTGGAGAAAAAAGTTGTGGGCAAAAGTTTTCGGAATTTTTCCCAGCTATTCAATGGTGACCTTAGATTTGACCTTGACCATGACCTTGAAAGTCATTTCAAGGTCAATTTGACTTTTTAAATTGAAACCCTTATTTTTGACCACGGAAATGGAAAGAGCGGAAAATTTTACGTCCAACTATGACCTTCACCATGACCTCGAAGGTCATATCAAGGTCAGAATGGCTCTTTAAAGAGGAACCTACATTGTTACTGCGGATTTGCAAAGAGTGGAAGTTTTGCGTCCAAATGTGACCTTTTTAAAGGTTGTGTTTAAAGTGATTACCGTAAACTTAAAAAGATATCTCTCTTTACAGCTTTTGTCTAAAATTCATCTTAACCTGCTTGGTTAACACAGCACTTACCTTAGTTGACCGGATGCACACTGGACCTTGCCTTAATTGACCGGTTGCACACTTCACCATGGTCGGAATCAAAGTTATGGTCAAGGTCACCTACGGACACAAAACTTCTGCTCTTTCCAAATCCGCAGTAACAATGCAGGTTCCCCTTTAAAGAACCATCTTGACCCTGATATGACCTTCAAGGTCATGGTCAAGGCCATAGTCGGACGTAAACTTTTCCGCTCTTTCCATTTCCGTGGTCAAAAACATGGTTTCCCCTTCAAAAGACCACCTTGACCTTGATATAAGCTTCAAGGTCATTTGCAAGATCATGTTCAAGGTCAAGGTTGTGGTCAAGGTCACATTTGGACGCAAAACTTCCACTCTCTGCAAATCCGCAGTAACAATGCCGGTTCCTTTTTAAAGAGCCATTTTGACCTTAATATGACCTTCGAGGTCATGGTGAAGGTCATAGTTGGACGTGGAATTTTCCGCTCTTTCCATTTCCGTGGTCAAAAATAAGAGTTCCAATTTAAAAAAGTCAACTTGACCTTGAAATGACCTTCAAGGTCATGGTCAAGGTCAAATCTAAGGTCACCATTGAATAGCTGGGAAAAATTCCGAAAACTTTTGCCTACAACTTTTTTCTCCAAAATGCATTCCTTGAAAGTTATTTAGCCGTTTCCATACTTTTGGATCACCCTGTATAAACAAAGCAAAACGAAACACAAACGTAAAAATATGGGCATTTTCCCACAGGAAAACTTCGAGTAAAGCGAAGAGGAGGCCCAAGGCGGAAATTAAATCCAGCCTAAATGAGAACAAGTCCGAGAATCAAGTCATCAGCGAAGAAGTCCACGCCCCCGATTCCATTCCGGTGGGAATCCCCGATAAATTTGTGACGAGTCCCGACCATCAAAGCGACATAGTAGAGCAGCGCACCACAAAACAAAAGCAAAAAAAGCCGAATGCAGCTGCGGCAGATGCACCAAAGCCTGCGAAGAAGAACGTACAAAAAAATGCAGATGAAAAAAAGCGATGGGCCCAAGGGACCCTCTATGGACTAGCCTCATTAACGCGAGTGGGAAATGTTAAGGTCACCCCGGAAGGGAGTAATTCGACTATCAAGAGCAAATTCACTCTGGGCCCCCTTACCCTTAAAGTGGAGAAGTCGTTTAAGCGCGGAAACGTCCGAAACGTGAAAAGCGCCACTGCCAGGACCAACGAGATGATCGGCCGGATAAACCTCCGAGTGGTCGATGGTGCTGCAACACTCGTCTCCATCAAAGTGCAACAGCCAAAGCAGGTAATTTCCGGACTCTTTGGGGCCAAATTGGCGGAAAAATGAATAGATGATTCTTTTATTATTCTAGGTCCAGGTCGAGAGTTTGGACAACCACGACAGGACGAGAGAGTTCGTCTGGAAGAGGACACCACACATCGCTCACCTGGTTTCCGACAAGCTCCGCGCAGCAGCAAGATCGCTTCTGCGACCTGCCCGATCGCAAATTGTCGTCCGACAGTAGGACTGAGATTGCCATGAATAGATGCTAGTTCATCATGATGTCACAAAACACCTTTAATTTATTTATCAGACTATTTATTGATTCCATTGCCCATTCGTCGTTGTAAGAATCTTTCTAGTATTTATTAAATATCTTTAGATATATATCTCTTTTCTTTTAAAGGCTAACACTACACAGTAAGTTTTTTTTTAAAAACACTATATTAAAAGTAATATTTTACTGAAGTAAATTTTCCCACATGCGTAAAAATAAAAAATGAAAGTTTTATGTTTATGTTTCCAATTACATCAAGTAACTTAGCGTGAATACAAACACAAAAGCTAGATTAAGTATTTATTTTAACAAGGACAGTATGTTTGAAGCTATCTAAAGAGCAGTTTAAAGGACCACACAGAAATTTTTCATGGTTACGTTGAAGCCTGACTGTAGGAGAGTTATACATAGTATACTGCGAGTAAAGCTCTAGGTGGTGAGAAGACATCACAGACTGATTATTCACTACAATAGAATTTATATATTTGTTTTAAATACAATATAATATGAAGTGCACTCGTCGATATAAAGTCTTCAACAACAAGAGGGTTTAAGTAAGGACAGTCGATCAGGACAAGGAACATATGGCTTATCGAATTTTCTTAAGAGACTGCAGGAGAATTTCCTCTACACAGATTCGATTTTATCAATTTTATTATCAGTTAAAGTAACCACAAATTAATAAATAACAAACAGGGTCGAATACATGAAGTACACTTGCAAGATTATCAAGAAGACGCTCTGATATGCCAGCACAAGCAGAATAGGGAATATAGACACAACAAACATGGCAGTTTTTATGCCTCGAAAGTGCAAATCTGGCTATAAGATATTCCGCTGAAAAAACATCGTCAGGGAGAAGAAAAGATGTAGGACAAAGTGTACTTTTGATGTAAGGGTCCCGGGAATTGGTTTAAGAGTTTAATTCTGATTAAATTTAAAATTTAAGAATTCTTAAGGCTTTATTTTTTATATGGAGTCATTCCTAGACCTAAGCTAACAATCTTTAATGGCCACCCTATCTAAATTCTTCATCTATGGGATGTTTCACGCAGAACGGATCACCTGCATACCCAAAATTGTTGTTAATGAACCTTGACGTTCGAGATATCAAAATGTTTGTCTGGACAAGAGCTTTCGAAAAATTGCCGGCGAAACTCAAAATTCAATATGGCGGCCGGAAGCTGGAAAAAATTTGAGTATACGGAAAAAAAAGCTTGTAGAAAAAAATATACGCGACCGATCCGGTCGGCTTTTGGCTCAAATTGTAGCTAAAGAACACCCTATAAAAGCTCGTGTGCTTGAATGAAAAACTCTAACGTTGCGGTTCCAATATGGCGGTCGAAATTTCAATATGGTAGACGAATTTTCAGAAATCAACTAATTTGCACCAAATTTAGTATGTGGGGGTTTTTGGGGTCGCTGATTACGAATACGGGGTCAGATTTACAAAATTCAAAATGGCGAATTCAAGATGGCGGCAAAAATTGTGAAAAATGAGCCGATTTTCCCCCAAATTCAGTATACGGGGGTTTTTGGGGTCGCTGATTACGAATCTGAAGTCAAATTTGCAAAATTCAAAATAGCGGATCCCAGTTGACAGACAACATTTCTTACTAAAAATTACTACTCTTAGACCCAGAAGTAACCACGTGGACGTAGTAGTTTTCTACTCCCGTTGGGGTGCATGTTTTTACCGAATTTGGTGCAAATTAGTTGATTTCTAAAAATTCGTCCACCATATTGAATTTTCGACCGCTATGTTAGATGTTTTCATTCAACCACACTAGCTTTTATAGGGTGTCCTTTAGCTACAATTTGAGCCAAAAAACGATCAGATCGGTTGCGTATATTTGTTTCTAGAAGCTTTTTTTATCGCATACTCAAATTTTTTCCAGCTTCCGGCCGCCATATTGGAGTCGCCATATTGAATTTTGAATTTCGCCGCCAATTTTTCGAAAGCTCTTGTCCAGACTTACAATTTGATATCTCGAATGTCAAGATTCATTAACAACAATTTTGGGTATGCAGGTGATCCGTTCTGCGTGAAACGTCCCCTATATATTTAATACAAGAAAATAGACTTAAGGGGTTATTCTACTGTTAAACGGGTAAGAAGCAGTATCTTTTTAAAAGTGTTGTAAAAAAAAAACTATTAGAGATATCAATTTGAAATTTTGCATGCATCTTTATTAATGAAAAAAATATATAATGGCATAGTTGATTAAAAAAAAAAATCGGTTAAAAAAACTTTAAACGCGATTTACTCAAAACGTGTTGTTTTGGTGCGCGGTACATCGTAGAGAAAAAACTAATGAAGCGATTTAGCTAAAAAATTTTTTTGCATAGTTATATATCAATTTTACACAGACTGAACCTAAATTGAGCCATAAAAATTGAAATTTGGTTATTTGGGAGCACTTTTTTCATCGAAAAAACGTCCAAAATCGAGCATGCTATTTTCCAACGCTTGTCAAATCGCGAAAATTTAATATTTATGGCTCAATTTAGGTTTAGTCTGTGTGTTTTTAGCTAAACTAATAAAATTTCATCGTTAAATTGATTGCAGATCACCTGGACGACCTGGGCAATGTACCGCGCAAACGACTCTGGCCGTCAGCGCGCGCTACATCAATCATAAACTGAAGCCGCCATTTTGTTTTTTTTTTTAATCAACTATGCCATTATATATTTTTTTCATTAATAAAGATGCATGCAAAATTTCAAATTGATATCTCTAATAGTTTTTTTTTTTTACAACACTTTTAAAAAGATACTGCTTCTTACCCGTTTAACAGTAGAATAACCCCTTAAGTACCTGTGAATCCTTGTTGCACGTTGATGATGTAAGATATTGTTTGCTGCCTGGCGTATTATTTATGTTGTGTACTCCGGATGGTTGACTGTCTGTATGGTGTGAATAATTTTGTATATTTTCCTTGAAGGCTCTTTTCTTTAAAATAATAAAAAATATTATTTTTAACTTTTAGTTGACGTTTGTGCATACAGGCAAAGTTTTTAAGTCGGTTTTTTTTTCTAAAATTTTTTTTTAAGGAACTCATTTCAGTTAAGTTGGATTGAAGTCCATTTAACTTCAAGACGTTAAAGAAATCCCAATGCATTTTTCTCCCAGACTAATTTTAACAATGTGGTCGAAACAATTATTATCTAAGCCTAATTTGAAAAATCGGCTTCAAACTGATCTTCCTTAAATTAATTCCATTTATTGTACTGTGATCAGAATTTGATGAATATTGAACAAATAAATAAATAAATAAATCAAATAAATAAGTCAAAGACAGCGAAATGAATTTCTGGAAAAAGTTGCAGGTTATTTAAGCATCTATCAATTCAGCTAAGACAAACCGTTGTGTGATTTCACACGAAAATGTTTAATTACATCATATATGTAAAATTAAAAATCGAAATATAACAATTCCCTCCAAAGTTTAAGTAGGTTATTTTTCCAGTTATTAAAATTACTACTCTTAGATTAGGCAAACTACCGTATTGTCTAGTTTAAAAGTAGTGACATTTTTCCATCATACGACGTTTTTGAGAATGTAGTTAAAAGTTAAAACAAATGGTTTAGCTATTTTTGAAAAATCGTTACAAATTACATAGAAAACCTGTAAAAAAAATCGATAAGATCTACGTTTTAATCAAAACCTCAAAAGTAAGCAGTATAATTGTTCTCCCCATTTAAACCCTGAACGAAGCTGAAATTAACAACAAACCTGAAGTTAAATTTGTAAAATATTTCAAAAATATCTAAATTACCGCTTTTATTGTTTTTGAATATATGGTATAAGTATAATATCTTAGGAAAGTTTTAAGAATTATTGTAATTATACATTGCAGTCAACACGAATCTCCAATATATGGTAAATCACCCCAAAAACTTCAAATATAGTTTTAGAGATTTATTTTAAAATGTTTTTCGAGTTACTTTTTGTCGCACAGAAATTCAGAAGCTTAAATTAGCTTAAAAATCAATACAAAATTTATGAACTTGTACTATCCGCGAAATTCTTGTATGAAAGTAGTTTTTTAGGGATTATCTCAACAGCAATTCCACTCAATCGCGTTTCAACCTTCCTACCTTAAGGAGAAGAAAACTTTTGAAACTTTAGATCTCTTCGCATAAAAACAAAGAGTGTCAATGAAATTTTTAATTAAATTTGGTAAAACAGGGAGTTTTCGATGTTTGTTTCAAGAGCGGATTACTGTTAATATTAAAATCTAAAAAGTGAAGCACCTTCACTTCTTTCAAAGTTATGGAAAGCAGAAAAGTCACTAGACATGAGTTTAATTACTTCGCGGCAGTTTTCCTTCAAAAGTTGTTGACATCAATAAAAGTTTTTTCGCATCCGTACCATTTAATGTACGATTATAAGAACTCCCGGAGAAGTTTTAAGTTTGTTTAAATTAATCTAGAAGAGAAATTTAATTAATAAATATCTCCGTCTCGCCCAGACACCAATCAGTAGGTGTAGCAATAGAATTACAAAATTCTATTCAAAATTGGATTTGGTAGTCTGTATTGTTCTAGAGCCATATATGTAATTAGTTTTAGTTTATGTTAATGTCGAAGAAGAAATTCTTTTGTATAAATTAGATATTACATAGCAGCCATATACTACCAGAAAAATCAATTACTGGACTTGTTAGTGATCTTATTTTGCTGAGCCACAAACTGCAGATGGACTCGCTCCTACTTCCGGACTATAATTTCGGAGAATTACTTCATAAAGTACATTAAGTATGTATGGTCCTTCAGGTCGAATCCCAGTCTCTTAATCCAATTCATTTCGTTTTTATTGCAATTATCTATAGTAAACCAAGTCTCCGACAATATGCCAAGCCAAAGGATATTATGCTCCCTGACATACAACAGAGTTATCCTACACGAGCAAATCCAATAGGACAATTTTTCAGCATTAACCACCACCGCACTACCTCTGCGTAGGTCTAATAAATGAAGTACACAGCTTAGATCTATTAGGAGGATGAAGGCAACGAGATAGAAGGTCTTTCTATTTCAAATTATTTCAGAGTAACGTGGGTGAAATTTCATGGCAGGGCGCTTTCCCGGAAAAGCATAGCGCGTGATGTGAATATAAAGTGTCTCACACGAAGAACGTTTCCCGCTACGGATCCGCACCGGTCGGATATTTTGAGATAACTTTTCCCAAGATTAAAGTATTACCTACGTCGAGGCTTGTTCCTATCCTGTGCAAAACAATAATGTAGACGCTTCTTGTCTCTTTGAATTTTGTTCTTCGACTTGAGGTCCGAGTGTGTCTTATCTGCCAATATGACTGTGGAAAAAATGTAGCTTTGAAAGATGGATTTTGAAAAGGCATAGAGTGACAAACAAGGATATTTGGAATGAGAATTCGTAAAAGTATATGCATGAATCTGTCATATTTCTTGAACAGTCGCTTTGTATGATAATTTAGTATTTTCTGATAAGACGTCCAATATGAGGAACTACTCTGCCATATTTTGTAGAATATTTATTAATTTTCAAGAGGAAGTCAGCAATCTGGTCGAGGTGAACACTTCACGAATTGACAGTGTTAAATTTTAATAAGTAAATTAAATATTTCAGTTCAATGAAAGTTCGAACAACTTTTAAAACACATTAAATAATTAAAAATTTGAAGCATTACGGCATGTAAAACCAAATGAATACTGGGTTTATTTTTTACTTAGGCCGTTTTCAAATTCGCATGCACTAGGACTTTTCACTAACTCTTCAGACCGCCCTTGTTCTTTACACATACTTTTTTTTTCGCGCTTATAGGCTGTTCAAATTTAAATATAAATATTTAAGTATATTTTTAAAACGCTAGGAAGTCTGCGAATTTAATTTTTTACCTCAACATTGGCAATCATTTCATTATCAACGGTCAAAAGGTGGGCATTATTGTTGCAAATAGCGAATACAATATCTAAGAAATTCATTTTTAGTGTACTTTGAAGAACTCTTCAAGTTTGATAGATAAAAAAGTGCTAGTGGAAAGCAACCTGCATATACTATATTTTCGAACGCCCTACGCATTATTCGGATTTTTTTCGGAGAACATTTAGTGAGAAAAAATAGATTTAAGTGTAAGTGCATGTGAATTCGAAAACGATCTTAGTATTGTTACAAAATTTGCCTTAGTTATAATTCACATTTTGAGTTGTAATCGGTCAGACATAAGAATCGGCTTTCGATCCCTCCTTTGTGAGTGTCTATGGCAGAGAAGCAAATCCAAAATACAGCTGCAGAACTTACTATGCTGAAAAATGCAATTTTGCAATATTAATGTTTTTGTGAAGTCACCTTAACACATACATATACTGTACTGAGAATGAGTAAATCCAATGTTATAATTAATGTAATTACCGTAACACCATTTAATGCACCATATCAATTTCGACTAATGAAAAATATTAATATACAATAAGTAGCTCGTTGACATTTATCTAGAAAAGGCATTTAAACAAATTGCGTTAAGCGGTTATACATAGTCAGGATTTTTAGAAAATCGATTTTTTTATTACTTTATTTTCGTAATATATATTTATTAAAGTACACTCACAGAAAATTTCATGTCAATCCGGTGAATATTCTCGAAGTAACACGCATATTTGTAATGACGTGTCCAAGTTTTTTCACTATATGTAAAGTGCTTTTGAAACTTTAAACGCGTTTTTCTCAAAACTATGTTCTTGTGTCGGTGAGCAAGATTTCTCGGAAATGGCTGAACCGATCAGTTTCAAATTTTAACACATGCTTCTTAAGTATATTTTTTAGTAATTACATAGTCGAAGGTTTTTGCTCACCGATAAATCTTTTCCATTTTATACACAATTTATTTTCCACTAAAAACCATTAATCTTACTAGTTTTGAGTGTGCTCTTTCAGAATTTGTCGTCCAAATTGAGTTTTTTCCAATAATAAATTAAATATGGCGACTTTTTGGAAAAAAAAGGATCAAAAAATTTAAATTTTTTTTTTTTGTAATTCTTTTTCAAGTCAATAGAGTTTTGCAATGCAATTCTTACTATGATCAACGGTGATCGGAATGTTTGAACATACAGAACAAAATTTTTTTTGCTGATCGCAATCACTCATAACCTTTTCAAAATGGCGGATTTTCTATAATGCAGATTCTGAAAATATAAAAATCGTACAGATTTTCGTGAAATTCTGTACCAAGGGGTTTTTATCGTCGCTGATTATGAGATTAAAATCAGATTTTTAAAATTCAAAATAGCAAATTCAATATGGCGGATAAAGTGGATATTTTTTGTAGTGATTAAATTTTTTTTTACAATTTTTAATATTCAATATATACTTTATTTATTATTATAGTTTTATTTATTATTATATTTGTTTTTTAATTACTACTTTTTTGAATAATTATTAATTTTATTTTTGTGTTACTCCAATATAAATTTATTAATGACTGATTCTATTTAAAAATAACAACCAACTAGATTAAAAAAATTAAAAATTTTATTTTCATTAAAAAGACTCGGCCTACTAAATCTTCGCCACAACACCCTCCCACCAGTGAAACGACTAATATTAATTTATTTTGGCCATGCGGGTGGTGTTGGTGGCTCTATGTGCCGATATTTTTCTTGAAGCGGCTCGATGGGCCGATATTTGGCTTGAAGCGACTCGATGGGCCGATATTTGGTTTGAAACGGCTCGATGGGCCGATATTTGGGTTGAAGCGGCTCGATGGGCCGATATTTGGTTTGAAGCGGCTCGATGGGCCGATATTTGGTTTGTAGCGGCTCGATGGGCCGATATTTGGTTTGAAGCGGCTCGATGGGCCGATATTTGGTTTGAAGCGACTCGATGAGCCGATATTTGGTTTGAAGCAGCTCGATGTGCCGATATTTGGTTTAAAGCTGCTCTGGGGAGGCTATTAGAAACCTCCCTCTACCGATGTAGCTATAATTGCAGTCGGCAGTCTGAGCTTTAAGCCAGATTGCCGACCTAGAAAATTTACAAACTTTTGACTCCATTTCCGGCTATTTACGCCGGTACTGATGTCGGTCGTTCCTGTTGTTCCTGTTGTTCCTGTTGGGTTGTTCCTGTCGGGGTCACCAATTTGAAGTAGTATTTATCGTAGTGATTTAATTTTTATTTAACATTTTTTTAATGTTCAATATATACTTTATTTATTATTATAGTTTTATTTATTATTATATTTGTTTTTTAATTACTACTTTTTTGAATAATTATTAATTTTATTTTTGTGTTACTCCAATATAAATTTATTAATGACTGATTCTATTTAAAAATAACAACCAACTAGATTAAAAAAATTAAAAATGTTATTTTCATTAAAAAGACTCGGCCTACTAAAACTTCGCCACAGCAGACAAAAATTTTTAAAAATCTCACAGATTTTCATGAAATTCAGTATACAGGAGTTTTGGTAGTCGCTAATCACAAATTTAACATCAAATTTTAAAAATTGAAAATTGTGGATTCAATATGGCGGACATCAAGTTTTGAAAATCTTGTAGGTTTCCATGAAATTCGAGGTATATGATATACAACATAAAACTTAGTTGCTGATCAAGAATTGAAATTTCTACTCTTTGCGTAATCCAAAGACAACGGCGTGGACGTGGTAGAATTTTGTCTCCTTTGCGGTGCTTTATTATAATGAGTCCCCATGCCTCTCACTTCTCGGGGTGCTTTATTATTGTGAGTCCCCTCGCCTTTCACTTCTCTCTCTCTTCTGATTTTAATCTCATAATCAGTGACGATAAAAACCCCTTGGTACAGAATTTCTCGAAAATCTGTACGATTTTCAGAGCTTCAGATTTTCAGAATCTGCACTATAGAAAATCTGTCATTTTGAAAAGCTTATGAGTGATTGCGATCAGCAAATAAAGTTTTTTCTGTAAGTTCAAACATTCCGATCACCGTTGATCATAGTAAGAATTACATTGCAAAACTCTATTGACTTGAACAAAAATTACAAAAAAAAAAATTCAAATTTGTTGATACTTTTTTTCCAAAAAGTCGCCATATTTAATTTCCTATTGGGAAAAACTCAATTTTGACGACAGATTCTGAAAGAGCATACTCAAAACTAGTAAGATTCATGGTTTTTATTAGAAAATAAATGTCCTTTAATTGTAAGAATGAGGTTTCAAACTGCACAAAAAAATTAGGTTCTTTGGGCGTTAATGGGCTAAGTATACTAAACAATACTGAAAAATCCTGAAGATGAGTAAATTTATTATGGAAAATATAATTATGTTCCTAAATATTAGGTAAAATTAATAATGATACTATAACAGGAAAGGAGAAGTACTTTGAAATGGTTTAATTCTACATTTTGGACACTGAAAATACTTTACACGAATACAAAATTGTTCCACAGTAATATACCTTCGCGAAGACACTCAGTTACTCATTCCTTTTGTGGTAGTTGCGCGGACCAGAAATCATTTTTTCAACTTCCTCATACTACCAATTTTTTAAATTAATAAAATCATTCTTAGACGTGTATTACATCATATAGAAAAAGCAACAAAATTAGTAACAATGGCTGATATTTTAAAATATATAGTATACTCACAGGCACAATTAACCGCCCACTTACACCTTTTGTCATATTGTGATTGGACTATGGAGCAGTGGAAGAACGTACTGTTTTCAGATGATAGCAGAATAGCCTTAAATGGTCCAGATGGGCGTCAGCGTGTCTACAGACGTAAAAATGAGAGGTTTGCTCCCTGCGCTATAGCCGAGACAGTGGGTTATCAGGGCGGATCAATAATGATTTGGGGAGGTATCTCTTATGAGGCCGGTACCGATCTTGTCATCTTTAATAGGGGCAGTGTGAACGCTCAGAGGTACGTTGAAGAAGTTCTCCAAGACCATGTCGTACCGTTTGCTCCATTTATTGGAGAAAATTTTAGGCTAATGCATGATAACGCACGTTGCCATGTCGCTAGATCTGTCACACAATACCTTAATGAAGTCGGTATTCAAACTTTGCCATGGCCAGCGCGTAGTCCCGATCTTAATCCCATTGAACACATTTGGGACAAGCTTAAAAGACGTGTTCGGGCAAGAGTACCAGTGCCTACAACCCTAGGAGAGCTCAAGACCGCTGTGGTAGAGGAGTGGCACAATATCCCTCAGTCGGGCATTCAGGATGTCATGGATGGTCTTCCAAACAGGCTTCAAGAAGTCATTAGACCCTGAGGTGGTAAGGCTCCTTATTAAATTTGAAGTCAGTGTCAAAAAAATGACCTTTTTCTTTAATTTAACAAAAATAATCAGTCAACAAAAATCTTGAAAAAATCGACTTTGTTTTCAATTGTTTTTATTTATCAAAGACTGCTTTCAACCACCATTCATCAAATTTATGTCAAATTTGACAGTTTCGGCAAACTATAAGAATTACAGGGTGGGCGGTTAATTGTGCCTCAGAGTGTATAACCAATATGAGCCAATATTCGAAAATGCTTCGTTGCAGGAAAATTGTTTATATATAATTAACATATTATTAATGGCGTACATTATTACATTATGCAAAACTAATCGATCGATTCTATGTAATAAAGCATTTATAATAAAATGCAACCGTATTTCAAAATCGAAAATGGTGCGCAATATGTAGTTCAATTGCCGTTTTCAATATTTCCTGAAAGTACTTGAAAATGTTTAATTAATCCGTTTTGATATGACTAAAAATCATGAATTATATTTAAAGAGCAAAATATGGTTCACTTAACCAAATCGATAACACTTCACTTAGCCAGCCTCAAACAAGGCTTCTCAATTAGAGTGACCTTCCATAAACTCGTGTCTGTCCTTTCATACATTCCATACAAAGAGGTTTTATCTCCCTCATTTACGCTGAATAGGTAGCGCATTGCGGCAGGCCAATCTATTCAACTGCTACGGTTGCTAAGATCATTATTAAAATTTCCGGCGTGTGCATGCAACAATTATGCGAAATAATTGTTGAAAGGGGTGAACTTCTACTTTTGACTCATCCTTGCCTGATTGCATGTAATATAGTAATTCTACCGTAATTATAGGTGAGTCTCTCGTGTGCATGAATTTGGGGCGTAAATAAAACTTATTTACGCTTCGGGGCTTATTTCCATTCCCAACTTCTGCTCCATAATTAAAAGATTTAAAAGCATTTTTGCCCGAGTGGAGGGCGCGTCCCCGTATCTATCGCATTTTTCCCGCTTTTACAGTTATTTAATATTCAAGGATTCGTGAGAAACGCGGCATATTTTTAAGCCTCAATAATCTATTAAAGGCTTAAAGCCCAGCCCACTGACAGCGCAAAATGATTATTCAGCTCACATCGGGCGATTCTAGAAGGGCTTCCTTATCGTGAACCTAGAAGGCGGGCGTTATTTGTGGGCGCAGACGAAATGTGGGGACAATTTTATGTCGATAATTTCACTGTTCCGTTCACGGGAATCATCTTTTAAAAAAACCCATTCGAACTAGGCGATTTATAACTTCACAATACTGGTCCTCATAATCCTATTCAAATTATTTGTATATATCTTTTGATATATGTACCAGCATTCGAGATATTCAAACTACGGATTTCAGCATTGTATATGGTAGGCCATCGGTTGGTGTCTTTTAAAATCATACGTTATTTTGACACAGATAGTACTTTCGAGCTTAAAGAAAAATATTAAAAGCAAAAAAACCTTTTTTAAAAAAAGCTTTTATTTAAATGTTCTAAAAAGAAGAAAATAAAATTTTCCTTTAAAATTTTAACTATAAACTTATAGCCTCATTATACACAATTTATATGATCATAAAAGCTTGTCCGGTCAGCTTTGCGTAAGTACCTATAAGTATTTAATTAAACTGAAATTTAAAAAAAATTTAACTTAGCAGATTAAGTTACTCAATTAAATAGGTACTAGTTTATTTACACAAGTAAATCGCGCGACAAGCTTTTATGATCATATAATAGTCCAGTCAAATTAGACATTTCAGTTTACAATAATTCGCATAGAGCTGTAAATTGGTACAGGCTTTGGGAACATTATTACAAATAAAATACTAAAAGTCCCCACCGATCCCACATGTGCAAAAAAAGTTATTCAAGGTCAAAGTTAAAAAAAATGGTTTTTCCAATTTTTCTGGTAAACGGTTAGTTTTATCATAAAAATAGATCTGACAGTTTTATCATAAAAATAGATCTGTAGATCATGAAATTATCTACAAAAAATATTCTTACACTTTTTTTTTAAGAATCACCGTTCCTGAGATATTGCGATTCTAAAAGTTGAAGAAGCCGTATTTTACATAATATGCACATATTTCCGCACCACCTGTGAGGTAGTGTACCCGGCGCATTTTTTTTTAACGTGGTGTCCCCGGTAGGCATAGTCTACAATTTTTGTGACTAAGTTTTGTTAAAAAAAATTGTATTAACTGCAAAATGGTACTATTGAAAATTATTTAAATCGCACGAATTATTGTTGGTTTCGGGAAGATGTTACTCTGACTGATAATCTTCAAATGTCACTTCAATAGTTATATCTTCTTCGCTTTCTTCTTCTTCTTGTTCTTCTAACAGTATATGTGAAAAAGATACATCAGTTGTCTCCTCATTGATATCATCAAAATCTTCATCTGTTGAAGTTGATTCAACATTTGAGCAAGACTGGCCTTGACAATTAGTACATACTGGTAAACAAAATAACCCGACTTTTTTAAAGCTACATTTTGCACTACAACCCTTTTTGCAATTGCAGAAGATGGTGTTGAGAAGTCTTTCCGGAGCAGGTGGGAGTAAAGTTTGAATTGGCTCCAAAGTATTATCTACTAAATTCCAACCCCAGTCTTCTGGGTCCAGTTGATTGCCTAGCCATACTTGAACTTGATAGTACACTCGACATATGTAAGTGTTGACTAGCAGAAGCAGATGTTGGAGGAAGACAAGATAATTGCACTCTTTTATTGTTCCGTGTATTTTTTACAAAACTTAAATACCTATACTTGTCTAAACAATCAATTTTTTTTGGAGCTCCATATAGAGCAAGAAGAAAGCGAATCCCGTTTGTGATGATGTCTTGTGGAGAAGAGTCGATCTTTTGAAATGGTTCTGCTAAATTAATTAAATCATCTTTTTCAAATAATTTAAATACTGTCGTTTTACCCCTTCTAAGGGTGAAGAACGTCAGGGACATTGAACGCTTCATCAAAGTCTCGAAATGGTTCGACGGTTAGTTAAAATCGGGGTCGGCCTAAGTGTGCCTCTTTTTGGCAGCCACAACTACCTAACCTAACCTATGGCTGTTTCAATTATGAGGACATCGGCTGGGGTAGATTGAAGGACGCTCAGTGGGCGGCTAAGTAGGACTCCACCCTGAAGTAATGTCCCACAGACGGTTCCGGGGTGGAGCTCCTGGGGAGAGGGAGCGGGGTTTTAGACGGTAGGCCTGGGCAGCCGGGGGAGTCTGGCACACGGGTGGCTTCGGACAAACCAATATTATATTTTAATATTATATTTTTACTCATATTAAACATCAGATGGTGTGCATAGGCAGTTTAGCATACATATTATTGTTTTTGGTGATTTAGAATCGCAATATCTCAGGAATGGTGATTTTTAGAAAAAAAAGTATAAGAACAATTTTTGTAGATAATTTTATGATCTACAACTTTTGTCTGACCTATTTTTATAATAAAACTTACTGTTTACCGGAAAAAATGGAAAGACCATTTTTTAGACCTTTGACCTTGAATAACTTTGTTTGCACATGTAGGATCGAAGGGGACTTTTAGTATTTTATTTGTAATAATGTCCCCAAGGTCTGTACCAGTTTTCAGCTCTATGCGAATTATTGTAAACCTACCATCATTTTTTCGTCTATTTTGACCGGACTATAAATTGTGTAATATAATGAGGCTATAAGTTGATAGTTCAAATTTTAAAGGAAAATTTTATTTTATTCTTTTTAGAACATTTAAATAAAAGCTTTTTTTAAAAAAGGTTTTTTTGCTTTTAATTTATTTTTTTACTTTTTAGTTATCGCTGGCTAGGTTTCTGAGTCTGTTCATCTCATTCAACGCATCATTGTTGCAAGGTCGTTTGCCGGTTAATTTCGAACAGTCTAGCTCTTCAATAAGGAGACCTTCTAATGATTTTACCCTACTTGGGTGTTTGGAAGAATGCGCCACTTATTTCAGCTTGGAGCTTACTTGTGCCTGACGAAACACAGTTCCGGGTTTGATTTTGGAGTTGTCCTTCTCCTAGACAGGTTGCAGACCAATGCTGATGACGCCCATCTGGCCAAATCACACAAGTCAAAGTTAATCAACCGATGTTACAGGCTCAAAAAATTCTACCTCAAGAATAATCGAGGTCTCTACACCAAATTTCAGGTGGGTTAGAGCAACGGAGCTTATAATCACCATCTTTTTTTTAACCTGCATTTTTATTCTCAGCGAACCTTTTCATTTAATACCCATACTATAGGAAAGCATAAAAAACTTCAAAAGTCCGCCATATTGGATTAAGAGTGATATCAGAATATTTTACTAATTATTCTCGGCAAGCCCTTTCATTTGATACCCATATTGCAGATGTGCATAAAAAATAACTATTCCGCCATCTTGGATGTTCCACCATATTGGATTTAGAATGACGTCACATTATTTTTCGAGTTACTCTTAATAAGCCCTTCCATTTGATATTGTAGAAATGCATTAAAAATAACTATTACGCCATCTTGGATGGTCCGCCATATTGGATTTCGAATGACGTCACATTATATTTCGAACAACTCTCAACAAGCCCTTTCATTTGATACCCATATTGTAGAAATGCATTTAAAATAACTATTCCGCCATCTTGGATGGTCCGCCATATTGGATTTAGAATGACGTCACACAGCTTATCGTGTATTGTCATCCAAACTAAACGTGTATACAAAATTTCAGCTCAATCGGTTGAAGATATCTGCTTCAAAATTGAGTAGCAAAATTCCACCCGAACAAACATACATACATACATTGCAAGTTAAATAAAAGCATTTAAAAAACACAGAAACACAGTATCATTCAATAGATTTAAGTTTGAAAAACGTTGAGAAATATTGAAAACTTATTTTCAAAGTTAGTGCTATTGCTGCCGAAACAGTGCGGATTATTAAAAGAAATTTCGCTCGAGATGTGCGATTTGCTGGCGTTGGACTTTTTTTGTGGGTTTCCGATCAATCTTTTGCTAACAAACTAGAAACGATTTAGGCACTTAAGCACAATATTGATCGCACTATTCGTGAAATAGAACCCCAAACCATAGAAAATGTGCTGCGAAATTGAGCTGAGAGGATGGGTTACTACTAAGCTGAGCGAAGGAACCATTCAAACGAAATTATATTCCATAACTTAACAAAAGGTTTACTCATTTCAATAAATCAACAAACTTTGAGAGATATTGAACAGAATTTATTTAACAGCATTTTTAAAAAGAGTCCATCCTATGGCCCACTCTTTATAAATAAAAAATTATAACTTTTCCCTCAGGAGTTAATAATAGTCTACAAGGTTGAGATAATAATTTTAATTGGAAGAGAAAGAGTTAAGTGCCTTGTTTTCGTAAGCTCTTATGGATGATGTTAAGTATCTCTTTATGGTACTTGTAGCTTTTCATCTTTGTAACAAAAACGATTGAAGGCTTATTATATTTTCACAATTTTAATGATGCTCCAAAATCCAGAATTCTTGAAAGCTAATTAGCAGTTCGGAATTATACGCCTTGGTCTAGTATTTAATATTAATATTAAAGGCTTCAATTTTCAGGGAATTTTTGTTTAGGTATTTGCCACAAAATTTCGAGGTGGGACTGAAAAAGAAAAAAATAGTCGCGAAAAAAAAGCACCCTAATACATATAAAGAAATGTATCATTCATCTGTGAAAGTTAAAATGTTTTCAGAAAACAAATTGATTTTAAAATTTTCCCCAATTTCACAAGTTTATAGTTGTAGACTCTAAAATGAGTTAAATAAATAAAGGTAAATATTGTAGTCCCTCTATTGACTCTAAAAAGTTGTAAAGAAGACTGCACTTGTATGAAAATTCTTTAAAGATAATTTGCAGTTACCTACTACATTCATTAAGGGGGGGGTAAGGTTAATTCGGTAAAAAAAAGGCATGTTTTCAAGATTTTTTTTTTGGCAATACAGATGGTGTTAGTTTATTCATTCGATCCATACATGATAATGTAACATTAGAACAATATTCTCCTAAATTTTAATTGCAAAATATCAAAAATTGAGCGAGTGACAGTGAATCTCCGGAGGCGCCTCGAGAAAAAGTTGTTTTGCGGTGCCCATCATAACTCGCAACCAAATCATCTGAAACAAAAAAATCAAAATGCATTCGTTAAAGGAGATGTTTGTCGAGGTATTCACGAGAGGAATTTTTTTTTTCGATTTTTCGATTTTTCGTAGCACTTGGAAGCCAAAAACCAGATTTTCGCTAAAAAAAACGGCTAATTTGCTGTTGTAAAATTAATAATTAATGAAAAAAAAAAAAGCTCTCGACAATACCTGGGGAATTATGTGAAGAAACACTGTGCAAAATTTCAAAACGATTGGTCCAGTAGATTTTTAGTTATGGTGGGCACGGACTTCAAAAATGACAAGTCTCAGAAAAACGCTTTAAAGTTTTGCGTACTGAAGTATTCAAGATAAAATTCGGACGCTGAAATACTCATAACTTCGTCAATTTTGCCCCGATCGACTTGAAATTTTAACACAATCTTCTTGAGATATTATGCATTCGATTAGAAAAATAAAAAAAAAAAATCGAAAAAAAAATTTTAATACCTTACCCCCCCCTTAAAACTTATAGTAATTGCATAGCCGCAGTCGCAAGTCGTCTAATTTTTGTCATAATACTTTTTTAACCGAAGCGACGTTCTTAAATTAGATGCCCCTAAGAAAAAAGTCAATGGTAGACATTATTCCTTGAGTTGTTTTAAAACTAAAAGAAATTCCCACTTTGTTTCCATGTGCAAACAAATATTGGCTTTACAACCAAAAAATACCTTTCCCATGTATATCTGATAACGTCATGAACAGAATAATTTTAAGAGGAGAGACAAGCAACATTTAGGTACCATTACTTTAATAGCTATGATAATCAAAACAACAGAAAACCACTAATTGTAGGCTTATTCAACATATGTAAATATTTTATTTCATAAACTTGATCAAAGTTGTTGATTTGCTTTCGCTTAAAATGTCACCAACATTAATTTAAACGACTTCGTAAATTTTATTTGCATAATTCATTTCCAATTTCTAAGAATTACTCGAAAAATGTTAATAATCTAAGGAAGTTGCCTCGGGTGCTTCCCAGCAGTGAATTGAATGGTTGTCTACCTCTTGTAAATTCTTCTTTGAAATTCTAATGCGATAGTAACAAAAAAAATTCCCTTTTTTTACAGTTTTATTCGAAAATAAAAAATTCCAATTGGGAATTTATGAACTCAGAAAAGCATATGGAAAGAATTTTCGCTTGTATCACTTAAATCTGATTGACGGAACCATTTTTGAATCAACGTACTCCTCTAGGACAGTTCGAGTGTCGTTCTGCATTAAATCCATTGTTTCCTTTTCATCACTTTAACCGTCTTGGATATTTTTCTTACATTTCAATTGAGAAGGAGGAGCTACGTGAAAGGACAAGATTTTCAAATCATCGCGCATTCATCACAGGTTCGTGATATATTTTAACTTGTAAGTAATCCTCGGTGATTCAAAAGCTTTTCATTTCCAGGAAATTGGAGGGAATCTGTCACGTCAGCAATCCAGCGCTATCAGCAGCGTTTTAACCCTTTTTAAATCGAATATTTGGGCACTGACCCCAGCCCCATCACTCTCGCCTTGCAACAGAACCTTACGTTCGAACCCTGAGATACCTCTTTGCGATGCGAAAGACATTTAACATCTTGTTCCCTGGCCCAGATAAAATTTCTACTGACAAGAAAATGAATTTTGAGGTAAAAATTATCTACTCTTCGTAGAGCAGAGATGCAGATGAAGTCGTCATGAAAGCGAAGAACTCTTAGACATTCTTCTGTTGTTCTGGAACTTGGCTATACATATAACATGGGCACAAATGCTCGCTGGTTTCGCATTCAAATGCAAATTTATTCGAGCAGAATTCCGGCAGAATTATGAGAAATTAGTTTACAAGGACGAACTTTCCTGCTGAAAAATGAATATTAACTTTAAGAGTTGAATGTGAACGCCTGGAAAATTTCAAAAAATAATAGTTAAGCGTTAAGTTACTACGATGACTATTTACTTAAACCAGTGCCGTTTATAGAAGACTAAATTAGTGAAAAGGTTATAGACAAAAATTAAGTGTCGAACAGTTGTGATAGTCATACTAATTGGAATTTCAAGAGGACTACTTATGATTTTAGATTTCTCATAAATTGCCATGATTCATACCCATGCAAACCGTCAAATCTTGAACCAAATATTTGCAGGTTCAAATTTTATCAGTTTCTATATGAATCGTGGCAATTTGATGGATTTGTAGGGAAATATAAAATCCTAGCTGTAAGCAATCGCTTTTAAATTCCAATTGTATGCAAAATTTGTCTAATCCAGATTCTGTACCAAATTGTTAGAAAAAACACATATAATATAATGATAGATTTCTATGTCACACTTTTCATCTTTTTCCGTGCCTTGTATCATTTTCTATGTTATGTGTATGTCTTGTGTGATATCATGTTATACCATGTATCGCGTAACGCTATATCATGTCACATCATGTGTTATTTCATGTATAATGTCATCTTATGGGGGTCATGTCATGTCACACGTCATATCATATATATTGTCGTATCATATATTATGTCATATCATGTGCTATTTCATGTATAAAGTCATCTTATGTGGGGTCATGTCATGTCACAAGTCATATCATATATCATGTCAATTGATGTATATTATTCAACGAAGCTTGTTAATGATGAAAGAATTACTCAAATCGGTTCAGTAGTTTTCGAAACTATCCCTTACATATTCGGGAAAGCCTTTTCTTCAAGCCCGAGCAACACATTGCCAGGGAAAAACAAATTATAAATAATATGTGTAAATATGCTCAATATTAAATTTCAGCTAATAAAAGAAAAGGTGCCGTAAGGGGGATTAACAAATATATAGTGTATCTTATAGTCCAAAAACAATACTAAGATAATGGAAACCAAGATAAATATAAGTCATAAAACCAACATATGACAATAATGTGAGAAATGTTATTCCAAAAAAGTAGGTTTTAAATTGAAGGATAGAGATGATATTAAGATACAAATAAAGATGATTTGGAGGCAGGGAATTAAGTGTTAGGTTAAATCTGTATACCTATATATACTAGGGTGCTTTTTTTCTCGCGACAATTTTTTTTTTTCAGTCCCACCCCGAAATTTCGTGGCAAATACCTAAACGAAAATTCCCTGAAAATTGGAGCCCTTAATATTAATATTAAGTACTAAACCAAGGCGTATAAGGATTTCCCATATAAAATACACGTAAACTTTGATTATTTTTCTTCAAAACTCTTCAGCTCAGAGGCATTTTATGGTATAATCTTGATCAATGGTAGGATTTTTTCAGGATTCAATGCTCTACAAAAGTGTCCATTGCGGTGTAACCCTAACTCCCACCAGCGAGGTAGTACGGGTCACTAACTCCAATTTTTCCACGAAATTCTCGCTTTTTGCCCCTATCTCGTAAACAAAAAGATTTACAAAAAAAGTGAATATCACAAACTTGTTGGAAATTAAAATTCCTTCAAAAAGTTCTTGAACACCAAATCGCTAACATCGATATTTCTTGATATGTGTGTGTGCTGAGTTCTTTATGCGCCTTGGTCTAGTACTTAATATTAATATTAAGGGCTCCAATTTTCAGGGAATTTTTGTTTAGGTATTTGCCACAAAATTTCGAGGTGGGACTGAAAAAAACAATAGGCACGAAAAAAAAGCACCCTAATATATACAATATACAATAAATCTTACGATTTTCAAACTACATGTAACATAGAAAGTATGCGTAGGAGTTCAGATACGGGAAGTTGAAGATGTATTATTTGCTTAGAGCTAAATTCTCATCTAAGATGAATCATTGTAAATTGCAAAAATTGTCCTAGTACCAATTTATGTATGTAAATCAAACTGTGGCTATTCTGAATCACTTAATCGCATGTGTCTATTGATTAAAAAGCATGCAAACTTTGATACTAGTGTTTGTAAGTATGATTTGTCGTGCAACTCCCTTTATGTTGTGAATCTGCTTTATTTTAATTCTAGTATTTATTTTATCTGATTTACAATTTTAGTAATATGATTTTATTAGAGAGTTACTTTTGATTATTGATTTTATACACTTCATTATTTACTTTTGTCCCTATGATTAACTTTCCTTTTTGCCTTTATTGTTCTATTTGTAAGTTATTTAACACACTTTTGTTCCTAATAATTTAGTCTATCTCTTCCTCATCCTTTTTATTTCGTATTTGCAAACTTAGAAATTAATAATTTAATTCAACTAATATTTTTGCAAACTGTAATAACTCCCTATTTATTTATTTACAAAAAAATCCTTATAATGCTTGCATTAAGGTGATTAAACAAATAAATTATTACAACTGAATTCCAGATGCAGTACAAAAGTTAGCTCTACTGTCGAAATTGAATCACACTCATTTCCCATTTACATATTAGCAAATAATAAGAATGACAAGATAAAGCATTCATACTCTCTAATTATGAAGAACATGATCTTACAAACATATGGAGTAATAGGTCTGCGAAGTTTTGTGAGCACAGGGAGATATGTCACCCTTTCCAGCTTACGCCTCGTAAAGGTGTTTCCTTAAACTTTACACAATGAAGGATGTCAAAAAGCTCTTAATTTCACTGTCATGTCATCCTGATAAAACCTCCTCTTTGAGATTGTGTAACGTGTGTCTTGGCACCGCATAATTAAATTCCCTTCAGAATTACTACAGTGCCGAGCAGTGAAATGATTCAGGAACTCCATCTTTTCTTGTCATCGCTTTGTTCAGCTTCTTAGAGGAGCACGCCATTGGGCTTAATCCAGGAAGAAAGTAAAACATGCCGTGAGCACGGAAAGAATGCACATGCATACTTATGTTTTACTCTACGGAATCCAGAAGAACTGAGGATGTTGAAAAATCTGTAAAGTGCTATTTTTGTTCAACGTAGCTATGTATGTACCTAGAGAAATTGTCAGCCGATTCGTTGCTAGAAGATTTGTCATTGGTGCTTTTCGAGGAACTTAATAAATGCCTATTTTTCATATATGTCTTTCAAAAGTACACTGAACCAATGCTTTTGGTTGGAAAACCTTCGATTCAAAGTCACTGACACTACTTAAAGGTTTTATGTCGGAAATTCGAAACAATTCATGCAAATTCAGGCTGTTGTTGAGTTGGATAATGATAAATATTTGTTAAGTTTCTATTCAAATTTATTTCATTCTATTCAAGTCAATAATATCAGGTTGTTTAAATAAAGTGAGCTCTATACTGTATACAACACATACAGATTTTTAAATTTTGTCATAACTAGAGCTGTCAACGCCCTGAAGAATTAGAAAAATAGCTGACTATAAAGGCTTTATGCCGGGAATTTTTAGGAGAAAGCTAAATTTTGGCCATTTGAAAGATCACGTTTAATTTTATGCCATCTCTTTAAAATTTCAAATAGATATTCAAAGTAATTTCCGTTTAACAGCTTGACAGGTGCTTAACTTTTTGTAACAAATCTTACCCGTTTTTCAAAGTCATGTTAATTATACAATTTTTACTCTTCAGTTTTTGTTGGGTCACACATTTGATAATTATGTAAATTTAATGAAACGAATTGAGTCTTTAGTTTCAAACAAAAATTAAGCTTTCTATATTATACACAGTGTAACAACTGCAATCATCCCCATGGCTTTATCTTTTAAATTAAATGTGTATATTTTGAGAAAAAAATTTCCGAATATGGTATAGTTTTCGTTCTGCTAAACCAACAATTTATTTTCCTTTTAATGCTACGTTCCTTTGTGCTTTCTGTTTATGCTTTCTGTTTTATGTTTTTATGTTTGCATCCCAAGCTTTAACAGATTCTCCTACATTTGGCTTTATTTTATTTCCATCTTCTAGTTTAAGGCACTAGTTCCCTCTAGAATAGGAAAAAATAGACATTTAAACTTAATTTCTTTTTTCAGCTCCTTTATTATAAATCCAACTACATCTTTTTTTATTTGAATATTTAAGTCTTGAAGTTGACAAAAAAAAAATTGTTTTTCTTTTTTAGTACTTTATTATAAATATAGAGGGCTCTCAAAAATGAGCAGTCAAAAAAAAAAGAGAGTTCAATGGCGGACACTCAATCGCAGAAACGACAAGTCCGAAACAAAGAAACTAAAAAGATTGTTAAAAAGGAAGCTGTTTTATGAGGCAATTAGTAAAAAAATCGGTAAAAAAAAAAAATTGGCGGATATTTGAAAAAAATCGCATTTTTTTCGGTTTGCAAATATATTTCTTATCAACTTTTTCGGAATTTTCTGGTGAATTGCCCTAGAATAAACCTTAACAAACAAAACGCTTTAAGGTTTATTCAAATCGGTTCAGTCAATCCAGAGATTGACTGTCCGCCGTTATGAAAAATGTAGTTTCGATAAAAACGCGTTTAAAGTTTTTTTACGATATATTTATGTGTGTATAAACAAAAATGCGCGCGCACTAAAACTGCTGTAGCTCTTCGATTTTTTCGAATTTCTTTGTCAAAATTTAGCAGATGATTGCTGAAGGTATGTATAAGGAACCATAAAATGCAAAAATAAAAAATTCCATTTGGGGGAAAATTTTGAGGGAACTAGTACCTTCAGTGCTAGTAATATAGTATAGTATAATATTTTTAAATTTTTTTTTTTTTTTTGATATTTTATAATTTTTTTTTTTTGCATTTGCATTTGCAACTAAAAATACTTCTGATTGTATCTTCATAATTCACCACTTGCATCCGTCATTGCTCATACCACGTAATATTTCGCCCTTAACTTCCCCCACCTTTATCTGGGTTCCTTCTGGGCAGACGGATGGCATTAAAGGTTTTCGTGGTTTTGGCCGTTAATTCTTCTAGAAAATAAAGAAAAACTACGTGGCGCCCAAAATATTTATTAAGATCGAGCAATCGCCGTACATTGGGAACATTTGGAACCCCTCCCACTCCATCTGAGCCAGCGGCAACTGTTGTAGCTCAGAAGGAGCATAACAATATACAGGGTGCCCCATAGGAATGTGTGAAAACTAATTAGTCACTATTTTTTAACAAATGGAGAGATCGGTAAAATGTAAATACTTTTTAATAAAGGAAAGTCGTCATTTTTATTTCATGTCCATTTTATTATAAAAAAATTAAATCTGTTTAGTACAAAACAATTAATTTAAAAAAGTAGTGAAGAACGTTAGCTACTAATGATATATATTTTCGATATTTTAACCATCTAATTTGAAACAAATATCCATGTGCTTTCTAAAACTATTAAAAACATGTTCTAACGTTTTATTTGAAATGCCATTGACGATCTTCCCAATGTCTTTAATAAAATCCTCAACTGTTTTTAGTTATTTTCATAGCAGAGATCTTTAAAGTACCCCCTAAAAAGAAATCAAATCGAATGAGATCTGACGAGTAAGGTGGCTATTCTATTTCTTTTCCCCTAGCAAAGCGTGGGTACCTTAGGCCAATAACTCGATCGCCGTAAAATTTATTGATGATACTTCTTGTGTGCGATGAAGTGCTGCTCCGTCTTGAATAAATAAAAAAAAAAAAAGATTTAACGCGGCTCCTCTTTTTCGCATGAGAAAGGATTTTGTCTCTAACATCCCTCTGTACTTCTCTCCGGCGACAGAAGATTCAAAGAAATGCAGATAGATACCTTTTATCTAGATGGTTCACATTTCAAAAATATATATTATTAATAATTGACGTTTTTCACTATATTTTTAAATTAATGGTTTGTATTAAATAGGTTTAATTTTTTTATAATAAAATGGATATGAAATAAAAATGACGACTTTCCTTTATTAAAAAGTATTTACATTTTACCGATCTCTCCATTTGTTAAAAAATAGTGACTAATTAGTTTTCACACATTCCTATGGGACACCCTGTAGTTAGCCCGATTTCGAATTAGACTGAATCAAGGTTAAAAATCTAATTGGAATAATAAAGTTTTTGCATTGAGTCAGTCATATGATTGGAATTATTTTTAAAAGAGGAGAAAGCACTACTACTACCTCTACTTTCAACCCCTTCTGAATGGATGTAATACAAATGTCGAACTCGGAAATGAAATCAGCACTATCAAGTCTCAAGTTTTTCGTTAGGTATTTCCAAAACTCACCCCCAACCATTATTTTCAACCTCTAGAGAAAATTCTTATGCCCTTCTCCGAGGGGTTGACGGGTCAAACTTATCCCAGAAATCAATAGAACAAGCAAAAATACCCCAGATGGCACATTTTGGGCTTATTTTACTGAATAATGTGCCCAAGAATATCAAGTGTCTAAAATTGGTCACTTGGGCACTAATGGGTTAACGTAACGCTCTCCTCTTTAAAAATATTTCGATTCATATGACTGACGCATCGCTGTGGAGCTCTCAGAATTTTTGGTCGCGTTTTGCTTCTTGGAAGTGGTTAATCTTTATATTTATTTGTCTATGGTTTCATTTTGATATGACATTTTTAAATTCTTGGAAATCACACTTTGGCATTATGACAGAGCGTGAATGTTTAAAGAAACACTGGGAAGTAATTAGACGGGCATTAGATCGATACGCCGTTTTGCTTCCGAGGCAACGAGTTGGAACCTAAATGTATGATACAAGGCAGTCGTCTGTCACTACTGATGCTCCAATGACCCAGCTAGAATGCAACCAGCAATATAAATTTAAGCAGCCGGAACTACTCGCTACTGTAGCCCGAAGCTGGGAACATCTACTCCAGTCATCCATCACGATTTAATTGTATGTACCCCGATCTCAGTCATTATTCAAGGGTAAAGCCACCCTACAGAAAAGTTAAGATTATGTCTCGACTAGATGGCGGCGTTCGGTTCCATTTTGAAAGCAGATCAGGAAGCAAATTGCTCATGCATGCAGGACTTCATATTCCCCGAAGAGTCGGCGTCGTCCTCGAACATATCCAGACATACGACGGACCATTTTTGCCCTTTGGGTTGTCGATATCGCTGAACGAGGTAGGGCGTGGCGCAGTGTCAGGACTGTTATGTGAGGTGCTGCGCTTGTAAACAAATTGCTGTGCAATTAAAGGCGACCGGGGCACACGTTGCATAGGATGCACACAAAATTAGTTTTAATCCTATTCTGTTGTCGAATAAGCTCATGTTAGCTTCTTTCCTTTTAATTCTGTTGATAGATTCAGTTCTCATGTAGTTCGTAAACTCCGGGTTCTTTAGGAAGTTTCGTGCAAAGGTTTCTGCTACAGAACTGTCTTTGAAATTGAATTCCTTAACGGCCTTAGCCGCAATTTGGGTAATAAGAAAACGATGATATTTACCAGTATGCAGGAAGTCGCAGGATGCATTTTCTGTGTCTTTGCTGTGAAAATGCGAAGGTATACTGTAATTCATTATACTTCTTGACAATAAATTTTCTGACTTTCCTTATAATGGTATATCTAGATGATGTAATAGCTTCGTACTTACAGGTCTTACGTATTTCTGAGAAGCTAAAGTATATTTACTAAGCCAATCTATTTATTAATAGAATTTCCATCCTTGCGCAGAGAAGAGAGTTTAGCTATGTATGTACCAACATGAAATAAATCTATTTTCCCGAATACAATTATCTACAGTTTTTAAGAAGGCTGCAATACGGCAGCACGCCGGCCATACTGTAAAACATGTAAATAAAACAAAAAAAAATGTTTACAAAAAAAAATAAAAACCGATTTCAAAACTTTGCCCATATGTACAAACTTAAACTAAAAAGTTAAAAATAATTTTTTTTTAACAAAAAGAGCATTCAAGAACAATATACAAAATTATTGATACTTAACTATTTACAATATCTAATGAGTCATTTTTGGAATCGGTGCAGCCTAAGCAGTTTTATAAACCTACAGTAATTTATATACTTGCCTTGACTGGCACCGACTCCAAAAATAACATTTGGTGGTTTGCTAAACAAAGCATTAAGTGGTTTTAAAATCTACGCACCAATGGCCTGAAAAATATCTAGATATGTATTAAAATAGCACTACAAATATGTATGATTATTTCGAATAAAAATTCAATCATGTAATCACTCATGTTCAAAAATGTCGAATTAACACGTTGAACAAATAAAGGCGGACTCAATTTCGTAGCAACAGCGGTGTCAAAAGCATAAACCTCATGAATGTCAGCCTATTTAACCGGCATTGCTTTTGCCCGAGGTGTTATCAGTAGTCGGTGAAATGGACAAATTTCCACTTATCCCATTGGGATTCGATAAAGTTTTTCATTTCTGCAAATAAAGTTAACTTTTTATTGTTGGAACGATAAACATTTTTGCCCCATTTGTTGACAAATTATGCCCAAAATTTTATTTTCGCTCCAATGATATTTTCAGTGAAATATTGCCGACGATATATAGAAGGCTTACGGAGGGGTCAGACGCTAATGCCCAGGTCCCAAGAGCTTTTTTCCAACATACGAAGGGTGCAATTCCTCTTATTTTATTGGCGTGCTGAACAGAATGTTTCTAGCTAAAAAGATAAATGCAATTTAAAATTTACGGTCGAAATATTTGCGGACTTTTCAATTATTAATATTCTGCGAACATTTTTATCAGAACAAGACACAACCAGCAGGGCTCGTGGAAACAGAAAGTTACTAGTGCTATATCTGATCCACACGACTGCATCATAGAAATTGCCCTGCATAGAATAAATTAATTTTCCGTGAATAAGGGCACATTGCGCAAGAAACCTGACAAAATATAAATATATCTCCGTGCGACGTAGCGATTAGGTAGGTGTTAGGTTCACTCGTAGCAAAGCCACTCAAGAGATTGGCAAAACAATTGCTTTAAGTCGAACTTTTGTATTCAAGCACGGAGACCTATCGGGTTGGCGCGAAAGAAATGAGACAGTTTGTTTTTACATTTTAAATTCTAACATTTTTATTTTACTATACATTTAGTCAATCAAATACAAAGGACTGGATGCCTGTTTCCCAGAACTCAACGGGCCATGAGTTGAAGAAGGTGGCTACGTAGGTTTCAACTTCATTAAAAGTGTTAAAGCGTTTATCACGCAAATCATTTTTCATGGCTCTGAATAAATGATAGTCTGAAGGGGCAATGTCTGGGGAATATGGTGGATGAGGTACCGTCTCCCAGCCTAAGCCCTGCAGTTGTTGGCGGGTGGTGGATGCAGTGTGCGGGCGAGCATTGTCATGAAGTAAAATGACATTGGCTCTTCTACGTCTTTTTTCTTTGATAGCTGTGGCTAGTTTATCAAGCTGCGCCGCATATGTGTTAGCATTAACTGTTTCATTATGTAATAATTCATAAAACAGCATGCCCTGAGAATCCCAAAAGCAGCACAATAGAACTTTTTCGCCGCGGTTTTGATATTGCTTTGGTTGAGTTGGTGGGTCTTCCTGTCGTGGCAGCCAGAAGGCACAGCGCGTATTGTTTTCGTAGAGAACCCACGACTCGTCCCCTGTGACCAAATCCTCCAAAAACTCCTTCCGGCGCGGTCGAAGTAGTAGCGATTGGCAGACGGCGACCCGAGCAGCACGAGTGGCGTCTGTGAGGGCATGAGCTGTCCATCGGGATAAAACTCTCCTGTATCCGAGCTCGTGCAGGTGATGTTCTATAGCGTGATGGCTGCAGTGGAGTTTTGTCGCTAATTCACGAGTGCTTGCATCCGGCTTCTGTTCCAGTTCACGGCGCAAATCATCATTGTCGTAAGCTGGTGGTCGTCCCGAGCGAGGCTGCCTTTCGAGGCTTTGGTCTCCTGTACTCAGTACCGGCCTTAGGGGGGGGGGCAAGCTCGGGCGGCGCCCGAGGGCGCCGGTTGATTTAGGGCGCCGAATGAATCAGGAACATATTAAAATTTCTCCGAAGAATAAGTTTGTAGAACTGCAAAATTGAGTAAAAATATATGTAAGACGAAGGCAAGGGAGACAATCATGCCTTTTGAAGCATTTTTTTTTTACTTCCCGAGGTGTTTTTGTGTTCCTCCCAAGGAAAGTGGCAATTTTATGTATAAGTATCGAAAAAACAAAACCCCTACGAACAATATTATAAATACAAGCTGTCTAGGTCCGATGATTGCTTCTTATGGCGGTATAGCCCATTTATTCTGCTTCACAGGGCTAATCTGCTGAACTATCGTTTTTACGAAAAAGTGATGTTCTACTGACTGTAACTGGGGAGGAATACCGTTCTTATGGTACCAAAACCATTATAAGGGCGAGAACAAAATGTTATAGATATTTGCGTTCAAATTTCTGCCATAAGAAGCAATGTAATTTCGCGCCGAATCTCGGACTACATCACTACATGTGCATTTTCAACTTCGCGGCTTGTGTTTATATGTATTAGAGGGAGTTTTGGTAAGAGCCGTTTTCCATTTTTTTGTGTATTTTCGAATAAATTTTTTCTTAAAAATTCGCGATGGGCTCTTTAGATTGTATATATTTGCAGACTGCAGCTATCACTCCTAAGCTGAGGACGTCGCTAGTGTTCTGGGCTTTCCTAAGAGTTCCATAAAATTGTTAAATAATATTTGCAAATCATTATTTTTAAAAACTCATTTGGTCTTCAAAAATATTAAAGGAAAGAGTGATACATAAGGTAAATGAACGATTTCATTTTTGGACGTTGTACCTTTTATGCATTCAGTTTTTGAGAGAAAAGCAAGATATAAACCTGATTATTATACATTTATGTTAGTATTAAAGTTATTCTAATTTACCTGTAAATGTTATTGAAATGCATAATTTATGAAACGTAAATACGAAATTGATTTTTTCAATTTTTCCAATAGTTTATTTTGAAACTGCAGATTCCATCATAATATCAAACTGCGTTTGAAGTATTTACTAGTTTAATTGATTATTATTCCAAGTTTTCGTGGCAAAGATTCGTAATTCAATGAAAAAGCAATTGGAATGCTATACAATATTTAAATGCATATAAAGATTATTGCAGGAAATCCAAAATACGTTTCGAAAATCATGAAGCCTCAGAGATACATAACTCGGATATAGTAAATTTTATTTTCAGATGAAGCATTGAAGATTTTATAATACATCAATCAACATTTTCTTCTTACACTCTTTATTCACCCATCAAATTTAATTTTCTTTATCCTGTTCTGTCCAATGTCACATCCAGTATTAAATGTAGTTTTCAGTTTATATATGAAATTCAATAATAGATTACGCAACGTTGGGAGTATAAAAAAAAATTTACAAAAAAAATAAAAACCGACTTCGAAACTTTGCCTGTATGTACAAAATTAAACTAAAAAGTTAAAAATAATATTTTTTATTACTTTAAAGAAAAGAGCATTCAAGGATAATATACAAAATTATTGATATTTAAATATTTACAATAACTAATCAGTCAATTTTTTAAATGGTGTAGGCAAGGCAAGTTTTAAACCTAAAGAATTTGGGTTTTTAAACTTGCCTTGGCTGGCACCGACCCCAAAAAGTAACTGATTAGATATTGTAAATATTTAAGTACGAGTATTAATAGTTTTGTATATTATGCTTGAATGCTCTTCTCTTTAAAGTAATAAAAAATAGTATTTTTAACTTTTTAGTTTAAATTTGTACATACAGGCAAAATTTTGAAGTCGTTTTTTATTTTTTTGGTAAATTTTGTTTTATTTTTCAATTTTTAGCTGACGGAAAGTGGTTGAAATTCAATAAAAGGGATTCATCCCCTAGGTTTCCACCTTTAGAAGAGGGATATTTTCATCAAATTTAAACGGGACCACCCTCGAGAAATATTCTATTTAATAAAAAAAGAATTATTAAAATCGGATCACAATCGGCAAAGATATCGCGTAGCATACACAAAAAAAGAAAAAGAAGAACAAAATAAAGTCGAGTTGGGAACCTCCTCCTTTTTTTGCAATCGGTTAAAAATAAAGAATGCCCAACTATTTGATCTAGGGCCTTCTTTTTTAACACCCGAGTTTACGATTTTTCCGTTCGAAGCCTACGCAAAGTGGAAATTTGTTTTGAGTGGTGGTTACAAAGTTGACACTTTGCAGATTTGGGATTGCAGAAAAATTAATTTTTTCTTATCAAAATTTTTTATCTTTGTTTTCTATGTTGGCTGATAATATTTTATTTTAACGATGGAAAACGAGACCTCTACGAAGAAACATAAACCTTCTGGTTATGAATACAGAAAAAGAAAAGCATCAGAACCAACTATTCAAAATTAAGTTAGATCTGAATCGCCTAAACCAATTTCGGATGGAAATAAGTTGAACATAGATGAGGACGAGCCCAACAATCAAGATGCGGTAGATGACGGAACTTATGAAAATATAGAAGAATTATCTAAAAGTTTTTCGGATTATGCTTTATGGCCAGTTCATCGTACCAAAAAATCGTACTTTTTTTTCCACTTGGGGAAAAATTTTTAAAGCTATTATTTAACTTGACCATGTTGCCCGTCCGCCTGTGCATTTTTTGTGTAATTCAAAATTAGAGATCGAAGTTTAACTATGTTCGGAGAAAGCCCAAACCTTGATATTGTTCACACTGCTAAATTTTTGATGACACTACAAGTTAAAAGAAATTTTGAACCTGCGATAATTGTTTAACTTTTTATTGCGCTACTTATAAAAGCGTGTTTTTTTGTTTTTTAAGCCATAATTTTTATATTTGTTTTTAAAAGGGGCGCCGGCACTGCCTGTACTGATGCTTTTGAGGCAACGAGACACTGTTGACACTGAGCCAAATGCAGTGTTGATGTTGTCTGCCGCAGCTCGCGCACTATGGCCTAACAAATACTCGTAAAGGTATAGAGTTCGAACTTGTCGCTCATTCATTTTTCTTCAAATTGACTGAATTAATCATGCGTGCGCCTTTATATACCCCTAGGACTGAAGCACCTAGAATGTTCTATAACATACTAGAATATGGTCGAAAACATATTGATTAGAAAAACAACATGAGTAGAGTTTTCTAGAGTGTCTCATTACTTTCGTGCCAACCCAATACATGTTGCTTTAGAAGTTTTGGTAGCGAATATTCCCTGAAATATGAAAATGGTGTGGTGGTTGTCTCGACTACTACTGTCAATACAATAGGAATAGCCCACATGGTTTTTTTTTTTAATCACCGTGAATTATGTTGTTTATATCTCAAAATTTGTAAATATGAGTTAAAAGATGGTGCTCGTAAGTAGAAGTAGTGTCATATGTAGAAATAAAAGTGTATTGTACGTAGAATTTAGAAGTAGTATTGAATTGTTTGATCTTTTTTTTTTTTTTTAACGAACCATCAGCTTAGTCAAAGCCTTGTAAAATATCAGAATTAATCTGTAGCATATGACTGATTATTCATCATTTGGTCCGATGTTAGTAGACATGCGACCACAACCACCAAACATACTTTTCTTTAGTGCATGCTTACTGACAGGAACATCAAACAAATCAGCATTTCTATTCACATTTAACCACATGCGATTAATAGGTTGGAAAAAACTATAAGAATAACTCGCAAGTCACGGACAGAATGAACACGTCGTAGAACATAATTTGATAAGGTATAGTCGAAACGCAGGGGGTTGCGTCCTCTACAGAAAGTCATGATTTCGCACTTACTATTATTTAGTTCCAAATTGTTGTGTGTACACCACAAGTGGAATAAGTCTAAGTCCTTTTGAACCACGTGGCAGTCGTTAATATTTTTGGTACAAAAGAATATTTTCATGTCGTCTGCGTAGATTAAGATTTTAAGAAGTTGTGAGATGTCATCAGTGGATAAAATAAAAAGAAGTGGACCCAAGTGACTACCTTGCCGTACTCCTGATGTAGCTAAAATCTTGTTCGAGGTGGTACGATGAAAAGAAAACTGGTACTCCTGTTGAGCAAATACGAACGAATCCACTTAATAAGCAGAGATGGAAAGCCTAAAGATACTAATTTAAGGATTATTATGGAGTGAGAAAGCTTATCAAAAGCCTTGCTGAAATCAGTATAGATACAATCTGTTTGCAGACCCTTTTGGAAACCTTCAGTAGCAAAGGTAACAAATTCAAGGAGATTCGTAGAAGTAGACCGCCCCGGAAGAAAACCGTGCTGGTTTGTTGAGACAAGCCGCTTGCAAACAGTAAAAAATTGTGAGTATACAATTGATTCAAAAAGTTTTGGAATACACGAAAGTTTCGCAATGGGCAATAGAAAATAATTTTGTATTTGCTTTTTGAGGTAGATTAGTTTTATTTTGAAGAAAAATATTATTCTGCCTCGTGACTCTGAAGAAAAAGGAACTAATATTATTATAAATACTATAGCCTATGCCTGTTGCTATAATTGAAATTATTATTATAAATACGTTGTTTTATTTTTTTATATTATTTTAATTAAATTTAAATTGATAAATTTTACAAGATTTAATTCAGGTCCTTTCAGTTATAAAATTCACATCAGACTCAAAACAAAGCTCACTTTTCTTTTTTCTAAACATTTACGCCTGCTTGAATACTTACTGGTCACAAAAAAAAAAGTGGTATTACAATGGGCCTATAATGGCCTAAGCGTGTCTTCGGACAGCCACAACAATCTACATCTACAAGTCAAAGTTAACAGCTGTTTATATTGTCATCAAAACTGAACGAGTTGAGCAGGAAATTCAGAAAGATAAAATCCAGAAGGATAATATCAGGAAACGACAAAGTACAGAAACGACATAATCCAGAAACGATAAAATCCAAAAACAATCTCGAAAACTTCGCGTAGAACAATTATTTCCAGTTTTTAGAGATTGTGTGCAAGTAAGATTATTATTATTTTTGTTAGAGGTACTTTTACGAAAATTGGAACAATTGTAATCATACTATAAAATTAGAAAAATTGTAATCATACTATAATCTAAAAGATTACCGAAATTACATTCGCTTTTGCACTTTCTGGATTAAGTTTTTTCTGGATTTTACCATTTTTGGATTTTATAGATCCTGGACTTTGTCCTCCTGGATGTTGCCACTTCAGGATATTGTCATTTTGGCTTTTATCATGAACCTTGTAGAATAGGGAAATATAACTTCTTGATCAAGATTTGAACATTGAAAGTTACAGTTGGCATCTTTTTACATTGATGACAATGCCACTTGTAAAATTTGAAAGATTCAGTTCGGTAGATGGAATAGAAACATCGATTACACAAATATTACAAATGGATCAAGTTAAATAGCATCGTATAAAAACACTTTTATTTCAAACTTTCACATTCGATGAGTTCCGAAAATAGAAAACTACCTTAATCAGGGAAAAGAGAGGATACTTTAAAATATAGATTTAGATATATGTATACATGTACATAAAATTTATAGGCGAAACAATATGAACCTTCGAAAAGGTTGGCGTGAAGTGTAAAATTTTAAAACAGCGCACAGAATAGACTCATGAGCATGCCCCTCGGAAAAGTGGAGGCTCTATTGTTGAGTCTAAATAGGTTCCCATCTACACTCAGCCATTTCAGGTAATTTCGATCACAACAGCGTCCCAGAATGGTACGAGTACCTGAGAGACGTAAGCATAACGACACTTGAAAGGTACATAAATCATTGAAAGCGATCATCCAGACGGTGTGAGTATTGGCAGAGGGCTGTTCGTCGTTCCAGTCGCAGAGCAGACGACAAGTTTATGTTTATGAGCCCTTTTCACGTTGTGACGTGAAAAACTCCGCCGAACGGGGTAAGTGCATTCAATAACTTAAGTGCTTGTCTTTCATAGTCGTTTCACTGAAGCATCATCGGAAATAACGTCTCTTGAGGGGGATGTTGAGTACATTTCATTAGATGTATGCTCCTGGAAATTGGAAGTCTTTATCACTTCGCAAGAACCGATGACTACCGGGCAGTATTTTTCAGAAAGTGTTTTTGAGTATTTAGCGGAAATAGTTAGGAGAAAAAAGCGGCTTAAATTAAGTTTGACTTTCTCTCATGGATTTCGACGAAACTTTGTAGAAACGTTCATTTGGAGCTAGAAGCGACTTAAATATTTACGGTCGCTTGTATTTCCCAAGATATTTAACTTTAAAATCGAGAGAAGTTACATTTTACCGCCTCGTTTTTATGCATATACTCCCAAGGGGAAAATTGGGAAGAAATTCTTAATGATAATTTTCATCTTTCTTCAATAAATAATTTCAAAAGTCCTAAAATTAAGACAAATTTTCATTTCTTCGATCTGCCATTTCACAAGCCAAATGTGTACTAGTCTCCCGGTGTGTACATTGTACATACTATATAACAAATACATGTCTATATAGGGTGTTTCACACAGCGTATGCCAAAATGAGTGGAGTGAAAGATCTCACCAAGACAAAAAATAAATAAACTGTATGACAGGAGGAGGGGCCATCTCGCCCGTTTGGGAGTTACAGGGTGATTAATAAATTTGGGGTTTTCATAGTATGCACATCATCAATTTATTTTTATGTTCTGAAACTCACACCAAAAAACTACTATTGCTTCTTTCCAAAAATGTTAACTATTTTTATCTACCTTCTACCACTGTTATAGTTAATAAGTTGTGCTATAGTTACTTGCAAAACTGGAAAAAATGTAAACGATTTCCTAAAATTTAGGTTTTCCCTAAATTTTCTCCGAATTTCATATTATTAACACACCTGTTTTTTAATTAAGCACAACATGTCCATGCAGAGAAAGAATATACAAATTTATTTGTAAAAAACCTTTTGCGGTATATTATAAACATTTGAATTTTAAAGATATTAAACTCAAATTAACTACAAAATGCTTTTTATTCAATTATAAACTTATTATAATAAATGGTAATATATTAAAAAAGCTGGTCGAAATGTATTGCGCCACTTTCTATGCATGCCAATAACCTCCTTCTAATTCCTTGTTTAAGATGTTTGTAGCCAGCCTCACTCGTATTATCGTCGCTGCAGTCTCAATTCGGTTAATTAATTCCTCTCTAGTGTTTACACACGTAGAATTAACTTCATCCTTCATTGTGTTTCACACGAAAAAGTCTACTGGAGTAATGTGTGCAGATCTAGCGAGCCAAGGAATCAGTCCACCTGGTACCTGATTGTAGGCTGGAATGAGGTAGCCCTCTTCCTACATGGCTTAGTATCCGAGCAGGTATGGAGGTTGTGGAAGTTTGGGATACCATCCCTGATGAATTGCGAGTCATCCGTCTTCACAAAATTCGGTCCAGAAACCTCTGTTCTCAATATCGCATTCCAGAAGCCAACTGTAGAACTCCAATCTTCGGAACTCAGTATCTCCTTCCAGTAGTCCTTGAACTGGGATATGGTGATATGAACGCAATCCTTCTCGATGACTAACGCTCCAAACTTTACCTAAAGACACTCCTAATCGTCTTGGGACTCATTTCGTGCTCATTTCAGGTTTTTTTTCTGACGAGGGTGTTTATTTGCTGCTGAACATCGATAGAATCTTCCAATTTTTCAGATCGCGAATCCCTGCTGTTTGAAGTTACGATTCCGGTATCTCCTAATCTTTGGAAAGTCCATGAAAATACCTTTCAGTGAGGTATACATCGATTAGGGAATCTCCTTTGGTATTCCTGTACTGGTTCTCTTTCGTTTCTGTCGACTAGACCTTAAATGTAAATTATATCCGCGTATTCCGCAAAAGTAAATTCAGCCATTTTTCCTAATAATTTTAGCCTAAGAACATCCATAGTTATCGATTTGGTTTTCAACTATGATCTATATTCTTTCGGACTGACCCTCTTTTATAACAAAATTTCCATCATTTATTAGTAATAGAGCGTCAGGATACTTGGGTGTGAGCACTGACTAACATAAGTTAATAACAACAAACAAACAATTACGACCACTTTTCAAAGAAATTTTGTTTATTTTACGAATATCCTAGCTACAATGCAATTAAATAATAAGGTACTAGTCAGATTTCCTAAGAAACAGGTTTTTCTACCCTCTTTTTACTTGGATATGTTGTACCTTTTTGGAAAGAAAATTTAGGGAAAACCTGAATTTTAGGAAATTGCTTGAAATATTTTTTCAGTTTCGCAAGTGACTGTAACTACAGTGGTAAGAGGTAGATCAACACAGTTAACATTTTTGAAAAGGACATTGCAATAACAGTTTTTTGGTGTGAGTTTCATGTCGCTGCTCTGAGTAGATCAAAAGATGAAAATTAACTGAGAATGTGCATACTGTGAAAATTCCGAATTTTGAATCACCCTATATCTCCCAAACCGTTGAGATGGTTCTCGCTGTCATAAAATCAACTAAAATTAAATTAGAAATATATTGCAATCAAAATATTATTGAGAAAAAAAACAAATAACCGCGTGAAAAATTGGAATTTTCAAACTTCAAACTTACTTAATAAATGAACTGAAAAGATAGAAACAAGTTGAAAGATCAAACATTTTTTTTAAATTTGACGCTAAACATACAAATTGTGTATATTTTTGCAAGCTATTTATGAAACCCTTTATTTTGATACTCCATTCGATAGGTTTTGAGAAAAAAAAATTGTTGTTCCTCCTTTTGGTAGTCAGGTAAAAAGGAAGAAAAACCGTCAAATGCATGTTTACTTCAAAGTTTTGCATGAAAGCTGCTTACCAGAAACAAATACAAGAATATGATGATGTGTAAAAATAACTTACTGCATTCGATCTGTGTGATTTGCTGCAAACTTTCCACAGTAACTTCCAGGATATTGTGCGCCTTCTTAGGTCATGTTAAATCCGATTAAGAAATTATTTTAAAAAATAAACGCGCGTGCTCGGCATGTTTGAAGTGACCTAAGAGGAAAACAATCTCCTAGAAGTTACTGAGGAACGTTTGCAGAGACTGAATGAAATACTCTTTTGATTAATGTGGTATTGTTCATTCCAAGGGGAAAGATATTTATTTGATTTTATAGCTAAATTATTTGCAAATAGGTTTTAGTTAAACTTATTTGTTGATAGGTGCAATATATTTGCGTTTGGAAAAAATTTATTTGTAAATATTGTAAACACAATTTCCATCAGTAAGGTCGGTAAGGTAATCCTCTGTAGAGGTTGTTGCCGGGAGTTCTAGAGATGCCCAGGGTAGTTGGAGTGAGAATACCATTTATTCTGTATTTAAAAGCTTTTATTTTTGTTATTTCTATATAACTCTGCATTACAATATTTTCACGTTACTTGGTTAAATATGCCTACTTATTTACATTTATTTCACATGCACGACTTTAATCACAAAACTCCATAAAATAGATTAGTGTACTTTGTCCTGTAGTATTATTCACCGCCTGAAATATAGCATAAAAATACTGATAAAAGTGGAAGGACTATTCCAACTTAATATCTTTCATGCCAAAAGTTGTCAGAGTACTTGTTGAAACAAAAATTTTGCTTTGAGAAAGATGATCTATAGGAACTTACCACATTTTTAATTTTCCTACAAGATTGCCCTGAAAACACCTTAATAACCTCACTCACCTTCACCCTATTAAATTGTAGGTGCGCTATAAGTAAATTCTGAGAAAAAATACATTTCAAATTTAAATCAAGCCTGACTATTTGTACCCTAGTTTATGCCGCACATAAGTTATAGTTACGTTTGTTAATTAATAGCTTCATCCTGAGGGCTGATGTGATGCTCTCCCACAGCGAGACGAGTGCATCTCGGGCTGCTCAACCCGGGCGTGTGTGGAATGCATAATTTCTCGATATTTTAGTATCTGGCATGTGCATACCCACCGTATCCTCTGTACCTAGCCAAGCGTTACAATTTACATGCATAATTCGCTTGCAATGAAAACACCCCCAACACGACCCCTTAATCCTCTCTGCAATTACCTAAGATGTTATTTTCTTGGTTTCTCCTGCCCTTCGTATCTACGAGTATGTGTATATGTACTAGCTCCACCTAAACCTACGTATGCACATAAATAGCAGGAGCGTTCTATTGCTATCCATGCCTTCGTCGAGGTGTAAAGAATGTTCGCAGAGTCGAAAACTTCTTTGTTGCAAGCGAGTGGTGCTGGATGCGGCTATAATTTCAAATGATCTTTTGTATGAGCTCCGTAGAATCGGGTTCGACGGTGCAGCTCTCGAGACGGTGCTTTGCATGGCGAACGTCATAACAACTTGTTGACTTTCTCCGGATCGTACGTGCTCATGCCGAAGACCGCTTGCATTTACTTCTTCACCTCGGCTCGCTTATAGAAATCCTGCTTCTTTCCAATGGCGGTCACGGAGGAGTTTTAATGCCATTATACTAACGCCGTGCACCATTTGAGAGCCCTCAGTTTGCACTTGCAATTTTCTTCATGTACTTGCTTATCTCTGGGCGTAGTTTCAAGCGTATCTACGTATTTTTTCAGTTAATTCCACAAGAAATGTGCACCGCTGTAGTACAAATCCACTTTCTTTAAGTACACCGCTCGGCGGAAAACGAGTAAGGAAAAACACCACTTGTAAAACAAAAGATACACCAAGGTACACGGATCACTGAACCCATTGTCGTTTCATTTTTCATTTCAAAGAGATATCCTAGCAATTCTGATCTATTCATAGCATGCAAACATACTTCATTGCTAAAGGGAACTTGATAATGACCAGAAGTCAACAATATCCATTGGCGAGAAATTCACATATCCGCGTTTAATTAAACTCCTTTCCAGAATCGGTTAAATATTTGTGGTTACCCAATAAATGTTTTCATCATCTTTCTGGATGTGGTTCTAGCTAGGATTTTAAAAACATTCTAAAATGGACTAACGAAAAATTATATGTTACATACGAAGTTCCATATGCCGCAACATAAAAAGACACTTCGGCATTATGTTAACATGTATGTGACTTAAGATGACTAATTAAGTTAAAGGCACCAATGCTCGAAAGTGCACCAATGCTCGTCATTCATAAACAAAATATCTTCTACAAGCGTTATATTGGAACGAAATAAGTTTTGAATACTCCTTTTTTATGCTCAAATAATGACAGATTAGAGGGACATTCTTGAAGAGTTCATCGCACACTAAGATTCAGAAATAAAGCAACAGTTATTTTCAAATTTATTCGCCCCAAACAGACAGACGAACAGATGGATAGATAGATAACAAAAACTTTAAAAAGCGATGGATATCGCTTTAGTACGGTATTTTGACCCTAACACCTTAATTCCTGTCTAAAAATGTGAATGTACAGACTAACAATACAATTTTATAAAGTATATAATGCCTTGAAAGATTACAACATTTCAACTAGTTTTCACGTTTGTGGACCAAAATTCGTAGTGCCAAATTTATTTTAAACTGAACTGATTCAATTGTTCTATTGAGGTACAGGAATTTTCTTTCCTTGTGTATAAAGAAATTGCACACATCTCTTAATCATAAATAACTCTTAATTGTTGTCTTTTATTTCAAAGCACTTAAAGCAAACAATACTTGTCAATGGGCTACTTTTTTATATCCGATGCCAAAGCATAAAATATCGTATTCGGAATTCATTTGGATGTTTATGTTCAAAATCTAGGAGACACGATTTTTCTCTTTTTGTCAAATCAACGCTTTTATTTCAATGTAGAAAATAAAAATGTAAGCAATGAAGAATTAAATCGGCGCGATACGCATCGGTTGTTTTTTTTATACGTATTTCCTTCCATTATTACGTCAGCGGTGTTCAGTCCGTTTGCTTGTAAACCCAATTTGACGCCACTGGCAACCAGATCCACTTCGCTCAATTAGAGCGCAAGTGAAGTGAACAACGTTTAACGCTTAACGCTTAACGCTTAACGTTTAACGCTTAACGTTTAACGCTTAACGTTTAACGCTTAACGCTTAATGCTTAACGTTTAACGCTTAACGTCTAACGCTTAAAGCTTAACGCTTAACGTTTAACGCTTAACGTTTAACGTTTAACATTTAACGTTTAACGCTTAACGTTTAACGTTTAACGCTTAGCGCTTAACGTTTAACGCTTAACGTCTAACGTTTCACGCTTAACGTCTAACGCTTAACGTCTAACGCCTAACGCCTAACGTTTAATGCTTAACGTTTAACGTTTAACGCTTAACGTTTGACGCTTAACGTCTAACGCTTAACGCTTAACGTTTAAAGCTTAACGTTTAACGCTTAACGCTTAACGTTTAACGCTTAACGTTTAACGCTTAACGTCTAACGTTTAACGTCTAACGTTTAACGCTTAACGTCTAACGTTTAACGCTTAACGTGTAACGCTTAACGTTTAACGCTTAACGTTTAACGCTTAACGTCTAACTCTTAACGCATAACGTTTAACGCTGAATGTTTAACGCTTAACGTTTAACGCTTAACGTTTAACGCTTAACGTTTAACGCTTAACGTTTAACGTTTAACGCTTAACGTTTGACGCTTAACGTCTAACGCTTAACGCTAAACGCTTAACGTTTAACGCTTAACGTTTAACGCTTAACGTTTAACGCTTAACGCTTAACGCTTAACGTTTAACGCTTAACGTTTAACGATTAACGTTTAACGCTTAACGTTTAACGTTTAACGCTTAACGCTTAAGGCTTAACGCTTAACGCCTAACGCTTAACGTTTAACGGTTAACGCTTAACGTTTAACGCTTAACGTCTAACGTTTAACGCTTAACGTCTAAGCGTCTAACGCTTAACGCTTAACGTTTAACGCTTAACGTTTAACGCTTAACGTTTAACGCTTAACGTCTAACGTTTAACGCTTAACGTCTAACGTTTAACGCTTAACGTCTAACGTTTAACGCTTAACGTGTAACGCTTAACGTTTAACGTTTAACGCTTAACGTCTAACGTTTAACGCTTAACGTCTAACGTTTAACGCTTAACGTCTAACGTTTAACGCTTAACGTTTAACGCTTAACGTGTAACGCTTAACGTTTAACGCTTAACGTTTAACGCTTAACGTCTAACTCTTAACGCTTAACATTTAACGCTTAACGTTTAACGCTTAACGTTTAACGTCTAACGCTTAACGCTTAACGTTTAACGCTTAACGTTTAACGATTAACGTTTAACGCTTAACGTTTAACGTTTAACGTTTAACGCTTAACGCTTAAGGCTTAACGCTTAACGTTTAACGCCTAACGCTTAACGTTTAACGGTTAACGATTAACGCTTAACGTTTAACGCTTAACGTCTAACGTTTAACGCTTAACGTCTAAACGTCTAACGCTTAACGTTTAACGCTTAACGTTTAACGCTTAACGTCTAACGTTTAACGCTTAACGTCTAACTCTTAACGCTTAACGTTTAACGCTTAACGTTTAACGTTTAACGCTTAACGTTTAACGTCTAACGCTTAACGCTTAACGCTTAACGTTTAACGTTTAACGTTTAACGATTAACGTTTAACGCTTAACGTCTAACGTTTAACGCTTAACGTCTAAACGTCTAACGCTTAACGCTTAACGCTTAACGTTTAACGCTTAACGTTTAACGCTTAACGTTTAACGCTTAACGTCTAAACGTTAAGCGTTAAACGTTAGACGTTAAGCGTTAAACGTTAGGCGTTAATCGTTAAACGTTAGACGTTAAGCGTTAAACCTTAAGCGTTAAACGTTAAGCGTTAGACGTTAGACTTTAAGCGTTAAGCGTTAGACGTTAAGCGTTAAGCGTTAAGCGTTAGACGTTTAGGCGTTAAGCGTTAAACGTTAGACGTTAAGCGTTAAACGTTAAACGTTAAACGTTAAGCGTTAAGCGTTAAGCGTTAGACGTTAAACGTTAAGCGTTAAACGTTAAACGTTAAGCGTTAAACGTTAAGCGTTAAGAGTTAGACGTTAAGCGTTAAACGTTAGACGTTAAGCGTTAAACGTTAAGCGTTAAACGTTAAGCGTTAGACGTTTAGACGTTAAGCGTTAAACGTTAGACGTTAAGCGTTAAACGTTAAGCGTTAATCGTTAACCGTTAAACGTTAAGCGTTAGGCGTTAAACGTTAAGCGTTAAGCCTTAAGCGTTAAGCGTTAAACGTTAAACGTTAAACGTTAATCGTTAAACGTTAAGCGTTAAACGTTAAGCGTTAAGCGTTAAACGTTAAACGTTAAGCGTTAAACGTTAAGCGTTAAACGTTAAGCGTTAAACGTAAGACGTTAAGCGTTTAACGTTAAGCGTTAAACGTTAAGCGTTAAACGTTAAGCGTTAAGCGTTTATTTTAACGCTTAGCGCTTAACGTTTAACTTCTAACGTTAAGCGTTAAACGTTAAGCGTTAAGCGTTAAACGTTAAGCGTTAAGCGTTTGTTTTAACGCTTAACGCTTAACGTTTAACGCTTAACGTCTAACGGGGCCGTCAGCCGTCAGGTACACAGGGGGATCACACATGTGCACAGGGGGATATACATGTAGCAGTGTTGTACGTGCCGTATCTGTGCACTTGTGCCGTAACTGTGTACACTGGCGGAAGTGCGACCATATCCTCCACGCGGGGGCGGCTGGAAGCAGACTCCCAGTTAGGTCTAGTCTCTACTGGGAGTGCTGACTAATGGTGGTCGGGCGGAGAGAAGGAGACTCTCTTACAAAAAGCACCCCCCCTAACCCAGGGTGTAACGCGTTTCCGTGCCCATTGGGTCGTTTGCAGCCAGGGGGTTACATCGGGCTGTATTCGTACGGAGCCTTCCTGATACCTGTCCACCTCAGGTCGTAATTTGGACTTACCCATGTAAGGGGCGCTGCATGGGTGGACTTCTTTTCCCCTTTTTCTACCCGAGACCATGAGTAGTGCCTTGTCGCGAAAGTGGTCGTACGAACCGGATGATTCATGGATTCAAAAACTTCTGCCTCGGATAAAACCGAGACAACCAAATCTGCGTCTGCTCGGAAAGAGCCACGCAAGGCTGCTAAAGCCAAGGCACCCGTAAAGGGTACCGCAACTACCCCTTCAGCGGGAAATACCCGCTCTAAGGCTCCATCGGCCAGCGCCGGCCCTGCTGTTCCCAAATCAGGGTCGGGTGCTCCCATTTCGGGGACGCAGTCCGCGAAGTCCGGCTTTAAGTCAGGATGTGGTACTGTTGCTCCCCCGTCGCCCGCAAAAATTGCGCAAAGCAGTGCGTCTTCGGCTCCCAAGCCAGGACCAAGCCATGCTAAGGCGCCTCTTAGGACTACTAAGTCCGCTAACCCCCCTCCTAACCCCAAGCGGCGCACTAAGCCCTCTGCGGCGGCCCACCGGGAAAAGCGTGCAGCCTTCAAGCTTTTCCGGAAGCTTAGCACCATCCCGGATTCGGAGCTCTCAGAGAAGGATAAGTCCTCTCTGAGTTGGGCTAGGAAGGTTGTTGCCCTTCATGAGGCAAAATCCAAGGACGCGGCGCTGAAAAGGCAACGCTCGCAAGACGAGCAGGAGCCCTCTGCCTCTAAGAGGCCCAAAGCCGGTCCGCCTTCTAGACCCCCTCAACCCATTCGACCCTTCAGCGAGGTAGCGAAGGATCACCTAATCTGGGCGGTCGTAGACCGCAGCAACCCAGACGGTGCCATCTCCCAGGATGACTGGAAATCGGTCCGTATTGAGTTGCTAAAGGTATACGGGGATATACTGCAAAAGAGCCCTGGACCCGCACCAGTTTGTCGCGATGCCGGCTGGTATCAAGGCCGCATCAAGCTTATTGCATGCGCAGATCAGCGATCGTCTGATCTGTATAAGCAGGCAATAGCCTCCTTAGGGGAAGTATGGCCGGGAGCTAGACTCGAGGCTGTTAAAAGGGAGCAAATCCCGAACAGACCTCGATCTAGGACGTGGATCCCAGCGGAGCCATCGAACCCAGAGGACATCCTGAAGCTGATCAGGATGTGCAACTCCAGTCTCCCCACTCATGACTGGAAGGTTGCCCAGGTCAGCGAACCAAAGGGGAAAATGAGACAAGCGGTGGTGATCCTCAATGAGGAATCTTTAGCCCCGCTTGTCGAGTCGAAAGGCGTTATCAGCTACGGTTTCGACTCTATTACTCTGACGGTGTACCGTAAGGACCTTAAGGGTAATAAGGCGGTCATCCCCTTCGAGACCGAGGAAGTAGCTGAGAAAGCCGCCGAGGAAGTAGCCGAGAAGGCCTCCGAGACTGAAGCTTCCGCGGCTCCAAAAGCAGCGTCACCATCCCCCCTCATCGACGACAGCGATGGCGATAGCATCCCCTCGGCTTCAGGGATGCTGGGGAATCTTGTACTACATCAGGATGATGAGGAATCTCCTGATGTAGACCTGGAAGATGACCTTCTCCACTCCGATACAGAGGATGCGGAGATGACGGTCATCGAGGTGACCCCCCCCTAGCAGCAGCCATGGTGGGAGTGGTGCAGATTAATCTACACCACTCCAGGGCAGCCTCAGCTGCGCTTCTTTTGCGTCTCTCCCAGAAAGGGGAGGACGTCGTTTTAGTCCAGGAGCCCTGGGTTGTTCGGGACCGGATCTGTGGACTTAACATAGCCGGTTATAAGGCGTTCTATGTACTAGGCGCAGGTAAACCCAGGTCCTGTATTCTCGTTCGTAGTTATCTCAACGCATTTCTCCTTACTAATTTTAGTGACAAGGACAATGTAGTGGTCATGCTGGATCTTTTATCCCAACCCATATGGCTGGTCTCCAGCTATATGGCGCATGACCACGATGAACCTCCTCCGCATCATCTTGTACGCACGACCCTTGAGGAAGCGAACAAACGGAGGATCACGACGATCATCGGCGCAGACGCCAATGCGCACCATACGATCTGGGGAAGTTCGGATATCAACGAGAGAGGTGAGTCTCTTTTGGAATTTATTATGGGTTTTGGCCTTTGGATTTGTAATGTAGGTGATGAACCTACGTTTATCAATTCAGTGAGGCGGGAAGTTCTTGACATTACTATTGTCACTGAACATGCCGCCCACCTGGTTAAAAATTGGAGAGTATCCAATGAACCCTCACTATCTGATCACCGGTATATCGAGTTTACTCTTGATATGCGAAAACCGGTCTGTTCTCCTTTTATGAATAGAAAAAACACTAACTGGGACATATACAATAAGGTCCTAGGTCGTACACTGCCTGAGGGAGGGCCACCCACAATTCAATCCGTACAGGATTTGGATAACATGGTGGAAACACTTACTAAGGCTTGCAACAAGGCAACTCGGACCTCGTGTCCCACCAGGAGACCTAAAGGGAAACCTAGACCTCCATGGTGGACAAAGGAAATTGTAGCCGCGAGGAAGGAATGCCGCAGAAAATTCAATGAGGCTAAGCGGACCAATGATTGGTCACTTTACAGGGCTAGCCTCAAAGATTTCAAAAAATTAGTTAGGACAGCCAAACGGTCCTCCTGGGAGAGTTTCTGTAATAGAATAGAGGATGCCTCTGAGGCTACACGATTACGTAAAATCCTCTCGACCTGTCCGGTCACCCCTAGTCTTCTGATGAAAGATAATGGGGAATGGACTTCTTCTTGCCTGGAAACTCTGGAGCTTCTGACCGAAACTCACTTTCCGGGCTGCTCTGTGGAGCAGACGAGTGAATCGACAGTCGCTACCAGCCCTAACAATCTAGCCCACGAAATTCTTAATAAGAATAAACTGATGTGGGCCATAAATAGTTTTAAGCCGTTTAAAGCCCCAGGCATGGATGGTATCATACCTGCCGAGCTACAGAGGGCTACGGACTTAATCATGCCATGGCTAGAGGCTATCTTCAAAGCCTGCCTGGACTTTACTTACATACCTAAGTCCTGGACTGAAGTCAGGGTTGTTTTCATCCCTAAGGGAGGTAAAACTTCGCATTGCAAACCTAAGGACTTCAGGCCTATTAGTCTTTCTTCTTTCCTCCTTAAGACGCTGGAGAGATTGATCGACGTCCACATAAGAGGGTCTATCCACCCGGAAAAATTCTCACCCTCGCAGCATGCCTATACGAAGGGCAAATCTATAGAAACAGCTCTGCATACCCTCGTTGACCGTATAGAGAGGTCCTTGCTGTACAAAGAGTACACACTCGCGGCCTTCCTGGACATCGAGGGGGCTTTTAACTATGTCAGGCCAGATGCGATTGTAGGGTCCATGAGGGACCTGGGACTGGACGAACCGCTGATTGAGCTGATAAGGCGAATGCTACGCAGCAGGGTTATCGGCTCAGATCTTGGAGCATCTTCCATTAGGAGATTTGTCGACAGGGGTACACCTCAGGGTGGGGTCCTGTCGCCTCTTCTGTGGAATTTGACTCTGAACGGTTTGCTCCGTGATTTCGACCGCTCGGGGTGCTGCGTGGTTGCCTATGCAGATGATATAGTGATCGCGGCCTCAGGCAAGTACCTGAGCACGCTCTCTGAGGTGTTACAAACGGCCCTAATTAAACTCACATCATGGAGTGAAAAATGTGGCCTAGGAGTTAACCCGAATAAAACGGAACTAGTGCTGTTTACAAGAAAGCACAAGATTCCTTCCTTTACTACACCACTCCTTAACGGAGTGAGTCTAAGGCTTTCAGACCAAGTCAAATATCTGGGTCTCATTATAGATAAGAAACTGAATTGGAGGGCCAACGTTGCAGAGAGAATACGGAAGGCCACGACGGCCCTATACTCCTGCAGGAACGCGATTGGCAAGAAATGGGGCCTTGAGCCACGCATCGTTCACTGGCTCTTCGTGACGGTGATCAGACCGATCCTGTTCTACGGGGTGCTTGTGTGGTGGCCTGCTCTGGACAAGGCTTGCCATCAAAATGCGTTGGGGAGGGTCCAAAGAATGTTATCTTAGACCTCCTCCCAATAGAACTCTTTGGCAAGCAAACCGCAGCCTCCACAGCCGTCAGGCTTAACTCAACACACCCATGGACAAGAGTGGACTATGGGCACTCCAGAATCCTCAATACTCGTGTCCCTAGGTTGGATTACATAGTTCCAAGACCCTGCTTCGATAAGAAATTCGAATCACTCATACCGACTAGGCATGAATGGGGTGAGGACCTGCTTAATCGTATAAACTCGATAAAGATTTATACCGATGGCTCGAAGATGGAAGGCAAAACTGGTGGCGGAATTTACTCCGAGCACCTAGGCCTTGAAACGTCGTTTCGTTTGCCAGACCACTGCAGCGTTTTCCAAGCTGAGGTTATGGCTATCACTGAGGCCTTACAATGGCTGCGAAGGAATATGTCAAGTTCTGAGGACATTTCCATCTTCACGGACAGCCAGGCTGCAATCAAGTCCCTCACGGGCGTCTTTACGACCTCAAAGGTAGTAGCAGACTGCCGCTCTCTGCTAAACGAAGTAGCAGAGAGGGTCAAGATTATTATTATATGGGTACCGGGACATAATGACATCCCGGGCAATACTAGGGCGGATGAGCTCGCCAGGAAGGGTACAACCCTACCGGAGGAGGATATCATCCGGGATATAGGGGCACCGCTCGCCTATCGTAAGAAGGAGATCTCGCAAGTGTATGCGAGTATCGCAAAGAATAGGTGGAGGAGAGAATGCACATGTGCGACCACCAAGCTTATCTGGCCAACTCTCGACCGAAACAGGTCAAAGTGCCTTATTTCACTCAAAAGAGTGTCCATTAGCAACGTCATAGCTGCGATAACTGGGCATTGTCTTATAGGGAGACATGCCAGAAGGCTAGGCGTTTCAGCAAATGACTTCTGCAGAAGTTGCCAGAATGAGGAGGAAGAGGAAAGTATCAGCCACCTCCTCTGTCACTGCCCAGCGCTTGCGCGACATAGGGACCAGCACCTGGGCGCCACCTTCTTTGATGACCTGTCAGACCTGAGTGTGAAGAACGTCAGGGACATCGAACGTTTCATCAAAGTCTCGAAGTGGTTCGACGGTTAGTTAAATCGGGGTCGTCCCGTGTGGTATCACAATGGGCCTTGCGTTGGCCTAAGTGTGCCTCTTTTGAGGCAGCCGCAATAACCTAACCTAACCTAACGTTTAACGCTTAACGCTTAACGTCTAACGCTTAACGCTTAACGTTTAACGCTTAACGTTTAACGCTTAACGTCTAACGTTTAACGCTTAAGTTTTGTTAGATATTTTGTCTGTATATCTTCCCTGAATGCGTTGGGAAGATATACTTAATTATCTAACTTTAGGTTCTCCTGGGTGGATTTCCGCAGACTTAACTAAACGCGGCTGCGAACGGGCGCGGGAATTCGTACTAACTTTATTATTACACCACTTACCAAGTCAACTTCTTAATATTACCCGAACACCAATTCCATTTTGGATCTCATACTTGGTCGTCCTTTGATAGTTAGAATCAGACTCAATTGTTCCGATCACTCGCGAACTTAATGTCCCTTCCAAATTGCTATCGGAAAATTCCCACCGATTAACTCATCGCGGGACGTTGCGTTATTTTTCTTTTGTCCGCATTATTTCTTTATCCGCATTAATTGTTGGGAAATATTGTCGAAATTTTTAAGTGTGCCGGACGCTCGTTTTTAATTTACGCAAGCCGTAAATTAGTTCATTTTATTCTTTGTGAAGTACCTTAGCAAACAAAACATTTTTAATAGGTACTTCACCCCTAAAATTTCTGCGTCATAAATTTATTTATTTAATAAGGTTACATATCAGGTTATCGTATAGATATGCCGATATTTAACCAACAAATCAATTTGGTACATACAATTTTATTCTGAATAAAAATTGAAAGACTATAAAATAAATTTATTTTTTAATGAATTTCTACACGGAGACGTATGTAGGTATAGGCTCTGAATATAACTGATTAAAAGCGAATTTTTTTTAAATAATTAAAGGAATTTTCGTACCTCCTACCACAACATACTGCCAAATATATAAATATTTTTCAGTTAACTTATCAGTTTTAAGCATATAGACAAAACACAGTATGAATAACAAAACTATTTGTTGCATTTAAATTATTAACATAATTATTAGAATTTTAGCCTGAACGCCTTTTTACGAAAATGCGTTTAATTTTTGCCACTTTACGTATAATTTCGAAATATACAACTTGCTTTCATATGTTTCTGTTAATTATGACAAATTAATATGTTTAAGTGAATTCATAACACAAAAAATAGTGGACAGTCGTAAATTACCTGGAACAGAACCAGGATTATATTAATTTGCCAATTATTTTCGGTTAAGTATATTTGGATGTGCCAAATTGAGGGCAAATGCAAATTAAATGTAAATGGAAAGTGGCCTTCAAAATGCCGCTAGTGCCAAATGTCTCTGCGGAAATTTCAGGAATGGGTACAACATTTAATGGAACCGAAATCTGCTGGGAGATATTTGGCAGATGGCGGTTTCCCATAGGTTGTGTTTCATGCAATCTTCAATAATTGATCGGTGACGTGAATTTCTCGTTTCTCGAAAAGCAGGTGCCAGTCGCCGTTCGTGATAGAGTGAAATTTTACCTTAAACATTGATGCTTATTGGGCACAATGCTGTGGGAATACTTGGAAACCGCACACTCCGCAAAATTTTGGACATAAATGACAGCTAATCTAGCGTTTTGTCAATATATTTAGTGAAATTATATAGGGATGCAGATGTGCATATCGGTTTTAAAAGTAGTCTTCTTTTAAGCCTATTTGCTGAGGTTATATATATCAAATGATATTATGGAAATAAAATTTGTATTGAAACATTTTAAACAATGCTGACAAAGGAGCATAGTATATTCCATATTTATAGACATAACAAAATGTGTTTCCCATCAGTTTGAACATTTGAGTGAGTATGCGGCTTTATTTTGTTGTACAACACACTAAACACATACATAGACAGATAAATACAATGGCCTTCTAAACGTTCTTACTTGGATAGAATATAAGAAGAAATTTATTCTAATGAGATTTTATAAAATCCTTAAAATTTGTAAATAAAATCCCAATAATTTTAACAAAAAATCTGGTTTCGCAGTATTTTTTCGGCAGTTATATTATCACAAGAGAACATTTCATTTAACTTTTCATTCAAATATTTCTACCTTAACAAACCAAGGAAGAAAAGATCTCTAATTTTACTCTTTTCTGCATACGTATACACTTTGGTCCCAAGCCTCACCGAAAACCGTAGATAGATATACATAGTGGGTGTGTCGATATCTTAAAATTATCGAATTTCTAGTGATATGATTTTTAATTGATTAAAATTCATTAAAATGCTGATTAGAAAATAAATGGATATTGAGGTAAATAAAAACAAAGTTGGACGACCGAAAATATTAAGTGCTGAAACAGAAAGAATGGCGTGGCGTTTTATCCTATCAGGCGCAGCAAAGAACGCTGTGGATGTCAATAAAAAACTTAAATATCAATGTTCCTTTTTAAGACATATGACAATATTCGAAATTCATAAAGGGGCAAGAACCAAGGTAAAAAAGCCTCAAATATCGGAGAAAAATAGAAAAACACGATTAGGGTTTGCAAAACTTCACAAAAATTGGACTACTGATGTATGATCTGATGAGACCAAAATTAATCGGTTAGGATCTGACGGACGCATTTGGAGCTGGTACGAAAAAAGAATTGAACCAACAGAAACAAATATACTTCAGACTTTAAAGTTCGGAGGAGGTTCAGTACTTGTTTGGGGTTGTTTCTGTGGCGAGAAATTGGGAACATTGCGTTGTATTCAAGGAATTATGTGCGCAAAATGTTATGTATGCATATTTGAAGACTCGTTGTTGTCCAGTTTGGAGAAGTTTGGATGTGAGGCAGGTAACTTGGGATTTATGCAAGATAACGACCCGAAGCATACGGCTCATGTTACGAAAATCTGGCTTGAAAACAATGCGATAAAAACGATAAAATTGCCTGCTTAGTCACCTGATTAGAAAATAAATGGATATTGAGGTAAATAAAAACAAAGTTGGACGACCGAAAATATTAAGTGCTGAAACAGAAAGAATGGCGTGGCGTTTTATCCTATCAGGCGCAGCAAAGAACGCTGTGGATGTCAATAAAAAACTTAAATATCAATGTTCCTTTTTAAGACATATGACAATATTCGAAATTCATAAAGGGGCAAGAACCAAGGTAAAAAAGCCTCAAATATCGGAGAAAAATAGAAAAACACGATTAGGGTTTGCAAAACTTCACAAAAATTGGACTACTGATGTATGATCTGATGAGACCAAAATTAATCGGTTAGGATCTGACGGACGCATTTGGAGCTGGTACGAAAAAAGAATTGAACCAACAGAAACAAATATACTTCAGACTTTAAAGTTCGGAGGAGGTTCAGTACTTGTTTGGGGTTGTTTCTGTGGCGAGAAATTGGGAACATTGCGTCGTATTCAAGGAATTATGTGCGCAAAATGTTATGTATGCATATTTGAAGACTCGTTGTTGTCCAGTTTGGAGAAGTTTGGATGTGAGGCAGGTAACTTGGGATTTATGCAAGATAACGACCCGAAGCATACGGCTCATGTTACGAAAATCTGGCTTGAAAACAATGCGATAAAAACGATAAAATTGCCTGCTTAGTCACCTGATCTTAATCCCATAGAGAATCTTTGGACTATATTTAAAAGAAGACTAATTATGCAAAAGGAAGTCCCAAAAACTGTTGATGAGCTCTGGGTGAAAGATCAAAAGGCGTAGGAGGAAATCAGCTCCGAAACGTTGGCTAAATTAACGGCCAGTATACCTCAACGAATGCAAGCAGTTATTAAAGCCAGAGGAGGAAACATCGCATTTAAAAAAAAAAACCTTTTATAATATAAAACATTGAAATGTATCTGACTAATTTCAGTTTATACTATTTTTTTCCTTGAAATATATTGTATGTTCGAATTTATGAATTGCTGTTAATCCCCTAAAATAAATTAAAAGTTAAAAAGCAAATTCTCTTCTTTTTATTTAAAATAATACCTAATATCACTTTTTGGAGAAAATACGTAAACAGTTTTTCGAGTCACCGTAAGTCCCATAAAGCTTTTGAACAATTTTGGCATTCTCCATTCTCTTACTTAAGTAACAATCTTTGGGTTTTGCACCTGAACTTCTAAATTGGATTAATTCTCACTTGAATGATAAAAACTGACAGGATATTATCTAAAGAGTTTTGTCTGTCATCAGGTGTACCGCAGGGTAGTCGCCGTGCTCCAGTACTATTCATATTATTTTTGAACGATTTCTTTAGTGTTATTATTTTCTCCACGGTTAGTCTCTATGCTGACGATTGTGAGAGTTAGGCAGGCCGACAAACCAAAAATAAAAGGACCAAGCTCAGTTTAAACAATGCTTTTATTAGGACACTTCTCCAGGAAGTGAACTATCCCGACAAAAACACATAATTAGTTAGAATGCTGCTAGCTTGTTGGTAGTGGAAACGGAGTGAGAAAAAAACTAGATATGCAATAAGCGCAGTGAATAATTTTGAGTGCGTTCATTCACAGGCGGTGGAAGTGGCCGATTTCCCACACCCCTACTTAATTTGTACCCCGGAAATTATGAACACCAAGACCAAGCACACATCTCTCATGGTTGAGTTTCGGCAAAGGCTTTGTGAAGATGTCCGCCACCATGTTCTATGTAGGCAAATACTTCAAGCATATTGGAAAGTTTTTTCAGGTTCTAAAAAATTCGATGTCAAAATTTTAAATTCATCATACAAAATTTTTTCGAAAAAGATCACTTTGACGAATAAATTTTTTAGGACAAAAAGTACTGATAACACTGTTGTACAGAATCGACTTTTAAATGTTACCTAAGCAAACCCTTTATAGCGTTTGTGAAGGACATCAGGAGGATTCATAATCCGAAATATTTAACAATTCTATAAAAAAATTAAAAAGTTATTAACAAAAAATTGTTAATATTGAAAATTAGATTTTTTTTTATGAGTGTACGCAGAATTTCTAGCTGATCATAGAAATGTATGATGTGCATAAAAAAATTTTTTGTTCGACAAACATTCTGCTTAATGAGCCGATTTATAACTTTTCTTTTCATTTTTCGAAAAATTTTCGTGTAAAAAACTTATATAATTAATTATTATAAAAAATTGTTGACAATGTAAACAGTTTTAATTAATTATTCTCAACTCGTATACCAAAAACCAAGTAAATTGGACAATATTTTTTTCGTCTCTTTTAAAATTTTAAACATTAATAACTTTTTAATTTTTTTATGAATTTGCATGAAACTTGGCGAAATGTCATATTTCAATACAATGAATCCATTCTGCTTAGTCTCGACCTTAGGTAAAACTCGGTGTACAACAGTGTAATTAGCCAAAGAACACGTGTGAATTTTTTCAGAATTTTTTGGGACATTTTTGGATTTTTCAAAAATTGGCAAAACCAAAAATAGTCGATAAAATTCTCAGAATTTTCACAGGTTTTTTTTTGGTTAATTTCAAGCATTTTCTGCTCTACACATTTTTTTGTAAAGTTGATCCTTTTCGTGTAAAAAATCACGATATTTTTTATTACATTGCTGTACAAAATGGCCTTTTTGCAAAAACAAAAGCAAAAAAAAACTTTCAAAACCACGGTTTGAGAAAGCTTAGACATTCGGACCGCGATTTCTGGTAATTATATGATCATTCAGTAGCAGCAACGTCAAAATAATCGAGTTTGAAAGGAAAAAATACCAAAAAAACTCAGCACTTTTTTTTAAAAAACCCAAAAAATAATAGGATATTTGAAGCTTTTATGCAAAACAAATGCCAGATTCTGGCATTATATACGATTTTGGAAGAAAATTTCTCTAATTTTCTATTCGAATCGTATAATTGAACTTGCGTGCACAAAATTCTGGTTTTGAGCATTAATGGGTTAATCTAGCTCTCCGCCTCTCAAGCATGCCATCAGCTGTCCACTGGTTACGAAGTACCCTACAGCCTACACCCAATGGTTCTAACACTTTCGGGCCTCTCGCTGATACAGCACGTGTCATTGGTGGTCAAGCTTCTGGCTTCGGTGCAAATCGTGTCCCTCTAGTCTGATCCATCTTCGCCTGACATCATTTCCGAAAAGGATATTTCGCATCGTTCATTCGGAATAATCGTCGGAATGCTCATTTTGTTTCATTTGTTCGACTTGGGAATTAATCTCGGACTTCTTTTCGGTAGCTCGAACTTCGCTATATAGGTAGGTAGGTAGTCGTCCTCGGTTCCCTGTTTTGATTTTTGCCGGTCTTCCAGGACAATTCTGTAAAATACCGCACGATGTAGAGTCCCGATACCCCTTGCTCCTGCGGGTTTGATGAGCTCGTCTGAAACTAATTGACCAAACTCTTTAACTCCTGACCCTATGTTGACGTTCTTCAGTTTACGTGGATAGATTACGACGTATATTTTTGATTTAGGATACTCAGTAGAGTAATGATAGTTTTTCGTATACTACTCTATTGTATCTTTTTTTTTTACGTCTACCATTCCTGTGCTTTCCATCCTCTCATTTGTTTTACCCATTTTAGATTATGAATCCTTGGTTTTGGTCGCCTTATGAGTGCTATATTAACCGTATTGACTCCGTGCAAAAACGCTTCCTTCGAATCCTCCCCATTTAGAGTAGGCTTCTCCATTCTTATATGGAGCGCCTGAAAGTAATTAATTTGTCTCCTTTAACAAACCATCATGAAATAGCTAAAATTACTATTTTGTTTGGTTTGTTTTACTGGAAAACCTTTTTCGCCGGTTTTGCTTGTCCTATATTGTTTTTCATCCGCTCGTCTTAAGGAGTAATACATTTTTCTATAATAATTTCCATCTTGGAAATTACGAACTTAACGAACCTAAACTTGGGATAAGCCGATAAGCAGCGAGCAATAACTAACGGAAGTGGTAATTTATTTCCAAATCATGAAATGTTAATAAAGTCGATTACACTGAAACAATCAAAAGAGGACTTAAAACAAATACTATTCGATGTACATATATGTGTTGTAGTCCTGTTGCTCTAATATCTACAATTTCTGTTGCGCATCCTAGCGCTAATAATAAATTCATGAAACGCTAATCTGCCGGAAATAGCCTGAATTTTAATGAATCCGTGGTCGGTTGTTCGGTCCTTTCAAACCTCAGCACCTTTGTGAACAGCGGCGGCACGTGAACATAGCACGATTGTGCCATTTTAAATGAAAAACGATGCGCCGACCACAAGGAAAAATATCACGGAAAAAGCTTTGCAAGTCTAATGCAATTTCAGCTTGCATGAATTCGGAAGCGCCCGTCACCGCAACTGTGGTGGTCCAGAGCGGACCTCCGAGTGTTATCCCTCATGTCAAGAGGAGCTACAAATTTTAATTGGGCATTTACGCCTGCTTCGCCAGCGTCTTCCCTAATAATTCTCGAGGACATGCACATGCAAAAAGGATTCAGAGGAGTTTAATTTGGACTGAATAAGTCCCTCGCACACTACTCGGCAAGTCCGCAGCCTGGTGTGCATGGGTGGGGTGCCTCGTTGAACCTTTTCATATTATTGCTAGCAAGGAATGATTTCCCTGCAGATTTCCGCCTGGTTATAAATAAAACAATGAGCACCTGCATTTATTCACGCCCTAGAGTTTGCAACGTTTTAACTAATTACAAAGTTTTCAAGTTAATTCAACGGAAATTGCCGCAACGAAATGAACAGGCAAAAGCTGTGTGTCGGAAAATTATGAAATTGTGTTTGTGCTGTGGTTTTCCGCTGGGTGATTATTAAATTAATTTTGAATATAAATCGTCACGAGAGCGCTAAATACCTCGAGCAAATCGGTGCAGTACAAACCTTCTCTTAGAGCACAGTTCAAAGCAAAAGTAGGTGGTCATTTCCCTTTTGAAATTTATACATACATTTGCAGATAATTATTACAGCTGCAAATTTCCTATCTGTAATTAAAAAATTTAATAACTTCAATGCGTAAATATTTGCTTAAATGTCAGAGACGTTTTAAGAACTTTAATGGTCATAATTATACTTATTAGAAACAGAAATAATTAGAAAATCAATTTTTCGGCAAATTTTGTGTTCGTTCTAAGTTGTATGTGACCCTGTAACCAGGAGTGTCTTTTAAAGTTTTATCATTACTAAATTCGGAAATGACGACGAATATCTAAAGAACTACAGAACATAAATTTCCAAATAAAATTGTTTTAAATAAATAAATCTCTTTCAAATATTCATTTTTTGGGCTATGATATTTTGCTTTCCCAAACTATTTTTTTTTTAGTTCTAACTTTTGGAATATGTCTGATAACGACTGATGGATACTGAATCTTCTTATGCCTACATTTATATATAATTTGGCCGTTTATTTTGAAAGTGGAGTAATTTTAACTTTAGTGTTTGGTTATAGATAAAATGATTTCAATAAATTATTTTATTTATAAAAATTAGTCTCAGTTTGATAAATGCATTCAAGTATGTTAGAAATTAATTTTGATTTCAAATCTTGACACATGCCGTTTCGATGAGGACTAACTACCATATATGTATGTATAGGATGGTTCGTAATGATGTATTCCAACATATGCCAATTGATTCTATAGAATCCGTTTAACATTTGTTCCCCTCTTAAATTCGTTGTTTAGAAGCTAAGGCCAGTTTTATGTGTAGAGATAATTTTTTTAACACACACCCATGTAATTTTCTTAAAACACACCCTACGAACCTCAATAAGGTAACAATTGAAAGAGAACTCTGGAATACATAGTTATGAATCACCTGTATCATAAACCATTTATAAGTTTTGTGAATTGAAGTACCAATATATGTATTAGATTAAATACCTGCTGAGCTTCAGAAGGCTTCGGATATAATTATACCATAGCTGTTGGTCATTTATGGGGGCTGCCTTAGTTTAGTCTACATCCCTAAGGCCTGGATTGAAGTCAAAGTTATTTTCATTCCCAAAGGGCGGTAAGGCTTCGCACTACAAGCTCAAAGTGTCATCCACCTCTACTGTCAATACCCAGCACTAGCATTGCGCAGAACAAGGCGTCTGGGCGTCTCCTTCTTTGATGACCTGTCGGACCTGATTTCAAAGAAAATTAGGGAACATTGAACACTTCATCAGAGACACGGTTAGTTACTTGGGGAAGCTCCATCTGGTATCACAATGGTCCTCTGTTGGCCTAAGTGTGCCGTTAGGCCGCCACAACAACCTAACCTAAGCTCACCTAGATTGAATAAACTCTAAAAACTGAATTTAAATTCACATTGACTGTGTAAAAACTTATCATGATCATAAAAATTCACATTTTTGGTGTAATTACGAAAAGTGTGAAATTACACAATTTTAAAACTTTGGATATTCTCAATTTTGTAAATGTTATGTGATTTAATGGCTGGTGTAAATGTGTATATCAACATAATTAATTAATATAAAATTACGTCAAACTGACATAAATCTACGACCAAATTTTCTCATTCAAATAAAATTAATGCGCAATCACTTTTACCATGTTTCCATGTACAGGGTTGAGTTGGAGTTGAATTTTCGTCGAGTTAAGAAAATGGCCGCTAAACCTAAATTGTTTTCATGAGCAACTTGGAGTTGAGTTAACAAAATAAACTGGAATGAAATTTGAAGCTAACCCCAACTCAACCCGACTAGTTTCGTGTAGTTAACTTGGGTTTAACGAAACTCAACTCAACCCGAGTTTCCATGAACACTAACTTGAGTTCAACTCGAATTGAACCCTGCATGAAAACACAGTATTTGTGAAGGTATTCCTTAACACGTTCGCTACCGGAGCGCGAGAAAAAAATCTTGTACCACAGGCCAGGGACATTTTTCTTATAATATGATTTCAGTTGGCATTGGGTTTATTAATATTATATTTATAACATTGAAAATAAACAAAATGAGCTATTTTCCAAATTGATGCATATTTTTTTGCTTTATAGCCCATTAAAATTGTTTCGGGGAAAAATTAGTGCTTAAGTGGGTGCATTGTATTTATACCCTCACGTGGAATTCAATGATGTTTCCATAATTGCGATTAGTTATTCGCAGGTGTATAAGAAAAGTAAAATTTAATCACATAATACATAGCAATGAGTGCGAAAGGGAAGGGAAGTTGCGACTAACAAGGAAACGTTCTCAGGTGTGTCTCACCGATTTTAATGAAATTGAAATATGTTATAGAGCATCGAAAAATAAGAGACACGTATTTTTTTTTTTATCTGCGGATACGCTAGTTTAGGGGGTGAAAACCACCCCTAAAGTTTACCCCCAAAAACAGTTTTTCTTAAATGTCTCAAGTTCTAATGAATTTTTTCGAATGAAACAAAATGGAAATTATGTCTCGTAAATATACTAAAATTTTGTAAGTAATCCGGTTCCCGGGGGTTGCAACCCTTACTTTTTATTTCAGAATAAATTATATTTTTGCGTCACAAAAATAACAGTTTTAGTTAAAAATCTTTGACAAATATTTTTTTACATACGATTTTGAAAAACAAAATTGACTTGTTTTTGCGTTTTCCTGAAAAAAGCTCCTCAAGGGGGTAAACTACCCCTTGCACTAACACATAATGTTTATTGTTTCAGACATCCGTTTTTTTTGTGAAAACCAGTATTAAGGGGTTTTTGGAGTCGCTGACGATTTTGAAAAACAAAATTGACCTGTTTTTCCGTTTTTCTGGAAAAAGTTCAATTCAAATTCAAAATGGCGGGTCAACATGGCGGACGAATTTTTGAAAATACATCAATTTTTATAAAAAGAGCTATAAATAAAAGTTTTTGAGGTCGCTGATTACGAATCCGATGTTAAATTTAAAAAATTCAAAATGGCGGATCGAACATGGTGAACAAACTTTTGAAAAATACATCAATTTTTATGAAAAATAATAAAAAAATTTTAAATTACAGTTTTAATACATTGGATCTAAATCGAAATTGATTTAATAATATACCGGGTGAGTCATTTAACTTGAGACAACCTAATAACTTTTTAGGATCACATAATATTGAAAAAAGTTTAATATGAAAGTTGTAGGGTATCAAAAATGGCGTTTGGTGATGATCTTAAAAATGACCTTGACCTTGACATTCAAGGTCATATGAAGGTCAACTTTAAAATTTCAAATGGGATGACCCCCTATTGACCCCGGAATTGAAAAGAGCGGAAAATTTTACGTTCAGATATGACCTTGACCCAATGGTCAAGGTCAAATTTCAAGGTCATTTCACGGTAATTTATCTTCATGTACAATAGCGAGAAGCGATGACGTTTTTTGAAATACATTTTAAACAAAAGTTTTTGATGTGAAGAGAGGTATCTGACCACGACCTTGAAAATTACCTTAACCTTGACCTTCAAAGTTATTTGAAGGTTAAACTCAAAAATTCTATTGTAACACCTATTTTTGACGCCAGAACGAAAAAAGCTTTCGACCGAACATGCGAAAAAGTATTTAACTACATTTTGCATTACCCAGGAACAACAACGTGGACGAAGTAGTTTTCTGTTCCCTTTGGGGTGCTTGATTTAGGTGAGTCCCCTCGCCTCTCACCGTCGGGGTTCTTGATTTAGATGAGTCCCCTCGCCTCTCACCGTCGGGGTGCTTGATTTGGGTGAGTCCCCTTGCCTCTCACCTAAATCAAGCACCCCAAAGGGAACAGAAAACTACTACGTCCACGTCGTTGTTCCTGGGTAATGCAAAATGTAGTTAAATACTTTTTCGCATGTTCGGTCAAAAGCTTTTTTCGTTCTGGCGTCAAAATTAGGTGTTACAATAGAATTTTTTAGTTTAACCTTCAAATAACTTTGAAGGTCAAGGTCAAGGTAATTTTCAATGTCGTGGTTAGATACCTCTCTTCACATCAAAAACTTTTGTTTAAAATGTATTTCAAAAAACGTCATCGCTTCTCGCTATTGTACATGAAAATAAATTACCGTGAAATGACTTTGAAATTTGACCTTGACCATTGGGTCAAGGTCATATCTGAACGTAAAATTTTCCGCTATTTTCAATTCCGGGGTCAATAGGGGGTCATCCCATTTGAAATTTTAAAGTTGACCTTCATATGACCTTGAATGTCAAGGTCAAGGTAATTTTTAAGATCATCACCAAACGCCATTTTTGATACCCTACAACTTTCATATTAAACTTTTTTCAATATTATGTGATCCTAAAAAGTTATTAGGTTGTCTCAAGTTAAATGACTCACCCGGTATATACAAATCAAGTAATAATAAAGGTACCATATTTTGAAAACATGCTTTTTATATAAAATATGACGGACAATACTAAAAATTTGCTACGAGGTGGGGGCCATTGTTAAAAATTGATTTAAATAATTAAATTGTTAATAACAATATGAATTTGCTAATAATTTTTATTAAAAATATTTTTTTCTCAAAACTCAGTCCTTTAGATTTAAAATGAAAAAAAAGGAGTTTGTAACTCAAATAAAACCAGAGTTATAAATTTTTGAAAATGAGTCTCCAAGCCAAAAAATTCATTATTCTCATATTTTCGATCACTAGTATTATCGAAAATATGCGGAACAAAAACAAAATCCTCAGACACGTATCTCTTATTTTTCGATATAGAATCCGTAAAAAAAGTTTCAGCCAAATCGGAGATGTGTCGGTTAAAAAGGTGTTCGGTTTGTAAAAGAATTACCCATATATGAGAAGTATAATTAATTTTCAGGTATTTATAAAGAACCAAATTTAATAATTACTATATGTGTTCAGATAAAATCCGTCAAAATATCTTTTTGGATTATAGCCTTTAAAAAATTAAATTTCCTTTACTTTACTATAGCTTTTGTACTAAAAAGGAAACATTCCGAGGTGTACGCCGCCGATTCAGTCACGGTTGTAATATATTAATCTACTTGAAAAATGATGAGATACGTATTTTTTCATTTTGACGGAAAATCCTTTTAAAAGGGGTAAAAATCACTTCCGAAATAGATATCTCAAAAGGGAAATATGTGATATCTGAAAACAACTCCTATGACGCATAAATTTCGGGAGTGAGTTTTACCCCTTTAAAAGGTTTTTCCGCCAAAAAGAAAAAATACCAATGTATCTCAACATTTTTCAAGTAGATTAACATATTACAGTCGTGACTAAATCGGCGGATTTTGAAGAGGTTTTTGTGTCATAAGCTCTATTCCTTATGATATTCTATTAATTTTAGTATTTCGGAGCTTCAAATTAGATAAAATATTATTTCTGGCCACGAAACAGGGTGTACAGTTTTCTGTAATGTGATTTATTTTTTATCAATCCTGTACTTTTAATTTTGCTTTTGGGGTAAGTCAACAAAGGTTGTTTTTTCATAAGATTATTAAAAATTTCTATCTATAAATATCTAAATCGATTTCTTAACTTAAATAGCTTCAAAAATTTAAATCTCCCAAGTCCACCACAATAATTTTTTTCGTTCCGAAGAGCATCAGAATCTTTACAGAGTCTCCAGAACAGAGAAACGATGCAGTTTTAGAAAAATATTATCTCTGAAATTGAAAATAAATTTCCACACCTTCCAGTAGCACGTTTACGTCCCATTCGCGATTCTTATTGGCAATATGTGACTCTTTCCATTCACGCCACTCAGCTGGCAAGCAATTTGCTCGCGCTGCTGGAGCAGTGGAGGAGGCAGGCCTTAGAACCTCTTCGTAAAGAAGTTAACGTCATTATTTTGTACATTTTACCCCCTCCTGTAAGTGAAAAGTCTGTTTCTTCAAAAAGTGCGATTGAAAGGTAAGAGAGGGTTGGACAGCAGTTGGGTAGCACAGGTGCTAGAACTCGTTCTCACGATAAATTTTATTTTCAATGGACGAGAGGAAGTGGAGGAAATTCGGTACGTCTATCATAAAGAGGCGATGCAAAGAACCTTATGAGTCGGTAAGCCATACACGTGGGCTGGGTTAGGTTACGCCATATGGTGTTCGTTACAAAATTTCTTATTTTGCATCAGGCTCCCAAGGCAGACCCAAAAATTGGCACAGATTTTGCAGATGTGGGCTGAAGGGTGTAGGAAGACTACCCGAAAACCGAAGCAGTTGCTGATGACATGTAAAATTTCCTCAGTAGGTTGCTTAGAGTATGAGATTAGCACCCTTCTAATCTGCCACCACTGTGTCTGGTGGCGGCAGCTTCTGTGAGACAAGAAATCGATTACCTAATCCTCAGCGATTTGAAATTCCTCTTATTGCGGTTGATTGAAATTAACTTTTACTGATAGGATTACGGGCTTCAGAACAGTAAGAGGCTTTAGAAGACCTTCAATGTTTCCGAAATTCTGGACCGAGTGTGATTGATGGCCTTGTTATTAATTAAACAGATTAAATCCTTAGCGCTGTACGACAGATGCTGTGTCATTCAAGTCGGATTTTTGGTTTGACCACACCTCCGAGAACAGCAGAGGTCCACGAAAGACATGTTTATGGGAGCGGTCAAACCTTTCCGCAGATGAACCTCAACACATTCCAGGCCCCAAAAGATGTGCGACTCTGACATGCCGTAGTACCTACTACATATACTTCAGGAGTGGTAAGTGACCAGAGAAAACCACACGGTGGGGGGCGTGGGCACGGGGATTATGACCGGATAAGGGCACAGGGTGACACCAATAAACTCGTTAGTTCGCTTTATTGCGACCACAAAACCTCTTGAGCAGCGCTGCATCAGCAGAATTTGTCGCAGGGCAATGCGAACGTTCACATTAGCAGCTTATTTACGTCGATTCGAAATCAATTAGAGATCAATTACATGCGGATTACAGACTAAGCTGTTTGTAGGGGGGAAAACCACCATGAAATTATCTCCGGACTCAACGGATCATTGCCGTGGGAATTGCCAACAGTTCCCTCCACGCGATGGTAATATTACACGGTCGTAACAATTAGTAGGAACCTATGTATGTAGTGCTTATCTGTGCATGGACGGGAAAAGGCATCTTTTATTCAGCCAAACTGGGATGTGTGATTCGTGTCCAGAGTGCTTCGCAATATACTCGTACTGCCAGAAAGTATAATATCCGCACACTGGAGGATACTCATCAGCCGTGTATCCTGCCGGATCTGGGAGTACTCTCAAGGTGAGCTTCGCCATTGCGCATGCCGTCGTTCTGACCTGAATGCACGAACTTAATTCTCGACCCATTACCGCTGCAAATGACAAATGCTTCGATCTTTTCAAAGCAACCTTCTATGCCCAAAATGATTTCATTTATAAATATGTATATCATAGTGGATCAAAGGATTTCTGACTAAAATGGGGGATATGTACTCTTAGTAGAAGATAAAAAAATAATAATGTATATATGTATACATATATAGATATATAAAATAATATATTATTTTTTATATACACGTAGTATATATATTAGGTTGATTCAAAATAAAAATGTTGAAAAAAATTCTTACACGGGCAGGACTAAGTCCATTTTCTTGAAAATAACACTTCATTAGTTGATAAAAAAATAAATTAATACAAAAGTATAATGTCAGTTTATGTGATAAGATCTAGGTCGAGTATAACGATTTTACACCAAGAAAATGACATCTGCCAAACAATTCAAAGCGCAATGACAACCCTGAAAAAATTCAGCTTATTGCAGCCGAGCCAATTTATAATTCATTTATATTATATTCAGTTTAAAAAATTTATTTGCCACTTAAAAATCTAGTTAAAACTACTTTTAGAGAATTGGAAATTTAGGATTTAGATTTAATCCAATATTACTTAATGATTTTTGATAGTTATAACTGCTACGTGAAGTATTTAACTGCATTTAATAATATTAAAATTCATTTAGGTACATATATAAAATTCATTATATCAAGTGAAACTGGAAAGCAATCAGTTATTAAGTGAATAGAATTAAGTAAAAATGAAAAGCAATTATAAGTATAAAAATCAAATTTAGGAAGTAGAAATGCACTTTGTTGAATTTTGACTGAGAACTCCTTCAAACCACGATGTTCTATTTATTATCTAAAATATTCAGAATTGTTTTAACGTACTCTGTTCTTTGAATATAAAAATCGATATAGGTCACTCCATTTGTAGAAATGGAAATATTAGAAATTATTTATGGATATTATTTTACATAAAAATTAAACCATTTATTTATTAATTATAAAATTTTTGATTAAACAACATACATTAAGAAATATTATTAAACATTCTTACTACAGAATGGATTTGTTACTCCAAAATAAAATTAACCCATTAATGAGCAAAACGAGGATTTTGTGCACGCAAGTTCAATTGTACGATTCGAATAGCAAATTGGGGCGATTTTCCTCCAAATTCGTACCTAAGGTGTTTTTGAGAATGCTCTTTCAGAATCTGCCATTTGTTTTGCATAAAAACTTCAAAAACCCTGTTACTTTTTAGGTTTTTTAAAAAAAGTGCCGGTTTTTTTTTTGTCATTTGTTTTCTCAAAGTCGATTATCTTGTCGTTGCTGCAATTGAATGATCATATAACCACCAGAAAACGCGGTCCGAATGTCTACACTTTCTCACCACCATGGTTTTGAATTTTTTTTTTTTTTGCTTTGGTTTTTGCAAAATGGCCAATTTTGTACAGCAATGTATATTAATAAAAAACTTCGCGAGTTTTGTACACGAAAAGGATCAACTTTACGAAAACAATTTATATGACAAAAAGTGCTTATAATTAGCCAAGGAAAACATGTAAATTTGTGGAATATTTTTGGTTTTTTGGATTTGGCAAATTTTTCAAAAATCCAGAAATGTCCCGAAAAATTCTGAAAAAATTCATGCGTCTTATTTGGCTAATTATAAGCACTTTTTGTCATATAAAATTTATTCGTATAATTGATCCTTTTTGAGTAAAAATATCACCAAGTATTTTTATGATGAAATTTTTTGGAGACATTTTTGGATTTTTGAAAAATTTGTCAAATCCAAAAAACCAGAAATAGTCCAAAAAATTCTGAAAAAATTTGTATGTTTTCCTTGGCTCATTATAAGCACTTTTTGTCATATAAATTGTTTTCATAAAGTTGGTCCTTTTCGTGTAAAAAAATCGCGAAATTTTTTATTACATTGCTGTACAAAATGGCCATTTTGCGAAAACCAAAGCAAAAAAAAAAATTCAAAACCAATGATTTGAGAAAGTGCAGACATTCGGACCGCGATTTCTGGTGGTTATATGGTCATTCAATTGCAGCAACGACAAGATAATCGACGTTGAACGAAAAATAACCAAAAAAATCGGCACTTTTTTGAAAAAACCTAAAAAATAATAGGGTTTTTGACGTTTTTATGCAAAACAAATACCAGATTCTGAAAGAGCGCCCCCAAAAACCCCTCATATAGGAATTTGGAGGAAATTCCATAGAAGCGGCAACAGGACCCCTCCTTGGGGGGTACCCCTGTACACATGTGTTCTAATGGAAGATGCCCTGAGAATGGAGCTGATAATCCTGCCACGTAACATCTGATTGATCAACCCAATAATCGATTCGTCCAGATTCAGACCTCTCATTGCTCCCGCAATCGCCTCCGATCTGACGTTGAAATTGCTGTTAATTAGGTTTAATTTATATTTTAAGTGATATTTTTCACCATAATAATCACTATTGTCTACCATAAAAGTATCACTTTTATTAATTTTACGTGGGTATATTATATTTGTTTTGTTTGCTTGACATTTTTCATGGTTTATTTTGATTCTTCAATGTTATTATTAGCATATACATATCTTGAATTATTACTCAAAGGACCCCGCACAAATTGTATGGAAATCGGGTCCCGGTCAAATTCGCTGAAACTTTGCAGAAAGGTAGTTCTCAACCTGCTGATCAAAAGTCTCAATGGGCCCGAAGTCATCCTATGATTAGTTGCGGAGATATAGGTAGAGGGGTGAAGTGTGAGACATTTGCTGTAGACCCAAGTACGCTTCACGAAGTCTCTAGTCGCTTAACTGGGAAACCCAGGTCACTAACAGTAATCTTTGAACACAAAAGTTTTTTGTAGTTATCAAGGCATGTCATTACAACCATAAACATTTTTAGTTGACCTTGACCTTGACCACCCATTAATGCGCAAAACGAGAATTTTGTGCACCCAAGTTCAATTGTACGATTCGAATAGAAAATTGGGGCGGTTTTCTTCCAAAATTGTATATAGGGGGTTTTCGGAGATGTTCTTTCAGAATCTGGCATTTGTTTTGCATAAAATCTTCAAAAACCCTATTATTTTTTGGGTTAAACTGCGAATTTTTGTTGGTCGTTTTTCTTTCCAAAGTTGATTATCTTGTTGTTGCTACTATTGAATGATCATATAACCACCAGAAATCGCGGTCCGAATGTCTAGATATTCTCAAAACATGGTTTTGAAAGTTCTTTTTTGCTTAAGTTTTTGCAAAATGGCCATTTTGTATAGCAATGTAATAAAAAATTTCTGGATTTTTTTACACGAAAATGATCAACTTTACAAGAAAATTGTATAGAACAGAAAATACTTTAAATTAGCCAAAGAACACGTGTGAATTTTTTCAGAATTTGTCGGGACATTTTTGGATTTTTCAAAAATTGGCCAAATCCAAAAAACCTAAAATAGTCGTAAAAATTTAAAAAAAAATCACGCGAGTTCTTTGGCTAATTTAAAGTATTTGCTGTTAAAAACAATTTTCTTGTATGAGAACACTCAGCTGAGTGTATTATTGCAACGATCTTATTTAACAAATTTTATCTGACTGTTAAATAATCGATCTTTATAATTTCAGAAATATAAAATAAAGTCTTTCCGTGTATTTTCCGTTTTTTTTTTCTTTATCAAGATTAAGAGAATTTTTAGCATTCAAAGTATTCGAAAAATTGTATATATGGAATATTTTAAATTATTCGAACTCGTTTAGATATTTCTAAACTATGTATTTTAAACAATTCGCGAAATTATCTCTGAGTGGGCTGTTCTTTTCACTTAAAGAGATAAATAAATCTGGTCAAATCGATTGTAAGGTTTTCCTTCTGTCCCTACAACCTCCACTGCAATTTTGTCAGCCTGCATTGGTATTGCACTAAACTTTAATCAGGTGCTCCAACCGACTTTGCATAGTCAGGTCAAGTCCCTATTGGTAAGTTTTAGCTCTTGTATCGAATGAGGTCGGCTGGCGTGGACAATGCTCCAGAATGAAAGGACAAATGGGCAATCTGCGGGCTGAGATGTTTATAGCTCAGCCTCACCGCAGCATGTTGCTGGCTGCTTCTATAGAACCGAAAGTTTTTTCGCCTGATCCTGGAAGTCATAAATACGATAATATTTGATAAAAAGCGTGTTGCTCACATGTTTGTGTACTGCACTGCCTGCCGTCCTGATTAATATATGAGCTGCTGTCTCTCCAGGGAATGCTCATCCCAGAAAATTAAAATGAGAATTTTGTGTTTTGCACAAAGATCTTCAAATCGAGTTGTTTACTTTGTGGACTTTGAATATTTTATGAAACTGTGAAGGAAAAAAGATTTTCGCTAGTCAGATATTCGCCAACAAACTTTCAGATACTTTTGAAACTTTTCAAGATTATGGGATAAAACGGATTTTGCTGAATAACATATCTACACACTTGAAAACATGAAAAGAAAAACAAGAAGCAAACTTAGTATAAATTTTGTATATTTTGAATTGATTTTCAAATGAAGTTTCTATGTATGCTTAAAAATTTGACAACAATACGACAGTTTTACAAAAATTTTACATTTTGGTATAAACCAAGTCATAACCTATATAATGTTCTTGCATAACTAGTAAAATTTAAATAAATGTCTATGTCGTACATTGTTCTTAGCGTAGTTCGAACTTTACCAAAATGTTAAATATAACCGATTATTTGTTCCTAATATATAAAAAACTTTTAAATAAAAAAATCGTACAGTCTTGAAAACCAAGATGACACGAAATAACATTTTTACAGAATTTTCTTAATAGATTCTTAATAGACGTCTTGACTTCAGCGCAAAAGCCAAACTGACATCTATGATAAAGTTGTGGCTTTTGATAAAGTTTTCGCCAATATTCCATAGTATTCAAATTTTTTATCGTTCTAATTTTAATTAGCATTGCTTCTTGTTCACTGCTGATGCTATAACGTTATCTACTGAATGGAAATCCAAAAAAGCTGATTTATATCTCGGCAATTTTTTGACGAGACTGCACCGTCTGTTGCCCGCTTCACACTAAATATGGGAAGATTTTATTTATGCAAATTATGTTTTTCTCGGTAAACACATTAACAAACAGTAGGTATAATTGAATATTTTTAAGAGGCTGAGAGCTGCATTAAACATAAGTAAAAAAAAAACAACCAGACCAATTACTTTAGCCTTTGTTTCTTCAAGGATAAGCATAACGGGTCAAAGGAGGACGGAAAATCAATAAAGGGCCCATGGTGGGCGACTGATTACACAAATCCCCTGTTATTGTACATTCAAGAACCCTAAAAGGTTTATTATCTCCACAATACCTTTTGTTTCTACTTAAGCGGTGATTTAATAATTTTCACAGAAAAGGTCTTCCAAATTATTTTACTTTATGTGCCAGACAATCAACTGGAACATAATATAGAATTTTGCCTTAAAGAAATGTTTTACATCACGCCAAGACGACATGGGAAAATTACTTTTATATCATAAGACAGAATACTGCTCTTGTTGCTTTTTAGGTGCTCTTTTAGATGGAAAGTATCTTTAAGAAAAATGAATCATCTTTATCTTCAAAAGTTTTATTTTATTACAACGTTTAAAGCTCTTACATTGAGGGAAGTTATGTAATAAAATAATAGCTGCAACCTGACATTTAATAAAGAGTGATGATAATTACAATAACACGTCTTGATAAGCAAGCTATGAAATATGTGTAGATAATAATACGGGCAAAGTCCACCAAGTCATCAAAAGAGGAAAATGTTGCTTGATATATCGACGAATAGGAAAATGCGAAGAAAATAAGATATAAATTTTCATTGAATTTTGTTCATAGCTTGGGGCGGGGCCTCAATAGCTCCGTTGGTAGCGTGACAAGTTTGCTGCGAGCCAACAGGACGCTAGAGGTTGTGGGTTCAATTACACCAGAAATCCTTGTTACAAAAAGTGGTATCACAATGGGCCTATAATGGCCTAAGTGTGTGTTCGGACAGCTACATGAATCTATTATCTACATCATCATCGCTTGTAAGCATATACATACACGGTGTCCCATAGGAATGTGTGAAAACTTATGAGCCACTATTTTTTAACAAATGGAGAGATCGGTAAAATGTAAATACTTTTTAATAAAGGACAGTCGTCATTTTTATTTCATGTCCATCCCTATATATATATAAAAATGAAAGTTCGTTTGTTTGTTTGTTTGTTTGTTTGTTTGTTTGTTTGTTTGTTGCTCAATCACGCCTAAACGCTTGCATCGATATTTTTCATTTTTTGTCCGAAGGTAGTACATATTCCGACTTAACATATAGGCTAATTTTTTTTCGGATAATACGTAGGGTTTCAAGATGGCGGATCCAAGATGGCGGCTAAAAATTTTAAATTTGAAGCGATTTTCATGAAAATTGGTACATAGGGGTTTTGCGGGATGGGGATTACAAATCCGCTGTCCAAATTTAGAAATTCAAGATGGCGGATCCAATATGCCTACCAGGATTTCCTGATTTCAAAGGATTTTAATGAAAATTAGTACAATGATTGTTTTGAAGCCACTGATTTTGAATATTATCAACATTTAGAAATCCAAGATGGCGGATCCAAAATGGCGACCATATTTCTCGATTTCATCGGATTTTAATGAAAATTAGTACAATGAATATCTTGAGGTCACTGATTTTGAATGTTGTCAAAATTTACAAATCCAAGATGGCGGAACCAATATGGGGACCAATATTTCTCGATTTCAGCGGATTTTAATGAAAATTAGTACAATGATTATCTTGAGGTCACTGATTTTGAATGTTATCCAAATTTACAAATGCAAGATGGCGGACACAATATGGCAACCAATATTTCTCGATTTCAACAGATTTTAATGAAACTTGGTACAATGATTATTCTGAGGCCACTAATTTTGAATATTAGCAAAATTTCCAAATCCAACATGGCGGATCCAACATGGCGACCAAGATTTCTCGATTTCAACAGATTTTAACGAAAATTGGTACAATGATTATTCTGAGGATACAAGTTTCGAATATTATCGAAAGTTGTAAATCCAAGATGGCGGATCCAATATGGCAACCGAATGTCTCGATTTCAACGGATTTTAATTAAAATTAGTACAATGATTATTCCGGAGCCACTAATTTCGAATGTTATCAAAATTTCCATATTCAACATGGCGACCAAAATTTCTCGATTTCAACGGATTGTAATGGAAATTAGTACAGTGATTATTCAAGATGGCGGATCCAACATGGCGTCCAGAATGTCTCGATTTCGACGGATTTTAATGAAAATTGGTACAATGATTATTCTGAAGCTACAAATTTCGAATATTATCAAAATTTATAAATCCAAGATGGTGGGTCCAATATGAGACCAAATTTCTTGATTTCAACGGATTTTACTGAAAATTAGTACAATGATTATTCTGAGGCCACCAATTTCGAATATTAGCAAAATTTCCAAACTCAAGATGGCGGATCCAATATGGCGACCAAAATTTCTCGATTTCAACCGATTTAAATGAAAATTAATATAGTACAATGATTATTTTAAGGCCACTAATTTTTAATATTATGAAGATCTGGAAATTCAAGATAGCGGATCCATAAACGGGTTTTTGGGTTGAAACAATTTCTAGGATATAACAAACTGGAACATTTGAGAAGTGTTTAATTAGTAAGTATTAATCCAACGCCGGGTGAAACCGGGTAACCCAGCTAGTTTTATTATAAAAAAATTAAATCTATTTAATACAAAATAATTAATTTAAAAAAGTAGTGAAGAACGTTAGTTACTAATGATATATATTTTCGATATTTTAACCATCTAATTTGCCACAAATATCCATATGCTTTCCAAAACTATTAAAAACATGTTCTAACGTTTCATTTGAAATGCCATTGACGACCTTCCCAATGTCTTTAATAAAATCCTCAACTGTTTTTTGGTTATTTTCATAGCAGAGATCTTTAATGTAGCCCCGTAAAAAGAAATCAAATCGAATGAGATCTGACGAGTAATGTGGCTATTCTATTCCTTTTCCCCTAGCAAAGCGTGGCCAATAACTCGATCGCCATAAAAGTGATTGATGATACTTCTGGTGTGCGATGAGGTGCTGCTCCGTCTTGAATAAAAAAAAAAAGATTTAACGCGGCTCCTCTTTTTCGCATGAGAAAGGATTTGGTCTCTAACATCCCTTTGTACTTCTCTCCGGCGACAGAAGATTGAAAGAAATGCAGGTAGATACCTTTTATGTAGATGGTTCACATTTCACAAATATATATTATTAATAATTCACGTTTTTTACTATATTTTGAAATTAATGGTTTGTGTTAAATAAATTTAATTTTTTTATAATAAAATGGACATGGAATAAAAATGACGACTGTCCTTTATTAAAAAGTATTTACATTTTACAGATCTCTCCATTTGTTAAAAAACAGTGGCTCATAAGTTTTCACACATTCCTATGGGACACCCTGTATAATGTAAAACCCTAAACATATATTAAAACAAATAATTGTTACCGGGTAGAGTTCTGGTTCTTCTACTCTCCTTTCAGCTTTATTTTATGCTAGAGCTCATTGTATTATTAAAACAATTAATTAGACCTACATCAAACCTAATTTACATATTTCTTTTTATATTTTACATATTAAATTGAAGTAGGACATTAGCCTTCCAATCTCTCCATCCATTTTTCAGGTGCATCAAAATCATAGTCTAGGTTTCCATGACTGTATCACCTTCAAATTAAGGTCAACTGAAATAGCATAACACAAGTGAGTAAAATAGTTCTAAAATATTCCTTAAATACCAGTTATTAACGGGCCGGGTATAATTGGTGAATTAAGGATAATACGTTACCTTACCTCACAACGGTGACACAGACAATTAATTTTTTGGGTCTATCGTAAACACACTTTATTACCTTTCGTTGGAAAACTGTTGCAGGTAGCCGGCTACGGATTTTTGCGGAAAAAACGCAACATCGGGGGCATTGTTAAACAATAATTAAATTACATTCCGTAGAAAGAGAATTTGGAAATAAATGGATTATTTATTTTATTTTACATAATTCTAAATAAAAAATCGAAAATTTTCGTTTCTTTTTGTAATATCTTGAAGAATAGTTCGTTGATAGCAACAAGTGAGGTACCAAAAGAAAGCTACTTATGACAGCTTTCAACTTACCACAAATAGCCAGAATCCGTAGGGTGATTCACAAGATATGAGCAATTATTTCCATCAAGGAACATCCAAAGTAGAACATTTTTTGAGGGGCTATAACTCGTTAGGGAAGGGTTTTAGGAGGAAAGATTTTTTTACCAGCTCACCTCAAGGAATCACGTGGTGTACCCCGCGTAACCTTGATCTGAATCACCCTGTAAATAATGACCATTTATATAGGGTTTTTTTCCGTAGATTATGAATTCGCAAGCAGAAATGTTCAGATTAGTGCTTCTTCATATAGCATTTTCAGATTAAGGGAGGGGTAAGGGTTTCAGCGTGAAAAAAACACTTTCCTTTCCGATTTTTTTTTAGAAATATAGATTGAGCAAAGTTATTAAAACCTTTTGTACATTATTAAGTATGATGTCGATAATAGTCAGTAATTTTTTTATGCGAAAATATCGACAAACAAGCCGGTAACGGAGCTTTTCCAAGAACGTCTTTGGAAATAGACGATTTGCGGTGTACACTGTATCTCAGCTGTAAATTATCCGAAATTAAAAACCTTTAAAATTTAGTCAGAGTATCATTCAATCCTCCCCCAACGTTCTCTGATTATTATTTTTTTCATTTATAAATTTTTGGTGGTCATTTAAAGTAAAAACTGCTATTTTTTACGAAAAATTTCGCCATTTTGTAAGTGGAAACCCCCCTTAATGTAAAAAAAAATTTAAAACTCAACGTTGGGGGGAGGTATTTTATATATAGAAAGTGTGTACCAAGTTTGAAATGAATCAGTAATGTAGTTTTTAAATAGCAGTGTACACGGACTTTTAAAAAGTGGTTTTGAAAAAGTTCAGTCACCGGCTTGTCTGTCGATATTTTCGCATAAAAAAATTACTGAATATTGCTGAAATCATACTTAATAATATACAATAGATTTCAATAAATTTGCTCAAACCATATTTCTAAAAAAAAATCGCAAAAAAAGTGTTTCTTTTTCATGCTGAAAACCTTACCCCCCCCCCCCCCCCCCCCCCTTAAATGAAACCATTTTCAGATTAACAAATCAAACTACATATTTCTGAATGAAATGAAATTATTTTCAAATTGAATGAAACCATTTGCGAGTGAAACGAAACTTTTTTCAAATAAAATGAAACCTCAAAATACCAAATCTTAATTTAAGTATTTTATTCATGTTTTTTTTTTTTTTTTTTGAAATAATTCAACGATCCAACAAAGTATTCATGTAAAAATAACAATTTGAAACAACACATATTTTTTTATTGCCGAATTCTATTTCCGTGAGTAACTGTCATCAAAGGGACCGATTTTGACAATCTGCAGCGTGTAGAATTTATAAAACCATATACAGGGTGTTCAGAGGTGGGAGGGAAATATTGCAGGAGGTGAAAGGTCAGACCGAGACAAGCAAAAAATCGTATGGGTAGATAGGTAACCATAAAAAAAAAAATTGGTATGTTAATAACATGAATTTCAGAGAAAAGCGGGGCGAAAGGTGATTGCGGCCAAGGGATTGGGGATAGGGGGAAAGTGTTGATCGTTTTGTAAAGGGCTTCGAAATAGTAATTTTTTCAGATCGTTTTGGGGCTGCTGCGATGCGTAGAAAAAAAGAGAAAAATACAAGAGCGGTTCCCATATAAAGCAACATCCTGATTTACGAATCACCCTGTAACTGTCGAACTGATTTACGAATCACCCTGTAACTGTCACCCTGTAACGGGACATACCCCCCCCCCCCCACCCATACGATTTTTAGCTTGTCTCGATCTGACCTTTCACCCCCTGCAATATTTCCTTTCCACCTCTGAACACTCTGTATAATTAAATAAGTCATTTTGATTTAATTTTTGAGTACTTTGCGCGATAACACAGTTAATATTGTGTTCTGTATTGGAATTACTTAATATGCAATAAGCACACAATTTTATTTAAGAAAAGCTTTTTTCAATTAGATTTAGCATCGATGAGTAAGGCAGCATAAATTTTGAAGTATACCCATTTCGTCTCATGTCTCATGAATTTCTAACGTTTTGTGAATAGGAGCATGGTCCATAATTAAAAGCGGGTTATACAACTGTGAATCGTTATTAGTTTTTTCAAAAACCTTCTGTATGAATATCTTGAACCCGTCGGTATTTATGATTATTTTTGGTGTAAAATACCCCACCCTTTACGTTACGTTTCGTTTCCTCACAATAGGTGCTCTTGTACGTAATCTAACATGGACTTGTGATCTTCGAAGATGTAGGTTGAAGTCACACTCGTCCATAAAAATTAATTTTTCGCGTTGCTGTAGAGCCCACTCGTAATTCCAGTGTTTTGGTCTCATTCATTCACGAAGATCGTTAAAAATCATCGATAAAAAAAGAGATTTTATTTGTGAGTAACTTGTTCTTTATATTTTTCATGGTAATTTTTCAAAGAAAGTGAACTCAATTTTTATTCGTCTGAGGTTGCATTTTATTTCAAAGTAGTTTCATTCAGTTTGAAAATACAATATTTTTATTTTTAATTTAAAAATATTTTCATTCCATTTGAAAACAGTTTAATTTAATCTGAAAATGGTTTCATTTAATCTAAAAATGGTTTCATTTAATCTGACAATGCTACAACCTTAGATTATTATTATGAAGTTCTATGAAAATCTGTTATTTTTAATGATCGTTTATTATAATGAAAAAACACTCTCTCCATAGCGTCATTGATGGCTTATTTTAATGTTATTGAGGGAAATTGTGTGCGCTAATGGAATAGGATTTCATCTGATTTTTTTTTTCGATTACCTGAAACAAGGTAAGTAATTAAAATTGACCTCAACAATTTATTTAGTACGGTAACATAAACTGGACAAATTAAAATTTACAGAGAGTGGTTCAAGGCATACCCTTTCCAAGGTATGTGCAATGTTGGAATGTAATTGTTATTTAAACCAGTTTTATGAGGATAGTAGTAATATCAGGGTAGGAAAATGACTGGTCTAATAAAAGGAGCTTCATTACGCAATTAATGCTAGATTCGTACTTGTACAACACTTGTAAAATGAATAAATAACGATAAAAGTCCCCACTGTCCCCAAATAGCGGCTATAAAATTTAACGACTCAGAAATAAAAGTTTATCGGTTTCGCCTGGCTTACTTTACAAGCGGGTTCCCTGCTAGATATAAAAGCTGGAGTGCTTACAAGCCGTTAAATTTATTTGCATCATCACAAATTAATATAAGTAAAAAAAAGTTGAGACCGACGCGCCACCTCAGTTGTGTAAATAATAACTCCCCAGCCTTGACCATTATGAAATTCATTAAACTTCCGAATGGGATGTGTCTGCTGCCTTGGAAAGTCCTTAAATTGCGCTGCATTTGCGAATAGGAGGGCTTCAATTAAAATTTTCTTTTGTGGAAAACCCACCGGCAGTAATTTACTTCCCAAGGAAATTTCTGGAGCAACTACATTTCCAGCCAAAACACTAAAGTCATGGCAAAAAGCTGGGTAGTTTACTCCCACCCGGCAGAGTGTGATAGTTAGATAGAAGGTTCAATCCACCGCCGCCAGTCTACTCACTAGGGAGGAACATTAGGGGAAAAGCAAACTTTTAATTACTCTTTGAAATTGTCTCGGATTTGTGTTTTTTCTGTTTTGCTACTTGTTTTGAAAGTGGCTACTTTGCAAATGGGTAATTAATTACGTGTAATAAACACTATCCCCCGGGAGCCCCTCATCTGCTGCAAGTGGTGAGTAAAATCGTAATTCATCAGTCATTTTTGCCTTTTTACCAAGCAAACAAATATTTTAGGGCAATTGGAATACGATTTGCAACTTTCTGAAGAGAAAGTAATATGTGGGATTCAGTTTCATTAAAAAAGATTTGAGATTGCCAATAGTTGCTATGTATTGCTGCTACGGAGACGTGTGTATATTTTTGTAAATCATAAGTATTCAGTAAAATGTAAAAGCCGAATAAGAATCTAATTTAATCGATTCCGATGATTTAATCCCGAATAATAACATTCCATAAATTCATAAAAGACAATGTGACAACAGAGAAAAACTTTACAATTGAAGACAGCTTCCCTACGATATTTTATCAACATTTTAATTTTATTTTAAGGGGGTATCCCACTCTAGAACGTTCAAAAAATGAATTTTTTTTTTTAGTTTTGAAAAATTCTGTGTTCTTTCCTGAATCGTTTAAGCTATCTCTTGACGCGAAATTTGAAAAGCTCGCGCCGCTACAGGCGATTCCGTGCGCAGCTGCGCGCTCTCCACCACTCTTAACTTTAACTTAAATGCCGTTTTTCTCAAAACACCGTCTTGATGAATGGTGTGCAGCATTCTGAGAAAACCACTCATCCGATTTCATTCAGATTTTGGTACAAGCTGTGTTAGCTTTGTCTCTTTGACCTAAGTGGAGCAAATCAGGCATTTTTACATTTACATAGCTTGTATCCCATATTTTAACAGTAAAAAATCAACTAAAATGTAAAATTTATATTAGAAAAAATTAAAAAAATGAATAAAAATTTTTTTTTCAAAATGTGCCGCACTCATGCCATAGCCACATATATAAAGAGTACTAATGTGCAATCTCATAATTTTCAGATTATTTGTTTGGCTGTTATCGTGCACACCATTCCTAAGGTATGAGTCCCAGTAGCAGGCCTGCGCTGACCCAACCACTCAATAAAAAAAAATTTTTTTTTTCTCAAAATATTCTTTAAATATCATATAATAAGAGGATTATTATGTTTAACTCTAAATGTTTTATGTTTTCTTCTCCCTGAAAAAAACGTTCAATTCAAAGGCCTCTAGAGTGGGATACCCCCTTAAACGATTTGTTTCCACTAGAAACTTGGAACAGTAAATAAGAATTAACGCTATAGAGATTCTATATAGATTAAAATATATCTTACCGTTTTTACAAACATATTTTCTGTTAAAATAAAACTTTAAATTAAAAATCGTGGAGCGACGTGTAATTGAAACAGAAAGTATTGAAAAATGTAAGGAATACTTGCAGTGCCGGTTTTAGCACTACCAGCGCCCTGGGCGAGATTTCTACGGCGCCCCCTATCTACCATTGAAACAGTAGGTAATAGGTCAGTTACCTACTTGAAACGCATACGAAAAAAAGGCAAGGGATATAATGAAATAACCATTTATTAAAAAAACTAATAAAATTTCTTTTCCTTTCTATCGGCAAACTCTTTTATTAAGACATCAAGGTCTATGTTTTCCGCAATTTCATTTTCGATTGACAAAATTGCTAAGTTTGTCAATCTAGATTGAGATATTGTGGATCGCAGATAGGTTTTTATCAGCTAAAGCTTAGAAAAACTCCTTTCCCCACTAGCCACAGTTACAAGTAGAGTGATCAATATTCGCAATGCTATCCATTCATGTGGATACAGACAGCTCTTGTAAGGATTAACCACATTCTGATCAGGCAAAAGAGTTTTTAGACTTATGAGTTCATCGCACAACATACAGGGTCCGCCATCTAACGTTTTTTTTTTTCAACTAGTGCTTATTTCGTGGATGGCAACACTTAGCTCATGTCTGATTTGACAGATAATTAGTTTTATCCTTCCGCTGAACGAATATGGTTGTGTATACGCTTGAACAACGCTTCGCTAAGTGGGCCTGCGATCGACTTGCAGAAGATGCGGATTTTGCCAAAAAAATCATCTTTTCAGATGAAGCTCATTTCGATCTTGGCGGGTATGTAAACAAGCAGAATTGTCGCATTTGGGGCACAGAAAACCCGCACGCATTCATTCAAAAGCCGATGCACCCAAAACGAGTCACTGTTTGGTGCGGATTTTGGTCCAGAGGCATAATTGGGCCATTTTTCTTCGAAAATGAGCAAGGAGTGGCCGTTACAGTCAATGGCGATCGTTATCGGGCCATGTTGAACGAATTTTTGTTCACAGAAATTGAAGAGCAGGATATTGGCAACATTTGGTTTCAACAGGACGGCGCTACGTGCCACACAGCCGACGCTACACTTGATGTTTTGCGCCCTGTTTTTGAAAATCGCATTATCAGCCGCAGAGCTGATGTCGTTTGGCCACCTCGGAGCTGCGATTTGTGGGGTGCCGTCAAAGATAAGTGTTACGCCGACAAGCCAGAGACAATTGACGCTTTAAAGGACAATATTCGTGAAGCCATTGGTGAAATACAGCTGGCGGCATTATTGGGCCATTTTTCTTCAAAAACGAGCAAGGAAACGCCGTTACAGTGAATGGCGATCGCTACCACGTCATACTAAGCGATTTTTTGTTTCCCAAAATTGAAGAGTATGACATAGACGACATTTGATTTCAACAGGACGGCGCAACGTGCCACACAGCCAACGTAACAATCGATCTTGTGCGCACTGTTTTCGGAAATCGCATAATCAGCCGAAATGCTGATGTCAATTGGCCACCTCGAAGCTGCGATTTGACTCCGTTAGACTTTTTTTTGTGGGGAGCCGTTAAGGACAAGTGTTACGCTAACCATACACAGACGATTGACGACTTGAAATGTGAAATCGAAGTTGCCATTGTCGAAATAGAGGCCCAAACAATCGAAAATGTACTGAAAAATTAGACTGATCGAATGGGGTATTGTAAGGCTAGCCGTGGCAGTCATTTGAATGATGTTGTCGTCCATTCCTAAATGGAAAGGTTCAATCTTTCTAATAAACTCATAACTTTGAAAAAATATTAATTTTTTTTTTTCTTTTTTCCAAATCTTAAATGGCCCACCCTGTAACATAGAGTTATACACCATTCTTAGATAAATCCATCCAGGCTATTGTCAGTGAATACGAATTAGCGACTGCGAAATGGAAACATGGAGAGCAAAGAAAAAATCTGCCTCCAAAGACTGCTGTAGAGTTTCTGCGATATCGATATGTACCCTGGAATTCATATGCTTTTAAATATTTTAAACATTTCTAATTAGCGTTGCCACTGCAAAAAGATATTTTCTAACCTTGAGTAGGTTGCGATCAAGAATGGGACAATATAAATTAACTTAGTTGGCACTGTTGCATATTCATAAAGATATAGAGTGCTTAGACTTGACTTAGAAGTCATAGAGCTAAAAGATCCAAGAAGAAAATCGGTTTTATAATTTAACTAGCAGTCCACTTTTAATAATGTTTTATATTTTTAAGCTTTTTCAAATAATTTTATTGTATACAACAAAAACAGTGATTAGATTCAAACTTAAGCCGGCTTTTAATATTCTTATTAGACAAATGAGGAACTTTTCCTGTGGTTGTTCCATGTAAATTGTACTCTTAGAGTTTTCTGCGAATGTTCACTTGTTTTAAAATTTAATTCAATCCTCTTTGCGAGGACTGGAACGGGTGTTTTTTAAGGTGTTAGCAATGAACCGCTCAGTATGCGGCGTAGTTTTTTTTTTGCTCCACGATTTTCTATAGATGGCTTTGGTTTCAATTAATTTTCAAAAAAATTTTTTTATGAGAATTCTAGCCATTTCGCGTTGACATTTTGCTTCTCCTGTTAAATATTATTGTTTTTGTTCACCAATTATTAATTGGTAATATTGATTCAGCCTCCCTTAAAAGCGAATTCACTTTCAGATTGAACGAGCGTAATCTTAGGGTGGTGTCACTTCTGCAAACTAGTTTATGTATAAATAACTATATCCTTTTCCAGCCTATTAACCGGATAAAATGTGAATAAGAATGCTGATTTGTTTGATGTTCGTGTCAGTAAGCATGCACTAAAGAATAGTCTGTTTGGTGGTTGTGGTCGCATGTCTACTAACATGATGAATAATCAGTCATATGCTACAGATTAATTCTGTTATTTCACAAAGCTTTGACTAAGCTGATGGTCTGTTTAAAAAAATTCCATCTTTCTACTAAAGAAAAAAAAATGTATTCCGCGACCCATTTTCATTGAAATACAATATATATACCCTAGATTTGATCATTTTGAATAATATTCGCTGTAGTGGGGGTGCCAGAGGTTCAAAAAATGGGTTATTTCGTTGTTGGACGGAATTTGATGAAACCTGGCGGAAAGGGAAGGTCATTGCCCGTACAGTGACCCATTAAAAAAGTTAAAATGAGCGATGTCGGGAAGGTACTTTGTTATTGCAAAATAACTTTGATAACCCGTTATTTTTCAGTTTTCTTGGAATAACTCGAAAACGAAGCGTTTCAGCGAAAAATATTAAATACAAAAGTTGTTCAGCTGATGATTTTACGTAGGAATACGGTTTTTTGATTAATTAAAAAATTGTTTTTCCGACCGAAAACCAGCAGAAAAGTTACAAAAATGCAAAAACAATAAGCATTAAAAAATAAAGGAAAAAAACGATTTCCATCGTTGATATTTGGGTTATTGATAGGTATTGGTATTGTTAACCAAATGCACCCGGTCCGGTTTTTCAAAAACAATATGGCGACCTATTGCAAAATTGTTAAGTTAAAACTTTGGAACGCTGTAAATTCTGACTGAACAAACGGATCTTGATGAAACAAATTGGAATCGGTAGGTATTAACGGCATCTTTAAGTGTGCCAAATTTCAAAATTTTTCAACAATTACTTTTTTTGTTATTAACCAAAAACCATTTTCTGTGCTTCGTAATTTCGTCAATTTACAACATTAAGCTTTGCAACAAAATGCATTTGATTACTCTTAACATCCTACAGTGGTGACTAAAAACGCGAAAATAGCGAGTTTTGATGATTTGATGCATTTTGTTGCAAAGCTTAATGTTGTAAATTGACGAAATTACGAAGCACAGAAAATGGTTTTTGGTTAATAACAAAAAAAGTAATTGTTGAACAATTTTGAAATTTGGCACACTCAAAGATGCCGTTAATACCTACCGATTCCAATTTGTTTCATCAAGATCCGTTTGTTCAGTCAGAATTTACAGTGTTCCAAAGTTTTAACTTAACAATTTTGCAATAGGTCGCCATATTGTTTTTGAAAAACCGGACCGGGTGCATTTGGTTAACAATACCAATACCTATCAATAACCCAAATATCAACGATGGAAATCGTTTTTTTCCTTTATTTTTTAATGCTTATTGTTTTTGCATTTTTGTTACTTTTCTGCTGGTTTTCGGTCGGAAAAACAATTTTTTAATTAATCAAAAAACCGTATTCCTACGTAAAATCATCAGCTGAACAACTTTTGTATTTAATATTTTTCGCTGAAACGCTTCGTTTTCGAGTTATTCCAAGAAAACTGAAAAATAACGGGTTATCAAAGTTATTTTGCAATAACAAAGTACCTTCCCGACATCGCTCATTCTAACTTTTTTAATGGGTCACTGTACGGGCAATGACCTTCCCTTTCCGCCAGGTTTCATCAAATTCCGTCCAACAACGAAATGAAAACCTCTGGCACCCCGACTACTGTTGATAATATAGTAAAATTGAAAAAATGCGGGGCAAGGATTTTCCTCGACATAAACACGTTTACTCTATTAAACTGACCAGGCAAAATTGACATATCTCTAGTTAGTGAGATTCCACTGAAGAAAGGAAATGAAAGAATTATAGTATTTAAGTTATTGGTTAATTGATATTGTGGTGGCTGTCCTCACTTCACTTCGGTATTGTGAACCTTTCATTTATGTCATCCTGAATCTTTCGCTTGTCAGTCCGAACAAGTATGTGAGTTTACGTAGGCTTTGTTTGTTTGGTAGTTGTTACCATTAGCAATTTAGTTTGACTTTTAGAAATTCTTTTTAATGTAAATGTAAATGTCGTAGAGATATTTCACTGTAATTCAGTTGAGTTCTACTTTTGTTATTTTAATTTTAAATAATAAAAAATCCCTCTATCCCTATATATACAGTATGTAAAAATATGATTCACTCTCCCTCAATATAATTTTATCTAAACTGTATTGTTTTAGCAAAAACAGGAATAATGGTTAACACTTAAGTGTACAGCAACATATATTATAAATCCATCAAATTTAGAATGTTGATTCAAAAATAACAAACAAACTAATTTTAACTCCACGTATTTAAGCAAAAAAGAATTATTTACGCCCTTCTAGGCTTTATTTTCTTAGTACTTCTAACATTATTTTCAATATTTTGTATGACCGCCTTTAGCCTCGATAATGGCTTAAGGTCTTCGCGGCATGAATTCGATCAGGGTTTTTACAACGGTACTCAATATTCGCCCATTTTTCAATTACACAGGTTTACAAAAAACAAAAAAGTTGATGTTCTTTTGACCAGACCATTCCATTTTTATGTAAATCAACGCCCCGAATCCGAATACGAGGTCCGTTAACCTCCATCACGTCAGGTTCAAGGTCATTTCAAGGTCAAATGGAGAAAAACCCACTAAATGAGTCGGAAAGAGAGGACTTATAGGTTTTTGGGGCCGCTGAATCCGAATTTGTGATTTTTTTAATTCCCAAAGGTCAGCCAGAGGTTATTTCAAGGGCATTTCAAGGTGAAATTGGGGAAAATCCACTAAATAAGTCTGAGAAAGAATATGTATATGTTTTTGCAGTCACTGATTCCGAATTCGTGATTTACTTAACCCCCAAGATCAGCCAAAGGTCGTTTTAATGGCATTTCAAGGTGAAATTGAGAAAAATCCCCTAAACAGGTCTGAAACAGCAGATGTATAGGTTTTTGGGGTCACTGAATCCGAATTCGTGATTTGCTTAAGCCCTTAAGGTCAGCCAGAGGTCGTTTCAAGGGTATTTCAAGGTGAAATTGGGAAAAAAATCCACTAAATAAGTCTGAAAAAGAAGATGTGTAGGTTTTTGGGGTCGCCGAATCCGAATTCATGGTTTGCTTAATCCCCCAAGGTCAGACAGAGGTCGTTTTGAAATCATTCCAAGGTCAAATATAGAAAAGGCGTGTATTGAATCCCAACCACTGAATACATGGGTTTTTGGGTCGCTGACTGCAAATCATGGGCTAGTTTAACCTCACAAGGATAACTAAATATTATGTAAAGGTCAATGGTAGGTTATCTTAAGTTGAGAAATGGCCACGCAACATATACCAGCCACTGTGTCTACAGTTTTTTTTTACGGTTGCGAAATTCCAATAAAGTCCGCTTAACCTTATAATATTATAATTTTAAGTTCTGTTTATTTATTTATTTATTTATTCAATTTCATCAATGACTGATTACTTACAAGAAAAAAGAACAATTAAATTGAAGAAAAGAAAAAAAGACAAAATCGTGTATGGAATTACAAAAGTATTTTCTCTTAACTGGAAATGAAGGTTTTTTTCACCTGACGTGATGGAGGTTAGCGGACCTAGGATTCGGATTCAGGGAGTCGATTTACATAAAAATGAAATGGTCTCGTCAAAAGAACATCAACTTTTTTTTTGTAAACCTGTGTTATTATTTCTTTAAGTTGTGTCATATTACTTGGATTTCTAACATTTTTCAAAACTGACCATAAATGTTCAATTAGATTAAGGTCAATTCAGAACCTTAATCTGTTCCTCAGTAAACTACTATTATATATATATATAAACACTATTTTGACGGTGTGAACTCTCTACCTCAAAATCTACTGCTCCCATCCTTTTGAAATTATACACACTCTTTCTTCACAAGGCAAGGTAAGGCTATCGAGTTTTTTTCGTTTTTTGTTTTTGTTTTCATTTTAACTTATTTTAAAATAACAAAACTTTCGATTTTTTTAATGTAAAATCGGTATATTGATTTCTAAGTTAAACATTAAAAAAAATAAAAAATAAAAAAACTCGACAGCGTAAAGGAACTAATCAACTTACGAAATCTTATTGGTTTTTTCTTTGCAGATGATTCAGTCATGAGTTATGCGGTTCAACGGAATCCAATTTTTTTTGTTGAGGCGCCTGCGAAGATTTGCTGTCAGTGGCTCATTTCTTTATAACTATCAGTGAAAATTTGACAAAATATTCTTCACTACATTATACACTAATTAAATAAAAAATAAATATTAACCAATTAACTCCATATGATATGATGTACTTAAGTGTCTTATATAATTAAGGTAAAATTACACTAATATTTCTTACAATGTAGTCGCTTCCGTGGCAAGGCAACCGATTACTTCAAATGATACTTTACAACGATACAAATGCAAAGTAAAAATCTCTTGACACTACAAAATAATAGCTCTTCTCATTTTCCGGCAAAAATAATGCTCAAACGCACAATTGTTGCATTTTAGGCATTTCTCAAATACTAATCCTATAACGATGAAAACACTTGTAAGGCCCGCTCATTCGCCGTGTTAAGCAGGGTTCCATAAACCCTCAACGGGACAATGGGATATCCACGGAATCGGCCCAAATCCAGGCAAAATCAAGTAAATTCAATTTGAATAAATTCCCAGGGGGTTTCTATTTGGTTCTGTGAGGAAATTTCTAATGAAGCAATCGAAAGGCTGTCCAGACAGACAAGAGGGCACGGACTGGCGTACCCACCGCCGTAGTCAATCAGCCGTTTCATTTCGATGTGCTAATCGAGTTGAAATTCGCTAGCGTTGCCGGACTAATAGGGCAGAACTTCATAACGAGTAAATACTCCATGAACTCCCCATGGAGTTTCGGTCGGAATTAAATTCAAATTGTTCCTCCGTCACGGACTGCGATAGTCTGCAGCTCTGACTCACAATGTCCTTCGACTAAAATTAAGTTTTGAAACTTGGTGCGAAAATTTAATTCCAGTGCTGCACACGAATTTACGATTACGTTGCAGATTTTCTCTGACTAAAGTAAAATTGCAGCAAGTGATTTTCTGCTCCTGTGCGCGACACTTCTCCATTAACGAAACATTCTTCCTGTGTGACAGTAAATTGCAAATAAGAAATTTCGACACCAATGTAATTCTACCCTGCCATACCAGCCCTTATTTGCCTTTGTTTGTTTGAATCGACAGACACGGTCTGTGGATTCAATTATGTTTACCTTTCCAGAAAATTTCGAATTACAGAAACTCTACACTATTACAGCCGGAATGAAAATGTGGTCTTGTGGACAATCCGGCATCCATCCACACGAATTTGATACTCCACTTGGAGCGATTTAAAGACACTCGAGCAACCCTTTTCGCATGGAACCCAAATAAACATTAGCCATCAATGGAAATTGAGTATAAAGTCGAAAAAGTTGCCATGATTTCGACAGTTTAGAGCTCCAGATGCTCGCAACGATGCTTATCGCCTTGATTTCTTTCTTACCGCATTCAGATTACATAAAATTTTGCTACTCGAATTCAATATTTCTGAGGTCGTAAAGACGAATGTATGATTTGAGTCAATTCTATTCCCAACACAATTGTGGAATTGCCATCAACGGTTATTATCCTGAACATTTTGGGAGGAATGTTTCCATTTTTAATAAGACTTCTTAAGGACGTATAAAAGGAATTGTATTAACATTATGGCCATTTCGAAAATTATGCCATTCTTTCGAGGAAAATTGGGTTTAGTGACCCGTACTACCTCGCTGGTGGGAGTTATGGTTATGCCGCACTGGACACTTTTGTAGTGCATTCAATTCTGAAGAAACCCTATCATGGACCAAGATTATACCATAAAATGCCTCTGAACTGTAGAGTTTTGAAGAAAAAGAAATCAAAGTTTACGTGTATTTTATACGGGACATCTTTATACGCCTTAGTTGAGCACTTAATATTAATATTAAGGGCTCCAATTTTTAGGGAATTTTTGCTTAGGTAGTTCCCACAAAATTTCGAGGTGGGACTAAAAAACAAAAAAATAGTCGCGAAAAAAAGCACCCTAATATATATATATGTATAGTAGGGTGCTTTTTTTCGCGACTATTTTTTTTTTCAGTCCCACCTCGAAATTTTGTGGTAAATACCTAAAAAAAAATTCCCTGAAAATTGGAGCCCTTAATATTAATATTAAGTGCTCAACCAAGGCGTATAAAGATTGCCCGTATAAAATACACGTAAACTTTGATTATTTTTCTTCAAAACTCTACAGCTCAGAGGCATTTTATGGTATAATCTTGGTCAATAGTAGGATTTCTTCAGAATTGAATGCTCTACAGAAGTGTCCATTGCGGTGTAACACTAACTCCCACCAGCGAGGTAGTACGGGTCACTAACCCCAATTTTTGCCATGCAATTCTCGCTTTTTGCCCCTATCTCGTAAACCACAAGTGGTACAGAAAAAGTGAATATGATAAACTTGTAGCAAATTCAATTTCCTACAAAAAATTCTGAACACTAAATCGCTAACATCGATATTTCTTGAGATATGGGGCTTTGAAGTTGAGATAGTGTTTCTAAAATTTAGCTCAACAATCCATTAAAATTCCACACTACCTCAAATTCAAAGCCCAATATCTCAAGAAATATCGATGTTAGCAATTTGGTGTTCGCAACTTTTTGGAGGAAATTCAATTTCCTACAAGTTTGTCATATTCACTTTTTCTGTACCTCTTGTTGTTTACGAGATAGGGGTAAAAAGCGAGAATTTCGTGGAAAAATTGGGGTTAGTGACCCGTACTACCTCGCTAGTGGGAGTTAGTGTTACACCGCAATGGACACTTTTGTAGAGCATTAAATTCTGAAGAAACCCTACCATTGACCAAGCTTATATCATAAAATGCCTCTGAGCTGTAGAGTTTTGAAAAAAAATAATCAAAGTTTACGTGTATTTTATACGGGCAATCTTTATACGCCTTGGTTGAGCACTTAATATTAATATTAAGGGCTCCAATTTTCAGGGAATTATTTTTTAGGTATTTTACACAAAATTTCGAGGTGGGACTGAAAAAAAAAGAAATAGTCACGAAAAAAAAGCACCCTAATATATATACTAGCTGCGTTACCCGGTTTCACCCGGCGTTGGGTAAATACTTATTAATTAAACACTTCTCAAATGTTCTAGTTTGTTATATCCTAGAAATTGTTTCAACCCGAAAACCCCTTAATCCGCCATCTCGAATTTCCAAATCTTAATAATATTCAAAATTATTAGCCTTAAAATAATCATTGTACCAATTTTCATTAAAGTTCGTTGAAATCGAGAAGTTTTGGTCGCCATATTAGATCCGCCATCTATCGAAATCGAGTCATTTGGTTTCCATATTGGATCCGCCATCTTGTATTTATAAATTTTGATAATATTTGAAACTTATAGCCTCAGAATAATCTTTGTTCCAATTTTCATTAACACGTTCACGCCGGCGCATACCACCGGTGGCCCGCACTAGACTGTCTCATCGGGCGGCGCGTACCACCGGTGGCCCGCACTAGACTGTCTCATCAGGCGGCGCGTACCACCGCGGTGCACCGGTGGCTCACATCAGCTTTGCGTAACACATAATAAATAAAACTATTATGTCTTAATAAACGTATAGTAAAAGGAAACTGCACTTTTGAAGTTTTGCTAGACAACATTTTGTGCAAGGTGCAGCCAGATAAAGCAAAATGCGATTTTAACTGCCGCCCGATGAAGTGGGATACAAAAAACTGCGCCGGCGTCAACGTGTTAAAATCCGTTGAAATCGAGACATTCTGGTCGTCATGCTAAATCCGCTATCTTAGATTTGGAAATTTTGATTATATTCAAAATAAGTGGCCTCAGAATAATCGTTGTACTAATTTTCATTAAAATCCGTTGAAATCGCTTCAAACTTAAAATTTTCAGTCGTCATGTTAGATCCGCCATTTTGAAACCGTATGTATTATCCGAAAAAAATTAGCCTATATGTTAAGTTGGGTAGGATAGGATAGGAATATTAGGGTGCTTTTTTTCGCGACTATTTTTTTTGTTTCACTCCCACCTCGGAATTTTTATGGGAAATACCTAAATAAAAATTCCCTGAAAATTTGACATTATAGTTTATTAAATTTTGCGTTCACCACAAGCAATATCGGTACCTCAGTAGGGTGCCGCTGGACTTCCGTTTCTTGATGGTTGCGGATATTTAATGTGGAAGGAGCAGGTAGCACAGGTGTACTATGGCTGGTACTCTCTTTGCTGCTCCTATGTACAATTGTCTCCTGACTGGAGGCAAGTAATTCATCTTCAATATATATTTTCAATTTTCCAATTCATATTTTTCTCATTGTTTAATTATTATATTCTTAATTTTCAATTGAATTACGGCATTAATTGACTTTTTCTTCAAGACAACACAGGTAGAACACTAAAGTTCAGCATTTTTATTTCCTCCTACAGATATGATGATCGTCTATCCGTCAAATATTAAGTATAGATTGACTGGTATTGCGATGAACTTAAGAGATAGCAATTTATTTATTTTTTCCGTAAAATACAGGATTTTAGCTTTAATTTAGCATTTGTTATTAATTTATTTATTTAGTCATTCATTCAGTCTACAGATCAATACAATAACCCTACAGACTAGAATATATTATTACAAAATTCAAGAATTCATTTAAACGACATATTCAAAATAATCAATTGAGAGATATATTTTCCAGGTACGTGATTTTGGATTTGAAACTTGATCTACATAAAGAGAAGTCAACGAAATCATTGAAATAATTAAATTTAATAATGCACCTAGTAATAACTTCCTGAGACCCATAGTTGGTTCTATGATAAGGAGCAAGTAGCAGCTCTCTTGAACGAAGAGGTCTTTCAGGGGCATAAAGCATTATCAAGGAGAGTAACTCTGCGCATTTTATGTCATTGCACAATAAATCCCTAATAAACATGGCACAACAACAATCGCGTCTAAACTCGAGTGTTGACAAACCAAATAACAGACGCCGAGATTTATAGGGTGGTAAAACATTTTTAAAAAGGTTGCATTTGAAGCATAAAAATCTAGTGAAGTTCTTTTGCACTGCTTCTATTCTACAAATATATGTAGTATACATAGGGCACCAGATAACAGCGGCATATTCTAGTAGAGATCTTACTAACGAGACATATAAATTTTTAATGGCGAAAGGATCAGTAAACTCTTTGGTACTCCTTTTAATGAAACCAAGCATTTTATAGGCCTTAGAAATGATATGATCAAAATGGAGGGAAAAAGAGAGCTTTTTATGCAGGATAACGCCTAAATCGGTTATATCCTCAACACGATCTAAAGTTTCAGAATTTAAAACGTACTTATAACTATAACAAACAGCGGTCCTGCAAAATGATATAACCTTACATTTAGAAATATTAAGATGGAGACAATTAGTTGAGCACCAGCTTAACAGACTGTTCAGGTCTTGCTGCAACATTGAACAACAATTTTGATCAGTTATTTTAATGAAAATTTTTAGATCATCCGCATAAATTAAGCATTGAGAAAATAAAAAGCAATCGACAATGTCATTTATAAATAAGATAAATAAAATGGGACCACAGTGGCTACCTTGTGGAACACCAGAATCAGCATTAAAAATTCTCGAACAGTAACCGTTAATAATTGATAACTGTATACATACATATATGTATAAAAATAAACAAAAATATAGATTGCCAGTTTAAAAATAACTGATTTTGTGGTTCTTAACTATTTTGGCTTATAATTTCCACCTAACAAGATTGCTGGTAATTATGACCAGAGTAATCTATTTAGAAATTCAAAAACTATCTTTTGATTTCAGCAATATATCGGAATTAGTTAATAATAAAAGGGCCATTATTTGCGGTATTAAGACCAATCTGTCAAATTGGCGGTTTTCACACTTTATTAATAATAATTAGTATTTTATCCTAACTTATAAAATACCTGATATTTTCTAGCTTCATGACATTATATTAATTTAATCCTATCTGAATTCTTTAGTAGCAACAGAAAAACGTAGAGAAAATAATTGAATTAAGCTATTTTATAAAAATGAAACTAGGGTTCAACATTTTAGGCCCCAGTTGTTCTACTGTTAAACTATTATAATTTTTGAACAGGCACCTAATAGCAACGACTATGTTGAAACGAATATTGACCATTTTAAGTTATGAAGAAAACCTTATCAATTAAATTTTAATTATATCTATTTACATTAGTACAATTAACAAATGTGTTATACGTAGTAAAATTGACATATAAATTCTCTAGTAAAATTGGCATTAAAGTAGTTGAATGAACTAAGATCTAGTGGACTGAAACAGAAATTTCGTACCAGAGGAGTTAACAAGCCCTCATTGTTGATTCAACCACAAATATTTCTTCAGAGGGTTCAATGTATAATGTTTTGCGTCAGTCCCATTAGTTTATCACCACATCACATACTAATATTTTTGTGTAGCTATTTTGAAATCTTCTTTAAGGAACACCACAGCCAGTATTGTTGAAATAACTAAGCCAGCGATATATGGCATAAATTGTTTTTTTTTTTTACTTAACAACTGTCGGACATAATGAAACACTCTTAAAAGTGACGTGCAAAGCTATCGCCACTGCATACTTGTATATATGTATATGATACATACAATGGACATCTTATTATCAAGAAGGAAAACATAACTTGTTCTTGAATTGCCTGATTAAATTCGTCCCACTTAGGAGGGTTGGAAACTTTTTGGACAATATACCATTTCCGAAGTTGTGAACTACAGCAGGAGACTCTGGTGGGATTCGCGCTCCATAGACCCGACCAACCCCCACGTAATAGTTCACATCTTCTTATCGTCTGGAGGAATGTTTGCTACATGTCAGCAATCTTTGTTGAGAACAAGTTCGATAATCGCACCAGAGAAAGGTACTCCGTCTCCGGGTTTGGGAACCGGGCACTGTCATGCTAGCCAGCATTTCTCAACTTCTGGTCTATATCAAATTCCTGATATCTTCCCGAATGTAATTTATAGCCTCACACAAATTTATTTTCCGATTAATTAGAATTTTCTCGGAAAATTTACGAGTTTTCTTGCTGAGTGCCCGAATTCAGGAGGTTCGCTCTATACTCTAATTTAGTACAGCAATGACTCTGCGGCACCCCACTAAAAGTAATTAGAGCGCCAGCAGTTGTAGCAGCAGCATTCCGGTTAATCCGCAATCAATAAAAATTATGAGAAAGCCCTTCTGGCCAAGGCGCTCCAGCATCTTTGGCGAGCCTAGCTGGTCTCCAGGCATGACAATGAGATTTATTTGAAGTTTGAAATAGATTGATGAAGCGCCGACACGAAATTCGATTAGTCGGGATTTCTGATATGATCGATTTAGAGCTGACAAGCGCCCTCCGGTTGCGATGGAAATTTCTCTGGCTCCGGGAGGCGCAGATTTAATTACCATTAAGAGACTATTATGAATTCCTTTTCTGGACGTAAAAGCGTAAACAAAGCTCTAACTAGAAGCGGATTTGAGATTTAAGCCGGACAGTGGTTTTAGTAGAGGTCAATTTGTGTCACCAAAACAAAGATGCCGCAAAACGGGAATTGTTTTGGACGTCCATGCGCAAATAGAGTATGTGTAGTATATTGTGGTGAACAGGTTTTCAAAATTAAAAACAATATCATGTAATACACTACTTCAAAAAATTAAGGGAGCAAATAATTTTCTAAAATGATTGAAAGTTTTTTGCTAATTTTTGAAGAGCTGTAGCTTATTGAAAAATGATTGTATCGAGATGAAAAAAAAAGCATTTTAAAGCTAACATTTCAGCTACGGTTTTCGCGTAATCATAAGAAATAGTGAACTTTGTCCAGGAGCTTGAAAATAATCTTTTCAGTTAAACTTATGCAAAGGCCAGTTTGTTTGTTTATTCAGTTTTAATTTGGTTTTGTTAAATTCTCTCTACGTCCATTTTTCCGCGAGATATCCAGCTTTCTATGAAAAACGATCCTTTTTTCTTTGATCATCGATTTCTCAGCATCTAATGACCGCATAATAAATTTAAGGACGGTTTCGAAAACTCGAATAAATCTTTTACAAGGAACAACTATGGTTTTCATAATTTTTGTCATAATTTAATAATATATTAAGAAATACGGTAGTAATAAAAAAATAAAATCGTATTTTAAAAATTTTAATTTAATTTTCAAAATCTATGGCATATTTACAACATATCGACAAATAAAATATAAAAGTAGTGTTTTTGACGCATTTTATTGTTCTGCTTTTTAAAGAAATATTACAACATAATGAAAATGATTCAAGGCAATTTATTCAAAATTGGGTCCCATTTATTTAAATATAACAAAAAACTTGCAAGACTGTTAGGTACGAGTTATATTCGCCATATATATATGTAAAAGACAATTTCGTAATTTGACTCTTCTATCGATGACCAATATTTCAAACGTTCAATAACTGGGATACTACTGCAGTTGAAATACTCTCAAACCACTCAAACGAGTTTTTTTTTTGTTACTTTATACTTCAATAGTAGTGCAATAGAGTAGTCTCGAGCCAACTGTATGAAATATGGTTTTTCTAAGGGTCTCTTCAGATCAGTCAGGAAAATTAAAAAGCAGAAGAAAACTCAAAAATTATGTATAGAACGTGGTAAATCTACAAAACTTATGTATAGAACTTGGTAAATGTACAAAAAAATGACCAAAATAAATGTGTAGCGACTTTGTGTTGCGGCAAAACCTACTGCAATTACAAGCCATGTGTGACGTAAATATGGCAAAAACATCGCGACAACTTGAAATCTAAAGCTGCCATATAAAAATTATTACTTGAGTGAACGTTTACCCAGAGAGATTGTTTAAACAAAATATGTAAAAAAAGTTAGTTTCAACAAAAAGCACGAGTCCGAGACCACTTGCAGATTAAGGCTATTTGATAGTGCGATGTAGACTTGGCTTCGAAGAACAGAAAAATCATTACAAATTCGTTAGGAATTAATCCATATTTTTAGCATTCGGGCATGTAAAGATAGAAAGAATTTAGTGGTCCTGAATGTATTTTTTGTGTATTAGTCGTACAGGCGATTTTGTTTAGTCTTTCCTGTCAAGTAGATGTAACAACATTTAAAAATGTTTATAATAAAATTGCTTAAAAAATATAATATATATTAAATCAAATAAAAAATTATATCTGTGGGAATTTTAAGAACTTCAATAATTAATTTTGAAGAAAACAGGATTCTTCTTCAATTATAATTAGATTAAATAATGTTTAATAAGTAATTATTTTTGTATAAAAACTACTTCCTATTACTTTATTATTGATTTTATAATTATATTTGCATTATATAATAAAACGATTATGTGTAGCCAAGTACCCGGATATTAAGGAAGCGCATGCTTAACTTTGATTGACAATTTCTTATATATTTATTCTCAAAATTAATAACTTGGGAACGTTAGTCTACTAAAAAAATATTAAAGTACAGAATCGTGTCGAAAGAAACAAATTTACTTTGTTGAAAATGTTCGAGAAATCTATTAAAATTCAAATTTTTTTCACATCACATTCTGAGATTTTGAACTTCACAGATATTCAAACGCTTCATAACATAACCATTTTAAAAACTACTTACCTATACCAAATTGTTGATTTATTAATGTTTTAACTCTGGATATTTTGAACTTACTTTCCCCAATTTACCGAATACCTTTGTATGTATGGGTGTAATTATTATTTATTTATTTAATTCAGGTTAGTCCAATCTATACAAACAAAGTTAAACGCAAGAACTTACAGACCAAAATTATTTTGTATCATAAAATTAATAAAAATATTATTCTATAATATGTTGTATATTATTCTATAATATGTTGTATCATAAAATTAATAAAAATATTATTCTATAATAATATATAATATAATTCTTAATATTACAAACACCGTTAGCCGATTCAAAGTTTTATATTGCAGCCAGTTGTCACCTGACTAAAACAAAAAATATAAAGAAAGTTGAAATGAAATAACAGCAGTTCAAAATGAGAACTACGATTTCGCCCTCAATAACAGTGGAATATTTTACTACATAATCATCTTTTCTGTTCTTTAAACGACAACACCATCGCTTATGAATATGCAGTACAAATTTCAAATCAATAGATGTCAACATTTTTTCTCTTTTATGGCAACTGCATACAAAAATGACATTTCGAGAAAATCGCATTTAAAGTTTTAAATACAAAAAAAAGTTTCCGAACGCTCTGCGTGGAACTCTATAATTACAGGTTTTTAGTAGTATTAGGAATATTTTGATGAAGATTTTATTTTCCTGAATCCAGTTAAACTATTGAAGAACGTAATACTTAAACTGGATTCAGTAAAATAAAACAATTTTTTTGTCGGAAAAAAAGAAAATCACCCTTTAATCTTAGGTTGATTTTAACTCTTACTGTTTACGGCATCAGAGTCTTTGAAAATTGTCAAGTTTTTTTTAAAGAAATTTTTAAGGGTTCCCGGGATGCCGGCAATAAATAACCAAGATTATCCCAAAAATCATCGGGACTCTTGGTAACCACTTATCCCATATGGGAAAAGTAAAGGGGCTAAGAGCTTTTTCCGGTACCACGGCTGGCTAAACAAGGAAGCAATTAAAAGAACCTTTGGGAATTATTTTGGGGTATATACGGCGGAGCAAAGCAGCTTATTGGAAATGTGACCCGGGGAAATATTGACAAAGAGGTAATAGCAAAAATACCGTGGAAGTACTAATGCCTTCCTGTTTGATATCCAGAACTTGATCATAGGGCCGCTTTAAGCGAGCAAGTTTTTTCCTGTACCTTTGTTTGCACCGAGAAAGACTCCTTTGTGGAGGCAAACTTAATTATGTCGACATAATGATATAGGGACCGCGGTGTAAGCATAGATGCAAATTTGCCCTTCTGTAGAGACATAATAGTTTGTGTAGTATAGTTGCGGCACCGCGACGCAGACGTAAACCCAACGTTGTTGAGCTTTGTTATAAACGAGGAGGAATAATTGTTCTACCTTCGTGAATAGGTGCATACTTTGGCGAGGCAGAGTTCGCAGTAAGTTACTTGCAGGATTCTATTCACACGTACATTCCTTCTACTTATAAAGTTCTTCGTTATTGTCTCGGAATTGTGCCTCTGCACTCTGTGCCTATCAGACCGAAGACTGCAGCTGGGGTGGCAGTCAAAAGGGTGTATCATTACCTGAGTGAATTTCTGAAGGGAAGACGTCAAGAGTCGATAAAGCCGTCATTACTTAAAAGGTTAACGTACATCGTGTATGAGAGCCTTTCAAAGCTTTCTTCCAGTTAAGGCTCGCTATAATATCAGCCCGAGATTGAAAAGGCAACGTCATTGTTTCTGAACCACGAAAAGACATTTTGAAAAGCGTGATTTCTGCAAAGAATCCCCACGCATGACTTCCCGTTTTCTTCGTAAGCTTCTGCGAATGACGACCTCGCCTCTTGCCTTTGTCTCAAATTATCGTTAATTGAGACTGCGGAGTTGGCTGTAGTTGAAGTTGACGCAAGGAAGAAGTCCTCTGTGAAGTTTGCGACATAAATGCAATTTTAAAATATTCGCGAGAATCGCGATGAATGCAATTTGGGTTGTGATATGGAGGAGCAACTCACGTAATTGGTGCATCCTCCGCTTATTTTTTCATTTTTCAGATTTCTAATTGAGGAATCTCGCCTGCATGTATCTAGATTATAAAGCATTCGAGTGCATACTATTGAGCTAAGATTGCTTTCAGTTCAAGAGAAGGATCGTTTCCTTCAAGCTTATGTTCCACGCTCGTCAACGGCGATTATGTTCGCCAATTAGCACCAACTGTACCAAATAAATTCTCAGTTCGTTGAACCAAATTGCAATATTTAACCTGAATACGAGACGCACATTGGTTAGTTTGATTTCAGATAAAAACTTTTCTTAATGCATTTGAAACTTTAACGATGTCCTAAAAATAAACAGTTAAAATGTAGCTTTATTAAACTATTAGATAGGTGAGAGGGAGCGATTTACAAACATACTACAACATACAACAACTGTTGCAAGGTTTGGAAAATTCATGTATTTCCTTTTAAAAGTACATGAAACATAACGGAAAAATGTCGATATAATTCTATGTTAATGTAGATGTAGATTGATGTGGCTGTCCGAAGACACAATTAGGCCATTATAGGCCCATTGTGATACTACTTTTTGTGACCAGGTTTTCTCGTGGGAATCGAACCCACAACCTCTAGCGCCCTGCTGGGTCGCAGTGAACGCGTCGCGTTACCAACCGAGTTATTGAGGCCCCCTAATAATTCTATGTTAGTGTTATTTTAGTATTGGTTGTGTGAATATTACTCCGCTCTTCTTTGTTAAAATAAAACACATTTGCTTTTTTAGGAATCGCCATCGGCAGCTACCACCCTCGCCCATCTTTCAGGTAATTTACGTATTCCTTGCATGCAGAAATCCTGGTCTTTTGAGCTGATCCAAATTTTGATACTTTCGTATGAAGTGAACCGTTCTCCCGTAATATCTGACTTTATTGTTCGGAATAAGTGATAATCCGAAGGAGCTATGTTTGGCGAATATGGCGAGTGGAGTAGCACTTCCCAGTCCTGTCCATCTAAATATATTTTTACCACTTGTGCGGTATGCGGTATGCGGTTTCTTGAAGAATTAATTTAGTGTGCCTATTCACCCATTCTGGTCTTTTTTGCTATGGCTCCCTTCAAACGCATTTGTCGTCGGTAAACTTCTCCATTAATAGTTTGTGAGGGTTCGAGCAACTCATAATAAACAACATCTCTCTAATCCCACCAAATGCAGAGCACAACCTTGTCACAGTGAATATTTCTCTTTGGCTGTGATGGGCCAGGTTCACCGGGCTTCACCCAAGCTTTTTTACGTTTAGAATTCTCATAATATCTGTTGTGATTATTCGATGCAAAAATACTTTTCTTTGCTGCCTTTGAAGTAGCATTTCACAAATTTTTTTTCGACGTTCGATGTCTCTTTCTTTCAATTCATATGGAATCAAGTTACCAACTTTTTTAACCATGCCCATTGCTTTTAAAAGCTTTGCAACAGTTGATCGTTCAACATTTAATGCTGCAGCGAATTCTGATTGAGTTTGGTAAGAATCCACTGCCAATAATGGTTCCAATTCAGCATCTTCAAATTTTGTTGGTGGTTTCCCATGTTCTTTGTCCTCAAAATCATTATTTTGAAATCGTTGAAACCATTCGTTACAAGTTGTATTAGATGGAGCATGCTCACCGTAAATCTCCACAAGCAAACGATGAGTTTCCGCTGCACTTTTCTTTGCAATAAAATAGTGTATTAGCAATTCCCGCAAATGATGTTTACTTGGAACGAAAACCGACATTTTCAAGGAGGTAAAAGCACTGGTTGCTAATATTTCAACCAAATGTCACGTAGTGCGTTTGACAGCTGACATAAAGTACTATCGAACACAAGTGTTGCCATTTATTAGTACACGTAAGCAATACTAAAAATAACAACTGTTGGGAGCGGGGGAGTCATATTCACACTCCCAATATATATAGGGATTTCAGAAAGCATTATTTCAATTTCAGGTGGGAGGTGTATTTCAGAATAACAAAATATATTTCAGCAAGTATCATTCTCATTTATTATTAAAAATTGTTGTTGAGAAGTAATATGCGATTAAGATTGCAAGGGATAATAATCAAAGAAATCCCACTTTTCAATGACTTCTGATATGATCTTGTAACAGAGACAACTACAATCAAAGATACAACACTTATTGTAAACCATTCATTTTTTGCTATTGTGAATTGTTGTCATATGGCAAAATTGTTAAAATGTGTGTGAAAGAACGGTACAGGTATGTAGTGTAGTATTGATTTATTGTAACCACTGTAGCCACAGCAAATATAAATTCAGTGTATAGGGTAAAAGTGGGAGAGACGCCATACTTTTCGTAGAAAAGAGTAATAACTTTAAAAAAATGCAATATAATAAAATCGGTTACTTTTTATTTTAATACCTTTACTTATATTCTGTATTATAATCACAGTGTATTTATCTTTCGACAAAAAAATAAAAAGATACAAAATAAAAAATTCAAGTCGCCAAAGGGCTTATGGCTTTTTTTGGTCCTTTTTGCGTAGTATTTCCCGTCGACAATTATTGCAATGCGGAGAGTACATTGTGCATGATTCATGAAACCATTTTAGGCATGAAAAACACTTAATCGGTATCCCATATTGCCTTTGGGCCTTATTTTTGGATATTTCAACTTTTTTTTACTTTTTATATGGCCAAAATTAAATTTTCTTCTGTCCACTGCCCCCTGACCACTTTATGATTCCTTACATATTTTCTCGGCATCTTTTAACACTTGAGGATACCGCAGTTTTTTCTATTTCGCTTCATCGGGCGGCAGTAAAAATCGTACTTTGCATTATCTGGCGGCGCCTTGCACATAATGTATATATATAATGTTGATGATTGAGTGTAGCACCGGTGGTACACAACTAGTATCAGAAAGTATGTATAACAGTTAGTGCCGTCGCAAGCGTGATATAAATCATATATGCGGCGCTCGTACCCACAAACAAATCTATGTTACAAAACTATAGGTGATGTGAGCCACTGGTGGTACACGCCGCCAGATGAACCATTCGCTTGTGAGCCACCAGTGATACACGCCGTCAGATAAACCATTAATGTGTGAGCCACTGGTGGTATACGCCGTCCTCAACGTGTTAAACAATAAAAATATTCTATGGATTACAAAACGATTACTTTTTTACAAAGGGTGGCATTTCCCCTCATTTCGTGGGAGAGACGCCATACTGCTAAAAAATACTTAGGTATTAGCAGAGATGGCAAAAGATAATTTAAATAAGTTAAGAAAAAACAAAACAATATATTAAAACCAATTCTTGCCTTACTGTGTTTTTGTTATACTTGCAACATTCACTGCAATCGCATTCACACTAAATTTCCATCAAAAAAATTCCGCAACAAATAAATCTTTCCTTCATAAACACGTCCCGCTCGAGCGCAGCTGAACAAGCGCTGACAGGTTTCACTGAGAGGATCTATGAGTAGTTAAGCACAGTGAGAAAAATAGATATATATTTCCCACATAGTGAACTAGCGAAGGTATGGTGTCTCTACCTCATATGGCGTCTATCCCACTTTTACCTTATATTCTGTAGAAATTTATTTAGATCTTGTTGGGTTGTACCAAGTAGGGTAGTGTGTAGGTTTTGTTTTCACGAAAAATTTTTAGTCGAACTTATCATCTGGAAGGAATTGAATCTCAATTATAAAGTTTTATTTTAAAAGAAATAAATAAAAATATTATCATTATTAAAATTATTTTCCTTTATTTAGAAGAAATAAAGAAGATTATAAAAATTATATCGCAGTGGAAAAACAACCCTCTACAACCTCTATTGAAGTGCAATTCGTTAACCCGAATATCAATTTATATATCTTGAACTAACTTTCATATATTCCGAAATTTAATTGATTAAAATAGATTAAGACTAATAATTCTAAAATTATAATTAATTAATTTGAACTAAAATGTTTGTTTCCTCTAATATATTTAACTAAATTGAAATACAACTTATGCTTTCGAAAATAAAATTCACTAATCTCAATTTTAACTGATTATTTCTGAAATTTATTTCATCTTTCCTGAAATATAATTGGAAATGGTGTAACTTAGTTACCTATGACAGTTTCGAGTTAAAAGTAGGTATATAATCAAATACAATCTACGTATATTTAAGTTATTTTCTTCATCAATGAAGTTAAGCAGCTTTGAAAACGGACAATGGGGCTATTTTTGGGGTCGATGATTTCTAGTCTCATTATGAAATTGAATGTCATATCTGAATAAGTTCTCTTCGACTATGCGTTAAGATTACACACACACAGTTTTCTTTATTTTAATTAGTGTTCTTGATTTGTGAGAACATGAGCTTTAATAATTTTGAAAAATATATAAGCTATTCCCTTGAAAATGTGTTTATAAAAGATAAAGTGTGCACATCATTCTTTTTTGTCAACCTCTGTAGTCATCCGTCCCCTAAGGAAATGATTTTTGCTTCTCAATATATTTGTTAAAACAAATTCCCACCTAAGTAGATTGGGTGGTGAGTCCCGTCGGATGCGTTGAACTGCTCTAGCCTGCAGTCGAAAGTAGATAATAATAAAGAAAATGCGACTGCTCGTTCCACTCTACATCACTCTGACACGCTATTCTTCAACTTCTATAGCGCATAACGTGTTTTCTTTTTTTTCAAGGCAATAACCTAAAGCGTGTGCAGCAATAAAGCAATGTCATTTCTATTTACCCGCACCATAAATGCACTCACCTCTGCTAGGGTTACCTTGGGTTTATGGCAAGTTTTACCTGCAACATTAACTTTTCATTGTGAAAACTAGCCGTCATCTCAGCAGTAGTCTATATGAGCCTTCATATTAAAAATTCAAGTGAGAAGGAGCGGAAATATTTTTAAAGCATCTCGAGGGAAGCATTTCAATAAAAATCACCCAGAGTATGCTCCAAGTCGCAAAGGGTACGAATGCATTTCGCTTTCAGGCTTCGCAAAAAGTAATTATAGATTCTGAAGGCGATGAGGTCTTTTTAGCGATAAAGGACTTTTTTCTAGTTCCCCGAGATGTTCCGACAAAAGCGAAGAAATCACTGGAGCAAAGAAAAATTGCAGGAATGCTTATTTACGCTACCCTTGTACAAACTCTGCACAAGGCGCATCATTAAAATCTGAAAGGTGAACGCAGTATTAGCATAAAGACTCAATTTTACAACGATAGTCCTTCTCAAAATACGCTTGATTGCTCTTCGTCCAAGTTTTAATCCCAGGTATTCGGACTTTAACCGGTTTTCTCGGTGATATTTTACCATCTGGAAATATTTAAATATTTAAGTGTTAGTATATACAGGGTGTCCCATAGGAATGTGTGAAAACTTATGAGCCACTATTTTTTAACAAATGAAAGGATATGCAAAGTAAGAATGTTTTTTAATAAAACAATGTTGTCATTTTTATTTCATGTCCATTTTATCTCAAAAAGTTTAGTCTATCTGATACAAAAAAATAATTTGAAAAAATACAGTGAAAAATGTGAGTCATTAATAATATAGGTATGTTTTCAAAATGAGAGTCGTCTGAACTAGCACAAATATCGAAACGCTTCCTGAAACTATTAAAAACACGTTCTAATGTTCATGTGAAATGCCATTGACGATCTACTTAATTTCTTTAATAAGGTCCTCTACTGTTTTCAGATTCTTTTCATAACAATGATCTTTAATGTACCTATATCATTAATGACTCACATTTTTCACTGTATTTTTCCAAATTATTTTTTTGTATCAGATAGACTAAACTTTTTGAGATAAAATGGACATGAAATAAAAATGACAACATTGTTTTATTAAAAAACATTCTTACTTTGCATATCCTTTCATTTGTTAAAAAATTGTGGCTCATAAGTTTTCACACATTCCTATGGGACACCCTGTAAGTAGTATGTTAATAAATTAATATATTCAAAACTCGCTATTTATTTACTCAAGTAATTGTTTGAAATATAAAGAAGTAATTTAAGATAAAGCTTACACTGACGCAATTCGCTTACAGAGGTAGTTTCAATGAAAATTCAATTTTTATTTTAAAATTTGTCTCATTTATGAGCGAATTTCATTTCTGAATCAGTTCATTGTAAGTGATTAACAGTATTATGTGATATGTTTGCGTCCTTTTTAAAAAAATATTTCTCCTCTAACTTGTAAGCCAATCTTAATAACTTTAACTACTTAAATAATAATTCTATTCCTATTAGTTAGAACCCCCGAAATTTTGAAACTTAACTAAAAATTTACATGATTTTTTTAAGAACAGAACAAGGGTTGAATAGTTAGACGAATAGAACTTCCGCTCTTCTTTTTTCTTTGACAATGATATATATTTACATACATATTTGTATCTTAGGCAAATCATTTTTTATTCCAATTTTTTAATTTAATAAACTTAATTAATTTTATTTTAATGAAAATATTTGCAACTGTTCGACATATTCAGTTGCATTCAGTTGAGTTGAGTTTTCTTTAGATTTTTAATTATGTAATAGTTAATTCTATAAAAGTATATTCTTATATATAGGAAATGTAATAATTGTAAATTTTTTGTCTTTTACATACAATATAAAAATTAGTATAATTTCTATATCGATGTAACCTTTTAAAAATAAACAGTGATGTTTTTTTCATACCACGAAAGTAGTTAGCATTTATTTTTCAAGGATTTTTTAAAAAAACGCTCTGTCCATAAAAAAAAAATTGATGTATAGAAAAAATGCCCTCGGAATGAAAAAATAGAATAACTCATCGCAAAATTCATTAACAAAGGTAACAAAATAATAGGTCCTCTCCACTAGGCAATAAATATTGGCGGCTTTAGTCAATTTGAAAGTAGTGGAATAATATAAGTAGTACATTTTAGATGCGATCAACAAACATCTTTAGCACTTCTGTAACTGATAACTGAAGAAGTTCAAAAACATTTTTTAAAATATTTCTTACTCTTTCTTTCGCTGCGAAAAGTCGCAAACTAGATTTTATTTTGTGAAATCCTTTGTTTTACGTTTGTAAGATATCTGTTTCGAAAAATTAAGTGTTTCAAAAAAATTAGAGCTTTTCTTTTGTATTTTTTAAGGGGTTACAACACCATGAAATTTTCAAAAAATAGTTTTTTTTTTTGCTAAATATGTAAATTGTTTATACTTTTTACAATATTTTAAGCGTTAAAACATTCCAAAATTCAAATTATTACCGAAGTTATAGCAATTAGAAATGAGCACGTCAGGGAGCCTACCCAAAACTCAAATAGAGTTCGGACCGTTACGTATCTATCTTCTTTAACAATAATATAATTTCTTTGGAAAGATTAAACTAACAGTAACTCAGGTAACGGAGGACATCGCAAAAGCAGCAGAAAACCTTATGTATGGTCCAGGAATCGCAGATTGAAAGTAATTTTAAAAAAAATGTCTTTTAAGGCATTAACTTCGACCTTTTTTTCTTTCACGTTTTTCTCAAAATTACTTTTTTCAAACTGGTGTACACGATATCTCAAAATTTACTGGACCAATTTGACTGAAATTTGCACCACTTATTATAATATTACCCAAAGAGTGACGAAGGATTTTTTCAAGGTGGAAAGTTTCGCCTTTACTTACTCGCCTGGATAAAGAAAATATTAGCTATGTTAGTTTTCCCGCAACGTAGTCACTTAGTTCCATTTAATTTTATTTTATCCATTGAGGAGATCTCACACCTTCCAAACGTGTGTAAAATCTTAATCTCCGTGCTATATTGTTGTGAAAATTCTTTGTAGAACTTTATTTGTTTGGCCATGGTAACTGACAAATATTTGGAAAGGATTTTAATTCTTAATGTGTAGAAATTCAGTCAATAAATAAATACTGTAGTCGTAGTTACACTTTGTAAAAAAATACTTTAGTAATCCTAACAATATATCGTTTCGACTAAAAAAATAGAAAAGAGTAGGTAAAATAAAATTAGTCTTTCCTGTTAAGTCGAAAGAACAAAGAATTTAAAAAATTTTAACTTGTATTATTCTGATTTTAAAAGGAAGAACATATATAATAAGTATTTAAAATACAAAAAAAAAAGAAAATCAAAAATAAATGTAGGCCCGGTCCGTGAAAATAAGACGAAACGAAAAGCTAGTTATTCCGAATGTACTTCTTCTAAATACCGTAAATTACTGTAATAACTCTCGATGCCTTTTTAGTCAGTTTCAGTCAAGTTGTCGATCGTTGCAGGGGGTTAAATGCAGATCATCTAGATCAGTTTGCTAAGCTGGAAATCCTTTGGACCCCAGTTTGGCAAGTAATGCATACTCTCCAATGAGCAAGCCAACCACGACCCAACCAAAAAAAGTGCTGCTACCTTTTCCTTCTCATTGTAAAATAAATCTCCCGTCTCGCTTGTGTTTTGGTGGGCATGCTCTAGCTTTTCGTTCGTATTGGGTAAACCATTTCAATTGCCACATGAAATTCAGCCGATTTCTAGTAGTGATTCTGAGCCTAGCTACATATTTAGTACTACTAAAATGTCAAATCTTAAGAGAAAATTGAGGTTAAGTGTTAGAAAAAAATTGCCGCCAAAAGTGAAGAAGCATTTTTAAGTGGAAATGGTATTTATTTGGAGTGTTAAGTGAAAAAGCATGAAATTTATAAACATCCTTGTTCATAAATTACGAAATATAAATTTCTTCCTGTTCCATTTCACTCCCGATTAAAACAAGCAGAACTTTACATCTCACATATACATTGATAAAGATGTGTACGAACGCATTTTGTCAGCCAACTAAGTGGTTGGTTTGTGGTTGGCATGGTCATTGGAGAGTAGGCATAAAGGTTAATATAGACTCATCCTCATCTCCTCATAAAACTGAATATATTTCTGTAAACTATTTTATGTGAGAGTAGCTGAGGTTTTATTTCCAACCTCTGGGATTAATGCTAATTTGTGTGATGTCCCTGATAGTTATAGGGGGAACCGATTTTTATAAATGCCATAAATACATAGTCACCAGATTCATGCGCATGAATTTAACGTTTATAGTAGACGTGGAGTGTTAAAACTTCGAGCTTCAACTTCGAGCTTCAATTTTAGTTGCTTTCAATTTCGCTGTATAATATAAGTGGCTTAAGCACTTGGTTTAAATTTGCTTTTGAGTACAACTAAACTAAGGTTTAAACTTTCACTGGAAAACGGGCCATAAAAAAAATAAAACTTCTTATCTTCAAGTACTAATGAAAGACATACTCTATTGACACTTGTTTAAATTAATTTATTAACTGTATGAGACTTGCAAATAAGTTGTGCACCTGACGATTATATATCTCACTCCTCAAAAAATCTAACATTAGTACTATGAATAAAAGTCTGCATAGAAAAAACACAACATATACTGTAGAAAAGAGTTCTCCATGGGTATCCATTGCTTTATAAATTACAAAGTATTCACAATAACACCAGTTTTAAAACGTTTGCACAGTTCTGTAGGTTTCTTCCAAAATTAAATTTACTTCCTTTAGATCGAAAGACTTAACCTATAACACGGGCAACTGCAAAGTGAGTTATAAACTTACAATATACCTATATACTATGTTGGAAAAAAATGTAAAAAACAAAAAGTGTTAAAATTGTAATATCACGCCACAGTTGATAAAGATAAAAAGTGTAATAAAAAAAGTTTATTTGTGGCTAACTATCGATAGAAATAAAGAATCCATAACCAATTAAATTTAATATTTTTATGTAGTATTGCCAGATTTGTTCAAACTATTATAAAATAAGTTTTAACAATTAACAAATGCAGATATTTAAAGCGTTAGTAAATAAAATAATTTAAAAGGTTAAAAAACACTTTGCAACAATAAACATAGCAATCTAACTTTTCTTCAAAAAGAACAGTAAGAAGGTCCAAGAAAAATTTTATTAATTATTGTAATTGCACGCAAAAAGTAAGAGCTTGTGTTGTGTTGCTAGTTCTTCTGTTTAGCATCATTAAAATGTATTTTCCCCAACATTATTCCGAAAGAATAAGCACTGATCTTCTTTCAGTATTGAATTTACTATTAGAGAACTATATTTAATTAAATTTCCTGATTCTCTGGACCACCACAATCTGAAACCATAACCTTACTAATCAATTATCTTGATCGAAAAATATTTGTTTGAGGTTTTAGTTTTGTTGCAATACTAATTGTATAAAATCTTAAGCGTTAAAAAAATTCACAAGCTCATAATATAATTGCTACAGTGCTGTGCAAAACATTTGCAACTAAAATCATAGTTTATTACAGATCATTATAAAATTTCCTAAACCACTGATACCAAAAAAAGTTTTACAGTGCATTATTCTTTATTATGTCTAGTTTCCAGATATAACAATAGCAGAATGTAATATCCCATAATAAGGGAGCAATATCCAGTTTTTTATTCAACGTAACAATTTTGCCTGTGCAAAACATTTGCAACTTTATATATCAACAAATACTTTTCTCGGAATAAATGAGAATTGGCAGTACTTTGTTAGTTTACTGTTATTTTCTATTCCATATATAGTTAATAAAAAATAATAATAATAATTTTCTATTCCGATCCAACTACTGCAGGGCATATAATCTAGTCTTTCGGTCAGGTCCATGCGCGGAAGTGTATTATTAAAATATTTTTTTTCCTTTAAACGCAATTAAACTAAAAGTTCGTAAAATGGGAGTAATTAATTTTACAACGAAATAAAAAACCGAATAAAATAGCTAAATCCACCATATCCAGATTTATAAGCAGTTTTAAAAAGACTGGGAGTATTGAAAATATTCATAAAGGGTGGTAGACCAAGGAAAACGACAAAGGCTGAGGATCGTAGAATTTAAATTTTAAGTAAATTTCGGCCCATCCTCAGTTCAAGGTACTCAGGTAAAAAACGAATAAAACCTGGATGAGGATCCTTCGACAGTAAGAAGACGAGTCATAGAAATCGATCTTAAGACCTACAGGCCAGCGAAAAAGCCACTACTTTCCGAAAAAAATGGCTGAGCTCGACTTGTCTTTGCTCAAAGTCATTTAGAATGGCCCCTAGAAAAATGGAGAACTGTCCTTTTTTCGGATGAGTGTTTAACTTTCAGTTTAACTTAGTGGGGCTAGATGGAGGGCAAAAAGTAGGACGACCGACGAACAAACGACTAAATCCGCGATAAACTGTGGTAATTGTGAAGCATGGAAGTGGTAATACAATGGTCTGGGGGTGTTTATCAGCTCAGGGCGTGGGACCTCTTTATCAAATACCACGGATAATGAAAGCGGAGGACTACAAAAACATTATGCTCCCTTACGCAGAGAAAGAAATGCCCCTGCGCTGGCGCTTCGAACAGGACAATGATCTCAAGCACACCTCTAGACTTCTTCAGGCTTGGTTTTCGCAGCAAAACATTGAAGTTTTGAAATGGCTCGCACAGTCCCCAGATCTCAACCCCATAGATAAGCTATGGCAACTGGTTAAGAAGAATATGAGGGGTCAATTTTACAACAACCGTGACGAACTCCTTAATGGTATAAAAAAGGCTTGGAATGATATAACTTCTTTACATATTGAGTCGCTATTTAATTCTATGCCAAGAAGATGTGCGGCAGTTATTGTAAATAAAGGCTATTCAACCAAATATTAATGATAATATATATTTAAAGTCGCCAACATTGTTAATGTCAAGGAGTTGCAAATGTCTTGCACAGTCAGTTTAGTATCTTAGTATGAAAAAACGAATATTCTCCTTTTTTATTGAATAGTTACCTTTAGTTTTTTAATATTCTTAAATTAGATATAATAAAGAATAAAATACTGTATTAGCTTTTTTGTTTTTAAGAATTTGTTTTTTGAATTAAGGTTTGTTGTAGTAAGACATAGAAAATTGGGGTTTTAGTTGCAAATGTTTTGCACAGCACTGTATATATAATCGGGTGCAAATAAATCTTTTTATTTTAAGCAATATTATCAGAGCATTCCCAAAGTTCTTAAATTCGAGATTTTTTCATATTAATATACTAATGTGGAATTTCATGCGAACTCAATAATATATTGTTTAAAAATGATGTTCAAGTTTAGTCAACGAAGACAGCGACAAAGAATACTAGATATTCTGTTTGTTTGTTTGTGTAATTGTTGTACATTGTAAATGATTAATAAAGCTATTTAACATACCTAGATCTTTCTCAAAACAGCTTAATTTATGGGACTTAGTATACACTTAGGGGAGAGGGTGGCAAGATGTGGATACTTAAGGTTTGAAAATCAATAAAAGAAAACTTTAGATAGTGAGACAATCATATTTATGTTTTAATTAACAACTATTTACTACTCTTCTAATATTTGGTGAAATTAGGAACTTTTAATTATACATTTTAGAAAAAAAAAAATCAAAATAAAAATAAAGGTGTTTTGCCCCGTCTTGCCCTATGGTGCTGGCAAGATGTGGTACCCCCATGAGTAATGAGAATTATCAGACAGAATGATGATTATTTCGACTGGCACAACTCACAGACGTGGAAGGTTTCGCCATCATCATCGTCGATTCCTGCCCAGCTATTATGTGCCCATTTTCCACAATTTCACCATGATATCCACCCTTCAATGGAAGTGGAATATACTTCCATACAATACATACATGGCGTGTCCTCCTCTTCTTCATTTTCTTTTTCAGATGTCGTCGTTACGCTGATTTCGCTGTTCTACTATTCTTCCGTGATTTTTTATTTCACAGAAAACAAACAAAAATAACATTTTTCTCAGTTTGGAGCAAGATGGGGTAGTCATTATCCCATCTTGCCTACCGTGTCATTTTCTAATAATAATTACAACAAAAGAGAAACAGTCGGCAATCTCAAGGAAACAATATGTTTATATTATTGTAGGTTAGTTTAAGCATCAATAGCAGTCACACCTCACCAGCTAGTATTATGTAACAAACCACAGTTACGTGTCAAACTGGAAGAGAATGTGATAACCACTTTATAGTAAAACAGTTTTTTTAGATTATTTCGCCACGCGTACACTTGCGAATAAATAATGGCCGGACAACTGACAAGTGTCATGGCGGCGCATCGAACGATGCATGCTTGATTGGATTTCGCTGGGTACCCCGTCTTACCCGCTACCCCGTCTTACCCCCGTCCCCTACATACATTTCATTTGCTTTTGACATGTTGTACCCCTTCGATTTTGATGAAATTTGATGATGATGAAATACTACTAAAGAATATATAGAGCAATATTTAGTATTTTTTTCGAAGTGGTAAATTAAAAGCAATTTATAGAAAAAAAATTACAATTTGTGTTAAAAATGTATATACAATAACGGATAAATTTTTCAAGAAAATATTGGAATAAACTCTAAAATGTTTCCTTACACTCCCACTTAGTTTTCCTTTCTCATCTTCAGTATTTTATTAAATACACGAGTTTCAAAAAAAGTCCGTCTCAGAGCATTGTTTCTTTTATATATCTCAAGGAGACGAAAAATATACTTATATTAATTACCAGTCACCTGCCCTACATGATGGTGTATGCAACAATACAGGTTTCTATTAGGGGCAGATTCATCATGCTAACATGGCTAGACTCTTTCTTTTCAATTTCAAGACAGTAAGATAATTTTGAAATTGAATATGCTCAAAATCCTAAAAGTTCTGAGTCTGTCCAATACCTTCCATAAACATGTGGTATCGATATTATAATATTCCAAATACTACGATTACAGATATATCTGTCACCTAATACTAGCAATAGACGTTTACCTAGTCTATCTAATATATGCGTAGTTTTGGTATTTGCAAATTTTCAGTGGTATGAACGTAATATACAGCATTTTTACTGTGTACAGCGTCTTTTCTGGTAAGTTTGCTCTACAAAATGAGTGTAATTGCAAAAACTGTTATTAGTTTTGAGCACTTTGGCGATTAAAATGGAGGCCAAAGACACAAAGAAATAACCCTTAAAAAACAAAATGTTGAACTCAACTAGTCAATAGTCATATAATGTATTTGATAATAATTAAGAAAACAACCTCTTCTTGACCAACAGTAACATAGAAAAGATAAACTTGAACAAAAGTAGTGTACTTTTGATAATTAACATGACAAAACGTGTGACAAAAGTTAAAATACACGTGCCACTCTGTGTTTAAATTTCGTCTGAGTATCAGCAATTTTATTTCCGAATTTTGCGGCCTTCTAAACGATCATTTTTACTGATCTTTGATCTTGAATAACTTTTTAACGGGAAGTGACTGCCACCTAATTCCCACAGGATTATATTTCGGTGACATCTCCCCTCATTTTCAAACCTCCTCGGACTGGGCTCGTTTTCTTTATAATTATCGTGAATTGCATATTTCGATTCTCAAATGTCAAATAGTTTATCATTCGCATAAGGTACAGTATCTCACACTTTGAGTCGGACAGTAGCACACTGAGTGGTTGAATTAAATATTAGAAATAAATAAACAATAACCAACATAAATTTATTCTTTCAAAAAGACAAAAAATTCTCTCGATACATAAACAAATACAATCTCTATAGCTAACATCAAATAGCAAAATGAAAGAAAATAACCACACACTCCCATTAAACGAAATCATTATTTATATCTGAAAAATATTTAATTCAACCACTCATTGTGCTACTGTCCGACTCAAAGTGTGAGATACTGTAGAATCGCCAGATATCGTCCCTTTTTTGTAAAACAAATCTAAAAAAATAAAAACAAATACCACAGTAATAAATGAAACGTCAAACATTAGGTTCAATATTCCCTTATTATTAAAAATAATCAAAAACGCGTTAACATTGTTAGAAAAAGTTCTAAAATAGCTTTAACAAAAATACTCAAATTATGAAAATATATTTTGGGGCTCCTAATTACGTCCCGGGGACGATATTGAGATCACAATAATCTGAACTGGAGTTGTACTTACTCCTTTTCTATTATATAAAATTGAACCTAACTATCATATTAATATCTAAACAGCCCTTTCTTAATTATTTTAATCATTGGTAAGGTACAAGTAGGTACTTCTAATTCTCCAAACAAATAGTGCAGACAAATTTTGGGGACGATATAAGGTTCACGTAAGAGGACGATATTAGGAAATTTCTGTTTATTTTTTCGCGTCCATTTAAGCAAAAAACGTGTCATAACCTGAAAATTTTATTTAATCGATTAAGATTTGAGATATTAATAGTTTGACAAAAAAATTGTATCAATAAGTCAGATATCTCAATATTTTATGGAATCCGAGAATATTTCAATGAAAAACTCACCTTGAACACTTTTTTTGATTTTCGAATTTCTGTCGGTACAAACGTCGTGACGCACTCACTTCTACACAATGGCCGACTGATGCAACTAGCTATCGGTTCGGGTCACTGATAATAGATGGCGGTTTTTAAAAGAGTAGATATTGAAGGGGACGAAATTTGGCGACTGCACCTTACTAGGTTTATATGTGTCCCTGTTTTAAAAATGATAATGATAATGATAAATGTGATACCGAAATTACAGTATTGAAACAACATGTGTGTGATAAAATTCCCTTCTGAAATATGGCTTTCTAATCGACAGAACTTATTTTGGCAATATTTAGAATATCTATTAAATTTAAATAATTATTTTCAATACTAAATGATCAGTACTCAAAATTTACTCACGGGTAGTGCTTCTAAGGTTAAATAACTCTATTAACACTATATTTTGTTATGAGAAATGCACGAAATATGAGAAAAATAATGCAAAATTCTGTCCGAAATACATTACCAGCACACTGTCACCGTAATGAGACAGTTGTCTGAACTTAAATATATGAGAACGGCATAGTGACATTGTCCTTAGCTCCGCGAAATGTATTATCTTCTCAACTGAATAAGGTTACCTCGCTTCTGTGGAAATACGCCGTAAAATGTATATGGGTCAAACTAAACAATGACCACCTGCACTTGAAGGGGAGTCGACTAGCGTGGAGCCCGTAAAGTCCCCAAAAACCGTATAACTCTTGCAACAAAAATCTCTCGAACCGCTTTAAGTTCAGCAATAATTCAGAGAATTATTTTATCGAAGTAGGGGAGGCACTTATGTCGTAAAAATATGTGCCGTGGCCAGAGTGTATCTCAGTATAGAAAGCAGGTTAATAGGTAAATAGCATACCTGGCCAGCGCGAGATGATCCTTTAATCCAAAGAGGTGGAAGCTTTCATAGCATCTAATCCACAATGTTTTATTGAGCTGTTTCCACGACCCCGCGGCAATACGGGTGGTAATGAGGCCGCCTTGGACTGTATTTTATACCTAACATTTAAGTAAGATTGTCATAAGCAATTTCCGGTTTCAGTTTCGATACAAAGTTCGTCAATTTAAACTTTCCGGCCTTAAGGCAGAGCTGAAAAGTGGGTACTGGGATACGAAGAAGCACAGCATCTCTATACTTCCGTCTAGATAAAGCCGCCCGCACCTTACTGCGCCGGAGACGGTGCGGTGTGGCAGCACTAGATTGATTAGGCCCCGATAAGAGATTTGCTTGAAGCGACGCACGTGACAGAATGTGTCAGTGATTTGGTAACGTGTGATGCCTACTATACTACACCTACACGTGTGAAGCAGAGCAAGAAATTCCTTGGGGGAGCGAAGTGAAGCAAGAAAAATCTTCCCACAGACGTCTTAAACGTGTCACATGCCAACGTGTTATGACGCAACACTTTGAGTCCGCTAACTGATATATTGCTTGCCATTTGTGTTCCTTGGAATTGCATTTAGAGACGTTCCAACGTACCCAGCCAGAACTTCTCCAGCGTAATATTGATTTTTGGTATTAGAATTTAAGCTGTTGAGATATTAAGACAATTTGTCCCTTAGGGTGTCAGATTAAATGAGAGTCGAAGGTCGTATTTCCTCATGCTTCTCATACTTATTTTCAGATCTTGACGAATATTTAAATATTCTAAAGAAGAATTGATACTTTTGTGAAAATCCTCTCATCATAGTCCAAGAGCCTACATTTTCCGGGATGATAAGCAACAAAATAATTTTTCATGTGTGGCTTTGCTTGGAGGAGACGGGCAACTTTTCATTTTAAATTGTGTTATTTGATCCAAAATTACATTAATCTATCAGGTGCTAACCTTATTCAACAGCTGCTTATGGGTATGGAAAAACATACCACACAAATTGTAGGATAATGTGACTGTTTGGTTGTTTAAATATTTATTAGACAAAGGTGTAAAAATCAGCTTGTTGCCGATAAAGTCCATGTTATTTTGACATGTTAGGGGTAGGAGATTTATCTGTCATTCTATCGGATTTATAGGACAAGTATTTTTTCCGCGTCTTGCACCAAATTATCTTGCAATTTAACTGAAAAACGAAGTGTTACTCGTAAACTTTGGGAACTTGGCAAATCGATATATTTCACAGCTATGCAGTAGTTTTGAGACAATTTTCGAAAATTTATCTAATAATGCGAATAAAATGTCCTACTTTCAAACGTCAACATGATAAAAAAAAAAAAAAATCCTTTCGGGCCTGCTATTCTCTTTTCTGAGCATTCAAGACTTTGCACGTGATTTTAGAAAAAGAAAAATCTAACGAGGCTTCATTGAAAATATTGTCTATGGGCACTGTTCATAGTTTTCTTTAAAAATTAAATAGTTATAAAATTTTGTCAGTGTCATAAATTTCACTTTAACATTAATTGAATGTAAAAATTGGGTTAAGAGTACACGATTTCACAAGAATTCCCTATGAGGTTTCAATGCTTCTGAATTCCTTCTTGAAAATATAAGTTGCCCGTAAATTCTCGTCAAAGAAAAGAGAATTGATTAATTAATTTTTTTTTCTCTATTTCAATATTTCAACCAATCCCTATATCCCTATATATATATAAAAATGAAAGTTCGTTTATTGTTTGTTTGTTTGTTTGTTGCTCAATCACGCCTAAACTCTTGCATTGATATTTTTCATCTTTTATCCGAAGGTAGTACATATTCCAAATTAACATATATACTAATTTTTTTTTTTTTTTGGATAATACATATGGTTTAAAAATGGCAGATCAAAGATGGCGGCTAAAAAATTTAAACTTGAAACGATTTTCATGAAAATTGGTACATAGGAGTTTTGCGCAATGCTGATTTCAAATCCGCTGTCCAGATTTAGAAATTATTTATTTATTTATTTATTTACTTCGCTTAATACAAGCTACAAAAAAACTTAAACTAAGCTTAGACTAAAACTTAAACTAAACTAAAACTACAACTGAAAAAGTTAAAAGGCGACAACAAGTGGAGGGGGCAATAATTATGGTGGTGGGTCATGCTGGTAAAGGGCATGTCTGAGGGAGGTTTTATCTAAATGAATATCGAAGGTGGGAGAGTTGTTAGTTTTGCGTAATATTCTAATAATAGGTTCGAAGTGTCCGTAGTTGGTGCGGTGACTGTTTAGACGTAAGAGTGGAAAGGATCGTACGTTGCGAGGGTTGGTGTTGATGGATATGTTATGCAAAATTTCAGGACAGTCAATGGAACCGGTTAGGACCTGATGGATAAAGATGGCGGATCCAGTATGGCGACCTATATTTCTCGATTTCAACGGATTTGAATGAAAATTAGTGCAATGATTGTTTCGAGATCACTGATTTTGAATGTTATCAAAATTAACAAACCCAAGATGGCGGATCCAATCGATCCGAAGACGAATATTTCCCGATTTCAACGGATTTTAATGAAAATAAGTACAATGATTATCGTGAGATCACCCAATATGGCGACAAATATTTCTCGATTTAAACGCATTTGAATGAAATCTTGTTCAATGATTATTCTGAGGCCACTAATTTCGAATATTATCAAAATTTATAAATCCAAGATGGCGAATAAAATATGGAAACCAAATGTCTCGATCTCAACAGATTTTAATGAAAATTAGTACAATGTTTATCCTGAGGCCACTAATTCCGAATATTATCAAAATTTGAAAATCCAAAATGGCGAACAAAATTTCTCGATTTCAGCGGATTTTAATGGGAATTAGTTCAGTGATTATTCTGAGACCACTAATTTTGAATGTTATCAAAATTTCCAAATCCAAGATTTCGACGGATTTGAATGAAAATTGATACAATGATTATTCTGAGGCTACAAGTTTCGAATATTATCAAAATTTGTAAATTAATTATTATTAGGAGATTTTAATATAGATTTTAATGCAAATTAGTACAATGATTATCCTGACGCCACTAATTTGGAATACTATCAAAATTTGTAAATCCAAGCTGGCAGATCCAATATGGAGACCAAATGTCTCGATTTCAACAGATTTTAATGAAAATGAGTACAATGATACACTAATTTCGAATATTAGCAAAATTTCCTAATTCAAGATGGCGGAACCAATATGGAGACCAAGATTTCTCGATTTCAACCAATTTTAATGAAAATTAGTACAATTATTATTTTAAGGTCACTAATTTTGAATATTATTAAGATTTGGAGATATAAGATGGCAGATCCATTCAGGTTTAATTAGTAAGTATTTACCCAATACTGGGTGAAACCGGGTAACCCAGCTACTGAAAGAATAACAGGTTTTCCAGTCCAATATATTATATAATCTTAATTTTGTTTTTATCGATCATTTTTGAAAATTATTTATGATAGTAATTCGTAAATATTTCATTATTTTAGTTTTCAAAATCTCCTCCTGCATTATAGCGGAGGGAGAGCGTAGTAATTTAAAACCAACATAAACTTTTTACATAACCAGCTATCCAAGTAACTCTAAAATAGTGCGGCGTTAAATTCTGCATTCACTTGGATACACATAATAAAAAATACAAAACTTTAAAATAAAACTGATTAAAAAACCGCAATCTCCGTGAATTGCACTAAAGTAAAGCAGCATAGTATACTTACTTGTAGCGCTGGGTGGCAATAAACGAGTTTCACAATTTTATGGTTCTTTTATCCATGTGTAGGGCAATTAAAATTTTGCGTGTGTAAATTTCAAAAATAGGCATGGGAAAAGATTTCATTCTATCTTTTGGTAATAACAAATAATATATTACAAGAAAGAGTGATATACCTGGCAACAAATTTGTAATACCTCTCTTAGTATGTGCATATCGAACTTTATGCTTTTTATGTTAAAATTTTAAATACAGTTGTACCATGCATGGGTCTTTTATTGTGTTTGCACAAACTTACTCGTTGAGACAGTCTCAGTTGAAGCTCTTCGTAACAAATAATAATAATAAATAAGTTAAATATGAAAAATTCCAGGGAAGGAATTATTTACAGACTAATTTAAAAAAACCAGTGTCATACCCAATTTTAAAATAATAAGGAAAACCTTGAATATGTTTTTTTATTTGGACAAAAACATAAAAAGATATTCACGATTTGTTGTATTTCCTATTGTTTAATTTGTAACGAGTTTAACCTATTAATGCGCAAAACGAGAATTTAGTGCACCGAAGTTCAATTGTACGATTCGAATAGAAAATTGGGGCGATTTTCTTTCAAAATCGTATATAGGGTGTTTTTGGGGATGCTCTTTCAGAATCTAGTATCTCTTTTGCATAAAAGCCTCAAAAGCCCTATAATTTTTTGGGTTTTTAAAAAAAACTGCAGATTTTTTTCGGTCTTTTTTTCTATTCAAAGTTGACTATCTTGTCGTTGCTACTATTGAATGATCATATAACCACCAGAAATAGCGGTCCGAATGTCTAAACATTCTCAAAACATAGATTTGAAAGTTTTTTTTTGGCATCGGTTTTTCAAAATGACAATTTTTTAACACCTAAAAGGATCAACTTTACAAGCAAATTGTGTAGAACAGAAAATACTTTAAATTAGCCAAAGAACACGTGTGAATTTGTTCAGAATTTTGTTCGACTATTTTTAGTTTGGATTTGGTTAATTTTTGAAAAATCCAAAAATGTCCCACTATGTACGATTTTGGAAAAAAATCGCCCAATTTTCTATTCGAATCGTAAAATTGAACTTGAAAGTGCACAATATTCTCGTTTTGCGCGTTAATGGGTTAAAATTTGATATTTCCATAATAGTTTCTGTGGCAACCGATTTCTTTATACCTTTCTTTTACTTTATCTATTCAAGTTTGCAGAGACTTCATATCTATATAACATTTATATTTATTTAATTACTTTATTTCGCTTTCATCAATAAATTGATTACTACAGAACATACGCAAAAAAAATTATCAATTTGAAAAATCAATATTTTGAAAGCGAGCCTTGAAGATGCATTACATTGACGTAATAGGTTATGTCAATCCGTAATTTGTATGACGAAAAGGGGTGGGGAAGAAATTATAGTGTCTTGTCGGACTAGCCGAAACAGAGATCTCGAAGAGAGCGAAAATTTCACGGCAGTTAAAGTTTTCTGATATACAATCAAAGGTAAATAAGAGATCGTAATGAAATCAATTTAAGCCGGTGCACATAATGAGGCAGAATTAATGGCACTAAGAAAGCTTTCGAAGAGCGAAGCTAAGAAATCTTCATTGTACTGCCTCAAAACGGTTGATGTGTGTCATAAGGGATGGAGACCAGACCAGACTCACACACTCAAGGTCTTATAAGTTTGCAGAAGATAGTTTGAGTAATATAATATATATCGTTGAACTCCTTAGACCACCGTTTGACGAAGCCAAGTGTTGCACCTGCTTTGCGATCAATGCCTTCAATATAATCCTCGAACGAAAAATGGCTGTTTGACCAGACCCCAAAATTCTTCGTTTTGTCAAGTCTGTGCAGTGAGCATTCGTCAATGTTATAAATAAAAGTGAAGATGTCTTTCTTTCGTGAAGAGCACATAGTAGTTCATTTCTGCTTGTTTAATAGTAAGCACAAACTTTATGAAAAGCATTAAGGTCCGAATTTAAAAAAACATAATCTTACTTGTTAGATATAACACGAAAAATCAGCACATCATTAATTAATATGATGAACAAGAGAGGACCCAGATGATTACCCTGAGGTGCGACCGAGATATTAAATATTTGCCTAGATATAATATCTTGAAATAGGACACTCTGAGATTGCTGGGCCCAGTAAGAACAAATCCATTTGATAAAAAGAGAGGGAAATCCAAGAAGTTGAGCAAGCTGGTTGTCGTAGATTTCCTTTTGAGAAAACTATGCTAAAAAATCGTTATTATTAGTTCCTTAATATATTTTTGACTTGATTTTTGTACGCGATGTATCTAAAACCGTCTTTTGTTAAAATTTTCACTCTCAAATAAAATGCGTAGGTATACAACAAATATTAGGCTACGCGCCTCCATATCCAGTGACAAAATATCCGCGTCAAATTATCTGCAAGCAATTGTTACTTGTAAAAAAATATCCGAGGTAAAAAATCTCCTAATAATAACTGGAAGACTAATAATGTTTACATGAACTCACTTTATAAACAGAATAAAAAATTAAATAAAGTAATGTTAATTTCTTAATAAGTAACACTGACGCAAAAATCTGTAGAGTCCTATAAAGGCCTAAAATAAATAAACAAACAGTATGTAAACACAAGTACATCGCAGATATATATTTCTAGGAAACAGCAAAATACAAATATAAAAATGTGGACAATCTTTTAAAATGCTTTAGGTTTTAGATAGTTTAATAAATACTACGATTAATAAAACATAAAATTATTTAACATATAATTTTTAAAATAATCTGGGAGGGTTTTGAAAACAATGGATGCATCTTGTATCTTAGTAAAGTATTTCAAGCAGTCGATATCGGATGCTTTATCACACATTATGCATGTATTTCACTACGTTCTTCAGTAAAATGAAAGCCTTGAATGACCATTAGGGTTATATTTTTTCATTTGTAAAAAAGTTGGATTGAATAAGCTTCATAAAACACTTCTTAATATGCAACTTCCAGGATATGGAGCAGAAGGATTAGACAGATGACAGAGCAGTATCATGCTCTAACATTGAAGTCGCCTTTTTATGTAAGTCGTAAGGTCGTTGGGCCACTGGGCCGCTCATCTCACAGAATTATGGGCACTAACGTATTCATATAATGAATCGTAAATAATTCTCCGAATTTAGGAGGATTTCCATGAATACGCAATTAGTCAAATTGTCAACATGCCCCCGTATACCGCCATGTACATAAAATCAATTATTAACATTTGTATGCGGGTCTCTGGTGGAAGAGGTCCTGTCACACGGCTGTGAATCATTTATTACACTGAGCTTAGGCACTAATTCCATTCGCTACACATTACTTTTGCTACAACCGGCTGCCAATGGCACATATGTGAGTCTCTATATTGTGATTTCCCCTCTAAGAGGAGTTTCTTGAAATGGTGATAATTCTTGGAGTTAATTAAACTTTATTATGCAAAGAAAACAGCATTTTCTCATATTGCTGCTCGCATGAGTGAAATTAAGTCAGCCCCGTGCCCTTCGCTTGAAACTTTACCGTAGAAGTTTTGATAGCATCTGGGCGGGCACAACTACGGCGTTGTAGACCCTGCCAACTTTCTATTCAATTAAATTTTTATTTTAACCAGGAAGTCGGCAATAGTTTCAAGGTAATTAAAGCGAGATAGGTTTAAGAAAGGATTTTATGGCGGTTAAATCCTTGGCGATTTATGCTTTTGTTAAATGTCAGCAGGTTTACAGGCTTCTAAAAAACCTTTTCGAATTAAACTTCATCTGGATTATGCTCTCATCTCTTCCACTTGGAGCACGTTAAAATTAAGTTTGAAATTACTGAAGCACTTAATTTACGTTTTACCTAATTAGTATACAGGGTGCCCCGTAAGAACAACGTCAAACTGAAGGAGAAGAGAGATTGTCGGGCGACCAGCTACACAAGTTTGATTATTTTGAGGGTACACATTTTTAATTTTTTTCTTACAAAATTCTATCAGCTAGATTGTGAGTCTTTTGCGTAAAAATATAATTTACTAAATGTAACTAAGCCAACTCTCTGAATTTAAAAAAATAACCTAAAATTTGTATGTTACTTCGTCGAAGAAACCTTAATAAAACAAAAATAATACTCTCAAGGTAATTTTACAACAACTTGCATGTTAGCAATACGAAATAAATCTAATTTGAAATTAAATCTGTAATTCAATTGTCAGAATTAACCCCTTTGGAATAAAAGTAACTACATCATCTTCCTGAAATCTCCATAAAAAAGGCAATTTATTAATACAATATGCAGTACTAGCGCAGTACATATTTAATCCACCACAGAAGGACAAAGTGGAATAAAATAATTTTCAAACCAAAAATTTGAAAAACAAAAATTTTCCGGGAGCTTGTTTAGTTACTTTTAGTAATTAATTTAGTAAGCAAAAGACACAAAAGTTAACAGCGTTTTGAAAAAAATTAAAAATTTGTACCTATCCACAAAAACATTAAACTTGTCAGAGGGAACCCTTAAAAAAAATTCAATACTTTGAAAACGGCAAGACATTCACCAAGGAAATATTTTTTTATCTAGTAAGTCACTCCTCAATCTGTCTTCTCCTTCAGTTTGACGTAGTTCTTACGGGGCACCCTGTATATTAATATATGTACATATATTCATGTAAATAGTAATTGCAGTACATAAATATAATATTATTGAGAAAGTTTTGAAAAGAGGTGTTTCTCAGTATGCTTTCTTTTATGCAAGCTTTAATATAATTCTGCTCTGTTGGCCATTCTTCAAAAGTATTTCTAGTGCTCCCTCGTGATGCCACTGACCGCTGATAGACATAACTGGCTCGGCTATCCCAAATAAAAAGTAAAATTTCATCCGTCCCTGGTCATTTCGATTCGGATCACGTATAGTTCCTTGTGAATGAACGAATATTTCTTCGGAATTAGGGAGCCAAATGGAGCATCGTATTCGGCATTTCAGCGGTAACCTAGAAATTCATTTCCTTACATCATAAGGGTCCGAAATTGGATATGGGTGCTCGCACCCAAACTGCGAATATTACTCTCAAGGATGCTGCTGGGGAGTGTGCACAGGCAAAGCAGTACAAGATTTATGGCCCTCTATCTCTCCTAAGATTGTTCGTCCATTTCTCACGAAAGTCAAAGGATTCAAAGAAATCCCTCTCAAATGATAGTATTATCGACACGGTGCCGATGTCAGACTACTGTTCTGCTATAACTGCAGACTCCTTGCAAAATGAAAAGGCAAAATGAACATGAAGACAGCGATAAATTGGCAATTTCCTCACTTGGTCGACGTCTATCGTTGCTTTACTTAAAAATTAATAATCCAAAAGGTGAGAATGGAAAAATTTCATACCGCTCAATTTTATGGATCGTTACATATCCCCTGTTCATATCACCAACGAAATCCTAGCCATAAATCCACTGGAGTCTGCGAAGTGTTAAGTGCAGCACTTTCTGCATTATTTTACTCCGCGCAAAAGAAATTACACGCGTCTGAATGAACTCCATTTGGCGTTCCGGAAATTTCATGCCAATAAAAATTTCATAAAGTCTAATGACGCACTCAAACTTGAAAGCGCTTCTCGTCTATTTCGCCTGAAATGAGATAAGGAAAAATGTCTTAAGGCTGCGTCTGGGCGTTTTAATGGAGCTCGCTGCAAACTTGGAAAAAGATCTCAACGTATGAATTATGCGTTTGTTGTACTGTCAGGAAAAGGCATAAGGTAGATGCTGAACGTTATTAACGAGTGCGGTTGCATTGCTTAAGCTGAGAACTCAAGAAATGAGATCATGTAGAGAGTAGAGAAATAGAACATAAAGTGGTTATTGACTTCTCAAAAAGGAATCTCGCTTTAAACTTTATAAAACCTAAGATAAACTTAGCTATATTATGTACTTGCATTTAGATTCAGAGGTTTCTAAAATGTGTCGCACATAAAAAAAGTGAGGGAAGAGTGGAGCATGATCAAGTAGTGAGGTAAGATGAGGTGTCCTCATTTTATCAGAGTCCAAGTATGATTGATATGATTTAGAAATATCCTGAGATTCCCCTTGCAAATTAAGGGAAGTCCAGGCAAAGTGAGGGCCCGCTGCAAAGCGAATAGACTTTTCTTTTGCTATTGTATACTAGATGAACCACTTTACTCATAGGTGATGGTAAGAGCAACAGTCCGATGATGCCATGACATTGGTAAAAGCTCTGTACATTTTTTATTTTCCTTATTTTGTGGAAAATTAAAAAATTTTGTGTGTTACTGCAAATTTCGATAGTATAAGTAGACTGATTATTATTAAAAGTAATTATACCTTAACCCATTAACCCATTAACCCAAGCAACCATTTTTGAGTCGATTTGAAATTCACTTGACAGAAACGATCAAATATCAAAAGTGGTATATCAAAATATGGTTTTTTGCTTAAAATTGTCCGCTCTTTCATAATCTGCAACCATAATTTTAATATTACGCACTCAAAAATTACTATGGCGGCTCAAAGATGGCGCAAATATTGCAAATATTTCTTTTTTGAATTGGTTGGTAATATCGAAAATCAAACTATAAATTCTGCACTAGAATATTTCCATCGATTTTTAGGATATAAACAGCATCCAACTTTATAAGTATAATATATCCTATTACATCCTAAAAATTGATTGAAATATTCTAGTGCAGAATTTAAAGTTTGATTTTCGATATTACCAACCAATTCAAAAAAGAAATATTTGCAATATTTGCGCCATCTTTGAGCCGCCATAGTAATTTTTGAGTGCATAATATTAAAATTCTGGTTGCAGATTATGAAAGAGCAAACAATTTTAAGCAAAAAACCATATTTTGATATACCACTTTCGATATTTGATCGGTTCTGTCAAGTGAATTTCAAATTGACTCAAAAATGGTCGCTTGGACGTTAATGGTTTAACTAGAGTGAACATGTTTTTATAAGTACATAAAAGTCTATCGAGTGCAACATTTATCGACTGTTGCTCGAACTCATTTCAATCCTTCCAAGTTCAATCACAACAAATGGACAGAGGCCAACCTAAAATGCGCCATGAACGAAGTAAATGCCAAAAAAATATTGGTCACATCCGCAACCATAAATTACCATATTCGGCATGCAACTTTGTAACGATATATGAAGTCAAGAAACTGTAAAAAAAGATTCACTACTGGTTTTACCAAAAATCAAAAAGATGAGCTTTAAGTTACTCGAAAGAGCTAGATAGTCTATTTCTTGGACTAACTCGAGCTGATTTCCTACAACTAGTGTATGACTTCGCAACTAACAACAACAAATAACATTGAGAATCCATTCAAGAATGGTAAGATTGGTTTGCTGGTTTTAAGAGGAAACACCTGATATTGTGCTGAGATTACCTGAGCCAGCTTTTATCGCTAGAGCTAGGGGCTTTAGTCGACCACAGGTGGAGCTGTTTTAGTCACTTTTGTGAAAACAGATTGGAAGTTTTATTTTGATGCAACCACTGTTTACCATCATAGGTGAGACTTATGTCAGAACCTCAACTTCGAAGCCACCAAAGATTTTAAGTCCGAAAGGAAAGAAGCAATTTGGAGTTATTAGCAGTGATGAAAGAGACAAACTTAACTGTTATAAGATGTTGTAGTGCCGGCAGTGCATTAAATATTTTGTAACTTTATAAAATTGTATAAAAAAAATAGTGTTGAATTAAGGGGTTATATCCAGTCAGGAGCCCCAAAAAAGTCGGTTTTTCAAGAATTTTTCTTGAGATGAACCCTTTTATTTATTAATGCAAAAATTTGTACGCATATTATGGCAACTCTTGAGGGTATTTTAATGTTTTTTATTTGTAAAAATAATTATTTTGAAAGCTGCTACAGCTGATCTCCGGGAGCAATTCTAAAAAAAGGCGGCTTGCGGTGTACACGATACCTCTGTACTGGATCATCCAAAATGAAAAAAACAAAAATATTTCCTTAATATATTGTTTTATCTTGTAATTAATTGAAGGAATAAGCAAAATTAGAATTTTTGAAAAAATGGCGGCTTCTTAAAAAAAATCGATTTTTAACAACAATTTTGGCCTTACATTGTTTATAAAATGGAAAATATTTATCGGTGAGAAAAAACCTTCGATTAATTACTAAGAAATATACTTCAAAAGCTTGTGTTAAAATTTGAAACTGATCGGTTCACCCATTTCCGAGAAATCTTGCTCACCGACTTTCAAAACACAGTTTTGAGAAAAACGCGCTTAAAGTTTCAGAAGCACCTTACATATAGTAAAAAAACTCGGGTACACGCCATTACAAATATGCGTGTAACCTCGAGAATATTCACCGGATTGCCATGAAAACATAAATATAAGTACATTACGAACAAAAAAAATAAAATAAAAATCGATTTTCTGAATATCCTGACTGTATATAACCCCTTAATAAGTATTGTTGTAGCATAAAGACTTAACTTTGTTGATTGTGTTATTTAATGCGTTGCATAGTTGTTTCAAATAAAATATTGTTAAATATTCAACGACCCTCATCTAATTTTCAAAAAGTGATAATCTGAAAAGCGCATATTTGATATTACAATGCGATATTTTTCTCAATGTAATTACTGAACGTGTGTCATAAGAGCGATGTCAGATTTGCAAGTATACTTATTTAAAACAACATGTACAACATATTAAACTTGATTACTAACATGTACGCTCTTTATCTCAAATCCCAGTTGCTTTCGTTGGCAACTTTGTACCGCCTGGAACAATTTTGAATTCTGACAGATAACAAACTCGGTATATGAAACTTTTACAAACTATTGTTGTTATGTACAAGAAGTGCTGCGGGCATGAAGTCGTTCATTAAATTAAACGTAGAATGTGCATTCCAACTGAATTTCCTCTTCCATAAAAAGTAGGTAGACTAATAACATTTATTAAGCCAAACTCAGTAGAGACGCCGCATCGCATCACAGACGCTATAGTAAAGTCCTGCATACTACCGAAAACCATCCTTACTTTATAGTTTGTCTCGACCAGAGCAGGTTGTCTTTTACGCTGGTACGTACATCCTGGCGCATCGAGTTTCCGTGTTATCTTGTTCCGCAATTATTACCTGGAGTTTCCATGCTGGCGGGTGATTTACACGAAAATTATTAGCAATTAAAGAAGAATCCAGGCAAAGTTACTCCTTTGGCTGGCGTGCAAATATCGCGCCATGCCACACTAAGGCCCGCTCAGTAACAGGTGCAACAGAATGCATTTATCAAGGCAGGCAAGGCACACAATAAAGTTGCATATTAAAGTGCATTTTAGAACTGCTTGCTCTGAATTTGATTTACACCCGTAGATAAAGTTCTTTTCGCAGCACTGCGCTGAGGATTCGTTAATTCCAGACCTTACAGATACCGTGATACAGAGCTGAGGGCACCTTCAGCACCCTTTCCCAAGAAGAACACCGCCACTCCGCTCGTTATTCCAGGCTTTTCTATACAAGTTATCCAAAATTATAATCTAAGCAGCGCTGGGGCCTGACGCTGGCACACAGAAACCTATTTGCATTTAATCACTCCTTCTGTGGTCCCGAGGACTCATAGTGGCGCTCCTGTAAGTTTGACGGAGGCAGCTCCTTTGTTCACCCGAAATCTTGTAACTGAAGCATCACATGGGCTTGGAGACCGGCCAAGAAAATTCGGGGTGCCGAATGGCACAGCCTGTGCGAATGGGGCGGCAAAAAGTTGAAAAAAAGGGAAAAAATATTTAAATTTCAGTTAAATGGCATATACGTGTTGTTGAAAATAAATTGAAACGATGGAAATAACTTTTATGAGACCCATTTTGCTCGACACCACGTCGCGACGCACCCAGTCCGCGTTCTATGAGATTTAATTTTGCTATTATGAGCCAAATATTCGCTGCAAGGATGCCAAGCGGGCAAATCCCGTCCGGTTGCTAAATTAATTCGACATTGTCTGATTTAAAGCCCTCCCGAATAAGCAATGAAGATTTAAATTATTCGCTCCACCAGATTTCCGTTGGAAGGGCCACTTCAATCAAAATCATTTGGTAGCAGCACGAGCTGGCAGAGTGCCCGATTTCATCCTGGTGACGAACCTGATTGCTAACTGCTAACTAATTGAAGTCCGCGAAAGACCACCGGTCCGCTCTATGCTCGGTTGAGCTGTAAGAGAAGTCCTGCGGGGTCGTTAGGCAATTTGTGATGAATTCGGACATTCGCTGGTTCATCAGCGCATCAGAGCCGGAAGTATCTACGATTTAATTCATAAAGCAGTCATCGTCCTCTTAATTATGAAATCAACATTCATGCCATCGTTAACTCGCCTCTTGATTTTTTGGACTGAATTCAAACTCAGTTATGGGTTTCTCCACTCCGTTCTTCAAAGATATCTACACTTGAAGAAGAAACATCTACACTTATGCCCAATTTTTGAGTCAAAGTTAAAACCTTACAAGCAAGTTTAAATCGAGTGCTTAAATCGCTGGTGTTTTACAGCGAAACTTGAACGAGTGTTTTACTATACGCATGAAGCGGTTCTAATCCTTCCACATGAGATTTGAGTAAGGAAGCAGTTCATGAGATTTGAGTATGTAGTAATCTCAAAGTGTTAGGACGAGTGCACTGCTTGATTGTGAATTTAGTTGCACTTTAGTTAACTGAAATATATTTATGTTAGGTGTAATAAGTAAAATAAAGTAATAAAATAAATTAAATGTTATGATTAAAATGTGAATTTTTATAAAGAAGCCAAAAATTAATTCAAAAATATGTTTTGAGGAAGGATTCATATATTCTATTTCACTTCTTATAAAACCCATTCACGACAAACGGTTCTTGTAGAAACACCGCATAAGTATCTATGCAATTATTGAGATTAGCTACCTCTAGCATCACTTATAAATAATTGAAAAATGCACCGCTTTCCTTTAATCTCATCTTGGATGAAAAAAAAAAGGAGAAGAAGAAAAGGAATCGAGTTGGGAACGACTTCCGCCTCCCTGAGAAGCAGTTATATCATAGCTTTTTACACCTGCTTTGTTGTACTGTATTCTTGTGTTCTCTTCATTCAAAGATTTTGATTTAAATTTTGTTTCAATCGTATAGTATTCCCGGACAGGTGAAGTTAAATAAAAGCTTGAAATAATAAAGATTGATCTTCCGAAAAATCCCAATCTGATTAAATTTTTAGTTATTACAATTAATGTGCAAAATGTACTCATCTTAAATTTTTTGATTTCATATATTTCGAATTAATTGAATAATTTTCCAAAAAACAGACCATCGATACTTTATACAGTTTTTGTTGATCTTTAACCTTAAAAAACAAGGTCTGGTTTCATTCTTTTCAGATTTCCGGTATCCTTTTCAGGTTTAATTCGTGTTCAAACGTTTTTATTGTAATTATTATCCAAAGCAAGGGAACAAAATTATGCAGGCTTGTCTTATTTCAAATCATGATAGATTAAATTCCAACATTAATTCAAATAAAAAAATTCGGGTAGATAAGTTTTACATTGAAATTAGCATCAGGCCATTCAGAAATACGATTGTACTTCGGGGAGGAAGTTAAAATGAGAACTCTCTGGAACAGGCGATGGAGACAAAATAGTTGAGGCAGGGCCTGCAGAATCACTTTGAGCATTCAAATATTTTGCATAATCGACATAAGCCGTAAACAAAGCCGTGAACGCATATCAAATCCTTTGAACTTAATCCTATTTGAAAAAGAGTGTAGTGAATGAAAATTCATCACTCTGGCAAAATGAGAGGATGTACCGTAGCCGTAGATCAGCGTTTAAAAGATGTTTAAGTCCAAACTGCAAAGCATTTTATATGCCAGTACTTCTTACTGGCATATCCCATTCCTCTCTCTATTTTCCCCGCAACACTCAGTTAGACGCCGAATAAAGGGCTTCTGACTTCGATTATTCGGCAACCGTGGGCCTGGCAAATAAATCTTTTTCGAGAACATTGACTTCGATCCGGGATAATTGAATTGAGATTGAAACAACCTTATCCATAAGTCGATTTTATACGAACAGGTGACTTTTAGGATGTAATGCTGACATGCTTGTGTTTTGGACTCTAACCGAAATTTACCTACGGAATAATTTTCGGTACTAAATCCGTTTTATATCCCAACCCAGTTGTAAGCATCAATTCCGCAAGAATCTATATAGTCTGTATGGATTCTGCTAAGGAGTAACCGAATTTATGTTACAGCTATTTGTATTTTTTGAAAAATATAAATAATTTCCTCAGCCATAACCGAAGAAATTCAAGCAACATTTCTCCGAAATTTATTAATTATTTCGTGTTACACATTTTAAGAGTGCTTCAAAATAATTTCTCATGAAAGGATGCAAGTATATTGCTTAAAATAGCCAACTCGAAAACCAGGGCATTTTTACTTATAGACCAAATATGAAACTGACTCGAATTTTGCAGTTTCAACTCCTCTTAGCATCTCGTCTACTAGGAGTAACAAGATGATTTTGTTTTCGTTAGTTAAATATATGTCAACTTTTTAGAATTTACTACCAAGAATTTTATCTCAGGATCCTCGTTTTATTGCAGATGATCTTTTGCAAATTTCCAAACTAATGTACGCACTAGGGTGTTTTTTTTCGAGACTATTTTTTTTATTTTTTTCATTCCCACCTCGAAATTTTGTGGGAAATAATATACCTAAACAAAAATTTCCTGCAAATTGGAGACCTTAATATTAATATTAAGTGCTCGACCAAGGCGTATAAAGATTTCCCGTATAAAATACACGTAAACTTTGATTTTTTTTCTTCAAAACTCTACAGCTCAGAGGCAGTTTATGGTATAATCTTGGTCAATGGTAGGGTTTCTTCAGAATTGAATCCTCTACAAAATTGTCCAGTGCGGCGTAACCCTAACTCCCACCAGCGAGGTAGCATGGGTCACTAAACCAATGTTTTCATGAAATTCTCGTTTTTTCCCCTATCTTGTAAATAACAAGAGCTACAGAAAAAATGTAAATAACAGACTTGTAGGAAATTCAATTACCTCCAAAAAGTTCTTGAACACTAAATCGCTAACATCGATATTTCTTGAGATATTGGGCTTTGAAGTTTAGATAGTGTGGAATTTTCATGGATTATTGAGCTAAATTGTAGAAACACTACCTCAACTTCAAAGCCTAATATCTCAAGAAATATCGATGTTAGCGATTTGGTGTTCCAGAACTTTTCTGTAGAAAATTGAATTTCCTACAAGTTTGTCATTTACATTTTTTCTCCAGCTCTTGTTATTTACGAGATAGGGGCAAAAACAATAGAATTTCATAAAAAATTGACTTTGTGATCCATACTACCTCGCTGGTGAGAGTTAGGGTTACGCCGCAATGGACACATTTGTAGAGCATTCAGTTCTGAAGAAACTCTATCACTGACCAAGATTATACCATAAAATGCCTCTGAGCTGTAGAGTTTTAAAGAAAAAAATTCAAAGTTTACGTGTATTTTATATGGGAAATCTTTATACGCCTTGGTCGAGCACTTAATATTAATATTCAGGGGTCCAATTTTCAGGGAATTTTTGTTTAGGTATTTCCCACAAAATTTCGAGGTGGGACTGAAAAAAAAAATAGTCGCGAAAAAAAAGCACCCTAGTGCACACACATCAGAAACTTTTATATCTACAGGGTTGAGCCGTGTTAGCATGACGAATGTGCTCCCAATAGGAACCTATATTTTTGCTTACACCGTCATTTAAGGCAGGTGACTGGTAGTCAATATAAGTATATTTTTTTTTTGTCGGAGTTGCTCCGTCCTTGAGATATCTAAAAAAAATGTTCCGAGATCGACTTTTCTTCAAACTTGTATTTTTAATAAACTACTGAAGATGAGAAAGTAATTCCTGACGGGAGTGTCAGGAAATATCGGATTGTCCCAAAAGTTATTACCAATAACGACATTTACGGAACATTTGCGTTTTAAAATCAAATTTGGAGAAGTTTCTAGTACAAAAGTATGTTCAAGAATAGGTAACCATGGTGGTACATCATATTAACTAAGTGCGTTGTTTTCTTTCATTTTAAATAAAATGTTTAACTCGTTAATAGTGGCAAGGACTTTTGGGACAACTCGATATTCTAGAGTTTATTACAAAATTTTTTTTGAAAATTGTATACATTATATATGTGTATATAAATTTTCAATAAAAATGTTCATCGGTTTGTTCTATAACTTGCTTTTCATTGACTACTTCGATAAAAATACTAAATATTGATCTACATATGCTTTAGTAGTACGCCAAATTTCATCAAAAACCCAGCCGTACGTGATGGTGTATGTAACTATATAGGTTGCTATTGGGGGCACATTCGTCATCCTAACACGGCTAGACCCGTTATATGTTTAATTTTCTCAAGCTCCGAAGCAGTTTTTTAAGGTACTAAAGTTCATTAATTTTTTTATTCTTAAGACGAAATCAAGTCCATCCTAGCAAGATGAAAATACAGTGTCCAAACAAATTTTAAAACAAGCTTCGCTCGAAAGTAGCTGAAATATTTCCATTATAAAAAAAACACCTTTATAATTTATCAACTTAGCTCTAATGGACGTTTATTTCACTATTTTCATTATGAAGATAAATTCACTGCTATTGTTTTAAAAATTCTTCTTAAAAAATACACTGTCTCCTATTTTTGGTCCGCCCATGCTAAATGCTAAATTAAATCATTTTTGGGCTACTGAAGATATTAATTCGATGTCATTTGTTCTGATTAACGACTATTTAGACAGAGTAGCTGAAAAGTCTTAGCCACCGGCTAGCCCTCGTCTAATTACGCTAACATGGAATAAAAAATAACGAGGAAGTAAAAGTTAGTCGACCCACATCATCAAGGTGATTTCAGGGCTGAATGATCAGCGGCAAATTCTCCCCTGACCCAAATTCTTAATGACAAAATAATGTCCCCATTTACACCCTCTTAGAAGGGCTCGGATTTGGACGAGGGCTAGTACCCCGAGGCTAGCTCCACTTAACGACCATCAACCAGAAAGTTTCTGAGTGGCCCTTCTGGATAAAGTTGGTCACTTATCCATGTGCTCCGCCGGTACTCCGCAAAGGAATTGTCTCGAGCGATACAATTACCAATTTGGTTCCGCTATATGTCTGCAGGCTAAACTCTTATGTCGCTCTATTATATTCCAGCGGGCTGTTGTTGTCCGAGTCCGATTATGCTGGCAATAAAACTTCTAGCCGCAGATAAATTGCGAAATTTGTCATTCAGAAATTGTTTTGTCGCTCCAGATTGCGCCGAGAGGACTCTTTATTAAGGTAAAGGGACATGGGAAAGGATTTAAGGCCTGCTAGCCACATAAAAGTAATCACAGATGGAGGAGTCCTTCCTGTTTCCTCTGAGGAGGACTTGTGTCGTTGGCTCCCTTTACAACGCACAATAAATTTTGATTCCTTTCGCTTTCGCAAATTAAGTCGGAAAAATCCCAGCAATGTCCATAATGTCCGAGCACATTTGCATGACTCAGTAGATTTACTTCTGACTGGACTGACTTCGGACTATTGTCCAATTTCGTTACGTACTATATTCCTCGCAATTTCCGATTATTTTGTTTGGCTCACTCGGTATATTTCTGAATTTTGTGCTTTGCCTTTTAGCTGGAGTTATGTAGATGTATTCGTAGGTATAGCTGTATTGGAAGGTGAGTTTTACTGAATTATATGTATTGATTTCAAAAACGGAACCACTATTGACATATACGTATATTCTTAAAAATAACTTATATAAAACCTGACTTTACTGCACTTAATACTTTAGAAGTTACTGGATAATCTGTAGAATTATTAAATTAACTAGGTTTGTGCATTCATAGCCACAGTCGTTCTAATGTTAAAAGATAGATAACATGTGGATAGGTAACTAATCGGATAAACCTTTAAATATCAATAAAGTCAATCATATACTTCCAATATTTTTTTCTTTTTTTTATCCTGTAGTTTAAAATTGAGAATAGTAAAATTCAAATGAGCCTTTCCATTTTAAAAATGGTTCACTGTTTTTTTTCAGTTGCCCAATATTCTATTTTCATTTATTCAAACTCATCTTTTTTTGCACATAGCATCCATGGTATGCCACGCTTTTGGGTTAATCCGATTCAGTTTGCTCATTTATAGCGCATTTCTAAATTGTTTAAAAACTCTTCGCCCATTAGAATATGCTTTTCAAGTATGGAATTCTTTCTATGCCACTGCTCTTAAAAAATTGAATTGAAATTTACAAGAGTTTTATTGTTTAGACTCAGCAACGATTCGCTTAAGTACTTCAGAAAGGCTTACTCATTTTAAGACAGAAACACAATTCCAGCTTTTAATGTGGCTTGAGCTTTAAACCAATGAAATTCAATACAGCAACACGATATTGCACTTTGCGATTTTTGGGTTGAAGCTGGATGGCAGCTGTTCAAAGTTGAGATTTCAAGCTGGCTTGTGTCATTTCTTACAGCTGATCTGGCAGACTTGACAAGTTCTACATTTTCTAGTAAGACTTAATTTTTAAGGTCTAGTTTTTGATCTTGATATGATCTTCAGGGAACAATCCTATAACTTTTGTTTGAAACTTTTTTTCCGAAAATCCACTCCTAGCGAGCTATTCTGTTCTTGCAGCACTTTTATGCCACCCGGTATATTAGTTTGCATGTGGTGTTTCAAAAAATAGGAGACACGTCCACTTTTAACTATCATCCCTTAATAATTTAACGCCATAATGACAAATTTCAAGCTGTTGCACAAGCTGTTGTTTTATTTAACAGAAATTTCCCGCCAACGACAAAGCTTCAAGGTGACTTAAAGCTGGAATTTTGTTTCTGCCCTTAACCTCCTTTACTTAGCAGTTTATTGTGCATTTCGAATGTTAAAAACTCATAATACTAGATTCAGTCCCATAGATTATTTAACATGAACATCCTCGCATTCAAAACACTACTGATAAATGAGATCGGACATTCCCCTTATTAGTAAGCATTCTACTTCCTCCTTGTTATTTCGTTTTTTTTTCTCTCTCTCTCTCTATTTTAACTAACGTAAGTAAGAAGTATTGTTAATTTTTTTATGTATAAATTAGACATTTATATATTTTCTCATCTCAAATATTATTGGAATATGTCTGTTGTACTATTGCCTTAAGGGGGCAGTATACTTCTATTTTTTGAAAAAATCGATTTTTCAAAAACATCAAATTTGTATACTATATATGTACCTCCAAAAGTATTTTACAATATGTTCAATCGATTGAAAAGGCCGAAAAATATATATATATCGCGATACAATAGATGGTGTCCAAAGGCGAATTGATTAAAAAAAAAAACTTTAAACACGTTTTTCTCGAAACTATGTTTTTTGATTTGGTTGGCAGTTTTTTGAAAAAACTACTGGTCCGATTGGGCTCAAATTTTGCGGACTTATTCCATATATGTTTGCTTATGGTGTGAACCATTATTATTAATATAGGTTAATATCGAACCCTTTTTTTTATAAATATTTTACTAAAAAAAATTAAAAATTAACGTTAAAAAATTAAAACTCCTGCCATTTTGTTTTTTTTTTTTTTGCCAAAATACTTCATTGTGGTTCACACGATAGCAGCTGATTTATATTTTTATATGTGTTTTGAATTTTTTGTTTCAGACGTTCCAGAGATCAGATTTCTTACCAACCCGTTTGAAAAAGGTCTTTTTTTAGGCAGCCATATTACTGCATACAAACGCCAGAAATTTTTAAAAAAAAATATTTTTGTATTCTTTGATACATATATTATAATGCGTAAAATTTTCAAATGATTCAATAAATTTTTCTATAAAAAAAAAAAAATACTTTAAAAAAATGCATAAAAGAAGTGTACTGCCTCTTTACTTTATAGATAAATAAATAAATATCTCTCTTTCCGTGAGATAAGATAATCACAATTTATAAACATGGTCCAAAATAATATAAGGTTGTGATTACGGTGTACTTACAGCGTCAAACAATTAAAATCTTTCTTCTCTGTTCAAAGTGGAAAGCATGCTAGTGCAAATTGCGCGTATTATAGCCATAACAAAAAAATTACTAGCCAGACCATTGTGATTTCAGTGAAGTCTTTTTTAATTACTTGTGCTTCGTCAGTCACGTAAAATCACGAGAAAATAAGTGAAAATCATACAAATAACACAGGCCGCTTTGGAATAATAATAAAAAATTAAAATGTTTTTAGACGAATAGTTCCAAAATGTTTAATACATTTCTTTACATGTGCTTTTATTTTATGCAATAAATATAGCTATTGTAAAGAAATATTGGTGGTATCACAAACAGTGATGTTATTACGAAATGAAAATGTTGAAAATTCTTATTGAAGCCAACTGATTCTAGTTTGAATTATTTTTATTTAAAGTCGTCAATTAAAGGTTAACCCGTTAACTGAATCCTTTTCCTGAAAGAAAACGATTTTTAATATTTAAAACACAACTATTTCACGAATAGCTGTTTCTCCTTTTTAATGTCAGATCAGATTAAAAACAAAATCACCTGTATAACTACTACTCAAAAAATACATTTTAAGAGAACTAGATTCTTCTTATTCTACTTTTAGATTAATTATTTTAGCAAGTATTAAAATTACCATGGAAACTACATACCTTAACCAACAAGGACTACATAAACAATTAATTTACCTATTACATTTTTTCACACTTATTAACAAAATGGTTCACAATGGTAAAGCAGAGAAGTTAAAAAGAATGAACATGAAGTGATGAAACGAGAGAAAGTCACCACATGACATACTTCATTTATAAGGTGCTTGAATTTTTAAATTTAAAGAATCAAAGAGAAACATGTTTCTATCGTGATTCCCACATGTTCCCAAAAAATTTTGATGAAAATTGAAAAAAAAAAACCTTAAGCTAAATTGTTACAATATGAAGAAGATATCATATCTGGTCACACTTTTCGTGCTTCTCAATTGCTCGGACTTGGAAATTTCCCTGTGTTGTCCTTTTATGTGTGGAACTGGAGCTTTCGTTCTGTAGGGAATTATCCATTTTCAGAACCTCCGATATAAGAGAGGGAAAATTCCTGGATATGGTTGGTCTAGATCAGTGGTCGGCAAAGTGCGGCTCCAGAGCCGCATGTGGCTCTTTGGCCCCTTAAGTGCGGCTCTGGCACAAATATCCACGGAAGGCGCAATAATATTTTCATTAAAAAAAACACTTGGTAAGAAAATAATTACATCTTATTTTGATAAATTAAAATTCTTCTATAAATCGAGAACATGTATAATTTTTTGTTTAAGTTAAAAGGTAGATAAGTAATTAAAATTTCATATTGTTATAAAAATACGTAACGAACATCGAGTTTAATTTAATTAGTTTTCGTAAGTTTTCAAGAGGGAACGTTTTAAAACGTTTCGCGTCCCTTTTTCCGGAAATTAAAGCATTTCTCCTTGAGAAGGGCGTTCACTATCCAGAACTAACAGACGATCAGTGGACGTTACGTCTCATCTAAATCAGCTTAATCGTAAACTACAAGGGAAAGGAAACTTACTTTTTTCGATGTTAGAAGAAGTAATAACATTCGAAAATAAATTATCCATTTTTGCTCAGGATTTTGAAAGGGAAACATTGCTTCACTTTCCGAGCCTGCTGAAGCATCGCCAAGAAAATAATTCCTCTATTGATAAAGACCATTTTAAAACAATAATATGAGGGAAGCATTTATCAGCAGGTTTCAGGAATTTAAAAACAGCAGAGCAACTTTAGCATTTGTCAAAAATCCTCTTAATGCTATACGATAACCGAGTTGAAATTTTCTCCTTTTGAAATTGACATTGGTAGCTTTGAAATACAATTGCTGGATTTAAAAAACAAGGGGATATGGCGCTCTAAATTCGAACGTCTTTGTGTTAAATTGGAAATATTGGAGAAGAAAAAATGTGATCTTAGTTCACAACACAAGTGGTCTGCTTTGAATGAACTGGAGAAGGAAGACATGATCATTTTCAACGCTTGTAATAGTATTTCTGACTCTTACGATCAGCTGAAAAAGCTCGCGTTTGCTGTTCTTTCCATTTTCGGTTCTACATATATATGCGAACAATCTTTTTCAAGCATGAACATTATCAAGAGTAAACTGAGAAGTCGTCTTATTGATGAGAACTTGAAATCATGCCTAAAATTAAAAATAACAACATACAAACCTGACTTACTTAAACTTTCCAAGGAGATGCAAGCACATTGTTCGCATTAATAAATATTTATTAAGTATGAAATTTAGTTTTATTTAGTGTACTACTTATTTAGTGTAATAAAAGTTTACTAAACAAGCAGATTTGGCTCCCAATTTTTTTTTTAATTGTTGTAATGTTCATATTTGGCTCTTTAGCTAATAAGTTTGCCGACCACTGGTCTAGATGATGGGGAGCTCATAGGGAAGGAAATTATTTTAATCGAGGAAAGCCAGAGGAGGGATATTTTATTAGAGGAATCCAGATCGCCGTATCCACTCTTCAGAAGAAGAAGCATTTATATTCGGGGAACCCCAGACCAGTATAAACAACGACAAGGGAGACGTATCATAGATGGCGCTGATTCCGGCTGATAGTTGGAAGTTGTTCGATGTCCTCGATGCGAGTATACTTACCTGGATTAAAGCTAATGGAGATAATGCTGATCATCCCTGAAAGAGAAGTACTACTTATCGTCAGAAATTTAACTTTTTTGGAATCTACTTACCCGGATTGGACCTTGCACAGTAAGCCGTTTGTTTCATCGCGAAGCTGAAATATAGAAGTTAAGAGAATAATTGAAATGTTTATAGATAGCGTTGTAAGTAGTTAAGTAATAGAAGAGAAATAGGATTGTGATAGAAATGAAGTAATTTAATAAGCGTTAATGAGCAGCGAGTTTTGCCATATTGTTAATTCCCATATTATAATTATAGAATTTGTATTTCTATATGGTACTTAATTGGTAATGAGGTTTATTAATGGAATTCGTAAAAGTATTATTGATTTGATGTGTTAATCTAGACGGAAGTAATAGAGTTAAAAAAAAAAAAATTAAGAATGAATCTCGTAGTGTAGCAAAAATGAAAAATAAATTGAAATATGTGATGCCAGATAAAATATAGATATTAGGCTGTATCTTAAAATAAGGAACATGAATTTTTCTTAGAAGTTTAGTAGAATTTGTTTAAATATTATTGTACTTACATTGTAACCGGGACAGGGTAATTTGAGATCCACTTTCCGTGACTCTTCTCACCTGAAAAATAAGGAAGGGTATTTATCGGCTATCCGTTTTACAAATAGGTGATTTATTATAATTTTTACAAAATACTTACCTGGTCCCAGCCGCATTCCAAAAGAATAATCTATATGGCATCGTTGTATCTCGTTTTTACTCACCACGGACTCGACTCTACAAAGTGATCGACTTTATAAGGAACCAACCGTAACCCGGGTTCATTAGCAGGTCACCGTATACCCTATACGTTATAGTAAAATATCAATAGCGCTATTTTAAAGGAATCCGAAAAAAAATAGTAAAGAAAGATAATATGCCATGATAAAAATTGGCGAAATGGGAAAGGTCATGAAACCTAAAGCTTAGGAGAACGAAGTTAGAATTCCGAACGCTTTCACCGGAAATGTGAATATGGGTAGACCGAAGCTTATATAACCCGGTAGGTGAAGCGATTGGTTCTCTCCGGATGGTCAGTTTTCGAGTGGACAGTGTCAGTAGTGGACCAGTGTCAAAAAAAAGTATATCTAAAAAACGAAAGTATAGTCGGGAGTGGAGGAGCCGATCAAGAAAAGAAAAAAAAAGGATAACTGGAAGCAAGTCCATAAGAAAAAAAAGGGGACAAGGGACTACCAGGGAGAAGACCAACAAAAGAGGCCTGGAGTTTAGGCCGCTGGACGTCGGATGGCCCGGAAAAATTCGGATCCTCGAGGAGGCGGCTGGGACATGTGGAATCTAATCAGTCGATTTGATATGGGCAGCTAAGTACCCTTTCTTTTCTTTTCCTTTTTTTTTTATATATAGTATATAATTTTACTTCATTTTTCCGTTTCGTTCGGACGGTATCGGAAAATTATGAGCGGTTTAGCTCGAACTACCTTGCCCGGCTTAATTGAATAATTAATTAATTAATAACTTGACTGAATAATAAGTTGATAAGATCGGAATTTATGTTGTGCCTAAATTTTTAGTAAAGCATGTACATTGCATTTTATCTTGAGCGGCTTGTTTTTTTTCTTTTGTAAATTCCCGGTTTACTTAGCTTTGGTTCTCGGTCAGCCATAAAACCGAGTGGCGCCCAATATAACTCTTTCTTGGTGATCGTGCATCTTGGATATGTCCATAGATTTCTTTTCTTCCATGCAAAACCCAGCCCTTCTCCAGTGCTAGCGGGGTACGCACACGCAAAGCAAATTTCGCGCGTAACATTTTTGGCGCCCAACGTGGGGCCAGATTAGGCCAAAGTGCAAAGATCACTCTAGAGAAGATCAGTCCAGCTGATCGATTTCTAGCGGGTAAATCACCCGTGTCTTCTCATTAAGTCGCAAGTGAAACGGGAATGTATTTCATCCTTTTAGTGCCGACAGGAAAATTTGTCGATTCGTTGATTTTGAGGTTCCAGTGCTTAAATACTGAAAGATCATTTAGTTAAAAGTCAAGGAAGCCGTGCAAGGTACCGAGCCAAGGGAGTCTGTTGTATAAAGTGTTCTAGGAGCGCAATCATTCCACCGTCAGCGAACTTTGTCAATAGTGAGTGTTAACCTATATATTTCGCGAGTATGGGTATTAGTATGATCATTCATAGTTTTGGGTGAAGTCTTTGCTTTATATGCAGCAGCTGGCACAAAAGCGAGAGTGTTGTGCTGATCATCTAGATTGTTCTAAAATTTTTTTTTTGCATATCTTTCATAGCCTATGAGAAAAAAAAACTCTCTTGTTACTATTGTCGATCGCTAACTAATCTAAAGCTACGTTTATCTCATCACCTCAATTATGGGATCCAGTTAAGTGGAATGATTGTCGCCAGATCCTGGCAGAATTAGTATGCAGCCAACGATTTGTGTTATTTTTTTAAGTTTTTTTTCTTGTTCGGTTTGAAATTTCCGAGCGGTTGAGAGATACATGAATTGGTGAGTGCTGAAAGAAATTTTTGCTTAATGATAATTGTCGGGGAAATACTGTCAGATTTACAAGGAATAAATTGACTAGATATTTTGATTTTTGTTTTCTTGCATCGGACATTTGTTGGTGATCTTGATTTTGGGAATTATTATTAAAGTTTTTACTTTTTCCATTGAAATTTATTTTGCACACTATAGATCCTTTGGTGGATTATTTGTAGTGCGTTAATGAAATTCCTGAGTATTTTTTTTTTTCAACCTTTTGGTCATAGAGAATATGCTTCCTCTCGCCCTTATTGAACACGCTTCCCCTCGTCTATATTCTTTTATTGTGCTGATCCGGCGCCGAGTATCTTCACTAAGCCAATAGACCTAGTATGGGTGAACATTTCGAAGAATTAAAAGCGTAGTATTATTTTACTTTTATTAAATCATTATTAATATTGTACAGTATACAAAAACAAACAAAAAAAAATAAAAGAAAAGAATTCATTGCTACCTTGGTCTGGGTGAGTACAAATGTATCAATTTTTTTTAAATTCATATATTACAGTATTAAGAAATCTATATATATTAAAAAGATATATATAATATTTCCTTTCTAATATCGCAAGAGTTTTTTTTGGGGCATTGCGATATTTGGGTTAAGCATCAGGCGATTCGATCAGGCGAGTCTTGCTCTTGACTGCGAACGATTTTGCGGAATTTTCTTTTGTAATTTTTTTTGAATTTTGGGATTTTTAAAAGCGGTTTGATCCGGAACCGTATACGTAATCAGTGCACAGCAAGAGAAACTTTCTTTTGCCTTCTTTTTGGCATCATAAGTTTATTTGGTTTATACTACTTTTTCAAGAAGGGAAAAAGCAATATCGCCCATTTTGTCGAAATGGAAGTGAATAGGCTAAATCAAGAGGAGTTAGCTTACGAGCTACAAATTAGGGGATTGCCAACTGGCAAGGTGGATGAGATGAGGCTGTCCTTGCGGGAAGCCCTCAGGGTGGAAAAAGACGGAACGTCCTTGTTCATGAGGCCTTACCCTTTTACGTTCGTAGAAGATGAGAAGGCCTTGGAAGCGAAGGTAAAGGAAATCCAAGAACTCCTAAAAGTTTTCGAAGGAGATTCTACTTGTTCAGAATACAAAAAGTTAGCAGTCAAAATTGACTGGGGGTTGAGAAGACTCGCGAGAACGGTAGCAGATAGCGAAGAACAAAGGACAAGCCAAAGTAAATTTCGCTCAGCATTATATTCTGCACTTGGGTCGCTAAAGTTGAAGGCTGATGGCGCTGCGGGCGTCACAGAAGAGGAGGAAGGTGCAGAAGAATTTTCTAGTTTTTTGCAAGCCCCTCCTATGGGCTTCACACCTATAAATGCTAAAGAGCTACCGTATAAATGGAACATAAAATTTTCTGGTGAGGCAGGCCAATCCTTGAATTCTTTCCTCGAAAGAATTAGCGAAATTTCAGAAGCGCGAGGACTGACCAAGGCCCAGTTATTTCGGTCGGCACTAGATCTTTTTAGTGGCCGAGCCTCATTGTGGTTTAGGGCAAATAAACCCAACTTTCATTCATGGACGGATCTGGTTAGGGAACTCAAGAAAGAATTTTTACCGCGTGATTATGATGAGCGCCTTCTCGAAGAGATCAAAAAGCGAACTCAAGGGAAAGATGAAACTATTGGTGTATATGCAGCAGTTATGACCACTATGTTTTCTCGATTGAGCGAACAAATACCCGAAGCTACTAAATTAAAAATCATAAAAAGGAATTTGAACCCGTTCTACCAAACGCAGTTGGCCCTTCTTCAAGTGGACTCTTTGGAAAGCTTAATAGAGCTTGGTAGGAAGTTGGAGACGGTACGTAGTTCGGTGGAATCGTTTGCTCCCCCACCAGCAAGAAGGAGCCAGCAATTATTAGAACCTGATTTGGCTTACGTGGCCTCAATTGAACCAACAATATCCGCGGTGAACAATAATCCTGCTCGGAAGTTCGATAGTTCTAAAGCTAAGTGCTTTCGTTGCGGTCGGCTCGGGCATGTATCTAGATTCTGCGATCAGAATATCTCATGTTATGGTTGTGGCAAAGTCGGTGTGACTCGACCAAACTGCGAATCTTGCAAAGGGAAACGATCCAGGGAAAATCAACCCAGTAGTTCTGCCCAGGGATCTTCTAATCGTAACTCAGCTTCTTCCCACCGAGAAAATTTGTCGGGAAACGGAAGCGGAGCTCGATAGATGTGGGCAAATCGAGCTCCACCTATCTCCCTAAAAGCGCCCCACGAGCTTCTGAGTGCGTTAAAGCTTTACACAATCTTGTGGATTATGTTTTCGTTAATTTAGACGGCGATAAGCGACCGCACTTATTTATAAAAATTTTTGGGATCGAGATGCATGGGTTATTGGACTCTGGGGCTAGTCGAACGATTATCGGGGGACCCGGCTGGAAATTATTAGAAAATTTAAACTTAAAGACTAGGAAGGCGAGCGCAAGTTCGGTGAGCCTCGCAGATGGAAAGAAGGTTGATGTATTGGGTGAGCTTAGTCTCCCAATGGAGCTTGAGGGACATCTTGTTGTCCTAGATATATTGGTCATACCCCAGCTTCCTCAATTTGTAATTCTCGGGGTCGATTTTTGGCAGGCAGCCAATATATCGGCTAATCTAAGCAAAAACATTTGGCAGTTCGAACGGCAAGACGAAGATATCCGTATTAATGCACTTCAAAGTCAGTCCACTTTAACCGCGACTCAGCAAAAAGAACTTAATATTATAGTCAGTAAAGCTAAAGAAAGGATGGGGACAAAGCTAGGGTGTACGAACGCGGTTGAGCATGTGATCGAGACAGACTCACCACCTATTAAACAACGCTACTATCCGGTATCGCCACCGATACAAAAGATTATTAACGCCGAATTAGACGAAATGCTCGAAGCGGGAGTGGTTGAGCCTTCCAATAGCCCTTGGTCGTCTCCGGTTGTCCTAGCAAAGAAAAAGGACGGCACCTATAGATTCTGTGTGGATTATCGCCGGCTAAACAAGGTCACGCAAAAAGATGCTTACCCACTCCCTTACGTTACGGCAACCTTGGACAAGTTACGAGACGCGAGATATATGTCTTCGCTAGATATTAAATCTGCTTTTTGGCAAGTGCCGATTGCGGAAAAATCTAAACAATACACCGCGTTCACTGTCCCTGGTCGAGGCCTATTTCAATTTAAGAAAATGCCCTTCGGGTTGAGTAACTCACCTGCTACATGGCAGCGTTTAATAGACAGAGTACTTTCAGGTGCTCTAGAATCAAACGTATTTGTCTATTTAGACGATATAATTATCGTAACGCAAACTTTCGAAGAACACGTAAAAGTTCTTAACGAAGTGCTCGAAAGAATTCGCAGCGCTGGTCTTGTGATAAATTTCGACAAATGCGAGTTTTGTCGCAGTCAGTTGAAGTATCTTGGCTACGTGGTGGGTGAACAAGGGTTGAAAGTGGACCCAGATAAAGTTAAATGCATTTTAGAAATTCCCAGCCCGAAAACAGTTTCTGAAGTTCGACGCTTCGTCGGCACAGTCGCTTGGTACCGTAGATTTATACCAAATTTTTCGACCATGATAGCACCAATAACTGAGTTATTAAAGAAAAAAAGGAAATTTGAGTGGTCGGTAGTCTGCGATGAAGCTTTTAGGAAAGTTAAAGAGTGCTTGGTATCTGCGCCAATTTTAAGTTGTCCTAATTTCGAATTTCCATTTTTAATACATACAGACGCATCAGGTTATGGGTTAGGGGCCGTTCTCACCCAGGAAATAAATGGTGAACAGTCCGTTATCGCTTACCTTAGTCGTTCGCTTAATCGTTGTGAACGAAATTATTCAACTACCGAGCGAGAGTGCTTGGCGGTTCTGTGGGCGGTCGAAAAATTGAGGCCTTATGTAGAAGGAGCCCGGTTCACTGTTGTAACTGACCACGCTTCCTTGGTTTGGCTTCACAACTTGAAAGATCCTCAAGGAAGGCTAGCTAGGTGGGCGATGAGGTTGCAGCAGTTTGATTTTGAGATCGTTCACAGAAAAGGGAAGGAGCATCTGCTCCCAGACTTGCTTTCCCGTTCGGTTCCCATGCTTGATAATAGGATGATAGGTAACGTAAAAGAATCCGCTGATCGATATCCTGATTGGAAAGTAGAAGATGGAAAACTGTGGCGACACTGCCGGCTCCGATATCCTTCACTGGCTTCCGGAAACGACTTTTGGAAAGAGGTGGTCCCGAAGCAAAATCGACGGGAATTAATTTATAAAGCACACGATATCCCAACCTCTGGACATTGTGGGGTCCAGAAAACCTTTGATCGCCTCGCCCAAAAATTTTATTGGCCTAAAATGAGACAAGATATTATCTCGTACGTTAGGCGGTGCAAGATTTGCCAAAGTACGAAGCCAGAAAAACGGAAGGCTAAGGGTCTCTTGGTGCCTAATTCCGTACCTAGTAAACCTTGGGAGAGCCTGGGAATAGATCTGATCGGCCCACTGCCGAGGTCCAATCGTGGATTCATTTACATCCTAACAGTAATCGACCAGTTGAGTAAATTTCCAGTTCTTTTGCCATTACGATCGGCAACGGCTAGTTTAATAATTCGAGCTCTAGAAGAGAGTGTTTTCTTAGTTTTCGGGGTGCCTCAAACTATCATTTGTGATAACGGAGTGCAATTTAAGAGTAAAGACTTCCAAAGATTTTGTACGGATTATGGGACTGAAATTAAATACACGGCTTTCTATCATCCCCAAGCCAATCCGGCTGAAAGAGTGAACCAAGTAGTCAAGGCTATTAGTCTAAGAGCTGGTCGCCACTTCGACTAAGGTACAGCTACAAGGCTGAAACTTTTTGTACATACTATTTAATGTAATTGAAGTAAGAAAATCCACGTCTGGCAGGATTATCGCGATTGCAACATTTTTTTTTTTTTTTTGAAGTTGGCAATTTGTTATTAAAAAAAAAGGTACTACTACAAGTCTGGCATCTGAGTATATCTTAATTCACACTATTTTGAATACAAAAAAAATATTGCCAGACGTTTTTCGCGGTTACAAATGCCTGTCAGGTGGGTCTAAAGGTGCTAATATTTAGAGCACTGGTCGCCACTTCGACTAAAGTATAGCTACAAGGCTGAAACTTTTTGTACATACTATTTAATGTAATTGAAGAAAGAAAATCCACTTCTGGCAGGATTATCGCGGTTGCAAAATTTTTTTTTTTTTTTTTGAAGTTGGCAATTTATTATTTAAAAAAATGTACTACTACAAGTCTGGCATCTGGGTATATCTTAATTTACACTATTTTGAATACAAAAAAAATATTGCCAGACGTTTTTCGCGGTTACAAATCCCTGTCAGATGGGTCTAAAGGTGCTAATATTTGGAGAACTGGTCACCACTTCGATTAAGGTACAGCTGCAAAGCTGAAACTTTTTATACATACTATTTAATGTAATTGAAGTAAGAAAATCCACTTCTGGCAGGATTATCGCAGTTGCAACAAATTTTTTTTTTCAAGTTGGCAATTTATTATTTAAAAAAATGTACTACTACAAGTCTGGCATCTGAGTATATCGTAATTCACACTATTTTTTACTGTATTTCTACTGAAAATGTTCTATGAAATATTCTAGGAAAATATTTTGAAAACCAGACAATACTTCCCAGATGAATATATTATTCACCATATGTAGTGGAAATACAGGTAAGATCAACTAATGCAGATCATGGGCGGAATTAGAGGTCATCCTTTGGGGGGGCAAACTTTTATCAAGTATAAGAAAAACGAACAAGGAACTAATTTTCCGATTTTCGGTCTGAAATCTTGGGGGGCAATGCCCTCTCGTAACTCCGCCCATGAATTGCAGATGCCTATTCGGAAAAGAGTTATGACAAATTATAATTATATTAAAACAGAGATTATATTATTATAGAAAGTAAAACAAATCACAAGGCATAGATTAATATTATATAATTTTTTTTTTAATTAAAAAAACATAATTCTGTACACAAAAAAAAACATAATTCTGATGCTGAACAATTTGCTTTTTCATTTTTTATTAGTTATTATTCTGTTTCTTCATCATAAACTATTTCGTCCTCTGAATTCAAAAAGCCTTCATTCTTCAAAGCCCAATATGTGAAGAAATATCAATGTTAGCCATTTGGTGTTCTAGAACTTTTTGGAGGAAATCGAATTTCCTACAAGTTTGTCATTTACATTTTTTCTGTAGCTCTTGTTATTTACAAGATAGGGGCAAAAAAAAATGAGAATTTCATGAAACAATTGGGTTATTGACCCGTGCTACCTCCTTGGTGGGAGTTAGGGTTACGCCGCAACGGACACTTTTGTAGAGCATTCAATTCTGAAGAAACCCGACCATTGACCAAGATTATACCATAAAATGCCTCTGAGCTGTAAAGTCTTGAAGAAAAATAATCAAAGTTTACGTGTATTTTATATGGGAAATCTTTATACGCCTTGGTCTAGTACTTAATATTAATATTAAGGGCTCCAATTTTCAGGGAATTTTTCTTTAGGTATTTGCCACAAAATTTCGAGGTGGGACTGAAAAAACAAAATAGTCGCGATAAAAAGAGCACCCTAATATATATATATACATACGTCTGTAAAAACATTTATAATGATTTGTTTTCCAGAGAGTGAAGAAAATATAGATGAAGGCTTTTTGAATTCAGAGGACGAAATAGTTTATGATGAAGAAACAGAATAATAACTAATAAAAAATGAAAAAGCAAATTGTTCAGCATCAGAATTATATTTTTTTTTTGTGTACAGAATTATGTTTTTTTAATTTAAAAAAAAATTATATAATATTAATCTATGCCTTGTGATTTGTGTTACTTTCTATAATAATATAATCTCTGTTTTAATATAATTATAATTTGTCATAACTCTTTTCCGAATAGGCATCTGCAATTCATGGGCGGAGTTACGAGAGGGCATTGCCCCCCAAGATTTCAGACCGAAAATCGGAAAATTAGTTCCTTGTTCGTTTTTCTTATACTTGATAAAAGTTTGCCCCCCCAAAGGATGACCTCTAATTCCGCCCATGATCTGCATTAGTTGATCTTACCTGTATTTCCACTACATATGGTGAATAATATATTCATCTGGGAAGTATTGTCTGGTTTTCAAAATATTTTCCTAGAATATTTCATAGAACATTTTCAGTAGAAATACAGTAAAAAATAGTGTGAATTACGATATACTCAGATGCCAGACTTGTAGTAGTACATTTTTTTAAATAATAAATTGCCAACTTGAAAAAAAAAATTTGTTGCAACTGCGATAATCCTGCCAGAAGTGGATTTTCTTACTTCAATTACATTAAATAGTATGTATAAAAAGTTTCAGCTTTGCAGCTGTACCTTAATCGAAGTGGTGACCAGTTCTCCAAATATTAGCACCTTTAGACCCATCTGACAGGGATTTGTAACCGCGAAAAACGTCTGGCAATATTTTTTTTGTATTCAAAATAGTGTAAATTAAGATATACCCAGATGCCAGACTTGTAGTAGTACATTTTTTTAAATAACAAATTGCCAATTTCAAAAAAAAAAAAAAAATGTTGCAACCGCGATAATCCTGCCAGACGTGGATTTTCTTACTTCAATTACATTAAATAGTATGTACAAAAAGTTTCAGCCTTGTAGCTGTACCTTAGTCGAAGTGGCGACCAGCTCTCCGACTATATGCTTCGAGCTTATGTGGTAGACAACCAGCGAGTCTGGGATCAGCATTTGGCGAAAATTGCATGCGCAATTCGAACGTCCACTCACGAAGCCACTAAGCTAAGCCCTTACTTCGTTAATTTCGGTCGGGAAATGGTCATAAATGGGAAGCTCCACAAGGAAAGTGCTAGTCCTAGTTCGGATGATCCGAAGGCGAGATCTATAGCACTAGTAGAAGTGATTAGAGATGTACGAAATCGCTTGTTAAAAGCGGCTCAACGTTCAAAGTACCCATACAACTTGCGGCGCAGAGAGGAAAGCTTTATGAAGGGCGATTTGGTATGGAGAAAGAATTTCGTTTTATCAGACGCCTCTAAGTACTTCAATGCGAAACTTGCTCCAAAGTACATCGGCCCCTTTAAAGTCATAAAGGTACTCTCTCCATGGACTTTTGAGTTAGAAGATAAATTCGGGAAAAACGCTGGAGCGTGGCATGCGAAAGATCTGAAAGGTTACCATGCGAACATTGATGAATAACTTCTTTTTTTGTGGTGGCCCTAAGAAGGCATCCAACCAGCATAACTGGGTATCGATGGGTTGTCATGGAAGCCGCCTATGACTGGTCTGGTTACGCGGTTGACACACCTTTGTTTCCTTTTTTTGAAATTTCATCCTTTTGTACTTCAATCCTATATGGTAACCTGCTTCACAGGAATTCCACCAAAGAAAGATTCGTAGAATTTTCATTTTAGAAGTTTTTTTGTCTTGTAGTGTCATGACCTGGTGGCCTTACCCGCCAGATAGAGTTAGTAGTTAAAGTTACCACTACAGGGGCCAGTAAGGTGGTCTCCTTATATTTTTTTTTGCTGATGCAACCACTACGACATTTTATTTCCTCATTCCCATTCCTGGCCTCGGGTTCGGTAACACCTTCCTCGATGGGGCTAGAAATGCGGGCGAGCATCGTTAGAGCTATCTCCACACGCACAGTGGACCGCCGGAATGAGTTTTGTTCGTGCAAAAACAATTTAAACATGACAGCTTGGTTCTCTATATCGTGGGTTTTGGAAACTATTTATAGGGAGCTTTTGGTCTTGGTTTGGAAGCTAGGAAGACGCTCGTAGGCGGATCAGTGAGTGTGTTCAACTCGATTACACAGCTTCCACATCACTGTGTAAAGGATTACATTCCAGTTGTTCAAAACCTGAGAGAACACGGATTAAACGCTGGTCGTTGTTAGTAAGTTATATGACACGGGTACTCTTATGAGATTTCTACGAAATCTCCAGGAGGAAGGGGAAGCGTGTTACAATATGAAGAAGATATCATATCTGGTCACACTTTTCGTGCTTCTCAATTGCTCGGACTTGGAAATTTCCCTGTGTTGTCCTTTTATGTGTGGAACTGGAGCTTTCGTTCTGTAGGGAATTATCCATTTTCAGAACCTCCGATATAAGAGAGGGAAAATTCCTGGATATGGTTGGTCTAGATGATGGGGAGCTCATAGGGAAGGAAATTATTTTAATCGAGGAAAGCCAGAGGAGGGATATTTTATTAGAGGAATCCAGATCGCCGTATCCACTCTTCAGAAGAAGAAGCATTTATATTCGGGGAACCCCAGACCAGTATAAACAAAGACAAGGGAGACGTATCATAGATGGCGCTGATTCCGGCTGATAGTTGGAAGTTGTTCGATGTCCTCGATGCGAGTATACTTACCTGGATTAAAGCTAATGGAGATAATGCTGATCATCCCTGAAAGAGAAGTACTACTTATCGTCAGAAATTTAACTTTTTTGGAATCTACTTACCCGGATTGGACCTTGCACAGTAAGCCGTTTGTTTCATCGCGAAGCTGAAATATAGAAGTTAAGAGAATAATTGAAATGTTTATAGATAGCGTTGTAAGTAGTTAAGTAATAGAAGAGAAATAGGATTGTGATAGAAATGAAGTAATTTAATAAGCGTTAATGAGCAGCGAGTTTTGCCATATTGTTAATTCCCATATTATAATTATAGAATTTGTATTTCTATATGGTACTTAATTGGTAATGAGGTTTATTAATGGAATCCGTAAAAGTATTATTGATTTGATGTGTTAATCTAGACGGAAGTAATAGAGTTAAAAAAAAAAAAAATTAAGAATTAATCTCGTAGTGTAGCAACAATGAAAAATAAATTGAAATATGTGATGCCAGATAAAATATAGATATTAGGCTGTATCTTAAAATAAGGAACATGAATTTTTCTTAGAAGTTTAGTAGAATTTTTTTAAATATTATTGTACTTACATTGTAACCGGGACAGGGTAATTTAAGATCCACTTTCCGTGACTCTTCTCACCTGAAAAATAAGGAAGGGTATTTATCGGCTATCCGTTTTACAAATAGGTGATTTATTATAATTTTTACAAAATACTTACCTGGTCCCAGCCGCATTCCAAAAGAATAATCTATATGGCATCGTTGTATCTCGTTTTTACTCACCACGGACTCGACTCTACAAAGTGATCGACTTTATAAGGAACCAACCGTAACCCGGGTTCATTAGCAGGTCACCGTATACCCTATACGTTATAGTAAAATATCAATAGCGCTATTTTAAAGGAATCCGAAAAAAAATAGTAAAGAAAGATAATATGCCATGATAAAAATTGGCGAAATGGGAAAGGTCATGAAACCTAAAGCTTAGGAGAACGAAGTTAGAATTCCGAACGCTTTCACCGGAAATGTGAATATGGGTAGACCGAAGCTTATATAACCCGGTAGGTGAAGCGATTGGTTCTCTCCGGATGGTCAGTTTTCGAGTGGACAGTGTCAGTAGTGGACCAGTGTCAAAAAAAAGTATATCTAAAAAACGAAAGTATAGTCGGGAGTGGAGGAGCCGATCAAGAAAAGAAAAAAAAAGGATAACTGGAAGCAAGTCCATAAGAAAAAAAACAGGGGACAAGGGACTACCAGGGAGAAGACCAACAAAAGAGGCCTGGAGTTTAGGCCGCTGGACGTCGGATGGCCCGGAAAAATTCGGATCCTCGAGGAGGCGGCTGGGACATGTGGAATCTAATCAGTCGATTTGATATGGGCAGCTAAGTACCCTTTCTTTTCTTTTCCTTTTTTTTTTATATATAGTATATAATTTTACTTCATTTTTCCGTTTCGTTCGGACGGTATCGGAAAATTATGAGCGGTTTAGCTCGAACTACCTTGCCCGGCTTAATTGAATAATTAATTAATTAATAACTTGACTGAATAATAAGTTGATAAGATCGGAATTTATGCTGTGCCTAAATTTTTAGTAAAGCATGTACATTGCATTTTATCTTGAGCGGCTTGTTTTTTTTCTTTTGTAAATTCCCGGTTTACTTAGCTTTGGTTCTCGGTCAGCCATAAAACCGAGTGGCGCCGAATATATGTAACTCTTTCTTGGTGATCGTGCATCTTGGATATGTCCATAGATTTCTTTTCTTCCATGCAAAACCCAGCCCTTCTCCAGTGCTAGCGGGGTACGCACACGCAAAGCAAATTTCGCGCGTAACAAAATATTTTCATGCTTTTTCTGTAAATAATTCTGTAAGAATTGGGACTCTTTAAGCAAATTAAGAAAACCTTTTCCATTGCTGTGATCTATCCTTTCACACACGAAATGCGTGCTTGTCGTCGTCGATAATGCCGCTGTAACACAATGTACTCACTATATTTTTTCATATAGGATTTCATATATAAGGTAAATAAAAATCGGATAATAATATTTTAAAGTTTTACAATAACTATTATGAGAAAAGTCTGATACAATTTAGCTTATTAAGTCTTGAACTTTGAAGGAAGCTCCAAGTCGTAATAACGGAAATCTCACAAAAACTCCCAAAATTTCTCCTGTGAGATTTTAAAGCCGCAGATTAAATAATTGTAGAAACTCGTCGAAAATTTCATTGTTCAGCTGCTCGCCAAGCCCCAAAATATTAAATTTTCCGGTCTTTCTCGTTCAATTATCTGATCTAGGATAGAACCCATAACGTGCCCTAATAAAGGACGGTGTCAAGGGACCCGTATAATAAAGACGTGCATAAAGGCGCTTTTTGCAGACGAGCAAACTGGCGGACGGAGTAAAGTTGGACGGTCACATAATTCCAAGAAGTGGAAGTTTTCTGATTTTCATTAAATCGCTGGGAAGAAACAATTGGCCTCGTTCGTTGAACAGCCGAGCGGAGTCCGGGTATTTTGTCGTAAATTCGAAGGTTCATATTGCACGGGAGGAATCTACTTAGGTAAATGGTCTTTAAGGCGGGCTGCACGTCAGCGGCAGTGTGTGGCTGCCATGTGCACGGGGACGTGCTCAACTTTTGCAATAGTTAATTTTATCACGGAAACGAGAGACTTTCGAAAGCCTCCTTCGACAACTTAAGGCGTTCCCCTAGGACCGAATTGCCTTCCACACTTTGCTAATTCGCTTGCTCAACATCCGAGACAACCTGAGCGTGAGGGAATCAATTTAGATGTTTCTGGGTTCTTTTCGCTAAAGACATGGAACATTTAGTCCTTGATAGGCTTTGTTTGCAGTTCCTTCATTTCCTCTTGTCGAGGCTCTTACCATCCCTAGAACCGAAGCCAAAATTGATATTCCATACCGACAAGGCGAAGGCAGTGCACGACAGCATTAATTACATTCTCCTTTGAGGCAGGACTGCCATTGTTTGGCGTTGCCTTTCAACGAAATCAGAATGTGAATGTGAGTGTACGTATATATGTAATTTTGTGGTTTCACAAAAGACTATCGCTCTTTGTGGTTTCAAGCATTGGTGTTTTTTATCTAATTTATTTCGCCTTCTTGCTGGACCTTAAGTTTTGAAACCCTAGCCGTACCAAATCGTTCTTGGGATTTTAACAGGATTTTTCAGGAAATTGTGTCTGCAGCAATTTTCTGGAAGCTGTTGTGCTAGAAATACACTGGGCCATTGCTATAGACATATATTTTCAGCAAATACGTTGTCTTATACCATCGATAATTAATTTTGAAGTTATGTATGATGAGTATTAGCACAATTTTTTTTAAAAAAAAAAAGTGTATTTTTAATGATATCTATATATTTAGTATCAAATATTAATATAATGACCAAGAAGATCATATTCATTTCAAAGCTTTAAATTAATGTGACGAACTAAAAATCATGAAGAATTAAAATGTTATTTAATAAATACTTAACCACAATTTTTATTAATTTCAAATATATTCACCACGATCAGAAGTCGCAAATACCTACATTGAGAAAAAGAACATTGCAAAAACAATAGGAACAAAATTAAGTCATTAATTTTCATATATGATTTGGCGCCAGTGCTGAAAATTTAACTACATTTTACATTAAACTTTGGAGTTAACAATTTCCATGGTTAATTTGACAAAACAAAAAATTTCAGAAAATAGTGTAACGTATTCAAAACAAAATTCTTTGTTTTCGTTATTGTCCTTATTTGTTGTAACATTAAAATGAAATTTTGTTGAATGTCTTGCTTAATAGTTCCGTAGTTGTTTGAAATAAAATATTATATAAATGTACAACGATCCAGAACCAAAAAAGTGATAATCAAAAATGCGCTTATTTTTTTCTAACAAACCCTTCTTTACCTGCAATATCTTTGAAAAAAGTAATAACGATTTATGTGAGCGCACCTTCATGCAAGAACATTACATTTTCAATTGCAATTTTGAGGGTGAAAGGTTGATCTGAGAGGAATATTTTTATCAAAAATTTTCATCAGGATACTTCGTAGAATCCATCAATACATTTTGCAGCACTTGGTTGCGAATCACCTTGTATATAGTATAGGAAAATTTTTTGAAATGCTTTTATTGGAGTTTTATTGATACAGGTAGAAATTACACTTAAGATGCATTACCTGTTTATTACTTCTAGTTTTATTTAATTTACTTAAAATCTTAAAAAATAGCTTTTTTAAATTTTTGAAAATCAATATGACGGAATATTTTCAAAATATGACAAAATGTAATTTAGTCCGGTCAAAGTAGACATTTCAGTTTACAATAATTCGTATAGAGCTGTAAATTGGTACAGACTTTGGGAACATTATTACAAATAAAATACTAAAAGTCCCCATCTGCGAAAAAAGTTATTCAAGGTCAAAAGTAAAAAAATGTTTTTTCCTATTTTTCTGGTAAACGGTAAGTTTCATCATAAAAATAAATCGGACAAAAGTTGTAGATCATGAAATTATCTACAAAAATTGTTCTCATATTTTTTTTGTTTTAAGAATCACCATTACCGAGATATTCTAATTCTAAAAGCTGAAGAAGTCGTATTGTATGTAATATGCACACATTTCTGCACCACCTGTGAGGTAGTTTTATATCTATTGTGACTAAGTTTTTTAAAAAAATATTGTATTAATTAAAAAATGGTACTATTGAAAATGATTTAAATCGCACGAATTATTGTTGGTTTCGGGAAGATGTTATTCTGACTGATAATCTTCAAATACCACTTCAATAGTTATATCTTCTTCGCTTTCTTCTTCTAGCTGGATATGTGCAAAAGATACATCAGTTGTCTCCTCATTGATATCATAAAAATCTTCATTTGTTGAAATTGGTTCAACATTGGAGTAAGACTGGCCTTGGTAATTAGCACATACTGGTGAACAAAATAACTCGACTTTTTTACAGCTGCATTTTGCACTACAACCCTTTTGCACTTGCAAAAGATGGTTTTGGGAAATCTTTCCGGAGCAAGCGAGAGTAAAGTTTGAATTGGCTCCAAAGTATTATCTACTAATTTCCAATCCCAGTCTTCTGAATCCAGTTGATTGACATACTTGAACTTGATAGTATTCTCGACATAAGTGTTGACTAGCAGAAGCAGATGTTGGAGTTAGCGCAGATTGCACTGTTTTATTGTTCAGTGTATTTTTTACAAAACTGAAATATCTATATTTGTCTAAACAATCAATTTTTTTCTGAGCTCCATACAGAGCAAGAAGAAAGCGAATTCCGTTTGTGATGATGTCTTGTGTAGAAGAGTGGATCTTTTGAAATACTTTTGCGAAATTAATTAAATCATCTTTTTCAAATAATTTAAATACTAGGCCTGACAACAGACATAATACTGTGGCTGATACTTGTACATACTAATTTTAAATGTTCTAATTTAGGTTTTTTTTTTTAAGAATTACTTGTTCCAAAAAATAAGTAAATGACTCCGGAATATCGCTGTTAATATCCTCAAACATTCGACTAGGCAGGGGATAATTGGCATTATCAAATACTGATGATACCGAGTATAAATTCAACACTAAAAGTATTTCATTTATGCCTTCCAGAAAAAAAGCAGGTATACGACCGTCGCCACTCGGACAATGGAGTCGTAGACAGATGTTGCTCAAGGTAATGCGGGCCAATGAAATTAGGGACTGAGTTTCTTTTATGTCTAAATTCTCACAATCGTATAATTTGTATATATAATTTACACAAACCAATATTATATTTTAATATTATATTTTTACTCATATTAAACAACCGATTGTGTGCATAGGCGGTTCAGCGTATATATCATTGTTTTCGGTGATTTAGAATCGCAATATCTCAGGAATGGTGATGCTTAAAAAAAAAGTATAAGAACAATTTTTGTAGATAATTTTATGATCTACAACTTGTGTCTGTTCTATTTTTATGATAAAACTTACCGTTTACCGGAAAAATTGAAAAACACCATTTTTTTTACCTTTGACCTTGAATAACTTTTTATGCAGATATGGGATCGATGGGAACTTTTAGTATTTTATTTGTAATAATGTCCCCAAGGTCTGTACTATTTTTCAGCTCTATGCGAATTATTGTAAACCTACCACTATTTTTTCGACTATTTTGACCGGACTAATTGTTTTAGTAAATAGTTTTATTATTACTTTGCTATAATCCATACATTGTTTCACAGAGCCATTTCTATCTTTAATTAATATTTTCAGAAAAAATTACTTGTATCGTCGAGATGTTTTGGCTTTTCATTGCTATTTCAAATCAAAAAATATAAAAGACAACCAATAACGAAGTAGACATTTACGTCAAGAAGCTTTATATTAATTTAAAAATATGCATATTAAAATCTGGCTTATATAATTATTTCAAAATACAGTTTGAAAAATTGTACTAACGATTTTTGACTAAAAATGTATAGTTCGCAAACCTGAAAATACTCTAATATCAAATTTGAATTGCATTGAACTTTAAATATCAAAAACTCATCCACCGTTTTGGTTATAATTTTAGTAAAACAGTTGTTAAAATGTATTATTTTGTATTGTATTTTATCGATTTTTTTTATACTTGTGTTCCAAATTTCAAACAGAAAATTTGATAAAGTTTCGAATTGAAACTGAACTGGAAAGATACATATTATATAAACAGCTGAAGTTAAATAAGAATTTATAAAAACAGCATTGTATTTATTAGTGTGGGACATACTTAATTTTAAAAGGTTTTTTATTAAAAATAACCTTTTTTTCAAGTAAGAAATAAATCTTATATTTAATCAAAATCATCCATCGCTGTACATAACTTTTTGCTATCTTTCTAGAAACAGATGTATCTTCCAAAGCAATCCAATCTTCGACCCGTATTTTGACTTTTCCATAAGAGTGAAAGTGCTTTTTAGATAGGCCATGCGCTATTGACCAAAGCAAATCATAGTCAGAAGGAATAATGTTTGTTGAATACGGAAGGTGAAATAGGATATTCCAGTCAAATGCTTCCACTGTATCTTTAACCGATTTTGCAACATGTGGCCGAGCGTTGTTGTGCAAAATCTGACACACTTTATAAATATACAAAGTTGAGTTTGTTCACCGTAAGTTTCCACAAATTAGAGATGACTTTTAGTGGCATTTTTCTTTTGATTAAAGTATATAAGTAACGCTTCCCGCAAATGTTTCTTTGGTGCAATGTAACTGGACATTTTTAAAGTCATAAAAATGGTAAATTCGGAAATGCATGAGATAGCCCATCCGCATCGCATCAGAACTATTTAGAATTCGAGAATGAATCATAATGGTATCAGGCGTCAGATCAAGATCATTTAAGCACTACAAATGCACCTAATGCGTCAAAGTAAAGTCATCATTTGTATACTATTTTAATAATTTCAAATAATGTGTAAACTTAGGCCACTATTTTCCATTAAGGGGGTATTCTAGTATAGAGGCACGAATTTCGGCCGTTTTTTCAAGTTTCGTAAAAAAAGAAAAAAAAAATATTTTTAGTATCCATTTTTTTCTTATTTGTTTATTGATATTTTAATAATACATAAAAATTAAATGAAAAAAAAAAAAACCAAAAATTCCAAAAGTTATCGGCTGACAGAGTGGGGGATCCAAAAAAAAGGGGGTGTGACGGCGGTCAAAATTACAACCGTTCTAGTCACCAGAAACAAAAAAATCCAACGGATTCTTAATTAGTAATGTTGTCGCTATGGTATCAAAAAAGTAAAAAAAAAAAAATTTTCACGAAATGGCGGCCGGTTGAAAAAAAAATTGTTTTTTCGATTTTTTCAACAGTTTTAAATTTTTTTAAAATATTAAAAAATAAAATTTTTAAGGATGTTACGATAGAAGGATATATAAAGAACGTTCACACCAAATTTCAAGTAAATCGGTGTAGTAGATCTCGAGATATCCTGACCACCAACTTGAAAAAAGTAGTTTAGAGAAAAACGCGTTTAAAGTTTAGAGTAAAGTTTCAAGCAGTTGCGCTCATACAATCGTATGGTATACTTACATATTTTTAATCGGCGATGTCAACAAAATACGTTACTACGACCTTCAGCATAATATATATTAAATATACAATATATAGGTATAAAATACAAAAGAAGTTTCATGGGGGAATTTATCCGCAGGTACTCGGGCCGCGCCTACCGTGTATTGTTCAATTCATTCCGGTAGGACCAGTTTAGTTGTCGCTTCACCAAAATCGCTATAACTCGGTAATAATTGAAAAATCCCTTTGAAGGCATATTTTTGAATGTTTAAACTTTATAAATATGAAAAAAAAAAAAAAATTCGAATTTCTACACTAGAATACTCCATTAAATAATTAAATAATATATTACAAATTATTGTTATCATCGTTCTTACCATTACAATTAACAACTATGAATCTTAATGCAGTGATATGAAATGATGCGATTTGTGACGATTACGAATTTACCTAAACTTGCTTATTTTAAATTTTATTCAACGCATGGGCGGAGTTAAGGAAGGGGGGCATTGCTCCCAAGATTTCACAGCGAAAATCGGAAAATTAGTTCACTGTTCGTTTTTCAACAACCACATATCATCATGCTAATTAAGTTTATTATTGCTGTTTTAAATATAAAATGTTATTTTTAGACACGTGTGCACTAAAAACATATCGAGCCCTCTTTCAATTATTTGCTAATAATTGGTTCAACTTTTCGAAACTATTCGATTCACCCATTCTTTGTGCCTTAAATCAACCACAAAATGCGATTGTTGAATCTACACGGTCCCGTAAAAATATCCTTCGATAAATAAGAATTTTTCCTTCATTTTTACTTGGAACTGCACGATTCAGCAGAGCACTGCAGCAGAGTAAAATTTGTAAAAAAATGTATAATATGTTAGTATGAATACTATTTCAAATTCAAATGTATTTTAAATAAACCCTTTATTTTCAGCTGCATTTAAAAAATTCACTTTATTACACAAACTCTTATCGTTTAAAAAGTGTTCGAAACACACCTCGCGTATCACATTCATAGACACATTGAAACGCATCTTTATTATTATACTTGTAGGGTAAACGTTATATATAAATCGTTAACATCTTAAGGGGGTAGTCCAGTGAAAAAAAAAATTTTTGGTTTTTTTTTTTTTTTTGCTTAAATCTACTCTACTACACCTAGAAAATACTCCCTTAAAATATCTAAGCAAAATATTGAATAGTTTTAAAGATACAGAGAGTTTTCGAGAGACGTGTACTCCGAGCTCTCGAAGGTCCCCTGGCGTGTTTCGGAGCAAGGAGGACTCTTGTATTTCTGTTTGCTTCGCCCATTTTTTTTCGGTTTATAACGGTCTAGGTCCTTCTGCTTTGTATTTAAGGTTAGTTATGTATGGAGGAGGCATCGCGTTATGTATGGAGCAGGCATCGCTGACTAAGGTAAAATTAATTTTTTTAGCTTTTTTCCGCATAAAAAACTTTAAACGCGTTTTTCTCGAAACAGCATTTATTGACTCGGCGGACGTCAGATCTCAGAGTCTTTTGCTCCGATTGATCTAAAAATTTAGCTGTATATTTCTTGATTGTGTAGCTATCGTCGGAACTAGAATTATTAAAATCCATTGTTTATTTACAAAGTTATAAACAAATTAAGCACCCGAAAAACACCCGAAAAATTCGAAATGCCGCCATTTTGTTATTTGTTATTGAAAATTAATAATTCTAGTTCCGACGATAGCCAATGTTCTACAGATTAAAACCTCGTTTGAATTTTGTGTTTCAAATGAACCGTTGCAGAGATTCGACGTCCGCCAACAAAAAAAATGTTTTTTTGGAGCGGCCATTTTGTCGAGATGACTCATCGAAAACAAAAAAAAATTTTTTTTGTTTATTTTAATAGTTGTACAATCATATGTCAAAAAGTTTTTTAATAAAAATTGACTTTTAATATAAAAAAAAAATCGTTGAAAAAACAGTCGTTTTCACTGGACTACCGCCTTAAGGGGACCTTTTGTTTCATTTTTGAAAAAAAAATCAATTTTTTTTTTATACACAAAAGTGTTCTTTAACTCGAAGACTACTCAACGGATTAATTAATAATTAATAATTCAAAATACATTCGATTCGTTATGAAAAGTACTAGTAACTAAGCCTTTGGAAATATTATGTTACACACCCCTTTTTTTATACAGTGGTAGTTTACCCCCAAAAAATTGTTTTTTTTTTCTTTGAGTTTTCAGAAAAATGTTTATAAAGTGATAAAAATATTAAAAATAAAGTGTTTTTTAGGTTTAGTAACATTTAGTCTTATGACTGGAACCCCGTAGGATTTTTACTCTGTGTTACAGGAAGCCTTAGAGAAATACGGGCGTTTTAAAAGTAACTTTTGGAAGCCGACCCCTGCAGCGAACAAGACATACTACAAGTGCAAAACATTTTTTTTTATATTCTCCATTAGTTTGATAAATATGTATAATAGTTTTTTTTATAATAAACAAATTAAAATGTGTATTTTTTTTCTAAAATGTAACGAAAAGTCCCCTTAAAGATATAAATCGTTAACAACTTAAAGATTTATAATAGTCTATCTTCGATCTAAAAATAAGGACGGATGCAATAAGAAAAACAGATGCTTATTGAAGATTAATTTAAATTCATATTTACAATGTTTTACAAAATTTTTAATTTTTCTTCACGTTTGAAACATTCTGTGGAGAAATTTTAGGAATTTCATGAAATCATTTAAAAATAGAAAAAAAATTGTTCTAATCTACGATACGCTTAAAAAATATGAATTTTCATTTGAATTAAATCGTAAGAAAATCGCATAAAATTTCCTTTTTATTATTTCTTGATTTTTGGAATTTTTCTTTTTCCGATAAAGTCTGCCGCTCCAATACATAACCTCTAACTCCACCCATGATTCTACGTAACTTATCACACTTTAAGCATTTTAACTTCACATAGATTATATTCACCAAAACATTACTCAGCATTAGTAACACCATCTATTAAAAAATCTTTTAAAATTAAGTATCACATCTAATATTTAAAATCTCAACAAAAGCAAATGAAAAAAAATTAATCATACTTTTAAAATTGGTCATTTAAATTATTTTATCTATGCCTAGTGAAAAATGAATGATGTACGTATACTGAGGAAAGCTAAAAAATAAACTAAATTAATTAAAATAGAAATAAGTCAAGAGGAATTAATGATTTTCATTGTCTCTATGGTCAAGCATAAATCCAATTCTCCTAGATATCATCCTTATTGTCCGCACATAAATTGGACCTAAAACTCCGCGCCCAGGTAATAGCTTAAAATATCCTTAACGCATAATATATCTTATGGAAGCAATTTAGGATCGTTTGAGGTGAAATGCGTCCCACCGCACACCTAGTGCAAGTCCCATTATGATAAGCTCCACAATACTAATCCACCTGGAGCAGGTCTTGTAATCCACCGACATCGTTAGCACCTCCTCTTCTCAGATTTTACAGCGAAATAAAATTTATTTTTTGGAAGTCAATGGACGCTTCCTTCAGGTATTCACTTCAAAATATTATGGCACGCTAGCACTCGCCGGCGATTTTATTGTACGGCAACGACCCTCGTTTATCACATGGTGTTTTAGATATTTCGGGTGCTCTGGATCGTGATAAATATCCCCTTCCACCGTCAAAAGTTTGCGTGCCTCCACGGCAACAGTAAAGTTCACCGAAGTATCCATTAAAGGTAACCCTGGGCGGACACGTAGCCTTATTTAATTTTACGCTCTTAATGCCCCCCATAAATTCCCGGATGAATTTTGGCTTCTAAGTAATTTTGAATTTACTCTCCACTTCCGGGCTCGCATTTTTATGGAGTCCGCATCGTTACCTCGTTAGCACCTTTGGGGGTGCAGAGGTAATTTCGTGTCTTCATTACACAGTGGGTCGTATATCTGGCAAATTTTCCATTAAAAAAAAATCGAGTTCATGGGGTGGGCGATAGAGTCGTGAATTTGTGGGGGGTTGCAGTCTCTTTTTTTGCTGCTGCTCATAAAACAGCGATTGACTGATTGCGCCAAATTAAAACAAATGCGGGTCATGGCAAAGTTTTTAACCAACAACGTCAGTCGAATGGATGTCCCGCGCAATCTGGGCTACATTCATTCTGCTCCCAGACAACTAAATCGGGAGCAGGGAATCACTCCCGAGTGACAGATAGAATCTGGATAAATAAATTTGGCAGTAAGTACAGCGCATCAGTCCTTGGTGGAAAAAAGTCGGCCCCAATTGGAGCTGCCGGGGCATAGTGATTCGCGTCACGTACACTTCCTTCCTTTCTGTTTTTAAAGCAGCCGGGGAGGTGGTTCCGGCGCCCGCCAGACCCAAATCCGGCAGAAGCACGCATCAAATGAATTCAGCAAGAAATTGCGGGAAGAGCGTGAGTCGGTTCTTCTGCTCGCAATTTGGAAATCGCTCAATTTGCCGGATGGATTTCGTGTCATTTGCTCCTGCGATAAGTTTAATCGGCTACCGCCTTCGCTCACCCCTTCGTAGACGTAGACGTGTCTGAAATTAGGAAGTGAAGCATCCGTGCTCGTGCAACCCGAATTCTTTGCTTCCCCACAATATTTACGGACTGTGAAAAATTACGAGCAACATTTCCCTGTCCGGCTGAAATGGCAAAACTTAACCTCCCGCAAATTGTCTGAACGAACCCCGCTAAGGCCCATAAACCTTGAACGATTAAGATTTTTGGAGGCCTTAAGGACGTCCTTAATGCCCGGCATATTTTTTCAGTTAGTTCAAACTAAAGCTCCACCAATGCCAATAAAAGATGTATGTCGATAAGCTAACAAAACAACAAGAGTTCAAATTTTTTACGATTTTTCACAGAAACACCGTTATATTTATGCGTTTATTATTAATGTGATTTTGAAGCCATGCAGGTATATCAACTACATGTATGTAGTGTAGAACCAGAAAAATAAACAGAAAAAATACTTCTGCATCTACTGACTTTAAATATTCACTGCATGTTTAGAAAGGATGCTGTTATTGTCTCATAAACGAAAAAGTTGATATGTTGTATACTTCTTTTTTTTTTGTAAAAAATGTCACCAAATTCCGCCAAAATCGAACTTTAGACTATGAAATGGCATCACTTTTCTGAAAAAAATATTCTCCTCTTCTTCATCGGACAAAAACTGTGTACATACAGCATAAAAGAGCGTTCGAATTTTTTGATTTCAAATGACCTGAAGGAAGTTACGCTCTCGGAAAAAAATGTTGATCAGAAGATTCCATACAATGTAAATCTAGTGTATTAATTCAAAACATCGTTTTATTTTGAAACACTCAAGTGTTTTATTTAATGAACCATTTTAAATAAAAACAGCACAAGCGTTTTTTGTTTATTTTAGACATTGAAATGTTTTATTATAAAGTATTCTCTCTCCGATCTTTTTGGGCTCGTCTACTTTGGTGGACGAGATATTTCTCAAGAATTGTCCCACAGTTCGTTTTTTGCGGACAAACTGTCAACTGTCAAACCAAATTGTAGCAAAGGCGGATTTTGTAATTTTGCTATCTAGCTGCTCGGCGGACAAAATTACAACAGTATTCACGCTGAGCCTGAACCACGATTGAATGAAAAAATCTCTAATTGCAATTTTTTTTTTCTGATTTTAAATAAACAATACAAATGAATAATTTTGAGATAAAAATGAAAATATACTGTGGAGGGCTTTTTTAAAAAATTGATTTTTCATCTTTCTCCAAAATCATAATATCGCCGATTTGAAATACAAGTATCATGAATAATTAATCTGAAAAGTATTGCAGTACATATTTAATTTTTAATCACACGGTATCTGATAAGTACGAATACAAAAAGAATTTGCGAGATCGAAACACGTAGTTAAATTTTATTAAATATTTTAAATGGAATTTAATATAGTGTATATTAAGAACATTTTAAATAAATGTTTTTTGATTATACCTCCTTTATCTTTTTTACTAATAATACAAGCGGCACGGACTATTGGCATAGGTATTTCGTCCCAAATTTTAATTATTGCCAGTTTGAAATGCTCTAACTGATGTTTTGGTCCTTGAGTTTTGACATCATGTAACCCCAGGACAACGGGGAAGTTCAGATAGAGCGGGGGTTTTGAGCGCAATGGACTAATGAAAGTCTGAGCGTTCGAAGTGTTTTGCCTCTCCTTTAAACCAAGATCTTGGGTGAGTATCAAATGTGCCGAAGACTTTCCGATTCCTAATTTTCCAGTGAGTTTTCTTACCGAGCAAAATTTTTTTCTTCGAATTTGCCCTCTCACGGCTTTAATATGTAGGTACGTACAGTGCGTGGACGTCCACTTTTCTTACGGTTTTCAATACACGAGGTTTCTTTGAACCGTTTTATGGTCTTGTATACAAAGTCCCGTTTTATTCCTTCTTTTCTTAGATCACGAAATATCTTACAAGGCTTTGTATTTCAAATTGGTGATATTGTGAGTTTGGAGAAAGATGAAAAGTCAATTTTTTATAAAAGCCCTCCACAGAATATTTTCATTTTTATCTCAAAATGATTCATTTTTATTGCATATTTAAAATCGGAAATAAAAATTGCAATCAGAGATTTTTTCATTTAATCATGGTTCAGGCGCAGCGTGTATTAAGAATATATTGCAAACTCCTAAGAAAAATCATATATACTCTTTGAAGTTAAAAGTTTAATGTGTTTTGATAATTGTTTAAAAATTGAGCATCGTGATTTAAGCACGTAATCGTTTTAAAATTAAACATTTTAGCATTTTACAATAAAACACATGAATTTACAGTGTAGAATCGATTGCCATATGTTAGAATACATCGTTACGAATCATCATCAGTGTTTATAGCTTTTATAATTTCTATTACAAATAGAAATAAATTATAAAATCACCTGTTTTGAATATTTTGAGGTATGTTCAGTTTCCATAATTGCACTTTATATTATTTATTTATTTATTTATTGCTCCACATTGCTTGGTTTTATGCAGTTCTTTAGTTGGCAGCCTGAATATAAGTATGAAAAAAATTCTGACGGCAATTTCCTCCAGAATACAGACTTCACTGCATCTGTAATAGTCATATATCGTTGACTTTGTGAAAAGATATTTAAAATTAAAACTATAAATGTCACCTAAGCGGGAATTTTTCTCGCCTTATTTCAAAAGAGTTTCAGTTCTTTTTGCAGCACAAAATATTGTTTTTTTCAGAAGGCAGAAGACATAAGGTTAATATTTCCAACATTAACTGAATATTGACTTTTCTTGCATATAGCGGGTTTTGCATATAGGCTACTCAAATATTCTATCCTATTTATATCTCGGTTTTGAGCCACATTAGTATAGACAATTTTTGATTTTTGAGCCGTTTTTTACTACAAAGTACAAGGTACAAGATCCCCGTCTTGTTGAAAAACTGCAGTTTTCACCTTAATTTTTGCTTAGTGGGTAGGATCCAGGAAGTTTTTCTGGAGAATAATAATGTAAATATTGCCCCTTTTTCAGTATACCGTCAATTCTGATACGGCCACACTACTTTTTATACACCCCACATAATGATGTTACCGCCACCATACTTCGTGGTTATTTTCTCTACTCTACTCATTTTCTTCAGGCTTTCTAGTCCAACACTTATTTTATTAGCTCCCGATATTCACTAGCCCAGTGCTTGAATTGGTAGGAAAATATTTTACAAGCTGACAGATTTTTCAACGAAATTGCTGTCTTCTTCTTCCTCTGCAGTGGCTTTATCCCAATTCATTTTAAGGCTCGACTTACTTTTCATAAACTACTGGATTCAAAACATTTTCGGATACTGAAGCTAGAAGTGGAGCAATTGAATGAGATTTTCGCTCTTCCAGATGTAGGGTAGACTGGGTACGGTTGTGCCAGGGTACGGTTGTGACAGTCGTACAGCAAAACTGTAAGGATTAACGGGGAGGGTTCAAGGAAAGAGAGCAGCAGTTTGCCCATCTGAAAGTGTGTCACAGTATTGCGCCAGCCATCGCGCGACATTAACGCTAGCAGAGGCCTATATTAGTTTTTAACGGTCAAAAGTAAGTATTTTTATTCGATATTATTTAATAATAGTTGTTATGTTTGTACAGATACAGTAATAAGTATTTTTCTCCGTGAAAGGTGAAACATTAGTAGTTATATAGCTGTAATTACTTTGTAAATATATTGTTTGGTATTGTCATGGTAATTGTTTTTTTGCGAAGGAGTGCATTGGGGACGGTTGTGACATATTTTCTGGGTACGGTTGTGACAAAAGTAAAATTTTTATTTTTGCTTTTAGATGCCCAGGACACGTCTGAGAAAGACCGAAAGATGTTATGTCATAACTGTGATGAGTCTGAATAGATCCCGGTATCTTATTTTTTGAGTTTTTGTAACTAAAAACGGACTTTATTTTCCTCCTATTTTTTGATTTTGCATATTGATACTTCCACAAATGTTTAGTTTTTGTTGAAGAAGACGTTTTGAGTTAATATCTACTTTGTGTTTTAACACAGTTACTGTAATATATGAAGACTGTTATAATAAATATAGATTTCACAGTGTCTTATTAGTTCTAGCGATTAGATTTTAATATAAAGACTCTTATATTACTCGTAACTGTAGAATCTACAGTGCCATAGTTGTTTTAAGCCATAAAAGTGTACATAGACTTTATTTTTTTTGTTTCGTTAATGTTAAAATTTTCCAGAAGAAGATTTATGATGCTATAAAAGTGATTTTAGACCGTTTTGGTGTATTGTTGAACCTGTCACTACGGACCCCAAGCACTGTCACAACCGCCCCTGGGGTGTGGTCGGTTGTGACATTTTTCCTTTTTTTTTTTGATTTGCTCCTGTGAGTTAACCATTGTACTTAGGGGCAAAATTTTAGTATTTATAAGTAGATAAATGTATACTTTACCATAAAAAACATCTTTCTTCCAGTTAAATGGCATATTAACAAAATTATGGGCGATCAATTGGAAATTGTCACAACCGTACCCAGTCTACCCTATTGCTGGACGCAATCGCATGAGAATCTTTAATTCTCTTGACAGTTTGATGACTAATTCCATCCTTTTTTAAATTTTTTTTTACTGATCCATAGTTTCTTAAACAGCTTATCACAGAAGATTTATCTGCAGTGCTTATTCTTTTCATTATTTATTTTCTAAATATCTAAAGACTTGTTACCGTATTTTATTCAGCCATAACACATTATATTACAGTTTTCCTCCTCACTATATGCATGTATAATGTGTATGCTTATATTTTTATCCGCCACTGCCCATGGGCCGTAAACAATGGTCGCTATTGGCAGCTTTGTACGAAAATCCCCACAGAATGCGGCGAACTGACCTTCAATAATCTTTCGACGCCCGGCAAATTCATCCAAGCATGCCGGGTAATTTATTGACAAAAAATTTATCTTCTTTTAATTAGAGATAGCTACGGGTAAATCGTCGATAAAAAGCTTCTCTCGGAATTTTCGCCAAGCTGCGACGATGCCTCGGTTCTCATCATTTTTCAGCAGAACCTGACACTACACCGCAGTAGCTAGGCTGAAGCGCTATATGAACTGGAAAATACGCCTCAAGGATTTTCACGTTGACGACTTTGTCAATGTGAAGTGGCAGATGGGAGCTATGCCAGGTAAATATTCAGGTGATCCCGGCCTTAAAGATGACTCAATTGGATGTGGCGTTTCTTTTCGGACTCAGACAAGCGGAATACCCCCAGTTCACATAGGTTAAAGGTGATCTCATTGCTTCACAAATGTTTACCTTGTTGGGTGGGATGTTTCGTTTATTACAGAGTTTCCGAAGTAAAAAAAGACTTTAAAGACTGTTCAGGTCTCTTTAATTTTATCTGATACAAATTATTTTATTACTATTATTACACAAGTTTAAGGTTTCCGAATATCTTATGCGAGTTACGGTTACCTGGTGTACAAGACAAACAATGGTCAGCGCAGAAGAACCTGTCTCCAAAGATGATCATCCTGCGACCAGACCTCTCGAACATGGCGTACGACAGACTCCTGCGGCTCAGTGGCGTGGGGTCCATATAACACGATTCCTACCGGCTTCCCTTTTGGGAACTCATCCTATTCCCGTAAATTTAAAACTTGTTCTATGCCTGTAAAATTCCTGGAAAGCGCTCCCAAAATTCACCTCGTAAAGAAAACACGGCAAAACAAGTGTTACAACCAAAAACAACCATAATCTGTTGTTGCACTACGATGGAACCTTCCCTCCCACCGTAGCAGGTTCTATCAAGGGGTTGCATCGGGTATGAAGCGCTCGCTCGCTGCTTCTGTAAGCCGGTCATTTTACGGCTTACTCAAGCCCACACTTTTCTCCACGAGTAACAAAGAAATCGTGTGTGATATCCTTTGCTCACTAAAAGCAAATCCTATAAGAAAATAACACGATAGAAACCGGCTTCTCGGCTGTTTTTGTTTTGCACAAGTTGAAACTCGGGTCACTTCGGCGGGTGGTTGTTTATTTCTTAGAATGTCAGCTGATTCGTGTCTTCTCTATGAACGGGTGTGAGTGTAGTGGTGCTCTCTTATTATCCCTATAACACGGTAGAAAGCGGCTTCTCGGGTGAGTGGGGTTGGTTGGGGTGGGTTTGGTTTTCATAAACAATATTCAGCTGACTGTAAATCTCTTTGATACTGAAGGGGCTGTGGAGTTGTAGGAGTGAATGCTCCCTTATTTCACAAGAACACGGCAGAAGTCGTCTTCTCGGAAGGGAGGGGTGTTGTGGTTTTGTTTATTATATTTTAATAAAAAAATTGTTAACTTGTGTCTCTTTTTGCCTTGGTGCTCAACGGATTGTGACTTATGAGTGTGGTGTGGTGCTATTTTATTACCTCTCGATAACACGATAGAATCCGGCTTCTAGGGTTTTTTCGTTAGGTTCGGCTATTCAGATGACGATTATTTATTTGTTTCAATTTGTCAGTTGAAGGATTTGTCCCGTCTATCGTGCATGTTTGATTTGAAGTGAAGTGTAATTGTACTTGAATATATAGAATTTAATTGTGAAAAGCTGGTGAGAATTTTGTAAGGTCTAGGTGGTCTGTTATAGGACATTTTAGTAGCTTTTTATTTATATCTTGTTCTCAGTCTTTAATTTTTGTTGGAAATGGCGTTACTTAGTGTTGAATGCTGCTTAACGGATTTTTTATTAGAACAGGCCAATGAATTTAATAGATTATCTTTTCAGCAAAAAAGCAGAGTTATCGAATTAGGTCGCGCTAAACCGTCGATGAAAATAGATTACAAGCGTAAGGACGGGTTTTTCAAACATTTTAATAAGTCGATTTATGAAAAATCATACTTATTTAAGAAATTCTCAAACCGAAGAAAGGCTCTCAAATTTAGCACTCTTATCGATAGAAAAACACCTTCTTTTACAAATTAGAAATCAGTCTAATTTTTACAATGATGTTTTGGCCGAATTTATAAAAAAAAATCGTAGATTAGTTTTGGAGTATAAGTTAGATTAATTATATTTCATATCAACTTTTCACAGTTTTTGTTAACTGCTTTAGTTTGATTGCACGATACACGCGACTATAACGGTTTTTTTTCAAAGCCACTTATATTATTCTTGAAGTGCACTTAACTTCCAATGACTTTAAGTATGATAGAAGTGGCCGACTAAATTCGACAAGAATACACTGTTGAACACATTTTGTAATATCTGGGGTGGGATTACGTAACTTGGTTCGAGTTGTTTGTTTCGAGTTCTCTGGAACTCGACACGACCCTTTTTTGGCATTAACGATTTCGATCGACTTCGAAAATGGACTTACCTTATTAGACATACACAAGAATTCGGCAATAATTTGAAGTGTCAGATTCTTATATTAATTAAATTTTAAAAGAGAGTGCAAACGACAATTTATTTTAGTTAAAATTATAATAATCAATTATTTATTATAATTTTAACTAAAAAGAAACAAGATAATGTTTTTTTGTTTGGAAGACAGTGATGAGGAAAGTGTTAGCGATTTGGTAATTAAGAGGAGAAAATTGAGAGATGCCAGTAATCCTTTGGAGCTTGGGAAAAACGAGTAAGTCATTTCGGGAAGTTGCTCATATTAAACTAAAGAATTACTTATTATAGATTTCGCCGACAATTTAGAGTAACACAAGAAGTCTTTATTATGATTCTAGAAGAGTTAAACATTTCCCCAGGAAGGCGATGCACCGCAATATCACCAATTATAAAGTTAGCGGCGACATTAAAGTGGTTAGGCACCGGAAGCTACCAACGTTGCGCTGGAGCTATCTACCTAATCAGCATGGCACAACCTACAATATCGAAGGTCTTAAAAGAAGTGATTGATTTAATGGAAAATAAGCTATGCCAACGATGGATTTCTATGACTGAGGATAATTTTGCGAGGTCTAGAACTCATTTTTTTAATAAATTTCGATTGCCTGGCATCGTAGGGTGTATTGATGGCTCGCATATATCTTTGGTTAAACCTAGGGAAGATGAAAATATGTTTTTTAATAGGAAGGGCTTTCATAGCATTAACGCGATGATTGTAAAAGAAATTAAACAATTTTCAGAATGATATTAAATGTATATTTCACAGATATGTGACCATCAACACAAAATTATAGGAGTAAATTCAAGTTATGGCGGAGCAGCTCACGATTCTTTTGTGTGGAGCCTAAGTTTGGAGAGAAGATATTTTGAGAATTTATTTCAAAGCGGAAGTGGAATTAACAGGCTTTTAGGTAAGAATACAACCACATAAAGTTCCAAGATTAAATTTTTTAATAACTGCTATCTTTAGGTGACAGCGGCTATCCATTAGAGCCATGGCTAATGACTCCAGAAAGAAGTGCTGCCGAAGGAAGCATAGAAAGCAAATACAACGCAATACACTGCAAGGCGCGTAACATCGTTGAGAGGACCATAGGAATATGGAAAGGAAGGTGGAGGATTTTATGCGATGAACGTAAAATGAGATTTTCTCCCGAACGTGTTTCATCAGTTATAAACGTTACTGCAGCTCTTCACAATATTTGTTTAAACTGCAATGTTAGCTTCAATGAGGCTGACTTTGTACATACTGGAGACAGCACGATAAATAATAACACTGCACATGAAGAAGTCCTTAGCACAAATGAATTGAGAAGAAGAGCGATAGCTATTAGAAATAATATAAAGAATGCATTATAGAGAAATTAATATATATTTTAAAAATGAACAAAACATTTCTTTTTAAAAGATATATGCTAAAATGACATAAACAACTTAAAAATACAAATAATTTAGTCATAAATAATAAACACTAACAAATTAATAATTCCTTTTAAAACACCAGTAAGTAAGAATGAAAGTAATATTCTTAGAAAATGTGTCTACCTTCTATTTCTAGGGATTTCAGCCTGTTGGCTTCTACTTGGATTTCTAATTCCAGCCTTTTTAACTTTAGCCTTTCCTTCTCGTTTTCAGCCTTTTTTTCCATTTTGCGCTTTTGGCAACGATATATTTTCTCTTTGATTTCATAGTTCTTCTTCATTATTTCTAGCATTTTTATTTTTATGCTATTACTTTTCTCCTTTTCTTTTAAATACTTTTCCATAAGGTCTTTTCGGTCATCTTTCGTCCGACGCCGTGATGTAGGTGTAAACACAGGCAACGTTTGATCTTCCGGTGGTCTGTTCTCCGTATTATCACTTACATTTTCTATATTTTCTCCGTCCTCACCATCACGTTCAGTTGTTTTATTGACATCATTTACAAAGGGAATGGCAGCATAATGTTTCTCCACTTTTGGAGCTCCAAAAGACTTAGTTTCAGTTATTCCCCTAACTGCGGCCTCCAGTCCAGCACACTCGATAACATCCTGCTCCAAGTCACTAATCTTTTTTTCGATAAAAGGACCCCCACCTGTCTTCTTTGTACTTTGGAGATTAGCACGAAGTTTCGACTTTACTTTGTACTTATAATCACTCCAAGCCTATGGAAAGTATACAAATTTTAGATTTCTTAAATAAATTTCGTCGATACTAAAGCACCTTTTTCCATTCATGAATTTCTTTTACAGGCGGTCCTCGTTCATTGAGAGAAGTTTTCAAATTATCCCACAATTCCTTGGCATTTTGCCTACCATTTGCACTTTTCAAAATTCCTCTAGCTAGATCTTTGTGCTTTTTCATAAAGGAAACCATACACTGAACCTGTTGACTATTGATTGCCTGTGCAATTTTGTTGTCTCCTCCTTCCCTACAGTTCAAAGACACATTTTAACTATTACGGCAAGAAATACACAATTAGTATACCCAGAACTTACATTTTTTCAGATAATTTAAGCTCACGTTACTACAACAGTTCAGTTCAGTTCAGTTTATTTTGCTACTCTTGACAATGATTGCTTAACCTACTACAATGAAGAACTAAGGAGATCAGTGGCGGATTTACCTATGACGGGGCCCCAAGCAACCTCAGTTTTCGGGGCCCTCATTCTAAAATTAACCCCCCCCCCTCCCCCCCCCCCCCAAAATTTTAAAATAATAAATAACCAGTTAATTTTGCAAAATCAATATATTATTCAGTTTACTTATAATTAACGAACTAACTTACAACTTTTTCCTACTTTTCGCAGTCGCGAATTGATGAATGACCTCATCAAAGTCAAGTTTTTAAAGCTTGTCTTTTTCGATAAAGAGTAAGCCCAAATCACTTACTTTTTCTTGGCCCATCGATGAGTGTAAATAATTTTTGACGCGTTTCAATACGCTGAACGATCTCTCCCCTGTACTCTTAGTTATCGGTAGTGTAAGGAATAGCCTGATGAGGCATTCAACATTTGGAAACGCTGAAAAAAATTCATTCTTATTATTTTTTTTTTCAAATTTCCGAATGTATTTTCAAAATTTTTCAATTTTTGGGGTCCCTGCCCAAGCGGGGCCCCAAGCAATTGCTTCCTTTGCTTCCCGGTAAATCCGCCACTGAAGGAGATGGTTACCGTTACTACAACTCGATAGCCAAATAGTTGTCGACCGAAATGCAATCGTATCAACTTAAATGACAGGTCGAAACAGCGATAGAGAATGTAATTTTTCTTTCGAACTCGAAACAAATGCTCGAACCAAGTTACGTAATCCCACCCCTGACTTCATTTGGTAAGTTTTTTTTCGCTATTAAGTTTCTGATTTTTGCACCGGCTTACCTTCTCAAAAATTTCACCCCACGCCACTGCTGCGGCTTGACATGTCCGATGACACTAGGTTGATCTGTTACGCAGACGAAGTCGTGGTACTGATAGCGGCCCACACTGTTGGTGCTACTTTGGCTCGATATCGTTATGAGGAGTGTAAATGTGTGGATGACTACACACGGTCTCTCTTGATGATCGATTGAAACTCACCTTTGGGGAACAGTTAAGGCGGACGACTGGCAAATCGCACTAATAAGGAGACCGCCAAGATAGTCCGCCTCCGATTTCAATGATTTTTATATATGTTGTAATATTTGAGTAAGTGAGTAATTACCCAAAAGGAGTTCACGCAACGCTCAATAGTTTCTAAGTTGCTTCTACCAAGCAATTTAAATATAATAGTCGGAGAGCTGGTCGCCACTTCGACTAAGGTACAGCTACAAAGCTGAAATTTTTTATACATAAAGGGTCATCCAAAAAACGCGCCTACATGTTTCTTTTAAATAAAACACAAACTATTTGCAATTTTTTCAAGCTGTTTTTTTTTTATTAAAAGTATGATCCATTACAATTATAAGTGGAATAGAATATCATTCAAATGTCCACCACGACTGCGTCTGCAGGCATCAATCCGAATATCGAAATTTTCAATGACTTTCCGACATGTTGCTGGTGTTATTTCACGAATTGCAACTTGAATGTTGTTCTTTAGATCATTAATTGTTTGTGGCTTGTTAGCATACACTCGACTTTTCAAAAAACCCCACAAAAAAAAATCTAATGGTGTTAGATCACATGACCTTGGAGGCCAATTGAAATCTGCATTTCGTGAAATTACACGTTGAGGAAATTTTGATCGCAAAAACGTAATGTTTTCTCGAGTTGTGTGACATGTAGCACCGTCTTGCTGGAAGTAGACGTCAGACACATCAATATGACTCAACTGTGTCCATAAAAAGCCTCTCAACATTGATTGGTATCGCTCAGCATTCACAGTAACAGCATTTCCAGCATCATCTTCGAAAAAAAATGGCCCAATGATTCCATTTGCCCAAAATGCACACCAAACAGTAACTTTTTGTGGGTGTAGAGATTTTTCATGAATAACACGAGGATTTTCATCACCCCAGATACGACAATTTTGCTTATTGACGAATCCATCCATTGTGAAATGAGCTTCATCACTAAACAAAATTTTGCTTGAAAACAATGGATCTGTCGTTCGTTGTTCAATAATCCAACTAGCGAAATTACGACGTTGTAAATGGTCTCTTTCTTTCAATTCCTGGGTTAATTGAATTTTATAAGCGTGTAAATGCAAATCTTTATGCAAAATCCTCCATAAGGAGCCATAAGATATGCCCAATTCTTGCGAACGAGGCGAAATTGATGTTGTCGGTTCATTTTCAACACTTTCACTAACAGCAGCAATATTTTCATTTGTGCGTACAGACTTTGGTCTTCCACTTTTTGGTTTATCAGTAACACAACCAGTTTCTGCGAATTTTTTCACTAATCTTTGAATTGAAGATTGATTTGGCCGATTATTTACACCAAAAAAATCACGAATTTTGCGATGGGTATTTTTCAAAGAACGCCCATTTTCATAAAAAGTTTGAATGATGTAAACGCGTTGTTGCAATGTGTATTTGTCCATGGTTAAAATTGTACTACCTTCTAATAAAACAAAATGGCTTATGTCATTTGAAAATATGTCACGTGTAAAAATTATGTAGTGCTGACATCTAGGCGTCACATTTGGATGACCCTTTACTATTTAATGTAATTGAAGTAAGAAAATCCAATTCTGGCAGGATTCTTGCGGTTGCAAAAATACCTACTATTTTTTCCAAGTTGCCAAATTATAATTTAAAAAAAAGTACTTACTGTGTTGCCGAAACAGTGGAGCTTTCGAAAATAAATTTCGGTCGAAATAATGCACCAACCGCGCCTACTGTACGCAAGTTTGTACGCAGCTGCGATTTGACGGACATTTTGTGTGTGTTATGTTGTCAATTCAGAACCGATTCAGGCATTTAAACAAAATACTGATTATGCTATTCGTGACGTGACATCGAGCCATAAACCACCGAAAATGTGCTACAAAATTAGATTGACAGTATGGGCGATTGCCAAGCTAGCAGCCTTTTATGTAAATGAAAGCATATTCCATAACTAATCAGAAGTTTCACTTTTTTTAATAAATCAACAAAATTTGAATAAAACACTGAACAGTGTTTATTTTATAGCATTTTTGAAAAGAAACCACCCTATAGAACCGTGAATATTTAGCTTTAATATCTTTTATAAGAATCTTTTCCAGTGGACACTTCAACGAATGTTTTATTAAAATTTGCTGAAGGATTTTCACTTACGTGCACATTAATATATAATTCATACAGAGAAAAGTAATTTATATTTCATCACATCTTATATTTATTGTACCGAATAAGTGCCATCAAAATGACTTACAAGCATTGAGGTCTACCCTTGAATGAATACGGTTACTTGGGTTTTGCTCTGGAAATTGACAAAACAGCAACACCACCCATAAAAAAGTTATCTGGGGATATTTGAAAGTATCGTTGTAACGAGAACGCTCTCCACACAGTGTGTGAAAAGATCTTCTTTGTTCGTTTCCCCACTCAAAATCCGGGCTTTTCTATGCTGTGTAATTTTGGGCGTGAAATCAAATTTAATTAACTGCGTTTGTTTCAAGTAGGATTTAAATAATCTCGATGATGAAAGGGCGTGAGTGCCTTTTGTCAAAAGTACCTGACGGTTTAATACCTCTCGACGGGAACTTCCTGTAAAGCGCAAGTCGGCTAGAAGCAGAAACCTAACCTCAAATGCCCGCCATACAGAATGCTCGACTAAGTGGCGGAGGAGGGAGGCAGCACTTTGTTATTCGTGCAAATGTTTATGGTTGACTTAATACCCTAATTGGTTCGTGCAAGGGCACCGAGGGTAGCGAAGCTTTAAAAAGTCTTACCGCCACTAAGCGCACTCCACTGAAAACAGCTACTTTTAAAACCCGACAAAGTGGTATACGCTTAAGTTAATTAATGCGAAAAGTGATGTCCAGAGTAAAAGCAAATTGCGCTACGTCTTGTTTGAAAAGCTGCAATTAACGCCGCTTTAATTTAGCCAAAGTCGGCTTCTGTCGGAACACAAGTTTGTGATTCTTTGACTTTGCTTAGCGAGAGTCGGCTCATTCGAATGCCACACGATGTGGCTGCAATGGTGCCACATATGGGGACCCATCGGGAGAATCTGCCTCAGATGCTTCCTTTGAAATATGTCCTTGCTCCGGGGTGTGGATTCACAAGTTCCGTCCTGAAATTAATGTTGTACTTCGCGCAAAACACTCCCACCCGAATGTTATATAAATATGCCGACTGGAATGCTCCATCAGCACAGCAAAGGTTCAAACTATACCCTAAAAGTGTAGCCTTTCGAGACAGTTTTATTTGGATAGGCAGATACGTTCCTAGTTCTAGTTTTAATTAAAATTATAACAAAATCACAGTAGAGTGGACACTATTGCTTTCCAAGGACCCGCTGTCCCACTTCTGTACTCCAGTAATGAGATTTTGGCCTCAAGTATGAAGTGTTTGGTTTATTTAATCTTCACTGGAGGCCATACTACGTGCAGTTAGTTTAGAAAGTTTGGTGTAAGGAAATTAGAGGAATATTTATATTATTATTCGCAATAAAATATGGATGCAGGTTATAAAGGCTATTAGGGTATCTTATTGATTACTGTATATTACATAGTTTATTTAATCTACGGTTCTTTTTATATTTTCTTAATTGAAATTTCTTATGCAGCGCCTCGACTATTTGCCGGGTTCTGGAAAATCAGGTCATGGAGTATTAAAAAAGAGCCCGTCTTCCAATTTGGAATGAACACCGAGTAAAATATGTTTTGAATTAATTTATTTAAACAATAGGTTAGCCTAGTACAATTCCTACTAAAGACTGACTGGATATTACAATTTCTGTTTTTAATCAATAAAATTCAGGGCCTACTAAATTTCCTATTTGGCAACTTGAAAATCCATGGCCTGCTTGTATCTGCCTGCCACATTAACACGCCGCCAGTTAATTTGTAATTAACTATAATAAATATCTCAGGAAGATATAAATTATTTTGTAGATCTAGATTCACTACGATAGTGCATGAAGGCGAGGAGTGACAAATTATAATAGGAAGGAAGATTTAAACTAGTCTTCCGAGGGTAACCTTGGTGCTACAAACCTCTTTGCATTTTTTTCTTTACTTCATGCATGCCGGATGATGATGCTTTATTTCTTTTGATTGGGAACTTCATTGATGTTGATTGTATTTAATTATTGTAAATGAATGGTAGTTTGTTGTTAATGAAGAAGATGCTGCTGTTACCTCGCACCTTCAAGGTGATTGGTTGCGAAGAGGAAATTATAAGTATGGGCGTTGATTTCGAAAATTCGTTGGTGTCTTTTTGAATTTTGTAAGGGCCTGGTCGTAGCTGTTGGGGTGACCACTGAGGAAAATGAGGTCTTGGAGTATTAAAAAGAAGATAAGCTCGTCTTCCAATTTGGAATGAACACTAAAATACGTTTTGAATTAATTTATTCAAACAAGTAATTCATTTAACACTAGAACTACCGAAATATATACCTAGTTTTACCACAACCGTCAAATTGACGGGTTTTTGATCATCATGGCTTTCATTGTAACATTTAGCTTAGTTTATGTAAATAAAAGAATATAATTTAATAAAAACAACATTTAATATAATAATTCATTAACTATTAATAGAAAAAACCACTGCTTCCGTTCTTATTTTTGGGAGGAGGCTTCTTTTCTGCAGCAACTATATTTACTAGAGAGTTCTTTGGACAATTTAAAGAAAAATTGTTTTCTAGTTATATTTTCATCACAAGTATCTATATATAAAATCCACGCATTGATTTCTGCCAAGTCCAAAATATTATAAAATACCTGCAAAGGCCATCTACGTGACTCTGCTTTTATTCTATACTTATGGGCCACTTGGGCAACTACATCTACTCCAAATTTAGTCTCATTTTAAAACGATATAGTCTCAGGAATTCGTTTTCGAGCTGAGAACTGGTATTTTTTTACGAGATTTTTTTGTGTAAAATATTGCGCAAAAAACTGCTCTAGATGGTGTCCACACACAGTGCAGTTAAATTTACAATTCGCTCAGTTATTTGCTCACTTTTCATGAGCGTTTGAACGATCAAAGTAAATTAATAGCAAGCCATAATGTGTCAGAGAAAAGGATTAATTTACACGCTATTAGCTACTGCAATTTTAAATAAAAGTATCACGTTTCTATAAAATCAAGAGGCTTAAGTTAAGATTACGGTTACTTCTCGGATTTTAATGAAACTCGGTAGGAACGTTCGTCTAGGCTTAGAACGAACGAATATGCAAAAAAATTTTGTCGGAAAGCTCAACTTTCTGGGAAATTCAATTTTGAATTTCTAAAAAAGTCGCTTTCACGACTAAAAATTTTCTCATTATTCCTTCCGATTTCGATTAGTTTCGCGATCGGTAACCGCACTACACTGCACTAAACACTATTTTTATCCGTTAAATCTAGCGTAGCATGCGTAAAAACCCCTAAAAATAGAAAAATTTGCGTTAAATCTTTAACACTTACCTTTACTCCTTATGACATCTCCCTAGAACTGTCATCTTGGTGGAGCGTCATCTTTCTCATCTCATTCCACCTCTAATCTTCATGGGAACGTTCAGAAAATTAGATAACATGCATTCGCAATGTAATGAGACCAGCGAACTATAGAATAATTTTTAAGAAATATCTATTAGAGGGAATTTTCCTTTTACAAACTGTCTATTAACTAGGAATTTTCCTTTTACAAACTGTCTATTAGAGGGAATTTCCCTTTTACAAACTGTCTATTAGAGGGAATTTTCCTTTTATAAACTACCTATTAACTAGGAATTTCCCTTTTACAAACTGTCTATTGGAGGGAATTTTACTTTTACAAACTGCCTATTAACTAGGAATTTCCCTTTTACAAACTGTCTTTTGAAGGGAACTTCCCTTTTACAAACCGCTTATTAACTAGGAATTTCCCTTTTACAAACTGTCTTTTGGAGGGAATTTTCCTTTTACAAACTGTCTATTAGAGGAAATTTTCCTTTTACAAACTGCCTATTAACTAGGAATTTCCCTTTTACAAACTGTCTATTGGAGGGAATTTCCCTTTTACAAACTGTCTATTAGAGGGAATTTTCCTTTTACTAACTGCCTATTAACTAGGAATTTCCCTTTTACAAACTGTCTATTGGAGGGAATTTTCCTTTTACAAACTGTATATTAGAAGGAATTTTCCTTTTACAAACTGCCTATTAACTAGGAATTTCCCTTTTACAAACTGTCTATTGGAGGGAATTTTCCTTTTACTAACTGCCTATTAACTAGGAATTTCCCTTTTACAAACTGTCTTTTGGAGGGAATTTTCCTTTTACTAATTGCCTATTAACTATTCCCTTTTACTCTAATAGACAGTTTGTAAAAGCAAAATTCCTTCTAATAGATATTTCTTAAAAATTATTCTATAGTTCGCTGGTCTCATTACATTGCGAATACATGTTATCTAATTTTCTGACCGTTCCCATGAAGATTAGAGGTGGAATGAGATGAGAAACTCCACCGACGCTCCACCAAGATGACAGTTTTAGGGAGATGTCATAAGGAGTAAAGGTAAATGTTAAAAAATTAACGCAAATTTTTCTATTTTTAGGGGTTTTTGCGCATGCTACGCTGGATTTAACGGATAAAAATAGTGCAGTGTAGTGCAGTGTAGTGCGGTTACCGATCGCGAAACTAATCGAAATCGGAAGGAATAATGAGAAAATTTTTAGTCGTGAAAGCGACTTTTTTAGAAATTCGAAATTGAATTTCTCAGAAAGTTGAGCTTTCCGACAAACAATTTTTGCATATTCGTTCGTTCTAAGCCTAGACGAACGTTCCTACCGAGTTTCATTAAAATCCGAGAGGTAACCGTAATCTTAACTTGTTCCAATCAAGAAGTTTAGTTCCCTCCTCACTTGAATCCATAGCTGCTGTCACACAGAACTGCATATTTATATTGAAAGCAATTCAGGCGACATGCGCATTTAACTGCGTAATCACGACTACTTTTTGCAGGTCAAAAACTGAGTAAATTGTGCATGTGGCCTGAGCTTTTTTCAGTTTTTCCATCAGTTCTGATATCACGCAGTTTTATTTTGCAATATAATTGAGCGTGTATGGCCGGCCTTAGAACATCATTTGTTTTGTAGAGCTTTGTGGAGAAAAGTGCCATGTTATCTTTTTTAACTTTAATTATTTTCGGCAATTCTCTTATATTACCTCCCATAGCTCCAACAAAACTTGTTTTTTGGCCAGTAGCTTCTTTGCGAGTTGTATACTTGTAAAAAAAATTTATCTGTTGTTATATTTCTCCCACAATTTACATAGTTTTTTACATGATTCAAAACTACAAATCCATTCAAAGGTACTGCCATTATAACGACTGCCGAACACTTTGGATCAATCAATACAATTTCATATGAAAAATGTATAGCGATGAATAAATGAATGTAAATACGCATTGATTTCCATCATTGCATAAATAATCCATAAAATATAATAAACTGTGAAATTTCTAAAACCGACATTTTGACGGGTCGTGGTATAAATAGGTATAGGTCAATGGTGGCGAACCTATGACCCGCGGGTCAGACACTGACCCACGCAGGCTTTTTAAATGACCCACGCATTGATTGTTATAAACTTATTTTTTATATCATAAAAGAGGGAAAAGAGAATCAAAAATATTTAAAAAATTAAATATATATAATATATCTAATGTCGAATTTATAAAAAAAAAGTATTTCCATGTGGGCATTGGCTAGCTGATTTTCTATCTGTACACTGCACTGTGTATGACGTACACTGACGAGCAAAAGTGGTTTATACACTGGGTCAAATGTTTCTAACTTTTCTGGTTTTAATGATATCGCACCCAAAACGTGGGTATTATATAATTTCAATAAACATATTTCAATTTAAACACATGTAAAACAAAACACAAAACAAAATTTGTTTAAAAAAATTCACAAAGTATTACATTATTAACAACGGACGTAGGCAACCTCATTTGTACAGTTTTGCACGCCAAATATTAAATATTATATGCGTGCACAACAGTATAAATGAAGTTTATTATATTCATCGCTAATAAAATTATATAAAGATATATTTTTTTAAACGAAGTTATTTTGTTTAATAAATATGAATATTTTTATAGTGCTAGATAAGTTCACTAGCACCCACAATTTTATTGCGTCATCAAAAAAACCAGAAAAGTTAGAAACATGTGGTCACAATGGATAAATTGTTTTAATGATGTTTGAAAATATTAAAATATTTATCACGAAACATCTTTAATAAGGATTTGGAAATGAAAATCATGAAATATTTTCCTCAATTACAAAACAATTTTCAAAACACAATAATTTTTAAAAATACGCTTGACGTTCAAAAAAATGTAATTAAAAAATATTTAATGATTATACGGGAAATAAATAAGCTTTTCAGGAGAGATTTAATAAATTTAAAAGTTTGTAAAATACATTTCTCTTTATTTTATATCCATACAAAATGGAATTCGAAACAATAACTGAATTTATGTGGCTACGTATCCATAATTTCGAAATGGAATTAGTTGAATTTCAAAGCACCATAGTGTGAAAAAATAAATTTGAAAACTTGATTTCCGAAGTCAAAGGAAAAACGTGAGAAAGTAGTGCAGATAATAATGATCCCACACTAAAAATCGAAAATATTGTATTAATCGTATGGGATTCTTTACCAAATAATTTTGTATTAATGAAGAAACTTGCTAATGCTCTTCTAATTATGTTTGGGTGGTCCACATATTCGTGTGAAAAATTGGTTTCTTCAATGAATTTTGTAAAATCTACAGATAGAAATACACTTGGAAATGAATTGACTGCGAAATGCGTTAAACTAATGAATACGGAATATGAACCTAACATTAAGAAACTATCTGAAACTAAACAACAGCAGATTTCTCATTAAATGTACTTCCACTTTATAATACTTAGATATAGTTACAGGTATGCATAATAAATAAAAAATTAATACATAATATTTAATAAGATATGTGATTTTCTTTATTACTTGTTCATTCTAACACTCAGTGCAATCACCTGGTGCTGCAATTCATGGTATCACTCCATTTATATCAATTTATTTTAGCCTTATTCTTAGCTCTTCAATTGTAAATGTAAAAGTTGTAAAACAAAAAGGAAACGTAAACTTTTTAGAGGATTTTAAAAGTGAGAACCAAACAAAGTAGTTTTTAACCATCCTCCCCTCCCCCTTTCCAAATGACGCCACTGACTTAGTGATCTGACCCACGAGCTAATACTAAAAAAAAATGAACAACATTTGACCCACTTCTCAAAAAGGTTCGCCATCACTGGTATAGGTCCTACTGATTATGGAAGTTAAACTGGCTGAGTGGAAATTGAATAGTAATATGGAATTGTTCTTATATTTCAGTAAAAGTTGTCATAAAATTCTAGAACAATAAGTACATAAATTATATAAAAATTTTTAAGCATGAAAATTTGAAAACCGGCAATAGGACGGCTTTGGTAGTTGTAGTGTTAAACAATAGATCAGTCTAGTTCAATTCCTACTAATAACTGACTGGATATTACAATTTTTGTTTTTAATCAATAAAAGCCAGATCCTACTAAGATTTCCCTTTTGCAACTTGAAAATCTATGGCCTGCTTGCATCTGTCTGCCACAGGGTAAAATGCTGTTCGATGAAACGAAACTGAATTACGGTTTGGAATGTATTCCCTTTTTCTTTGCCTTCAACGCATATCAACAGGATTTAATCTATCCAACGAAGTTTCCTTCGTTTTGTCTTAAGTGATCTTCCAGACCGCCAAAACTTATCTCCTTATGATGATCGCCTGAAACTGATCGATTTGGAACCCTTAAATAAGTGACGCGACTCTACCGACATTCTCTTTATACATCAGCTGCTTAGTTTTGATATCGACCTCTGTTTTAGAGCTGATATCGCTCCACATCAATCCTCGTAGCCTTAGATCGGTGCCCCTCTTCTGCTCCTCTTACCGCCAATTATGGTTTCTCCAAACCAATTTCTAGAAAAGCCACCTCCTTTTCTTCGTTTGACTTCCACCTATCTAAGTCATCCCTTAGGAAAGTCCTGAAACGTCCTCCCTAGTTCTTAATTTGTTTGTAAATTCTAGCTCTTAAGCTTGTATGCTTGTCTTCTATGAATATATAGTTTGAACTAAGCTGAATAAATAAATAAAAAACCGGCTAAGTGCGAGTCGGACTCGCGCACCGAGGGTTCCGTACAAACCTGTAGGTATATAAGTAAAAGTTCACCCAAAAAATATGTGATGTAACTAAAAATTTAAGGTTTTCGGAATTTTTCCTTTATATGTGCTATAAAACATTGCTTCATGCCAAATTTCAAGATTCTAGGTCAACTGGAAGTACCCTTTAGGTTTTGACTCCCTTGCGAGTAGTTGCGAGTTTGAAAATATGCGGCTTAAATTGCTGTTTCTTTTGATTGCGTTGATATAGAAGTGTGATTTTATTACAGCTTAAAGGTATTATAGACCTGAGTATTTGATATGAATTTGAATTTAATACCTCTACGCGTTCATGAGGAAAGGGGTAGTAAGTTTAAAATTATTAAAAATATTTTTATTATATGATTTAACTAAAAATTTACGGTTTTCGCAATTTTTCCTTTATCTGTGCTATAAGACGTTGCTTCGTACCAAATTTCAAGATTCTGAGTTCACGGGAAGTACCCTGTAGGTTTTGATTCCCTTGCTTGCGAGTGTCGAAAATTTGCGGAAATTTGCGGCATAAACGGCTGTATCTTTTGATTGCGCTGGCTTAGATTTTTTCACAGCTCCAAGGGACAGTAGACCTGAGTATTTGATATAAATTTCAGCTTGATACCTCCACGCGTTCCTGAGAAAAAAGGTCTTGACAGACAGACAGACAGACGGACGGACAACAAAGTGATCCTATAAAGGTTTCGTTTTTTCCTTTCGAGGTACGGAACCCTAAAAATGAGTAAATTAATGTTTCGCTGATTTCAAATCTTCTGTTAAAATTTATAAATTCAAGATGGCGGTCTGCTAAGTTCTAAACATTATGCAATTTAATGAAAAACGATACATTATACGATACATTACCGCGTTCACTGAGCACTGACACTAGAATCGGCTATGGAAATGCGCAGATTCAAAGTGGGACTCTACAAGGACTGCCATGTAAAACTTTATTTAATTCTGGACCATGGAAGTCAAGTATAGTTCTCCAAACCGTTTTTAAAATATTTATTCCCACAATCAGATCAAAAGTTCATGAATTAATGTAAATGCTGACACGATACTTGCTTCGACGTATGTTTTTAAAGCATGTAATTTGGCTCTAATGTAAAAGTACATCACTCAGCTATTGCATTTTTAATACCATCGTGCAGTTTCATCTTCTTTGGGAGTTCATCGATGTCACCAGTAAAATTTTAATGAATTCCACTTGCTTGCTGAACTGGACGGCAAGAATATCCTCGAGCAAATTGATCCCTTTTCGTGTCAGTGAATTATGGAGCGCGTTTCAGGCGTCAGGTGTTGATAATTTCATTATTCTCAACGATTTTTAGGTGGAATAGCGGCGACGATGTTAAATCGAACAACTGCCAAATATACAATATAAGGCAGCGTTGAAATATTGAAGCTATGGCAGAGAGGAGTCAGTACGACAAAAGTCACTCGCTCTGTCCAAGAAAATGATGCAATTTTTGGATGGGTATCAGAACATGTTCTGAATGAAGTGCAATATAGCAACACTGTTGTACATAAATGGAATTTTCAGCTCCGCGCAGTAAAAGGGAAGCGCTGAATAAGGTACCCACCAACAAAATAATTGGCAATACAGACCTGCTCGAAAAACAATCAAAAAAATGTCTGACTTTTGCAGAGCTGCACAAAGGGCGCTAAAATTCACCCTTTGTATCAAATACTTTCGCATTCCTGGGAAATGGGCAAATACCTTCTTTGTGGGACAAAGAGGCATGGCAACGTGAAGCATGTTAGCTGGTCCCTTCGTATTTTGGAGGAGCTCATTTAAATGTAGCAATTAAGCATGTTTTATTCCTGAAAATTGCCGGAGATGGAAGGGGACTCTCGCGTCGCAAAGAAAGTAATTATCCAAGCGCCGGGCAGAAATACCTTCTATAATTGAATGATCCCTTCAGAGACAGTTGGAATCGGATTCTATAAACATGGCTTTTCAAAAAAAAAAAAAAGGTTAACAAACGAGCTCCCCGAATTCCTTTTGACGCCTTCCTTTTTCGCCTTTTTTCGTTTTCCGCTTTTAATTTACGCCTATTATGCTGCGTTTCGCTTCGAGTGCCTTTTTCGTAGCTTTGTTAATGCTCCAACTTTAGAACTAGCTGCGGAATGCTCGAGAACCAGCAGAGCTTAATCAACTTGAGTTTGAAGCAGAAATTAATTAGAGACTTTCCGTGTACAATTTTTTTTTTTTGTTTTTCCCTCATTTGAGCGTTAGCCAAGGACTCAGTTCGCAAACAAACGAAGGCGAGTCCTTGAGCGTAGCACAGGGGCCGGAATAAAATATTAGGACGGCTTCTGGTGGCCTTTTAACCCTTGTACAGATGCTTGCCTCCTTGTTTCTTACACCCGTGCACCAGAAAAATGTGTCCAACTCCATGGAAAAGCTTTTAACTCCGCTAAAATGCCTTTAGTGCTGCAAAAGGGCTTAATTTAGTTTTCATGACTGCGGCACTCTTTCGGATTTCGAACGTTTCGAATTTTGTTGGACGCCAGCCGCACGCGCCACAGCCGAAGCTGCCGCCTGAGCTGTGGCAATGTAATCAAGGCCGAGCCTTACGTCCATAGGAAAGGGAAGGCTTAGTAAAAATTAAGGTAAACAGCTCATTAGCTGCGACTTTTTCTCGTCTACTCTAATTGCCTCTCCCTAAGAGGAGAGGAAAGGACGAGAGTGGGACGATAGTGAGCCACTAGTCCTGCTGGAATGGAAAATTAAAGATAAATCAGCTTTATGAAGGAAATTCAAATGAATTTTTTAGCTGCCCTTCCACTTCAGAGGCGAGAGAATTTCCTTGTCGCCTTCATGCTGTTTGATTCTTGACGTCAATAAAGTTTCGTTCCATTATCTCTAACAAGCGTGAAAGGGCGGTTTTTACCTTTATTTTCTCTGGTTGGTTAGCTTTTTTCATTTATATTTCAATTTCAACCATTTTTAGAATACTGAAAACAGTCACCCACTTGGCCTTCTGATAAATCATATACAGCACTTTAGAAAAAATTGAGAATAAATAAATCCGAAAATTACTTATATACAGAAAAAGTCGATATTAAACTTAAGAAAACTTTAATTGAAACCGAAGTTTCCACCTGACGAAAGTGATTCATACAATGCCCCTTACATGATAAATTGAAATCTCATTAATGAAAATTTGACTCAAGTCTTGTCTAAAGAAACTACTTTCAATCAAGATTTCAAATAAGCAACCAGGGCATAAGGTAATGGCATCTATAGCAGGCACCATAAGCGTCATGCCTCACGTTTTTTCTTTGTAAAATCTAAATATTTCATCTCACAACTCAAATAGAATAATTTTTGTACTCGCTGTACATCCCTTTTATAGTCTGTAAGGGCACTTTAACAAGTGTGATCGCTTCTGAGAAAATTTTTAGAATTTTTTTTAAAAATCGATCTTAGCAGACACCGAAAATCATAGTGGAACCTTAAGGGTCCTAAAGAAGCCATGAAGAAATTTCTCTGCTTTTCACACACAAGTATTTCCAAGATCTCTATATTTTGTGTTAAGTATATATTTTAATTAATTTATAAACAAAAATTACTGTAATTAGTATACTTGATGATGACGACTTTAACCCTTTCAGACACAAAAATCAGGCGTTTGAGATAAAAATCTGAATTTTTGCTTATACACAAATATGACACTACTAAACACGAATATGCAAAAAAAATTAAGGTAGGATGCCTCACCTGGCCACCAGGTGATGTCCCTGTGTACTATGATTTTAGTTGAACACCTGTATATATTTTTTGTAAAACAAAGACAATTATTTTTAGCGTGTTTGCAATGCTTTATTGATTGTATTAAAATACATTTAAAAGCAGTTTATTGTTCATGATATGCAGCAAAGCAGTTACTCTCGCGCTTTAAACACAAATAAACATTACATTTTTTGCAAATAATGAAGGTTTTTTTTTTGCATCCAGACATTTTACAACGTCCAGCGTTCTTTTCGTTAACAAAACTTATTTTTGTAAAGTTTAAAAGCTACTTTATTAACAGAGTTGCCAACCATTGCAGATTTAATATTGGTGTCTACGTTAAATAGCTATAAAATCAGTGACAACTATTGTCCAATATATTGGACATTGTGTCTGAAAGGGTTAATAAATATATACTACATACTACTATACTACTATATACTATATACTACAATGCACTCATGGTTGAAAAAAATATGAGAATTATCTGAGTTTCTTAATGAATAAACATATATTTATATTTTATTATTAAACACATACACACTCTTACACACACACCCCCGGTATATATAAGTAAACAAGCCGTGAAGTAGGAATTGCAAGTGTAGTATACTCGGCCGGTAAACTGTTCGCAGCTACATCGTTTCATATGGAGGTAAAAAAAATTGTCATTCTCATACCCTACCTCCTCAACTATTATTTCTACTAGAAATTAACTTCGAATAGATTAAGGAAAATTTATTTACTTATCTACTTCTGCAAAAATTAATTTAGTGCAACTGAACTATACTAATTTTAAGATTTTTTTGTAATAAAAATGAATTGTTTTCGTTTTATAAATATAATATGTAATAGGGATTTCATTATTACTTTTTTTGCACGGTTTTTTAGGAAAATATTTAGAGTTTTTTCATCTTACACGATTTTTTAAAGTTGTGGAACATACATATCTCCTAATTGACCATATGTCGAATGTATTTTTTACACGATCTGTTTTGCACGTTTTATACACACACGCACACTCACACACACAGATAATAGTAAGGAGTGTAGGGAGTAACTGTCGTTGAGAAAATTCACACAACAGGTCATATCACTTGCAGTATTATTAGTGACTTAAGTGAATTATTCGTGCATCATTCATCTTTTTCATTTTAAATCTTAAAAATATTTTCATAATTATTAGAATGTATAATCACAAATTTTCGGGAAAATCTGTACGGGGTTTCTGAATCTATCTGGGGTTATAAATCTAAATGGATTAGGAGAAATTATCTGGGGTTATAAATCTAAGTGGATTAGGAGAAATTTATACTTTTCCAGCCGTTTGATAAACGTATTTTTTTTAAAGGTGACAAACTTAGGGGCACCAACAAGATAAGGAACCTAAAGCTGACTCTGTCATTATTTTGCGCACCTAACCAGTCACAACCTCAAATATTACACCATTGGTCTTTCATACTCTACTAATGCCTACTAAATTCCACTTATTGAAAATCAAACAAATATTATAAAAGTGTGTAAAGGCCTTATTCCCAAAGTAACTCACCTTAAAAGTTTGCGTAAGTAACATTTTTGAACATACTCAACATCACTTCTTTTGTTTACAAAAAATGTTCTGTTACGTGAGCCAATTCTGCCAACCTTACCTATCCAAATTGCCGTGAAAGTGCTGCCAAGTATGGAAACTTAAACGATTTCCTGCCAAATGTACTTCTGTCCGCTTAAGGTTAGTGTCTGCTATAGGTGCCATTCCCTTATTAATAGACATGCGTGTAGCCAGTGGGAGCAAAGGTGGACATGGCCACCAGAAAGCCCGGTGTCCTCCCCAGAAAAAAAATACATAGTAGGTCAAGTAGATCAGGGTTAGGATTTGGCCTACCATAATATAGGAGTCTTCTATTGGTCAAACCAATAGAAAAAATAAGTATATAATGAATAATTAATAAAATAATAATGAATAAGACTTGTTAACTACTTTCTTCGTCGTAATTTGTATAAAACACCTATTATTAATAAATCTACTGCCACATGTTATCGATCTTATCGAATCATTTAATGGAAAGAGAGAACCTTAAATTCTAGTAAAAATTAATTTGTACGAATCGTAATAAAAAATGTACACCGCTGTTGTTTCTGTTTTTCAGATTACTGAATTTAAAAGCGTTTTCCTCAACACAGAGTTTTTGCACATGCCTTTTTTAAAGAAACCGCCACAATTGCTAACAAAAATAAATAAAATATAAAATGCCCTCGAAAATTCACTTTTTTATAAATTTCGATGAAAATTCCAAGGAATTTTCAACTGAAAATAAGTTCATCAAATGTTTCCGTCATTGTCTTATGAGATGAACTTTTTCTCAGGAACATTTAAAGAGTAATTTGTTTATACTAATAATATTTGGAAAAGAGAGATCAGCCAACCAGTTTTGTAAGTTACTAATTTAAATATGCCGTTAAATTTGAACAAAGTCAAAGCCAAGGCCCCAAAAAAAATATTTTCTTGTGAGGTCCTCCTACAATTTTACTAGAAGTACTAAGGTATGTTAGTTTTTTTGTTTGTATGTTGTCATCAAATTGAATCAATCGCCTCGCCTTATTTAGAGGTTTCGTTATTTGCTTGAGCTTGAATGGAAAGTAGGTACCTACCTACCTACTTAGTGAGATTATCTAGTACCTACCTACACGTATTTTAATTAAAGAAATTTGTCGGACCAGCGAATGAGACTATAATATCCGTATGTATTCTCGCGAGCTGAATCCGAATCAGAGGTCAAATAACCTCATACACCCCCAATATAATTTGCTAGAACCAAAAACCCTGAATAGGGTGGAAATGAAATTAAGCTCCGAGAATAAGCGTTCGAACTTAATGAATAGAACTATATAAATTTTCAGGTGTATCACGATTAAATTAAGGGAAGACATTAGCGTCCATCACTCCCGGTGGGGTGAAAACTACCCCCATATTTTACCCAATTGATCAAAATTAACAATGGCTGCTGAAAAAGCTCGAAACGTCTAAGTTTTGTCAAAGTGACAAGGAATTGAACTGATCCACTGCAGTGGATTTGACCCATAGGGTTGAGAGAAACAACCCCCAACTTCGAGTGGCACGGGAAAATCAGGGAAAAACATTACAGTTAACATGATTTCCACTTCTATGAATATTACTATCAGGTAAAATCGCACACTTCTATGACTCGGAAATAAACACTCAAGTAACACCGGTGACGCCCACATAGGAGTAAAAGCGACCCCGATATAATCGGCAACTCAAAGAAAATCAGCACTGACTGCTAAAAATCGCGGAACATCTGAGTTTTGCGGATGTAAGAAACAACTGCAGTAGGTTTGACATAATGCTTGGGAACTATCCCTATAGGATTGCAAGAAACCACCTCTAAATTCGAATGATGCAGGAGAAAGAGAGAAAAAAATATTGTTACAAAATTTGCCTTCATTTATACGTATAATTCACACTTTGAGTTATAATCGGGCAGATACGAGTATAGGGATTAGCTCCTTTGTGAGTGTCTATGGTAGAGAAGCCAAGTGCCATACTGATGAGATCAACTTGGCTTCTCGGGTCGAAACACTCATCGATCATTTACTATGTTTCCATGCACAGGGTTGAGTTGGAGTTGAGTTTCCGTCGAGTTAATAAAATGGCCGCTAAACCTGTTTCCATGAGTAACTGGGAATTGAGTTGACAAAATAAACTGGAATGATATTTGAAGCTAACCCCAACTCAACCCGACTAGTTTCGTGGAGTTAACTTGACTTTAACGAAACTCAACTCAACCCGAGTTTCCATGAACACTAACTCGAGTTCAACTCGAGTTGAACCCTGCATGGAAACACAGTATTTGTTTTGAGCTCGTCTACTTCGGTAAACGTTTTATTCTCAACAAAAATATCCTTCCTTCTGTCTGTCTGTCCGTTAGCCGCTGAATTGTGGGGAAAACGGATTTTGTAGTTTTGCCAGCCAGCAGATCGGCGGACAAAATTACAACAATATTAAGTTAAATAGGATTTAAATTTTCATTGATCATAAGATTGGCTAAAATCACGTAGTACTATGACCGTAGGTAAACACTCACGCTCTACCAATGCCCCCAAAGGGCGTCAGTTTTTTGTTAACTAATTTATAATTTAGGAAGTAGTTTTGCTCCACTCATTTGAACTTACATATTAAAATTAAAATTGTGCTAATGTTATAAACAGATATCAGTCAATTTCATACATGTAAGCTACGTTAGGTTTGTTCTTTGACAACCCTGTGGCGCCATATTGTCGCACTGGTTTTTAAGCGTTAAATGCCAGTTCGGTGTTTTCTAAAAAACCTCTGGCGCCACAAAACGTCATAAAGCGCCCCGAGTTTACCCCAGCTAAAATCCGGACTAATAACGAATATCAGTTTAATTGTTAACAAACAGAAGTGCTATTTAAAGTGAAATTAACTCTTGCAGCGTGTGTAGGAAGTTAATTTACCATTTTGATGTAAAAACTATCAAAAATAGTTGTTTTATATTAAATTATTTTTTACAAAAGGCTAGATGACAATTATCATTTTTAATAAATTTTTTGAGGAAATTTACACTCAAAAGTTGTTTGTATTTAACGCGCTATAGGTCCATAGTGTTCCAGCAATATTTAAATTATAGGAAAGGATAAAAATGCAATAACTTCGTTTTAACGTTTTCAGCCCAAAAAATATAATAATAAAATAAAAAATATGTATTGTTTTAATTCGTTTTATTTCGTACAACATTATTATTTATAATAATTATTTTAAAGTAATCAAAATTGCATACTATACTTCTTAGCGCCATTTTGCAGAATCTGCCATTGAAAACTTTGAAATTACCAACACCAGAAGCTTACCTAATTACCAGTGGCGTGGGGTCCATATAACACGATTCCTACCGGCTTCCCTTTCGGGAACTCATCCTATTCCCGTAAATTTTAAACTTGTTCTATGCCTGTAAAATTCCTGGAAAGCGCTCCCAAAATTCATCTCGTAAAGAAAACATGGCAAAACAAGTGTTACAACCAAAAACAACCATAATCTGTTGTTGCACTACGATGGAACCTTCCCTCGCACCGTAGCAGGTTCTATCAAGGGGTTGCATCGGGTATGAAGTGCTCGCTTGCTGCTTCTGTAAGCCGGTCATTTTACGGCTTACTCAAGCCCACACTTTTCTCCACGAGTAACAAAGAAATCGTGTGTGATATCCTTTGCTCACTAAAAGCAAATCCTATAAGCAAATAACACGATAGAAACCGGCTTCTCGGTTGTTTTCATTTTGCATAAGTTGAAACTCGGGTCACTTCGGCGGGTGGTTGTTTATTTGTTAGAATGTCAGCTGATTCGTGTCTTCTCTATGAACGGGTGTGAGTGTAGTGGTGCTCTCTTATTATCCCTATAACACGGTAGAAAGCGGCTTCTCGGGTGAGTGGGGTTGGTTGGGGTGGGTTTGGTTATTAATTTTTTTTTCATAAACAATATTCAGCTGACTGTAAATTTCTTTGATACTGAAGGGGTTGTGAATTGTAGGAGTGAATGCTCCCTTATTTCACAAGAACACGGCAGAAGTCGTCTTCTCGGAAGGGAGGGGTGTTGTGGTTTTGTTTATTATATTTTAATAAAAAAATTGTTAACTTGTGTCTCTTTTTGCCTTGGTGCTCAACGGATTGTGACTTATGAGTGTGGTGTGGTGCTACTTTATTACCTCTCGATAACACGATAGAATCCGGCTTCTCGGGTTTTTTCGTTAGGTTCGGCTATTCGGATGACGATTATTTATTTGTTTCAATTTGTCAGTTGAAGGATTTGTCGTGCATGTTTGATTTAAAGTGAAGTGTAATTGTACTTTAATATATAGAATTTAATTGTGAAAAGCTGGTGAGAATTTTGTAAGGTCTAGGTGGTCTGTTATAGGACATTTTAGTTGCTTTTTATTTATATCTTGTTCTCAGTCTTTAATTTTTGTTGGAAATGGCGTTACTTAGTGTTGAATGCTGCTTAACGGATTTTTTATTAGAACAGGGAAATGAATTTAATAGATTATCTTTTCAGCAAAAGAGCAGAGTTATCGAATTAGGTCGCGCTAAACCGTCGATGAAAATAGATTACAAGCGTAAGGACGGGTTTTTCAAACATTTTAATAAGTCGATTTATGAAAAATATTCGTGGCTGACCGGAAGCTGCAAATTAAATAAAATGTTTTGTTTCCCATGTCTTCTTTTTTCGAATTCTTCGAGTGTTTGGAGTCGCACAGGTTTTACGGACATTAATAATTTAGTAAACTCTTCAAGTAAGCATATTCAAACAGAAAAACATATTCGTAGTTGCTTAGCTTTGCTTAGCATGCATGATACTTCTTTAGGAAATACTTATGAAGCTCATAATAGAAAAGTCGACCGAAATCGTAATTTAATGAAACGCTTCATAGATACTGTAATTCTTTTAGGTAAACAAGAATTAGCATTCCGTGGTCATAATGAAAAACCCGTGTCCGATAATCGCGGCAATTATATAGAAACTTTGTTGTATTTAGCTAAATACGACACTTTAATGGACTCACATTTAGAGCAGTGTTCTAGTTCACAAAATCCAATTTTTTCGGGCCTATCAAATGATATTCAAAATGACTTGATAAATAGTATTGCCGCGGTTATAAGATCTGAAATTAAATCAGAAATTAGTAAAGCTCGATTTGTTTCAGTAATGATTGACGAAACTCCCGATGTTAGTAGTTAGAGAACAACTAAGTGTCGTACTAAGGTATTTATCACAGAATGGAATAGAGGAGAGATTTCTTGGATTTTTTGACGTGAGTTTAAGTCGTAACGCAGATAAATTGTCAGATCATGTTTTAAATATACTGGAAATATACGACTGTAAAGAAAAATTGGTAGGTCAATCTTATGACGGCGCCGCGGTAATGTCGGTTGAGCAGGGTGGTGTTCAAACAAAAGTACGAGAATCATGTCCAATGGCCATTTTCATTCCTTGCTATGCCCATATTCTTAATTTAGTGTTATCTCGATCTTTGGAAAAAATATCAGAGCTAAACATATTTTTCGGTTACATAAATAGCATCGTTCGTTTTTTTAATAAATCAACAAAGCGCTCTAACCTAACGGCAATTTGATATTCTCGCGCTTTACTCGCATATTAAATGTGGCATTTTAAAAGATACTTTTCCTCAAATTTTAAACTTGTGTTGTATATTTTTAACTCTTCCCATTACAGTTGCTTCCGCGGAAAGATCTTTTTCAGCCCTTAAGAGAATACATACTTATTTAAGAAATTCTCAAACTGAAGAAAGGCTCTCAAATTTAGCACTCTTATCGATAGAAAAACACCTTCTTTTACAAATTAGAAATCAGTCGAATTTTTACAATGATGTTTTGGTCGAATTTATAAAAAAAAATCGTAGATTAGTTTTGGAGTATAAGTAAGATTAATTATGTTTCATATCAACTTTTCACAGTTTTTGTTAACTGCTTTAGTTTGATTGCACGATACACGCGACTATAACGGTTTTTTTCAAAGCCACTTATATTATTCTTGAAGTTCATTGTATGTACATACAGTGAGTCGCAAAAGTCTAGGTACCCCTACCTAACCCAAAAGTAATTCCTCTCAGAAACTATTCAATTAAAAGAAACTCGACTGTGTATCACAAATTAATTTTATTCTCATGTAATCTTAAAAAATGTATAAAAAAAACTGCGAATTCAACAAAATATAAATACATAAAATAACGAAAACCAATTCTTTTTCAGAAAATATTTAGGCAAAAGTCTAGGTACCTTAAGAAAAGCAAAGGAATACTAAATTAATTTATTCATTTTAGTATTCTGTTGGATATCCTTTGGCTTTCCGAACAGCTTCCAACCTTCGAGGCATTGAGTTCACTAACTTCCTTGTAAAATCGGAATCAATATTGCTCCACTCTAGACGTAACAACTCTTTTAGTTGGTTTTTGCTTGTAATATTATGGTTCCTCAGACGTTTTTCCAGCTCATTCCAAACATGCTCAATAGGGTTTAGGTCCGGTGATTGAGGGGGAGTTGTGAGCATGTGGGGAGTGTTATAAACAATCCACTGACGCACAATATACGCCGTATGTTTCGGATCGTTACTTGTTGGAAATGGTAATTCGCTTCTATGCCTAATTTTTGTGCGCTTTCTCTCAAATTTTCTTTGAGGATTTTTAAATAAACATCTTTATCCATTATGCCATCTATAATTACTAAGTTTCCGACACCGGCAGCAGCCATACATCCCCATACCATTACTCCTCCACCCCCGTGCTTAACAGTCGCTTGTAGATTTTTCGGTGCCCATTCTTCACCAGCCTTCCTCCAAACCAATATACGGCCATCCGACCCAAACACATTAAATTTGGATTCATCAGAGAAAATCACTCTGTTCCAGAAATCTAGGCTGCTACTTTTGTACTTTTCAGCAAACTCTAACCGCTTTTTTTTGTTGGTCTTGCTGATAAATGGTTTTCTTCGCGCAACACGTGTCCGGTACCCCGCTCTTTTAAGAGTTCTCCTTACAGTATCTGCATGCACAGTTTTATTATAGTTTTCTTTTAAGTGTCTAGTTATTTTAGGTGCAGATATACGTGGATCTTTTCGTACCATTTTCACAATATCTCTTTCTTCCCGAACAGTTAATTTTTTAGGACGTCCACTTCGCACTTTGTTTTTAATTCTCCCTTCATTTTTAAATCGGTTTATAACTTTCTGAACGGACGATTTACTTCTATTTATAATGTCTCCAATTTCCTTGTACGATTTGCCTTTTTCGTGTAAATTAATAATAATTTTTCTTTCCGCCTCACTAATTTCTTTTCTATTGTCACCACCCATTGTAAATTTTGCTCGCTTGCGTTATTCAAACAGAGGTAAACTGCAAACTAATAAACTAATTTCATTTCGCTATCTTTTTGAAAATATAACGGGACAATTGCCTTCCATAATCGGGCGTGAATACTATGGATTCAGCTTGAACAAGGGGAAGGTACCTAGACTTTTGCGAGTTTATTTTCTGAGAAAAAACTGTATTTTTGTCCTCAGTTTTGACTATGCAGGTCTAAGTCAATTTTTTTTATACATTCATTGAGTATAAACTAAACTAAAGAAATTCTGAGAAATATCGCCGATACTATTTGGAACAAAGACACATTACAGACTTTCTTGGAAAAAAATCTGTGGGTACCTAGACTTTTGCGACTCACTGTATTTATTCATAATATTCATATAGCAATGACTTTAAGTATGATAGAAGTGGCCGACTAAATTTGACAAGAATACACGCAGTCACTGTTGAACACATTTTGTAATATCTGACTTCATTTGGTAAGTTTTTTTTCGCTATTAAGTTTCTGATTTTTGCACCGGCTTACCTTCTCAAAAATTTCACCCCACGCCACTGCTAATTACTAAATCATATTTTGACAGTGCTAAGGCATTATCATACGTCGAGTAGACGTATAAAAACACCATTTATGAATAATGCATACTAATTGTTTTAAATTTTATAATAAATTTGGAAACTGCATATACGAATGGATCTAATAAAGGTATTATTGTTAAAATAAGTAGGAACCATGTACGATTTTTAAAAATTCTATAAAAAATAAAAGGAATAATTATAATAAAAATAATAGCCCAAAATTCTAAACCTAAAATTTGACTCTCGATAAAACATTATATATATGTATGACTCTTACTTATTATCATACGATCCACGCGTATGCATTTATTCTCTCGTCTCTTAAAATCACACATTGTAAAAATCGAAAAATACACTTTTATTTGCTCAGAAAACACATTGAAACTCATCAAACAAATGACGTACTGGCGTGAAATTTTATAAAGATACTAGCTGGCCCGGCAGACGTTGTACTGCCCTTTTATATTGTTATATCCTAGAAATTGATTCAACCCGAAAACCCTTTTATGGATCCGCCATCTTGAATATCCAAATCTTGATAATTTTTAAAATTAGTGGCATTAACACAATTATTGTACCAAATTTCATTAAAACCCGTTGAAATCGAGAAATTTTTTTTATATATATTGGGTCCGCCATCTTGGATCTAGAAACTTTGATAATTCGATAATGATCAAAATTAGTGGCACCAAACAAATCGTACTAATTTTCATGAAAATCCGTTGAAGTCGAGAAATTTGCATCACCATATTGGATCCGCCATCTTCATCATCGTAGTGGTATCAGAATAATCATTGTATAAATTTTCATTAGAATCTGTTGAAATCGAGACATTATGGTCTCCCTATTGGACCCGCCATCTTGGATTTACAAATTTTACTAATATTCGAAATCACTGGGCTCAGAATAATCATTATACTAATTTTCATTAAAATCCGTCCAAATTGAGACATTTTGGTCGCTGTGTTGGATCCGCCATCTTGAATTTCGAAATTTTGATAACATTCAAATTAGGGGCCTAAAAATAATTATAGTACTAATTTCCATTAAAATCCGTTAAAATCGAGAAATTGTTGGTCACAATCTTGGATTTGGAAACCTCGATAATATTCTAAATTAGTTGCCTCAGAATAACCATTGTACTAATTTTCACTAAAATCCGTTGTAATTGAGACATTTTAATAGCCATGTTGGATCCGCCATCTTGGATTTGGACATTTTGGTAATTTTCTAAATTAGTTTAATAAGAATAATCATTGTTATAATTTTCAATAAAATCCGTTGTAATCAAGACCATGTTGGATCCGTCATCTTGGATTTGGAAAATTTGATAATATTCGACATCAGTGACCCAAAAACAATCATTGTACTAATTTTCATTAAAATCCGTTGAAATCGCGAACGCGCGAACGGTCAAAATCGCGAAGTATAAAATAAAAAATGCTATTAAAAAGTAGGGGTTGGTGGTAGAAGGGTAAAAATTTAGGACTAAATGTGTTTTTTAATGCCACACCATAAAAAAATTACAAAAAAAAAAAATTTGTCCAAAAAATAAAAAAACTTTTTTTAGGGTGACCCACCCTTAACATCTAGGGGTATAAAAATTAGTTATAAACCTATTCTCATACCTACTGAATATTATATATTAAATTTCATCAAAATCGGTCAAGCCGTTTCGGAGGAGTATGACCACTAACACTGTGACAGAAGAATTTTATATATTAGATAAGTGACAGTACTGCCAACCTAAAAACAAGATTTCCTCGAATCGATGTACCCGCGCAATTTAAATTCAAAATTGGCTTTCAAGGGAAAGTATTATCACGTATTTTTCCAGCAAGTACACTCCCATACGAGCTCGTTGCCATCTAACACAAGCTTTGGTAACGTGATACCAATGACACACCAATTTCCACTAGTGCATCATTGTTGGCATTCATTATCACCTTATTCTCATCTCAGATGTAATGCGCCGTGACTCACCCCTGCAGATAGATGCAGCCCCATACGATCTCCATTGCAGCAAAATATGTCGAAACGTAAAAGTTCTGAGAAATTTACAGCGACGTTGATAGCCACACCTGCTACATGTGGAAGTTTTGACAGTTTTCTATTTAGTGGTTTGGCTTTACCACAGATTAAATTCATGGGAAAATTAAAAGCCAATATCCACTGCCTTGGTGTAGTAAACTAAAAGTTTGATATTTCTGCTACAAAAGTCCCTTGATTAGTGGAAATTACGCCCGGCTACTGTATGTCGTTTGAACAATGGCTTTAAATAAACCTCTTTCCTAAACCCCTAATTAGAAATTTCTCGTTTTTATTCTGGGAGAAAATGGAATTTTATACGAAGTCAACTTCTGGAGTGCGTCGTAGAGTTTAGAAAAAACGTTTGTCGCGAGTTTTCGGGGTTTTTATTCAATTGGCAGTACAACCTGCCACTATTAAGGTATTGTTGCTTTCGCAGGAAAAAAACGCTTTTAAAACTCTTTATAATGCACCTAGAAACGTGTGTTGTATTGAAGCTTTACAAATAAAAGCACTCTATTCGACTTCGGCTAACCTACCAGGGCTTGTAGTCCCAGGACTCTGTTAACCTGAAAGAGCAACTGTACCAAAAATTGTTCTCACACTTGACCTACTTCGCCGTGCGTTTAGTATGTGTGGTTGCATCGAATAATTCTGAAACGCCATTTGTTTTGCCACTTTAAAAATTCACAAGAGCAACCTTGTTTACGCGCGGGCGACTCTGCGCTTTCGCGACACAAAGGTGGCCCTTTGGCTGTTATTAATTCCAGTTTTATGGTGTAGTTCGCCAGGTAATGCGCCAGTTGTTCTCGAAGTGTAACTGAGCGCTAATATAGCCAACTGTCCCATTTCCTTTGATATTGAAGAACTTTGCCAGAAAATGCAGAGCAAGGCACAGCAGTGCTCCTCACTCATAAATTTCATATATAAATCTGCATAAATGGCAGGTAACGTGACTGCCGCGAAGTCAGGTATAGCCGAAATAATATTGGTTTCGACCTGGGCGCCCTCTATCGGTACGGTCTTGCAAATAAATAGCGAAATTGCATGCTGCTTCCATCGACGAAGATGAGCTCCTGGGGCACCAATCTTTTACGAGTGCACCTGCCGGAGTTTATGAATGGCGTAAATGCGTGTCCCAACTCGCTTCTTAAACTTCTGTCTTGTGCAAATGGTTTTTACTGCATTATGGAAACTATGCTGTTTGGCCCTAAGAAGTTTCGCCCTTTTTCTTTAAAAAAACTTTATAATTTCATCCAAGAAATAAGAATATAGCTCGACAGATAGAAATCGGTTACTTAGCTGTCTATATAAATTATCATCAATAATAACCGTTTTGATTCCTTGTCTTCATTTTTAAGCATTTATATATACCACCTTGATCAAAATGTTTCAGGAATTAATTCAGAGGATTAAAAATACAAGTTTATTCGTCAAAATAGACACTGTCCCCTTCAAATTATTCTCCATCAACTGCAACTCACTTATGCCAGCGCTTGATCCAAACTTCGAAACATTTTTGATACTCCTTTTTCAGTATGGCCTTCAGAGCCGTCTCTGATTTCTTCATTATCTCCTCATTCCGCATTCCGAAAACGCATTCCCCTGAACGGTTTTTTGAGTCGACCGAACAGGTGAATTTGGTGGCTGTTGGATGGTGTTCGTTCGATTTAAAGAGATCCTAGATATCTTCTTTATCTTTTAGTTTACTTATTTTTATTATTTATTTTAAAATTCTTTATTTGTTTTATTTTAATTTATATTAATAATTGATAATTTCCGCATGACAATCTACAAAACTTAAATCAAAAACTATTATTTTTTTTTTATTACTTTACTTGGAATTTTTTTTTTTTTTTTTTTTTTTGACTCAACTCCTCCTCCACACTACCTTCCTCACAGTAGGTAATAGGTATGTACCACAACACGAATTAACGACATAGTAAAGTAGCGGTGTTGGCTCGATGGACCATGTTGATGAGGATGCTGAAAGCTCGATGGGCCTTGGTGAAAAAGGGCTCGTTGGGCCTTGTTCGTTATGAAGGGTGATGGCACGATGGGCCGACTGGGTGATTGTGTGATTGTGGTGATTGTGGTGGCACTTTTTGCCATGGAGAAGGAGATGGTGCTTCTTGATGCCATGAGGGAGGAGGTGGTGCTGTCGGAGAGGTTATTAAAAACTTCCCTCGCCCGACGTACTTATATTGACGGTTAGCAGCTTGGGCAGAAAGCCATGCCCTAATGGCCGCCGACCTGGAAGATTTTGTTTCCTCTTCCGTTTTCATCGGCTCTTGTCAGGAGCCGCTGTTGGGGTCACCCATGAGGAGGTCCTTGATATCCTCTTTATCTTTTAGTTTACTTAATTTTTTTTTATTTAATTTATTTTAAAAATTGATAATATCCGCATGACAATCTACAAAACTTAAATCAGAAACTATTTTATTTAAAAAAAAGAAAACGCCAACTTGCAAATTTTTATTTTTATTTTTTTGTTTTCTTTGCTCACCGCCTCATCCACAGGTTCTTGGTGAAAAAATTGCAGATAACGATGGCATTATGCGACGGTGTTATATCGTGATACAAAATCCACGAGTTGTTTTCCCACAAATCTGGTCTTTTTTAGCGAGCTGCTTCACGCAAACGTTTCATAACTCCCACAAAATACTCTTTGCTAACTGTCTCACCTTGCGGCAAGAATGCACGATGCTGTAATCCATGAAAACCGTGAGCATCGATTTCTTTTTCGACTGAAAATTACGTGTTTTTACATCTAAATCCATACTTCTATGCTAATATTATAAATACGAAAGTGACTCTGTCTAATTTCGATAAAATTTGTCAAGAAAATATAACAGTATCCTGAGGAAAGACATAGGCTACTTTTTACCACGGAAGAATATCTCATTCCCAAGAAAAAATCTAATACGTTGTTTTTTAATTAGAATAGTTGGTATTTATGAAAACTTCTGCACCATCTACCTCAGTTTGTAAGCGATTTTCTTATAACTTTAAAATCTTTCATATTTTATACCTAGAAAAAGAACAGAGTGTGTATCAAAACCTATAAACAACTTAATGAAACAAAACAAAACTGAATGAAATAATCAAAAATATACTTTGTCATTAAATTTATAGTTAGAATTTTAAGCAGAAATGATTTCCCGCCTTTACTTTGCGCTACTTAAAGTTTAAATGTAATTATTGTAGTATTTGTAATAGCAAGTTAAAGAAAATCAATTTCATTTTCTGTTTACTATTTAAAATAAAACTAAAAAATGATAAATAATTGACTACGTTAAAAACGCTAAAAACAACCGATTTCAATCGCAACAATCACAAATTTTCCAATCTCTTTTATGTTTATGTTAATTTTCTAAAAAAGGGCTGCACCGATTTTCATATAATTTGTATGGGGCCGACAATAAAACATACCCTCTCGAAGAAAAAAATAATCATCGAAAAACAAAAACATTCTAATTGAGAACCTCCTCTTTTTTTAAGTAGGTTAAATTAAATAAACAACTCTGTTTTTACCGTGTAGATACTAAGTAGGTAAGGAGGTACATACTTTTCATTCAAGCTCAAAGAAATAAGGAAACCTACCTCTAAATGAGGCGAGGCGATTGATTCAATTTGATACCAACATCCTAATTTACTAAATATTTAGGGAAACTAAAAACATAACATACCTTATGTTGAATCAACAAGATTTAAATACCTAAAATAAAAATGAATTTTAAAAAATATGAATTTGAATTACTTATAAAATACCTGGCACCTGGGAAAACTCAACAGGTGCTCCATACAAAATCTGAAATAATAGAATTACTATAAAATTTTAAAGAACAACTGAATTCTTAAAAAACATAACATAAATTCATGCAAGCACTTGTTGAGACGAATACAACAACAACAATGCATGCAAGCATAAAAACATAAAAGTTGCCAATTGCATAACACGGATGTATATGCAAATCATCTCAGGAGACTCGAATGATTAAGCACGTTAGTGAAATGATTTGTCATGCAAATCCGTATAATAAGCAAATATTATCAAGAAAACCCGAAGTGACAGCCAATCACCGGGTACAAAACATAGAATTTCCACATACATTTATGACTTGGAAATGAAACATAGAGCATGCGAAATGAATCTCTTACGATCAAATACCATAGCCATGCATCTAAAACGACTTCCAGTGAGGAAAAATCAGCAAAAAAAGGCTCACGGAAGTCACAACATAAACATAACCTGCACAAAACACATGCATAATATGTGACACATACACACAACATTATGCGATAACATTTGGCACACCGACAAAACATGCATCGTACATATAGGAAAACTACACTCACCTGAAATTAAACACGAAAATCTGTATAAAATAATCACATAAGATTAATTCACCCGCGACACTCGGGCGACACTCGAAACTTGAAAACCGCGACTGACAGGACTAATTTTGTGATTGAAATATGGACAATTGCCGCCGAGAAATTCAATGGCGTTGCCAGAAATTCGCTAATTTTTTATTAGATTTTAATTAGAAATTCAGAAAAATTAAAATTGTCATAAGATCAATAAGAGCGGAAGGGATGTCTAGCAAGAAAAGGACGATATTAATATTTCAATTTCCCCTCAAAAAACGTCTAAAATGGCGGAAAAAATGTCGCTTTACCAGTATGTCAAATTGGTAAAAAATTAACAAATATAAAAGGCCGAGTGATAAATAAATTTCAACGAAGCATGAAATAGTTAGAAAACCAATGAAGAAGTGGCCTAAGATCAACAGATGGGTGACATTTCCCTGCAGATTCAAATTAAACAAACTTATTAGTCAACTTGGTAAGGCAGTGGAACCTGGAGAGAAGGAAGCAGGACACAACTGAGGCCTGTTTAAGCAGCGACGAAGGAAGGATCGCTCTCTTCTTTTGCGTTCTTCAAGCGATTAACAACCTAGTAGAGTCAGGAAAAACATATTTAAGAAAATTGTCATAAAATACGGGATACATGCTCCAAGTGAGTCATACCCTGTAACACATGCAATTTTCTGTAGAAGTAGCTTGAAATTGTAGAATAGCTTATTTAGGAGTTAGAGAATTTCGGGAATTAAATTAACTTAACATTCAATTTTTGTTATTTGTTTGTTAACTAAATTTTTGAACTAAAAAATAAAAATCAAGTAAAAACTGCGCAATACCTTTTTTTTAACCGCTACACTCCACCAATTTCGTTTTAACAGAATTAATTGATATTTTGTTTAACGCTCACACAACAAACACCTTACGTCTTTTCGATTAACTTGCATTAATTAGCTTTTATTGAACACTGTAATCCAATGATTGGAAACACCCAGTAGAGCGCGCAATGACAATAGCTGAAAAAGTGCATGCCGGTTCCTTCTTCTTTCAAACTGCTAGCGATTATTCGCTTGCTCGTGCCCATTTTCGACACTATTTTCTAAGTAGGATTGGTATTGAATCTTAAAATAAAAAAGAAATTAGACAGTATAATAATTCGTCAACCCTGTCGATTATTCTAGAGTGGGAAAAGAGATTTCTAGGGTGGGCATTGACCACCCTTGCCTCCCCATCCCCCCGCTACCTATTATAATGTTAACATTCCCGTTCTATTCTTTTGTAGTATGTTTGTTCCCACAATCTTTCCTTCTACAGAAAAAAAACAAGGTATGAAGCCCCATTGAGAGATATCTATCAGGTCAATAGAAATTCCATGTCTGCGATTTTTCATTAAAGGTAGCGTTGAACCTTAAGTTTTTTAACCATGAAAAGTGGTAATTAGAACATATGTTATCATCTAAATTTAATTTTACCTACATATAATGAAAGGAAACGAAAGTAAATACATTATATGTGGTTTATTCTAAGTACCTCATTTCACCTAATTTTTTAAAAATGAAAATTCGGCATGTGCCCAAAACTTAACATATTGTGAAGTATTCAAGCCCACCTAAACGTATGATGATTACTTGCTTATACACTCTTTTGAAAGCAAAAATACAAGATGAAATAATTGCTAATTTTCGGTGTGTTTCGTACACTTTAAACTTAAAATTAAATTAAGTCAAACTAAACTTACATATAAAATTGGGTTTCATAGTTCTTAAGCTTAAGTTATGTGTTCGATGTGGGAGTACTTTCATATTTTCACCATAGGAAATGCCAAATTTGCTCTGTCGCCACACTCATCAATACGACTTGGTCAATTTCTAAGAACTCTACTATGTCGCAGCTTTGACTTGCAGCTGCGACATGCAGATCATCTGAAATTTTAAGAAAGACAAAATACTTGTTTATAATTGAGATTTGTACAGGAACAATCAACAAACCTAATCGATTCCTGTGACATTTCCTCCTCAATTTGCAATAACAAAACAGCTGTCATTTGACAGGAAACATTTTTCTCTGTTGTAGACAGAGCGCCATCTCCATCACAATTTGAAACTAATAATTTGAATTATTTGAAAAATTGAATCGCAGCAATCCTTGCTCATGCCAAAATTAGTATAAAAGGAGGCGAGCCACAAAGGATATTCATTCTTATTCCGGCAGTATTCGGAGTAGGTTTCCACCGCACTGAACACGGTTAGAATTTGAATCTTGGCAGGTTTAAACCGCCATATGCCGTAAATGGCTTGTAGGTTTTCACTATAAGCTATTTACTGGTTTATACAAACATAGAATTTTTATTCCGGCAATGTTCGATGTTGGTTTCCTCGCATTTGGCAACGTTAGAATTTGAATCTAGGCAGGTTTCAACCACCAGGTAGGTTTCAACCGTCATACACCCTAAATAACTTCTAGATTTCCACCATTAGCTAATTATTGATTACAACAAAGCATTAAAATTCTGATTTCGGGAGTGTTCAGATGTAGGTATCCACCATATTTGAGCACTTTCAAAGTTAGAATTTAGGCAGGTTTCCACTGCCACATATGCCGCAAATAACTTGTAGGTTTCCACCATAAGCTACCCAGCGGGAAAAAATTCTGAATCTTCTTCAGAAGCAAATCTGAAGATCTTCCTTCCAATATCTTAAAATGCTAGTTAGGAAGATTTTAAAGCTTTATTCCGATTCTGCACTGAAAAAGGAAGATGCTTGTGTTTTCATACAATCTTTCTGTTGAAAAATTTCAGTTAATTTTCGTTTAGGTACTCGAGGTTAGTACGTGATTAGTAGTGATCCGATTTGCCTTGGGATAATTGTATTCGGTAAGTATTATTTAAATTATTAATTATTATTAGTTGTACTATTTTTGCTTATTGCATCAATAAATTTACTTGAATTAATAATCAGAATCGACGCAATAAAATCCAGATATGTATATATTGACAACTATATGAATTTAAATTTAAATATAGCTAGGTAGTTTTATTTGATTTAAATAGTTTTAACCGAAAAATTCGATTTCAATAAGTGTAACTGTAGACCAGAATATGACATTTAAAAAGTAAATTCTGATAAAAATTAAATTACGTTTTCTCAACAAATATACTTAATTTTCATTGTAAGTAATTTTGTAAATTTTTTTATTAGGAACAATCATAATGAATCCGACAGTAGCTGATATTAGTAAACGGCATTTTAAAAGACTCGTTAAAAACGAAATTTTAAAAAATAGTTTTGATACAACGTCGAACACTGTGGATAACAATGTAAACTATACCGAAATTGGTGTTGAAGATATTAATTCTGAACAGGAAATTCGAAATAGTTCTTGTGTTGAAGGTAATAATTTGCCGGATGAAACGCAAAAAAAATGTAACAATTATGGCTTATCAACTGAAATTAGAATTTGGGTTGTCACACATGGCATAAATAGAGCGGCAGCGGAAGATCTTTTGAATACTTTAAATAAAGCGGGTTTAAACATTCCTAAGTCAAGCAAATCCCTAATGAATACCAAGTGCACGCCCATAAATATCGTTCAGAACAATATTGTCATTATTGGTTGTTAAAATCCTTGAAAATGTTGAATATTAAATTTAAAGAAAAAATAAGCACCTTATACATAAACATTGGTGTCGATGGATTGCCCTTATTTAAAAGTTCAGGGCAAACCTTATGGCTTTATCTGAGTTTCCGGAAATAAAATCATTCATCGGCGCATACCTTGGAAAAAAAGAAGCCTGATAATCCAAATGAGTACCTTCATGAATTTGTCCACGAAATAAAATCTATACCAAATGAAGGCATAACGATAAATGAATGTCAAGTTAATTTAAAAATCATATTATTCATTTTTGATACCCCTGCTAAAGCATTTCTAACTGGTACTGTCGGCCATACTTCCAGAAACGGTTGTTCTAAATGCAAACAACAAGCTAGAAAAATTAATAACCGCTTAACTTATTCCACTACAATTGGAGACTTGAGGACAAATTACGATTTTAATCAACGCACCGATAGCTCTTATCATTTGAAAAATTTCAAAAATAATAAACGTATTTTGGAAGACATTGATATAGACATGATTACACAATTTCCACTTGAGGTAATGCATTTCGTAGATCTTGGTGTATCGAAGAAAATTATACATTATATATTAACTAATAAGCATAATCACACAAAATTAACTACCAGTCATTTGGGCCTTTGTTACCAAGGGAATTTACAAGGAAACCTAGAAGTTTAAATGAATTCTATAGATGGAAAGCGACTAAATTCCGCCAAATTATTCTATACACTGGTGTTGTGCTTTTTAAAGACATTTTGGACGAGGATATGTTTCACCATTTTCTGTTACTATATGGTGCTTATAGATTGGTATGTTGCCCAAAAAATTGTTATAGTAATTTAGAATGTGTCAAAGAAATGCTTGCATGAATCTGTTCAAATATTTGGAAATGTTGAAAACTATTCAGCTTATCGGTTCGAAAACTACATGCAAACATTAAAGAAATATTGTAGGCAGCCAAGTAAAATCTTGGAGCAGTTAAATAACCGAATTGTTGAAGAGAATAAATACGCCTACAATGCACGTGTATACTGTTACAGAATTTGCCTTCGCTTATAATTCACACTTGAAGTTGCGATCGGGCAGATATAGGGATTAGCTTTCGATCCCTCCTTTGTGAGTGTCTATGGCAGAGAAACCAAGTGCCATACTGACGAGATCAGCTTGGCTTCTCGGATCGAAACACTCATCGATTTTTTTTGGCTCGTCTACTTCGGTGGACGAGTAATATTCCTAACAAAAATGGCCCTACGTCCGTCTGTCTGTCCGTTAGTCGCGGAATTGTGGCGAAGGCAGATAGTGTGGTTTTGCCGGCCAGCCGCTCGGCGGATAAAATTGTAACACTGGTGCCAGGTGTGGGGTTCCCGGAGCCCTCCTAACCGGGGGCAACCCCACAAACCCTCTAGCGTTCAGGGCGTCGATGACGGCGATCGTGCAGCCATCTTCGGCAGCCGACCGTTGATGCAGCCGCGGTTCTCCTCTGCCACAACGGCCGCGTTTTTCACTGCCGCAGTGATGTTGTGGCAGTTGTATTTCGTACCCGCCTGCACCTCCCGCGCTCTTGTCCTCTGCCACAACGGCCCCGTTTTTCACTGCCGCAGTGACGTTGTGGCAGTTGTATTTCGCGTGCGTCTATCGCGGCTGCAGCCATGCCGTCGCTGCATCCATCGTAGCATTGGCCATGGCGTCCTGAATGCCGCATGAGGTTGCTCGGATGGAACTTCGAGCTTCTGGCGAGGGAGTACTGTTTCAGAATTTGCTTTCGCTTATAATTCACACTTGAAGTTGCGATCGGGCAGATATAGGGATTAGCTTTCGATCCCTCCTTTGTGAGTGTCTATGGCAGAGAAACCAAGTGCCATACTGACGAGATCAGCTTGGCTTCTCGGATCGAAATACTCATCGATTTTTTTTGGCTCGTCTACTTCGGTGGACGAGTAATATTCCTAACAAAAATGTCCCTACGTCCGTCTGTCTGTCCGTTAGTCGCGGAATTGTGGCGAAGGCAGATAGTGTAGTTTTGCCGGCCAGCCGCTCGGCGGGCAAAATTGTAACAATGCAAATGATTTACTAATTTCCATAGTAAACTTACCCAATTTACCGGACTTACAGTTGCAATATGTTTTTTTTAAACGATTTGCCACCCGATAATTATTGTTATATTTATCCCTTAATCCCCATAAAAATTATGGGATTCACGTGTTTCTTCCTTCTTCGACGACCCATATGACTCAATAATGACGTTAGACATTTGCTTCGTTAAGGATTTATCTCATGAACAAATAAAACAATTTAAAGTAACAAACATTGTGTGTAAAGCAATGCGTTTACACGTCGATGATGGTTCAGTACTTATCCCCTTATTACATCAATGCATAACTTAAATGTAATATGAAAAATTATGATTTCAAAGCCTTCGTATATAAATGCTTATTTTGCAAATAAAAATGGAACCATAAAAAAAAAATTTAACCCAACAGTTCGGTATGAACCAGTATTTCGATGCAATGCAACTGTTGGAGAAAGCCTCTCAAACAACAATAATGAAAATAACGAAAATTCAGGTAGAAAATGAGAATTTTTACTATGAACATATTTAAAACTACTTACATATTATTTTTATCTTAGATACTTCAAACAGAACTGTCGACGAAATATTAGCATCAGCATTAATTAAATGAAATTAAACATATGTTGGCAAATCAGCATGTATTAATGGAAAGGATATCATCAAAACTTTTCCCTGATACATCAAAAATAAACATATTTCCAATTGAAAGTTTCGAAGCATTGATAAATTTGGACAAAACAATTGAAAATATTTCAAATCATGAGCTAGTAAGTCACCAAATTCCAAGGTAATTATGTAAACTGATATATTAAAATGTTTTCATTTTTAGATTTCCTACATAAGGGAAATAATAGGCAAAGCACAATTATCGAAATGTTTCAAATTAATATTCAAGGACAATTATATACTCAAAATATCATGGAATGGGACAAAAAAACAATTTGGAGTTAAAAACTTAAAATTTTTCGGAATAATTTTATTTGGTGTGGTTTTGATTTAATTTTATAAATTTTAATAAAATTAAATTAAATTTTAGAAGCTGTGCTATCCGGTAATTTTGGTTTTCTACAATATGAAGAGGAAATGAAAAAGGGCTTCCGATTGATGAAAAACACTTTTTACAAAAATACATATTTTTTGAAAAAATCGAATTGAATTATCATTACTATTATTTTAAAAGATGAATCTGTTTAGTTTTTAAAATTAATTTTATTGTTTTGTTTTTGTTAATTTTAAAGCATTTATTTAGAGGCAAAAGAGGCTGTTTATGTTTTCTTTCAAATATATATGAGATATGTTTAACAAATATAATTTTTGTTATTATTTCGTCCATATAGCGCTCTAATCAAAGCCAACAATATTTATGATTTAATATTCCCTGTGAAATATGCAACGTAAGCATAAAAATCTGCTAATAATCTTCTAAAGAAGAACTTCCTCAGAAAGCCCTAACTGCTAATGAATAATCTTCTAAAGAAGGCAGAAAACTCTAAAACTGCTTCCCTCCAATGACATGCCCATACTAAAAAGATACGGATAGGTAAACGGAGAGTAAGCAAATTATCCTTCCGAAATATTGCTCTTTCATTGCTTATTATATGATTTCGGTTCCCGCTGGGTATTTACTGGTCAAAAACAACAAAACATTAAATTCCGATTTCGGGAGTCATTCAGTCATTTCCGCCATATTTGAGCATTTTCAAAGTTAGAATTTAGGCAGGTTTACACCGCCACAAATGCCATAAATGGCTTGTAGGTTTCCACCATAAGTAATTTACTGGTTACAACAAAACAAACATTGAATTCCGAATCCAGGGATGTTCGAGTGCAGGTTTCCACCGCAGTTTAACATATTTGGAATTAGAGTCTAGGCAGGTATTCACCGCCACTACGAATCACACATTAGCAATCTTTTTCTACAAAAAATATTGTTGATGCTACGAAAAATTAGGGCTGATAGGTTTTTTAATAAAAATCGACTGTTGGTATACACCACCGTTTTTCTATTAATCGGGTTGGCAATTTCTCATTTAATCATCATCATTTAAATAATAAATGCTCTTCCTCTATAATTCCACAAAACTCAAGAATTATTTCTAAGTTATATTTTTAAAGAAGTCTTAAGTAGACATTTTGAATTCCTTTGTTGAGTGCCCTGTTGAGGATCCCTCGGAGGAGCATAATGCATTATCACTAGCTTTGCCATGCATGTGATTAAATGCTCGATCTCGTGACCTAAAGTAATAAATAAATTATCGATATATTGAAATATAAAAGATAAACACAAACTGACAGACACAATTAAGAAGTCTCTCTTTCCAAAAGGCAGGAGCCTTACATGCAAATTAATGTGAAAATAAGATGAAAATTACAAAATATAATTGAAATTAGATAAATAAAATACTCTAATTCACAAAAACTTAACATTTTCCTCAGTGGTGTTTACTCTAAGGTGCGCAGGTGTTCTCCGCACAGCTGATCGACATTTTGCAATTGATTTCTGTTGAGTGATTTCTTATTTCCAAAATATATTAACAATTTAACAATGTTTGGTGGCACGCCGGACCATACCATATCAATCCACTTAGCATTGATGTACCTTCCCGATACTGATACTGAAGCGCACTATGTATGCAAATGTCACCATATTTACTGCTATGTTTGCCCAGTGTAGCAGTCACCAGACGACAGCAACCCCAGCACCATTAGATGGCACTGAATTTTATTCGACCGAATTCGAGTGTTCTCTTCTTTTCAGAGCACCAAAGCAATGCAAATACCCATAATCAAAAAATTTCTACCACATTCAAAGTCCAATAAACGTCCCCAAAAAACAGATTTTATGTTTTCCAGAAAAAGTCGCACCCCGATTTCATACAACGCAGCGTACACGAACGGCAGTGAACTTTCCTTAAAACATGTTCGTTTTCATTTCAACAAGTAGGGCGTGGCGTTGGGGTGGTTGGTTTGGTGTCTGGTCTGGTTGTGGTTTATATGATCGCATTGTTCAATCGCACTTCGTATGAGCGGTGCGCGTGCTGATGTTCTCTAATATTTGTTGAACACGAACGAGAACTGAGAAGCAAAAGGCAGAAGACGGAAATACTCGCATTCGTATGGACGTGTGAAATCGCTTTTTGAAAAGCGAATATTATTATTAATGCGCAAAACGAGGATTTTGTGCACGCAAGTTCAATTGTACGATTCGAATAGCAAATTGGGGCGATTTCTTCCAAATTCGTATATAAGGGGTTTTGGGGATGCTCTTTCAGAATCTGGCATTTGTTTTGCATAAAAGCTTCAAAATCCCTATTATTTTTTGGGTTTTTTCAAAAAAGTGCTGGGTTTTTTTGGTCATTTTTCTTTTCGAAGTAGGTTATCTTGTCGTTGCTGATATTGAATGATCATATAAACACCAGAAATCGCGGTCCGACTGTCTAAACTTTCTCAAACCATAGTTTTGAAAGTTCTTTTTCGCTTTAGTTTTTGCAAAATGGCCATTTTGTACAACAATAATTTTGATCGATTTTTTTACACGAAAAGAATCAACTTTACAAAAAAATTTATAGAACAGAAAATGCTTATAATTAGCCAAAGAATACATGTACATTTTTTCAGAATTGTTTGGACTACTTTTGGTTTTTTAGATTTGGCCAATTTTTGAAAAATCCAAAAATGTCCCGAAAAATTCTGAACAAATTCATACGTGTTCTTTGGCTAATTATAAACACTTTTTGTCATATAAAATTTATTCGTATAATTGATAATTTTTGAGTAAAAATATCACCAAATTTCATCATAAAAAACTTTTGTACAACAATGTAATGAAAAACTTCGCGATGTTTTTACACGAAAAGGATCAACTTTACAAAAAAAATTTGTAGAACAGAAAATGCTTATAATTAGCTGAAGAATGAATGTGAATTTTTTCAGAATTTTGCGGGACATTTTTGAATTATTCAAAAATTGGCCAAATCTTTTCGGAAAAATGATCCAAAAATTCATAAAATGTACATTTAAAGTTGAAACATCAACACAAGTAAAAACATCGCGAAGTTTTTTATTACATTGTTATACAAAATGGCCATTTTGCAAAAACTAAAGCAAAAAAAATCTTTCAAAACCATGGTTTGGAAAAGTTTAGACATTCAGACCGCGATTTCTGGTGTTTATATGATCATTTAATAGCAGCAATGACAAGATAATCTACTTCGAGAAGAAAAATGACAAAAAAAACAACCACTTTTTTGAAAAAACCCAAAAAATAATAGGGTTTTTGAAGCTTTTTTTGCAAAACAAATGCCAGATTCTGAAAGAGCATCCCCAAAACCCCTTACATATGAATTTGGAAGAAAATAGCCCCAATTTGCAATTCGAATCGTACAATTGAACTTGCGTGCACAAAATCCTCGTTTTGCGCATTAATGGGTTAATAAGCAAATTATGACTTTGTGTAAAATCATTTTCTCAGTTACATTTAGGAGAAAAATCTGGAGTAATTAATTCCGTTAAGCCGGTACTATCGGATTTGGTTTGCAAAGCTTTTATGATGAGGTCATGGAAAATTTGTTTAAATTCGTCGTATAAAATTCACATACAAATAAATATTCCACATAATTGTTTAAAATTGTTTAAAAAATAAATAAATACAAACAATTTAGGAAGAAAAAAAAATATAAACAAAAACAAAAAAAATTAAAATGTGATCCTAGTCTATCATGTCCCCGTCGTGGTCTTGGAGAAAACTAAGAATATATTTAAACAACAAATTATTGTTGAAAAGCCTGCTGAAAACACCACGGCACGTCACTGACTGTCCTGCAAATTAAACGCGCTAAACTACACTGCGCCTTAAAAGATACCCGCAAACTGTCAAACACGCGTGGCTATTTTTCATGGCAACCAGTATGAACTGTAGTACAAAATGTTGCTGAACAGAGTTAAACAAATGCGTTGAATTCATTTAGATCAAAATAAGACGTGAATTATTTTTTAATATTATTGTTAATTCAACATAACCCTATTTTCATATATGATAGAGATGGAAATATAAACAAAGAGGGGAAGACTACTGAAAAAATCCAATTGCCATAAGTTGGTATTGCCTCATGAATTAGAATTTTTACGACAATTGCATTGTCGAAAAGCAGCAAATTGAGGTCAATCAATGAATTAGAATCTTACTATGACCTGAAGATTATTAAAGAATTTTGAATTAAAATTTAAATTAATCGTACAATATGTAACGCATATAAACACTAACTTCCACAATTCACGAGTGGGTGGCAGCCTTCGTAATTATTGGAAAATCCGCCCATAAAAGGAGCTGCGCTAGCTGGGTTCGGTCTTCAACTGCGAGAACCTGGACAAACGACGACACAGCGAATTTTCCAGAAATTAAGGGTTCAGGAGATAAGGTGGTGAAGGCGGAGATTTATGACCGTTAAGTGAAGAGCCTTCAACTTAACGGTCATAAATCTCCGCCTCATATGCTACCTTCTGGTGTAGGAAAATTAGAATTAATCTTAGGAAGTGAAATCAAACAAATTAATTCATTTTATCAATCTATCTCACACACATTGTGTTTAAAACAATATATATTTATAAATAGTAATATGCACATGTATGTAGGAATATTTAAATTGTAGTATTCAAATTCCGCGCGCTCACACTACCTCCCAGGCGCCTGCCACGCCACAACGGAGGATGCCAGCAACAACGAAGCGGCCATGGAAAGCTTGGTCTCTTTTGATCGCCAGCCGTCGCCGGGAGCGGACCCAGGTCTTGTACAATAAAAATAAACTGAATTGTATCAGATCCTTTCTTGTATAACTTTAACCTTTTTCCTACATGTATGTGTGTAATACGATTGACCTATTATTTTAAACAAATTCCGTGTATTTGAATGATTGAGCACGCAGAAACTATGACAAATGTTCCGAAAAGCATTACATTACACATAGTCACCCTGTATATGATTTTACTCTGTCTGTTCGTAAAGAACTTTAAACATCAAAGATACTCTTTGCCGGTAGTTAACGTGTTCAGGAAGTAGCATGATAGAGTAAATCGTTTAGAAATGTAATAATTAATAATACAATAATATATTCAGATTTTTTGTTATAGGTGCTATACCACTTATCGGATCTATAAATAGCTTTTCATTCTTATTGATTTACTCAGGTAAAGTATGGAGAGAGAACATAATCCGATTAGGCCGAAACCTCATAAAAATAATCACTGATAAAATCCGAAGGGATTTTTGAGCTCCAGAAATTAATCCAATCTCTCTTCCATATGACCTTTTTGGATCTTAATTAAGGTCTATCTCCCATATGTAGTCGCCTCCAATAATCGCCACCCTTCACACCTAATTGCTCAGGCGTGTTTCCATGTCCCGAAAAATCTTTAGCCTGGATGAATTCTCGAAGTTGGCCCCCTTTTCTTGCGACACAATCTTCCCTGTTCCCAGGTGCTGGCACATCAGTACTTTTCGCATACCAACGGTCATCAAATTTTCATGAAATTAGGCGCAGGGACAAAATATTCCACCGTCGTCGGGCAAAATCAATACCGGGATTGGAAACTGCTATAGAGGCCTACATCTCCTCGGTTAGAATCCTTTTTCTTGAATCCAATTTATGCCTTAAAGAGAATAGCGTGGCACGCTCCTCCAGGCAGATAGCAACCAAAACCAGTCGAATTCTCAATCCTCAGGCATGACATCCTGAAATTCAGGAGAGCATGTGAGGTGAGGACGGGGCCCTTTATCTCGCTACGTTTTAGTCAGAGTAGGGACGCAGTGCCGGGGAGCATCTTTTGATGAGTGGTGTGAGGATCTCCATAATTAATCATTAATAAACCTGGGCGGTCTGGAGTTAATTCCCAACAAGCTCGAAATAGCTGCGGATAGACCCGTTACGTATACCTACCGTACAATGGCCTTGAACTTGTGGGATTTGCGGGCAACTGAATAATCCCTTCAAAGTAGCATTTGCTAATTAGAACACACTCTGACTTTAAGCTATCAATCTAAAGGATGCGGTTAACCTTTTTATTTGTGAAAGTATAACGCCATGACAACACAATTTCCGACCTTTTCGGACCTGGAGATATGGTATGGTGTCCCAATTCCATCCAAAGAGCCGAATAATTGAGCTCCTGGTGATGATTGATGCAGGATGAACACATAACAATAAGAATAAAGGTTCGCGAGGTACTCTCGTATTCAAATGGTACTTGGGCACTTGACACGGAAGGGATGTGTAGGTACATAGGATCTACTCAGCTAGAGCCGACAGTCTGTAAAGTTTAAACGCAGATGCTCCTCTGGCGTGTTTTGAATAAATTCAGCTAATTTTGGTCGAACAGATGTTCCTCATCTCACGCACATTTGTGAATTCCCCAAAATTAGGACTATATACACAATGAACGCTGGCTGAATACAAAAACATGCGAATTGGAGCCTCTTCCGAACGATTCGCAAAGGAGGCTATAGTGCCTGGACTAGAGAAATTTGTTACTGAGCAAAATCGTATCTATCGCTTTATCTATCGAGAACTCGCATCACATTGAAAAAATATAGGAAAAGCAAACAAACTGGTGGAGCAATTCGGTGACTATGCTACAAGCACTGTTCGTTGGTTGGATCAAAATTAATACAAATAAACGTGGCGCAATTTTATGCAATTAAATCACATGGCAGCAAACTGCCCTGCTCATGGTATTTTTCCATTTCCCAACATTCCCGGTTCAGTCAGTGTCCAGGCGAAAAATGTACAATAAAATTTGAAACTTTGAAGAGGAATTTTTAATTTTCGCGAAAAATATTTACACAAGAACTGTGCTCGGAGCTTTGCTACGCAATGGATTTTAGGGTTTCACTCATTTGATACGGAATCCCTGTTCGTTGGTAGATTTCTGGCCAAGTGGGTCAAACGAACAAGTTCCTAAATGGGTGCAGAAACTACACACTTATTTGAATTTTAATTTGTTGCTGATGATCAAAATAAAATCTACTTAATTATGAGAGTATAGTTCTATAATTTAATTTCAGAAAAGAACAAAGATAGTACTGAGCAGTCAAATTATGTTACTTTTAGATTTTAAATTAAGTGAACCAAGTGGGTTGACTTAAGGGGGTATTCTAGTGTAGAAATTCGAAAAAATCGAAATTTTTTTTTTTTTCATTTTTATAAAGTTTAAGGGGGTAGTCCAGTGAAAACGAATGTTTTTTCAACGATTTTTTTTTCATATTAGAAGTCAATTTTTATTAAAAAACTTTTTGACATATGATAGTACAACTATTAAAATACACAAAAAATTTTTTTTTTTTGTTGGCGGACGTCGAATCTCTGCAACAACGGTTCATTTGAAACAAAAAATTCAAACGAGGTTTTAATCTGTAGAACATTGGCTATCGTCGGAACAAGAATTATTAATTTTCAATAAAAATAACAAAATGGCGGCATTTCGAATTTTTCGGGTGCTTAGTTTGTTAATAACTTTGTAAATAAACAATGGATTTTAATAATTCTAGTTTCGACGATAGCTACACAATCAAGAAATATACAGCTAAATTTTGAGATCAATCGGAGCAAAAGACTCTGAGATCTGACGTCCGCCGAGTCAAAACATTTCACATTTCAGAAAAACGCGGTTAAAGTTTTTTATGCGGAAAAAAGCTAAAAAAATTTATTTTACCTTAGTCAGCGATGCCTGCTCCATACATAACGCGATGCCTCCTCCATACATAACTAACCTTAAATACAAAGCAGAAGGACCTAGACCGTTATAAACCGAAAAAAATGGGCGAAGCAAACAGAAATACAAGAGTCCTCCTTGCTCCGAAACACGCCACCTTCGAGCGCTCGGATTACACGTCTCTCGAAAACTCTCTGTATCTTTAAAACTATTCGATATTTTGCTTAGATATTTTAAGGGAGTATTTTCTAGGTGTAGTAGAGTAGATTTAAGCAAAAAAAAGAAAAAACGAAAAAAAATTTTTTTTTCACTGGACTACCCCCTTAAACATTCAACAATATGCCTTCAAAGGGATTTTTCAAAATTTAAATTATTTATCGAGTTATATCAATTTTGGTGAAGCGACAACTAAACTTGTCCGACCGGAATGAATTGAACAATACACGGTAGGCGCAGCCCGAGTACCTGCGGATAAATTCCCCCATGAAACTTCTTTTGTATTTTATACCTATATATTGAAGATTTTGAACGGGAGGAAGGTCCCTTGTATGGAGCAGAGATTGCCGATTAAAAATATGTAAGTATACCGTACGATTGTATGAGCGCAACTGCTTGAAACTATACTCTAAACTTTAAATGCGTTTTTCTCGAAACTACTTTTTTCAAGTTGGCGGTAAGGATATTTCGAGATCTACTAAACCGATTTACTTGAAATTTGGTGTGAACGTTCTTTATATATCCCTCTATCGTATCAACCTCAAAAAAAATATTTTAACAACATTTAAAACTGTTGAAAAAATCGCAAAAAAAAAAAATTTTTTTTCAACCTGCCGCCATTTTGTGAAAAAAAAACTTTTTTTTACTTTTTTGAGGTTGATGCCATAGCGACAACATTACTAATTAAAAATCCGTTGGATTTTTTTGTTTCAGTTGACTAAAACGGTTGTAATTTTGACCGCCGTCACACCCCCTTTTTTTTGGATTCCCCACTCTGCCAGCCGATAACTTCTGGAATTTTTGTTTTTTTTTTCATTTAATTTTTATGTATTCTTAAAATATCAATAAGCAAATAAGAAAAAAATGTATAATAAAAATATTTTTTGTTCTTTTTTTACGAAACTTGAAAAAACGAACGAAATTCGTGCCTCTACACTAGAATACCCCCTTAAAAAGTATGGGTAATCATCTGAAGTCTGTAGAAACTAAAATCATACTTCAGTAGTTTTTAAGAGCGGGCAAAAACTAAGAGCTTGGAATTAGTACTGCATAGATACGGCAAAGGTATGATAGAAGAACATTCTCGTGTGAGCACTCGCTAAGTGAAAGTAAAAAAGTGAAAGCAAAAGCCAGTAGTCTAGTAACCTATTAATGGTGAAGAGGTGTCGCGATGACACCTCCAATGACTTTATTAGGAGAAGAATAAAACAACCTTCCTCCATGCCTACCACCTCCAACAGAATTAGCCTCCTCTCTAATCGTCAGGATGGTGACAACAGCATCACTTCATACGAACAACCTAAACACCTCATTGAAAAGAAAGTTAATTTTTTCACACATACGAGTAAAGACCAGAATCCAGTGAAAATAGTACTAACTGGATTGCACAACATGGAAACTGAAACATTAAAACAATATCTCGAAATTCCATGACATAGAACAACTTAACCTTTCATGAAAAGTCATAGAAAGATCAAGCGACAGAAGACAAGCAGATGAAATGCGCAAATTGTGGCCAAAATCACCTAGTAAATAATAGTGAATGCACAAAGAGACTGACACCTAACCATGAATATAAGAACGCTCACTATCCCCTGCTTAACGATCCTACAACAATGGCTCCTAGATCAGTAAACCCAACAAGAAACTATGAAAACTGCGCTAGCCACAACAATGTGTTAGTGAGAGATTGTACAGCCAAATCGAGACAGTAAAAATAAATTAAACTAACTAAACTAACTCAAGAGCTAATAGACAAAATTGCAAACTGCAGAAACAAGCAAAAACATTTATTTATTTATTTATTTATTCATAGTAAGATACATAATAAATTACATACCCTACTTAAAGTAGCGCAGCTCGGGAGCTTAGCCCATATGGCGCATATAATTTTACATTTCTAAAAGTGGTATTTAATACAATTTTGGACAAATTTAAAATCTAAGGAGAATACAGGTTGTTCTACTTAATCCTTAATCCTAGTAGTGAGTGGAAACTCCTCTAAGATATGTTTAATGGTGAGAGGTCGCTGGCAGCGGTGACATCCATTTCGCGGACTGCGGGAGAAAATATGAGAGTGGGTAGGCAGTGTATGTCCGGTTCTCGTGCGCAAGATTTGGATCCCCTGCATTCTGGTTAATTTGGTGTTGTAACGTGGGGGATTTATGTGGGGCCAGTGTGTTGCCAGGAAGGTGGTATCTTCCTCCCATGCAGCTTGTAGTCTGTGTTCTAAGCAAGATCGGCATTCCCGATAGATGAAGGAGGCTACAGGGAGTTCTTCAATAGGGCTACGGGGATGAAATCGTTCCTTCGCCTGGGAATCAGCAAGTTCATTCCACCGGATTCCAAAGTGCCCAGGAACCCAGGCCAGCTTAATTTTGTCGCCATTTTTCAATATAAGTGATCGGATCGCTTTGATTATGGGCTCTGAGGCGCGGGCAATATTAATGGCCTGTAGTGTCGACCGCGAGTCCGAAAAAATTATGGCGGTTTTGTCCGTAGATACGGTGAAATTAATGGCCTTCCAGATGGCAAAGACTTCCGTCTCGTAGCTCGTAGCTCCTCTAGGAAGGTTAAAGCGTTTGGTGGCCAGGGGTTGCACACCCAGAGACGATAAAACTACAAACGCAGCCGCTGTATGGTTTTCCGCGACTGAACCATCTGCGTAGATGTACATCCGGTCTGTATACCTGGAGAGTAGCTCTTGATGACGAGCCATGAGCTCTTCCCTTGGTGAGTTCTTTTTGTGGTTTGGTCCAAGTATCGCCAGTTTTTTTCCAGGGAGAGATTGACAAGGTGCTGGGAGGAGCTGGGAAAAAACATTCGGGTTGGGTAAAGTAACATTTAGTGCCGTAACTATCCCTAAAGCTAATTTTAAGGCTGGGGTGGTCCTAAGATGAGTGTCTGCTTGGTCTAGATTTAGGAGTGTCTGGTGGTGTGGTCTGGTCTGGCCTTATCTGCTCTGTCCTGAAGCGGGTAACAGCCACTTTCAATCCAGAGGGCGCGTCGGGGGGTAGATTTAAGGGCACCCGTAGCTGTTCGCAGGATTTTATTTATGGTTGTCTGGATTTTTAAGATGTTATTCGTCGCTGTAGATGAGTAGAGGGCCAAGCCGTAATTAGTTATGCCTTCAATAAGCACTTTCGCAATTTTAATTGTGGCATGCAACGGAGCGCCAAATTTCCTAGCCGCTATGGCTCGCATGACATTGTTAACCTTTTCGAGCTTGTTTGCAGATGTAGCGCAGTGTCTGCCCCATTGTAGTTTTTTGGTAAAGATCATGCCTAGGATCTTTAAGGTATTACTCACCGGGATCTCCTGATCAGCTACTTGAATTGCGCTGGGATAAGGGCTTCTCCGCCTGGAGAATATAATTGCCTCGGCTTTTGAAATAGGGACTATGGCTCCAGTGTTGTAGGCCCATATGTCTACCGCGGTCACTGCTCTTCTTAAATCGTCCGTAGGGTTGTCGGAGTCGGTGGTGATTAGTAAGTTGTCGGCGTAAGCGTAAGTTGTCAGTCCGTGTATGTCCTTAAGTCGTTGTATCACGGGAGTTAGAAAAACATTAAATAGGAGCGGGGACAGAGGGGATCCCTGAGGGAGGATATTGGCTGTTCTCCTCTTACTAGAAACCACACCGTTGGCTCTTACCTGTAGTGTTCTGTGGGACAGGAAATTTTGAATTAATGTGGTAGAAGATTCATCAAAATTCCATTTGGCTAATTGGGCGCAGACGGCCTCATAGGATACCCTATCATAAGCCTTCTCCACGTCTACAGATAGGAGGTAAACGTCCTTTTTTTCCCCCAGCCTTAGCATTAGGTATGCTTCCAGTTCCAAGAGGAGAGAAGTTGTACCTCTGAACCTCCTAAATCCATGTATTTCATCCGGGAGTAGCGTTTCAAGGTGGTTGGCGAGTCGCCTACCCAGGATTTTTTCTATTACCCTCGACATACAGTGGCTCAAACATATAATCGGACAAGGGTAACACTAAAATAAAACGCAAGATATATAGAGAAGTAATAGCACGATATTTTTGATATGTAGCTCATTTTTCTTCTTATTTCCTGTATATTGAAAATATATCAACAAATTATACATTTTTCATTCCATATGATAAAATTCAAAGAAATCAGCAAACGAAATTCATTTTTCAAGTCAAACAAATAATCGGACAAATTAAACAAATAAGGTAACACATGCAAATTTAACGGATTTCCTAGAAATTTTTATGAATTCAGATCCTTCGCTGTAAGTATTCCGTGTTTGCATTCAGTTGATGTTTGGTTGCAAGTGCAAAGAGTTGTAATTCGAAATGGCACCAAAAGGAAAACAAACAACTTTTGAAATTCGGCAGTTAATTTTAAAACTTTATGGAGAAGGAAAAACAGTACGAGAAATAGGAAACATCGTTGGAAAAAGTCATTCAACTGTTCATGACATAGTTAAAAGATATCGTGATGAAAATAGAATACAAAATAAAAGCAGACAAGGCCAAGGAAAAAAATTAAATGATCGAGAAGAACGGCGAATTATAAAAGAAGTGCAGGAAAGCCCTTTTAAATCAGCCAAAGAATTGAAGAATTTTGTGCAAGATTACATGGAAAAAGACGTCTGTGTTGAAACTGTGAGAAACGTTTTAAGAAAACACGACTATCATGGGAGAATTTCTAGGAAGAAGCCATTTATCAGCCCAAAAAATAAAAAACTTCGACTAAAATTTGCGAAGGAATATTTGTTGAAGGATGACGAATTTTGGAAAACCGTAAATGGATTGTTAATTGTTTTAAAGTTTTAGTTATTTTAATAAGATGTAATTAATAGGTGTTATTTACCGATGAGAGTAAGTTTAACTTACATGGATCGGATGGGAGGACCTACGTATGGCGAAAACCTAACACCGAATTCGACAAACAAAATACTCGGGCTACTGTTAAGCATGGAGGGGGATCTGTGATGGTTTGGGGCTGCATGTCAAGTACGGGAGTAGGCAATTTGCATTTTATTGACGGTAAAATGGACAAATTTGTTTATCTTAACATTCTTAAAGCAAATGTTAAACAAAGTGCAGAAAAATTAGGCATTGTGCAAAACTTTGCTTTTTATCAAGATAATGATCCGAAGCATACTTCGGAGGTTGCAAGGCTTTGGCTTATACATAATTGCCCCAAACTATTGCAAACACCTGCCCAGTCACCAGACTTGAACGTTATTGAACATTTGTGGGAAGAACTTGCAAGGAGGCTGTACAGTAAAACGTTCAATAATCTAAATACATTAAAAGAAGCATTAAAACATGAATGGGATAATATTGAACCTCAATTTTGTCAAAATCTTGTCAAATCAATGCCAAACCGAATTAAAGCCGTTATAGAATCAAAAGGATTTGCAACCAAGTATTAAATCAGTATAAATTCTCATAACATTTTATTTTTTATAGTTTGTCCGATTATTTGTTTGACTTTAAATATGAATTTAGTTTCCTAATTTGTTTGAATTTTATTATATGAAATGAAAAATGAATAATTTATTGATATATTTTCAAAATATAGGAAATAAGAAAAGAACTGAGCTACATATCAAAAATATCGTGCTATTACTTCTCCATATATCTTGTGTTTTATTTTAGTGTTACCCTTGTCCGATTATTCGTTTGAGCCACTGTACATGGAATGAGGGAAATTGGTCTAAGGTCTTTAGGGTCTGTTGCGCCATTGGTAGTTTGTTTTTTCTTCTTGATGGGGATCTGAATCGCATTTTTCCACGTTTGCGGAAAAATGCCGTTCCTCAGGATCGTATTGAATAGATCGCAGAGCCTCTCCCTGAAGTCTGGAGATGCCTCTTTGATCATCCTGTAGGAGATCCGATCGTGACCTGGCGCCGAGCCCTTACAGCCACTAAGTGCTTGACCTAGTTCCAGAAGGGTGACTTTTTGGGTAATGGAAATGCTGGGCTCTTCCAGAGTCCTCGTGTGAGTCCAGGCCTCTCTCCGAGCTATCAGCTCGGGGCGAAAAGTCTGATCAGACGAGTAAGCCGTCCAGGCCCTTGCCAATTCTTCGGAAATTAGGTCTGACTCAGTGTATGTTATATTATTTGATCGGAGGCTACCTATATTTCCGCTGGACCCGTTGCCGGATACCAGCCGTACCTTTCTCCAAGCATCCCGGATGTTTATGTCCGGGTCAATTGTTTCGGCAAAGAATGCCCACGAATTTCTTTTAGCATCGGCTGCGGCAATTTTAGCAGCAGCCGATTGTGCCCTATAGTCCCTAAAATTCTCCGTCGTCGGATGTCGTTGGAATTTTTTCCATGCTCTATTTTTTTCTCTGATCTTCTCCATGATCTGGCCATTCATCCAGTTGGGTTAATTATTGGCCGATGGTCCGATCGATGGAATCGAGCAGGATGCCGCCGTTCTTATCGCTCTTGTGAGCTGGGCCGCTTCTCTATTGACGTTACTAGACTTAGGGCGGTTAGTCAATTCGTGGTCTAGCGCCTCTCGAAACTTTTGCCAGTTTGCACTGGTCTCCAAAAATTTCGGGGCAGCCCTACTTTTCGCTACACGTACATTGGTTGAGATGATTAATGGGAAGTGATCACTTCCTTCCGGGTTGTCATGTAATGTCGGTCATGTAATGTCGGGGGTGGCCAGTGTTAGATCAATGTGTGTCAGAGATCCTGTCCCAGATATGAAAGTAGGGCTTCCGGAGTTTAGGATACATAGGGGCTGGTTCTCTATCCACCCTGCCACCTGTCTTCCCCGTCGATTCCAACTCTCAGAGCCCCATAGGGGGCTGTGGGAGTTAAAATCACCACCATAAATGGTGTTGTTGGGAAGCTGGTTTGCCAGGGTTTCTAGGTCCCCAGTCGCTACTTCCCGGGTATTTTCCAGGTAGATGGAGACGAAGCACATTGGTCTTGAACTTTCGATCGAAACCGCACAAGCAGTTAGATTGCTGTTCAGATTCAACTGGTTAACTGACAAAGAAGAGTGGATCAGAACGGCCACTCCACCATGTCTGGACTCTCTAATTATATTATGCCCAAAGAAATTGAAAGGGCCCAGCCGTGAAGGCTCTTCTCCTCTCAAGAGGTTGGTTTCCTGCAATAATATTATAATCGGATTTTACTTCGCTATTAGGAGCTGCAGTTGGGGGAGATTATTATAGTATCCTCTCATGTTTCATTGCAGGACACAAATGTCCCGCGAGGATTGGGATGAACTAAAATTTTGCGCTAGGGGGTTCATGGGGCCTAGGCTTAAGGCGGGTTTTTATCATGATTCTCCCCTGAGTTGTAAGTGGCGCTAGTATCGCTAAAATCCACCTGGGAGGTGGCAGCTGTCAACGAATGTTTATTATGACTTTCATATTGACGTCTCATGAGGAGGGAGGTAAAAAGGGTCTGGTTTAGAATTATGTTAAGAGCAAAGAGATTAATTATGTTTTTCATTTTAGATTACGTTTTTTCCTGGCCAGGACGGCTTCGTCTTCGTCCGAGGAGCAGGACGAGAACTCCACGTCCGGAGTTGGCTCTCGGACGAAATTATAAACCTCATCAATTGCCATATCTGTTGTGTTGTCTTCCAGTGTTATTGGGGGTGTTTCACTGTTTGTAAAATTTGTTTTTATGTTGGTTGGGTGTGGTGACGGGGTGGAACGGGAAAAAGTGGGTTGTTGTGTTTTATAAGTGTTGATATTTTGTGATTTTTGAGTGTTCTTCTGTTGTGTTTTGTTTGTGCTATTTTGTCCTGTATTTGATTGTATAATTGTGGCGGTACTTACAAGCTTGGGGTTATCGGTGCTTTTGGGTGCTGTAGAGTTGGTCTTGGCTAGTTGGGGGTCTTTTTGTGTGTTCATGTTGGTGTTCCGCGGGTTGTTCGTGTTCGGGTTGGCGTTGGCTGGTTGGGCGCCTTTTTGTGTTTTTCCGTTGGGGTTGGTGCTGGGGTTGGTGTTTGTGCCGGTGGTGATGGTTGTGCTGGTGTTGGTTTTTTCGGTTGTTGTGTGTTGTGTTGGGGTGTAATTGGGTGTTTTTGTGTTGTGAGTCTTTGCAGCTATTTCAGCGAAGGATGGACCGGTGCGGGCTGGGTATGTAGCGTAAAATTCTTTTTTCGCCTCATACATACTACATTTTTTAATTGTCCTTATTTTTAATATCTCCTTAGTTTTTAGGAATTCAGGGCAGTCGCGGCTAGTCGACGAGTGGGACGGGCTTTTGCAGTTTACGCAATATGTGCCTTTGCATTGGCTTGCCTCGTGTGGGCCGGGTTGCCCACAGGTGCCGCACGTGAGAGTAGCTTCGGTGCATCGTTTTGTTGTATGTCCCAGGATCTGGCACCCACGGCACCTCATAGGCAAAGGGTAGTATGGGCGGACTTCCACTCTCTGCCACGGTCCCTGAATATATTTCGGTACCTCGAAGGCATTGAACGTCAGAATAAGTAGTCCCGTAGCGAATGTTGTTCCAGATTCCCTGATGCTCGGCTTCGTAATTTGTATCACTTCAGTTATACCCTGGTCCTTTAGCCCGTCCAGGATTTCGTCCTGAGTCATGAGGCTTAGGTCTCTTGAGCATACGGTGCCTTTTACGGAGTTTAACGTTGGGTGGAGTTTGACCTCTACCGGGATGCCCGCCACTGATTCGGCTTTTAAAAATCGGTCAGCTATTTCCTGATTATTAACCAGAAGCAGAAGTTCCCCGTCCTTTAAATAGCTCGGCTTCGTAAATTGCGTAGATATGGGGTCTACGCCCTTGCGTACCGCAAAATGGTTAAATTTTTTCAGCGGCTTGTTTGCATCCCGAGATTGGATGGTTATGTATCCCGGTGGATCAGGCCTATGGCCTGCTACCTATACGAGGCTATGCACTGGCTATATAAAGTCTACAGTGTCTTGTCCAAAAACTATAACCCCCCTTGGGAGCACGAACACGTGTTTCGGTTTTTGCCACTAAGTGGCTAGGCCACCGCGCACTCGGGAAAAACTAAATTTCACAATTCTAGCAAAATTCGTTTTGGAAGAATTCCCGAAGAAACACCTTCTGTAAGAAAAGACGTCCGCCGCTATTAAATCGCAAAGAAAAAAGCTAAACTCTCTGCAAAACTCCGCTACAATAAATCAAAGAATCGCCAAAGTCGACTGTCACGATCGCGATCTAGGCATCGACTGTGAAGCAAAAACAGTTTCGTGTTACTACAGAATTGGCAATAAAATGCCTCTATGACTGATTCTACAGAGGTCGAATGTATTCTATAGAATGCACAAAGTATTCGGAATAAAGCAATAGCGACTTTCGATTTTTAATTGACAACAACATCCACATAGCAAAAATTAGGGAAACATGGCTTAAACCAGATGATAAGTTATATAATAATAAATTCAACATATGTAGAAAAGAATATTATCGTCGATAAACATAAAGTCATCTATGACGTAAGAACAAAACTAATTGAAACGCTTTCAATATACCTAAATAACATCAACATAACACTAGTAGCAGCATAATATCCTGATACGAAACTTAGCAACGAAAAGCGTCAAATATTTCAAAAGAACATTAAAACACTCACAAATAGAAGAAGTAGCACACTATTATGCGGTGATTTTAATGCTCTAAAAGCAATAAGGCTGGTAAAATCCTATTCGAGTATATCACCAAGACAAATTATGTAACACACGCACCAAACCAACTGACATTTTTCACTAAAACCTCTTATTCAACGTTAGACTTAATCCTATCCAATGGTCTAATATCCATTTCGACGAAGAAACGAAAGACCTTATAAAATTTAGAAACAACATGAGACGGTTCTGGCAACGTACAAGGCTTTCACATGTAAAGACAACCCTGAACAGAATATATAAAAAATAAAAGATCGAATAAACCAGCTAAAAAATAATAGATGGAATGCAATGCTTCAAAGTCTAGGCAAAGAAGCTAAAGAAATGTGAAAATTAAACAAAGTCTTTAGACATGGCTGTTCTACAACTCATCAACTACATAAAGCGACCCACGACATAAAAGATAAACGCAAGAACAGTAAATCAACAGGTCTTATAGCTCTTGATATTGAGAAAGCATTTGATTCTGTGTGGCATGCAGAGCTATCAACATATGGAAATAAAATATGAAAGATCCAATATGGCGATAAACATTTCTTACATTTAATGGACTGTATCATGATTAAAATTAATACAAACAATATATTAGGGCCACTGAATTCATATAAAATTTCTAAATTTGAAAATTCATAATGTCAGATCCACCTTGGTCACCTTTATGCGCGGTACCGGGGTAGGGTGCAAATGTTGTCGCAGGCTGAACCTGGGTGCATTTCTAGAAAATCCGCGAAAATATTTGCACCCTACCCGGGTAGAGTGCAAATGTTGTCGCAGGCTGAACCTGGGTGCATTTCTAGAAAATCCGCGACAACATTTGCACCCTACCCGGGTAGAGTGCAAATGTTGTCGCAGGCTGAACCTGGGTGCATTTCTATAAAATCCGCGACAACATTTGCACCCTACCCGGGTAGTGTGAAAATGTTGTCGCAGTCTGAACCTGGGTGCATTTCTAGAAAATCCGCGACAACATTTGCACCCTACCCGGGTAGAGTACAAATGTTGTCGCAGGATGAACCTGGGTGCATTTCTAGAAAATCGGCGACAACATTTGCGCCCTACCCGGGTAGAGTGCAAATGTTGTCGCAGGCTGAACCTGGGTGCATTTCTAGAAAATCGGCAACAACATTTGCACCCTACCCGGGTAGGGTGCAAATGTTGTCACAGGCTGAACCTGGGTGCATTTCTAGAAAATCCGCGACAACATTTGCGCCCTACCCGGGTAGAGTGCAAATGTTGTCGCAGGCTAAACCAGGGTGCATTTCTAGAAAATCCGCGAAAACATTTGCACCCTACCCGGGTAGAGTGCAAATGTTGTCGCAGGCTGAACCTGGGTGAATTTCTAGAAAATCCGCGACAACATTTGCACTCTACCCGGGGAGAGTGCAAATGTTGTCGCAGGCTGAACCTGGGTGCATTTTTAGAAAATCCGCGACAACATTTGCACCCTACCCGGGTAGAGCGCAAATGTTGTCGCAGGCTGAACCTGGGTGCATTTCTACCCGGGTAGGGTGCAAATGTTGTCGCAGGCTGAACCTGGGTGCATTTCTAGAAAATCCGCGACAACATTTGCACCCTACCCGGGTAGAGTGCAAATGTTGTCGCAGGCTGAACCTGGGTGCATTTCTAGAAAATCCGCGACAACATTTGCACCCTACCCGGGTAGGGTGCAAATGTTGTCGCAGACTGAACCTGGGTGCATTTCTAGAAAATCGGCGACAACATTTGCACCCTACCCGGGTAGAGTGCAAATGTTGTCGCAGGCTGAACCTGGGTGCATTTCTAGAAAATCCGCAACTACATTTGCACCCTACCTAGGTAGAGTGCAAATGTTGTCGCAGGCTGAACCTGGGTGCATTTCTAGAAAATCGGCGACAACATTTGCACCCTACCCGGGTAGAGTGCAAATGTTGTCGCAGGCTGAACCTGGGTGCATTTCTAGAAAACCCGCGACAACATTTGCACCCTACCCGGGTAGAGTGCAAATTTTGTCGCAGGCTGAACCTGGGTGCATTTCTAGAAAATCCGCCACTACATTTGCACCCTACCTAGGTAGAGTGCAAATGTTGTCGCAGGCTGAAACTGGGTGCATTTCTAGAAAATCGGCGACAACATTTGCACCCTACCCGGGTTGAGTGCAAATGTTGTCGCAGGCTGAACCTGGGTGCATTTCTAGAAAATCCTCGACAACATTTGCACCCTACCCGGGTAGGGTGCAAATGTTGTCGCAGGCTGAACCTGGGTGCATTTCTAGAAAATCCGCGACAACATTTGCACCCTACCCGGGTAGAGTGCAAATGTTGTCGCAGGCTGAACCTGGGTGCATTTCTAGAAAATCGGCGACAACATTTGCACCCTACCCGGGTAGGGTGCAAATGTTGTCGCAGGCTGAACCTGGGTGCATTTCTAGAAAATCGGCGACAATATTTGCACCCTACCCGGGTAGGGTGCAAATGTTGTCGCAGGCTGAACCTGGGTGCATTTCTAGAAAATCCGCGACAACATTTGCACCCTACCCGGGTAGGCGGAACCTGGGTGCATTTCTAGAAAATCCGCGACAACACTTGCACCCTACCCGGGTAGGGTTCAAATGTTGTCGTCCGCGACAACACTTGCACCCTACCCGGGTAGGGTGCAAATGTTGTCGCAGGCTGAACCTGGGTGCATTTCTAGAAAATCCGCGACAACATTTGCACCCTACCCGGGTAGAGTGCAAATGTTGTCGCAGGCTGAACCTGGGTGCATTTCTAGAAAACCCGCGACAACATTTGCACCCTACCCGGGTAGGGTGCAAATGTTGTCGCAGTCTGAACCTGGGTGCATTTCTAGAAAATCCGCGACAACATTTGCACCCTACCCGGGTAGAGCGCAAATGTTGTCGCAGGCTGAACCTGGGTGCATTTCTACCCGGGTAGGGTGCAAATGTTGTCGCAGGCTGAACCTGGGTGCATTTCTAGAAAATCGGCGACAACATTTGCACCCTACCCGGGTAGAGTGCAAATGTTGTCGCAGGCTGAACCTGGGTGCATTTCTAGAAAATCCGCGACAACATTTGCACCCTACCTAGGTAGAGTGCAAATGTTGTCGCAGGCTGAACCTGGGTGCATTTCTAGAAAATCGGCGACAACATTTGCACCCTACCCGGGTAGAGTGCAAATGTTGTCGCAGGCTGAACCTGGGTGCATTTCTAGAAAATCCTCGACAACATTTGCACCCTACCCGGGTAGGGTGCAAATGTTGTCGCAGGCTGAACCTGGGTGCATTTCTAGAAAATCCGCGACAACATTTGCACCCTACCCGGGTAGAGTACAAATGTTGTCGCAGGCTGAACCTGGGTGCATTTCTAGAAAATCAGCGACAACATTTGCACCCTACCCGGGTAGGGTGCAAATGTTGTCGCAGTCTGAACCTGGGTGCATTTCTAGAAAATCCGCGACAACATTTGCACCCTACCCGCGTAGGGTGCAAATGTTGTCGCAGGCTGAACCTGGGTGCATTTCTAGAAAATCGGCGACAACATTTGCACCCTACCCGGGTAGAGTGCAAATGTTGTCGCAGGCTGAACCTGGGTGCATTTCTAGAAAATCCTCGACAACATTTGCACCCTACCCTGGTAGGGTGCAAATGTTGTCGCAGGCTGAACCTGGGTGCATTTCTAGAAAATCCGCGACAACATTTGCACCCTACCCGGGTAGAGTGCAAATGTTGTCGCAGGCGGAACCTGGGTGCATTTCTAGAAAATCCGCGACAACATTTGCACCCTACCCGGGTAGGGTGCAAATGTTGTCGCAGTCTGAACCTGGGTGCATTTCTAGAAAATCCGCGACAACATTTGCACCCTACCCGGGTAGGGTGCAAATGTTGTCGCAGGCTGAACCTGGGTGCATTTCTAGAAAATCCGCGACAACATTTGCACCCTACCCGGGTAGGGTGCAAATGTTGTCGCAGGCGGAACTTGGGTGCATTTCTAGAAAATCCGCGACAACATTTGCACCCTACCCGGGTAGGGTGCAAATGTTGTCGCAGGCTGAACCTGGGTGCATTTCTAGAAAATCCGCGACAACATTTGCACCCTACCCGGGTAGGGTGCAAATGTTGTCGCAGGCTGAACCTGGGTGCATTTCTAGAAAATCCGCGACAACATTTGCACCCTACCCGGGTAGGGTGCAAATGTTGTCGCAGGCTGAACCTGGGTGCATTTCTAGAAAATCCGCGACAACATTTGCACCCTACCCGGGTAGGGTGCAAATGTTGTCGCAGGCTGAACCTGGGTGCATTTCTAGAAAATCCGCGACAACATTTGCACCCTACCCGGGTAGAGTGCAAATGTTGTCGCAGGCTGAACCTGGGTGCATTAGACGCTGAGCCTCTGATTTCGAATCTACTATATTTATCCAATATGGCGACATAAAATTCATGGGATTTCTGGTCACTTATTTGGGAACTGCTATTGAAATTTCGATATACAATATAACGCATTCAATGTGGCGACCAAAATTTCCTAGTTTTAAGAGATTTAAATGACAGTTAATACAAAGAGGTTCCCAGCGCCATTTTTTCGAATCTCTCAAAAATCAGTTCATAGGAGTTTTCGGGGCCACGCTTTTAAATTTTCTGTCAGAATTTGGTCATTAAAAGTGGTGGATTCAAGACGGCGAAGAATAGTTGTAAAATATTTTAAAGGATTTCCATTTTTTTTATTAGCTTAAAGGGGTTCAACTATAAAATTTGAGAAGTATTTAATTAACACGTTGACTGCCATGCACTTTTTATATAGTGCGTTCAGGGGACAACAGTATAATTTCATAATTCCTAATTTCTTATAATGCTAAAATGTTATGTTATAATAAAGAATTTTAGTTGTCAAATGTTGTCGCAGGCTGAACCTGGGTGCATTTCTAGAAAATCGGCGACAACATTTGCACCCTACCGGGGTAGGGTGCAAATGTTGTCGCAGGCTGAATCTGGGTGCATTTCTAGACAACCCGCGACAACATTTGCACCCTGTCGCAGGCTGAACCTGGGTGCATTTCTAGAAAATCCGCGACAACATTTCCACCCTACCCGGGTAGGGTGCAAATGTTGTCGCAGGCTGAACCTGGGTGCATTTCTAGAAAATCGGCGACAACATTTGCACCCTACCCGGGTAGAGTGCAAATTTGTCGCAGGATGAACCTGGGTGCATTTCTAGAAAATCCGCGACAACATTTGCACCCTACCCGGGTAGGGTGCAAATGTTGTCGCAGGCTGAACCTGGGTGCATTTCTAGAAAATCCGCGACAACATTTGCACCCTACCCGGGTAGGGTGCAAATGTTGTCGCAGGCTGAACCTGGGTGCATTTCTAGAAAATCCGCGACAACATTTGCACCCTACCCGGGTAGGGTGCAAATGTTGTCGCAGGCGGAACTTGGGTGCATTTCTAGAAAATCCGCGACAACATTTGCACCCTGTCGCAGGCTGAACCTGGGTGCATTTGTAGAAAATCCGCGACAACATTTCCACCCTACCCGGGTAGGGTGCAAATGTTGTCGCAGGCTGAACCTGGGTGCATTTCTAGAAAATCCGCGACAACATTTGCACCCTACCCGGGTAGGGTGCAAATGTTGTCGCAGGCGGAACCTGGGTGCATTTCTAGAAAATCCGCGACAACATTTGCACCCTACCCGGGTAGGGTGCAAATGTTGTCGCAGGCGGAACCTGGGTGCATTTCTAGAAAATCCGCGACAACATTTGCACCCTACCCGGGTAGGGTGCAAATGTTGTCGCAGGCTGAACCTGGGTGCATTTCTAGAAAATCCGCGACAACATTTGCACCCTACCCGGGTAGGGTGCAAATGTTGTCGCAGGCTGAACCTGGGTGCATTTCTAGAAAATCCGCGACAACATTTGCACTCTACCCGGGTAGGGTGCAAATGTTGTGGCAGGCTGAACCTGGGTGCATTTCTAGAAAATCCGCGACAACATTTGCACCCTACCCGGGTAGGGTGCAAATGTTGTCGCAGGCTGAACCTGGGTGCATTTCTAGAAAATCCGCGACAACATTTGCACCCTACCCGGGTAGAGTGCAAATGTTGTCGCAGGCTGAACCTGGGTGCATTAGACGCTGAGCCTCTGATTTCGAATCTGCTATATTTATCCAATATGGCGACATAAAATTCATGGGATTTCTGGTCACTTATTTGGGAACTGCTATTGAAATTTCGATATACAATATAACGCATTCAATGTGGCGACCAAAATTTCCACCTGGGTGCATTTCTAGAAAATCCGCGACAACATTTGCACCCTACCCGGGTAGGGTGCAAATGTTGTGGCAGGCTGAACCTGGGTGCATTTCTAGAAAATCCACGACAACATTTGCACCCTACCCGGGTAGGGTGCAAATGTTGTCGCAGGCTGAACCTGGGTGCATTTCTAGAAAACCCGCGACAACATTTGCACCCTGTCGCAGGCTGAACCTGGGTGCATTTCTAGAAAATCCGCGACAACATTTCCACCCTACCCGGGTAGGGTGCAAATGTTGTCGCAGGCTGAACCTGGGTGCATTTCTAGAAAATCCGCGACAACATTTGCACCCTACCCGGGTAGGGTGCAAATGTTGTCGCAGGCGGAACTTGGGTGCATTTCTAGAAAATCCGCGACAACATTTGCACCCTGTCGCAGGCTGAACCTGGGTGCATTTCTAGAAAATCCGCGACAACATTTCCACCCTACCCGGGTAGGGTGCAAATGTTGTCGCAGGCTGAACCTGGGTGCATTTCTAGAAAATCCGCGACAACATTTGCACCCTACCCGGGTAGGGTGCAAATGTTGTCGCAGGCTGAACCTGGGTGCATTTCTAGAAAATCCGCGACAACATTTGCACCCTACCCGGGTAGAGTGCAAATGTTGTCGCAGGCTGAACCTGGGTGCATTAGACGCTGAGCCTCTGATTTCGAATCTGCTATATTTATCCAATATGGCGACATAAAATTCATGGGATTTCTGGTCACTTATTTGGGAACTGCTATTGAAATTTCGATATACAATATAACGCATTCAATGTGGCGACCAAAATTTCCACCTGGGTGCATTTCTAGAAAATCCGCGACAACATTTGCACCCTACCCGGGTAGGGTGCAAATGTTGTGGCAGGCTGAACCTGGGTGCATTTCTAGAAAATCCACGACAACATTTGCACCCTACCCGGGTAGGGTGCAAATGTTGTCGCAGGCTGAACCTGGGTGCATTTCTAGAAAACCCGCGACAACATTTGCACCCTGTCGCAGGCTGAACCTGGGTGCATTTCTAGAAAATCCGCGACAACATTTCCACCCTACCCGGGTAGGGTGCAAATGTTGTCGCAGGCTGAACCTGGGTGCATTTCTAGAAAATCCGCGACAACATTTGCACCCTACCCGGGTAGGGTGCAAATGTTGTCGCAGGCGGAACCTGGGTGCATTTCTAGAAAATCCGCGACAACATTTGCACCCTATCCGGGTAGGGTGCAAATGTTGTCGCAGGCTGAACCTGGGTGCATTTCTAGAAAATCCGCGACAACATTTGCACCCTACCCGGGTAGGGTGCAAATGTTGTCGCAGGCTGAACCTGGGTGCATTTCTAGAAAATCCGCGACAACATTTGCACTCTACCCGGGTAGGGTGCAAATGTTGTGGCAGGCTGAACCTGGGTGCATTTCTAGAAAATCCGCGACAACATTTGCACCCTACCCGGGTAGGGTGCAAATGTTGTCGCAGGCTGAACCTGGGTGCATTTCTAGAAAATCCGCGACAACATTTGCACCCTACCCGGGTAGAGTGCAAATGTTGTCGCAGGCTGAACCTGGGTGCATTAGACGCTGAGCCTCTGATTTCGAATCTGCTATATTTATCCAATATGGCGACATAAAATTCATGGGATTTCTGGTCACTTATTTGGGAACTGCTATTGAAATTTCGATATACAATATAACGCATTCAATGTGGCGACCAAAATTTCCTAGTTTTAAGAGATTTAAATGACAGTTAATACAAAGAGGTTCCCAGCGCCATTTTTTCGAATCTCTCAAAAATCAGTTCATAGGAGTTTTCGGGGCCACGCTTTTAAATTTTCTGTCAGAATTTGGTCATTAAAAGTGGTGGATTCAAGACGGCGAAGAATAGTTGTAAAATATTTTAAAGGATTTCCATTTTTTTTATTAGCTTAAAGGGGTTCAACTATAAAATTTGAGAAGTATTTAATTAACACGTTGACTGCCATGCACTTTTTATATAGTGCGTTCAGGGGACAACAGTATAATTTCATAATTCCTAATTTCTTATAATGCTAAAATGTTATGTTATAATAAAGAATTTTAGTTGTCAAAGAGTGCACTTTTTATTGCAGAATTCGTATCTCTACTTATTTTCCTTGTTCAAATTTTTAAAAACTGTTTTAAATAAAATAAATCTAAACTTAAGGAGGTAGTACACTTCTTAAGGCCTTTTTTTAAAGATTTTTTTTTTTTTTATAGTTAACTTTATTTTGATCTTGCAAACTTTTTATATATGATACAACTAATATTCAAGAATATTAAAAAAAAAATTTTTTTTTTTTCTTCATAGGGCCCTAATATGGCTGCCAGAAGGTGACCCCTTTTTAATCTGGCCGGCATGATATCTCGACTCTGGAACGTCTTAAACAAACAATTCAAAGTGCATATTAAAATATAGATCAGTCGCTATCGTTCGAACTAGGATAAAAAATTTTGGTAAAAAAACAAGAAAATGGCGGACTTTTTAATTTTTCGGTCAGTTTTTTTTTGCAAAAAATTGTTTAAAAAAAGGGTTAAACATTAACCGATTTTCAAAATCCTAGTTTGGACGAGAACTACACATGTATAGAGTGTCCCATAAAAATTTGAGCCCGATCAGACCAATAGTTTTTTCAAAATCATGTCGGCCAGGTCAAAAAACGTGGTTTTGAGAAAAACGCGTTTAAAGTTTTTATTCGATCATTTTAAGGTGCGATAAGCGTAAGGCACCGCTACAAATGTGTCTATAACTTTTTTTATATATCGAATTTCTCAAAACGGTTGGAAGAACATTTCTGTGATATATTAGAGCACATTTATGAAATAAAAAAAAAATCGATTTTTTCAAAAAAGAGAAGTGTACTACCCCCTTAAAAAAGTTAGTAGACCCGATCACGGGTGACCACCATGACCACATTGCAGAGTTCTTAAAGAATGCATTTTTTCCGAGCTGCATTCCTAATAAATGTTTTTCTTGGAATGAATTCATTCAAGGCTGCAGCTAAATTTCTTTTGAAGATTGAGAATGGAATTAGATGAATTCCCATCAAACAGGATTATTTCGAATGCATTCCTTCGGAATTCAAGACATTCATTGAAGCCTTTGTGAATTCACTTGCATTCACTTGAATTCTTTTGCATTCTATTTAATAATTGTTTGAAAAAAAAAGATTAAAAGAGCTCTTATAAAATATTTTTTTTTTTTTTTTTTTTTTTTTTTTTTTTCAAAAAACATTATGTTCATAAAAAAATTGTTTTAATAAGATAAACATGCGGTACAGAGCTGTATTAGGATTTTAATTAATAATCAACCGACCTTTGGCCTTTGGTTTTCCAGAGAACAATTTCTTTTCAAAATTCGCAATCGAAATTGAAAAAAATAATTTATTCATTTATCTAGAGGAAGTCTCCCCACGGAAACTGAAAATATGAAGGAAAGGGACGTAAAATTCAAAACTTTGTTTAATGCAGCCGAATCATTCATTACACAATAAAATGAAGTTTAATATCAATGCATTTTTATCTCGACAATTCATCCAGTATCCACTGACCGGAAGAATCACTTCATCAAACAGTTTTGTGACTTACTTGAAAAAAGTTCCACCTTAATTATAATGGAGTAAAATTCGATATAATTTTAGTTACTCCTCAAGATTTCATTTTCTTATTAAAACTTGTAAGTAAATCAAAAGTCTAAAAACTGAAGTCAATTATATACATTAGGGTGCTTTTTTTTCGCGACTATTTTTTTTTTAAGTCCCACCTCGAAATTTTGTGGCAAATACCTAAACAAAAATTCCCTGAAAATTGGAGCCCTTAATATTAATATTAAATACTAGACCAAGGCGTATAAAGATTTCCCATATAAAATACACGTAAACTTTGATTATTTTTCTTCAAAACTCTACAGCTCAGAGGAATTTTATGGTATAATCTTGGTCAATGGTAGGGTTTCTTCAGAATTGAATTTTCTACGAAAGTGTCCATTGCGGTGTAACGCTAACTCCCACCAACGAGGTAGTACGGTTCACTAACCCCAATTTTTCCATGAAATTCTCGGTTTTTGCCCCTATCTCGTAAATAACAAGAGGTACAGAAAAAATGTGAATGACAAACTTGTAGGAAATTCAATTTCCTCCAAAAAGTTCTTGAACACCAAATCGCTAACATCGATATTTTTTGAAATATTGGGCTTTGAAGTTGAGGTAGTGTGGAACTTTCATGGATTATTGAGCTAAACACTACCTCAACTTCAAAACCCAATATCTCAAGAAATATCGATGTTAGCGATTTGGTGTTCAAGAACTTTTTGGAGGAAATTTAATTTCCTACAAGTTTGTCATTCACATTTTTTCTGTACCTCTTGTTATTTACGAGATAGGGGCAAAAACCGAGAATTTCATGGAAAAATTGGGGTTAGTGAACCGTACTACCTCGCTGGTGGGAGTTAGGGTTACACCGCAATGGACACTTTTTTAGAGCATTGAATTCTGAAGAAACCCTACCATTGACCAAGATTATACCATAAAATGCCTCTGAGCTGTAGAGTTTTGAAGAAAAATAATCAAAGTTTACGTGTATTTTATATGGGAAATCTTTATACGCCTTGGTCTAGTATTTAATATTAATATTAAGGGTTCCAATTTTCAGGGAATTTTTGTTTAGGTATTTGCCACAAAATTTCGAGGTGGGATTGAAAAAAAAATAGTCGCAAAAAAAAAGCACCCGCGTAAATTAACATTTCAGTCTATCATGTTGAATCCGTTGAACTTTTCCAATTTTATGTCAGAAATAAAATAATAATATTCCGGCTTCTGATTTAAAAACATTAGGAAATAAGTCTGGCATATTTATATAAAGTGAACACTTTTAATTTATTTTTCATTGAAATAATTATTTTCTTAATCTATGTAGGATCCCACTGCCCTCTAAAACTAGCTAACTATCACGCTGAAGTACCACCGTTATCACAGGAGTAGACCGTTCATCGTCAAGTCTGAACCGCCTGCCCGCAAAGAACGATAAGCCGATAAGTACATAGTGTTATTGTGAAGTTCCGAAACTTGAAGGCTGCTAAGCTAAACTAATACCGCGAAATTATTTGACCAAGTAAACATTGATTACTTTACTTAATAGTGAATATTCTAGACTCGATTATATCCTGGACTCAATTTTACAATTTTAAAATCTTAATAAAACCAATTTCATACAAATCCCGTTAATTTATTTTATTTAAAATCCCACATTTATTAAATAGTTCTTTTAATACAGGAATATGATCTGAAATTTCGTTTTGGAATTCCCAAAACTGACTAACAAGGAAATATTCCGAAGTGTCCCCCGCGGATGCAAAATATTAATCTACATCAAAATGGCATTTTTGAACTTAATTGGCAGGCGATTAATATGATCTTATTTTCTATTGAAAAATCCATCTCTTCATCTTGACGTAAGATTTTATTACTCTTCTTTTTTATCCACAATTGAAGGCACTGGAACCATTTGATTTCTTGAAAAAATTGTTTACATATTCGCTTTTTCGTTATTTTTTCAGATATCTAAAGTCTCTTATGTCAAGACAAAAATGTAAATAAAATTCAGAACTGTATATTGTATAGTTTCTTTAAACAAATTCTTAAAAATCGTCACTTTACAGCCAGAAAAGAATGCAAAGAATTCATTAAATTCAAGTGAAATCACGAAAGCTTCAACGAATGCCTTGAATTCTAGAGGAATGCATTCGAAGTGATCTCTTTGCAGAATGAAAACAGTGGAGGAAATAGCTATAAAATCACTTATATTTTGGTAATTATATACAAACTGTTCGGATGTTTTAGAACCAATTTTTAAAATATAATTCGTTAGCATATTTAGCGTTAATAAACGTTAAATTTTTTTAGTTTTTGTGAACAGTATTGAAAAGCTAGCGAATATATAAAAATTAGACGTCTTCGGAAGGGAAATAGATATAAAATTCCTTTAAATTTTTAACACATTTTATTTAAATTTAAATAAATTAAAAATCTATAGAGCTACCGCTCTTCTTAATAAGTTCAAATATTGTTCTTGTCATTGACAAAATTAATTTTTCAAATATTTTTTTGTCTATTTTACTCCATTCCTCAATAATTTTCAATTTGAGTTCTAAAACATTATTAAACTGCCGTCCATTTTCATAAACTCTCCTGGTAAGGATACCCCATAAGTTTTCGATGGGATTTAAGTCCCGTCTACGAGCCGGCCGCGGCAAAAGTTCAATATTTTTGGTCATAAACTAATTCCTAGAATGTGTTGACATATGGATTGCCGCATTATCTTGCTGGAATATCCAATTTTCACCGTTTTGATTATCACCAAATTCCATGAGGACCTCCTCCAGAAGTTCAGTGTACTTTTCGGAATTCATCTTATGTGTAATGAAACATACAGGAGTCGATCCATGGAAGTAAAAAGCAGCCCAACTCATCATTGATCCGCCTCGAAAATTACGACTCATCATTGTCTCCTTTTCTTTTCTTAAATCGTGCCAATAAAACTGGCACCCGTCTGGACCGTCTAAACTGAATTTTTGTTCATCACTAAAGATGGCCTTTTTCCATTCTCCGCCAGAATTTGTCGCACGCGTTGTACCGTTACGGGCAAACCAAGGTCACGCTGAATTTGTGATGCTACGACTTTCCTGCCATTGCTTTTGAAATAATTTGGCATTTATCTCGCGGTGTTAACTTAGGACGAGCTCCTGGACACTGATTTTCATTGTATTCATCGACTAAAACAATGAAATTTCGCACCACAGTAATCACTGGAAATCAGGCGAGAAATTTCTCTAATGGATTTTCCCATTTCCCGAAACGCAGAGATCCCTCCCTTTTTTTTCTTCAGATAAAACTACCCCTCTTGGCATCCTTAAATAATTAAACAAATAATGTAATTTTAATTAAAAGTGCGCGTTAAAACTCTTTAGTATAATTATCTGAACTTATCCTATTATAAATTTTAATATTTTTGTCAAAAAAAAACTTGTAGAAATTGAAAATACATATAATGATTTTATAATTATTTCCGCTTTTTAATCTTGCAATTCGAGCACCAAATTGAAAGTGAATATTTTTCAACACTTAACGGGTATTTATAGTACAGTACCTGACCTTTTCGGGACGGCAATAAAACAATTGAACTATATAAGGGTACTCCTTACAAAAATAATTGTAGGAAACGACTATACCATTAAATTTATAAACTAATGCTGAGTGAGCTATTTCCTCCACTGTATAGAATGCATTCCTTATTATTTTCTAAAGGAATGAGAATTCATGTTTTAACTAATAATTCTTCAGAGAAATAAAAGAATGGAAAATATGAATTCTTCATTCCTTTAAATTAAAACTCAAAAAAGCTGTATTCTTTAATAACTCTGCCACATTAAGCAGGGAAGCTCCGGTCACGGGTGACCACCGTGGCAGTCAACGTGTTAGTAAGGCCGTTTTCGAATTCACATGCACTTGCACTATCTATTTCTCCCACTAAAAGTTCTCCTAAAAACTCCGAATAGTGCATAGGGCGTTCGAAACTACAAGTAGCACTAGCACTTTTTTATCTGTCAAACTTGTAGTGTTCTCCCAAGTACACTAAAAATTTATTTTGGAATGGACGTTGCGTTCTCTATTTGCCAAAATAATTTCCAGCTTTTGACCGTTGAGAAGGAAATTATTGCCAATGTTGTGGTAAGAAAGAAAATTCACTGATTTCCCAATGCTTTAAATATATATTTCAGTTGGAAAGAAGGAAATACCTGAGGCCTGTATACAATCCTGAGTTCATAGCTATTTTAAATGGTAATGAAAATTTGTGCATGAAACATATTCGAGTGTCCTATAGACGTTTTAGGCATTTGGCAGAATTCATTGGGAAAAAAGACATGGGTGGAGTGTGCAATTTGAAACCGCCACTTTTCTGTTTTGGTTAGGAAGTGGTTCTAGTTACAAAGTTGTTTCTTTTGCTGTAGGACTTCCTCTAACTACGGTTTATGATATAGTGAAGAGATTACTAAAAATCTTGGTGGATAAGGATAACACATTTAGGTTCATCAAACTGCCACCTCCTGAAGAATTCCCAGATATCGGACGTGGATTCGCCATGCGAGGTAAAGTACTTTAGCTTCAAAAAGTCCAAAATATTTTATGTTCATTAAACAAATTAAATAATTCTGAATTTCCTTATTTCAGGGCGATCAACAATATCCTCCAACGCTTTAGGAGCTTTAGACGGAACGTATATATTTTAATGTCCGCTGCTCTACTCGTCTTCATGATCAATATATTACTAGGAAACTGACCTACTCTATTCAGCTTCAAGCTGTATGCGACGCAAATGGAAAATTTATTAATATTTTCACTGGTTTTCCTGGTAATAATATGGTGTTTTAGTTGTTTGAATGTGAATAATGTTTTCATTTGTTATCACTTTTCTTTTAGGAAGTGTTCATGACCAGAGAGTTTGGCATTGGAGCCCTTTGTACCTAAACGGAAATTTTCCTCCCCAAAGTAACTAACTGACTTTAAACTGAATTGAACTATACAGCAAATTTGTTTTCAGATTTTCTCTTAGCAGATGCCGGGTACACATTATCCGTGGAACCTATAAAAATTTTAAAGCCTTATAAAAAGGGTCGAGTTCCTTTAACACGGCAACAAAGGCATTTTAACGAACATCATAGTATGGCTCGTAATATTATAGAAAGGCCTTTTGGAATGATGAAGCAGAGATGGCGTTTTAAAAATTCAGAACTGAATTTATCCAAAACCACAAATGTTATTGCAGCGTGCTGTATAATGCATAATATTTGTACAGCTGAGAATGATGTTTTTGAACCAGCCTCTGAAGAAACCTTCGAAGATGTGCAAACATCCTCTACAGAAGCATCTCAACAAAAATCCCTAGGTACTTGAACGGTGCAAAAAAAAAAGCCGCAACAACAAAAAATTGTAATACATACTCAGGAAGTGGCTGATTTAATAATACACCGAAAAATCAATCACTTTCTGAAGACACATCGCTAATTGCAACGCCGTCCATCTCCATTTTCTTTTTCATTATTTTTATCAAGGTTTTATTTTTATTTAATATTTTTGTATCCCTCTTCTGCAAATATTCCAACATTTCGTTGTTGTGTTTCCTTTTTGCTGGCGTTAACTTTTTCCCACCGTTCTCGAAGTATATTCATCGGAAGTGGGTACTTGTGGTCAGAGGCGGATCTTGAATTTGTGGGGCCCTGGGCTAATACTGCTTAGGGGCCCTACCTAATTACTCAACTAATTGCCATTTTGACAAGAAACTGTTTTCTGTAGTGATGTAGGTATATGTAATGTAATATATGTTAAGTACAGGAAGAAAATAGGAAAACAAAATATTTTATTTATTTATTAAAACATTATTTATTGCAAAATAAATTGACGGGTTATAAATGGTTATGTTATATAAATTATAAAGCAACCTTTCTGCATTTTTGTGCTGCAAATTCTTTTATTTGGTCATCGCACTGTAGGTCCTTTGTTAAATCGCAATTTATCGAAAGAACTGATAAATGATTTAGTCGATAGTTCGACATTGTTGTCCTGTATTTGTTTTCTATATATGACATCCTGGAGAAAGAACGCTCCGCTTCACAGCTAGTGATCGGCATCGTTAAAAAAATCTTTAAGATAGTATAGCAGTTTGGGAAAACATCAACAAGTTTCTTTTCATAAATTAGCCAAAAAATTTCACTGCAAGAGGTGTAAGACTCTGTCTTAGACTGCAGTAAGTAAGATTTCAACTGAATGCACTCATTCACTAAATGTTCGTCTACGTCATTTGGATAATAATCAATAATATTACGTACACTTTCCAGATCTATGTGTTCTTGATTTTTGTCTTGCAAATCCATTAAAAATTTAAATTTTTTGCTATAGGTCTCATAGGCTTGGCTTCTATTATTTAAATCCATAATCATCTTATCCAACGCAACGTTAAGCGTGTCTCTTTTAAATTTTTCTGCGCAGTTTACTGAGACTTTATCTGTAGATTTATCTGAAAATTTTAAAGTAATGCGTCTCTTATTTATGTCACTGTAGTCTGTTCCCACACTAGTACTTAATTTTTTAGCTTTCTCTTCGTATTCCTTTAGCTTCTGATCTGATTGTTGCCTTATGTTTTTCACGAACTCTTTTAATGACACAATTAACTTATTGCCTTCACCAATGTCTAAACCAGGGCTCTGTACTTTTTTATTAACTACATTAAATCTCTCCAAAATTTCTTCCCAAAAAACAATCAAAATTGCAGTTTCTAGTTTCGCCAGTTTATTAAATAAATTTCGTGCCTCTTTTCGGAAATCAACTTTTTCATCGTCATTTTCGCCGAAACTATTGAGAATTTTCATAATGCCATCATAATTACTTTTCAAAGCTCTGACAGCATCAAAGTGACAAGACCATCTGGTCTGGCTTAAACTTTTTAACGTAAATTTTAGTTTTGTTTCACGATTTAACAGTTCCCACCTATGGGTCGAAGCAGAGAAGAAAACGTATATTTGTTGCACTATTCCAAAAAAATTTACAATTTCGGTTGCAACCTTCACGGATTCTTGACCAACTAGGTTAAGGGAATGCGCAGCACATGGCACGTAATCCGCGGATTTATTTTTTTCTTTTAGTAGTGCTTGTACACCATTGTAGATTCCGGCCATATTAGCAGCGTTGTCATATGACTGTCCCCTGCAATTATCCAGTAGTAGTCCATTTGTTTCCAAAAAGGCTTGTAGAATATTAAATAAATATAAGCCAGTATGACTACTAATTTTAATGAAAGATACACATCTTTCATACACTTTTCCCCGAAAACAGTATCGTAATACAATAGCAAGTTGGTCATCGTGAGACAGATCTGGGGTTGAATCCATCATAATTGAATAATACTTTGTGTCGTCGTTATTTATTTCAGTTATAATTTGTTTAATTATCTATTTACCCATAATCTCAATTATTTCCTCATATACTGTTTTTGATAAATATGATATTACAGGGTTTGGTCGCAGCTCTCGTTGTTCAATATGTTCACGTATGAATGGGTCGAATTCTGCCAATAGCTCTAGAGCACCCATAAAATTACCATTATGTGGAGAACCAAATACTTCCTCGGAACCTCTAAGTGCTAAGCCTCTTATACTCAGAAATTTTAGCACTGCAATAACCTGTTTTAGGACGTTGTGATAATATTCTGTTTCTTTATTTAATTGCTCCTGAAGCTGCTTGTCTAAAACAGACTTATTTTCTTTTCGTGTCAACCACACTAACATTGAATTCTTATGTTCATTAGAATTTTCGTGATTTTCTAAACAAAATCCTATGTGTTTCCAATCAGAAAATCCGGTTGTGTATTGAGAAGGAGTTTTAGAAAAAAGTTTGCAATTCAAACAAAAAACAGTACCAACCCTTTTTGAATAACATAACCAAGATCTTTCCAGTAATTGGCCATTTTTCATTTTTCTAGTGAAATACCTATTTGAAAAAGATCTGTTGTGTTCTTTATATTTCTTCATTGAAGCTGAATATATATTCTTCGGATCTTTATTTTGAAAGTCAGTCATTTCATGTGAGAGGACGAAATTAATAAAATCATTATTCAGCAAATCTGGCCACAAGCCCACGTCAACATATTTCTCAAACTCAAACTTAATATTTTCTAAATTTCTTTCCACCTCGGTATCGGTATTACCTTCCTTTTGCTGAACACCAATTTCGTTTTCAGAGGAACCAGAGGGTTGCTGGAAGTCAAGATATTGCACATTTTCATCGTTGGTATTTTTTTTCTGGTTTTCAAAATCTTGCATATTTTCATCACTTGTATTTTTTTCCTCGTTTTGCGATTTTTTGCTTCCTTCGGTTAGATTCTCTTCGCATAAAATACCTTCCTTTACGTTTTTTAATGGATTTATAGCTATTTCATTCGGGTTTATATGTTCCGATTTAAAAAAAGTTTCAATTTTTGCGCATTTATTTCTTTCTTGTTCTCGACCAAACTGTAATTTTCTTTTTTCAGCTCCACTTTTATATTTTCTAGCAGACATATTGTAAAAAAAGATATTTTTCTGAAAATAAACAAAGAACTGGATAGAACTTTTAATTTTAATACCTACTTTGTAATGAGTGTAGCAATTCACAAATTATAATTAAATATCGAACGAGTTTGATTCATTTAGTTTTGAAAACTGAAATAAAAAAGTCATGTTTTATAATTCTTTTTACTTACCTACTGCCTATTAAAAGCAGGAAGTCTAGTGATGCTGAATACTTTCAATTTTAGTAAATTAAAAGAAAGGTCCGGTCCTTATAACTTTTAAGGGTAAGACTGCAGAGTCCGGATCACACACGAAGTTGGCCGCACTTCAAGATTGTCAAAAGTGGACCAAACTTAGAAAAAGAAACAAACAGGAAGATCACGAATTTTTAAAAAAAGTTCGTTACAATGGATGATTTTTGTGAAATAGTAAATAAATTGCAAAAAATTCTGAAAATATCAGACATTTCGTGAGAAATAGTAAAAAAAAAGTAAACTTGTGCAAAAAATTGCCTAAAAACGTTGTCGTAAAAGGAAAATATTTAGTTAATATGCATATTTTGTAAAAGGAAAATATTTAGTTAAAATGCATTTTGTAAAAGGAAAATATTTAGTTAATACGCATTTTGTAAAGGAAAATATTTAGTTAATATGCATATTTTGTAAAAGGAAAATATTTAGTTAAAATGCATTTTGTAAAGGGAAAATATTTAGTTAATACGCATTTTGTAAAAGGAAAATATTTAGTTAATACGCATTTTGTAAAAGGAAAATATTTATTACAACAATTTCTCCGTAAAAAGCAAGAAAAAAAAGTCAACCATATAAAGAAATTCAAGAAAAGAACTAAACATTCCCCTCCTTTTTGTTTTTTTTTTCTAAGCTTTTCGTACTTGAAATCATTACGCCCAACTTCACTTTAGTTGGAGAAATGTCAGATCCAAGTGGCCACGGACTCTGCAGTAGACCCCTTTTAAGTTATCTATTACTTAGTAAACTAAACACACGCACTAAACACATTTCTAACAATAACAAAGTCAATTCGTTAATATAGTCGACTATAGCAGAAGTGCGGAAAAATAACAAAATTGCGTCGGGCGATAAGCGAAGGGAAGTCCCCAGTAATAGACAATACACGGAATACACCGACCGAAAACAAGCGACAGGGAATTCTCCGTTCCGTTTGATAGATGCGCACTCGGGTTGATTGATCGCAGTGTTGCCAACCTCATGATCGGATTTTTTTAAATTCTAGACAATTTTTATTATTGACAATATCGTCTATTGGTTTCAGTTCGGTTGGGGGCCCTCTGTATTTGCGGGGCCCTGGGCTGCAGCCCAAAAAGCCTTTAAGTAGATCCGCCCCTGCTTGTGGTGAACAGGAGCCTGCATCAGAATTCACATTGTCAGATTTTAAGCCGCATGATAACTTATCAAAGTTTGATGAATTCGAACTGTGGCCTTAATATTTTGAGCAGCATGATGAGCCTGTAAATTCTATTGAAGAAATCAGCTTCACAGGTGAAATTACATGCTTTTCTGCCATAATCCGATCAATTGCCGTGTAAATGTAATATGGCCAATTTATTGGCAAATCGGGACCATCCTCGATGGTTAAGTCAGACTGAGGCCTTTTCAGTATATGTATATTATGTATAATATGTTTTAGCAGTTGTATGGCTCTAACTAACCTTGTATTTTTGTATGAGATTCTCCCATTTCTTTTTGATCGCTTTTTAGAAATCTTCCTTGTAGCCCACGGCACTGGTTATAGCCCTATAAGTAAGAATTTTTATATGAAGAAATTAAAACTGCAACAGCTCTTAACATTACTTCCATCCTGCGTTATTGTCGAATTTCTTGCCGGTAAATCGGCCATCAACCTTCTCGCCCCTCAACTCAATTAATTTGAAGATTTCCTCCTCATTGACTGTAAATGTTTATTGAAAATATATTTTCACTTGCCTATGGAAAAGAATATGAATTGATCGCAATACTTCCGTTTAATTTTATCACTCATTTTCAGGCACCAGAAAACACATAAAATATCAGCAACGACAGCAATGACACTTAAAAATTCTTTCCGAAAAGAATTAGAGCAGTTCAATTCGAACAACCTACTAGTGCGAAAAAAAGTATCAAGAGCAAGTGCAGTCCGAAGAGCTAGTGAAAAGTGCAAGTGCATGTGAATTCGAAAACGGCCTAAGTATTTACGCAACGCCGCACAGTGGTTCGAAATGCGAAAAAAGTGGAAATTAAAATTTTTTTTATATTATTAACTTTTTTTTTTATGGAATTCATAGATAATATTAATATTAGTAAGTGCTAAGCAGAGGGAGTCAATATTTTAATGTTAACTTAGAGAAAAACACGAAACAAGTTCTAGGTATATGGAGGAAAACACTAAATTTAAATTTTCTCGGTAAATTCACAAAACTTCATGGGAGCCCTTTACAGGGTGTATATAATATAATATATTTTTATGTATTTGAACTGCACTTGTCTCTATGTATATATAAAGTAAAGAAAAAAAAATTATTTTTCACATAAATAAAATTTTTGCACCTATAAAAAGCGAAAAAAATCAAGTGCAAACCAAAGCACGTGATTCTTTCAACAATGTTTGAACGACAATACATACTAACACCCTGTAAATGGTTCCCATGAAGTTTTGTGAATTTCTGGTGCAAGACTGTATAAAACAACTTAACATTCTCCTTTGCCACCTATCGGGAAATTGTATACACCTCTAATATGTATAACAGTGCGCATCTAGGACCACAACCGTTAACAGCTTTAGATGATAAAATGAGCTTTTAAGTCCCATTTCGAAAGCTCATGGTGGAATCAGTGAGGTGCAATATTTTAAATAAAATGATGAAATCCGCGGTCCAAATAAGTCACTTTCCCTCTAAAGATAAACAGGAAAGTTTCATGTAATCGATAAAAAGACTTAAAACAACACCCCTCCACCAGAATTTCCCCTTCAAGGAGTATTATAAAAGAAACGAATATTTTCGAAGCTCTTGCATTTGGCGCCAAACCGCGAAGTGGTGAATTATAGGTCTCAGCTTATCTCACGCTTCAGTATGCTATCGCCATATGAACAGAATAAATTTACAAATTTTATCAAATGATAATACTTCTGAATGAATACTGCCATTCTTGAAATTCAGTTGGCATGCGCGTTCCGGGGGAACCCAAACTTGAACCTGGCGGGCCTACCCCACTGCCTCATATGAAGAAGAGGTAGATGATGCAACATTCTGGTGCGTGTTATCAGCACTCCGTTCTTACTAAAGCCGCTGCTAGTGGGTCAAGAAGTTAGTCTTGAAGAAGCCCGAGCGTCGTCCGCGTCGTTGATGCCCCATACTGTGTAAATTTGTTCAAGTGAATAGTCGCAAACGTAAGCAAAAAGTCTGTGATCATTCTTTTAAGAGAAACGTGTATTTATCAAACAATCAGTCAGAATCTAATATGTGTGGAATTTTTGCGATATTCTCAAAAACGGGCCAACCAATACCGCCCAAAAGGTATCAGAAGCGGTTAAAATCTTTGCGAGAAATTGCGTATCAGCAAAGCGGCCGGCAACGACACCGCGGTCCAGATGACACCGGTTTGGAAGTGATTGAAAACGATGGGGTGGTTATGGTCCACGAGAGACTGGCCATCGTTGGCGTGCACACCGGCCACCAGCCTCTGAAGTCCAGCGACGGGAACGTGCTCGTTGTTGCCAACGGCGAAATTTACAATTATCTGGAGCAAGCTGCTGAAATCGCAAAAAAAAGGGGCCACTACGAGCCAAAAAGCGACTGCAGCGTTTTAGTGGAGCTCTACGAGGACCACGGAGAACGGCTGGTTGAATACGTTACAGGCATGTTCGCATTCGCTCTATACGATAAGAAGACGAAGACTATCATGATGGCCAGGGATCCCTTTGGGATAATCCCGATGTACTACGGGCGGGATGAGGACGGCAACATTTGGGTCTCAAGCGAGATGAAGTGTCTGAGTGGAGCTTGCAAAGAAATCGAGGTGTTCCCACCGGGAAAGATGCTGATTGGACCTTCTCACGATCTCATAATGAAGGACTACTTCCAGCCGAAGTGGATTAAAGAAATACCCTCAGAACCCACAGACCTTACTGTCTTAAGACAAAAATTGGAGTCAGCTGTCCGAACGCATCTCCACTGTGATGTGCAGTTGGGAGCTCTACTTTCAGGTGGAGTCGACTCCAGTCTAATTGCTTCGATAGCTACAAAAATTAGTAGAGAACGAGATCCAGATTACAGACTCAAAACGTACAGTGTAGGACTTCGTGGGGCGCCCGATTTTAAATACAGTCAAATGGTAGCTGATTACATCGGCAGTGATCATACCGAAGTGATATTCACTATCGAAGAAGGCCTGGACTGCATCAGTGATATCATATACAAGCTTGAAACTTATGACGTGACCACAGTTCGTTGCAGCATCCCAATGTATATAATGGCGAGATATATCAAAAGCGAAGGGGTAAAAATGATTCTTTCTGGAGAGGGAGCTGACGAAATCTTTGGGGGCTACTTGTACTTCTTCAAAGCACCAAATCCTGAGGAATTCCACAAAGAGTTGGTATCCAGGACGCTTAAGCTCCACTTATCAGACTGTCTCAGAGCCAACAAATCAGCACTATCGTGGGGGGTTGAACTTAGAGTCCCATTCCTTGATACTGAATTCGTCAATTACGTGATGTCCCTCCGACCAGACGAAAAAATCCCAGGGGAGCTAAACACTTTCGGAACAGACAATAAAACAAAAATTCCTCGAATAGAAAAGCATATTCTTCGGGCCGCGTTCGCAGACAATTATTTGCCAGATGAAGTTATCTGGCGGCAAAAGGAACAATTCTCAGATGGAGTGGGATACGATTGGATCGATACAATCCGGGAATTTGCAGCGTCTCACGTTTCCGACGAGGAATTCGCCAATGCAGCCGAAGACTTCCCAGTCAACACTCCCGCAACCAAAGAGGCTTACTACTATCGGGCTGTATTCGAGGAACATTTTCCGGGAGAGTACTGCGCTAAAACAGTTAAACGATGGATTCCCCGTAGGGACTGGGGATGCCCCGAGGACCCATCTGGACGCGCTCAAGCAAGCCATCAAGCTCGGCTTGAGAAGTAATTCTTCATTTAATTACTTTATTCAGCAAAGTTATTACCTTTAGATTTAGAACGAGACTGCTTAGCTGTGTAAAACTCAAATATAAATCTTAAGTTACCATTTTGCGTTTTTTATTCGACCTTTGAGCTGCAACCAAAATAAATACACGCGCTATCGAGTTGCCTTGCCACCTCATAGACCGAGGACAAGTTCAATGCTTTGCGCTGCTATCAGCTGTAGTCACCGCGACGACAATTTTTGCAAATTTTCTGTTTTGGTGCGGCAGCTTATCTCACGTCTGGAGATGTCTGAACGATTACTAATTTGTACTTTTATACAACGCAGGTCAATGGATGGGGCAATTGAAACAATCTGCTATTATTATTGTAAATTGATATTTACCGTATATTTATTTATAGTTTTTGGAACATAGTTCTAATAATTCATATGAATTTAACTTTAGTAATGAAATTACGCAAATTGTTGACTACATTATCGTCGATTTTTCAATACTCAGGTAAACTAATTCTTTCAATAAAAAATCAATTTCTGTGAAGAAAAATTATTTCTCAGTTTATTTGTCAACATTTTTCATTTAGATGCTTACAGACACATTGATCTAAAAAACATCTCAATTACAGGTCAAATTCGCCAATTCTCTTTTATTTCGTTGAAAAAAATCCTCTTAATATTTTATTTAAATAAACTTCCTCCCAATATTTTATTTAACGAATTAAAGGAGAATTGGCGTATTTGATCTGTAAATAAGATTTCGTTCAGACAGCATTTTTATTGCATGGAATTTTATATACAGCGCTGTGCAAAAATTAGGTGTGAACTTTAAGAATTTTAGTTGAAGAAATTTGTTTTGTCTGTTTATTTTATGTAAATATATAGACAGGGAAATACAAATTTTATTTCAGGGAAAACAAAAAAAGTTATACAACTTATTATTATTATTTTTGACAACAAAAATATTTTATTTGAGACTAGTTGGTACTCCTATTATTTTGTACAGAGCTGTATGACTTTAAATAATTTTTGTACGCTTAATTCAATTATTTGGCCTATTTTCATATAGCAACTCTAGCTTTATAGGTATGAAGTGTAGGGCCTTTTAATAAAAATATACTTACTTTTTTTAGGGCGGCTTGGTGCAAAATTATACAAATCTCGATTTTATTAAACCTAGAATTAGCCCTAAACTCAACTTAACTTAAATCTCATCCAATATGTATTGCACGTAATAGAATTTCTGTCGATTTAACTAAATCGAGATTTAGTCCATCATTCACTCATCATTAGCTCTTTGCTTTCCGTTTCCACTAAAAATGTATGTGAAAACAATATTGCGTTTGTCTTGTCAAGTTTTAATGTCAATATTAGTTCATGTCGGTGCGTTGATTTTCAAGTTCTTGAAGATGAAGAAATCCAGGGCACCCAATTTCACAACGGCTGAAATTATGGATCTTTTGCGACTTGTCGAAAAGTATCCCATAATTGAAAATAAAAAAAACAGACGGGGCTACAACGAGAGATAAACAAGCGGCTTGGCAAAACTTAGCCGCCGAGTATAACTCGCAAGCGAATTTCTGCCCCAGAACAGCTGATAACTTACAGGCATGTTATAAAAACCAAAAAGTTAAAGTGAAAAAACAGCACTCAAGTGAAAAAATGTCCATCAAAGGTAAGATATTTCTGTTGTATTCCATATTTGATTTCATATACATTGATAAAAAAAACAAAGATTAATAATTAATTTATGGCTATTTTAGCTCCGCTGCTGCTGAATACTGTGGAAGAGCATGGGCAGGACTGGGACCGGGTTGCACAGTTGACAGAGGGAAGCAGCTTTGACTGCCAAAATACCTTTGAGTATTTAGTGAAGGAGGCAAAAAAAGAAGATAGTATACGAAAAAAAGAAATTAATCGCACAGGTAAAAGGTCGCAATGGATATTGTGGGTATTAATGTATGTATTTATTTATTATTTATAAAATAAAATTTATGTTTATTTACAGGAGGAGGTCCACCTCCGCAACCATCTTGCAGTGATCCCATCATTGCCAAGGTCAAAACATTAATTGGTCCTTCTCTGGAAGGTCTGTACACCATCTACGATGGCGATGCAGCTTTCATGAAGGAACAGCAAATGTCAGTATCTATTGATGCAAAAATAGAACCAATCGAACATCTTAAAGAAAATTCACCACTGATTGAAAATGGTAAGGTTATTTGCCAATATTGCTTGTAATTACTATGAATAATATTGAAAAACGATGATAATTCATAATAACGGTGATGCATATTTGGCTCTGATCTGACTTATCAATGCACAGCAAAACTCATTGAAATTTGTTTACATATTTTTCAGGCTGCACCCCTGATCACAATTTAAATAGGAGTGGCGATCACAAAAGACTAAAAATTATAAAAAGAAAAATTAATCCAAGCCTGGAATCATTAAATAAAGGTAGAATACTGTTGTATTTTCTTTGTTTTGAAACCTTCGCACTGTAGTTGGACATACATACAGATACCATTATTCACAGGAAAGAAAAAGCTGAATGTGTCTCACTCATTCCAAGAACTGGCGGATGACAAAAAGCACTTGGTGAAAGCTTAAAAAATACTAGCTGAGTACCAAATTGAGCATCAACAACTGCTAATTAAGGGGACGTGACACACCCAATTTTTTTATTTTTTTTAAATGGAAAAATTGAAAAATTGAAGGGAAAAACAGTAGATACATTAATCAAACTTTGCATATTTATTAAACAGCGTTAAAATAATACAAAAAACTTTTTTTTTAATTTTTTTAATTCGTTTTTTTCTTTGTACAATTTTGTTTGTAAAAAACCACAAAAACTGACTGCGGGCACGATTGGGAGCGAATGGAACGTCTGAAAAAAAAATAAAAATATGGGGCTAATTGTTATCAAAATCCCCAGGGATTGAACCTAAATGGAACATTTTTCACGAAAAAATTACAAAATGGCGGCATTTTTCCGCCATATTTTGTAATTTTTTCGTGAAAAATGTTCCATTTAGGTTCAATCCCTGGGGATTTTGATAACAATTAACCCCATTTTTTTTCAGACGTTCCATTTGCTCCCAATCGTGCCCGCAGTCAATTTTTGTGGTTTTTTTACAAAAAAAATTTACAAAGAAAAAAACGAATTCAAAAAATGAAAAAAAATTTTGTTTGTATTATTTTAACGCTGTTTAATAAATATGCAAAGTTTGATTAATGTATCTACTGTTTTTCCCTTCAATTTTCCAATTTTTCCAAATATAAAAAATAAAATATTGGGTGTGTCACGTCACCTTAAGTTAGCTAAGGACAAGCTACAATTTACAAAGAAAAAAAAATGAGATGGAGTTAGAATTTCTAAAACAAAAATATGAGCTAGAATTAGATTCGCTAAGAAATAAAAAAATGTGAATTGATATATGTAATTTCTTTTTATTTGATGTCTTTTGTACCTATCACAATCTTGCAAAATATTCATTAATTAACACAGTCCTATCAATGTTTTCGGCTATGTTCCTGGGTAAAGTAGTGGTGTTTGTTGACCCTTGCGGGATATTTGTTTCTTCTTCTTCTTCGGCTTCTTCCGCAGCTGGTTCTGAGTCTTTTTGTAAAATTGCAATGTTATGTAGAACTGCAGTAGCAATAATAATTCCTGTAATTGTAAAAAGATGAGTTTTACAATCTTATAAATATTTGATGCAAGACTTGGGTAAAAATATTTGATAATAACAATTATTTATTTCTATTAGATATGAAAATGTAAATCCTTGAGGGAGGCATATGTCCAGCAGCGGACGTGTTTGCGCTGATATGATGATGATTAGGTATGAATGTAGCTTTACCTGGCACTCTTCGCAACTTGACATTAATTACTTTTGAAAGAATAGGAAATCTTCTCTTCCAAATCCCGAATAATCGCTCTATTGGATTTCTAGTTTTTAATTGGAATTCTTGATATAATTGTTCACCTCTAGTAACAGGAGAATTTTCAGGCAATGGTGTCATCATATACCTGGTCTGGGCATAACCACTATCCCCAACCAACAATTTGTCATTGTAAACTCCCTGAAAAGTGAAGAAACATATTAGGTACTTATCTAATTACATACTTCAAAATTACATTATAGTTCAATACAATACAAAATGAATTTAATAGGTACATAAAATATCTGGTGTTTGAAATACCTACTTGTACAAAATTTCTTTTTTGTGCACAGTTGTCCCAGATGTTGGCATCATGTACTGAGATCCATGCCAACGGGCCGCTACATCTAGGAAAAGAAGATTGGCCGAGCATATGCACTGGGTATTAATGGAAAAATAGCCCTTCCGATTCCTATAATTTTCTACATGATCACCACCTGTTGATAATATAAAACATAATAGGTAAAAATATAACCTAGTTATTTATAGACACAACAAAATAACAAGAATATTTCATGAAACCTACCTGGAGATAAAATTCTTATATGGGTGCAATCGATAGCGCCAATAACTCGGGGAAATTTCGCTATATCATAAGACTTTGCCACAACATTGTTTTGTTCATTAACAGTTGCAGGCATTTTAATAAACTGCGTATACAAAGAGGCAATTGCGTGTGTTACTCGATGTAATATTCTGCAAGCCGTCGACTCGTGGGCTCCATCGCCACAAGCTGTTAGTTGACTACCAGTAGCATAATACCTCAACGTACATAGAAGGTGGTTCATCGGGGATACAGCATTTCTATTCCTAAAACATATGTAGGTGTTAAAATAAAAATTATGGTTGGTAGGTATTTTTTAGGTTAGTCGCATATTAATAAAATTTAATTTACATAATTCAACCATAGCTCACCTGTTAAACTCATTTGAAAAATTATGAACAATTTTACCAAGTAAAAACATTGCACTTTCTTTACTTAGGCGGAACCTTTTCAAAAACTCGTCATCTCGCAACGTATTAAACAAATCAGTTCTTACGAAGACTCTTCGAGAGAAAAACGGAGTTTCTAAAAATTGCATTATTTCTTTGTCGTCGTCTGATAACAAACCCTGATCAGTTTGCGCAAATAAATCCATTTTCACAAATCACAAATTCACCAGTCACCACCGTCTCTCAACAAAATCGTGATTTTGCAACTTAAACCGACATAAGTGCCAGTTTAACTTTGACGCTTATTTAAATCGAGATTTAAGCTAAATCGATGATGTGCAAGACGTTAAATCGGGTTTAAGCTAAAATCGAATTTTACTTCCAATAAATCTAGTTTTAAATCATAGCTGCAAGCCGCCCTTAGAGTTATAACATTTTACTAAACATACCTAATTTGAATGAAATTTCATTTTATACGTATACGATTTTCTGGCATGAGACGACCTACGAGTACTATATTATACTGAATACTCCAACAATAATCAGGCATCATATTTATTTTCCAGTGGCCTTGGTATTGCTCCTCCGTAGTACGAATATTATTATGGAAGCGTTGTTACTCACTTAAATCATCGAGATTTTCGGGGAAATGGTCTAGGTGGTTGAGGATGCAGCTTAATGCTCATGTTGCATCCAAGTCGCTGGACGTGCAGTATTAGCTACTCAATATGTTGAGAGTAGTAGTCAGACAGAAATTTCTTAGAACTCAACCGAACTTAACTCACGCATATTTCTCATAACCTGTCATACAACTGGTAACATTTTGATCATTTATTAATATCCTGATCTTTTAGCCGTCAAGTATGCCAATTCTTGAAGTGTATTGAAAACAAATTTTTCTTTCTTGAGCACTTTTACATACTGTTTTATTAGATATAGAAAGGAGGCAATATTATACGGTTTCTGGACACGAGTGGGGCCTTTATCACATTTAGCGTCCTCGGGATGAGATCCTTACTAGAAGACCAGTCTTTCTTAGTCCAGTGCACAGCTTTAGCTCTGCTGTGCCATAAGCATATGAATCATGGATATTTCGCGTAATCGCCTTGTTGGCCATAATGGAAATTCATTATTTTCAGATCCACACATAAAATTAAATTATAATATGTTCTTTGTTGGGCAAGAGCACATATTTAAATCTACGTTTTGTCGAGTCTATAAATAAACATCATTCCTTTGAGTCATACTTTTGTGAACCCATTGTAGCTATTAGACCAGGAATATCACTGCAAAACACACAATCATCCATTCTAGAAATTTCTAAACTCTAAATTCTTTTCTCTAGTGTGATAATACAAGATATTCTTTCGTTTGTCAGCAGATGTCTTTCTTTTAACCGAGAAGCTAGAAGTTCTGATGCAATCTTAGACAGTCTAAAATCCCTGACCAAGTTATTTAGGTAATCTTGATTAAATGGTTTGGTCCACCGAAGCAATTAAAATTACTATCCTTACTATTGTCATTATCATTGATTTTTTGACTGAACTCTTCTGGATGTTCCTGGGATGTACATGGCTGTGATACTAATGTATCACTGGAACCAAAGATAATATAAACTACGTTTATATGATCTTTGCTGGAACTCAGAACAGGTCTAATCACAGATTGTTAACTTTCCTAAACGTAAAGACGCAACACAGTTTTAAGACACCAAACTAGGAATCCAGGGATTGTTGTTTGTCTGTAATGGAAACCCAAATAAGTCCATGTATGCTTGTTTTACAAAGTTCAACACATTCAAGCGGAATTCCCTAAACATATATTCGCCACAAATGACACAAAACCAATTTGCGCTGCTTACACAGGTCTTTATTGACGAAGACATCACTCTAGAGTCTAGATGCACAAAAACTAGTTTATTACTAACGCTATTTATAGCAATTATCGACTGGTTAGTAAATTTCAATCAAAATTATAAGATCAATTAATTGAGCTCTAAATGCTTATAATAGGTCAGTTAAAGTTAATACGTATACAATAGACATACTCAAGTTTTTAAAATTTTAAAGAGTTTTTTCTACCAGAACAGGTCCAAAAGTGGCAATTATTCAAAGTATCTTACAACGTGACTTAGAAATAATTGAAAAGTATTTTAGCATATGGAAACTCAGAATTAATCTGCATAAGTGCGAGAAGATCTGTTCGGCCTACAGACCGAAGCCTCCTTTAAAATATTCAAATACAAATATGAATTTCACACAGCTAATCATAAAATCAGCTGTTCAATAAGCGCCATGTACCATGGAGGCAAAAGTCCTCCAACTTATTTTATATAGTACCGCTGTAAGTGCACCTCACTTCACAGCTTCTCTCAACTTGACTTGGGCTGTAGCCCATTATATAAGCAGTTCGATCAGTCGATCGAGCAGCAGTCGCAAGATTGAGCTTCTAGGTTACTGACCTAGAAGCAAAAGGGAATTGACACTTCAATCTAACCAGCTCACTCCTCTTGAATAATTTATTTTGTATTTTACATTTTTATTTGAAATAGTATTATTTTTGTTCTCTTTTCTTTAAATTTCCTCTTAATTTTATTGTTAGCTTTAAGTTGTTTGAAATATACCATTTTTTAACTGACTACGACTTTGTCCTGGCACCTTTTTTCAGTTAAGCAGCTTAAGTGGCCTTAACAAGATCCTATTTTGACCACCATTGAAGCGGCCCGCGAGATACTAGAAAACTGGAAAAATATAATACTCAAAAGCCAAACCAGAAAGATATTATAGCAAAAGACCATGGTAAAATACTTAAGTAAAAATAGTCACGGAGATAAAATACCGGACCTTACTTTGGATAAAAATCTTAACTGCAAATTGCATTCAATACTTACTATGGTTTAAATGGTTTCTAGTTATAAGTTTTTAATTAAATATACTCGAACCTCGATTTCCACCCTACCTCTACCACAATTTCCCACAACGAAACGTATTAGGGAACTTCTCGAAAATGCCGAAGGATTTTAACTTTTGATTTCTTTAATAAGATTTCATTAATTTTCGAAATCATTGAACATTTTATTTAGCATATTTATTAGTGATTGCCATATAAGCATTTGTGTTTGTAACTGAATTGTAAACTTCATATTAGTAAAATAATTTCACGAATAAGTGCACAACGTGAGAGATCACTCACACATATTGTCGGTGAATAATCAGATTAGTTTCGAAAGCTTAGTAGAACAGTGAAGTATGAGTATGATGTTTTCATAACCTGGAATACAACGAATTTGTGAACATTTTTAATAAAGTATATTCAGGTTTTATACCGTAACGAATGTGGGCAATGGCACTGGTATAAGACCTCCCGCCATAATCACGTTCTACCTTTGCGATCTGTGGATTACGAAAAGCAGAGCAGATTTGAACTCTTTCGACTGATCTGTCCAATTGCAGGAACATATCGCTTTTGTGAGCTCCTCGCTTTCATTCATTAAAACATTTCCAAAAAGGCACAGGATGTAAGCCTGCAGAGTAATTGCCGTAAAAATTCCTATCAGAATAGCAGTCCTCATCGATTCGAAGTCCATTTGCAGGCAATAGACCGCTATCGTGCACTGTCCAACTCCTGTGGCGATGAATTGAGCGAAAAATACAGGAGAAAGAATTTCTTTAACAGTTTCATTCAACCTGGAATAGAAGGAATAATATTAGATTGTAACATAATAATCTGATAATTTTTTATATCACAGTAACGTTCACTATTTATAGTCGTTCCTTGTAGTAATAGCTCCCAGTAAATAATGCCGTGCACATTCCACCGAACACTCAACTTAACCTTGTGTATAGTAATTTTATATTTAACTGTCGGTACTCCTCTTTGACCCGCGCTAAGCCATTGTCGCTTAATGTTATGGTTAACATAAAGCATCCACTTCTCATCCCCGGTAACCAAATTACGAAGCCAAGCAAAAGTACTATGTGAATTGCGTACAAACCGCCACTCGCATCATCTGTTGACCATCCGTCAATTCGTGGGGTACCCATTGACTGTTCCTGTACACTTTACCCATCACTTTCAAATGTCGAGCGATAGTAGTATGGGAGCATCCAAGTTCTTCTTCAAGTTGACGAGTAGTCCTCCTTGGATCTTCCTCGATGAGCTGCGCTAGTCGGTCGACATCAACCTCAACCGGCCGCCCTTCGTGAGGTTTATCTTCAAGGTTGTAATCGCCATTCGAGAAACGTCGAAACCAATCTAGTACTGTATGATAAGAGACCGCATTTTCTCCCATACATTGACATATATTTCGTGCCGCCTGCTTAGCTGTATGCTTCAAACAGTACTCATAAAGTAGAAGGACGCGGATGTCTCGTCTTTTCAAATCGAATTTGAATACCCGCGCTCACGGGTATTTATCAGGGTAAGGAAAAATTCACTCATGAACCAAACAATTCGAATCTTTTTCGTTCGATTCAGTTTATGAGTGAAGAAAAAACATGTTGACTCATGATTGAAATTTTTCTAAGAATCTTATCTTTTTCCGCTCATCGAGCGAGTGAATTTTATTATCTCCTTTTGTTTCCAATCGCTCGTGAGTGAGTTGAAAAAACCCTGTAAAAGAAATTTTCACTCGTGAAACATTCAGAGCAGAAAAGAATTATTCACGGATGGTTCACTCCGATTTTGGAATTTGAAGTATTCAGGCGATGTGGATTATTTTTTCTTGTTGTGCTTAATCGATGTAAATTATCTAAAGATACCTTAAATAAGGTACTTTTAGTAAAACTTAACAGAAATATTTTAAAAGAATTAGTTATAGATGACATAGAATAAGGTCATAAAATTAAATAAGTTCTACCTTTTCTTACTTAATTTTAAGTCAATTTTTTAAAATAGAGAAAAAATAATGAGTTAAAGCCTGAAATGAATTCTTTCTCTTTTATTTTTGGATCTTGAACTTCGTGAATCATTCGCGATTTTTTTCACATGCATAGCGATCATGAGTGAATTTTATTTTAAATCACGGTTTTAAAAATTCACTCGTGAAGAAAATGGATTTTATTCATGAGCCGATCATAACTTTTCACTCATGAGCGAAAAATAAAAATCATGGTTTTTTTTTCATTCATGAGTGATTGGTATTTTTTTGATTCTCCTTACCCTGGTATTTATACTCATAGTCACAGAACTTTCTCGAAGTTGTAAAAAATTTCCAGAACGTTTCTGAAAAAATTATCACATTATTATGTTACAACCTAATAATAATAATAATATATTGACTTTTGTAGATATCTCTACAATCTATATTCTGTATGTGCCCTTATAATATATATATATATACCTTGTTGTATCATAAGTTCTGACATAAATACAAGGAAAGGAGGGATATTATGAAAATTAACATGCTTTTATTTAAAGTTTTTATATAAATTTATTAAATATACTGTTAGAAATGCTACAAGACACAAATTATACAAAGTGACGGCCTTTAGCCTTGACAGGTTTTTAAACGGCGTGGCCAGTAATCAATTGAAATCGTATGGTTTGTAAGCTTAAATTCGCTACAACTTTTCTCAAAGCTCGTTTCAAGCTTTCTAAATCTCGTCACTGGAGCAGATTTTCTACTCTAAAATGGTCCATATTTTATAGTCCAAAGGATTGAGATCCGGGCTTCCTGAAGGTCAATTTGCATGTGCAATAAATTCAGGAACATTGGTTTCTAACCAAATCTGGGTGAATTTCTTAATCTTATGCGCGCGAGTAAAATCTTATTGGAAGACCCAATTGTCACGCTGAGGGGCTTTACTACGTTTTGCAGAACGGTAGCGCCTGTTTTAACTCCTTTCTCACAAAAATGTATCTCTGTGGAACCAAAATACAATATTACTAGCCAACCATTATGGAAATTGTGTGTGAACTCGCTGCATTCGAGGAATAAGTTCCTCCGCTTCTTTACTACTGCGAGCTTAAACTCTGCTTTTTTTTTTTGTTAATTTTCTCCTAAATAGTAAAAATCTTCCCATCGGTGATATTTGTTGTTAGCGTATCGTCGAAGGAGCCGTTTTGATCTTTCGAGTCGTATGTTTATAAAGCATGTGTCAACAACTGTCCAGTTTTCCTACGATAAGCCCTTAATCCAAGGTCCTCAGAAATAATTCTCGAAACGCTGATCTTGCTTATCTTCATTTACTTCCATTACTTTTTGTCTACGAATCGGGTTTCTTCGTATCTTCGAATCTGTATTTCAAAAACTATTCAACCGATTCTAACAAACATATGTCAATATTATGCAATTCTAACAATACGTATAACATATATAATATCCCATCTTTGGTATAGCAAGCTCATGACTTATATGGTGTTAGTGTAAAGAGAGGCGAATATTATTTTTGCCTGAAGCGGCTAAATAGCTAGATCGGACCCTGGCTTATTTTCTTGGGAAGTATCGAAGCAATTACGTATGTAAGAAATCAATTTTCCATATTTTCTCAGGGAATGTAAACGTATGTGGAAATTCGATTGGTTTATTTTAAATTTATAAAGCAGATAAGTACCACCATTTTCTAAAATAGGAGTATGCAATTTCAAACAGTCTAATAACTGTCCGGCCGACACTTATCCTATAAAATATTCACGAAATGACAGAGAGAAGACTTTTGCAAAATGCCTCAATTCGCACGCGTTTCGAAACGTATTACTCAATAATTGCAGCATTTAAAGAGGTTTGTGGTAGTTGAAGGTTAGTTGTCGCCCGAGATGGAACCTATTTCAACGTACAAAGCATTTAAGTACCAATGGGCTGTTTGGCGCTTTACTGGACTAGATCCGCCCAAAAATCGTATTCTGTGATCTTAAATACTTTCACAACTCTGATGTTTCCGATTTCTCTAACGGTCAATTGCTTTTTCTCGTCAAATTTGGAGGAATTGTGCTGCAACCTATGGCTTACTACAACCGATATTGTGGTCAATCTGAAACTTCTCAATGTTTTCCTCAAAAGAAAGAAGCTTTTTGAAGAGGTTAAGGCAATCACAACAAAATTGGACCGAAGGGCGACTTCTAAGGAGGAACGTGCTATTTTAGGAAGTGGAATAAAACTCTCCCATAGAATATTTCGTACATTTAACACATTTTACTGTCTAATAGTGTTTGGCAGTGTTTTGTTGATAATTTTTCCAAAAGAATTTAATTTGATGTATCCAGCTTGGTATCCTCTTGAGGTAGAATTTAAAAAGTCATTCGCGGTTTTGCTTATTATAATATGTATTTTCAAACTATACAAAACCATAACGCGTGTTTTAAGAAAAGGTGTTTTTCGACCGTAACGAGTAATAAGAAAACTTCGAAAACATTCCAATCAGCCAGACATTTTTACACACAACTGTATTTTATACACTACTAGCTAAAATATAAACCTCGATTGTAAATTTAAACAAAAATAACTTAAAGGGTTCCTAGCTATAAGCGTGTCCGCTTGGACCTAAGCAAGAAAATCCCATACCTATACCATACATGGATGTGTCCTTACGAGTTAAGTTTGGAGGTACCATATTTATTTCGTATACCAAAAAACAGCGGAATTAGAGGGCGAAAACCTTTTGAACATTAGGTCCTCCTAGTGTCCAACAGAGATTGAGTTTGGATTTTAGATTGCTGTAGTTGTATCATATACTAATGTACTTTGAAATGACAGTGAGAAAACATATATATGTAAATTGAAATGAGAAGTTTGGAAGCAGTGTGAATCTTCAAGGTCAGTAAGTAACAGCTTCCTTTGAGTGTCCAGAGCTGGAAATGAGATATATGATAAAGGGCGTCAAGATATACATGTATGCCAAAAATGATGAAAATCGAAGGAGTGGAAGGGTCTCATTTTTTTGAGCAATTATTCGTATATTCATTATTCCATTGATTCACTTGGTTCGAGAGCTAAGGAATTCCAATTCAAAAGTTGAGGGATTGCTAAGACTCAATCGAAATGTCTCATCATCAAAAATAATGGTCCCCGGTGGGAATTGAGCTTCCTGTTTCGTTTTCATCATTTCATATGATATTCAAGTGAAAATGAGCGATTGCTACCCATAAAGTGCAATCAAAATGAATGAAGTGAGATTCAAACTAATTGCTCTGCAATGACTCACATACATGCTCTTAGACACAAGATGATTGTTGATTGACCCTCTATAAGGTCATAATTAATCATAATGAGCAATTATATTCAACTATATGGAAGATTTGGTTTAGGTCCAAAAGTCAATGCTTATAGCTAGGAACCCTTTCAATACTTACAAATCTACTGGCCGCCTCTTTGTCAATGTTAACATTTCTTTGACGGACTTTTTCAGCAATATCTCTAAATTAAACTAAACTAGTTCCTTCGCATGATAGCTTACACTCAGAACCGATATTAAAAATATGTTTGCGTGCGTAATAATAATATTTTCTACGTTCTGACTATGGAATGGAGAAATAAGGGAACACTTTAACTTTCTGCACCAAACAGTATCTGATAAAAGTAGTGGAGACAGACAGACGGACGCATGAGCGATGAGTAGATAAAGATTCCAAAAAAAAGAAAAGTTTTTTTTTCCAAATATTCTTTTGTATGGTTTATACGTAATATAATAACAAAGTTGTTTTAATAGCAATAAAATTGACTATTTTTTCGAGAGCCAAATCAGAATGACTCCTTAAAGTTTTAGAATTTAAAACCACATTTAAATAAGCTTCTTTCTGTACGGATAGATCTTTGGAGATACCTCAGTAAATTATTATTATTACAATTATAACTATTATTGTTATTATTATTATTATTACTCTTTCCAGATTGAATGAAATTGTTAAAGAAATCCTTTCTCCTGTATGTTTTGCTCAATTCATCGCCACAGGAGTTGCTCAGTGCACGGTGGCGGTATATTGCCTACAAATAGACTTTGAGTTGACGAGATTAACTATTTTGATAGGATTTTTTATGGCAATTACTCTGGAAACTTATATCCTGTGCCATTTTGGAAATGTTTTAATGAATGAAAGCGAGGAGCTCACGACAGCGATTTGTTCCTGCAATTGGACGGATCAATCGAAAGAGTTCAAATCTGCTCTGCTTTTCGTAATCCACAGATCGCAAAGGGAGAACGTGATTATGGCGGGAGGTCTTATACCAGTGTCATTGCCCACATTCGTTACGGTATAAAACTTGAAAATACATTATTAAAAATGTCCCTAAATTCCTTTTATTCCAGGTCATGAAAACATCTTACTCATACTTCACTGTTCTACTAAGCTTTCGAAACTAATCTGATGATACACCGACAATATATTTGAGGGATCTCTCACACTGTGCACTTATTCGTGAAATTATTCTACTAATATCAAGTTTACAATTCAATTACAAGCACAAATGCATTTATATGGCACTCACTAACAAATATCCCAAATAAAATGTTCAATGGCTTCAGAAATTAATGAAATCTTTCTTATGAAAAAAATTAAAAGCAGAAATCACTCAGCATTTTAGGGAATCCCCTTGTACAGTTTGAGGAAATTCCTTTAATTGTTGGAGATTGTCTGGGATTTCTTTATATATTATATAGAATACCAACAGTGCAGGTTTGGCAGACGTCTTTTTTAAATCTAAGCATGAGTGTTGGTTGATGGGATTGTAGTGAAGTATGTAAACAATAATAGATTGGTGAATTGTGCGATGTTAGCTTGGCATCGTAAGCAGACTGCGTATTTAAGGTGCGGGCTCAAGGAGTTGAGCTTATGTGCACCGAGCATAAAAAAAACCCAAAAGCATGACTGAAACGTATAAGAATAAAACCAAAATTAGTACAGGGGCGAAGACCTTAAATTTTTGTTACCATAGTTATGTGAGCTTGCAAATGCTTTGAAATTGAGTGGAAATTCATAAAATTAGCGCAGGCATTTTTAACCCATTAATGCGCCAGACGAAACTTTTGTGCACGCAGGTTCAGTTGTGCGATTCGAATAGAAAATTGGGGCCATTTTCTTCCAAAATTGTATATAAGGGGTTTTGGGGGTGCTGTTTCACAATCTGGCATTTGTTTTGCATAAAAGCTTCAAAAACCCTATTATTTTTTGGGTTTTTTAATAAAAATGGTGATTTTTTGTTATCTTTTTTCTTTTTAAAGTCGCGTGTTTTTTTTTTTAGTGCAATCCTCAGAGCTCCAGACTTTCTCAAGCTTAAAGGGCTGTTGTTCGGAGTAGCCCTTAGGTACATAGTACATCAAAACAAAAAATTAAAAAGGAGCAGACAAAATTTTGAACATGAACCGCCAAAAACGGTATTTAAATCGATTTCAAATTTTCAATTGGCCATAGATACTACCATTTTTGGGTCGTTATTATTTGTATAGTACGATTTCCATGGTCGATCAATTTGAAGTCGATTTCCAAAGCATTTTGACAATTACTTCTTTCCTTCTACCAAATGTCTATTGATCGAACATTTTCCCTGTACAAAATTTCGAACTCCTTTCAAATCAGTCAACCGCAGAAATACTACTCGTACCTTTTATTGATATTTAGTATTTTAAAGATAAATTAGTATAAATAAGTGTTAAAGTAAATTTCGGTGCAGCCATGGCACGGATTGAAGTCGAAATCCATCTTCAAATCAGCTGACCATAAAATCGTACTCGTGCTGTTTAACTTTTTTAAAAAAGAACAAACAAATTAGCACGAGGATTAATTCACAGATTAAATTTTCTATTTAAGGGAAATAACGAAGAATTAAACATGTTTAAAAATGGACGATACGATAACGCAATTTCTGTATTTTTGAGTTTTCAATCTCTGGCCTCAGCGTTGCGTTGATTCGTCGTAAAATAATAACATAAAAAAAATTTTCAGAAATTTTTCGGGAAATATCAAAGCAATCACTTTTTCAGAAAATCAATTTTCCATATTTTCCCAGGGAATCTATACGTATGTGGGAATTCGATTCGTTTATTTTAAATTTATAAGTAGATAAGTGCCACCATTACCTAGAACAGGAGTATGCAATTTCAAACAGTCTAATAACTGTCCGGCCGACACTTATCATATAAAGTATTCACGAAATGACAGAGAGAAGACTTTTGCAAAGTGCCTCAATTCGCACGCGTTTCGAAACGTATTACTCAATAATTGCAGCAGTTAAGGAGCTTTGTAATAGTTGAAGGTTATTTGTCGCCCGAGATGGAACCTTTTTCAACGTACAAAGCATTTAAGTACCAGTGGACTGTGTGGCGCTTTATTGGACTAGATCCGCCCAAAAGTCCACGCCTAAGGATTTTTTATTTTACGCAGGCTGTGATCTTGAATACTTTCATAAATGTGATGTTTCTTATTTCTCTGACGGTGAATTGCTTCTTCTCGTCAAATTTGGAGGAGTTATGCTGCAACGTGTGGATCACTGCAACCGATATTATGATCAATCTGAAACTTCTTAATGTTTTCATCAATAGAAAGAAGCTGTTTGAAGAGGTTAAGGCAATCACAACGAAATTGAACCAAAGGGCGATTTCTAAGGAAGAACGTGCTATTTTACAAAGTGGAATAAAACTCTCACATAGAATATTTCTTATATTTAACACATTCTACAGTTTGATAGTTTTTGGCAGTGTTTTGTTGATAATTTTTCCAAAAGAATTGAATTTGATGTATCCAGCTTGGTATCCTCTAAATTGGAAGAATTCAAAATTTGATTGGATTCTGGCCAACGGACATCAGTTTTTATGTGTAGCTGTCCAGGCAATTCAGACTTGCGCCGGCGACACCTACCCGCAAGCATATTTAACAGTTTTGGGCAGTCATTTCAAAGCGCTCTCCTTCCGCTTTCAGAAGATCGCAAAAGACTCAAAAAGGAGCCCAGCTGAAAACTACTAGGATTTAATTGAGTGCATCAAAGACCACTAGGGAATTTTGAGGTAGAATTTAAAAATCATTCGTGGTTTTGTTTATCATAATATGTACTTTTAAACTCTACAAAACTATATCGAATATTTTTGAGAAAGGTGTTTTCGAAACTAACGAGTAATAAGAAAACGTCGGAAAAAATCCGATCAGCCAGAAATCTGTACACACTACTCTATTTTAGACACTGTTAGTTATCATATGATCCTCGAACATTTTCGTTTTGAAAATCTTATATTTTAACAATTTTAAACTTATACAAAGGCAACATAAATCTCAATTCTTACAAATCTATTGGACGCATCTTTGCCAATGTTATATGAGAAAAACATGTTTTCGACGCATTTTTTCAGCATTATCTGTAGAACTATCTTACGCAATTCTCGGAAAAAGTAGTTTTTGAATTTTTAAACTAAACTAGCGATCACATGATAGCTTACATACAGAGCCGAGGTTAAAAATATGTTCACGTGTTTGATACGAATATTTTTTCACGTTCTTACTATGGAATGGAGAAATAAGCGAACACTTTAACTTTCTGCACCAAACAGTGTCGGATAAAAATTGTGAAGACAGAGAGCCGGACGCATGAGCGATGAGTAGATAAAGATCCTAAAAAGAGTGATGTGTTTTTCGAAATATGGTTTTTAATGGTTTATAAGTATTATAATAAAGAAAACAAAGTAGTTTGGAATTATTTTATAATTCTTTTCAATAAGAAAAGAAAATTCCGAAAAATTTACTATTTTTTTGAGATCCAATTCAGAATGACTCGTTAAGTCGAGTTCTTGACTTTAAAGCGTTATTTAAATAAGCTTCTGTAAATTAAAAGGATAAGCCTTTCTACTTAGGTCAATAAATTATTATTAATTTCAAATTGAATGAAACCGTTAAAGAAATCCTTTCTCCTGTATGTTTCGCTCAATTCATCGGCACAGAAGTTGCTCAGTGCACGATGGCGGTCTATGGCCTGCAAGTGGACTTCGAGTTGCCACGGGTTGCTGTATTGATAGGAAGTTTTACGGGAATTACTCTGCAGACTTACATCCTGTGCCATTTTGGAAATGTTTTGATGAAAGAAAGCGAGGAGCTCACGACAGCGATTTGTTCCTGCAATTGGACAGGTCAGTCGAAAGAGTTCAAATCCGCTCTGCTTTTCGTAATTCACAGGTCACAAAGGGAGAACGTGATCATGGCGGGAGGTCTTATACCAGTTGCCCACATTTGTTGCGGTATAAAACCTGAATATGCTTTATTAAAAATGTCTCCAAATTCCTTTTATTCCAGGTCATGAAAACATCTTACTCATACTTCACTGTTCTACTAAGCTTTCGAAACTAATCTGATGATTCACCGACAATATTTTTGAGCGATCTCCCACATTGTGCACTTATTCGTGTAGATATTCTACTATTATAACATCATTAATTCAATTACAAGCACAAATGCACTTATATGGCAATCACTAAAAAAATATTCTAAATAAAATGTTCAATGATTTGAAAAATTAATGAAATCTTATTAAAGAAATTAAAAGTTTAAATCCTTCGGCATTTTCGGGGAGTCCCCTTGTACGTTCCATTGTGGGGGATTGTGGGAGGGGGAGGGTGAAAATCGAGGTTCGAGTATATTTAATTAAAAACTTAGAACTAGAAACCATACTAAACCATAGTAAGAATTGAATGCAACTTGCAGTTAAAATTTGTATCCAAAGTAAGGTCCGGTATTTTATCTGCGTGACTATTTTTGTTTTTTCCCCATCTACATATTTCGATCCTAGGGCAATATCGGTTTTTTTTTATTGTATTGAAGTAAATACACAATGCACGTCACTTCGTTTTCCAGTTTTTTAATATTGTCAATCTATTCTTAATTCTTACTGTTCTGATTTTACTTCTATCAATTACTTGAGATTTGTCCTTTCACTCACTATTCCCACATCTTGAAAAGTTGCACTCACTATCAATGGTGCCGATCCATCTGAAACACCAGCACGATCGCAGACTGAAGCCAATTTGTCCAAATTAACTCTCATTTGTGATGTGCTGGGTTGATCGAGTTGTATGTAAATGTGCTGAGGAAATATAAGATATTGAGACGAATTCCGGATCGCTTGTTTCGACATCACTTCTAGAAATTTCATCTGAATTGTTTAAAACCGTTGCAAAATGTATCATCTGAGCTTTGCAAAATAAAAGATTTAGCTGAGACATTTTCTATAAGCATCAAAGCATTAAAATAGTGCTATTTATAGCTGCTTTTTCATAACTTTGGGGGGAGAGTATTTCGAAGTTTCATATTGGTTTAAATTGACTACATATTGATTATAGATAAAAATCCAAAAAGAATTTCAAAGAAATGTCAAGACCTTCCTGCCAAAAAATTTAGACCGAAAACCGGCCTTATTAACCCTCCTCCTTTAAAATAAAAAAATCGAATTTCCACATACGTATACATTCCCTGAGAAAATATGCAAGACAATGTCTGCTGAAATTTAAAACGCAAAAATACAGAAATTACTTTATCGTTTCGTCCATTTTTCAACATGTTTATGCTTCGATGTTCGCTAAAATAGAAAATTTAATTTGTGAACTAATTTTTTCTCGTACTAATTTGTTTGTTCTTTCTTAAAAAAGTGAAATGGCACGATTTGAAGATGGAATTAGAGCTCGATCCGTGCCATGGCCGCCCCGAAATTTACCTTAACACTTATTTATGTTATATTTCACTGCTAATTTGTCTCTAAAGTACTAAATATCAATAACAGGCATGAGTACGATTTCTGCGATTGGCTGATTTGAAACGGTTAGAAATGTTGTACAAGGAAAGTGTTCAATCAAGAGACATTTGGTAGAAGGAAAGAAGTAAATTGGCAAAATGCTTTTGAAATCGTGCTCAAAGTGAGCGATTACGGAAATGGTACAATCTCCACAATAATGATCATTAGGCGTTTTCGTTTTTTCGCTCTGAACTGCGCTCTGAACTGCGCTCTGAGCGGAGCTCGAGCACAGCGAGCACGCTCTGTTCAGAGCTCAATCAGAGCGCTCAGATCGAATTAAAAAACACATTTAGAGCACTGCCATATGAACTGTCCTATGAGGTTAAATCATTTGACTTTTGTTAAGTGAGCACGTTTTTAAACCACTTCTGCTCCGGAACAACCAGCCTCCTCCATTTTTGCCAATTTGCCGGAACGCAGACACAACAAACGTCAAAATTCTTCTCGTGCTCTACGTGCTCCACCTTATTCGACTGAGCTCGTTGAGCACGCTCTGAGCATGCTCTGAACTAATAAAAGAATGCAACCATAAAGCTCTGAACACTCTGAGCGAAAAAACGAACACGATCTGGTTTTTGACAGTTCGTGCTCTGTTCAGAGCGAAAAAACGAAAACGCCTATTGTATCTATCGCCACTTGAATATTTAAAATCGGTTTTTGCTGGTCTATGTTCAAAATGTTATCTTCCCCTTTCTAGTTTCTTGTTTTTATGTAATGTAATATATACAGCTGAGGACCCTTAAAGCCTGATAAAGTCTGGATTTTTCTGAAAAATAAAAACTATATTGAAAGACTGAAACATTTTATATCTAAGGGGGGAAGTCCATGTAAACGCCTCAAAATCAGTCATATTTTAAAAATATTTTAGAAGGTGATAAAATAATTTTATTGTTTTACATTTTTTACATAACTTTATTTAAATTTTCTAAAGTATAAAAAAAAAAACTTTGTTTTTTCTTTCCAAAATGACGGCTCAGGATAATTTTTCGTCTGTCGTCTCCGACGCGAGCTCCAAAAGTGCTCCACTTGTCACACATTAACCATTGATCGGAAACAGAAAAATTAAATTGTTTTATTTTTATAACATATTAACGGGAAGGATAAACCTATAAAATTAAAAACAAATCATAAAATTCAATATAAAATAAGCCTTTGAAAAATAAGTCAGAATTGTGGGCTATTTTTTCGACATATTTGACCTTCAAATAGTACTGTATTAACGCAAAATATCTGAATATATTTTAGGTTTATCCTTCCGATAATAATGTAGAGAAAAACCTCTCAAAATTTCAGGCAAATCGGTCAATAACATTTTGAGTTACGACACAAGCAGTTTTTAAAAATATTTATAAAATTTTAATTATCCTGAGCCGCCATTTTGGAAGGAAAAAAAAGTGTTTTTTTTATATTTTAGAAAAATTAAATAAAGTTATGTTAAAAATTTAAAACAATAAAATTATTTTATCACTTTCTAAAACATTTTTAAAATATGACTCTCAAAATCAGTCGTTTACATGGACTTCCCCCCTTAAAGTTATAGAATTTTCAGTTAAAATTTGTATTTCCTGGCAAGATAGAAATGCTTTCTCAACCTGAACAAGGTTAGGTTAGGTTGTTGTAGCTGCCCGCAGGCTCACTTGGACCAACGTAACCTATACCACATGGAACGACTCCATTTCACTAACCATTGAACCATTTCGAGTCTCTGATGAAGCATTCAATGTCTCTGATGTTCTTCAAACTCAAGTCTGACAAGTCATCAAAGAAGAAGGCGCCAGATACCGGTTTCTTCGCAGCGCAAGTACTGAACAATGACAGAGGGGGTCACCGATGCTCTCCTCCTCCTCCTCGTTATGACAACTTCTACAGAAGTCATTCAATGATACATCTAGTCTGCCCAGGAGGCCAGTACCCTTAGTATCGCTACGGCATTGCCAATGGCCTCTCTTCTAACAAGGAAAGGTTCTCAGATGTGTCTCACCAATTTTGATGAACTTGAAATATGTTATATATATATATATGATATAGAGTATCGAAAAATAAGAGGCACGTATATTTTTTTATCTGCGGAAAAGCAAATTTAGGGGGTGAAAACCACTAAAGCTTACTCCCCAAAACCAGTTTTTCCTAAATATTTCAACAAATTTTTAACAATTCTTAATTGCTTAATTTAATAACTATAAATATATAATCTTGTAATGTATTTCAAATAACTAACTTCTTTCATTTCATTCAAGCCGCACAAAGAAAAACAAATTGCAACAATTCAATATTTATGCTTATTGAATTGACTTTATTATGGTCATGTTTCTCCAATTTACTTCGAACCGCAGCAATTAAAACAAAGAATTATTAAACAATTCTTGGCATGTTGTCTTTTTACATGTTTTTATATGGATTAAGTTTCTTGGATACGGCATACCGAATTTAAGGGATAAAAAAAACCTTTTTAACAAAAAATTAAATCGACTTGAGAACCTCCTCCTTTTTTTCGTTGTTGTTATTGACTACCGTCGCAGCCAATAACACCCGTCAATATTTTACCTAGCTCTATGTTTACACGATACTGTCAACATTTCTCTTCGACCTGTCAGAATTTTCATCAGTCATCCGATTAGTACAGACGCAATGTAAGAGATTTCGAGGTTATTCTAAACTCAAGTTTTACTTTTGAGGATCATATCGATTTGGTTGTTAATAAAATCAACGCAAACTTAAAATAAAACACATTTGCTTTTTTAGAAAATTAAAGAAAAGTTTATTCAAAGTATGCTCCATCGGCAGCTACAACCTTCGCCCATCTTTCAAGTAATTTACGTATTCCTTGCATGAAGAAATCCTGGTCTTTTGAGTTGATCCAATTATCAATCCAAATTTTGATACTTTCATATGAAGTGAACCGTTATCACGTAAGATCTGACTCCGAAAGAGCTATGTCTGGCGGGTGGAGTAGCACTTCCCAGTTCTGTCCATCTAAATATCTTTTCTCGACTTGTGCGGTATGCGGTTTGGCATTATCCTGTTGAAGAATTAATTTACTGTGCCTATGCACCCATTTTGGTCGTTTTTCTTCTATGGCTCCTTTCAAACGCATTAGTTGTCGTCGGTAAACTTCTCCATTAATAGTTTGAGAGGGTTTGAGCAACTCATAATAAACAACACCTTTCTGATTCCACCAAATACAGAGCAAGGTTACAGTGAATATTTCTCTATGGCTGTGATGTGCCGGGTCCACCTGGCTTCACCCAAGCTTTTTTACGTTTAGTATTCTCATAATATATTCATTTTTCATCTCCTGTGATTAGTTGATGCAAAAATCCTATTCTTTGCTGCCTTTGAAGTAGCATTTCACAAATTGTTTTTCGACGTTCGATGATACTTTCTGTCAAATCATATGGAACCCGGTTACCAACTTTTTGAAACATTCCCATTGCTTTTAAAAGCTTTGCAACATTTGATCGTTCAACATTTCATGCTGCAGCCAATTCTGATTGCCAATAATGCTTCCAATTCAGCATCTTCAAATTTTTTTGGTGGTTTTCTATGTTCTTTGTCCTCAGTACCAAAATCATTATTTTGAAATCGTCGAAACAATTCCTTACAAGTTGTATTAGATGGAGCATGCTCACCGTAAATCTCCACAAGCGAACGATGAGTTTCCGCTGCACTTTTCTTAGCAATAAAATAGTGTAATAGCACTTCCCGCAAATGATGTTTACTTGTAACGAAAACCGACATTTTCAAGGAGGTAAAAGCACTTGTCGCTAATATTTCAACCAAATGTCACGTAGTGCGTTTGACAGCTGACATAAAGTACACAAGTGTTGCTATTTATTAGTACACGTAAGCAACACTAAATACGACATCTGTTGGGAAAGGGCGGAGTCATATTCACACACCCAATAAAAAGATAGTGTAAAGAATTTCACGATTCTTATATCTCTCGGCTATTCTACCTTACATTCCATAGACCTGTATTATAATATATGCTTCAGCTTCGTTTCTATAAGATTTTATTAACCACATCGAATCTGGCCAACGATTGTATTCAAGATCTTCGCAACTGTTCAAAATTACTATATTAGCTTTACTCAACATTTCCATCCCAGTGCGCTCTCTGAGAAGTCATGACTTCTTTTATTTGGATTATAATCGTACTAATTACGGTTTTTCTTAGCCCATATCATCGATTCTGCACTCTTTTCAGTCGTGTTACTCCGATATTAATTTTAACCTAAATAATATCAATGGAGGAGTCGGCTGCGTGGTTACGTTGGAAACAAAACAAAAATTAATTTTTTTTCCATTTTTTTCGATTTTTTGTATTTAATTTTTTAAGGAATTAGTCTTGTTGATGACACTACTAAATAAATTAAGCTTTTAACGCTCACAAGACGCAATTTCGGCATCTGAGTTTGAATTGACGCCATGTGGTGTATTTGAAGAAAAAATCTGTTTCCTATGTTTTTGAGGGCGTAATTTCCAATGGTGATGGTTAAAATTGCTCCAGAAAAAATCTAACCATCAAATATACATAAAAAATGTGATGTTTTTATGACAGTTTTTTGTTTAAAATGATTTTTAGTTACCTTTTATAGTTTCTTAAAATTCTTGAAACTATATTAATAAATATAATTTGATTTATTGATATATATTTTTTATTTGAAATCTATATTTTCTATTTTATTTATTACTTAATTTAACATAATCTTTTTTTATTAATCTATTTTAGTAATTTTTAAATTTAATTTAACAACTCATTCAATTTAAAATTCTCAGTCGGCAGGACCCGCAAGTCCACATGTACCGCAAATTTCGTCAGCCTCCTTGCACCATTTCAAGGTATGACCCAGTTTCTGGCATCGCCTACATCTCATCGGGGAGGGGTAGTACTCCCTGATTGGTATAAGCTGCCATGGCCCCCGGATCTCTTTCGGAAGTTTAAATGCGTCGAAAGTTAAGGCACAGACAACATAATCATGATTAGATTATCTTTGGTTAAGGTGAGCAGTCCCGTGGGAATTCTGTTGGTGGGAGAAGTGAGATCCGGCCTGGTAATCTGCATTACCTCAGTGATGCCTTGCGGCTTGAAGCCCTCCAGGATTTGCTCTTGACTCATTGATTTGAGTTCAGGACAGTACGCCGTGCCCTTAACTGAGTTTAAAGTTTTGTGGTATTCTACCTGAACGGCAATGCCATCCAAATTATTTATTTTGACGAAAAGATCTCCAACAGATTTGTTATTGACAAGGAGGAGAAGGGAGCAATCGCTAAGGAAATTAGCCTGTGTAAAGCGCTGTGAAATACCGTTCACAGCCTTACGGATTCTGAATTGGTTGAAATTTTTCAGCGGTTTATTTTCATCTAAAGATTTGATAATGATGAACCTAGGGTGTGATGAAATATTCGTCTCCCTATTCGCCGGCTTAGGTAAGGCTGGGAATAGTTCGTCTGTTAAGGAGACATAATCTGCCGACCTCTTGTTGGGTTTCCGCTGCCTCTTCGGAGGCGGCGTACCTGAATCTAGGATCGAGAAAGAATTGGTGCTGGCTAGGCCAGACACCATTGTGAAGGAAGTATTTGCCTCCCTTATGGGGAGAGTTTGGAGGAAAACAACCAACCAGCTCAAGAAAAAGAAAGTGAACAAGAAACGGTAACAAAAAGAACTCAACAAAGCAAAATTAAAAGTTTTTTGTCCGTCTAGGTCCTGAAAGTCGATTCTTCCTGACCAGACCGGATACAACTGGGTTCTTCAAATATAATTATTCTTTTGGGGGCTCGATGCACGGGCAGAAGAGGTGCCCCCTTGGGCTTCTTTGCCAACAAACCGAAAGAACACAACGCAATTAACGGCAGTAAGATACCTTTAGAATTCTTCTTTTGACTTGTGATAATTCAATTTATTTCCTTACAGAGAAAATTCGAAACTGGGTTTTTCTTTGGGGACCATCCCCCTTCGCAACCAGGAAAAAAAAAATTCTGCAGACCGGTCCCGCGGTTCCCACAAACCAAAGCGACAGGAAAAACAGGGTAGGAGGCCGGTTCTAGATAAGAAAGAGGCACGCCCTGCTGCCACCAAAGCGCCAGTCCTCCGAGTCCAGAAAGAGGTCCCGTGCCCCCCAAAAATGGGGCGGACAAAGCAGGAAACTCCGCCGACCTCAGCCATAAATCCTCCTCTTGATAGATGAGAGGTCCAGAATTCTTCACTCTATAAAGTTTATTATTTTAATTTTTTCCCGATTTATTTTTTATATAATAAATTAATATTAAGAAAATTGAAATTTTAAATTTCTTCTCAAAGAATAATATTTTCAGCAGGAAACAAAAACGACCGCTATCCGTCAGAGCCTACTGATGAATTGCTAATAATACTATTTCTATATTACAGACAATTACAGTCGAGGGTCAGTACAAAATTGATACAGGTAACTTTTTTAAATTTTTTTTAAACTCAGAAACAACGCCTGCCACCACACACCAGTGGTGGATTTACCAGCAGGCTGAGTAGGCTGGAGTCTAGGGCGGCAGATTCTAGGGGCGGCAAATTCTGGGCCAACAAATTATTTTTATATCTTACAGAAATTAAAAAGATTCATATTTATATACCTAAACTAGTAGTCCGTGGTTTTACTGGCTGTCTCGCGCGTTGGCGGGACTCTCGGAACCAAGCGCCCTCATCCTACCAGTAGATATAAATTATAAGAGATAATAAATCGAAAGGCTATTACGAGTAGACTGCACAATTTGTTTTAAATAACAACAAAAAATGAAAACCAAAAGGAATAAAGAATAAATAAAAAAATATTTGAAATTAAAATTTTAACACACTATTCCCAAAGAAAGTCATGTAATTTGCAGCAAAGCAAATATACAGAATAAAAAATCGCGAAAAAAGGTATTGTTAAACTTTCATAACTTAATTAATTGAATTTCATCGTCATCATCAGCCGGATTGTTACTAGATATATTGTTTTTAAATTGTAAGTAAACGCAATACAAATTATTTAATTACTTTTACCGATTGTACATTATTTTGTAAGTAGTATTAAGGCGTAAGGTATGCCTTATTAGTAGTACATGATTGAGCTAGCATTAGTTCAGAAATATACCCAAAAACTATTTCTTACGCAATCGTTGAGTTGTAAAAATAATCTAGGAATCGACACATCGATCCCCTAGTTCACAATAATACTAATTACGGGAAAAAGGTGGTTTAATTAGAACGATAGTGCACAAATCATAGTTACAATTTCATTGACAAAACAATTGTAATTAATATGATTGTGACCTAGGGTATCGAATTGTAGAGGTCGGAACGGACGGCAAAATTTGAATAGCCTACTGGCGGCAAATGTGTAAATCCGCCACTGCCACACACCCTCCTCCCAGTGTAACGATATAAAAAAAGAAGGAATTATTCTGTTGATTGCTGTTTGGTGCTTTCTGATTTGATGCTAGCTCGATAGGCTATGGATTTGCTATTGAGGTGGGCACGATGGGCCGTAACCGGTGCTGGCTCGATACGTCGTAGCACTGAAAAATGTTCTTTTGACACTATGGGCCAAGTGGGTGGTGCTGGTGGTGATGAAAAATGCTCTTTTGGCACTATGGGGCATGCGGGTGGTTACCAGTTATAGCAAAAATATTTATTTGCTATATTTTAATTTTTTTTATTTTTATATAAGAATAATTTAATAATTACAGCCAATACTAAACTAAAAACAATTTTCTGTGTCAAAGCCAACTATCTTAAAAACAAGAAAAATTGAAAAGCTTGATTAAATAATTACATTAAATAATTACACCTAAAGCACCACATTAAATAATTATACCTAAAGCACACACCACCACCACATTACCCCCTCACCAGTGCAACGATATAAACCAATTGCATAAAGTTGATCGTTCTTCAGTTGTTAGATGTGATTCCGATGTACGGTATTTAGAAAAGATGTCAATTTACGGTTGTTGAAAAGGATTCCGATTTGTGACGATTTGCGATTGTTGAATAGAATGCCGATTAGCGACTGTTAAAGATGATGTCGATTTACAGCTATTGAATAGGATGCCGTTTTGCGGCTGTTGAAGATAATATCGATTTGCGACTGCTAGATAAGACGCTTGGTTTGGTTGGCTAGGATGCCGATTTGCGGCTCTTGAAAATAATGTCGATTTGCGACTACTAAATAGGATGCTTGGTTTGGTTTCAATGGGCCAAGTCGGAAGTGGTGGCACTGAATTGACTTCGATGAGCCAGGTTGGAGGTGATAGTGCTGATTTGGCTTCTATGAGCCAGGTTGGAGGTGGTAGTATTATCTAATTCTTAAATTGGTGTACTGGAAAGTTCTTTAATTGATGTGCGTGATGGTTCTTGAGGGTTCGAACGGGAGGTATTAACGGTGAGGTTATTATGAACCTACCTCTCTCGACGTATGCGTACTCCCTATTAGAATCTTGTGCTATTAACCAAGCTCTGATAGAGTCCGATCTGGAATGAAATTTTAATTTTTTTACTTTATCTTTATTCATATTTCCGATCATTTCCGATCACGTCGGGGTCACCAATATATAGTTTCTTAAAATTCTTGACACTATATTAGTAAATATAATTTGATTTATTGATATACACCCATGGACAAATAATTAGAAACAGTTTGATCAGCACTGCTTGGTGCACTCTCCTTCTTTCTCCTCAGTTTCAAATCTAACGGTATGATACCAGCAAAAACCTAGCGACCACGTGCTACTTAAAAACTGCACTTTTAGTAGTAGTTCGTGCCCACCAAACATCCTGTGGTGATATCATTTAGCGTGAATGCTATTTTACGTGGACAACTAATTAGAAACAGTATTCATTTTTCCATCTTATTAAACAAAAATTTATTTCTCTGAATAATTGGTATTGGTAAATATTTAAGTTACATTAAATATTCATGTTAAGACATTGTTTTTGTCAATACATTGTTTATAAAAATGAGCAAAAAAAAATTGTAACGCTTCCATGCACATGGAAGTAATGCGTCTTTGGTAAGCAAAAATGTCTTATTGCCAAATTGCAAACAATTGATATGCTCTTTAAAACTACTTTATGGAGCAGTAAAACATTCCCAAGTACTCGGAACAATGGAAAATGTTCTAAGATCCCGGAAAATGAAATGAAATGAAATGGAAATGAGCTAACAGATCGAAAAATCATCAGAGAAACGAAAAAGGACACTAGAAAGAATTCTGACATCCACCGCAACATTTTCGGTGATAACGTAACGGCAGTTTCAGCGAGAACCGTTAGAAGGTGTTTGGCTGAGGCTGGGTTGCACGGCAGAGTTTCACGGAAGAATCCATTAGTGTCTGCAAGCAACCGAAAAAAAAGGATTGACTTTTGATAAGCCTCATTTGGCCTGGACAACAAACCAAGGAAAATATGTGTTAGGGAGTGACGAAACAAAATTTAATAGAACGGGTCCAGACGGTAGAAGGTCTGTTCGTCGACATAAAGCCGCTGCATTTGATTCGAGGTATACTACTCTTGTTGTAAAGTATGGCGGATGATCGATCATCGTGTGGGGCTGCTTCTTCTGGTATGGAATTGATCCCATTCATAGCATAGAAGGCACCCTGATGAAGGACAAGTACGTCGACATACTTGAAAACGTAATGTTGTCATGTGCTGAGGGAAATTTGCCTATGATCTAGACATTCCAACAGGACAACGATCCTAAGCACACAGCAAAGCATACCAACAACTCTTTTCAAGCCAACTTTATTAGTGTGCTGAAGTGGCCTGCATCAAATGCGCACCTCAATCCTATTGAATACCTGTGGAGCGACGTACAGAAATTAGTTTCTTCAAAAAACTTCAAAAATTTTGACAAACATTTTACTGCAATTAAATTAGCATGGGAAAATATACCTGTGAAGAGATGTAGCAGACTTATACTTTCAATAAAGAAGAGCTGCGAAGAAATAATATTACAAACAGGTTTTCCTAAGAGATATTTGAAAAAAGCAATTTTTATTCCATCCAAAACGGGTGTTTCTAATTAGTTGTCCAGCGAAATTTATGTATTGGAAATATTATGGCATTCTATTCAAAATGTTTAAAAAAACAATTGAAATTTAACTATAACTTTTAATACATTGTAAGTCAGAGAATGTTAATTTAGCTCCTTTTTGTACATATGAAACAAGAACATTGAGAATTTCCAACTCAATTCAACATCATATATGTGTTTCTAATTAGTTGTCCATGGGTGTATATTTTTTATTTGAAATCTATATTTTCTATTTTATTTATTACTTAATTTAACATAATCTTTTTTTATTAATCTATTTTAGTAATTTTTAAATTTAATTTATTAATTTTTAATTTAACAACTCATTCAATTTAAAATTCTCTGTCGACTGTCTTTTTTATTTTTCTTAAAAATCCAAGGTAACTTTTTTAAATGTTTTTTAAACTCAGAAACAACGCTTGCCACTACACCTTTCGATTTTTTTTCATGCCTAAAACCAATAAAAATCGCGACCTCGATGTCTGAACAAAAAATATATGGGGTTATTTTTATGTAAAAACGTTTTGGTAAAACCGAATGGCGACCAGAATGAAAAATAGTTTTTCGAAACTTGACGAATTTTTTTCTCTAAAACTGTAGACTTTAGCAAACAAATTTTAGGAGCAAAAATGTCTTAGAATTAGTCAAACGATACTTTCCAATTTTGTTAAGTAGCATCTGCTGGAATTTTTGATTTTTCCAAAAATCACGAAAACGAAATATCGATAAACGTCGTTAAAAAGCCTGGAAAAATTCGATAGTGTGCTTTAACTAATCCTTACAATAAAATATGTATGTTATTAAACAATTTTCATTCAACAAAAGCAGTCGTTTCCGCTTTCACAGATAAATTTTATTAATTACGAAAAAATGTTTGCTACTTTAGCACTCATTAAAGCAAACGGATTAGATTAACTTGAGAGGAATTCAATGGAATATGTTTTATAAAAAATACACCATAAAAATGTTATAAAATACATTTATTGAGGAAGCGAACCCAAGAATTGTTATACGGCTCTAAAAGCTCAGAACTGCATAAAATGAATCTTTGCTAAAAAAGCTTAGCGCAGGCTTTCACCTCGGAGCTTTCGTATAAATTCGTTTAGTACAATATCTTGAAGTATTAGGTCAGTTTCTAATTTTCAATATTCGTTTTTATAATTAATTTTAATTAAAAAATAATTTTGAAGTATGTTTAAACTTTGATAAAAATCGTACATTAAATAGCAGAATATTTCATTCATATGGAGTTTCACAAAAGAGTTATTCTTTGCTTCATATTAAATTAGTAAATGTGTGAACCTGTACCATTTTTGATTTCAATTAATAAAAGATAGATATCGATATGCGAATATGCTAACTCGATTCGTGTTCCATCCGAGCTTACGATAGTAAGTGAATCAACATTTAAATATTGTTGTAATTTTGCCCGCCGAGCGGCTGGCCGGCAAAACTACTCCATTTGCCTTCGCTACGTTTTGGCCGATTTGCCAAACGAACGGACAGACAGACGGACATAGGGACATTTTTTGTTAGGAATCTTACTCGTCCACCGAAGTAGACGAATCCAAAAAATCGATGAGTGTTTCGATCCGAGAAGCCAAGCTGATCTCGTCAGTATGGCGCTTGGCTTCTCTGCCATAGACACTCACAAAGGAGGGATCGAAAGCTAATCCCTATATCTGCCCGATCGCAACTTCAAATAAAATAAAAAAAAAATAAAAAATAAAAGTGTGAAGTATAAGCGAAGGCAAATTCTGTAACAATATATAGAAATGCCGGATTCACAGCGATTTATTAACGTTCAATTACAATTAAGTGCTATTGTGCTGAAAGAAAAGATTTTAGCTGAAAGTAAAGCACTCCACGTTAGTAACGATTGCGGGTTCGTTGCAAATAAAAAAATAAAACACTCCACTTAAGTCGAATATTAAATTGATTTGAAAATTATTATATGCATGTATGTTTTCTCTCAAGTTTTAAAACTAGACTGCTGACGAAGCACACACGTGATGAGAAATAATAAATTCACTCAATTGATTAGGGACTAATGTACTTGAATAAAATTATTCTTACATTTTTTGCGTTAATATGCTATGTAAAACAAATTCTATTCTATTTTAAAAACACCAAGAAGGGCCGTAGCCGTAGTTAGGTGTTAACCCCCCCCCCCCCCCCTCCCCACCCCCCAAATTTTGAAACTTAACTAAAAATTTACATGATTTTTTAATAACAGAACAAGGGTTGAACAGTCAGATGAGTAAATCTTCTGCTCTTCTTTTTTTCTTTGACAATGATAAAACATGTTAATGGTAGCATTTACCTTTTCAAGGGTCTTTTAAAAAAACGCTATGTCCATCAAAAAAATTGATGAATGAAAAAACTGCCCTGGGAATGAAAAAATAGAATACTTCAGATGCCTCATCGCAAAATTCATTAACAAAGGTAACAAAATAATAGGTCCTCTCCACTAGGCAATAAATATTGGCGCCTTTACTCAATTTTAGAGTAGTGGAATATTATAAATAGTACATTTTAGATGCGATCAACAAACACCCCTAGCACTTATTGATTTACTCAGATTGTAACTGATAACTGAAGAAGTTCAAACATATTTTTTAAAATATTTCTTACTCTTTCTATCGCTGGAAAAGTCGCAAACTAGATTTTCTTTTGCGAAATCCTTTTTTTTTTACGTTTGTGAGATTTCTTTTTCGAAAAATTAAGTGTTTTAAAAAATTAGAGCTTTTATTTTGTATTTTGTAAGGGGTTACAAAACCATGCAATTTTCAAAAAATAGTTTTTTTTTTGGGGAAATAAATTGTTTATACTTTTAACAATATTTTAAGCGTTGAAAAACTCCAATTTTCAAATTATTACCGAAGTTATAGCAATTAGAAGTTAGCGCGTCAGGAAGCCAACCCAAAACTCAAGTAGAGTTCGGACCGTTACGTATCTATCTATCTTTAACAATAATTTAATTCCTTTAGAAAGATTAAACTAACAGTAACTCAGATAACGGAGGACATCGCAAAAGCAGCAGAAAACCTTATGTATGGTCCAGGAATCGCAGATTAAAAGTAATTAAAAAAAAATTTACTTTTAAGGCGTTATCTTCGACCTTTTTTTCTTTCACGTTTTTCTCGAAATTACTTTTTTCAAACTGGTGTACACGATATTTCAAAATCGACTGAACCAATTCGACTGAAATTTGCACCACTTATTTTCTATAATATTACCTAAAGCGTGACGAAGGGTTTTCGATTGGGTTCCGTATTCAAAAGTTATGTATTTTTTAAACTCAAAATGTTGATGGAAATTCGAGTTTTTTTACGAACAGCTGCCATCTCTAAAAAAAAAAAAATTTTAATTTTTTCCCTTAGTCACGCCTCAGCTATTATACTTCTGAAGAAGCACTTTTTTTTCGGACAATGTTGGACGGAGAAATCATGTACACCATTAGCAAGGATTTTAAAATGAGGGTCCCATTGAGCTATTCATATCTCCGCCATTTTTAATGTTTTCTTTTTCAGTATTGGAAATTGTTTATAAATCTATTATATGTATACGTAAAATAAAGAATAATTCATATTTTTAATGGTCGAGCCAAAAAAAAAAAAGAGTTTATTTTTATGCCTATTTTTTTCGAGCGTCAGGGTGGTGTAAAACCTTAATAAGAGTAACATATTCAATATTTCCGTCCCTTCCCGTACCGTAAGAGATCATGATTTTCTCTATGTGCCTTACCATCGAACGCACTACGGCATGAACGAACCATTCACGTCAATATCACGCGCCTTCAACTCTCATTCTACCATAATTGATTTTCATTTTTCGAAAGATAAAGGTTTTATTCTTCATTTTTTTTTTCTTTGTAAGTGATCAGATTTTTGATGAATACGCCAATAAATAAATAAATAAAAAGTACATAGTATAGATATTTTTAAAAATATTTAATTAAATATATATAAATTACCAACACCCCCCTCCTCCCCCACGTCCTCTTCCACTTTTTATTTTGATATATTAGTCTTTGTTCGGTCAATACCCGAAACAAAGTGAGGTTAGTTATTGTACTGTTCGTAACTCAACACCATTTTTATCTCGTTTGGTCGTTACCCCAATCGAGTTACCTAGAGCAAGTGAAAAAGTTTTAATATAGCCGAGATCTATATCTTATAGGTACATATTTTACCGATAGATAAAGAAGAACAATCTCAAACTAGTCGAGACCTAGATTAAGTGTATATAACATTTCCGATCGTTGCTCAGTACTTAAAACGAATTTTAATGAAGCCCGTGCTGGTGCACACGGCACCAAATATTGTTTGTGTTTTGTTATAGAAATACCCAGGTGGCGCATTCAGGACGAATTTCGAAAATATGAGACTTGTTAAATTAGCGAAAAAAATGTAATGTAAAAGGTAATCACTTTTTTTTTTAATCTACCATGGCTTAAACAATTCCCCTTTACTTGCAGATAAAGTCCCCGATATGATTATCATTTGCGGAATTTACGTGTCCATGGAAAAATCAAAATTTTCCTGCTGCGCTAAATTAATTTTTCATTTTTTTTTCCGTCAAGAAAGCCTGTAGAATAATTTTTCAATTTTATTGCCTGTCTATGATTAACCACCCCTATAGGTATGATAATAAACCTTTGGGACATGTAAGAATTCACCGAATTGTTATTGCAAACTTTTAATCATTAATTTTTAGAAAAACTACCAACTGTTTGATTTATAATACCAGACTAAATTTTTATTTTTTATTTTCTGAAAGCCAACTTTTCTTTTTCTTTCTAAAAAACACAATGCTTGCTTGATTTTATTTTTTTTAAACTGCTGATGAAATCGTCACAATTTCTATTAACACTTAGCCGACCGATCGGGGAGATCTCCCCATTTTAAAGTAAGTCAGTGCACGGCTTTTATGTTTTTTTATAAAAAATATGTGAAATCGTTAAACGAAATTGTTACTGTAAATATATATATACTACTTAAATAGTTTTCAAACTCCTTTTATTTCAAATAGTGAGTATAATTCGAATTATGATAAAAGTGCGGTGGAAATCGAACAGCTCACTGTAGGTCGTGCGGTCGGCTAAGTGTTAATTACTAATAATTACGCAGGACGTCACGAGGGAGACCAGCGGGAAGTCCGATGGAGTACCAGCGAAGGATACCGGTGAATAAGGTATGAATTAAATTTATTGCAGGAAAACATCGCGTATCGCTCGTTATAGTTCGTTGGTTCATCGCCAGGCCAGCGTGGGATTTGCCGCATTTATTTAGTGTAATCGTGCTCTAAAAAATTCGAGTTGATTTGTCGATTCGATTTCATTTTCGTATTCTATAATTCAATCGAGAGTACGAAAAAGTGTTGGGAACATAAACAATTTTCTTTTAAAATAAAGTGCGGCAAATTCCATTGACTAAATTCACACTTCATTTGAGCTGAAATTAATTTCAATTAAAGATTCGTAGAATTTTTGGAAAATTGTTGAGTGTTGCGTTATTTGGTTGAAGTTAAACTTATCAATTTATGGGTCAATTTCTTCACAACGTTAGCTCCTAAGCCTGTTTCAGTTCCTTGTCCTCTTTTACTAGTACAGATATTAAATTCGTATATATATCTGTGCTGCTGTCACAGTGACACCACACTTTGTATCCTCGTTTTATTGGTTTGAGAGGCATGTACTGTTTTGCACATAACCTCCCTTTGTATAGGATCATGCTCTCATCTATACTCTGCGAAGATGAGTTATTACCATTTTCTTGAAATAGATTACTGAACAAAGTTATAAAAGGGCGCAATTTGTACAAGTTATCGTAACCTGGGCTTCCTTTCTTAGGCTGTTAACTCTTGTCGTTCAGATGCAGTGCCTGCAATATTTTCTTGAAGCGTTTGATTGTAATGATATCAGCCACTTCATTGAATTTAAACCTTGAATCTGCCGACCAGTACAAATCTAAGTTTGGTAAAATGTGGTACCCCATGATTATAGGAACTCGCGAGTTTCAGTTCGGTAATTTCAGTATTGTCCACAGGACCGCAATTTCGAGTTCTCTATTCTCAGCGTAAAGATTCAACTGACTAAAAATGTATAACACTGTTGTTCAATAAATACGTAGGTGCTATTGTTACAGCATCAAATTCTTCTGGCTTCGGCCGACTGATCGATAGATTTTTTCTCCAAAACTCATCTTCTTCTACAATATTTAGGACTCATTTGAATCTTCCTCTGGAAAGCCATGTGTACTCATTGACGTCACAGACTCAGACTCATCATATTGTGAATAATCTAATAGTGCTCTAGCGACAGTCGCACTGCTTCAGATTCATTACAACTGTCTTCTTGTGAAAACGAATTAGATGAAATATCTTCTATTATAGTAGCCGTTGTTGATTATTCAAAGTGAATTCTGGTTCGCCTTCCAATTCTAAGCCATCCTCTGCGTCGTTATCTTCTGGGATTTCAAAAATTGCCTCTAAAGCCCGTTTATGTGATCGTCCTTTAGGTAAATGCGAAGCATTTTGACGACGATACCTTGAAAAAACAAGAGATATTCGGAATAAGAATTACGAATATCTAGTAACGGTACCGTGCATCGGTATAAACGGTATAGACGGCGGATTTCTTTTAGTTTGTCCTTTTCAATCCCATTTTGTTGGTCTATATTTCTGCAAATTCTTTTAATACTATTACATACTATAATTCTTCATAATGCCTTTCTTCTTTCTTCATAGACGTCATTGCATTTTCAAAAAACTTTTCCTGGAAACTAATTTGCTTCTTTTAAAGAGAAAATAAGTCTTCCTTTTGAATGTGATTGCGACAGTGATCACGATCAGAAACTCTTGGTCTGAAACTCCTCGCATTCCTATACTGATGTCATTGAATTGTCTAATTGTTTTCTGTAATTAATTGATCAGTAGGAATGTTTGTCTCGTCTTCCTGCAAAGTGACGCCAAATCAAACTGTATTTGGTATCACTGAAACGGATTTTCCAGCCAGATATTTTGCTTCTCCGCTTTGGAGGAATATCGGACCTGGGCAGATCCACAATCCTTTAATTTTTCGAAATGTAGAATGGGGCCGTATATGTCTATGGTAGGAAACAATCGATAGATCTGAGATATTTTGTATACCCATAGGTACATTTTCTCAACAATAGACTCAAACTAGAAATCAAGGATTAAGGCAGAAAAAAAAACACAATATACTTTAGTCATAGTTTTAAATAATATATTTCGTTTGTTTTCGTATATCTGAGCAATTATACGAGCAAATTCATCAATTAATTTTAATAGTTATGTTTAACGTAAAACTTAATTACAAAAAAAAAAGTATAAAATATAATAAGCACATTTACATATTTTATTGCACCTTCTAATAAAACAGATCCATTAAGATTTAATATTTAAAACAAGTGAAAAAATATTGGTTTTCCTACAAGGAAATGTGTCTTCTTTCAGACGTTTGCAAATTTTTTTTTTTTAAGATACCGTGGAAAATTCGAGAGTTTTCTTTACATATTTAAACAATATTTTCGTACTTTTCCGTGATAAGTATGAAAAAATATAAATTTTGAGCATTGGCTTCATAATTTGTAATGAAATATTCGATCTAATAATCTTTTGAAACGTGAACTGTCCACAGATCTTTACGTCTTTAGTGTCTTGTGTGATTTCTGTATCTGTTATATTTTGCCTTCTCCGATGCAATTGTTTAAAACTATTTTTGGGAAAAAAAGAGTATTTTAAACTTAATTTTAAAGTTTACCTATTATGTACTTTAATGAAAGTAGCTTGCTTCATTCTTTTTACAGAACGAATTTCAGAAGTGAGTCGAACTAATGTGTCTAAAATTATAAACAAAAACCAAAATATAAAAATATCTGCCTTTGGACGTATTACTTAGCTTCTTCTGATATGTCAATGTATTGTAGTATTTTGCTTTTTATTTCCATTTAGATGCATTAGGTTTCTGAATATCGGATAGTTTTAAATTAAAACATAAGAAACAATTAAGAAAAACATTAACATTTGGAATGTTGCAAAGAGCGCCGTCACTGATTCGGATCAGTTTTTTTCGAATTAGAACCAGCAACAGCACTAAATATCACCTTTCTCTTGCTTATGCTTAAAAACGAAAATAATTTTTTTTTTTTAACAAAATTGATATTGCATAATATTAACACTTAGACAAACTAAGGAGTGAATTATTGCAAATTGTTCAATATACATTGGCACGCCGTTGTTACTACTAAGTCTTATTGGAGCAATATCATATTACAGGGTCTAGCCTAAGAATTTTACTTTACTTTTACCGCTTACTTATATTTTAAATAATAATACGCCATTGCGTGAGTATTTCTTGTTTGTTTAATTTTCTAGGAAAGAGTTTTATATAACAATATTTATTCACTCAATAACAAATAAATGAAAAAATAACTAATATCAAAAGGGGCTTTAGCATAATTTCTGCTCTTTATTTACAATTTGCCACTCCTCAACAGTTACGACACTTGCAGGTGAATTTTCAATTCATTGCATAGGTTGTCCTCGAACGTTTCTAATAATTTCCATTTTGGAGTCTACTTAAACTGCTTGGGTCTATATTAATATTATTTACTTAGTGAAAATTAAACTTATAATTTATCTAAATACATTATTTACAATGCAAGCAACTTTTAAAAACAATACTGGGGCAGAAATTGATTTTGAAATGACATCGAGATTGTTAAGTATTTGGGCCAATGACAATTATCTTTATGTAATTTATAATTAAATATTTTTAGTATTGAAAAGACAGAAATTCTTTAGTATTAATTTACAGTTCATAATTTGGTTATCGGTAACAAAAAAGCATGGAAAATACAAACATTTGATCAGATATTTAATTATTTTCAATTATTTAATCATTTTTCACAAAACTCTTCTTTGACATTTGTGTCTTTTAATTCTTTTGTTCAAATATTCGCCTTGTTATCAATGTTAGTATTATTTTAAAGTTGATCTATCCAAGCATTATTATCCCTTCAATAAGTTTACCAAAGATAAATTTGACCCGACGTTAGTTAGGCCTTCCTTTTTGTATTTTGAGAAAAAAGCATTAATTAATTGGGTTGGGAAGTAAAAAAGAAATCGGTATGTGACATTATAACGTGATTAAAAACAAAAATTTTAAACCGGACAACTCATGGATCATTTAATTTGTCGGAATATACGAAAAAAAAAACTGTCCAGAAATCACAAAAATAAAAAAATAAAAGATTTTATTTGAAAATATTACTAATTATGATTTAGTAGCTTAAGGTTCAAACTTAAGCCAAGTAACAAGCTCCTTTAGGCTGTAGTATTCCATTAGTGCTTTTTGTGCTATTTTTCTCAAAAATCCTACATGATGAAATTCGTTCGTTTTCAGATTTGTGCTAAGTACCCTAAATAACATCCAAATCAGTTGTTAACCCTGGAATTACACAGGAAGTCACCTGGACTCGAAACTTTTTTTGAACTGAAATATCTCAGAATGAGTAGGAATATTCGAGTCGCCCAATATGTCCTTAAAAATAAGTTTGTTTGGACTAACGACGATTCTACCGAAAAGTACATCCTTCTAGCTAAATAACACCTCATAATACAGATTCTAAAAAACAAACATATAGTAGAAATATCAGTTTGAAAATGTTCTCGAGTAAGCTTGACGTCGGATACGCTTCCAAATTCTGTACGGATTTTCACAGATTTTTAAAACTAAAAGAACTTTTCATCACCCAAATTTTGTAGACTTATGTAATCTACCGAAAAAAATCACTTTGTTCTGTATGCTTGTTTGCAATGTATTAGCCTTCGCTTCAATATAAAACTAAATTGAAAGTAACCTTTATTTTTGAATTCTCCAACAAGGTTATAAAACTGCTGGGACTTTGTTCGCTGTTCGATACTAACTTGAGTTGTGAATTTTCTTTAAAAAATTACTAGACATTAAGCTGAGACCAATCTGTACCAGCAGCTTTCGACAACCCTTACTCTAATGCCTACTCATCTTTTATAACAAGATAATTTGGTATTCACGTCGAAATCCAATAAGCAGGTGACGTCAATTACGTGCCGTGTGCAGACCCATCAAATGAATGTCACGCGAAGGGAACAACAGCCCAGACCCAGATGCGGGAGGAGATCTTTGAAAATTGTGTTATTATCGGGGGGTGGCTGTCGTGTTTTGTGTAATGCGAATGTTTCCATGTCGCACTTGAATTGGTTAATAAATTCGGTATGGGACGCGGCGAGGGACAGCAGCTCATCTTAGTCTTCAATAACGTCAATAATGCGCACTCCGCCGCCCATTTATGTGAATTTTATGATAATGTCAGAGGCCCCAGCATTACCAGTATCATTTACTCGGTATGACTTTTAATTTCGGGAGTATCCCGGCTGCCAGGCACATCACATCCCGGCCTTACGGTGACGTCGTCGGTGCGGGTGATGTGATGTACGTTGCATGCTCGTAATAGTTTTAATTTGGTAATTTATATGCATCCTACGAGGGGGTGGTATACCACCCGGCCGAAGGTGCTCCTTTATGGTACAGATGGAAGCTGGAATGATGTGAGAAGTACTGGGGCTGCTCCAGCCCGCCGTAGGCGTCTATCGAATTAGCTGCGTGGTGCATCGCCGCGGCTGCAGCGGAATACGGTTGGGGCTTGAGAGGGAGTGCTGGGGTGGCCGTGGAGTCCGCACCTGTTGACGTGTTGTACTGGCTGCGGAGGGGGTCAGAGTAGTCGTAGCCGTTCGTCGAATGGTTTGGATTCTTGTTGCTCAAGACATTGCCCGTGTCGCGGGGTGACACCGAGCTAGGAGGAGTCATCGCGTTATGGTAGTCGATAGAGCTGTGGTAGCCGCCGTATGTCGACACGAGATTCGTGAATGCATCGGAGGACTTCTGCGAGTGTCCGTGCAGGAGGAACTGGTTGTCGAAGGAGGACTCGCTGCCGGGAGGCGTCGGCAGAGGGCCTCCCGCTTGATTCTCGCTGTAGAAAACACCTGAAGGCGTCTGTCGGGCTGTCGCCCTTATCACGCTCTCCCGATTTGCATACAATTGCCGGAGGAGCGCAGAGGCGGGCATCGGGGCGGGCTGCTGATGGAAGTGATGATTCGCGTGGGGCGTCCCAATCCACTGGATCGTGCTGCTCTTCTCCTGCTGCTGCTGCTTCAGAAGCGCATCGGTGCTGAAATCGGTTGTTGTACTATTGCCGCCAGGTGAGGGCAGGTGCTTCGACATGGCGTTCTCTAAGTCTTTTACCTAAAAAAAGCAAATAATAAATGTCTGTTAGCATTTTTTCAATTCTGAATAGAAACTTGGTAAATCTCATCGAGCATTTTCTTCCGTCAAAAAATTGTTTTGAAATTAAATTAAAATACCCCTAACACAAAAAAGTAAACCTTTGAAAGAGAAAAATACCCTCTTGTCTACGGGGGTAAGAACTGCCAACGAAACTAGAAATTTCTAGCTCCAAATAGTGGCGGAGCTCACCCTATAGCTAATCTGTGTTGTGTGGCTAAAGTCGTTGGTCTGTGATACCCTTTACTTTCACAGTAAGCCTTTCCTGCAGTCATTTCGGCATGGTTTTGTCAAACTAAAATAATACCTCAACCAATTTGCTGGATTTTCCAAATTACTGCATTACTAATATCAGGAAAGATAATCAAGTCGACTGCATTTTTACCAACTTCAACAAAGCTTTTGACAGAATTAACCCCTGACAGGTTCGCCCGGAGCAAGTAGCATACCCTTCGACAAATGATTCGCATTTTCGACAGCTTAAATAAATCTGAACGAATTGTAATTAGGCTAGTTTTACGAGAAATCGCACCATCTTTTATTAAAAAAACAAATCAACTGACCATTAAAAGCTCAGATATATTAAAAAAAATCGCGACTTTTTACACTCATTACCTGTAAGAGGCTAGCGAGGGTTAATCACCAAATGCAGCTTTATAAACTTTTTCCCTTGGGTTTTCAAATCTCTTTGTTAATTGGCTTTGCTCTTTTCTGTCCTAACGATCTCAGAGGGTCTAATTTCCAGATGTTCCTTCAAGGAAAACATTTAATATTTCTAGTGTACCTCAAAGTATTCATCTGGGTCCTCTTTTATTCGTCATCTACAAAAAATATGTATCCATGTTCTTGCCCAATTCTAAAATTCTTTGTTATACCGAATCATATCATAGGATCAGCAATCCAATTCAAAATTCAATTCGAAAATAAAACCAAATTTTGAACGAATTCTAGCTATCTCGCTCCCGTCTAAGTCCCGCAGACAGCTAACTTTACAAAAAGTCATCCCAATAACCAAATAAAGGTGGCGCTACCTTGATTCTCCGAGGACTGTCAGTTATTCTGGCAAATAATGTAAAAATTACAAAATGTTTACTTGCTTTCGGCTTTGTTTAATGTCTTATGCTGATGTTTAGTGTAGTTTAGTTTATGATGCCTCCAACAGAGAAATAAAACTAAACATATGTTTTCGCACTATCATTTACACCTACGACAGCGATTACAAATTACCCACCAACTCCCACCCTATTCTCCATTGCAATCAGCTGTTAGAATAGTTTTGCGATGACCAACTGGTTGCTATAGCATTTTGTGCTGCAACTTTTTGCTTTAGTTTGCATATTCCTATGTATGTGAAATATGAAGGTCAAAGGCAGAAACAATAAATTTTATATTAATAGCTATTGCACATACATATATTTACAGCTGATTGCCACGAGGAACAGTTTTGTGTGCGTGATATAAAAGAAATTGCTTCGTGACTGTTTAATTATTATTTATTTTCTTCTATTTAATAATTGTACAGTATTTCCGAGTATTTTTAATAGCATGATTTGCCCCATGAGGACTGAATCTGTGCCAAAAATGCAGCTAACAGGCTTGTATAAATAAATAAAAAAAAATAATAATTTTTCGTTTATACCTAAAGCATTGATTAATTACCCTCGTAGATTTCTTCTGCATTTAATTTTTCTCCTTTCGATTTCGTAGGTTTGAGGCTCACTGAAAGCTATCAAAAGGATTTCTAAAGATACTCTTGCGGATCGCACCACGATTAATTTATTAAATCATTTGTCACTTAATTTGATGCTATCTTTAAAGCATCGAATTTAAATTTGAAAATTATGAAGATTTCAAAATCAGAGTTCAGAATTTAGTGTACGATTGTTCTAGAAATATAATATTGCTGAAAATGTGGCTCCAATAAGTTCTCTTCCTACTATCTCCGAAACAACTAAAGTTAAAATTATAAAAACATTCAGGACTACTAGAATAGAGCTTATATTATATTACCAACAAATTTAAATTTTGCTAGTCGTGTAAATAAAATAGTTTATGATACGGAATCTTTTGTGAACGGGTTCTTTTAGTATTACGAGTATTTCTCTATTTTACTTTTAGTAGAAACCTATTTAGATAAGAGAAAATAATATATTATAATTAAATGTTCGCAAATGTAAGAAAGTTTAGACTTTACCACAGGTCTGGGAGATCTTCAAAGCTCTTTAAATGAGATTAAAAAACATCCTGTCCTAAAATCTTACTCGCAGAATGTGTGATTTTCTGTCAATTAATTATACATAATTATTAATTGCAATTGATACAGTGTTAATTGTAGTGATTACAAATGAAACGCTATTCTGATAAGTAATAGGGTATTCCACGTTGGCAAAAATAAATATAAATAAAAATGAACTTGTTTTGTTAACTAATTATTGAGCCTTCAACTTACCGACGATTCCGTGTGTTCCTCAATAACAGTCGGATGCCGTCTCGTCGTCTCTCTGTTCTCCTGATTAATAGAAACAGCTGGCGAAACCTTTGGTGCTTCAATACTCGCTGGTATCTCTTCGTCCCCCTTCATTTTTCGTTTCTGCGCACGTTTCGGGACAGGACTCGTTAATCCTATATCATCCGAGGGATTTGCACTAATGCTATCTTTGACCATTGCCATGGTTGAGTTACTATTCGTTGTACTACTATTTTGACTACGAGCTCTCGTCCTCTGTTCGGTCTCTGCCTTGGGGGAGGACTGGGTCTCTGAGGATGAGGGTCCCGCCGAGCCAGAGTGCCCTTCACTAGAGGGATCTGCCCCCGGGGAGCCAGCACCATTGTCATTGCCCGGCTCCTCGTGCTTAATATTTTCTAACGTAGTTTCTAGCTGACAGCAGTCAAGGATGAGATTTTCGTTCTCTTTTAAACTGTAAGAAAAATAAATGATTTAATCTGATATTATAATATTATTTTAAAGGACCACCTTGACGGGATAGAAAATTTATCAAAATTCAACTTTTTTGACCACGTTTCAAGAATGAAGAGTACTTTAGCTCCAAATTATTATTGGTCGGGAGTAATAGGTAAAAAGAGCTCTTTTTTTAATAATCGTTTCGTTCTCTGCTTTAAATTGCTGGGACAAAACCAGTATTTGAAATTTTTAATGGAATGACGAATAAAATTATTCTTTAAACTTTAAGGTACAGTAAAACTCGTCTATAAGAAATCGTCATAAGTGCAAAGACTGCTTAAAATCAATAAATTTTCCGACATGGTTTCTTCCTCGTATTATAGGTAATTTAAACTCAAAAACCTGCATATAGGAGTTCTAGTCCTTTGAAGTAATGAAGAAGACAATTTTGATATTTTGAGTTTGAGTTTTAATTTTTTAATATTTTGACCCAAAAACCTGTGGTTTCGTGACGCCCACAGAATTGCCAAAAAACGTGTGACGCACTAGAGCTTGTTAGTTCAACGAGCAGCTTATTAAAAATGAAAACTGTAATCTGGCCTTTTATAGAAACATTTTAAAATAAAACAATTATTTTTAATAAGTTTCACACCAAAATGCTAAACTTACCCACCGATTCTGGATAAAAATGAAGAGCTCTTAACCTTTTAACTACTATCAAAAATCCTTTTAAAGGAATTAATATGCTACCACATTATTGAAGAAATATTAGAAATACATACACTGATTTCTTATAATTTGTGAATTCTTCTACAAAAAGAGGCCCATCTCTTGAATTAAAGGGATTTTTCAAAACAATTAAGAGGTTAAGAGTTCTTAACTTTTATGTAGAATTGGGGGGTTAATTTCTTTAATTAAACTGATATTCGTCATCAGCCCTGAATTTACCCCGGATTTTAGAAGGGGTAAAGTCGGTATGCTTCGTGGCGTCACGTTTTCTAAAAAAACACCGAACTAGCATTTGAAAATCAGTGGCGCCACAGGGTTGTAAAATTTTAAAAGAGCCCCACTTTCATGCAATTTGATTACTTGTTAGCGGGCCCCGTTTGCATGCAATATAGTTGCTTGTAAGCAGATCTCATTTATAAACAAAAACCGCTTGTAAGTATAAAAATTTTGTAAAATATTGATTTTATTTTAAGCGGGATTTATTGTATATGATAAAAAAAAATATTTATTAGAACTTTCAAGGTGGTTTAATTGAGAAAAGCTTTGATGGCAAGGTCTTACCTTATCACATAATTGACGCAAATAATGTTCTGCTCGTCGGCGTTTTTTGAGCTGCAAACCACGGTCGCGCACGTCTGCAGCCATGTGTAGCCGCCGTTTTTGTTCATAATCCTATAATAATGGGTCAGTACCTGACCTTTGTTGATCACTGGAATTGAATTAATTCGTCAGTACCATAAAAGATGCATGAGGAAGGGAACAAGTTTAACGATTACTTACAGTCCAAGTGACACTTCCTCAGCTTGTCGGCATCCTCCCCGTGACAGAGGTTGTACAGATTTTTCCCTGTCAGCTCCTCAGGGGTATAATCCAATAAGTCGGCTACCCTGCAGATATAAATTCGTTTTTTTTTTATATATATTGTGGCTTTGCGAACAGATTTCCGTTTTGGGACTTTTTAAATAAACTCTTGATCAAACAGTAAATATTCAGGATTGGAGGTTGTGATAAGCGAGAGAGGGGAGCGAGAGGGTGGAAAGAAGCAAGGAAAGTCAAGTTAATGGGGCTTCTGAATCTCAAGAATATTAAAATTAGAAGAGACCGTAGAGTATACGTACTTTGGCTCGCAGTGCGCTATCCGAAAGTCGAAATTTATTCTAGTCACAAACATGTCACATTCTAAGCGTATTTCATGTACAGATGGTGGTGGAAGAGCGATGGCAAGGGCCACCATGCCCAGGAGGGGGGGTTGCGCCTTTCTGGTGTGAGAGAACGTGTACTGCGGCCGCAACCGGCACAGCATTAAAACAACCTGAAAGACGGAAGAGAAAGGCATTTTTTTTTATAAATTGTTACACTTTGAACCTATCCGACTGCTGCAAAGCGAGTACACGCATCGTACCACCCCCGCACGGGGTCCTCCTTTGCAGCAGTGCTTCAAGCTCAACGTGTAACTACTTTTGACGGTAAATCGGATTATGTTACTTCTTCTTACTAAGCCTATTACACATAACTACTGCTATTGCAAAGTATTCGATACTGATCAATAAACCAGTCATTAGGAATGTTAAATGTTTTCCAGCGGATTTTGTTTATTTTCGTACAACAACAAATTCTTAACGAACTAAAACGTCCGCTATTGTATTATTAACTTATTTAATATCTTTGGAAAACCCATACTTTTCGGATAATTCATGTTTTACTATTAGAGCAAATCAAACGAAAAAATTGAACATTACTATTGACGACCATTCTCTAAAAAACTGCGAACAGCGGCATTACTTACTTAGTTAATTTGCGAAGGGACTTTACGCAGAACACTTGGACTTCGTGGACTTAACAAATCGAATTTTTAGGGATTAATTAAATATTTGAACATAGTTGAAATAATAACAATTTTATAATACATGATCAATGTAAAAATACACCAAAAAAATGTGAATTGCACAAATCCCCAACCAATTTATGTACTCTTTCGCCATTAAATTTAACAATATACAAATTTGCCAATGTTAAACGTTTCAAACTGACAACAAAGTGTAATAATGTTATAGCAATGTGAAAATTGTTATTAGTGACTTTAAATAATAACTAGAGGATTTGCATTCAGTATTTGTAAAAATACTGCTCGATCGGATAAAGGTATTAATAAAACTAATGATATATGGAATGTAGATTTAAATACTTGTACTGTAATATTATTCTTATATGGAGCAAACTTACTACTTTTTTAGGGAACACTTACAAGGACATTTACTCAAAAGGAGTAGCTCAGAATATTTCATTGGTATTGAGATTAACTTAAATGTTCTTAAATGAAGCTACAGCTCAGCAAAAAATTAATCAAAACAGATTAGTATTGAAGCAGAGAAAAGAGGCAAATAACCATCATTGTAAAAGAACATAGTTCACCCTCCGTATGTGTGCCTCTGCAGAAATATTGAATTAAATTTTCACTGATTTTTACGTATATAATTCTTAAGCTTGTATAAAAAGATATTGCAATAAAATATTTTCTGCAAGATTGTAGTTAATTAAGAAAATCAAAATTAATCGCAATAACAGTACAGAATTCCGAACTGCTATTTTTATGTTACATTTCTGTACAGACCTAAGTAGGCAAGTGACTGAAAAATTGAAAAGGTTCTTTCCATTTAACTTGGAAACGTTGTATTTGTAAATGACCTGCAAAAACTTCAAGATTTATGTACTTTATATTGGATCCGCCATCTTGAATTTCTAAATTTGGACAGCGGATTTGAAATCAGCATTCCGCAAAACCCCTATGTATGTACCAATTTTCATGAAAATTTTTTAAATCAGATAGCAATTATTTTGCCTCACGAGGACCACATGCGGCATTCATAACGATGCGCGAACGAGGCAAGGCGTTATTTGCCCTTCGTGCGCCTTATACGGCAGCCTCATGGGACCCACACGAGGCAGTATGGCTAGCCTCATAGGGACCCTAGCTTTACCCCTCTAAAATTCTAGTCGGGTGGAGAATCATTGTAATATTACGCAATTTTTAATACAAGTTAAATTTTCCCTTTTGTTGTAATTGTATGGTAGAATATAACAAATATATATTCTTCTTGAAATTACCAATATTAAATTTCACTAGGATTATGCACTCAATTTTCCACTCTGCGGTATTTTTTGGCAATGTCTGTAAAAACGAGTTGCATATGCAATATATATGGCAGGATTAATTAGACATATTTACTAATTGCGAAAGTATAATTTTTTGTAAATTAACATTCTTCTTTAGACAAAATATAGTGTGTATTTTTAATGAAAAATTGTAAATTTACTACCTACATGTTGTAAGAAAATTATGGAATATTACACATATCATGAAAAAATCGCAGATTTGGTCAAAAGTTGCCTGTACTTTTCACAAATATTTAATATAAAACATTTTTTACTATCCCAAAATGCATCAATGCGTTCAGGGAAATTGCCAAAATAGACGCGATTATATTTCCTACAATTTTATTTCCCAATATTATTCATAAAAAACAGTTTTGTCATTAACCCATTAATGCCTGAATAACAAAAAATTGTAGGGCAACTTCGAGGCGGCAACATTTATCGAAGGGTGGTCAATTCTCATCGAGACCAACTTTTCTAGACGTATTTTGAGTCGCCTGACACGATTCAACCAACAAAAAAATTGAAAAAAATTATTATTATTGTTTTTTTTGCAATATTACGTAAATAAATACCTTTTTCACGTCATTTTTTTCGAAAAAACGACAGATTTAGTGGAGAAAAAGCAACTTTTTACTGCAATAAAGTGCATAAAACGTGTTATTAGTACTTAAACTTCGAAAATATGCAGACATTTTTTTCGTTAAAAATATTAGGCTGCATAAAAATTGCAACAATGTAACGCATATTTGCATTACTTTCAATCACTTTTTTTATCTCACTATGTTCGACTATTCCCAAAAATGTACAGTACATACACTAGTTTTAAGGGTCACTAATTACGAATTTGCTATCAGATTTTCGTAATTCAAAATGGCGGATCCAAGATGGCGAACAATTTTTGGCAAAATTCTCAATTTCTTCGAAAAAAAAGTGGGTATTCGGAGTTTTTGGGGTCACTGATTACTGATTAAATACCTGCATATTTTTGAAGTTTAAGTCCTAATAACACGTTTTATGCACTTTATTGCAGTAAAAAGTTGCTTTTTCCCCACTAAATCTGTCGTTTTTCGAAAAAAAATAAGGTGAAAAAGGTATTTATTTACATAATATTGCACAAAAACAATAATAATAATTTTTTTCAATTATTTTTTTTTTGGTTGGATCGTGTCAGGCGACTCAAAATACGTCTAGAAAAGTTGGTCTCGATAAGAATTGACCACCCCTTCGATAAAAGTTAATACCTCGAAGTTGCCGTACAATTTTTTGTTATTCAGGCATTAATGGGTTAAACTCAAATTAATTTTGTTTTAATTCTTCTTAACGAATTAGTTAACTTCAATTATGCAATAAGTATGAATAGTATAGATTATAAAAACTGGTTCGACTCGCGCGCAGAGGGTTCCGTACCATATTTTCTAGAATTTCTAGAAATTTATAAGTTCTGGGACTTTCTTTATAATTTTCCTATAAACTTCAAGTAATGATTCTTTTTAAATTTTAGGTTCAGTAGTTTCGGAAATAAAGGGGGGAGGAGCATATTTTCCAGAATATCATTTTAAATATGATATTTAAAATTATGAAAAAAAAAATATTTTTGTATTCCACATAACAAGCACTTTTAAATGATACCCCACGGCTCACATGATATATAAAATTAAAAAAGAAAATTCAAGGTCCTAATTTTCCCGAACTCGCACTTGACTGGTTTCTCTTACTGAAGCTTCGTTACTGTAAATTAACATATTGCCTAAATATTTCATAATAAGTTTTTACTCATTAGTCAGTATTTACTTAAGAGTAGATAAATTTAGTTAATGGTTCCCATAGCCTCTTTTGTGTGGAGTTTATACTTCTGTTCCTCTCTTGTTCTTGATGAAATATGTATTAGCAATATTTAGAAAATTTTGAATCGATTGTTTTTCTTAATAATACAAATTATGAAACATGAAATCTCAATTTATATCACTCATATTATTTTATCAGATGTATATCAAAATATTTAATAAATAATAAATAAGTAACAAATATTTTGCACTGAATATGAGTGAACTATTAAGGAAAAAGTAAATAATTCAAGTAAAATTTTTATACAGCATTTACACTTCTCAGATTAACGGCTTAATTTAATTAATTTTATTTACGCAGTTAGTGCTCTTAGAATGTAAAATTCTTAAAAAAATTAGGAAAATAAAAGCATGAATACAAGACAGTCTAACTACTTTTAAAAAACAAAAAATACTTTTGGAAGTTCTAGACCCGAGAATCATCTTAAATGCAAGAAAGGGCAAATAGCAGCAAGAGAAAACATTATTACTATTACTACACTTGATAAGGCTTGGTTAATTGCTCAATTTAGCTCTAATTGATTATGCATTTGCTGTTTTATCCCAACTGTGAATGCATTAGAGAATTATTATTTTTTGTGATTTCTGTATAATATTTCAAAGAGCTTTTGGAATGTCTGAGGTAATCGGAAAAACGTTGGTAAACCAATACGTATCAATAAAATTAACATTTTTGACTTAAATTATTTCTATAAAAATGTATACAGAACCCAAATTTCCCCAAAAATAGTTCAACTTGGTTATAAATTCAATAAGAAGTGTTCACTGTATCAATAGTTAAATCTCGCAAGATTTTACATTGTTTTATTTTCGTGTGACTGAAAATTCCCGACCGAATATGAAAATTGCAATAAACGATTTACAAATTTCTCTCACCACTTGTGCATATCAAAAATAGAAATGTTGAATATCTGCGGGTTCAATAAAATCTAATAATAATAATAATATTAAATTAACTTTTTTAGGAACTGCCTAATTTTGTTTCATTACAATTTCAAAATGTTACAATATTTACGTCTAGCAATCGTATGAAAAGGGGTTTGGGGCGAAAATGAGTGCCTACACAAATTATCCAATGAGCGCTTCACATCATATAACTTGTAAGTTTCGTTACGCAATTAGACAGAAGACACCAGATAAAGCTAATATACACAGGACGGATGACATGAAACAGAAAACAGTTACGAAAGTAAATGTATTTTGATACGTTAATAGAAAATTTGAGTATTTTGATATTTCAGTCACATACGACAATAAAAGTGATTTTATGGTTTTCCCCAAGCGCTGAGCGGCAAGGCTGGTTAGCAGGAATTGAGCATAATTCCATGAATGTATGATTAAGCAGGATCTGACTGAGTTATGACACAAAAATCGGTGTACGACACATTTGCACTTTTGCTGAGAATAGAAATGCCCGGAGACCTCTTGTCCTGTCACGGTAGCCATGTGGTGTCCGCTACGCTGTGTGCTGTTTCCACGAGCATATTGTCCAAGTGTAGCCGCGTACAAAATTCCCCCATAAATAAATCAATCATCAATCAGTGGGATCGTGGCAAATTGTCGAGGCGAACAAGCAGTTTCTTAAAGAGTGGTCAGAGACGAAAACTGATTTTATTGATACGTACCGAATAATTGGTAGCCGATGATTTACCACTTTTGGCACCGTTGGACATACCCTTATCAGAAACGTCGCTTACCTGTAGATAGGGTACACACGACTAATTAGTTAATTGATGGGGTTAATTACTTCAATTAGCATTTATATGTATGTTAGACACGCATACACGCATATACAGGATTTTGGATGCGAGTGGCAGGAGATGAGGCTATATACGATGATCTCCGGCAATGTGCGACTATTTACAACAATAAAATTAGTCCCGGTGTGTGCCACAAATAACCCAAGAAGCACGGCGCCGTCCGACGTACACATCGCATCTTATCTGGGAGCCGGATAATTAGAGTCGCAGACATTAGTGCCGTCAGTTATTATACTACCCGACAGGCCCCTGCGGCCCACATTAGGATAAGTAATTTCCGGATAAATTGGCGGTGCGTGCGGTAATAGGCGTGCAAAGTTCCCCGTCACCTCACGTGTGTAATCTGCAAAGGGTTCTGCAAGATTTCTTGGTTATGGGTCACGGGGGAGCCCTGGATAATTTTCCTCTTAGATTCAATTTGAGTGCGAGGTGAGAGGCCGCATATCCCTTAAGTAGATGCAGGACTTCTTGTTTAAATTTCAGATAAAATCTTTATTAAGATGCTCTTTGAGTGAACCGCCCCAAACGCACCGTAGACATCGGATTTTGGAACGTCTGACGGGTTTATGTGGGTGCCTTTTTTATTAATGGAGAAGAAGACATTTCTGCTACTGTCGCAGATAAGTTTCCTCCTGAGAAAAGCAAAACATACTTTCAACTGCTGGAGTGGCGCGCGGAAGGTATAAAAATTTGCACAGCTCTGGCTGTAAATAAAAAGTTGACTGGCTGAGGTGATGGCAACGTCAGATACGTGCGGATTCCCATATTTCGTGCGACACAATCTTCTCCTTAATCTTGCACTTGGCCAAAGAAGCCCGAGCGGCACCGGAAACACAAGCATTACGGCGCGTTCTATCTACAATAACCAATCTGCGAGTAGTGAACCGCAAACGAAGAAGGCCAACGACTCTATTTCGCCACTCGCTACTACGTGTAATATAGCTTTTAAACGGAAAAATTACAAGGTCAATGAAAATTTTGGGGAACGTAGGCTTGATCCCTCGAATTAACTTTTTTTTAAAAAGGATTGTCTATGGATTAGCATAAAGTCCACAGTGTATGTTCGATACACAAAAATTCACAGGTCAACAACAATTTTGCAATCTAAATTTAAAATAAATTAAACTACTGTAAAACCCTCATTTTTTTACGCCTCTGACTTCCCCTACCTAAGCCCTTAACACTTCGGTAAAATATTTTACAAAAACCACTTTTTCCTACTTTTTCATATAATAGATAGTAAATAAAGCGTAAATGGTACACTTTCTTGAAAAACGTATTACCAAAGATGCTTAGTAAGTCCTATATAAAATTTGTATTTCACATTCAGGCTTTCTTTTGAGTCGTGTTACGAGCTCTTATCATGGTCCGTTATTTTTTAAGAAATTTTAAAAAAATGGGCAAAATACGAACTTTTGTACTTTTCAAGCCAATTTTCCTAAAAAATGTGACATAATGAGACATCATTCGTTTACGAATTCGTAATATATAGAAAATTATGTAACACTTGTTCCATCCAAGAAAAATTAATTTTTCCGTTATGACCACCACTTCTCCAAAATATATATCAGGTGGTCAAGTATGAAATTTGTAGAAAAATAGGCAAAGTTTGCTGATAATTTATAAACACAAGAAACGATTTTACTCATCAAAGTATGCGCCCAAATTGTCAACACATTGTTGCCATTTTTTCCTCCATTTGGTTTGTACATTTATAAGATTTGTAATCTTACGTACTTAAAATATGAATAAATATGAATATGAATATGAAGCTGCAGGTTGTTCAGCACGGTGGTATAAAAACCTGGTGGACGAGAGTCTATGAATTCCTGGAAGGCCAATTTTACTGCATTATCGGAATTGAAATTTTTTCCTATCAAGAAGTTGTCCAAATTACGAAAGAAGTGGTAGGCTGTGGGAGCTAGATCTGGTGAGTATGGAGGATGATGAAGAAGTTCCAACTCCAATTCCTGTAGTTTTGCCACGGTCATTTGCGCAGTGTGTGGTCTGGCGCTATCTTGCAGTAAGATAGGAGTCGATCTGTTGACCAATCTAGGCTGTTTAAGTTCTAGTATCATTTTGTCTAGTTGCTTATAGTATATTTCTGCTGTGATCGATGAGCCTGGTTTCATGAACTCGTAATGAATCACACCTGACCATCAACTTCTTCTGATGAATACCACGCTTTGGAGTATGTTTTGGAGATTCGTTCTTGTCTAACCACTGCGCTGAACGGTTGCGATTGTCATATTGAATCCATTTCTTATCACAAGTGATTATTGGATTCAAAAATGGATCAGATTTTTGGCGAGAAAGCAACATCAAATTATTGACCTTTGATTCTGGGCGACCGAGTGGATCATTTGTGAGGTCAAAGTTACCACTCCATTTAGGAAACCATTTTGATACAGTTTGCTGCGTAGTTACACTAGAACCAAATACACCATTTATGTTTCGCGCGGTCTGCGATGCCGTAGTTCCACGTAAGAGCTCATACTTCATTACAGTACGAATTTCCGACAGATCCATTATCAAAAACAACAGTTTTTTTAAAAAAGTTAATAATATTTTTTAGAGCTTAGGATAATTTCCTTTTACTGGCAATATGTGTAATTTTTTTAACAAAAAAACAGCATAGAAAAATATTAAAGCACTGTCAAATAACAAGCTGTCAAAGTTGGCAAAACTGTAAACTACAAGTTTCATTCTTGACGACCTGATACATAAAAATGCATAATGTATGGTTGTTTTAGAATCTAATGCCTTTCTAATTTTCCAGGTAGCATTTAAGCTGCGCTTTTTAAATTATATATATGATCTACATCTCCATCTATATATGTAGAACTCCCCATACAAAAGGAAAAGCCATTCTTTTGAGGGTCATTTTAGAAATTTCCCACATCTGAGAATGTTAAAAGCTTAATATGAAAATGACAAAAATTATTGGAAGAGAACTTTGTAAATATGTATATAATTTTTAATTCCGTGGATTATTTGACAGGGATGTTTTATAACTTTTCCGATTGTAGTAATCGTGAACATTTTCTTGAGAGCTGTTATTTCAAAATGGGTGCCATCAATAGCAGCCATAATTTCAGGGATTTCTTGGAGTCTCTCAACATTTTGGCTTAATTCAATAAATTAAAAACTTGCAGATTTGGCTATTCAAAATAGATTCCTATCGACAAATTACTGTCTTTTGCATGTACCATAAATACAAATAAATCTCAAATTCAGCATTTGCAGTCAGGGAGCGTTCCCACAAAGTTATTCTCTTGTATGGCAACTTTATACATTTCTGAAAATGGCCTCATTTAGTAAATGTTTATATAGCGTTTCTTACGCCTTGCCAATGCCATGTAAAGCGGTTGAGTATCTCCAATTGTTCTCTAAATAGAGCTTAACTGTGTCCTTGCTTAGACTCTGATTAACTCGACGAAAACTGATCAGTAAAAAGCAGAAGGTCTTCTTCAATGTTATTTTTGTATAGCCCTCTAAGAGATGTTAAAATTATTGATTTTACTGAATGAACTAAAATCCGGTTAGGTGGACATCTAATCTACTAAACTACGCATTTCGCTTAATAGCATTTTAGATTTCATTAATTTGTACTCATTCACACTATAGCGTAGGAAAGAAACTGTCCAATCAGACTAGACATATTTTCAAGTCCAGCATATGATGTGTGATCTAAGGAGAAAGAAGAAGAACTTTTATCAATTAAAAGGTCTCCGAATATGTACTTAAAGCTGAATTAAATTCAAACAATGCAAGTAATTAATGACTAATTAATTCAAAATTGCAATTAGCATGTGCTCATCTTTTATGTTTATTATTTGATAACGAAATGGGAAGAAAACTTGTTAATCTATGTATGTTTAAAACAAAAGCTGTCTATTTTCACTAAACTTAAAGAAAACAGAAAAATTAAGAAAGAGTTATGTTCTGAATACAAATACAATATTTCCACCATAGATCGAATAACTAAAAGAAAATTCAAAATAAATGCACAGTCGCATAAAATAAAAACATATACATAGTCGTGCCATAAGTTCTGTCCCAAAGGAAAATTTAAAAAAAGCTCATATAAGAAACAAATAATTAAATTTTATTTATTATGTTTAGTAATATACATATTCTAATTTACAGTAATGCAGACAATTATTCGAAATGCCCACCCTTTGCAGCTACATATTTATTTAAACGTTTCGGCCATTCATCAACCGCAGTACGCAAGACATCTAGTGATATTTCCTTCGTTGCTTTCATCAAACTTGCTTTTAATGACTCAATGTTTCGATGTTGAATAGAGCAGGCCTTCTCCTCTAAAATATTCCATAAGCGGTAGTCCAAAGTATTTAGGTCTGGGCTACCAGAAGGCCAATCTTCAGCAGAAATGAAGTCAGGAACATTGGATTTTAAACAGATTTGCGTTGTCTTGGATTTATGAGCTGGTGCTGAGTCTTGCTGAAACACCCAATGCTGACCATGGTACATCGTTGTGTTGAGCGGCTTCACCATCTTCTCCAGGATGTCACTTTGATAGTTCTTTGCCTTCGTTTTCACGCCTTGCTCAAAAAAATGCAGCTCCGTAGCACCGTAATATCCAACTCCCCACTAAACCATGACTGAGGCGGGATGTTGACCACGCTCTACCTTGGGTATCTCCTCAGCCGCTTCCTTAGAGCTACGCGCGTACACTCAGTCATTCTGTCGGTTAAACTTCTCTTCAATAGTAAAAAGTTTTTCGTCTGAAAAAAGTATTTGTTGGTATTTTTTTCCCGCGTACTTCTTCAAGAGACTTTTAGATCGCATCTCTCGTATCGCACGAAGCTTGTCCGTAAGCCGATGCCCTGTTGACCGTCGATAAGCACCAAGCCTAAGGTCTTCCTTGATAATACGAGACATCGTCCTTTTAGGTATTTTCATCTCCCGTGCCATCACCTTTTGTTTCCGGAGCGGATTTCTCAATATGCGGTGACGCACCGCTTCTACTGCTGCTGGTGTACGAGACGTACGAGGCCTCTCGCTCCTGGACCTGTCATCGACACAGGAAGTCTCACGGTATCGTTTGATAGTACGATGCACAAATTTCATTGTAATTTGTAGTAGCTGGAGAAGCTCAAATATCTCCTTTGCTGACTTGTTGCACTTAAATAGTGCAATAACGGCGATCCTGTTCTCTTTAATGCCCCACTCCATGTTGCTCCTTCGAAGTCCAATGGCATAATGATATTTTTTTAACAAAGCGGGAAGTATTTAAGCTTATTCGCGACAGTAAACCGGGATGCGTCGTGAGCCTTTTAGTGGAGGCGAGGGAGACAGAACTTATGGCACGACTATGTATATAAAAAGGATGAGCACAAGTTGCAAACGAATTTTTACTGTAGGAAAAACAGAAAATCCTCCAAGGCCACTTCATCGATCCAACCTCTCGATATGGGTGTAATATATTCCTTTAAATCACAATATCGTCGCATCATTATTAGAAAACACCTACAGGGTGTCAAATAGGAATGTACGAAAACTAATGGGTCACAAGTTTTTAACAAATGGAGAGATCGGTAAAATGTAAATACTTTTTAATAAAGGAAAGTCGTCATTTTTATTTCATGTCCATTTTATTATTAAAAAATTAAATCTATTTAATACAAAACAATTAATTTAAAAAAGTAGTGAAGAACGTTAGTTACTAATGATATATATTTTCGATATTTTAACCATCTAATTTGCCACAAATATCCATATGCTTTCTAAAACTATTAAAAACATGTTCTAACGTTTCATTTAAAATGCCATTGACGATCTTCCCAATGTCTTTAATAAAATCCTCGACTGTTTTTTGGTTATTGTCATAGCAGAGATCTTTAATGTAGCCCCATAAAAAGAAATCAAATCGAATGAGATCTGACGAGTAATGTGGCTATTCTATTCCTTTTCCCCTAGCAAAGCGTGGGTACCCTAGGCCAATAACTCGATCGCCATAAAATTTATTGATGATACTTCTTGTGTGCGATGAGGTGCTGCTCCGTCTTGAATAAAAAAAAAAAGATTTAACGTGGCTCCTCTTTTTCGCATGAGAAAGGATTTGGTCTCTAACATCCCTTTGTACTTCTCTCCGGCGACAGAAGATTCAAAGAAATGCAGATAGATACCTTTTATGTAGATAGTTCACATTTCAAAAATATATATTATTAATAATTCACGTTTTTCACTATATTTTTATATTAATGGTTTGTATTAAATAGATTTAATTTTTTTATAATAAAATGGACATGAAATAAAAATGACGACTTTCCTTTATTAAAAAGTATCTCCATTTGTTAAAAAATTGTAACCCATTAGTTTTCGCAATTTCCTATTGGATACCCTGTACTCGCTGTTGAGACGGGGATGACTTAAAAGCATAAAATCAACTAATATTTTACATGCATTGTTTTACACTGAAAAGGCATGGTGGTTAATGACTTCGACAACTATAGAAAACTGTTTTTCGTAAAGTAAGTAATGTATAGGTAAAAAATACATACTTTCTTAAATAAATTTGAATATTTTAAGCAGGATTTTTTCAAACTAACGGGTCTCCTTTAGGTAAGGAAGAAGAATCCTCTCCTTTGGAAATTCTTATTTGCGTTAACAAGCTTAGGGAATTTATTGTTCTAGGCATCATCAAAATATGTATTTTCAACCAAAATATATTCTTCCATAAAGTAGAAAATTTGGAGGAAAGCATTTTTAAAATAGAAATGTACAAATGAACAATATTATACAAAGTAAAATAATAGATCACTTTTCAAAAGGTATGAACACACCAATCGCGAAGCGAATTTAATTTGTTCACAAACTGTAGCGTGTTCGTTTCACGTTCTATTCAGACTCTTCAAACAGTTGGGAGCCCGCAGCTTTAGTGTCTTTTTGATTAATGATATCTTGGTCTGTTTTGTTTTTTGTTAAATTTATGTTTGATTTTTGTTCTCCCACAGGCTACTTAAAAAGAGAACTTAGAATTGTTTTGTTATTGCTTATGTTGTTCTTTCTTTCGCTAATGTTTTCTTTCAAAGAGTAAATATGTATATATGTGTACAAGCTTTGTATTCACAAATTTTCTATACGGCTAATACCGCAATGCGGTGCAATAAACCGAATTCGTTTAAATGCATCCATTGGATAAGCGCGCAAATCCCTCTTAGATGCACTTATCCAGGCTTTACTATATTCCTTATTCAACCTTGAACACACTCTCATAAGTTCAGTTCTTTCAAAGTCAAGTACAGCGATTTGAAAAGAGCCTGTTTAACTAAGTTCGATACGAAGGTCTACGCTTAGCGGTTAATACTAGTGGAGAAAACTAAATGTTCAAAAATTTTCATTGACCTTTTAATTTTTATTTTTCAAACTCCATTTACCATAGGTACTGCTTCTTCTAATGCTGCTGTCTAGCGACAGATCTTCATCTTATATACAGGGTGTTCAGAGGTGGGAGGTCAATACTGAAGGGGGTGAAAGGTCAGACCGAGACAAGCAAAAAATCGTATGGGTGGGGGGGGGGGGCATCTCGCACCGTTCGGCAGTTACAGGGTGATTCGTAAATCAGGATTTTGCCTTATATGGGAACCGCTCTTGTATTTTTATCTTTTTTTCTACGCATCGCAGCGGCCCCAAACTGATTTCAAAAAATCACTATTTGGAAGCCCTTTCCAAAAAAGTTTACACCACCCCCCTATCCCCAACCCCTTGGCCACAATCCCCCCTGCAAGTTGAAAAAATTAACTTTTATTTAACGATTTTTCACCTTTCGCCCCACTTTTCTCCCAAATTCATGTTATTAACATACCTACTTTTTATTTTTTTTAAGTTGCCTATCTAATTACCTTTCCAAAAAGGTGCAACATGCCCAGGTAGGAAAAGGATACGAAAATTTATTTACAAAAATCCTTTTACAGAATATCATGACAATTCGAATTTTTAAGAAATTATACTTAAGTTAACTAAAAAATACATTTTGTTCGCTTAAAAACTAATTACAATTAAAACGTTTGTCCTTTAAAAGCTGTTCAAAATGTTCTCCGCTAGTTTCGATGCATGCAAGTAGCCTTCGTTTTATTTCACGTTTGAGGTCTATGGTAGCCAGTCTCTCCCGTATTTTCGTGGCTGCAGTCACAATCCTGGTAACTAATTCTTCTCAGGTGTTGATTGGTCTTGAGTAAACTTCATCTTTCATCATTCCCTATAAGAAAAAGTCCAGTGGAGTAAGGTCCGGTGACCTAGCAGGCCAAGGAATCGGTCCACCTCGTCCAATCCAGCGCTCTGGGTAATTTTCATTTAACCTTGCCCTAACAATGTTCCCAGTATGCGCAGGTGCTCCGTCGAGCTGTAAATAAATTGCGCTTCTGGTGGCCAGGGGGATGTCCTCCAACAGATCCGGAAGGATATTCTCCAAAAAGTTCGAGTATAGCTGACTATTCGGCACTTGGGGCAAGATGAAGGGTTCTATCAACTGGTTGCCGATGATGCCAGCCCAGACATTGACACTAAATCTTTGCTGGAAGGACCGACACCTGGTCCTATGTGGGTTCACATCTGACCAGGTGTGGAGGTTGTGTAAGTTTGTGATGCCATCCCGGGTGAATTGCGATTCATCCGTCCACAGAATTCGGTCTAGAAACCTTCTGTTTTCGATGTCAGACTCGAACAGCCAAGTGCAGAATTGCAATCGTCCTTCGGAATCTCCTTCCCTAGTGCTTGGACCGGGATATGGTGGTATGGATGTAGTCCCTCTCGGTTCACAACGGTCCAAACTCTCCCTGAAGACAATCCTGACCTTCGTGCGACCTGCCTGATGCTTATTACAGGGCTGTTCCTGACGATGTTGAGGATTTGTTGGTCGGGGTCCGCTGAATCGCCCGATTTTCCTGCTCGGGTTTCTGCTCTGGGGGTGGTTACACTTCCGGTTTCTTTTAACCTTCTGAAAGTCCTTGAAAATACCCTTCTGTTGAGTACCCGCCGATTCGGGAATCTCCTTTGGTATTCTCGTACGGCCTCACTATCATTTCCTTCTACTAAACCGTGCACGTAAATTATATCGGCATTCTCGTCAACACTGAATTCTGCCATTTTATCTTAATTTTTTCTATTAAACACCCGGTTTTATCGATTGCTTCTTCAACTGTGGTCAATGTCCTTTCAAACTTACCCATTTTTATACCATAATTCATAGGAGGTATTAGAAACGGAGCGTCAGGATACTTAAGAGTCAATACTGGATATAATAAACTAATAACGCTATTTAACGGGATTACATTTATTATTTTATTACTGTTTTGCTGAAAAAATAAAAATGTATTACCTCTGTTTCCTAAACAAACATTTCCGAACTTGCTGTCATAAAAATTGTTTACTTAACGACATTTTCCATTATGGTGCAATAAAGTAATTAGGTACATGTGAGGATGTTTTAATTTCAGGACTTTTGCAACCCTTTTCTACCTGGGCATGTTGCACCTTTTTGGAAAGGTAATTAGATAGGCAACTTAAAAAAAATAAAAAGTAGGTATGTTAATAACATGAATTTGGGAGAAAAGTGGGGCGAAAGGTGAAAAATCGTTAAATAAAAGTTAATTTTTTCAACTTGCAGGGGGGATTGTGGCCAAGGGGTTGGGGATAGGGGGGTGGTGTAAACTTTTTTGGAAAGGGCCTCCAAATAGTGATTTTTTGAAATCAGTTTGGGGCCGCTGCGATGCGTAGAAAAAAAGATAAAAATACAAGAGCGGTTCCCATATAAGGCAAAATCCTGATTTACGAATCACCCTGTAACTGCCAAACGGTGCGAGATGCCCCCCCCCCCACCCATACGATTTTTTGCTTGTCTCGGTCTGACCTTTCACCCCCTTCAGTATTGACCTCCCACCTCTGAACACCCTGTATGTATGTATATTAGAAGAAGAAACTGTCTCAGAGCTACTTACCCTATATCCTGATGACTTGAAATGGCATCCCCTTTTCGTAAGTGTGGACTTCATTCGCACGCAGAAGGACCGCTCGAAGCCCTTGTAGGCGCTGGTGGAAGTCAAGCACATCTGGGCAGAGACTGCAATGAAATGAAAAACGCCGGGTGAGAAACTGGCTCGATCCGTTCTCGCTTTTTTATCCAACTGGATCGATAACGAGGTTCGACTTAATGAACATTACTAAGAGAAAATTTCATGGCAAATTAATCAGTTAATGAGTTACGCTTGGCCAGCGTGAACCTCGCAATCGACACACTCGAGTTGGTCCGTGGGAAAACCGATCTGTCGGGATGATAGTTACCGTCTGGATTATTGGTGCCCGACGTCCCTCCGCCCTCGTCTGAGGCTCCCGAGGACGGTGATGCTAGGCCGCCGCTTTGTGCACTTGTTAAACTAAGGCCTAACTGTTCCGCGATTTCGGCGTGATCCTGCTGATGGACGTAGTCAAAGATGCTGCTACCTGTCATCTCAACTTGCGATAGACCCAGGTAAATCGACACCGTCTCTGAGATGTAGAGAAACCGCCCATCAGCTGCCACCGCCAGTGCGAAACCATCCAGAGACTGCAAAGAGAATTAAATTATTTCGCAATTCTATCGTGTAAAGTAAATGCCACTTAAATTCTAAAGAAACTTTAAAGACAGATACTGCACGGAAAAAACGAGAGTAGGACAAAATACAATAAATATTGTACTGCCATTATAGGAGCCAACCATATACTTGGTAGGTGTCGAAGCCATTTTACTATGCAAAATACTATGAAATATAGCTAATGCTCCAACAAAGCAAAACTAACAGATAACAAAACAAATTTCGCCGTAAATATGAACATATTTATACATATCGCAAATCCTCATACACAAATTAATGTCATTAATTTATCAGAAATATCCAAACAGCTTATCATAGCTACAACTACTCGTTAGGGCAATAGTAAGAAAATCTAATAATCAGACAAGTATTTTGTCTTCCCCTTCAAATGTTGCGAAGATTGCTACAAAAATATTAAAATTTCTGGAAAAATGTTGGTCTCTCAGACTTGTCAGCTAACCCTTCAAGTTTGCGCATCATTTCACATTTGACATTTGTGCAGCATAGTTGTGTCTAGTTTGAGCTCAAATATCGAAAATCCGAGTTAGTCAAAATAAGGCCCAAGTATTGAATTCTATTGAGTGCTTTTAATGTGAAAAGTGGTTAAGGCTAAATTTTATGAAAGCAAAGTTATCAAATTAATCTGATCGGTCTCCACATAAAAATCGATATTGATTAGTAACTGTCCTTAGTTGTACTTTATTAGTTTATTAAGATTATATAAAATATACAACAATAATTCATTAAATAGATACAATCATTAGAATCAGGGTTCTTTACAATTTGGAATTTAGCACGTTCAACCCTGCGTGGACCATCGGTGGTCCACAGGCATTGCTTTTATCTGGCGGCATGGACCACTGGTGGTCCACACCTAGTTTTATCTAAAAATAGAGTTGTATGTACACCTGTTAACAATTTCACGAAACTAATCAGACAATTACAATTTGGGCATTCACTTCTTATGATAAACCAAACGCAAGCCATTGATAATGTAAACAAGCACTGAATTAAACAAGTGCCCGCAGAAGAGTAAGTAATTTATAATCTCGTGCTCTTGCCCATCAAGACTTCAAAAAGCGCACCGAGTTGAACGTGTTAATAAAATATCATTATAGTTTGGCTTTATTTGAATATCACTATAGTTTGGCTTTATCTGTGCACAGATACGATAAAACGCCAAAACACAAGATTTGGAAATATTTCAAAATGTTTTTTTTTTTCAGGACAAAAAAAATGGCAATTTCTGATTTTTGTATTTTGAGAACGAAAAAGAGGAGACCATTACTCATGGTCGTCAATGCAGTCCTTATTTTAAACCGTAAACATTATGAAAGCGTGATAAAAAATATTGTTTTCAGGGGATTTATTTTAAGGAGACCTTTACTATCAAAAATGAAAAAAAATCAATTTTTTTTTGTTTTTCATAGAAATGCTTCTTAACATCACGCAAACACTCTCCTAAAACCGTTTTAAGAAATTCGTAAAAGAAAAAAAGTTATACCTATATTTGTAACGCTACCTCTACGCATTTTATATGCACAAATTATATAGCAAAAACTTTGAATGCGTTTTTCTCGAAATCACATTTTTGAAAATGGCCGCATCTGTATCTCAAAAACTATTCAACCGATTTTAACAAACCAAACGCCATTCGTTATCAAATATACTAGTAACTAAACCTTTAACAATATTATTTTATTCCCCCAATTTTTTAGAAAAATGTGTATAAAATGATATATTTATTAAAAATTAAAGATTTTTTAGGTTTAGGTACAAGTTTTGTGTCTTATGAAAACAATCCACTAAAGATTTTTACTCTGTCTGTTACAGGAAGTCCTAGAGAAATGCGGCCGTTTTAAAAGTGCATTTTGGATGACGCCCTCTGCAGGCATTAAAATAAACTAAAGTTGCATTTAAAAATTATTTTTATATTTTTCATAATCTTACCAATAAGGTCCCTTTAAAAGCTATAATTATCACATAAACTACCATACTTTAGAATATATTGCATATCATATTTTAAGATATAATTTTCGGCACCCGCTCCTGTAGTTGCAATCGGTTTTGCCTAAATTTTTAGGAGGTGAATTATATACACTTAGGTTTTTCTGGACATAATTTGTTTCCGTGTGCTCATCATATTACAAGTATCGCATTTCATTCGACGTGGCAGCCTTTCAAACATATTATAATTAATTTATTTCGAAAGGTTTTTAAGAGGGCTCAAAAGAAGGTACTTTTTACGATTTGTTTTTAATAACGAAAGATCATTAGATGAATTCGTAATAGTAAATGTATGTAATACTGAATGTAATAAAACAAAAAACCATAACCAACCGGGAAACGCTTTCTAATATCAAAGCAAAATTACAATAACCTTAGGAAAAATTAGGTAGAGCCTTATAATGTAATACTACAATATGGTTTAACACAATTTTTTCATAAAAATGATGCAGTAAATATACAGGGTGTTTGGAAGGTCGATGCAAAACCTTGCAGAACTGACAGGAGAGCTCGTTTGGGTTGCATTGCACAATATAGGGAAAATATGTTGTGTACAAAATAATCACTTCTAGTTTTAAAAAAGAATATCGATACTTTGTTTTTTATATATCAACTTTTGATATAGATATTTTTTTTAAATCCCGATATATCGATTATCATTTTTTTTATATCAACGTCCCTAGTTCAATGATCACTCTCCATTTTGCTTTTTAACATTTTATATTAGATACGCTGTATCGAAGTGATGTGATCATTATGAAATTATTATATTATAAAAACCGCAAAATTAGTAAAAGCTCAAAATGACCCTTTTTCACCTTTACCTTAAAGAGTACATAATAGATATATATTTCACTGAGGCGTGAAGAAACTATCGAAGTTCCATACAAGTACGCTTGGTAAATGCAGCTGTAAGAAGAGTAGAAGAGTCTTACCTGTAATATGTGGGTGCCCTGATGTTGCTCGAATAGCTCTACAGCTGGACTTCTCCGCGTCGAGGCGCCTGGAAAGGAAGCATTCAACACTGTTAGCGTTTTACTATCAGCTCCTGATATGCAGGTTTAGAAACATTTTAGAAGAAGGTGGTGACAGAAAAAAAGTAGATTTTGAGTATTTCATTCCACCTATTCCACTTAATGCGATAATAAACAATTTTGCCGCGAACGAAATGGAGGGAAAATATTTGGACATAAAAGTGAAAGATATGCCAGCAATAATATTCCCTTCAGAATTTATGGGAATGTTCGTTGGGTTCGACCGGCCCCTGGACCCCACGGCCTGAGGCAATTCCTTATTCAATTAGAAATGTATGAATGTGGTGTGGCCGGTGGTCATCATCATATGTGGCACAACCGCACACGGCGGCGTACCGCTGCTAAAGGTCGTTACTCACCGGCCACCGAAACCGCAAAAGCCCCGGAGGCTCAGCTGGACAAGAAAAGCAATTCGAGGGGAGTTGTTTGATGGGTGGGCAAAATGGCTCCGAAAACGGCACCGAGCCTCGTTTTTTATTTCTTTTTTATTTTATTATTTGCGCCTCCTCGTCGCATGTTATCTGCTTTATCCGCAGTGAAAAGAAGAATTATTGCGGCTTATGGATGAGCACCGCTGCGCTATTATGTGACCATGAGGCAGGGCCCCATATCTCGGGGGCGTATGTGGGCATTAGCGCGCTAAGTGATTCGCCTGCCTGCTGGCGACCGACGCGACGACGCGACGTCGACAGGGCTCCCTTCCGTGGACGGGGCCGGCCCGCCACGTACTTGTCATCGATCCAACCTTTCTCACCAATTACACATGATTAATACCTTCCTTAAGCGATCGCCGTGTTCACAAATTTTGTCCGGGTATAATAACGTCATCGACTGTTCCTTGACATGAATTCTTAGGAGACACTTTTTTTTTCAGCCAAAATAATCTTCATTGGAAATCTTCCTCTGGTCAGCAGTGATATGTACGACGTGGATTGAATAATTGTTTCAATGCACTCACCTTGATTTCGGCTTATTAATTCATATAAGCCTGCGCAAGAATCTTAAATACGACTACTCCGGCTTAATCATGATCCCAATAATTTTTCGAATTTTGTGATGACACTTGCCTAAATAACCCTTGTCTTTGTATATTTTATGCTTTATTCCTTCAATTCCTTCAAATTATATCAAAGGTAAAGCTTCTCTCGTATTCATATGGTGTCATTGTTAAATAAGGTCTAATAAAACTAAAATTAATGCATGCACCCATTTAGGGCAGTGGTATTCTCTTGAAACGTCTTGAAAAAAATACCAGTGTCGTGTCACTCGTTGCCGGTTTTGATGGATTTATCTATTGCTTTTGAAAAACAGTTCCCATAAAAGTTCTCTGTTCTTTAGAGAACTGATATTTATAGAAGATGGGGCCCAGAACCCCGCTTTGTCCACTCACTCTTCGTGACTGTGATCAGATACATTCTAGTGCTAGTGTGGTAGTTGCCCTAGAGAAAGCGCCATCAAAATGCATTGCAGGAAATCTGGAGAATGGCTTCTATGTTGATCTGTTCTCAAGACAATTCCCACTAATAGTCCAGTCAATTTAACCTCTGAAGCGGAAGTTTGTGGTGGAGTGCTAATTTTTGGATATATTGTTGGGGACGGTGAGAAATGAAGCTATAACTATTTTTTGCCCCTCGGGGGTGTTTGCGAAGGGGTGAAAAAGGGTGAAAAAGGGTGAAAAAGGTTTTTTGTTTATAACTTTGAATAAAAAAGTCAGCCTGGGTGGGAACGTTAGAGGGTGATATAATAAATGATTATTCATCTTGTATTAAAGTTTCCCCCGGTTTTGTTTATTGCAAAATTGTTTATTAACAATTTCACTCTCCCAAACCGAAAAAAATCACGGCTGATTTTTTTAAAAATACTTAAGCTCGTACGATGTCTTTCATTTTCACAATATCACTAGAAGACGCAATCCCCCATCATATACCAAAAATTCAAAACGGTTCCATGCATTTCACCTGAGATAATCACCCAGATACCTCACCTGTTTTACACCGAAAAATGTACAGTTTTAATCCAAGTCAAGATATCCCCCACGAATCGTCGCACAGTGTGTTATTTGAACGATCTAGGAGGACAAAATTCATTTATGCTTCTAATAATTTTGGATTTTTTTACACGAAAAGGATCAACTTTACAAAAAAATTTATATAGATGAAAATGCTTAAAATTAGCCGTATGAATTTTTTTTAGGATTTTTTGGACAATTTTTGGTTTTTTGGATTTGGCCAATTTTTGAAAAATCCAAAAATGTTCCAAAAAATTCTGAAAAAATTCACACGTGTTCCTTGGCTAATTATAAGCACTTTTTGTCCTATAAAATTTATTCGTAAAATTGATCCTTTTTGAGTAAAAATATCACCAAATATCATTTTAATATACTATTATAACCCCTGTAGATCCTGTATCCGCAGGAATCCGCAGGCGATTTTTTTATATTCTAGTAGAGGAAAGCTTAAATATTAACTCAAAACTAATTGGTATTTCATATTTTACCATATAGTTAAGATTTTTCTTATAAAAGAACGCGATTAATAAAATATCAGTTCACACATTCACAAGAATTTAAAACATTTAGTTTAGCTCAACCATAAAACATATTCAACATGGAATAGATACAAAACATCACAAACACACTGAAGAATAAAATGACAAAATATTAATCGGTTTGAGGTAAACTGTGTAGGTCAAGACACATTTGAATACCGTTGTTGAATCCAAGCGGTGCAAGATAGATGTAGTCGCTTATAAATCCTATAACATAAAATAAGCCTTTTTCATGAATATGGTGCCTAAAATTTATAGAAAATAGTATTATCAGGTACTCTAAGATGTTCTTTATTGACTGATAATAATATTAAGGCATTTATCTTGCCTTCGATTTTTTATTAAAATCCCCCTAGATTGTCAAAATATCACACTGTGCGTCGCCCTCCGACCAGATATCGCTGAGCAGCACACATTTTTCACATTTTTTCCCAGCCCACGGCGGGGAAGAAGAAGATTTGCGACTGATTCAAAAACGGAAATCGCTATAACTTTCGATGTATGTAACGGAACTTAATGTATGATGGCTTCAAAAATCACTTATTTTTTTCTCCATCTTTTCCTCATACACCACTTTCACCTAATATTTTTACTTTTTTTTATATTGAATTAAACTTAAAAAAAAAATAAAAATTAATTACATTTTATTCCTTTTCTCCCACAAAACTAAACTTTTTTGAAATATTCTTAATTTTATAGTTATCTACAGATTCCACCCTTTATTCTCATAATTTTTATCATTTTCCACAAATCCCCCCCTGACCCCCCGAATAAATATATTACCCCTTAAATTTTACAAACAAAAAACTCGCCAAACATTTTATTTTTTTTCTCCAACAAAACTAAACTTTTTTGAAATATTCTTAATTTTGTAGTTATCTACAGATTCCACCCTTTATTCTCATAATTTTTATTATTTTCCACAAATCCCCCCCTGACCCCCCCGAATAAATTTATTACCCTTTAAATTTTACAAACAAAAAACTTACCAAACATTTTATTTTTTTTCTCACACAAAACTAAACTTTTTTGAAATTTTAATAATTTTGTAGTTATCTACAGATTCCGCCCTTTATTCCCATAATTTTTATTATTTTCCAAACATCACCCCCTGACCCCCCCGAATAAATTTATACTATTTACCTTTTTTTTAAATTGTTCCCCATTTTTACTATTCAATTTTTTCCACCAATTCTCAATTAATCTCCCTTTTTTTTCACCCACATCTACGTCAAGGTCTTCCGAAACTAAATCTACATTTTTTTCTCCATTATTGCTAATAGTTTGTCCCCAATTGGAGTAGGTCTTTATGCAATAATCGTAAATCGAAACTGGGGAGAAATTAATATTTTGGGCGAAAAATGATCCGCTAGCACACACGTGGGCAGATTGGGGACAAACTATTAGCAATAATGGAGAAAAAAATGTAGATTTAGTTTCGGAAGACCTTGAAGTAGATGTGGGTGAAAAAAAAGGGAGATTAATTGAGAATTGGTGGAAAAAATTGAATAGTAAAAATGGGGAACAATTTAAAAAAAAGGTAAATAGTATAAATTTATTCCGGGGGGTCAGGGGGTGATGTTTGGAAAATAATAAAAATTATGGGAATAAAGGGCGGAATCTGTAGATAACTACAAAATTATTAAAATTTCAAAAAAGTTTAGTTTTGTGTGAGAAAAAAAATAAAATGTTTGGTAAGTTTTTTGTTTGTAAAATTTAAAGGGTAATAAATTTATTCGGGGGGGTCAGGGGGGGATTTGTGGAAAATAATAAAAATTATGAGAATAAAGGGTGGAATCTGTAGATAACTACAAAATTAAGAATATTTCAAAAAAGTTTAGTTTTGTTGGAGAAAAAAAATAAAATGTTTGGCGAGTTTTTTGTTTGTAAAATTTAAGGGGTAATATATTTATTCGGGGGGTCAGGGGGGGATTTGTGGAAAATGATAAAAATTATGAGAATAAAGGGTGGAATCTGTAGATAACTATAAAATTAAGAATATTTCAAAAAAGTTTAGTTTTGTGGGAGAAAAGGAATAAAATGTAATTAATTTTTATTTTTTTTTAAGTTTAATTCAATATAAAAAAAAGTAAAAATATTAGGTGAAAGTGGTGTATGAGGAAAAGATGGAGAAAAAAATAAGTGATTTTTGAAGCCATCATACATTAAGTTCCGTTACATACATCGAAAGTTATAGCGATTTCCGTTTTTGAATCAGTCGCAAATCTTCTTCTTCCCCGCCGTGGGCTGGGAAAAAATGTGAAAAATGTGTGCTGCTCAGCGATATCTGGTCGGAGGGCGACGATTCGTGGGGGATATCTTGACTTGGATTAAAACTGTACATTTTTCGGTGTAAAACAGGTGAGGTATCTGGGTGATTATCTCAGGTGAAATGCATGGAACCGTTTTGAATTTTTGGTATATGATGGGGGATTGCGTCTTCTAGTGATATTGTGAAAATGAAAGACATCGTACGAGCTTAAGTATTTTTAAAAAAATCAGCCGTGATTTTTTTCGGTTTGGGAGAGTGAAATTGTTAATAAACAATTTTGCAATAAACAAAACCGGGGGAAACTTTAATACAAGATGAATAATCATTTATTATATCACCCTCTAACGTTCCCACCCAGGCTGACTTTTTTATTCAAAGTTATAAACAAAAAACCTTTTTCACCCTTTTTCACCCTTTTTCACCCCTTTGCAAACACCCCCGAGGGGCAAAAAATAGTTATAGCTTCATTTCTCACCGTCCCCAACAATATATCCAAAAATTAGCACTCCACCACAAACTTCCGCTTCAGAGGTTAAATTGACTGGACTATAAGGGCCTAAACGTTATCCACCACCAGGCTTGGTGATGAAATATACTCTGAACACCTGGGCCTTGAAACGCGAATTTGTTTACCAAAGCACTGCAGTGTTCTTCAGGCAAAGGTTATGGGTATATAGGAGGCATTATTGTGGCTACGAAAGGATATGTCATCTTTTAATGGTATTTCTATTTTCACTGACAGCCAGGCCACAATGAAATCTCTCACAGGTGTTTAAACGATCTCTAGCGTGTTCGCGTTCGTGTTTTCGAAAATTCATCGGTTTGATGTACCATCAATCACATTTTACCCATGAGGTGCACCAATATGGTGAACTTCACCTACATTTATATTTTTAGCGGTGAATTTTCGAACGCATCTTCGGAAAAGAAATTTAAGATATCAGCATATCGAAATATTACTGTTTTTCAACAAATTTCGGGCATTCCATCAAAAGCTAACCTTCAGGTCCAAAAATCTCAGCCATCTCATGCTCAACATTCGCCTCCTTGATTGCACATTAAATAAGGTTGTCATTGTCAACCACAAACAACCGAAAAATTGTATGGTGCAAGTGGTGAAGATAGATAGATGAATTTTCGAACAGAGTGAAATAACGTTCCAAACTTATGTTGAATTTACGAACAAGGTGATGAAAAGTGGTTGAAATGGTTTACACCATGATGAATTTTCGAAAACGCCCTGATTGTCGCTCTGTGCTAAATCAGCTGGCTGAGAGGAGAGCAATGACGTATACTCGTAGGTAAACATGCCAATAGGGTCGGCATACCTTTTGAGGAATTTTGTAGAAGTTGCCAAAACGAGGAAGAGGAGGAAAGTACCAACTCCTCTGTCAGTGCCCACCTATCGTATTTCGCAGTAACTGGCATTTGGGCAATTTCTTCTTTGATGACCCGTTCAGTGACCTTGCACACTTCATCAGAGACTCAAAATGGCGCTCTGGTTAGACATTGGAACTTTTGTCAAGATGGTTAATTTTTAGGTTAAGCTGGTAAAATACCCATACGATCAACAGACTTATGTTCCAATTTTATTAAATATTATAAAATACTGTTACAGTGAACATCGGTTTTAACGACATTGAATCAGGGCTGCAAAAAGTAAATAAACGAAACTGAAAGAACAAAAATGTACCTACGTTTCTGTGCACATAAACTAAACAAGTATCAAACGGAGGGTTTCTGTGCACATAAACTTATCAAACGTAAACCAGTGTATGTTTCAGTGCACATAAACTAAAGAAAAATGTACCTACGTTTATGTGCACATAAACTAAACAAAAATGTACCTACGTTTCTGTGCACATAAACTAAACAAGTATCAAACGGAGGGTTTCTGTGCACATAAACTAAACAAAAATGTACCTACGTTTATGTGCACATAAACTAAACAAAAATGTACCTACGTTTCTGTGCACATAAACTAAACAAGTATCAAACGGAGGGTTTCTGTGCACATAAACTTATCAATTTCGTTTATTTGCTTTTTGGGTATGTGTGCACACGCCAAGGAATAGTTTCGTTTCGTTTCGAATTTCTTTGCAGGGAGTTTATTAAACGAAACAAAGCGAATTTCCTAACAACGAGGTTTATGTACAGAAACTGAATAGTTTCGTTTTGAATTTCTTTGCAAGGAGTTTATTAAACGAAACAAAGCGAATTTCGTAATAACGAGGGTGGCATGCGTGATTGCAAATGTGACCGCAAAAGCAACCGCGCCTCGATCAGCACACGTCCCAAAATCAAAGACAGGGAGTAGAGCCGGGACGAAGAATGAGGCCAGCTCTGAGCTGTATATAGTACCAGCCTTTGGGGGAGGGGGAGGGGAGAGGGGAAGGGGAAGGGGCAGGGGAAGGGGAAGGGGCAGGGGAAGGGGAAGGGGCAGGGGAAGGGGAAGGGGCAGGGGAGGGGGAAGGGGCAGGGGAGGGGAAAGACCAGGTGGTCGCGGGGGGGGGGTGAGGTGATGGGGGAAGGGGTGAGGTGAAGGGCGGGGAGGGGGAAGGGGATGGGCGAGGGGGAGGGGGAAGGGGTGAGGGGAAGGGAAGGGGCGAGGGGGAAGGGTGAGGGGGAAGGGGTGAGGGGGGAAGGGGTGAGGGGGAAGGGGTGAGGGGGGAAGGGGTGAGGGGGGAAGGGGGGTGCAGGGGAAGAGGGTGGGAGGAAGGGGGCAAGCTCGTGCGGCGCCCGAGGACGCCGGTCGATTTAGGGCGCTTTGTTTCGTTTAATAAACTCCCTGCAAAGAAATTCGAAACGAAACGAAACTATTCCTTGGCGTGTGCACACAAACCGAAAAAGCAAATAAACGAAATTGATAAGTTTATGTGCACAGAAACCCTCCGTTTGATACTTGTTTAGTTTATGTGCACAGAAACGTAGGTACATTTTTGTTTAGTTTATGTGCACATAAACGTAGGTACATTTTTGTTTAGTTTATGTGCACAGAAACCCTCCGTTTGATACTTGTTTAGTTTATGTGCACAGAAACGTAGGTACATTTTTGTTTAGTTTATGTGCACATAAACGTAGGTACATTTTTGTTTAGTTTATGTGCACTGAAACATACACTGGTTTACGTTTGATAAGTTTATGTGCACAGAAACCCTCCGTTTGATACTTGTTTAGTTTATGTGCACTGAAACTATTGCACGTTTAATTTAATTTTGCAGCCCTGCATTGAATAGACCGAAAAATCCCGTCGTTATATATGGTAGAAGAAAAATTAATATTAAATACGTATTATTTAATTTAAATATATGTGCAATGTATGTACATATTTTGAAACAACCGTTTAGTAGTTACAGGGTGATTCATAAATTCGGGATTTTCATAGAATGCACATCATCAGTTTATTTTTATCTTTTGATCTATTCAACGCAGCGACATGAAACTCACACCAGTTGAAAAACAAATCGATAACTATGGATGTTCTTAGGCTAAAATTATTAAAAAATGACTGAATTTACTTTTGCGGAATACGCGGACATAATTTACATTTAAGGTCTAGTAAACAGAAAAGAGAGGTATACCAAAGGAGATTTCGTAATCGATATACTTATACCTCAATGAAAGGTATTTTCATGGAATTTTTGGAGGTTAAGAGAGGCCGGAACTGTAACTTCAAATAGCAGGGAATCGTCATCTGGAACATTGGAAGATTCTATCGACGTTGAGCAGCAAAACACCCACGTCAGAAAAAACCTTGAAATGCGTCACAATAGACGGAACGCCAGCGCATACTGCTAGTATGGTGAAGGCAATATTAAATGAAAAGTGTCCTGAACTTTGGATTGGACAAGGTGGACCGATTCCTTGGCTCGCTAGATCTCCAGACGTTATTCCATTGGACTTTTTCGTATGGAAAACAATGAAGGATGAAGTTTATACAACGCCTGTTAGAGAGGAATTAATTAACCAAACTGAGACTAAAACGACGAAATATGGGAATATGGAGGATAAAGCTGTGGCAAACCGTATGTATTCGGTACTGAGTAACGGGTGCGCCATCTAGTAACGAGTAACGAAACGTTACACACGAATACATTTCGTTACTCGCATATTTCGTAGTATGGGCATCTACATTGTTTCAGTTCACGCAAGTACCGTTGATGCGTATATTGACACATTTGCTGATCGTATGTTTTACGCAGGCATGATTTCGTCAACAGTTTACTTGTAGTTGTAGAACTACCTATTAAATCAAACTAAATTTACAATAACGTAAACACAAGTCTGGTTCAAAATACGGAAAAGTGCAAAAATGCACCTTACGCAGCTTGGTATGTAATGTATAAGTATGTTTTCTACAAATTACAAATGTTGCGACGACGCCGCGACGTCATACTGTGTGCGTACGCAATACGACTTGATTCGTTGCTCTAACATAACATAGCATGTTATGAGGTATCAGAAGTAACGAGTAACGATACGATAGTAACGAGTACTAATTGTTATAGTAACGAATACATACGGGTACGCTATTTTTTCGTTACTTTTACACCTCTAATGGAGGAGGTTATTGGCATGCATCGAAAGTGGCGCAATACATTTCGACCAGGTTTTGTAACATATTAGCATTAACTTTAATAAGTTTTTAATTTAATACAAAGCATTTTGAGGTTAATTTGAGTTTAATATCTTTAAATTGCAGATGTTTATAATATTCCACAAAAGGTTTTTTACGAATAAATTTGTATATCCTTTCTCTGCCTGGACATGTTGCACCTTTTTGAAAAGGTAATAAGATGGGGAATTTTATAAAAGTAACAGGTGTATTAATTACATAACTGTCGGAGAAAATTTATGAAAAACCTGAATTTTAGGAAATTGCTAAACATTGCAATAGTAGTTTTTTGCTTTGAGTTTCATGGCGCTACGTTGAGAAGATCAAAAGATAAAAATAAACTGTTCATGTGCATCCTATGAAAATTCCGAATTTATGAATCACCCTTTAATTCTTAAACGGTTGAGACGCCCACCCTCTGTCATACAATTTTTTGTTTGGCTAGGTGAGATTTTTCATCCCACTCATTTTGGCATACGCTATGTGAAACACCCTGTATATACTCAAATCGCAATTGACTTCCGTGTTTAAGATTTCGAATACAAAGCATTCTAAAAGTTTGAGAAATCTTCTCCCTTGTACGCAACTGTCTTAAGATATAGTACGTTATATCCACCTTGATGTGACTTTTTTAATTGATCGATGACCGATGTTTTGCATTGATTGGAAACCTAAATTTACGTTTAATCGACAGCTATCTACTCTGCTAGTATTTTCAATTCTGGTCATTGATGCGGTCTTATCGCCGCGGAATTTTAAATAAACGCGTAAACAGCCACGTGAATGGCGGGCATAAATCATGAAAACCTTCCCCGAGTGGAGGCGGTCGTCTAGCGCAGCGCTTTCAAGTGTCGGCGACATGTCGTGCAGCAATGCACTGGAAGTAATATCTGTGCGCGATTTTACAAGTAAATCACACGTGTGGCTTTCTGGTCGTTGCGTAGCTTTATAAAAGTTCAAAGGAACGCAAATTCCTTGGGCGTCACACGATAGGTCGTCGATTTTGCAATGGCTGGCTGCGCAGGGCTATAAATTAGCGAAAGAGTATCGGTGGCTTGGCGATTTATCAGCCCAGGTGAGTGCGTCATTGTCAGGTTAATGAAAGTGGGACTTGCTGATTTATTTGGGCTGGAACAATTTGCGGCTCGAATCGGGCTCTGGTATGGCAAACGGCCGCGCCGTTCTGAACGGGCTCGGCTCGGCTCTTTCCTCGATTTTCCCCGGCTCATTGTCTTGCGTCAGTGGCACTCGGTGTTCGATTTCTGATTTCGAATTCAGGCAACGCCGACGATTTCATTTCCTTTCTCATAAAACTCCATTAAAATGTATTCAAGAAAAATTTCTCGGGCTATATGGCTGAGTATATAGTGCCGTGGTGCGTTCGGCGGCGCGGCCCGACTCTGCCATTTTAGCTGTTGTGTCGCTCGCAGGGGCCACGGTGGTTGGTGGTGGAGGCTCGGTGGGCAGCGCGGGCTCCTTCGGTTTTTGTCATCCGCAGTAACGGCGTGGCGGCAAGCATTCGGAGCCCCATTGGCAGAAACTCTTCTTTCTTGGGCTAAGTGAAATCCTTTGCCGTTTGCATTAAAAATTCCCTTTGTGTGCTGCCGTGCCGGGGCCCGCAGAGCCGATCCGATGCGATGGTGTGCGCGGATCCACTCCGAAGACAATGAGCGTTATGGCAGAGGCATTAGTATTTCAAAAATGTTTTGTCCAAAGAGCCGTGCATTGACGGAATTTTAAACAGATGGCCGCCATTTTGTTCGGTGTTATGCCACAATAAAAAGACTCTGTTGTTGCTTTCCTCACTTCATACTCACTCACCTCTTCTTCTTCTTTTCTTTTTATTATTAGTTTATTTTTTCTTTTCCCATAGCCAAGACGCTCTTTGTTTTCTTCGCGTTTCACCTCCCTGGCCGGCCACAAAGATGGTGCCTCGTTTGTTTTTCTTTGGAATCTCGACCGAGGTGGGTTGTGGGTACGCCTCGAATTTGTATTTTGTATTTTCATCGCTCGTCGCCTTTATTGATGCATTTGTCAGCATGTGAAAGCGGTCGCTTAACAATCCGGGCCCATCCTCCCCCAATAGCACGCATTCAATTACTCATAACGGCAGTTACTCCACTTAAGTAGAAAATCCAAATGACTAGGAGTGGTGCTGGAGACCGCCGCGCCGACCCGAGGCTCCGTTCTGAGGCTGTGTAGTTCGTTGGAATGGGCGGCAGGCGCGCAGATTAGCACGTGCTTCTAATACCCAGTGCCGCTTATCTGGGGCCGATCGAGTTTTAAGCTGAAATCAATCGGGTCAGTGGAGTAGCCGTGAGATCATGTGCCCCGACCAAATCTTTCCGGGAGGTCATCGGCTGTTTATTTCTCCACAAACGAAAGCAGCAGGTAGGCTAAGGACCTTTTTCATAAGGTTTAGTCGCCAAATTTTTTCCCTTTGTCTATATCCAAATACGAAAAATGCCATCGCAAATCAACTTCTCGAACTAAAAATATTTGACGTTTCATTACCCTTTTGGTCATTTGAAGATAACGACTCAAATCTACTTTGCGTTTAAAAAAAGGTAAGTATGTTTTTTTATCAAATATACAGTAGAATCCGGATATAACGACCCTCAAGGGACCGGCGACACTTAGTCGTACTAACCGGACGTCGCACAAAACGAACGAATACCGATGAATGAATTTAAGCTTGTTTTTATATATTAATATTACTCTAATTATGAAATAATAATATATGTACATAGTTAGATTAATTTCTATAAACAAATAAAACAAATTCATATTAAAATAAACAAAAAATAACTTTAAGGGGGGAGGAGGTAAGGTGTATTTAATTGTAAATTGTACACATAATAAAGTATCATTTCAAGAATATTCAATTAAATATTTACCTAAATTATTAAGAAATAAGCCATTGAGAGCAAATCTTTGGATCCTCTAAAAAAAAAAGCGGTGGACATCAGAACTCATTACTGGATTATCTCAAATCAAAAAATCAAATATATTTGGTTAGTTTATGAGCTTCTCGAGGTAATGACGTTGAGATTTTTTTTTTTTTGACGATTTTTCAATTTTTGGCTTAATTTTAAATTAAAACAAACGAATTTTAAAAGGAAAAATCGGTAAAAATCAGCCTCTTTGTCATAGTAAAACTAATTATAATGCAAAAAAAAAAAAACATTATCTCGACTTCACTACCTCATATTTTATGTACTTAAAGAGTGTGTCAAAGAAGAAGATCGGTCAAGTAGATTTTGAGTTACAGTGTCCAGCGACTTTGACCATTCTAAGTGGGAGAAAAACGCGTTTTAAAGTTTTAATAGAGCATTGAGTTGTTCGCTACCACTATAAGTCGAGGCACTGTATCTCCGGTAGTTTTGCTCTAATCGACCTACAATTTTTACTGGATACTCTTGAAGAGTTGTACTTTCAAATAAAAAATAAAAAATAAATGCAAAAAAACAGGTGGTTAGGTATTGTGTGTGCGTAGGTATTGTAAACAACACTGCGAGTCGTTCTAAGCGGACGATTTCTTGTCAAAATAGGTCGCTATAAGCGGTTGGTCGCTTAAACCGGAGTCGTACTAAACGGACATGTTTTCATAGTAAGTCTATATGAAACCTAACTTGAGTTTGCATTTTCGTCACTATAACCGGTTGGTCGTTATAAACGAAGTCGTTATATCCGGACTCTACTGTACTTTGATTACAGCAATATTAGATATATACACTATAGTTTACATAAAATCTTAGTATATCCCTTGTTATATCTAATGATGAATGACGATGCAAAGAATTTGAAGCATCCGTTCCATTCATAGAAATCAAATTTCAAATCTAAGGGAAAAATCCTATTGGCGTCCCCCAACGTCCCGAGGACGATATTAGAGACCATGGTTATGGATACCGTATAATCGTTTGTAACACTTTTTGTTATTTTGCTTGAATAATTTTGTTTTATTTTCTAAATGCCAAAAAGCAAACTTTTGGACTCTGATACCATGAAAAAAGCAGTTGAAGCTGTAAAGAAAAAGGAAATGTAATGTAACCCTAATATCATCCCCGGGGACGATATTTGAAGCCCAAATATTACTTTAGAAATGTGACTTATTTTTGTTTAAGTTAAGCTTACGAAATATAACTAAACTAATTGTTAAGACAATTTTAAATAAAGGTAAAAAATAATACTGCCTTTCTATTTCCCATATTTTTCTAAAAATATGGAAATATATTTTTTTTTGTAGATTTCTCATAGAGCGGGTAAAAAATATTAGTTTTTAAGAATAAATTACTTGCTCGTAATCCCAGAATAGATTAAAGGGGTTTTATTTTTCAAAAATACAATACCTTATCCGTAGTTATTTCTTGTTTCAAAAATCATATAAAATCAAAACGAAATAAAAAAATTTATAGAAAACAACCATAAATAAACAATTTTAATAAAGTAACGAAAAAAAACATACGCTCCTTAAAAATTTCCAACTAAAATCGTAAATTTAAATTTCTTTTGACGTCATTTTATCAAAGCAAAACTGGTTTAATCAATTTGGTATATAATTTCTTAGTAAATTCGGCGGATGTTTTATCCTATTCTTCTATTAGTGCAGTTTTTAGTTATATTTTATTATAAATTTTATGTTTGCAAAGGCTTCCTTCTAAGTTATCTCATAAATACTCAATGGAATTCACATGGTAATTTATTTTTCACAAATTTTAACACCTTTCTCTTTTTGTGGAAAGTTAAACTGTGTAGACGACCAATTCGAGAACGACTTTCCAAACTTTCGACATTATGAAACCTTTTATAAATATTTGTTACGGTGCTTTTCTTTCTTTTAACTATTGTTCGGATTTCACTAAATGTTTTCCTACTTTCACGTAGATTTATTAGAATTTGTGTCTCTTTCGTACTTTTTTTTTTGGTTCCACACTCCATTTTTAAAACAATTTAGTTAATGCTCAGTGCTTAAATGTGTACTCGAAATTTGTCAACTTTTTTTTATGGAAGATTTCCTGAAGTATGTACTTGACTAATTCTATTACTTATCCTTTTCCGAATTTTTTGTAAGTTAATTCAAGAAATGCTGCTAAAAACTTGCGCCAAAACTATTTCACACCCACTCTAGCTCTCAAACTATGTTATAGATGTTACAATTATAAAAAATACAGGGGTTATGAAATTTGATCTAAAGGCTACAGATTATAACTAAAGTAGTTGGCTTAAATTGAGTTTGAGATCTCCTCACCGATTTTAAAAAACATTAAATAATAGGTTCATTTGAGCTAAAAAAATTCGAATATCCTTAAATTAAAGGTGTTCCCATCTATTTTCTGCAAATAAACAAATTAGCAGAAAATCTCCCATTTATTCACGATGCGCCATTTTTTTAACTACCAATTTTGGAGGGTATAAGTGAAACACAGATCTTAAAAAAAGTATCTGCACGTATGTGAAGTTATATAGTATATTATAATATTTGAACAAGATATGATCCAAAAATTTATTAACTATGGGTCAAAATGTAGACTACAAAACTAAATAAAAGTTATATACTAAAACTATAGTTTAGTGCAACTACATTTAAAAAAATATTTTTTTATTTCTTTAGTGTTGGAAAACGTTCCGCGAAAGAGATATATGGAAAATTCTCCGTCATAAAAGTATTTATTGCAGAAACGATGCATACTCATTGAAATTCTTATCCTTCAAATGTTGGCGAAATGCCATATTTTTTGCATTCGATTAGAATCCGAAAGTTTATTTTGTTTTTTTAAAGCTTTAAGAAGGCCTTAAAAATCTAATACCAATGTGGGTGAATTACTATTTACTGATTAAAAAAGCACGTAAATCTGTTTATCACTCAGTATTTGCATTTTTCTATTGTAAAACCAACTCGGTGAAGTCATTGGGGTTTTGTTTTTGTTTAGATAACTGGCGACATATTTATGGAATTTACTTCCTTTTGCGATTTGAATTTTGAGGGACAAATAAATATTGTATGTCTGATTACTCATCTTTTTTTCTTTCTTTTGTTTTCATTCCATGCTTAATTCAATCACATTGTGTTTGTTTACGCATTTGCGTACGCACATATTGCTCCTCTGGAATATAACGTCTTCTAAGTTTTAATATATATTGTAACAATAAAGAACTGACGTGTTTTATAAGGCTATATAAGCGAGAATATTAGGTTGACATTCATATCATCAGCCCGAACTAAGAGAACTTTTGGCGCAGTCTAAATAAAAATCGGGGAAGCTTGATTTATTTTTTACAACAAATACACCATGGATTAGATTTTGAAAAATAAATTAAATCAAGGAGCTGATACTTTATCTAATATACACCATCATCAGTTCATAATAAAAACAAATCGACTGCTCTTGAGGATTGTTAAACCTGTTATAAAAATGGGGCAGAGTAACAATGCAGCCTGGAAGAGTTACAATTTATAGTACTTTAAAATATTATATATATCTCATTGTTTTGTTTAATGCAATTTTAATTTGCGTTTCTAATAGAATCAACATTGACGATTGCTTTTATCAAAAAACGCTAATGAAACGTATAGTTAGAAAACACAGACGGTTTTAATGAGTATATTAGTATTTTCAGAAGTACAAAAATTGTAGGAAAAAAAACGATAAATATAATTTTATGGTCTTGAGTACTTTTTTGCACAACACCCTTTAATTTTCTTAACATGCAAAATATAGGTATATACATAATTTTATTATACACACTTCAACCTGTTCTAAAGAGTTTTAAATTCTAAAATAAATTGACAAACATAAACAGACAAAAATAAATCATTGTGTATCTAGTCCCCATAAAGTTTTTTGGAATTGCAACTATAGGTTATTTTGAGATTGAAAGGTTTGATGACATTTCCGATGTGACAGAAAGTTAGTTTTATGTTTGACATTTATGAAATGGGTCACTTTTCGCTTGAACAAAGTTGGGAAATATTAAAAACTTATTTCCAAAGTGGTGAGTCTTCTACTCAAACTGTAAGAAATTTATGGAAAAAATTTGACAAAAAGTATGTGCCAAAAACGCAGTTTGTAGAAAAATTTGTGAAGCGAGTTCGTGAAACTGGATCGTTGTTGGATAAAACAACCCGTGTACGTACTCGTCCAATGCGCTCAACCGAAAACATCCCTGCTGTTGCTCAGAGTGTGCGTGAACAACCATCAACATCAACTCGTCATCGTTCTCAAGGATTGAACATTTCACGCACTTCTTTGAGAAGAATTTTGCATAAAGATCTCGGTATGAATGTGTACAAAGTTCAATAAGTGGAACAGCGGAAGCCGCATGACCATCCGATGAGTTTTCGGTTTGCTCAATGGGCCGAAGACTGCTTGATCGAAGATGGGCATTTTTACAGAAAAATCATCTTTTCAGATGAAGCGCTCATTTCCACCTCGGAGAATACGTCAATAAACAAAATTGTGTTATCTGGGGCTGGGGCTCAGAAAACCCACACGTCATCGTGGAGAAACCCATACATCCACAACGAGTGACTGTCTGGTGCGGATTTTGGTCTGGTGGCATTATTAGGCAATTTTTCTTCGAAAATGAGCAAGGAAACGCCGTTACAGTGAATGGCGATCGCTACCGCACCATGCTAAGCGATTTTTTGTTTCCCAAAATTGAAGAGTATGACATAGACGACATTTGGTTTCAACAGGACGGCGCAACGTGCCACACAGCCAACGTAACAATCGATCTTTTGCGCACTGTTTTCGGAAATCGCATAATCAGCCGAAATGCTGATGTCAATTCGCCACCTCGAAGCTGCAATTTGACTCCGTTAGACTTTTTTTTTGTGGGGAGCCGTTAAGGACAAGTGTTATGCTTACCATCCAGAGACGATTGACGACTTGAAACGTGAAATCGAAGTTGCCATTGACGAAATAGAGGCCCAAACAATCGAAAATGTACTGAAAAATTGGACTGATCGAATGGGGTATTGTAAGGCTAGCCGTGGCAGTCATTTGAATGATGTTGTCTTCCATTCCTAAATGGAAAGGTTCAATCTTTCTAATAAGCTCATAACTTTGAAAAAATATTCATTTGTTTTTTTTTTTTATAGCCGATTCAAATTCCAAATCTTAAATGGCCCACCCTGTATAAATGGTAAAACAATAGAAAATCTCTAGAAATATAAATTACTTAGGAATTAGTTCTACGTACATATCGTACAGCCATAAACACTGCATATGTAAAAAAATCGCCAAAAAAGAGAGGCTTTTTTAAAAAGATCCGACATAAAATGGAACCTTGACTGCAATTACTGTCTATGATAAAACTTCATTTTGAATATTGTTCGATAATATTAATATACATTTAATATATACGTGCTGCAAGATAAGTCATTTAGAATGGCTTCAAAAATTGCAAAACAAAGCGATTTGAAATATCTTGAGAGGCAACAGACTCATCATGCTTGATTTCCCTAAGTGGGGAAAAAATTAGTTGCCACTTTCCCTGGATATCTAACAAAGGAGAACAAATATGTGGGAGATGTGCAACGTTATCGCTGGACCACATCTATTGACTCATTCGAAAGTAAACACTGTGGTGCATGTAATAATATATCACTTATTAATATCTGCTCAAAAGTTTTGAATAAATAAGATACTGAATTTCAAATTTTGGTAAATTGGACTGAAAATTAGTCACTTGGTGGAGGGGACAAACGTTGATCAGGACACTTCAAAGAATCGATTGACATATAGCAGTGCACATCTTTCCGAGACACCCTGTACAGAGTCCTTTATTAATTGAAAAGTAGCAAGCTTCTTTTTTCTTTTCTTCAAATCATAGGGTGTTAAATGGGTAATCAAATCCAAGGTCTTCGTGTTATTATGACAGTTCGTGCAGACACAACGAACTAAGCTGTCCTAATTCATATCTATTGTCATTGAGCTTAGCTACGTAGTATAACAATTTTGACTTCGTGAAATTTGTTGGTTTTTTTATGGACATATGTTCTAAAAAAAAATTTTTTTTTTATTACGGGGACTAAAGAAAACGTTTTGAAATTAATTGAACTCCGAGAGATAATTTGGTGACGGATAATAATGTACTGGGATTTCCAGAAATTTATGAAATTTAAATTGCTACTTATTTGCAATCTTGCAAACTTACAAACAGGTATTTAACCCTGATCAAGATCAGTCCAAATTCTGTTGCCGTTCATCCAAAATCGGCTCACAATTTGCATAACAAACATGTTCGCATTCATACCTCTAAGGAAACGAATCTGAACAAATTAGCTTTGCTTTTGACTTAAGTGTTAAGTATAAACTCAATGAGCGCTTCAAGCGCTTTAAAACCGTTGAGAACTTTATACGCTTTTGTCGCGCAATGTTCAAAACTTAAAGAGCTTTGAAAATATAATGTACTCTTCATATATTTTTTGAGTGATCTCACATCTTTGGAATTATTTAAGCTGTGCAGATCATTTATTTAAAGTATTTAAAATCGTCTTCGATTCAATAAAGTAGATTCCGGCGGATTAAAACACTACTTTTATATGATTTGCTTTGTAACAAGAAGATTTCACTATCAAAGTGTGTGAAGCATTCAAAAGTTGTAAGTTTTCCACTTTTCCATTGAGTTGTGCTCAAAAGCGTTAATAACCATCTCAACGCTCTCAAACCGCATAAATCGCTCACTATGTTTCTACCTTCATAATAGTTTCAGCTTGTTCGTTGACGTTATCAACTGCCATAACAAGTCGAAGATTTGGATTCGAACAGGCCCTAATTACATAAACACAACTTGATATCATAGATCTTATGATCCAACTTTAAGGCCTCCATACTTTATCGCTGGTCCAATAAAATGTTTATATGGAGAATTATGTGAGATTTATTAAATATTTATTTGAGGACTGAAGTACGCAATATGTATGTTATAGATAGCTAGATGGACAGTCCAACGTAACTTTAAATTAATTTTCATCTGCATAAACAAACTACAAAAAACTGCAGTTGCGGATTTGATCGAACGACGCAAATACTTTACGGAATAGAATAACCCACAATGACATACATATATGAATAATTTTCAAATAAATTTTTTAAGGAAGCTCACACATGGCCTTCTGCATTTGGATGTTCTGTTCAGCTTTTATGTTTTAGAAATTTGTCGCAAGCTATTTTAGGAGGTGGAGCAATAAGCTGCTCATTTCTGCCACCACCAGCTCTAAATATTCGCCAGCACTAACGAATGTTGTGTGCGTGGTACTTACTTTTTAAAACTTTGCTACCGGTGGAATTGTCCCTTGTCCATGGCGGGTCCCCATGACCCGAAAAGTCTCTCAGTTTCAGGTAACTTATGGTCAGTCTTATGATTGAAGCCTTATCGAGTTGGCTAGTTATAGCGGCAGGTAATGGTAGCATTTTGGCCAGTTCATAGAACTCGAAATTCTCCTTCCCCCGTCTCGATCGGGCGGCGTCCCTGGACTTCTCCTTGCGTAGCTCCAGAATGCTGTAAATAGAAAATGGGAAAAAAGGGAAAGTTAGGATGGACCATCAACTTAGCCAAGAAAGCGCTCAGCAAAATAAGGAAAAAAAGTGAGAAAACGAAAATGCAAACCAAATAAAAGGTGAAATAAACATAAAATCAAGAAGATGTGCGAGGGTCAGAGGAAAACCAGTCGATCATAAAGCATCACCCACACACCGGAGGGCCGTTCGGCCACGTTTGGGGTATAAATAATACCCACTACGGCGAGCAGGAATATGCTCTTGGATGCTCCCGGCCGCTGTGCGAACATCCCCTAAATGGGCCAGAGCAAGGAGGCGGACGTTCCCCGGGGATGATTTTATTACTTCAGGTCAGAAAAACACTTCGCATTGATGCTGAGTGGACAAATTGATCGAAGTGGAGAAATATTATTGCAGCCCCCGGACGATGCTGATGGACACTCTCTGAGTAGTCGGGGCGGTGGTGAGTCCCAAAGGATTCACAAAACTTTAATTATTTCCCGGGAATAGGAAATCGAGCCTATTAAAGTTTATTAGTCTTAGGAGGGCTTTGCGGGGAGCTGATTGGGATGCCCAGAGGAGCACCGATGCATAGGCATTAGCATAATGCTCTTTCCTCGGCAAATACTCTTTAGACAGTTATTCAATTAAAGTGTACGATGGTAAACCAACCAGATACCTCCCTTATTCTTAACGAGACCAAGTTATAGAATGGGACTGTAAAAATAAGAAAGATATGATTCAGATGATTATTTGCAAAAATAAGAAAAGTCCCCAATTAAGGACGACCACATGTTTGTACATCAATCAAAATGGGTCTCCGTACTTATACGAAACAAAAATTTGATAATTTGTATTGCTGAATCTTACAGTAAAATAAATTAAAATTTGGCAACTTGACAAAACTTGAAAGGATTTTATAAAGGACCACGCACAAAATGTTCGGAAAAAAAAGTACCGTGGATTTTCTCCAAACTTCGGATTTATGCTCTCTGAATGATGCTGATCAAATGTGCTCATGGGCCCAACTTGATTTATAGCGATCTGAAGGGTCCAGCGAGCTTGGAAAGTAGGGTTTTGCCCCTGTACGATCACTGATTTTTGAAAATGTACCTCCCATTGTATATCAATATCTCAAGAAATATCGATGTTAGCAATTTGGTGTTCAGAACTTTTTTGTAGGAAATTGAATTTGCTACAAGTTTGTCATATTCACTTTTTCTATACCTTTTATTGTTTACGAGATAGGGGCAAAAAGTGAGAATTTCATGGAAAAATTGGGGTTAGTGACCCGTACTACCTCGCTGGTGGGAGTTAGGGTTACACCGCAATGGACACTTTTGTAGAGCATTGAATTCTGAAGAAACCCTACCATTGACCAAGATTATACCATAAAATGCCTCTGAGTTGTAGAGTTTTGAAGAAAAATAATCAAAGTTTACGTGTATTTTATATGGGAAATCTTTATACGCCTTGGTTTAGTACTTAATATTAATATTAATGGCTCCAATTTTCAGGGAATTTATGTTTAGGTATTTGCCACAAAAATTCGAGGTGGGACTGAAAAAAAAATAGTCGCGAAAAAAAAGCACCCTAATATATATATTAGGGTGCTTTTTTTTCGTGACTATTTTTTTTTTTTCAATCCCACCTCGAAATTTTGTGACAAATACCTAAACAAAAATTCTCTGAAAATTGGAGCCATTAATATTAATATTAAGTACTAGACCAAGGCGTATAAAGATTTCCCATATAAAATACACGTAAACTTTGATTATTTTTCTTCAAAACTCTACCACTCAGAGGCATTTTATGGTATAATCTTGGTCAATGGTAGGGTTTCTTCAGAATTCAATGCTCTACAAAAGTGTCCATTGCGGTGTAACCCTAACTCCCACCAGCGAGGTAGTACGGGTCACTAACCCCAATTTTTCCATGTAATTCTCACTTTTTGCCCCTATCTCGTAAACAATAAAAGGTATAGAAAAAGTGAATATGACAAACTTGTAGCAAATTCAATTTCCTACAAAAAAGTTCTGAACACCAAATTGCTAACATCGATATTTCTTGAGATATTGATATACAATGGGAGGTACATTTTCAAAAATCAGTGATCGTACAGGGGCAAAACCCTACTTTCCAAGCTCGCTGGACCCTTCAGATCGCTATAAATCAAGTTGGGCCCATGAGCACATTTGATCAGCATCATTCAGAGAGCATAAATCCGAAGTTTGGAGAAAATCCACGGTACTTTTTTTTCCGAACATTTTGTGCGTGGTCCTTTTGGACGAAAAATCGTATTTTTTCGTATTTAGCTCATTATATTAAATATGCACTCATATTTTTATTTACGTCTGTCCAAACCTAGAACAACTGCAAATATACCTAAATAGTCAAGATTTATTTTTTAATTAAATTTATTAAATGAGTGAGTAATTCATGGAACTTCAAATGTGGATAGAAACTTTAGTCGATTAAATGAAATGAATGAACATTTTTCATAAAATGCTTCTTAACATCACACAAACACTCTCCTAAAACCGTTTTAAGAAATTAGTAAAAGGAAAAAGGTTATACCTATATTTGTAACGGCAGCTCTACGCGTTTTATATGTAAAAATTATATAACAAAAACTTTGACCGCGTTTTTCTCGAAATCACATTTTTGAAAATGGCCGCATCTGTATCTCAAAAACTATTCAACCGATTTTAACAAACCAAACGCCATTCGATTCGTTATCAAATATACTAGTAAATAAACCTTTAAAAATATTATTTTACCCCCCACTTCTTTATGCGGAGGGGTAGTTTACCCTAACTTATAGTCGTTTTTTAACTTTGTTAGAAAAATGTGTATAAAATGATATACAGTGGTACCTCGACATACGAGTTTAATTCGTTCCATAACCATGCTCGTATGTCAAATTGCTCGTATCTCAAAGCAATTTTCCCCATTGAAATTAATTGAAATTCCATTAATCCGTTCCAGCTCCCAAAACACCACCTCAGTTGTTTTTGTATAAGAAAAATGTATTTACAAAAAGAAAAATTTACTTATAAATAACAAATACATATCCTATAAAAACATAATAAAAGAAAAGGTGAAGTAATTATGGAAGCGCATAATTTTCGTCACTGGTCTTCGCTTTTTTCGTCAAGCTTTGTTCATTTTCACCTGCAGATCGTATAAAAAATCTGTCCAAGGAGGTTTGTTTCTTCCTCCCTTTCAGGATAGTCTGAGGTGGGAGAAACTGTTAGACGCTGCACATGACCCCAACATGCGCCCCGCAAGTTGGGGTCGTGTGCAGCGGTGTAGTGCGCGATTCCTCGTATCTCAAATCTTGCTCTCATCTCAAAGCAAAATATCGCTCGCTCGGCGGCTCGTATCTCAAAACACTCGTATATTAGGGCACTCGTATATCGAGGTACCACTGTATTTATTAAAAATAAAAGGTTTTTTAGGTTTAGGTACTAGTTTTGTGTCTTATGAAAACAATCCACTAAAGATTTTTACTATATCTGTTACAGGAAGTCCTAGAGAAATGCGGCCGTTTTAAAAGTGCATTTTGGATGACGCCCTCTGCAGGCATTAAAATAAACTAAAGTTGCATTTAAAAAAGTTTTTTTATATTTTTCATAATCTTACCAATAATGTACAAAAGGTTTCAGAATAATAAATATAATAGTCTTTTCAAAAAAAAACTTTTAACAAGTGTGTTTTTTTGTCGATTTTGAAAGTAAAGGTCCCCTTAAATGAGTTTTTTTCTTTCCAAAAGTGAAAATATAAAACCGAAACAACTACGAAATAGTCCCTAATTTCTTCCCAGGCAACACGAGAGGTTTGATTTTGGTTTTTTATATTGTTGAATAGTAATGTAAATTGGTTGCAAAGACAATACAGGTATACTGAGGAAAAACCTAATGTTAATTTGAAATGTTTTCCATATCAAAAGTATTTTTATATTATTTTCAATAAAATTGTAGGTGAAAACTTTTAATTTATACATAAAAATGTCACATTAAAATTCTTCGTTTCGGATTAACATTGAAATTGCGATATTTTTTTACATGAATTAAAAATATCAAGAAATACTTTAGTTTATTAGCTCTCAAAGTTTATGAAATATTTTTAAGATTGAGAAAAAAACAACTACAAGTGTCACGATTTTACAACAACCAAATGAAATCTAACGAAAAAATGTCAAGTGGATTTTTTTCATGATCTTTCGGCTTGGGTTTCGGTGGGTTAATAGAAGAGAACAAATTCTCTAGAAACCTAATATACATATACCATGTATGTGTATCATGAACTGGTACACTCTTATTTGGGATCAGTTTGCACCTTAAATATATATATTTTTCAAAACGCAAGAATTACATACTATTCTTTTCTGCTCTTTCCATTGCAATTAAGGAATAAGCGATAGATTTGTTTTTCATTGACTTTTTATTATTTTCAAGCATTATAATTATAACTTCTAAATAATAAAAATAATTGTAAATTCCGACGTTCCCCAAGGAAGACACCTGGGACCGTTGTTATTTTTGTTGTTTATTAACGATGTTGTCGATTGCTTTCGTGCCGTTAAATGTTTATTATTTGCCGATGATCTAAAATTATTCCATACAATTAGGTCTCCAGATGACTGTATTCTCATGTCCGACGATTTGGACAGACTTTATCAGTGGTGCAGTATTAACAAAATATATCTTAACATATCAAAATGTAAAGTCATGACTTTTTCTCGTAAAATAAATTAAGGATTTAGGGGTCATTTTCAATACAAATATGTCTTTTAGTGATCATATAGAAGCTTCCGTCACAAAGGCATTTCAAGCTTTAGGATTTTTAAAACGGAACGCTAAAGATTTTAAATCTCCACAAACACTTATGTCCATTTATTTCGCATTAGTGCGTTCTATCGTTGAATATGCTTCTGTAATATGGTGCCCTTATCATCAGATACATATAAAAAGAATTGAATCAATACAAAAGAATTTCACTCGATTTGTCTTTTTTAATTGTAGGTTGCTTGCTAACTTCATGCCATCTTATCTTGCTAGATGCTTATTTCTAGGTATGTCAAGTTTAGAATTCAGACGGGAAGTAAGTTGTGCTGTCTTTATTAAGGATATTCTATCTTTTAGAATTAAATCTCCTGAACTATTGTAATTGATTAATTTTTATGCACCGGAAAAAAGAGCAATTTGTTCAAGATCATTGCTGTACGCCCCTCCTCATAAGACTAATTATGGTTGTCATGAACCAGTTACTAATTGTATAGTTTATTTTAATTCTTTAGCTACCTCCCTTGATTTTACTACGCCAAGAAATGAATTTAAATTAGCTCTTTTTGAGAATCAACATGTAAAGAACTAAGTACCTATGTATTTTTGTATAATTTTGTATGCTAGTCTGTAAGATTTAACATCTGTAGACATTTAATAAATAAATAAATAAATAAATGTACGTTTATTGTATTTGCATTTTTAATCATTTTTTATGTATTGTTGATTGGTCTATAAACATGTAAACCCTTCAAACTGTCTCTTTATGTGGTTATCTGTAGAGGTCCATTTTACCCCCAACAAATTTGATATAGAATAACATATTTCAGTTGCAACAAAATCGGCGGTGATACGTTCCTTGTTAGTCATTTCGGCTTTTTTTCTAAGCTGCGAAGTACTGAAGGCGCGAGAATAATGACCCAAGAAAAGTGCAGTGATTCTATAATAAAAATAATAACCCGGTTAAGATTACGCCTAGCGTGAGTTCGAATAAGATAAAAATTAAATTCTTCTGATTTATCGCCTGTAGACAAAGAATTCAGTTTTGTGTAGTATATGTTATTTTGTATGGCAATACATGCATGTAGTCTGTTATTAATAAATAAATGTAAACCGTGTTTAAATTGGTTTTCTATTTACGAAGAAGTTATAACAACAACAATTTTCAGATTTCCTTAGTTGTGAAACGTAATAAATTATGTAAAATGTAAAAATGCTATCAAAATAAGGTATTCAAAATTGTACAGTGGAGCTAATATGTACGGTTGAATAACTCCATACATCACTAAATTATTTTATTTTGAAAAACCGCTATAACTGTTATTTTTTATCGCTATATTTTTCCAAATATAATATTTTAATGGTGGGATTTACTTAGACCGAGCTCTATTAGGTATGCAACATAACCACGCGAATCTTACTCGCACTTGACCGAATTTTTTTCTCAAATTGTTGCTTTCAAACTATAAAAGTAATATGGGGAATTTATTGTATTCGTTGACGACATGTATAATGTACCTATATAAAAAATATACACATTATCGATTTATTTCTGCCAAAATTCATATCATATGCCACACGAAAAGACATTTTTTGCTAAAATCTACTCAACCGATTTACTCGTTCACATTGTGAGTAAACTGAATCTTGAAAAGGTGAAACATATTATTGTTTTCCAATATTAGGAAAATTTTAATTTAATCTAAAACCTAATTTTCCAATAGTAATAAAATATTAATACATTTTGCAATTCATATTTTTTGAAACAATGACAGAAAGCAGTAAAGGTTTAGTGGTTATAAGAATACACGTTATAAAATACATATCAGAAAAAAACCGATAAAATCAGGATAGTCTTGAGTCAAAAAAAATTTAATTAATATTGCAGTTTGTAAGCCATGAGAAATACGTTGTAATAGTGTGGAAAAAAGAAATCCCACAGGGAAGTGCAACTATGAAATCTCCCATACAACAACTTACAGAAATTTCTTGAGGCTCAAAATAAATATATTTTAATGCGAATCGATTCACTCGACGAGAGGAGTATTCGTTTTTGTCCAAAATTGCTTAAGTAAACATAAAAAATTATTATAATTTTAATTAAAATAAATTTGTTAAATATGAAAAAGTCAAAATTTTCATATTGCCAATAAAAAAATCAACAAATTTTTAGTTGCTATTGTACAGCTAAACTTCATAGATAAAAAAAAAAAAGAGAAACAATTTTTGTGAATAGGTTTAGATTTCCTCAGTATGAGAATAAGAATTAATTAATTATTAGATTAACTCAAAACTACTAGCAAAAGCAATAGTGGGTTTTATTTTAATATTGAAGATTTTTGTGCGATTATTTCAGCAAGGCTCCAAATTTAGAGAGCATTAAATTATATTTTATAAATGATATGATTCAAAACTGCATACTTATAAAAAAATATGTATGGGCCTCTTGAAGCTTCAGGTGGTATTTAAATCTTGTTAATTCACTTTGTTTTAAATGATATAATTAAAAATGACCTAATAAGATAGATATATTATGTATATAAAACTTGTTTTCATTGATTAAGGAACCTATGGTATAATTAGGTTACAACATTTCGTATAATCTTGTTTTTTACTTCCAATTTATAGAATGTCCCAAGATAAGGTATAAAATAAAAATCCCTAATTTTGTAACTTCCATTTAAGATACAGTTTTTCCCTCTTTCGTCTTGTCCCTCCATCGGGCCTCTAAGAGCGATGGATTAGCAGATTAGTTACATGATCGATAAAGGAATTGAGCCGGATTTGTGGTCACGTCTGAGTGGTTTTGTGGCGAAACATTTCCTTTTTTCTAATATCATCATTAGATCGTTCGATTCGATTGATTTCAAAAGATGCGCACGCATGCATCTGAAACGGGCCTGATCTCATCTCATCAACAAATCGGAAAACATCCGGCAGAGTGAGAAATTGCGGGTATTAGAGCCGCAAGTTGGCAGCCTCTTAATAGGTGTCACCCCAATGAGAAAAGCCGAGAACTGAAGCCAATTCAAGAAGTACAAAAGCCTCGTAATCCGCATCGCAGCCGTTAATGTCTAGCGAGTCCTCTTAGGGACCATCAGTTCCCATAAAAGTTCCAGGTCGGTTTGGGGATGCCCCAAGTCGCCTCTCCGTCTGTGCGCGATTCGAGCACCACGGGCTATAAGATAATTGCTACTTTACAAGACAATTATTAGCCATTTTCGCGATTATAATTACACGCGAGAGCTCATTAATTTGAGCAAATTGAGTCGTAAACAGATGGTTAGCGCCGTGCTGAGATTACGCGGCCAAGTGGATGGTTGCAGTCTATTACGACCGCGACCCAGACGAGGGGAGATGAGCACGAGGGGCACAGGCTTTAAATTTATTGCGTGCATTAGCCAGTTATGTCAAGAAAAGAAATTAAGATAACTGGTTTGGGGACAATAATTATCATTAGACGCGAAAAATTATGATCTGCATTTTAAAAATATATATATTTTTTAATTAACCTAGTATCTTACTTATTACAAAATATCTAAACTTTTTACTAAAAATCTTATAATCTTTTAAAACATATATGAATGGGACATATGTTTCTGAGATGTATAATTATTTTTACCGTAAGCAACAATATGATTATCTTTCTAGCGTTGACGAAGATGGAGGCAATTTTATAATTTTATACTTATGGAAAAAACTGGGTTATTAGAATTCTCATTTACCCATCAAGAAAAAGGAATACATACTGATTTAAGGAATATTTACAAATGGAGTTCAGATACCCTTCCCATAACACGGTTTCATACAGCACGGTTTCGCTCTAACACGGTAATGAAATCTCGGAAACCCTCGTACTGAATAACACGATTTTTATACAATGAAATTTACAACGTCCTTCTAAGGACTAGCAAACAGACTAACAAATTTTTTAAAGATGGCAAAAGATCAAAAAATCCTAGAGAAGAAAATGGGTTCAGAAAGTTATGATATCGTTTGACCGTAAAGCGCTCCCGCCTAATTGTGTTGAGCACTGATGCAACTGAAGAAATATGTTAAAATATGTTTGAATTAAATAGGAACAGAAAATCTTTGTTTACTTACGCGTTTTGTTTTATATATGTTTATATTTTTAATGAAAATTGTTGAATTAAAAAAAAAATTGGTTTTAAAAGGTTTTCGGAACGCATCTCCTCATTTTGTACTATATTCTATTAATCTAACTATCGTGTTATAGGAGGGATACCTGTATATTATCCTACCAGCAAAATTTCTGAAAATACGTCTATGATAACATCGCTAAGCTATTCAGATATTTTAAAAAGTCATCGCAATAAATCATGTTATTAAATGAAATATTTGAAAAGTTAACTTATGCACTTAAATAAATTAATAAAACTGAATGACGAGTAAAGATATTTTAAATGATAAAACAATTCGCTTTAGCTATCTGGTAGATTATTATCGGACTTAAAAAAAAGAAGTGATCAATTCGACCCGTATGGATTTTTTCTATGTTTGAGGATATTTTTGAAACGCATGAACCGATTTCGATGATTCTTGTTTTATTTAATAGCTTGGGTTTGTGAAATTGTACAATAATATATAAAAAAAAAAGTCTGGAGACCGTGGAGACGCGACAATAAAGTGAAGTAAAAATAATGAATTTTATACGGTTCGTATACTATATGACTATGTGGGGATTTAGAGAATCGCTGATTTCAAATCCAGTTCTCAATTCAAGACGGCGGTTTCATAAAAATATGTATATGAAGTTTCTTAGGACTGTTAATTTCAAATTCGATGCCCAATTCTGAAAATTCAAGATGACGGAACTAAATTTGCAGCCTCAGTATGCTTAAAATTGAACTTAAAGTTTACGAAGTTATGGATATGGAGATATTTGAGGTTGTTGATTTTGAATTTGGTCATTAACTGAGTACTGATTTATATTAGTCAGGTTTTCGTGCTGAACTCAAACACTAAAGTTGCAATATTGAAAGTAGTAACAAAGGATTTTTAAGGGGTAGTACCGGTTATAATTTTGTTTGCATTTTTTAATTCCTTAAACCTTCAGAAATTAACTCTCAAAATGTTATTAAGAAATATCAAAAAGAGAAATAGTTACAGCAGTTTAAAGGTAGGCGCAGACTGACGCGGTGGTGATGGCGGTGGCGGTAGTGAGGCGGTTAATCGCTGCATGTGTTCTCAAATGTGTAAGCACACATTGTTGCGATTTGCTGAACAGCGATGAGCGGTGGTGCGGCGATTAGAAATCGCCACCGCCACCAACCGCTGCATGCACCATTTCACCGCGTGATCGCAAGTTGACAAGTAGCACGTGCAGAATGGAATGTGAACAACTGATTGAAATTGTTAGAAAATATCCAATTTTGTATGATTTGCGTCATGAAGACTATAAAAATTTTAAGAAAAAGAATAAAATATGGGACGAAATGGGAAAGGAAATGGGAAAAACTGGTAAGTATATTACATTCAATTTATATTTAATGTATAAAATATATTTATTCATTTTGTGTATTAAAATAATTTACAAAGTTCTGACGGATCTCAAAAACCTCATTTCTTGATCTTTTTGCATCTTGTTTAAAATTTGAAAAAGCTTTCATTTGAGGTTGAGGAGGTTCTAAAGCTGTAAAATAATTGTGCTCATAAGTTTTAGATCTTAAAAAATTATGCAATACACAAGCTGCGCGAACTATTTTTATTGTTGTTGTTACGTTGGTTTCTAAAGGCCTGAAAAAAATTCTCCATTTTTGAGAAACAATGCCAAATGCATTCTCCACCACACGTCTAGCCGTACTAAGGCAAGTATTAAATCTCTCTTTTTCTGGATTAAAATGAAGCAAATTAAATCGCAATCGCCACCGCACTAGTGTGAGTGGTTACCACCGCTACTGCTTCGTTACTCCCACCGCCTCACTACCGCCACCGCCATCACCACCACCACCGCGTCAGTCTGCGCCTACCTTAAGCGTGCACACCTTTTTCGCTCTCCGGTGGTGATTTCGGACATATAATAAATTGAAAAAAAAACTTTAAACGCGTTTTTCTCAAAATGACGTTTTTTCAAATGGCGGACAGTTAATCTCCGGATTGGCTGAACCGATTTAGGTCTTTGGTATGATTATTTATTCAGGTGTCCTGTGTGGTAGTCGACCACAATATAGGCCAAAATCCAATACAAAAAAATTTGACAAGCGAAACAAAGTGAAAATATAGGTGATTGTTCGAAAAAAATTTTCAAAAAGCCGCTATTTTTTTTTTTTTTTTTTTTTTTTTTTTTTTTTTTTTTTTTTTTTTTTTTTTTTTTAATAAATTATTCAAATATTGTGGTAAATTACCAAGTAAGAAGCATTCCTCTTTAAAATGCCGTTTGGTTTTTCTGTTTTAGATTCTTTATTCCTGTGATTAACTGTCCGCCATGCAAAGAGGTATTTTTTGCGGTGACAGCTTCAGCGCTCCCTATAAATAATAAAAAAAATTGCAAAAAAAAATTGCAAAAAAAAAATAAAAAAATTTTTTATTACCTTGAAAATGTAATAAAAGTGTAAGAGCAGTTTGACAATGTTATATAATAAAGGAACCGAGAAAAAAAATATTGAAAATTAGGCTGTTTTTTACCTTTAAAATTGTTTAGTTCATTCGCCGATTCTTCTAGATTAGTTGTCGCGTGATACATAATTTTATTTATTATAATAATAAAATATCTCCTTGCTACCGTTTTCACCATTTCGCTAATACTTTGAGAATGTCATACACCTAACTATACAACTTATGAAACAAGCATCCAATCAATATACATATATAATATCATATTAACAACAAGCACGTGCTTGAGGACTTCCAGTCTTCAGGGGCCCATATCTTACCGAAGCTTGGTTTTTTTTAATTTTACTTTGTAGAATTTGAATGATTTGATATAATATAAAATATTGTATTAGTTTAATAAATAGTATATATTTAGATATTGAGTTCAAGCTGAGATGTTAAGAGAGTAAAATAATTTGGATTATTCGAACTAATCATGGTTGGTACGTGGTTATTGATTGGGTATATTAGGCCCTTATTCGAAGTTTTCGTGTCAACTGAGTATCGATGAGAGATTCAAAATACAGTAGAATCCGGATATAACGACCCTCAAGTGACCGGCGACACTTAGTCGTATTAACCGGACGACGCACAAAACGAACGAACACCGATGAATGAATTTAAGCTTGTTTTTATGTATTAATATTACTGTAATTATGAAATAATAATATACATAGATTAATTTCTATAAATAAATAAAACAAATTCATATTAAAATAAACAAAAAATAACTTTAAGGGGAGAGGAGGTAAGGTGTATTTAATTGTAAATTGTACACATAATAAAGTATCATTTCAAGAATATTCAATTAAATTTTTGCCTAAATTATTAAGAAATAAGCCATTGAGAGCAAATCTTTGGATCCTCTAAAAAAAAAAAAAGCGGTGGACATCAGAACTCATTACTGGATTTTCTCAAATCAAAAAATCAAATATATTTGGTTAGTTTATGAGCTTCTCGAAGTAATGACGTTGAGATTTTTTTTTTTGAAGATTTTTCAATTTTTGGCTTAATTTTAAATTAAAAAAAAACGAATTAAAAAAAAAAAGCGGTAAAAATCAGCCTCTTTGTCATAGTAAAACTAATTATAATGCAAAAAAAAAACGACGTCGAGGCACTGTATCTCCGGTAGTTTTGCTCCAATCGACCTACAATTTTTACTGGATACTCTTGAAGAGTTGTACTTTCAAATACAAAAATAAAAAATAAATGCAAAAAAACAGGCGGTTAGGTATTGTTTGTGCGTAGGTATTGTAAACAACACTGCGCGTCGTTCTAAGCGGACGATTTCTTGTCAAAATAGGTCGCTATAAGCGGTTGGTCGCTTAAACCGGAGTCGTACTAAACGGACATGTTTTCATGGTAAGTCTATATGAAACCTAACTTGAGTTTGCATTTTCGTCACTATAACCGGTTGGTCGTTATAAACGAAGTCGTTATATCCGGACTCTACTGTAGTTTATTTCACGAATAAAAGTTGAATAGTCTAAAGCAAAAAAACTGATTTTAATAATACAAACTATAAATTCGAAAGTTAAAAAAAAAAGTAAAAAATTTACTGATTTGGTTGCCAAAACAGAGAAAAAAAAGCGATGCTAAATCGTCTTGAATTTCTTCCGACTTTTTAAAGTATATTTTTACACGTTTTTTCCTCCGCGAATAGCATACTCTAAACAGGACGTTAAAAACAAGCATTATTTGGGGTCACAGCTCGTAAACAAAAAAATGTAGACATATCCCCACGCAGATTTTTTTAATGTAGAATTTCGTGCTTTACAAAAAATTTCCGATAGCTTTTTGCCATATGTAGTTTAATTTTGCAGCGTTCTTAAAATTATCACAGCCAAAAATTCAACCACTAACCACTACCACTAACATATTTTTTTTTCACTTGAGAATTAATTCAATCGAAATCAAACGAGCTCTGAAACTGTCTTTGAAGAGTCTGTATGTATAAATGTTTATCAATATAAACCAATTATTGAAAAATAAATTCACAATTTAATAAATTAAAATTTTTTCGAACTTTTCATTTCGAATTCTATTTTACTGACATTACTTGTCTTTTTCCGTGAACTTTTCAAATGTTTGTAGTAATTTATAAACATTAAACTTTAAAAAAAAATATGTAAGTAATGCTTTAATTTGTTATCCGTATCTTCATTGTACCTTATCTTTCTATAATTATAAAAATTTATAATTTTGTTTTTAATAAACGTTGTGTTGCTCTCTGCCTTTCTGGTTCAAGTATCCGAGTGCTCACCAAAGTTTTATGATTGGGGCCTCTAAAATCTTAATCCGTCGCTGAAGGCAAACCAACTCCTACCATTAAAAACGCTATAGCCTTTTCTTTTTTGGATTTGTTAAATTGTTAAAAATATTTATATTAATTTGTGTCTACTGTTCAATGTGTAGTATATCGTATTATGGCAATATTTGAAAAATTGAAAAAGTTTGTTGGCTCAAATCAAAGCTCGGACCCAAGAATATGAAAAGATAAAAACTGTTACGAAATATTCTCATAAATTAAGTTTTTTCAAAAGCGAATCTATTTCATACAACAGATAGTAAATGAAAACCAACAACAATTTTTTTAAGCAAATAAATAGGCGATTAGATATTCAGGAATGAATGTACCATTTTAGCTTACTTTAATAAAAATGGGTAGATTAATTTCAGCAATGGAAAACCAAAAGAAAATTGGATACTGTCTCCGTGAAGATTTTGAATATAATATTTTGCACTACACTTTTTTGACTACTGCAAATCATTGACATCGACATTTTTCTAGGGGTATTATAAATTGTTTACGTCAATTTCAAGTCGAGGAACAACTGTGCAGATGTATGATATTTTATGAATTACTATTTTATGAGTCTGATTTTCGGTTATCTCCTGGATTGCTTTCCTAATGTACTATACGAACACAAATTATCCGCATCTCAGGTGTATGGCTTTTGAAACCATTCCCGCTCGGTTTTCCTAATAAATCAAAATTTCGCAACGCGCATCTTATGATAAATCTTTGCAGCGTTGCAACCAAGCACTGGTCTTGAAAAATAATTGAAAACTAAAGGTTCGGCATGCGGCGTTAACAAAATTTCAATTATTATGAGACGGGCTGTAAAAATCATTGGGAAATGAGCGCAATAGCAGTCGGGTTGGGTAAGGACAGGGTGTTGCTGCAAAATTGCCAAGAACAATGAGTCACTGGCGGTAACAAATGCAAAAAATTTAAAAAATTGGCGGGTAATACGCCTCACAACTCCCAATTTACTTGGCGCATGGAACAAGCGCCTCGAACCAGGACGCGTGAATGTGGAAACTGTCCAGTGTGGTCGGTGCGGCCGGACGAAACCGCAAGGCCACGAAGCGCGCTCGGCGCTATGGGAAAGTGGCCTAGTCAGCGTCTTTGGTGAGAGTTTACAAATTTTTACTTCCGCCAAATTGCCTTGGAAATTGCACCTTTGGGACCCAAGGAAGGGTTTCGCCGCCAGGTCCAGGCGTTAGTTCCACTCGATTGACTAATCCATCTCAGTCGTCGGGACAACTCCTGACTTGCTCCTGAGGCAGGAGAGGCTGCATTTTTGGGCCGAGCTGAGGCATTTTTAAAATCGATTTGTCAGCGACAACAATTTGCTAATTTGACACAATCGGGGCAAGGTGGTCCGCTCTGTGCTGAGGGCCTCATTTGTCACCTATCGGAATTTCTTCCCTCCCGTGTAATTTTGGACCATTTTTCATGCCCGCCGGTTGCGCCGGGGCTTCCATATGGTTCTTCGGCATGCGAGCGAGCGATGTCCCTGCCGACTTCTGTTCCTTGTCGTGTAATTTATTTTCTGCCGATTTTTCATTAAGCCGAAGACTTTGTTATTAAATTTTTTTTTGCTTGTCGTGGCTTCACAGTTTACTGGCTGCGTTCAGTCTCTGGATTTGTTTCTCGCTTTTTATAAGATCCGGCTACTGAGCTGCGGAGTATGCTGCTCCTACTGCCCCTGTGCTCGGGTGAAAAAGCGTCGAAATCGATCGAGAAATTGGATCCAATGCTTGGATCTGTTTAATTCACTCAACTAGGCGTGAAATTAAAAAAAGCACAATACCCGGAGCGGTATCGCAACCTATTCAACTGTGACGCGCTGATATCAACATAGGGCAAACAGTCTGGAGGAGCGCTACACCTACAAAACCAGTGTATACGGTGGCACCGTGTCGAAAGCGACAATTGCACCTCATCATCATTGCCGGGGTCCAAGCTCGTAACTCTTTCGGGCGACAATTCCGCAAGTCATCTAATGTGGCCGCGGCCTCGGCCAAGACCATGTGATTAAATTTTTTATCAGACCCGCTCCGGCACGGCATCTGGGCGAACGGTAGCCGAACTTCTTGCAATTGATGCTCTCTTTCTTGGGTCAACATCGGACATCTAACTTGCGGCGGGTATCCGTGCGTACGCAGCGCCACACCATCTGGATGGGAACCGATAAATGTGATTTACGCGAACCTTTCGTTCTGCGAGTTTTTTCATTTCAGAAAAAAAAAATTAGCCGTATAAGATCATGACAAAAAAAGAGAAATGTAGATACATAGTTAATTCACAATAGTTGGTACTAGCGAAATGTACCCTAAATTTGACGAGGTCTACGTACACCAGGCCTTTTTTTTTTTTTAGCAATATATACAATTTGTAAAAACAGATTGATTACAAAGGTTTTTGTGTAATGGTAATAATCACTGGGAAGATCTTGTAGAATCACCTGTATTTTTAATTCCAACGGAATTGAGGAAGAAGGGAAAATTACCTTATTTTTATTAAATTTTGGAAATTAATGCGCATACATAGATAATAGGTCTGGCATTGATTGATCCCGCTTAAGAGAACAGAGAAGAGCAGCTCAACACAGGGTTGCGAACTCCTAAAAAGAAAACTTAATATTCCCAAAAACCCCTAAATCAAACTTCCAATCCAAAAGTCCCTTTTTTTTAAATGTATCCTATATATGTATTATGAAATCAAGAACATAATAAAATACGTTTTTAGTCAGAAACTTTATTTACAAAGTATTAAAAATTTGAAACAAAGCATCGTTGTCTGGGTTTCATTGGAAATTTTTTGTCGATTCCTTTTATTTTGGCATTGTTCTTGCTATTATTATTAACCACAGTAAAGAGTTCGAAAAAATAAAATATTTTTCTTATTTCATAAATCGTCAGCAAAACATCTGAATATGCTCTCAAAGTCTTAGAACGAAATTCGTAGTATTGCCGAAGCTACTTGCATATTGGAAACTTTAAACGCATTTAACTCAAAACGACATTTTTTCAATTTTCGTGCATGATTTTTTGAATGACATGTACATAAAAACATTAATAAAATATTGTCGAAATCTCAAAACATTCAGTTGACATTTTCCCTGTAAACAAAAATTAAAAAGAAACACTTATAATTTGGCATCCTAATGTGTTTTCCCCCTTAAACACCATCATTACATAAGAATTTGAAAAAAGGATAGAATAAAATAATGTTTAAGAATAAAGAGCGTCATGTTGCCGTATCAATAATTGAAGTGTCATTTAGAATTTAAATCCGTATCAAATTAAATTAAGTCAGTTCAGTTTTTTTTTTTTTCAAGGGCGATAAATGAGGCATGTGTGCCCCTAAAAATACCATTAAAATTGTTTGGCCTCTAAAAACTATATTTTGCCCCTAAATTTAGGGCAAAACTCTTGGCTTATCATAGAACTGCTGTCAGAGCCATCAACTAACAATATTTTTTTGTTTTTTTAAGTATTTTATTAAAACTGGCTCAAAAAAAAAAAAAAAAATTATGGACTAGAATAAAAAAGATTGTCAGTGAAGAACAGCCTCAACGAACGCGGAATAGAGCAATTGAGAGCAGAATAGAGTAAGTGGTAGTCCTCATCGAAGGCAGAAACTTGTTACTTTCCGATCTAGATCAAGCTAGATTTTATTATTTTCAAAGAATTGTGACATGATAAGGAAATAATTGTGTTGAAAATATTCAAAACAAAAAACCTTTAAATATGCTCTCATTTCTATCAAAAACCTTAATATAAAGCAACGTAGCTCTAAACCCTAAAACAATCCGCACTTATTACAGCACAAAGTTCTCAAATTCAAATTCCACTTTCACTTAGTTTTTAATTGATTGAACCGTTAATCTTTCCATTTGAAAATATCCGTAAAACGAAATATGCAAAACAATATTTGTAGACATTTTTGCTAGGAAGATACCAATTTGAAAACAATGGGTTGGTTGGAAACCAGTCTCATGATTGCAAGGTAACAAACGAAATTTCTTCTTATGTAATGACTTGAAAGAAGCATCGGTCTTTATAGAAAAGTTCGCGATTTCGAAACTTGAACATTTGGAAGTTTTGATCATTCGATAGAGCCATTCGTGGGCTTACGTTCGCCTTGCCTTCACGGGTATAAATCAGTCGGGTACGCCGGGGATTGACCCTGACCAGGAGGAGAATCGGCGGCTCAGCAGATCGTGCGATATGCATAAAAAATGGAAATCCAAAACTGCGGCCGCGCTTACTCATCTCGCTCTGAGATGCCGCGAGCCCATAACTCATCCTGTGGTTTATGAGCCCCGTTCAATTGAGACAAATTTCTTGGGCTGCATCAGCAGAAGATGAATGTAGCCATCAGTAATTGTCGTTCAGTGTGTCAACCAGCGTCTGCGGCCGAAACGCGCCGGAGAAAGGCTGGCAAACCATATTAAATCTGGTAAAAAATTGGTGTGACATCCAGCTTCATTCATAGCAAGATCGCGGGATCGTTCAGAAAAGGCCCTTACCGAGCGATTCAGCGGCGTAAATAACTCGCTGGCTGTGGAGGCCGCTTTTGCGCGACTGTGTGCCATCATCGCCGTCATCGCATCGCATCGCTCTGGATCAGCTTGAAAAAAATTTCATTCATCACTTTTTCATCATCTCTTTGTGGCGGACATCATAAGAAATGTTAATCTTGATCTCGCGGCTCCTCATAGTTTCGGCGGCTCTGCCATGAATTTTGTGACTCGCTGTCGGCACGACCGAGTCCGCTCCGCACTGAGCCGCGCCGTCCGTCGTCGGTGCGTCCGATAGAGCATCTCGGCAGCGCTTCGGATCGGTGTCTGCCTCTAAGGCAGATGGGCAAACATTAGCTCCCCGGCCATTCCTCATCTCACCTGGACGCATGCGTGGAACGGAGCGATAAATTAACCAATTGTTGGCCGCCAGTGTTGATTTGTGCTTTTTCCGCGGCCCGTGTGGTTTACCACCTGACTCTAGCTTGGATTTATGAAATGAAATGACATGCGCACTTAGCATGCCTCAAATAAGGATAATAGTTACAAATTGCTCTGGGAAAGGGTTTTTCGTCGATCGAAGAAATCTAGGCACAGGTATAACAGGGGTTGTCGACCTCGATTGTTTCCACGATTTATTGCGTTGTGTCAAAGTTATTGAAAGGATCTTGCGCAGCTAACTGATCAGCGACGGGTACATTTATAGGTTATATTTGTTGAAAATTCTCACAAATATAAAAACTATTTAAGCCATTGATAATAAAAAATTGGATAAAATTGGCACTGAATAGAATATTTCTTTGTTGTTTGTCGTTTCTGTTTCAGTTACATGGCAACAGCAAGAAAGTCATTTGTATATCCTTTCGAATCTGACAAATGTGAAATGAGGAACGTTACAAGAGTATTATGTTCTGTGATACGTCTGGTTTGTGAGGCAAAAACCTAGAGCATTGTTGGTCTAGAAAAGACCGACCGCTTACTAGCGGACTTAGTCCTATCTTTTTTATATATGGTGATATGTATGAAGCTTCCGGGTTATCCAAGCTATCAAGAACACGTCTTGAAGCTTTTATAAATACTATCTAGCGGTACACATCGTAAACTTTCAGGATTCTCACGGGTCCTCGTCTAACATATCTTATGTGATATAGGCTATAGGATCTCGCGAAAACCCGTCCGCTATCCATCCAATATTGACGCTATATAGCTAGTACATTCGATTTGCTTACTCGGGACAGAATCTGCATTATTCCATAGTCCATGACCAGTAATAGGCACGCTCTTAGTACTACAGGGTGACAAATGGAAAGTTGCCTAAAATATACCTATGTGTTTTCCCCTCTAATATGTCGCAGAAGGTTGGGTCTCCGTAGTTGTATACTAGACTGTTGTCAGTTTCTGTTGAGACGTCGTAAAGAGAAATACGTGTACTTTAAAATGAGTAACCTTACAAAAATCGAGTACTTTTATTCTAGAGGTAAAAACTATACTGAAGCATATAGAGGGCCTTCATACCAAGTGTAGAAGTAAAAATGTAGCCATCCGAAACATTGTCAGAAGGTAAGAATTAACAGAAAATGATGTGCTTTTATAGTATGACTGCATTTATTAATAATATTTTCAAGCATTTATGTAAATAGCTATCCCCTGGCCGAATTTTATCGATTTTTTTAAATCTCAATAAATATCTGTCAAAAATGTCTGATTCAACTCGAACTAATTTCAAATAAAAATGACATCTTTACTGAATTTATACGTATTTTTATTTTTATTTGCCCTGCACTCATTTCAAAATTATGAATTATTAGCTTAGACAACTTCCCATTTGTCACCCTGTAAATGCTTTACGGCAACATCGGTTTTGGAGTAAGCAAGCATGCCTCGTATTTGTTTCGCTTTTCTTGCCCCGTTGCGGCGAAGTTATTGTATTTTTTAAATGATAATCCGTTTTACTTGGTCTCACAGGTTTTCTTTAAACGCGTTTTTTCTAAACAGCTTTTTCAAATGGGTGTACGTGAACCTGAAACATCGTTATGCTGGGACCACACTAATGGCAAATGCCGTTGATTATCACGTTAATTGACGTTAAACGTAAGTGTACCCACGATTCAACGCCATTCTTAATGCTGCTTGACGTTAGGCGATAATTCGGGTGGCGGGTCTTTTTTGGCACATCAAAGAAATTTAATGCGATAATTACTGCTTGTGTGGCCACACTGACGTTTGTTCATTGTGCGCCGTATTTGTTTTCTGACCGGAGTGAGTGACAGTCGTGACAGTTGATTGACGATAACTACGACTTAGTATTCTGCGGCTATGAATTGATCAAATGATAAAGTGATTGAATTCCTTGAAAAATTTCAAACTGAACCTTGTCATATTTAACGCCATTTTTAGGCGATGATGGGCATTGACGTTGAATTTGTAGTGCGGCTATCTCGTTATCGCGTTGAATTTGTAGTGTGGCCATTTATTTATCGCGTTAATTTTGTTGCCGTTTTTAATGGCGTTGATAGGCATTGACGTTTCCCAATAATGTGGCCCCAACATTAAACCGATTTTTTGACAGTTTGCAGACACATAGTTCAATTCCGCATCTATCTGTGAGGACGTTTCACTATCTGAAGTGTAATTTTTTTTTTTATTCAGTATTTCCCAAATATTAGTTAGAAAATTGAAACCAAAGAATTTATACAGATGTAATACCTAAACTTATCACAATGGGTCTCTCGTTGCCCTAAGTGCGCCTGTAGGCAGCCACGGCAACCTAACCTAATCCCTAAACACAATAATAATTATTACATTACATTATTATAGTGTATCCATGCGCGAAAAATCTTTCTCAGTCAATGAATAACTGCACTGATGTCAGTGAAAAAATATAATGAATTCGAGTTTATAAAACAACTTTTCTTTAATCAATTAAATGTTTACATTTTTTGGAATTCATCGTGAGGTTCCCTATCAGTGTTGCATTTTTCAGCACATTTGTGCCATTTTTAGCACTTTTCTTTCCTAAAAGCACTTTCAGCACTTTAAAATTAAATTCAGCACATTTATGTACCTCACATATTTATCCCTTTCCCATATTATCAGTTACTCATTTGATAAATCTTTGTTTCACTTCTGCCGAGTTTTTATACAATTGATACAATTTTGTATACAGTCAATATACAAAATTGTATTAAATTAATCTGATAAAGATCTTTTATTGAATGCATTCTCGTAAGCGTATAACATCAACAGATAAGTTACAAAATATCAAAATTGATAAGAAATGTTGTTTCAAAGAAGATAATAAATTAAAATGTATAGAAAATTTGATAAAATATTCTTCGATTTCTAACCGTGTACGTTATATATATATATAATTGTGTTACTATATGTACAAAGAATATAATTTTGTTGATTTATATCTTAATTTTGTTCTGTTTTTTCTTTTTGAAATAAAATAAGTAAAGTTTAATTTATTTCTTTTTTAATTTATTCTACATAATACATGCAAAGCTGGGTAAATTTACGTTTCAGCACTTTTAAAGCCATTTCGGCACATCTTCGGCTCCAAATTCAGCCCTTCTCTACAAAACCAGAATGCAACACTGTTCCCTATTCAAAGATTAATCGCGTCAATTATTTTTCAGTATTCCGATGAAACACTACTATGCTAACTGCAATGAAACACTGCAAAGCTTTATGTTTCTTAACAGCCCCCCAACCCTAACCGCAACCAATGTTGATTGACTTCTGAATGACTTGAACCTAATTTCCCAAAATATACAGAACAAGAAAAACTTTTATTTAAAAAACAAAAACTAATAAAAATGTTGATTCAAAAATAACGAAATTATTGTTTTTAGCAAAGGAAGTGATAAAATGTATCTATAAATATCTATTATCAAGGCAAATAATATATTTTCAACTAATTTTCAAAAATAAATGGAGGAAAAGGTTGTAAACAAACATAATTCATATGATTTTTAATACAAAAATGTTCATTTTTATAAAGTCGATCAAAATTTTAAATTTAACAAATTAATGACAGATTTTGATCAAAATGAGGGTCTTTTTTAAATTTCAGTTGAATAGTTCTTTACATTACACATTTTGCGAACAAAAAACCCCATTCCAATTTAGCCGATTTCACAAACGGGTAAATGATGGATTGTTATCGAAAAGTGTAGAAATATGGGGATGCGTAAAAGTAAGTTTTGGATTTTGAGACAATTTAAAAAACGCAATAATGCCAACTTGAGCTCCATCACGTCCACTTATATCTACAAAATGTATCAATTCATTATCATTCATCATTCATGAAAAACTCAGATCACAGCTCCTATGTTCATTATAACGACTGATTGGAGAACTTTTCCCTGAGTTCATATCATTACCACCTTAATTCAATTTAAATTAATCCTGTTATCCTATTCAAAATCGTCCATTTTCTTTTCAGTAAAATTATTTTACTGATTATCTACTTGAGAGTGATCCTTCTATTTTAGAGTCATTTCTTGTTGTAGCCGCTTTACGGAAGATCTATCTATCAGTTTTTCACGTTCGGTTGATTTACGAAACAGTGAAACGCATTACTTTCAAAGATAACATTGAGAACTTGGTTGTTCTTTTTATGTCCAATAGTAAAATTATGGTTGAGTTAAAGTTATGAAAAAAACACATCTTTGGGACAGTTTACATTAGTGATTTCTCATCATGAGTAAGAGTCAAATTAAGACAATTGTTGATATTTTCAATTTTAGAAGGACTAAAAAAAACGACATTGCCTGGCAAAGTAAACATGAAGGAAGAATAGAATCTAGGCGAGTAGCCAAGAAAATGAAAGGGACATGAAGAGTCCCACTTAATTATAAGATATAAAGAAAGCCCCATTTAAGTGCACTTAATACGAGACAACACAGAATTACACTGTCCCAATAAATGTTGAGATTTTTAGATATGTGTAATGAGACTGTTGGAAAAGTATTATTATTTCAGTCGCACTGGCAAATAATATGGAATAATGTTAACACTTTTCAGCAATGAATTGTATTCCATAAATTAAATACTAATAGAAACCATCAATTATGAATTTAAAAAAAAAATTATTATTATTTTAAAATTATCGCTTTAAAAATGTGATAAAGTTCTCCTTTACAATCATATCGCATTTTCACCAATTTATTTATTTACTTTTTTTTTCACCGCAAAAATATCTAAAAAAGGATATTTTGTTGCTCGGACTAAATGAAACATATGTGACAAGTATCAACGCTGCTATACATTCATCACGGGAAACTAAAACCTAGTTAAATTCTAAAAATATTAAAGATCTAGACTGGCCAGCGTGCAGTCTGGGCCTAAATCCTATTGAGAATCTTTGGGGAACTTTGACTCGGCTTGTCTATGTCTAGTAATGTAAATTAATTGAAATGTAGGATTCGTGAAGCCTGGCTAGAAATCGAGCAAAATGAATTAAATAAATTGGTAGAATAGAATCTATGAGTGGCGGGATTTATGAAGTAATTCTTAATAAAGGAAGTAATACCCATTATTAATTTTTAAGATTTATAGTAGTTTTTGTCATGGATTTATAATTATTTCCACCTCTTATCCACCATTATTTCTCTTCTTCTTGAATTATTTTGATAAATTTTCATCTACTTAATGTACTTAAAATGTGTGATAATTTTATAATAAAAACAAGTGTTTTAATCCACGCTTTATATGTATCAGGATGTGGATTTATAATTACTTCCACGGGTGTATAATTCTTGTTTCATTTTTGCTTAAATACACTTTGGGTTAAAAAAAATAATTAAAATCAAGATTTATGAATTATTATTTCCAAAACTAATAATACATTAAATAATTACTGATACCAGTTGCAAATGTTTTATTTTCCACTGTAGATACTTATGTAATTTATAATTGGAAATTTCGATGGGACGGATTTTAATATTGTCCAATTGCACTCAAATTTTAAACACATTTGTTTTTTTTGTTTGTTTGTTGGAATGATTTGGGAGATAGGATAAAAAAAAAGATTTGAAAAAATGCCTTACTGAAGACCACTGTATATAGTTTTCGATATATCAACAAAGTGCAAAATTAAATTAAAATTTTACATTGTGAATTTAAATCCGTAAAATTGTTTCGTTGTGGACAATAAATAGACTCGTTTTGGTAAATTAAGTAAATTTTTTTGAAAGTTTTGTATTAACTAGCTGCCGAATTAGAATAAATAGGACTTTATAACAATATAATTCAAGTTGAAATAGTTTTTCCGAGTCCTATAAAGCCCCTTATAGGTCAGGCTAGTGACTGGGGGTTGGTGAATAGATTTGTGGGAAAATCCGCCTTGGAACAAAGGTCATCGAAGAGAATAGAAATATGAGTCCAATGCCAAAATTTTAAAGACAAATGAATTGGAACTTAAGTCTAAAACTGAAAAGGTGCAAAGTGCAAAAATACGAAATTGAGAATGGAAGAGTTACGCAAGTCTTAAGCGGGCTAGTAAATGAACATCATGATAAAACGTGCCCAGGTTCAAGTGTCTGTTGATTAGAGTGCATCGTTGTATTCTGATGTTGATTTGGCAATTGTTTGTACGGTACAGCACACAGGTCCTGAGTCGGTACCAACCAGGAGTGCGTGAAGGGCGAGCCTCCCACGCCCATGCCTAGCGACCCCATCGCCATGGGGCCTCCCGGCACGCCGGATCCCTGCCGCTGGTAGCCGGCGTAATCCATGGCCACCGCCTGATAGGGCAGCATTTTCACTAACGGTCTGTTCACAACCACCCGGTCACTTTTTTACTTAGCTCGCACTGCACTCAGTACGGCCGCGGCGAACGCGCGGGCAAGTTCGCACTTTTTGCAAAAAAAAAAAAAAATAAAAATTTATTAATATCTATCGATTCGTCCGCTTAAAATCCGAGTTCACACTAATTTGGTGACAGGCGAGAGAAAGGTAGTTACAGGGCTGGTGCTGCTGCCACTGGCACCTTCATTGCGATCGAGGGCCTTCGTACACTGTGGAACCGATTCAACTCGGCCCGGAAGGGGGTTGTGGGGTGGGTGATGGGGCACGACGGGCACGGATATCTTGCGGCCACAGGAATTTATGACACGGCCGTCAAAAGCACACGTAGGAGTCGGACGCTCCTCATACAAATTGGTCCGCACTTGAAGTGGTCCCTGCACGGAGAGCGCTCATGCAATCAGCTGTTCGGCGAGTCCCGGAAGGAAGCAAGCACGGCACGGCGGCACACTCCTCGACACACTCGGGTCGGGGCACACACAAAACAAAAGCACTGCGAAACGTGTGCAGAGTAATTCACGTCACAAACGAAACTAAAGACTGAGGGCAGCCGCTCTTTTTGTGCTTCGAGTGCTCTGTTCGGCTGCTGGCGCTGCCGCCTGCCGATGGCCGGGGCTGGCTCTTCTCCAGGCTCTGATGGTGCGCCGCACGGCCCCGGTTCGTCCGTGTGCACCAACACTGCGCCGCAGCCAGTCATGTACGGAACACACCAGTAGCATTTTAAGCAGAGTCACGCATCGGTGCGATTCGGCTGGATTCGTAAATGGGCGGGACGTGACTGCATGAACTTGTCGAATGGCATCGAATACATAACCGTGCTGGTGTTACGGTACGAGCGCGAACGAGCCGAGCCGACGACAAGAGCCACTCGCTCCTCCGGCACACACTGGTGGGCCGCTATTTGATATTCAGGTGCGACCACGCCTCGTACAAATCAACAAGTCATGTACGTGCTTTTTGTCTCTCTCTCTTCCATGCTCCGGCGTAGCTGCTGGTGGCGACCTCTGCTACTCGCGTCGGTATGTGACTAAAATGAAGGCATCGTGGGTGTAGGGCGTACATAGGACGTGCTTGTACATAGAGGCGCGGAAATATACGCTCGTCGCGATTTCTGTCAGAACTTGGACTTCTCCGACGTTCGGTTCAGGTTGTTACAGGACGGGACGGCTGAGCGGGCTATGAGTGGAGTGGAACCACGAGCCCGAACGAGCACCTCAAGGAACACGGGAAGAAGAAGTCTGTTGCCGGAATGACCCTCTGATGGGACACGTTCGCTCGAACAAATGTGAGGCGACGTATGCCAAATGAATTCAAATCGGCGAGATCCATCCGCTCGGACGACCTGAATTGTCTGCCCCGCCACGCCACGCCACACCGCTAACCACACCGAACAGCGCCTGCACGTCCCATCGCCGCCGCCGCCGCCACTGCCCGGGGCCGGCGGCCTGTCAATTCATGAATGAAAGAGACCCAATCAAAATATCACGTCCACGAACCAGAGGCAGCACCACGTCCACGCTCACGTCCCATCTCAGCCAGCAGAGGGCTCCCTGGCTGGGGAACACGTCGTCGGGTCTCGGGCCTCGGCTCTCTGGTCCAGTCAGTCCTCCACGTCGGGAACGGCTCACTTTGGCTGCTAAACGGAGCGTAAACTGCAAATGAACGTACGTGTGAAAATAACGGGCGCGCTAATGTGCTGACATCTCTGCACGTCCACTGAAAATTGCGTGCACTTGGCGGCGCGGCGGCGGCCCCCCGCAACCCGGTCCCACCAATTCGCGCCGTCTCAATTGAAAGCGCCCGCGACTCCAATTTCCCTAGTTCTCGAGGAGACAGGTAGGTGTAGTAGCGCCCATAGCTCAATCTGTCCGCGCGCACTCTGCTCGGACTGCAAATATTTTGGGTGAAGTCCATTTCGCATGCGTACGGCGTCCACCTGCTGGGCGACGGCGCTTATTATTATTTTTTTTTTGGAGGAGGAAAGCGCATAAAAAGGGCGGTTAACGGGTAGGTCGGCCAGCCCAGATCGAGACCGACCCGATAGGCTTGACAGACCCGACCCACAGCAAAGACTCCTTCGGTGACGGAAGTGTACAGCAGACGGGTCAGCGTGGGAGCTCATTTCTATTCCGAGCTCGATCCACCCCGAGATTGGACAGTTTTCGAACAGCTAGAGGCATCTGCCGTGGGCTGAATCAGGAATTTTCTCCACTGCCCACCGCAGTTCTGTTCACAATGGCTGAGCTTTAACTGTCTGCCTAGGACCTGGAAATCAAAGACTAATCACTCGCCTCACTTGGCAATTTCGGGCGGGAAAGTACCGCCACTTCAGTAGGTTACCACGGCCCTTGCACTGAACAAATAATTAAAAAAAAAAAAAAACCAATGCTTTTTGTAACGGTGATTTCTAATGAACTTGTAGTAGACTAAGAGAGGTACTAAACATTTTTTAAAGAGACACGACGGCCTATTTATGTGGCCTAACTGTGGGAACATATTAAAACAGACTGAAGGCCCAAAATGTTGATTTTGCAGCACCAATGGCACCAAAGTAACCAAAGCAGTGATACAAAAAGTGGTTTGAAAAGTATTTCATAACTTACTAATCATATGTGCACATATAATTGAATACTGCAGGATATCCTTCTGCCGCATTAGTACACTTAATGTAATAACCAATATATAGTTGTATGCTTCATCGATGGCACACATAATAATTTTGAGACCTACAGTCTAGTTACTTAGTATTTACTTACATTTTTCCGTGTGCTGAGAACTTTAGCTCGCACTGGTGAGCTGTAACTTCGATTTAATCACTTTTTTGTGATTTTGACAGGTGACAGTCACCTTACATGTAATTTTATACCTCGAATTTTAAAGTATAAACTGGAACATTCACACATTTATAAAAGCCTTTTGTGACTTTGTGCATTGTGAATGATTAAATATAAAACAAATAAATTAAATTCAAATATCAATATAATTTTACATCTGAAAAAGCAAATGTTAACCTTTCAGATGTGAAATAAGATTGGTAGGTATTTAAATTTCAAATAGTCATTCAGTGCAGGAAGTTACTAATGGCTTTGTAAAACGTAAGTGCATTAGAAGGTTTACGGCCAAAAACGAGTTATTAGTGCCAGAGGTATTATAGTTTAATACAAACAGTACAAAGGCACGGTATTATTAAAATATGTGGTAACCCTTTTTAGTTTATAGAAATAAAAATTTAAAATTAAAATTCTGAACAATAAGTGAAGCGTGACTCTGATACTTTTTAGCCGTCATCCTTCATTTCAATTGCACCTAAAGAGCAAAATCATCCATAAATGCTTCAAACTTTAAAATATTCTATGTTTTTCGATCTTTAGGTTTCCACTTGCTTCTTTAAAAACCAACATCGGTGAGTGTGAGTACTACAACCTTTTTAAAAATATAATGCTTTTAATAATTCAAACCTAAACTCCATCAAGAAAGATTGCAAGGCTTAAAGGGTAATACAAATCTATGTAAAAGTCTTTATTGTACATGGTTTGAATAATATTTAAAAATTCAAGAAACAAACAAAATATTTTTACCTCTATTTAAGATTAGCTTGGAAAGTAAGAAGCGAATTAAAAAATTATCGTTTTTTGTAAGAATAGGGCCCGGTGAGAAAAACGTTTGTGAAAAATTATTATTATTATTATTAATTAAGTTTTACGTTAAACGTAACTATTAAAACTTATTGATAGATTTGCTCGTATAATTGATCAGATATACGACAACAAACGAAATATATTATTTAAATCTATGACTAAAGTGTATTGTGTTTCATTCCTTCATTGGGAAAATGTACTTATGGGTATAAAAAATATCTCAGATCCATCGATTGCTTCCTACCATATATACCTAAGGTCCCATTCTACATTTCGAAGAATTAAAGGATTGTGGATCTGCCTACATCCGATATTGCTCAGGAGTGTACGAAAGCGGAGAAGCAAAATCTATCCGGTTTTTGACTAAAGGCTTCTGAAGAGCTAAACAACCTCCTCAAAAAACTGCGAACACTTGGAAAAAAGTAAGTAAATAATACATACACTTTTAAATTTGTTTTTTTATTAAATTTTGTGTTTGGCTCGTTTCTTAGGATTGGTTAAACTATAAGGCTTACATAAAGCAAGAGTTAGTTCACAACAAAAAGGAAGTGATATCAACAGGTGGTGGCACAAACAAAATATACATGGTGAGTTTTTTGAGTTTATATGTTTATGTGGATAAATGTCCACATTTAATACTTAGTATAAATAATAATTTTACCATATTTAATATTGCAATATTGTAAAAATTCTTTACTGTCAAGCAATTAAGGAAAATTATTGTACTTCTAATACATTATTATCTGCTGCTACTCGTAGGATTAATAGTACTAATTTTTATATAAAATATCGTTTACAGAAAAAGGATCTTCCTTTTCCATTCGTTAAATATTAATTTTATATCTTGTTCATAAATCATGCACTTAGTTCTTGTTTACAGAAAAAGAATCATAATATTTTATTCTTAAAGCATCATCATCAAAATCGGTAAAAATGCAAGACCATGTATTATTCAAACTTCAGAGTTAAGTGAATAATTAACAAAATATGAAGTGCGAACAGATAATTGAGATTAGGCGTACTAGCAACAAATGTTTTTGTTGAAATATTAATCAATAGTTCATAATTTAGTAATAACAAAATCACTCATTTTCATTTTAATCATTTAAATAGTAGTAGTAGTAGTCGTATATTTATTTGTTCAATTCAAAGAATTATACAAATGAGCGTGTCATCATAGTTGCTTCTACTACATAGTAAAACATGTTTACCACTTCTAGAGTAGGCAGAGAATTGCCTAGGCTAAGAGTAGTAATTTTATTAGCTCTTAAAATAGCTCCCTAGTCGCGCAATTGCAATTTACTATTTTTTTTATTTTGAAGGAAATGTTTTCTTTAAGTTTTCTAATTATGTGATATTATAAAGGTTTGTAGGTCATTTTCTCTTGCTATATTTATTCTGCATTTTTTTTTAAAGGAGTCGATAGATTAATGGAACCCAACACTTTCATCAAAAATCCTAACGATGTTCCTTTCAGAAATTCATTTCTCTTTCTCTAATTTGAATTAATTTTTCTGTCTACAGTGTTAAAATTAGTGTGCTTGAAATATGCTGTGGGATTATAAGTTAAATGGACTTAATCAAAAGTAACTGAAATGAAAGTCGAAATATTTAAGGAGTAATAAATGACGTTTGATACAAAAGGTTTTTTAGGGGTAGTTTCCATTCAGATTACACAATAAAAGATGAGATAAATTATCTAGGAGAAAATTCAAAATATCACTTGCGAGGAAAGAGTGGAGCAATATTGGGTATCCTAATTTTCTCAAAATCCAAGTATGAGAGATGATTTAAATATTTCCTTGGATTCCCCTATACCACATGATGGTAAGATTGCAAAGGCAAAAAGTGGGGTTTTCGAAAGCGGCTTATTATTTTTTAATATTTTTCCACGCTTCGCAAGCGTTCGTAGAATTTAGGTTATACTAAAAGATGTTCCTTCTACTTCATATATCAAAGTTTAATCTCACGAATAAAATACTAAAATGATAAGACCTATTTTTAAATTTCTTAACATTAATTAAATTTGAACTCAATGAGGCAAGATCGAATACACTATATTACCATGCTGTAATTAAATCCATAATTTTCTTTCTAAATCACAAATGAACTAAGATATCAAAGAATATTTACTGGAAGGAATTATGTTGCTAGTGTTATTGGCCTATAAACGTTAACTACCCCATCTTATCCCATTTTCCTCCAGCTACATACCATAATCACAAAGATTAATTGATTAAAATTTGAGTTCACCGCGGCTTAAAGCCGAATCTCAGAAACTATTTAAGTTATCAGTTTTGCTGTAGATTATAGAATATCCCAAGTATAGAGATTTATTTCAAAGTTATGTACCTGACCTAGATCATTTCTTTAGATCGGGTAGCAAAAATCATCAAATTTAACATTTGCTAAAGTGACAAAAATTAAAAATCGTTATCGTTTGCGCATTCTTGACATAATGTAAATTCTTTATGAACTCTTTGGGGAAGGATCCTCAACATTTAAAACTATCTACTGTTTTTAGTCCAGGCTACCAAGGTTTTCACCTCCGAATTTTTTGAGCATGCATCGATTTTAATGAAATTTTGACAGCATGTAGGGAATACCTCAAAAAGCAAAATCTACCCTATCCCGATGTGTGCTTTTTCCCTGGGGGTGAGTTCCACCCCAACTAGGGGGTGAAAATTTTTTTGTGGAAAATAACCACGGAAATCGATAGAGGAACAAATTTTAAGCAAAAATTGTTCTTAGCATTTTTTTCGAAAACTCAATAGTTTTCGAGTTATACGCGTTTGAAAATTGGCATTTTTCGTGAAAAAAACCACGTTTTTAATCGATTTTTTATGAATAACTCAAAAACTATTCATTTTATCAACAAAAGTGTAAGAACCAAAAATGAAGCTTATAAAAAAACAAAGAGATTGGTGCCTTTGAAAAAGGTTCTATGCAATTTTCTCGAAAAATTGACCATTTTCCGTTATTTGACGTTGAATTTTAAAAAATTTTCATTCAAATAATGTATTCAACCTTCAATAAATCATTACTCGGTTTGTATTAGGCCTACAATCAATTAAAAGGCACCAATCTCTTTTGGTTCTTACACTTTTGTTGATAAAATGAATAGTTTTTGAGTTATTCATAAAAAATCGATTAAAAACGTGGTTTTTTTCACGAAAAATGCCAATTTTCAATCGCGTATAACTCGAAAACTATTGAGTTTTCGAAAAAAATGCTAAGAACAATTTTTGCTTAAAATTTGTTCCTCTATCGATTTCCGTGGTTATTTTCCACAAAAAAATTTTCATCCCCTAGTTGGGGTGGAACTCACCCCCAGGGAAAAAGCACACATCGGGATAGGGTAGATTTTGCTTTTTGAGGTATTCCCTACATGCTGTCAAAATTTCATTAAAATCGATGCATGCTCAAAAAATTCGGAGGTAATACCTCTTTTTTACCTTGGTAGCCTGGACTATTTATTTTATTTATAAATTTTACAGAGATTGAGGTATTACAGTATATTTGGAATGCTGCGCGGACATCATTATGTTATGTGACTAATTTCTGTGCCCTGATTATTTTATTATTTCCTATTTATTTATCGACTACTTTATGCAATGTTCCTCACAGCTAATTTGAAATATACGTACATTAAATACAACTACAATATTCCAAATTATATGCACATTTCCTAGTTATTTACTTTGTCAATTTTTTACATTTTTTTGTAGGTATAGCGAAGAAATATTATGTATACAATTAGAATATAATAATTTTAGATATTATAATAATGACTTGCACTGTCATCTCTATTTCATGGACTTTCTCATTAAAAAATATTTCAAGTATAGTTTTACCTATCTTTTTTTTTATTTATTCAATGCTTCATCAACAACTGACTGCTACAATAGTTAGATACATGAAACCTTGCTATTGTAAAGAGGCTTGAGGAAGTTGACATGTGTATATCGCAATAAGTACTATAGTGAAGAACATGGAAAAAGTTAAAGCTCTCAAAACAGTGAGGGGGAACAGCTGGAATGCTGAACGCTGACACCAATTCAGTGGAATTAATATTGCATGAAGTGAAAGGCAAAAGTCATTCTGCCATTCTTACGTCTATCCTCAAGAGGGGACAAAAGGGAAAAGTCCGAGCCTATTTTCATAAGGCGGAAGCGCGGAGGGAATTGAGAACCTCCTTCTTTTTTTGAAGTTGGTTAAAAAGGAGTTTCGTTACAAAACTGCTTAGAGTGTTTTTTTCACAAAACCCAAAGATGAGTTACCCTTGGCAATAATTTGAGCAACGTTACCTGAGCTTTTATTGAGGACGATATGTTTTTAACACCTAAGAAGGTTTCTTCTGTGACTGAATCATGTACATTAGATAGCTTGACAGATCTAAATCTATTTCAAATAAACTCAGTTTCTAATTTTTTAGGTAAACTCTTAGATTTAATTTTTGTTTCTGACAATATTTTTACGAGGGTAAATGAATCACTAGCTCCACTACTTAGTTGCGACTTGCATCATAAAGCTTTAGAATTTGATATTTCTGTCTACAAATTCACTGAGTTAAATCCTAATATTATATTTCAAGAGTATAAATTCAAGAAAGCTAATTTTGATATGTTAAATGAATATTTTTCTAATGTAGATTGGTCTGCTACTTTGAGCAATTTATCGCTAGAGGAAGCATATAACAAGTTTCTTCATATAATAAATTCCGCTTTTCATTTGTATGATCCTTTAAAAAGAAAAAAAACTCTAACAATCATCCAAAGTGGTTCAATAAATCTTTGCTGCGTTTAAAAAATGCTAGAAATAAAGCTCACAAAGCTTATAAAATTATTAGTAATGAAGCAAATCTGAACATCTATAAAAGATTGCGTAAAGAATTTGAAAATCTACATCGTTTCTTATACAGGCAGTATATTAATTCCATTGAAAGCAACATTAGGGGTGATAGTAAGGAATTTTGGAGCTATATTAATAACAAGCGCCAATTATCTGGTTTCCCAAATATAATGGAATACGATGACATTAAATCTAATAATATTGATGAAACATGTGAGTTATTTGTTAAATTCTTTGAATCGATTTATTACAATGATACATATTCTAATGATTATCCTTTGATGACTAACATTGACAGTTTTTTGGATATTGGTTCCTTAATTTTAAATAATCAAGATATTATAGAGGCAGTGATTAATCATGACTGTAATTATAGTATGGATTCGGACAATATCTCGCCTGCCTTTCTCCTGTCGTGCATACATTCAATTACCGAACCCTTAACGATAATCTTTAATTTATCACTCGGTGTAGGCTATTTTCTCGATTCATGGAAAATATCAATAATTAAACCGATTTATAAAAATGGTGCTAAGCATTTAATAAAAAATTATAGAGCGGTTTCCTTAATGAAAACAATTCCAAAGTTACTTGACAGTATTATTGCAAAAAAACTTTCTTTCGTATGCAGAGCAATAATTTGTCCATAGCAGCACGGATTTGTAAAAGGTAAATCCACTGTTACCAATCTAGCACTTTTCACTAATTTTGGTACTAATGCCTTAGAAAAAGGCTATCAAGTTGACAAAGTTTCCACAGATTTTTTTATTTTATTTATCAATGATATCGTTAATTGTTTTTCGCATGCGAATTGCCTTATATATGCAGATGACTTAAAATTTTTTTCTGTTACAAGTTATTTTAATGATTGCCTAAGGTTACAAGAGGACTTAAATAAGTTAACCGCATGGTGTGTAAGTAATAGACTTCAACTGAACATATCTAAATGTCAATTTCATTTTATCGTTCAGCAACTTACTTTGCATTTAATTACTCCATAAGTGGTCAGCTGTTAGAACATTTTAATGAGGTTACTGACTTAGGAATAATTTTAGATAGGAAACTCTCTTTTTCTAAACATATTAACCATGTGATATTTAAGAAGAATAAATCGCTGGAATTAAATAATGTCATTAGTTTTGTTAAGTCAGGATAAGGATAAGGATTTGTTTTTATTTGGGTTATTAAAACATTACTTTATTATACACTACTGTGACCAAGAAATAAGGTGAATTTGTTTGTAAAATGAAAGATCTTTATTCTTCCATATCAATTTCATCCTCTTCAAAGTAATCCCTTCCGGATACAATACACTTTGCGAGTCTTCGAAACAGTTGCTGAAGTCGATTTCTGGAATGGCCTTTAAAACCTTCTTTGATTCAGCTTGTATCTTTTTAATCGAGTCAAAACGATGTATTCGGAGCGGTTTTTTGACTTTTGGGAATAGCAAAAAGTCATACGGAGCTAAATCAGGCGAATAGGGTAGTTGATGATGTTACAAAAGTCCGAAATCATTGTTTCACAGATGTCAAAACGACCCTTTTTTTAAAAAAAAATGGATGGTTTTGGAACCAAACGAGATTTGACGCGTTTGAAGCACAAAACATCCTTTAACACGTTCCCTGCCACGTGTACCGTTGTCGGTACACGCTGAACCTCATTTGTACGCCAAGCTGAATTTTTGAATTTAAAATGTTTCCGTCTAAAATTTAATTTGTGGTAAAACTGTTTCATGTGACGTAATGATGTTTACAGTAATTTTTGAGTATATCTATCTGTGTATCTATAATTATGAAAATAATATACGTTCTCTCAAAAACAAGAAAAAAATATGTATTTATAGAAAATTATTAAAGTAGTTACCGTGCGCCGAAAATGGTACACGTGGCCTAGAAATGACACCTTCTCATAAACAGCATGGCAGGGAACGTGTTAAAATGTTTGAGTTGATCCAAATTAAATGCCCACAAGATCAGCAAGGTCTCCAATAGTCAGTTGACGATTTTCGAGCACCAAAGCTCTGATTTCCTTGACGTGGTTTTCGTCGGTAGATGTTGATTGTCGTCCGGGGCGCTATTCGTCTTGAGCTCGTTCTCGGCCTTCTTTGAAGTCTTTGTACCACTTGTAAACATTTTGTTGCGACATAGCCTCATCACCAAAAGCCTTCTGCAACATCCTTAAGGTTTCCATTTCTTCTTCTTTGCTCAACAAAATCAGACGTAGTAAAAAGCGAAAAACTCACTTTTGTAATGTTTACAAAAACATGTGTAACTCTGCAGCAATTGACTATATTGACATGGAACTCTGCACACATGTCAAAGACAGTAGTACCAACCCACATTATAATGTAATATGATAATTTAATGATTTCGTAATACCCGCGAAGTTTAACACATTCAACCCGGCGTGTACCACCGTTGGCTTACACACGAATAGTTCATCTGGCGGCGTGTACCACCGGTGGCTCACATCACGTCAAATGTTTTTTTATTGAAAAATTTAAGAGCTTATTTTTACAGGTATGCTGTAATAGACTTAATGTATTTATTGCACGTTTTCTTAAAAATCGTTTTTAGTTTTTGCACATGCTTTACACATTCGAAACTTAATACTTTAATATTTTGCTTAAATGTCGCGAAAGTCAAATTTGTCCTCGTAAAGAACTAAAAGATAGCCAAATTAGCGATAAATCGACCAATCTAGTGGTAACCAACACTAGACGATACCTTAACAAGAAATATGAACTTGGAGGAACACCAAATGCAACCTGAGACACAAAAAATCTTGCTGCCACGCAATTTATCTTGTGGTTCTATGTATGAGCACGATATTCTGAAAACCTAACGTAAAAAGCGCTTAATAAATATAAGTTAATTGAGTTGGCATGCTTCGAGAGAACAAAATACCGTGTCTTTGGACCGCAGGCGCACAATGAGCTAATAAAGTTTTTCTATAAAATGAAAATATCAAAAAGCGGACCCGGCGCGAAACCTCAAAACGAGATCTGAGTGCCTCCGGGCAATAATTTAAGTACGCTGTCGCGTCGCGTCGCTGCCGCCCGCTGCACGTGTGCCGGTGGTTTTCATTGAGGAGTTGGCGTTTCTGGGAATGAATTCATCACGCCATAAAACGCAGTTTTATCGCGGCTACTGTCCTGGTCCCGCATCTGGCCATTCAAGCGGTTCCATTTTCACCAGAAATCAAAACGATGCTTGGATCTCGTCTTGTCTCGTGTACCTGGCCAAGACAGCTAATTTTGAGTAGTGCGCCCCGAAAATTGTCGTTTTATCCCAAAACCCAGAGGAAGCCATCCAGGCCGTCATCTTAAGAATTACGAGTGATGCTGGAACGGATACCGCAGCCTCGAGGCGCACCAGCTACAAATTATGTTGTCCTGGAACTTTATCACCCAAGTGTCACATTTTATTACTTTCTCCGATTTTTTATTGTTTCCTTTCACCTAAGCACAATTCGTATTTTGGTTATAATTCTCATCCGAGGATCTTCGGTTTTGATCTTTTTATGACTTTTTCACCTGAAGAGTGGGTACAGGTAGGTGTCCCGTCAGAATTTCAATTGTCCTGCACCCGTATCCCGATTGTGAACTTCTCGTCATCCAGGATAACCAGGACACAACTTAAATTCAGTTCGGATGATAAATCCGAAATTATTCCAATTCCAGAACAAGCTCCGCATTAAAAATCACTTGATGACACTTTCGCGACAAGTGAGCAGCAGTGCAATTGCTTGGAGGGCAATTCAGAGAAAAGAAACAAGATCCTTATCGCATGCCTTTCTTTCTTATTTTGTAACATAACGGTAAAATGTGTAGATAAGATCTCGAAAGAAGTCTTAACGGGAGTGCCCACGGGACCTTATGGGAACTGCTTTCTTAACAGCAGAACCTCTCAAAGTCTGACAGAATGCCGCCGTAGCCCGCAACCAGTCCAAAAAGGGCAGATGGTGTGCGGGCGATTTCGCCAAACGTTTGCTGCCTCCCAATTTTTATTTGCCAAAGAGATTTGCATTTATTTCCCAATTGGGTTTTTGCGAATTCCTTCGCCGGTTGTGATTTTTTTGCAAATCCAAAATTCAACTCTCCCCTGTTTGCCAAATCAATTCAAATCGTCTTTTCAATTTGAAGGGGACCATTTTCCTACTATATACTATGCATCAAATTCGGAACTCTATTTATTTACTTTAATTTCTGTTTACTTTCAATGTACCAATTCGTGGCCATTTAAGGCAATTGTCTAACTAGAAGGTTTAATATAATTTACTTTAGTTAATTTTCAAAACGGTAGTGGTAGCAGAATAATGAAAATATGTTAACATATTAAGATGATACCTATGTATGAACTTGTTCTGCAATTCACAAGAATGGTTAACATGGTTCGAATAAAATATACAACACATTGTAACCTTATTAATTTAATACCCATTTGGCTTTCCCACTATTATTGGTATTATTATGTTTTAACAAATAAAATTATCATCTGCCTTTATCCGGACGGGTACGGACAAACAGCCAATGAAGTTGCACTACTTATTCTTTTATAATTCGTGCACATTGATCACAGACTTTTTCCGCGTAATTCTGTCCTCAGACTTTTGCACTTTTAAGATTCGAGACAAATTTGAACAGTACCAATTTTTATAATTATTTCATAGAACAATAGTCTGCGGTAATAGCAATTTGCAATATTTTGATTATTATGTTGGTTGCAATAAATAGCAGCGAATAGACTCATGGTGAAGTTTTAAAAAGTCATTCAGAAACCGCAAACTATAAAAATAGACTATTATGAACCAAAGTGCATGCACAATAGTCTACATTAGGAAAAATGAGCATTTTATATTTAAGGAAAACATGTACTTACAAAATGGAACCAAAGAAATATTTTCTTAAATCTTATAATATTTCTTAAATGTAAGGACTAATTTATTTATTTTTAAATCTTCACAAAATCTGGATTTAGAAATGCATCCTTAAATTAAAGAAAACATTTTACTAATTACGTCTTTAATTCCTTTAAAATAAGTTAGATCGGTATGAAATTAAGACAATGTTACTACACTTTAGGAAATGATTTCCTCAGATTTAGTAAAAGCAATGCAATGCAAATAATGATCCTTAGGAGAATAGATAACTTCGGTGTATTTAAATTAAAGAACAAATTACTTTGAATCAAAAGAAGCATTTACTTGATTTGATGAACATGCATTCTTGTTACAAAAGTTGCCTTCGTTATAATTCACACTTGGTATTGTAATCGGGCAGATAAAAGGATTAGCTTTCGATCCCTCCGTTGTGAGTTTCTTTGGCAGAGAAGCCAATTATAAAAACATTTATCACTTTATTTAGCTCATTTCGTTTATTTAGTAGACGAGCATCATCCTCAAGACAAAATATCCGTCGGTTTCTCTGCTCTTTTATCTGCCGCTGACTTATAGCGAAGGCTGTTTTTGTAGTTTTACCAGTTAGCCCGCTCGGCGGGCAATATTGCAATATACATTTAAATTAGAGAAATTATTATAAATTAAAAAAAAATTCTGTTAAATCTAATGTTACGATAAACTTCTGACGCGATTACAAATTATTAAAATATACTAGTTAAGTATTTAAGCTTTCTTTCTCATGTGTCGAGCTTCTAAAACTTAATTTAAGGATAAAACAACAAAGCCAGCCAAAATCCGTTTTTGTTTCGCTTTTCAACACTACTTTTCTCAAAAAAGTGATGTGATGAAAAAAATTCATTTTCGGATTCGTCATCTATTAAAAAAAAATCCTATAAAAAAAAATCTTTCAGGGAGAGCGATAAGCATTTAAAATCCAGACCATTGTTATGGTTAAATAAACATATTTCATAAATATCACGCCTTCCCTTTTTTATAAAGTGTGGATTATTAATAATAAAAATATTTTGTTTATAAAATATAATTTTAGATACATTTAATAGATGGTGAATTATTTTCCAATAAAAACATTTATATGGGCTCTCATTATTTATAAATACAATGTGCTAGATGTATTTATTTATTTTTCCCCGCATATTTCATTCATTTGCTGTTCTTTCGAGTCAAAATTATAATTTATGTTTATAGTATAGGAAATTACTAGTAATAATGACAGCAGAGTTCTTAAATGAGGTCTTTTTGTCTTAAACACTTTAAGTTTCTCTAACCCTAACCTCGGTGTGGAGTAAGAAAAAGGATTACTTGTCTGTCAGATCACGAAATCAAACTCAAGTTTTGGTTACATTAATCTAAAGAGATTTTGGAAAACTTATTGTGGGCTCTCTTTGAAAATATTCCTTTAAAGAAAGTAAAGAATATATTTAATTAATTAAGGTGAAGGTTGAGGAACTCCGCAATAATTTTGAACGCCAAACTGCTTCGTCTGAATGATGAAGTAAAGTTTTAAGATAAGGATCAATTATTTTTGCCCCATTTGATCCTACTTTGCTCTGCCCGAGAATGCTATAATATTTATTAAATTATATCACATTCATTTTCTATTTCCAGATTTCAAAAGCATTCGTTTACATAAGTTAGTGAGCTATTTGCTGTTAATCTGATAATCAGTAGTAATCTAGCATGCATTAGCAAACCAAGCACTAAAAGTTGTGACTTGAAAAAGTAAACATCAGCTTTACGCGTGAAAGGAAATGATCAAATGTTTCAGACGATGATTTTATCGAATCAATCCACCGAGCCGAGAGAGAGCACCTAGAAAACAAGTTTTATTCTGTTATACGTTCTACCTGTTATACGCCTTGGTGATCTTACTCACCACAATGCGCCCGAACTAAATGAAGAGGTGAACAACTGTGCTGAGAATTTCACTTGGAAACCAAGTGTCTTGGCTAATTTAAATCAAGAGTATTTCTAGTAACGGATTAACACTAGATTTACCGGCGCGAAAGCTTGTAATTTTGATAATTTTCGACACCTTTTAAATCATATGTTTTCAGATTTAAATTAGTAATTATAAATGGAAAGGGGTTTTTGATATGTCGTAATTTTGAACCTTAATAAGCTTTGGCATAATAGGCGGGGAGCCGGTGACAGTAAAACTGCACTTATACGGATTCTAAAATTTAGCATATGAATGAAAAGTATTTAATCATAGCTACAACATAGGCCCGGTGTGCCAGGGTTTATCATGGCAGAAATATTTTTTAAAATTTTTTATTTTTTTAATAATTATAAATAATTTGCACTTTTATGGAAATTAATTTCTCTAATACCATTTTATTGCAAATTTTATCTAAGTTCAAAAAAATTTGGTGTGCCAGGGTTTATCCTGGCCGAAAAGTCTGTCACACCACTTTATATATTATCGCTTCAATTGTTTACATTTTTTCATTGTGCATTTTTAAAGGCGCTCTGGTTTTAGATTATTGTGTGCTCCGCTCGCTTTGTGAAAAGTACCGGGAGGTCTTGATTTGTTTGGAAATGTGAACAAGTTTCAAGCTGTTGAATAAAAAGGTGCTTTTTTGGAAGCAATTAATTTAGTTAAATTAAATGTGCTTTAGATAAATGATGGGTAAGCATAATAAAATGTGTTTGGTGTGTGGCCGTGGAAAAGGCAGCGTGTAATGTGTTCATAGAAAAGTTTTGTGATAAAAGATTTTTGTGAGGTGCACCCTGCAGGAGTGTTCCACTTTTCGCCCCAAATTTTTGTCTTTCTCTGAGTTATGCTTTCTTTATTACTAACTATTTCTAGCATAAATTCCCATTTCATTCCTGTAACGGTACCAAGGTCGAAAAAAGATAAGGAAAAACGTCACGAGTGTCCTCTCTTGTTATAGATACTCTTTGGTTTTTAGGTTAACTCAGGTATAATATATTATACATAGTAAGGATAGTTCGATTCAAAAGTTATTGAAGATAAAAAAAGAAAGAATCGTAGATGGCATAGACTGTAGTTTGTGTCGAAAATAAAAAACAGGACAGACAAAAATTTCAATATGCTCCACTTACTTAATTTGGAAGGGTTGAAGCGATAATATATAAAGTGGTGTGACAGACTTTTCTGCCAGGATAAACCCTGGCACACCAAATTTTTTTGAACTTAGATAAAATTTGCAATAAAATGGTATTAGAGAAATTAATTTCCATAAAAGTGCAAATTATTTATAATTATTAAAAAAATAAAAATTTTTAAAAAATATTTCTGCCAGGATAAACCCTGGCACACCGGGCCTATGTTGTAGCTATGATTAAATACTTTTCATTCATATGCTAAATTTTAGAATCCGTATAAGTGCAGTTTTACTGTCACCGGCTCCCGGATTATAACTCTTAGGAGATAAATTTACAAAATTTAATAAATTCAAAGAATAAATTGAGTACCAGGCAATTTGACTGGCCTTGGTAAATCTAGTGTTAAATAATTTTCTCTTGTTTTAAATGATGAATATTTCAATTTTGAAAATAATGAATCATTCAATTTATGTTTTAACCCATTAATGCCTGAATAACAAAAAATTGTACGGCAACTTCGAGGCGCTAATTTTTATCGAAGGGGTGGTCAATTCTCATCGAGACCAACTTTTCTAGACGTATTTTGAGTCGCCCGACACGATCCAACAAAAAAAAAAGTGAAAAAAAATTATTATTATTGTTTTTTTTGCAATATTACGTAAATAAATACCTTTTTCAAGTAATTTTTTTCGAAAAAACGACGGATTTAGTGGGGAAAAAGCAACTTTTTACTGCAATAAAGTGCATAAAACGTGTTATTAGTGCTTAAACTTCAAAAATGTGCAGGTATTTTTTTCGTTAAAAATATTAGGCTGCATAAAAATTGCAATAATGTAACGCATATTTGCATTACTTTCGATCACTTTTTTTTATCTCACTATGTTCGACTATTCCCAAAAATGTATATAAACTATTTTTAAGGGTCACTGATTACGAATTTGTTATCAGATTTCCGTAATTCAATAATTTTTGGCAAAATTCTCAATTTTTTCGAAAAAAAATTGGGTATTCGGAGTTTTTGGGGTCACTGATTACTGATTAAATGCCTGCATATTTTTGAAGTTTAAGTCCTAATAACACGTTTTATGCACTTTATTTCAGTAAAAAGTAGCTTTTTCCCGACTGAATCAGTCGTTTTTCGAAAAAAAATTACGTGAAAAAGGTATTTATTTGCATAATATTGCCCAAAAACAATAATAATAATTTTTTTTCACTTTTTTTTTTGGTTGGATCGTGTCGGGCGACTCAAAATACGTCTAGAAAAGTTGGTCTCGATGAGAATTGACCACCCCTTCGATAAAAGTTAGCGCCTCGAAGTTGCCGTACAATTTTTTGTTATTCAGGCATTAATGGGTTAAGATGCTTTGAAGTAATATTAGCTTATTAATTAAAATTGCACTTTCGTTTAATTATTTTGGTTTTTGTTAAATTTTAATCATTTTGCAAAAACATATATATATACGTATACATACACCCAGGGCCGTAACCAGGGAGGGGGGGAGGGTCATAGGGTTAGAACCCCCCCCCCCCCCCCCCCCCCCGAAATTTTCAAACTTAACTAAAAATTTACACGATTTTTTAAGAACAGAAAAGAATGCAAGGATCATGAAGGGGTCGAACAGTCATATGGGTAAAACTTCCGCTCTTGTTTTTTCTTTAAAAATGATGAAATATGATAAAGACATGTTTGTATTTTAGGCAAATAATCTGTTATTCAAATTTTTTAATTCGATAAAACTAATTCATTTATTTTTATGAAAATATGTGCAACTGTTCGACATATTCAGCTGCATTCAGTTGAGTTGAGTTTTATTTACAATTTTAATTTTGTTATACTTAATTCTATAAAAGTATATTCTTGTATATACAAAACGTAATAATTGTGATTTTTTTTTTGTTTTACATACAATATAAAAATTAGTATAATTTCTATATCGATGTAACATTTAAAAAATAATCAGTGATGATTTTCTCATACCACAAAGGTAGGTAGCACTTACCTTTTCAAGGGTCTTTTAAGGGAACATGTTCTTTCTAAATCGAAAAACAAAAATCGATTTTTTTTTTTTATAAATATGTTCTAGAATATCACAGAAATATACTCCCAAAACAGTTTTGAAAAATTCAAAGTTATAGACAAATTTGTAGCGGTACCTTACGCTTATTATACCATAAAATTATCAAATAAAAACTTTAATCGCATTTTTCTCGAAACAACATTTTTTGAACTCGCGAGCCACATTTCTCAGACTCAAATCATCCGATTTGAAAAAACCAAAAGCATTAGATTTTTATAAAAATTAGGGGATATACATCTAAAAACTTATATATATACAAATCCACCGCTTTTACAGAGACCCCAAGAAAACGTCGATTTTTCAACACTTTTTGGAAATGTTGAATAAAGTGACAAAAAAAAATTTTCTAAATAATTTTTTTGGTATATCCCCTACGCAAATGTCTAAGGTACATAACCCATTTTTTTGTAAGTAGTCAGTTATTTGATGAACATTGTGTAAATAAAAAAATAAATAAAACGTGACTTTTGGAATGCGCGCTCTACCGCCGATATGAAGAATAAAAAGACATCAAAACAAATTTATTTATGTTCTTCAGTACATACATATGTTACTCAAAACTTCAATATATACATATATTACTCAAAAGAAAGTTATTATAGATTTGTTTAAGAAAATTTTTAAGAGTGTGTGTTTTTTGATTTGGAAAGTAAATGTCCCCTTAAAAAAAGCGCTATGTCCTACAAAAAAATTGATGTATGAAAAAAATGCCCTCGGAATGAAAAATAGAATACTTGAGTTACCTCATCGCAAAAATTATTAACACAGGTAACAACATAATAGGTCCTCTCCACTAGGCAATAAATATTGGCGCCTTTACTCAATTTGAGTAGTGGAATATTATAAATAGTAAATTTTAGATGCGATCAACACACAACTTTAACACTTATTGATGTACTCAGACTGTAACTGATAACTGTAGAAGTTCAAAAATATTTTTTTAAATATTTCTTACTCATTGCGAAAAGTCGAAAACTAGATTTAGTTTTGTGAAATTGTTTTTTTTTTTAAGTATGTAAGATATCTTTTTCGAAAAATTAAGAGTTTTAGAAAATTAGAGCTTTTATTTCGTATTTTTTTTAATAAGAGTTAGTAATACAGGGGGGGCAGCCGTCCAGCTGAACTAACCACTATCATTTAATTAGAAATCATAAATTACGCTTAGTGATAAATAATAATGCAGTTCATTAACTCTCCTTATTACTCTTTCTTAACTCCTTAGTACAGTTTAAAGTCTAATAGTGCAGCTAAATCCATACTTCTACAATAATATTATAAATCCGAAAGTAACTCTGTCTGTCTGTCTGTTACCTTTTCACGCTTAAACGGCTGAAAGGATTTCGATAAAATTTTGCAAGAAGATATAATAGTATCCTGGGGAGAGATGGGCTACTTTCTACAGCGGAAACATTTTTCATTCTTAAGCGAAAATCTAATATCTAAAATCTTTATAAAAACTTCTGCACCGTCTACCTCATATTTTGGGCGATTTTTTTCAGATGTACTTGTTGATGCTTTAGGTTGTATAGAAGAACTAGTATTACTTGTATTTCCCATATTTTCATTATCATGTATCACCGACAAATCGGGTTTTTTAAAGAATGTTCTGATATCTTTAAATTTTTTCATACTTTATACCTAGAAAAAAAAAGAGTGTATATCACAACCTATAATCAATTTAATGTTAAATTTTTTGGCAGGAAGTACTGGAAATTTCTTTGAAATTCTTTTTGGATTTTTATCTATAATCAATATATAGTCAATTTCAACCATTATGAAATTTCTGAATACCCTCCCCCTCTCTGCTATCCCCCCAAAGTTATGAAAAAGCAGGTGTAAATAACACTATTTTAATGCATTAACGCTTATAAAAAATGTCTCAGCTAAATCTTTTATCTTACAGTACAGATAATGCATCTAGACAACCAATCAAACATAAATACGCTCCGGCCTTATTGACCCTCCTCCTTTGTTGTAGCAATTTAAAGAAAATTTCATTTTCTGTTAACTATTTAAAATAAAACTAAAAAATGATCAATATTTGATTAAGTTAAAAACGCTTCAATCGCAACAATGACAAATTTTGCAATCTTTTCCTTGTTTTTGTTAATTTTCTAAAAAAGTACTACACCGATTTTCATATAATTTGTGTGGGATCAACCAGAAAACATACCCTATGGAAGAAAAAAATAATCATCGATAAAATCGGCTAACAAGGGGACGGCACGACCTTGGGGAAACGGATTTTAATGAATTGTAGTGGTGTAGTGATAGTATGCCATGTGGGTACTACCGCTGTAAAATATTTCAGGCCAACGCCCAGTAGAAGCTGAGAAAAATGCATCTGAAGTTCACCCCGCACTTTATATACATATAAGTTATGTTAAATACTGATTAAGCGTACCGTGGCGTAAGCGGTAATGCTTCAGACTCGTACTCCCAAGGTCGTCCCGTCCCCTTGTAAGATATCAACGGAATGCATACAAAAAAACAAAAACATTCTAATTGAAAACCTCCTCATTTTCGACACTATTTTTAAGTACGATTGGTATTGAATCTTAAAATAAAAAAGCAATTAGACAGTGTAGTAATTCTTCAACACTGTCGATTTCTAGGGTGGGCAAAGAGGTTTCTAGGGTGGGCATTGCCTTGATTGAGTGAACGACTGTTTGTTTCAATTTAATTTTTAATCACCTCTCACCACTGTCCCCCATTGGCTAACGCGCGTGGTGAAATTGAATAAATGTAATAAGTGCGTTGCGATGTGATTTGTTTTAAAATAACTATATAAATATAATAAGCATGTTATATATATATATAACAGACGTTGTACTGCCCTTTCCGCTACATTTTCATTATGCCATGTGCGACGACCAATATTTGATCGTGTTCTTTCTTTTCGTATGTTTCTACAAATAATACCATTAATATAAGAAAACAGTATTTCCGTTTCATATCCCTAATTAATTTATTGAATAAACTTACACGTTGTTTAATATTAAGTAAACCGTTTTACACTTCACAAATATTGGAAAATTACCCGGTTTCACCCGGCGTTGGGTAAATACGTACTAATTAAAGACTTCTCAAATGTTCGTTTGTTATATCCTAGAAATTGATTCAACCCGAAAACCCCTTTATGGATCCGCCATCTTGAATATCCAAATCTTGATAATATTAGAAATTAGTGGCATTAACACAATTATTGTAGCAAATTTAATTAAATCCCGTTGAAATCGAGAAATTTGTTTTATATATTGGGTCCGCCATCTTGGATCTAGAAACTTTGATAATTCGATAATGATCAAAATTAGTGGCACCTCAAAAAATCGTACTAATTTTCATGAAAATCCGTTGAAGTCGAGAAATTTGCATCACCATATTGGATCCGCCATCTTGGATTTGGACATTTTGATAATATTTAAAATTAGTTAAATCAGAATAATCATTGTATTAATTTTCATTAAAATCTGTTGAAATCGAGACATTATGGTCTCTCTATTGGACCCGCCATCTTGGATTTACAAAATTTTAATAATACAGGTAACCCCCGTATAACACGGGAGTTACGTTCCAAAAAATTGCCGTGTTATGCGAATCCGTGTTATACGAAACAAAGGACTAGTACGAAAAGAGGGGTTAGGTTCCAAAAATTAAAAAAACATGCTATTATATTTTCAAAATAAAGATAAATATCTTTATTAAAATTTTCTTAAGAAGTAATACATATTAATATGAGTTAAACAATGTTTTCTTCGTCATCACTAAGCACTATTAACCGCGGGCGTTTTCTTTTTGGCAAGATATCCTCATCCTCTGAGCATTTTTCTGTATTATCTTCAGATCCATGCTCTACCTTTTGCAAAAAATCTGTTATTTTAGATTGCTTGCTTTTAGTTAAAAGATCTTTAAAAATTTCCTTATATGGTGCTAAGCACTTATGAAGTTCTCTTTTAAACTTTGTGCTCCTTTCATTTGAAGGATCTTCATTTAAGAAATATGACTCTAACTGTTCGGCTAAGCCTAGGCCTTTTTTATGCTTTGCAGAGTAAACTTTTTAACTTCTTCGTCTTCACCTATGTTATCATCCTCTGAGTTATCATGGATTCCTGATATCATTTCTACCAAACCTGCTTCATCAATTTCTTCTTCCACCACTAATTCTTGGATATCTTGTGCAGTCATATCGTCAAAACCTTCCCCTCCTAGAGACTTAGCAACTCCCACTATTGCATCCATTCTGTTTTCTGCTGCCTCGATCAAATTTTCACTTTCAATTGACTCCGGCCATATTTTTTTCCAACAACCATTTAATGTCGTCGGTTTTATTTCTCTGATAGATGAGTTTATTAGATTAATTCAGTCCAAAATTGTGAATCCGTGCTATAGAAGTGCCGTGTTATACGGGGATGGTCCCAATTCTCGAACCGTGTTAGAGTGAATCCGTGCTATAGAAGTGCCGTGTTATACGGGGGTTACCTGTATTCGAAATTAGTGGCCTCAGAATAATCATTCTACCAATTTTCATTAAGATCCATCCAAATCGAGACATTTTGGTCGCCATGTTGGATCCGCTATCTTGAATTTGGAAATTTTGATAACATTAAAATTACTGGCCTCAGAATAATTATAGTACTAATTTCCATTAAAATCTGTTGAAATTGAGAAATTGTTGGTCAACATCTTAGATTTGGAAATCTCGATAATATTCTAAATTAGTTGCTTCAGAATAACCATTGTACTAATTTTCATTGAAATCTGTTGTAATTGAGACATTTTAATCGCCATGTTGGATCCGCCATCTTGGATTTGGAAATTATGGTAATATTCTAAATTACCCCCCGATTCTGGATCAAAATTAAAAGCTCTTAGCGTCTTAACTATTATCAAAAATCCTTTTAAAGGAATTAATATGCTACCATATTATTGAACAAACATTAGAAATACACTGATTTCTTCTAATTTGTGAATTCTTCTACAAAAAGAGGTCCATCTCTTGAGTTAAAGGGATTTTTCAAAACAATTAAGAGTTTAAGAGTTGTTAAATTTTCTGTAGAATTAGGGGGTTAGTTCAGTAAGAATAATCATTGTACTAATTTTCATTAAAATCCGTTGTAATCAAGACATTTTTGTCACCATGTTGAATTCGCCATCTTGAATTTGTAAATTTTGATAATATTCAGAATTGGTGCCCTCAAAATTATCACTGTACTTATTTTCATTCAAATTCACTGAAATCGAGAAATCTTGGTCGCCATATTGGGTCCGCCATCTTGGATTTGTAAATTTTGATAATATTCAAAATCAGTGACCTCAAAACAATCATTGTACTAATTTTCATTTAAATCCGTTGAAAACGAGAACGCGCGAACGGTTAAACTCGCGAAGTTAAAATAGTCGTTAAGTTTCCTGAAATTATCCAATTTTCTACGCAATTTTCTTAACTTTTTTTCCGTAAGAACCTTCTACAAAGTATTAGACAACTTTAAAAAAAAATGAATAAAATCGGTAAAGTCGTTCTCAAGTTATTGCGTGACCAACGGAAACAGGGGTTCATTTTTATATATATAGATAGAAAAGTGTTGTTTTTAGACTTTTTCAGGCAATTTTTTAAATTTTTCTCTCCGTAAGAACCATCCTCGTACTTCAAGGAATATTATAAAAAATTAAATAGCGAAATCGGTTCAGCTGTTCTCGAGATTTGCGCTTAGCAACACATTCAGCGATTCATTTTTATATTATAGAAGATTGTTTCCGCCACTTTCATTTATAAATATTTAGTTAAAATAAATAAGGTTACAAATTTTATTCTAAGAAGTTGCGTTACATGAATCTGTAATTAAAAAATTATACGTGAGTAATTCTATGATGCCATCACAGCACATGTACATACAAACTATGTAGTTTTGTATGCAAGGATAAGACGTAAATCGTTAGGAAAAACTGTGCTTTTGAGTGTATTTTGAGAAGAAGTAGAAATCCCTAAAAAAAACCCTCTTTTTAACTACGGTCCAGACCGTACTGACTTGAAGTAATAATCAATAAGTAGATTTACCGGGCCGTCAGGAGTTAATTTCTTGATTTAATGGCGAGACTTAAACAGTTATCGGAAGCTGTCAAAGTTTCAAATAGCAAATTCTAACGGAGCAGAGGATCGCTGCCTGAATTCAACTAATTAAAATCGCCAAGTGGAAAAAGCTGATCACGAAGATGCCTCAAGTTCCTCCCAGTATTATGGAAATCGACAGGTTAAAACAATTTGCTCTCCGCTTTCAGGTGGTTTTGCTCTTTTTGCAGCCTCCACTGACAAGTGCTCTTGTGTGTAGGGGCATTAATTAAAAAGGCATGTTCCCCATAGGCTTCTGATCAGACCAGAACCTGTTCGCGATGAACTTTACATTCCGCACATTTCTGCAGTGATTTAATTAGTTCGAAGCTTGTCAATAGCCGCCGATCATTCTATGCGCAAAATGCGTACATTTGTTTCCTATAATTTCGTATTAATTAGACATGTCTGATTATCATTGGCCCGGTAATGAGCAATAAGGGAATTCTTATCGTGCTGCGCGCACCAGGACACGCTTCTACTCACCGGGCATTAACCGAAGTGGGTGTTCCCATCTCGTCCATAGGCTTCCTGTAAAGAAAACACTATCAGTTACGACTTTGAACTTTCTAAGCTACTATTATTACAGGGGAATTTTTTAATAACTGATTTTAGTTAGTATGGACTTAACTTTTTTTAAAGAGTAACCCAAAAAATCACCCGTTTTCACAATATGTTTCGAGATTTTAGAACTGTAAAGCAGCAGCGACGACTGCCATGCCATACCATTAAGAGGAACCGTTTTCCAACAGGATAATGTCCGTCCTCACGTAGCTTAGAAGACAATGAATTGGTTCCATAACAATATTACTGTTTTGCCGTGGCTTGCTTGTAGTTGTAGCCCGGACCATAATATTGTTGTGAATATTTGGAAGGTATTATGAGAAAGAACTGCAAAACGGAAGCCAACAACAGTGGAGGAATTGAAGAATATCTTGGCAGAAGAATGGATAAACTTAGCAAGGGGAATATTCAAGATCTTATTTGAATCCTTGCCTCGAAGAAGTACTGATTGTATTCAAGCAAAAGGTTATTCTAATTTTACACAGCAGTTGATAGATGGAAAGTTTTTTTTTTTTTAGATATTGTTTTATTTTATATTGTAAATATGAAGGTTTACACTTCCAGGCAAAAAGATAGCACACCCTTGAAACTTTGCAGTTTGAAAAGATCAACAAACCAAATTTTACCCGTTTATAACTCATTAACGCAGAAACGTTTTGTCATTAATTTTGCTGACAATTTTATGACGCTGAACAACGTGATTAAGGAATTGCCGGCAATAATACCAAAATTGAGGCACGCATTTTCAAATAACAAAAGAAATTATATTGAAAATAATGGGTGCAACCCTCTTTATTTTTCACTACTTCTAACATTCTATTTGTTAAGGATTTGTACAATATCCTTATACCTATATCCTTGTAGAAGTTGATCCCAACATGACTCAATTGCCTTCTTTACTTCACCGACGGTTTCATATTGCCGATTTTCGGCATAAACCAAGCGATAGTTTTCCCCACAAGTTCTCTATAGTCAGGGAATCCAGCTGGCCAACTTAAAGCGGTAATACTGTTGGCTGATAAATAGTTTTTAACCACACTGGCGGTTCAACCTCCTCCTATTTGACGACGGCTTAACACTAATTCTTCTTTCCTCAAATCATGGTAATAATAGCTCCAACAATCAGGGCGATCAAGGTTGAACTTTTTTTCGTCTGTAAAAATCACCCTGTGCCAATTTTTTCCCAACGAATGTGTTCTTCTGCGAATTTTAATCTGGCTTCCTTATGTAAAATTTCAAGGGTGTGCTATCTTTTTGCTTGGGAGTGTATTTTACTTGACAGATCAGATCACTTTGTCCTATCGCTGTGTGTGTGCCTGACACAAGAAGAGGCAAAAGTTTATGTTTTTTTATAATACATATATAGATCTATAGCTCAATACTGACTATATCATATACAACATTCGATTTCTTATCTACTTGATGCAACATAGACAAGAGCGACCTTGATATTGTGATTATAGACGTAGTGACTTAAATATAGGTATAGATTTCAAAAGTATGCACGCATGGCCCAGACCTCATAGAAATCAGGACATAGTTCTTCCATGAGAGACGTATATTTTTACACACAACTGTATATCAAATGCTGTACATATTATTAGAGATATACAGTGGCTCAAAGGGAATAAGCGGACAGAGGTAGTAATAAAGTAATAAAACATACAAAATGAATAACTCCATATTACAAGACAAATAATCGAACAAACTTTAAACAGGTGGACCACTTGTCGAAGTATCTATCTAGTAGTAAATATTGCATGATTGTGATGAAAGAGGAATTATGAAAAAAATATAAAACACCCTTTTAAAACAGCCAGAGAACTAGGAAAAACTGTATAAGAGAAAATATATATCTGAAACTGGGCGAAATATGTTAAGAAGAAACTACTACCATGAACGAGTTGCAAGAAAAAAGCCATTCATAAGGCCCAAAAGAATAAAGAAATTCGATTGAAATTTGCGGAAGCATATTTAATAAAAAAAGTTGAATTTTAGAAAACTGTAGAACCAAGTTTTTGGATAGTTGTTTTAACTTTTTAATGATTTCAATTATGTTATTTCTTAACATCAACTAGTTGAAAGAAACTTTACAAAATGAATAACTTAATATTGAGCCTGCAGTTTGTCCAAATTGAGTGGAACGATGCCTAATCAATTAGGGGCTACTATTGAATGAAAGGGATTTTCGGCTTAGTATAAAAAATATTAAAAAATCATAATTTCTTATTCAGTTATTTGTTATATTGTATTGCTTTTTATTGTATGCATGGAAAATATGTAACATCTCGATGTATTTGAAAACCTAGAAAATTACAACAAAAAACGAGCAACTTATTATGTTTTACTTTATTATCACCATTACCCAATAATTGGTTTAAACCACTGTAAGTGGGAAGAAAATTTGAGGGTGTGTTCATATTAATTAATTAATATCTAAGAGGTTGGATAACTCTGAATGTCTGTTTGATGCACTCTAATTCTGTTTTCTAATACAGAAAACAACTTTTTAACAAACAAAAATATCGACTTAAAAGAAATACCACGTAAAAATTTAGAGTCACTACACAGTGAAGAGCAATGTTGCTGAAATGCTCGTAGCTACCAATAGATTACTGTAAAAGTAATTAATAAAAATGGCACATTAGCGCCGACTTCGAGAGATATCTACTCACCAGGAAATCATAATAAATTAGAGGTATTGGTGTTAATTATAATATGATATTGAACATACGAAATAACTGAGTATGTAGTTTAATTATTTCAGCGTATTGATAGCCACGAGCGATTTAGAAATAATATATTTCACTTTGTAGTGAGTAGATTTTTGTGTGGTATTTCTCTAAGTTTTTTTTTTTTGTTAAAAGTCTTTATTTTTCGCTTTTAGTTTTATACGTGTAGATATCGGTTCTTTGATCGTATAAGGCAATATTATTATTGTATAAAAAAAAAACAGATTTTAGGAATTTAATTCCTATTAAGGGGGTAGTCCAGTGAAAAAAATTTTTTTTTTCGTTTTTTGTTTTTTTGCTTAAATCTACTCTACTACGCCTAGAAAATACTCCCTTAAAATATCGAAGCAAAATATTGAATAGTTTTAAAGATACAGAGAGTTTTCGAGAGACGTGTAATCCGAGCGCTCGAAGGTCCCCTGGCGTGTTTCGGAGCAAGGACGACTCTTGTATTTCTGTTTGCTTCGCCCATTTTTTTTCGGTTTATAACGGTCTAGGTCCTTCTGCTTTGTATTTAAGGTTAGTTATGTATGGAGGAGGCATCGCGTTATGTATGGAGCAGGCATCGCTGACTAAGGTAAAATTAATTTTTTCAGCTTTTTTCCGCATAATAAACTTTAAACGCGTTTTTCTGAAAACAGCATGTTTTGACTCGGCGGACGTCAGATCTCAGAGTCTTTTGCTCCGATTGATCTAAAAATTTAGCTGTATATTTCTTGATTGTGTCTCTATCGTCGGAACTAGAATTATTAAAATCCATTGTTTATTTACAAAGTTACAAACAAATTAAGCACCCGAAAAACACCCGAAAAATTCAAAATGCCGCCATTTTGTTATTTTTTATTGAAAATTAATAATTCTAGTTCCGACGATAGCCAATGTTCTACAGATTAAAACCTCATTTGAATTTTTTGTTTCAAATAAACCGTTGCAGAGATTCGACGTCCGCCAACAAAAAAAATTTTTTTTTGGAGCGGCCATTTTGTCGGGATGACTCATCGAAAACAAAAAAAAAATTTTTTTTTGTGTATTTTAATAGTTGTACTATCATATGTCAAAAAGTTTTTTAATAAAAATTGACTTCTAATATGAAAAAAAAATCGTTGAAAAAACAGTCGTTTTCACTGGACTACCCCCTTAACCTGAATTACATCTATAAATACATAATATTATTCTAAGTTGAATTAATTTGCTTTCTGTATGTTTTGCCAATATAATCATGACACCCTGTATGTGGGTATTCTTGACAACCTGTGTCATCGCACATTAAGGAGGTATTCTGAGATTACAGGTGGCGGCGCTATTATCTCTGGGAAATGACATTATTGTTGATTTATTTATTTATTTATTTATTCAATAAGTCTACAGATCAAATCCTACAGACTAAAAGAACATTGCGTAATGAAATATTATTATATAATATTAACTACCATTATATAGGACTAATTTACGTTCATTGCGATCAAAATTAAAATCAATAAGATTATTATAATTATTAAAATGTAAAGCACTTGAAGACCAATAATAATTATTTATTAACAAATTTCTTGAACCTTTAGAAATAAATAAATTTATATTTGCTAATAGTTCCGGACTAGTCAAAATATCGAATGCAAATAAAGCGCAAGTAACACTGCATCTTTTTTCTAGAGTGGTAAACCCAAAAAATAAACATATTGTTTTATAAGAGGGAATATTTTACCAAATGCCATGAACTTGGTAACGCATTTTTCAACTCATTCTAGACTATTAATATGGTAAATCAAATTTGGAGATCAGATAACCACTGCATATTCTAAAATAGATCTAATTACAGAGAGGTGCAAAGACTTAAACTCGAAAGGGTCATTGAATTTATTTTTATATATCCAATCATTTTAAAGGCTTTAGAAATGATATAGTCAATATGGAAAGAAAACGTTATATCTTGAATAATGCCAAGGCCTTATATAATAATTATATTATAATTGAAATTAATCGGACACGTTGTTGATGTCGTTTTTGATTTGCATGCTGTCTTGTCTACAATTCGTAATGGAATAAAGCTTTAAATCATCTGCAAATAACAGAAATTCAGTTGAATGGAAAAAATATCAACAGAACCGGATTATAAGCTTTGCTGATGGGACGCTAGCGATTTTTTGCCGCCCCAAAAACTCAGAATTTGGATCAAATATAATACCTAACAATTAAAACTTCTTAGTAAATATTAATATTAAAATAAAAACATTTGTAATTCATAAATATTGTTTCAAATAATTTTTTGCAAACAGAAAGTTAAAAAAAATTTATTTGGCTTATATTTGTCTTTATTAATAAAGCGCTTGCCGCGTGACGCCTAGAGTGTGAACGCTAAACGCTGCGCGGCATATTTGAATATAGCTCGAAAAAGCGCGAGATTTGAAAATGAAAAATGAAATGAAAATGCCAGGAAATGAGTTTTTATCTCTTAATGGAAATATAAGTGCATATTTTTTCTGGGTTATAAGGTCAGTGGATTAAGGATGATAGAATTAAATTTTTAAGAAGTGTACTACTCGCTCTCCTCCTTGCTATTGGGTTTATCAATGCTTTCTGATTTTGATTTTATATATGTACTAGGGTGCTTTTTTTTTGCGACTATTTTTTTTTTTTTTTTAGTCCCACCTCGAAATTTTGTGGCAAATACCTAAACAAAAATTCACTGAAAATTGGAGCCCTTAATATTAATATTAAGTACTAGACCAAGGCATATAAAGATTTTCCATATAAAATACACGTAAACCTTGATTATTATTCTTCAAAACTCTACAGCTCAGAGGCATTTTATGGTATAATCTTGGTCAATGGTAGGGTTTCTTCAGAATTCAATGCTCTAAAAAAGTGTCCATTGCGGCATAACCCTAAGTCCCACCAGCGAGGTAGTACGGGTCACTAACCCTATTTTTTCATGAAATTCTCGTTTTTTTGCCCCTATCTTGTAAATAACAAGAGGTACAGAAAAAGTGAATATGACATACTTGTAGGAAATTCAATTTCCTCCAAAAAGCTCTAGAACACCAAATCGCTAACATCGATATTTCTTGAGATATTGGGTGTTGAAGTTGAGGTAGTGTTTCTACAATTTAACTCAATAATCCATGAAAGTTGCACACTACCTCAACTTCAAAGTCCAATATCTCAAGAAATGTCGATGTTAGCGATTTGGTGTTCGGAACTTTTTTGTAGGAAATTGAATTTCCTACAAGTTTGTCATATTCACTTTTTCTGTAGCTCTTGTTGTTTACGAGATAAGGGCAAAAAGCGAGAATTTCATGGAAAAATTGGGGTTAGTGACCCGTACTACCTCGCTGGTGGGAGTTAGGGTTACACCGCAATGGACACTTTTGTAGAGCATTCAATTCTGAAGAAACCCTACCATTGACCAAGATTATACCATAAAATTCCTCTGAGCTGTAGAGTTTTGAAGAAAAATAATCAAAGTTTACGTGTATTTTATATGGGAAATCTTTATATGCCTTGGTCTAGTACTTAATATTAATATTAAGGACTCCAATTTTCAGGGAATTTTTGTTTAGGTATTTGCCACAAAATTTCGAGGTGGGACTTAAAAAAAAATAGTCGCGAAAAAAAGCACCCTAATGTACACATAGTTGTTATAATTTTGTTCTCAACAATTTTTTCTAATTTTGTTGTAAGTTTTTGTAAAAAAGTAGAAAAGTAGTAGGGAACAGTGAGATCCCTGAGGAACTCCCGAATAAACCATTATGTCTCTTGAGAAAATAATTTTCGAGGCATAAAACTGCTTGCGGCCAATAAGCTAGGATCTAAACGATTGTACTAAAGATGAATGAATCCCCAAAGCTTCTAATTTGTTGAGGAGAATTGAGGATTGGCAAAGTTTGTAAAAATTACATCAAATTGTTCATTGTTTCACTGCTGGTATACAGCAACTTATAAGCAGTGATAAATTCGTAGACGTAGATCTACCTGATAAGAAGCCGTATTTTTCTTAAATTATGAAGTTTTCCATCTATTATACCCTTGATACACGGGCACGACTGAATGAAGATCCAGCAGGAATTATCATCGGCTGTACTGTGTATCACTGTGGATTAAGTTTGAATCTTCATTCATAACTGCATTCGCAGGCAACTCGATGAAGTTCCAAAAACTTAATTCAGAGGGGATGAAAATGGAAGTCCTGGAAAAATCAGCTGATTTCCAGTGTCAATTATTCAAAAACATGAATTCACTCCGCTCTTTGCACTATGAACTGTCAAAACGAAATATCATCGATTCCTATGTCCGTGTATCTTGCATTGAATGAATTAAAATCCGAGTGAATTTTCATTCATAGGATCTTCATTCAGCCGGGTCCGTGTATCTTGGGTTTAAGTCTACGAGCCACTAGTGAATCCAATAATTCAGGTATATTATTCATATTAGAAACTGCTTTAAAAATTATTATTAATTTACTAAACCGATTTTAATGAAATTTAGATTTGAGCAATTCGAGAGAATGCTGTTTCATTTAAAAGAATCACTCAAATCTAATCAAATCTTTTTGTGATGAAACTACGTTTCTTCAGTTATATTCATTTGCGTTTTTACTACTTAGCCTCAAAAGATCAATTTTGACATTGGGGCTAAAAATGACATTTGCTCGGGGTAGATTGCATGAAACTCATGAAGAAAGCATAGAAGATGAATATTTTAGATAGATAGATATATATTTCATAAGATGATGTACAGATTATTTATACAATAAGAATCTTAATTTTAGAGCTAGAATCCAAGTTCATTCATTTATAATGTTTTTAATATAGGCTAGCAAAAGAGGGTTTGATTTTAACATTGAGATACTTGGGAAAAAAAAAAGATGAATATTTTTGTCTGATATGTTGCGACCCATTTGATCCCAAGAAAGCTGGTGAGGAATGGGTAGAGTGTGTTGTTTGCAAAAATTGGTCACATGTAAAATGTATTCGAGGAAATATTACACACTTTTCAGATTAAAGTGACTGAATTGCTTCTTTTCCTTGTAGGATCTGTTGATTTTTTGAAATTCTAGCATAATTTATTTTTATTTTTGAGACATAATGTAAGTTTTGTTGATTGGTTCTAAGTTTTTGTTCAATAAAGAAGTTTATTATCTTCTTATAGGTGAAAAATAATCTACATTATGTTTTTATAGTTATAAAACTAAATGGTAAAGATTTTAATTTTGTTCAGAGTTTGTTTCATTCTAAGTTTTGTTTTAATGAGGCAGAGGATTGCTTTGTAGACATAATAATATGTTATTTAAATAAAGAAACGCAACTGTCTGTGGTGATTGGTCCTAATAAACAGTTTTTTATTACGTTTGTTTTTGTTTATAACATTTTGCCCCATGCAGTGTAACAACCAGCCCCTGGTACGGGGTTGAAAGTGACAGGCTTCCTTTCTCAGAATTCGCTCATTTATGTCTAATCGAATCGTTTGGTACATAAAAAATATTTTAAATTTAAATACTGAATAGTTACTGAATCAAACAAATCTATACTGAGGTAAAACAATTAAACAAATAAAAAATTATGACACTTTATAATTAAAATGTCACAACCAGCCCCGGTCTTCCCTACTACACAATTGTATGCGGGCTCTGGGTTAACGTAACAGTTTTAATTTTTTTTTTTTTTTTTTTTGCATTAAAACACATTCAAGAGTTAGATGTGACACAGTAAATATTGTAATCCCGGGTTCAGGCTTCTACTGTGATTGTCGATTATTGATCAAAAGACCATACTTATATAATAGGTTAGCATTCATAAATTTTGAAATTTACTATTGCGTACATATGGTTTGTGATTGTTACTTATCAGTTTGATAATCGCTTATTGTCTAATCAGATTTCTCGAATGACGGCGACGAATCCAAGAAGAAAATAGTCAGCTATAAGAAGTAGCTATAAAAGCTAGTAAGCGATATAGAAAAAGGAATTTGCGTTAAAAGTGAGGTTCAACAAAAATTAGAAAAAAATTTGCTACTGAATGCATTTCCAAAGGACAAATAGCTCAAGGTAGAATAGAAAAATATATATTATTTAACTGGGTTAAAAAGCTCGTATTCACGTCACGTGGCATTTTGCAAGGTGTCTAGGTTTTTCGAATATTTACGTGATTGTAAATCCGGCCTAGCCTATTTACCCCAATTACAATGCAAACTACCCCTGCAATTTACCCTGTGGATAAGGCTCTTCACTCCAATTTTAACTATTTTAAGATCTGGTTAGATTTTAAATAAAACATTAAAAATAAGGCAGAGAACACAGCAATCTAGGTTTACAGCGATTAAACTCAAACCTTAATACATACTTAGCCTAAATGTTCTGTATTTTTGTTGTTGCTAAAATCTATAAAACTTAAATGTCCTGCGAATTTTAAAAGAAATGTATTTTGAGAAAACCTTTCTGTTATGCATCGTGGTTATCGTAATGTGTTTAATGATCATCGCAGGCAATTAATGTGTCGTGGGCAGATGGGAAAATAGCGAATTTTCCCAACAAACTGCTATGGCACAAAATATGTGATAGGGCCATTATAATTTACATCGTTCACTTGATCCTCATGCGATATAGTGATGGATGTGGTCCGCACAATCTTTTGCAGGGAGATAAGCTGCACCTGAACTGAAGACGATGCTCTCTCATAAAATTTCAATCTTGAACCGTAGGGATGACGATCAATTCCGGTCGGCCGAACGGCGCGGCGGAGCGGTGTTAAGACAATGCGATGTGAACTGGTACAGCCTCGCGATCAGGAGATGCGAAGCGGCCACCTTGAGACGGATCAGTCGCAGACTAGTCTGATTGAGCTTAACCTATTCACTCGGCGAGGCAGCCCCAGTCGGCGAGTTCTTGAGCTGGGAGCTGCTGACGAGATTAAAATGGGAAAATGGTCTGTGGCCACTGGCGAAAGTTGATGAACCGCGAGCACCGCTGCTGGATCGGTAATGTTTTGCTTCCGCTCGGTAAGATCGATTCGTTATATCTGTATATATTATGATAATTATATGCTACAGGTATTGCGCAAAAAATCGTTAGCGGTGAGCTGTGAGCACCGCGCAGCACAGTTAATAAAATATTTTCTTGCAATGGAAATTGTGACATAGCGCGGCAGGAGCGGGCTTTCCGCGCCGCCGCGGCCTGCGCGGCTTTGGCATGTATTTCACGGTTCTTTCGAGGAATGAGTTCAATTAGTGGTAGCTGTTCTCGGAATGGTCGACAGGCTTAAAACATTACGTTATTACTTTTTAATAACTTTATAACTTTCCTTTAAATTATTTATGACCCGAGCGCGTCCCAGTGCAAACGGCACGCTTTGTGCGCACGTTGCAATTTCCATAAATAGAGAAATGGCCGCCAGTCAACCGGCCGGCGGTGGCCGCGGAAAAAAATTTGCTACCAGCCCAAGACGGCCAGGGCATGTCAGAGCATGTCTTTGGCTATGGGGAGAATTCATGTTAGATCAGCGGCGTCCGTTCCAGACCTCGTCAGATGAAATTGTCATTGGGTCTCTCGGTGATATCTTAAGGAGTCCCAGACGCAGCGACAATTGACGGATTCATTTATTGAGGATTTGCACGTACGTTCTGAGGCTGAATTATGTTCGGTGTTAGATCATTTGACATGGAGTCTGGGAAAAAGCGGAAAACTCCAAATATAGCAATTCCTCCTGGAGCCCTGTTACCCCTTTTTCATGCAATGCTTTTCCGTACAAAATTTTCAGTGTATGCGGTGAAAACTTAAAGGAAATTCGCCAATTCAATTTTCTGCAACTTCCTTGAAGCTTGTAATCTTTTTTAAACGCCAGTTTCTGTCATTCATCAAATTTTACACTTTTTATTATTCGAGTAAAGTAAGGTCTTAAAACACTAAAAGTCTACATTTATTAAAGTTGGGAGCAGGTGTTACAAATTTTGTAAAGACCCTGTAATTTTCTTAAACGCACCCTATGAGGCTCATTGATAGAGGACTCTTCCTCCGTTTCAATGATCCACTTTCAGTTTCAAACAGTTAAATAATAATAATATTTTCACTAATTTAATAAATAAAAATTATAAAATTTGAGACAATGTTACGAATTTTGGATCTTTGACTTTGTTAAGGCAGGCGTTGCGTTTTAGTGAACTTTTAATCTTTGGAGGTAGGCGGTGTAAAATAAAATAAAATTTATATTTTTCTTATCATCAACCAGAAGAGGACATTTTGTAAAAAAAATATTAAATTCATATAAATTAAAAAATATCAAATCTTCATAAATAAAAAAATATTAAATATAAATAAATATTTATGTATGTCGATAAATTAAAAATAAATAAAAGTCAAAAAGCCGCTATAACTCGTGACCCCAACGTGATGGGGCCGAACCGAGCAGGCAATACCAAAGGTGGTACAACACGGTCGGAAGCCATTATGGCCTGGCTGCTGGTACAGGCCCACCCAGAAAACAAATGTCAATGTGGAGTAACAATTAGACGGTTAAATTTTTAATTTAAATTCTTTGTTTTTATCCAAAAAGTTGGCGTCGCGAACGAGGAGGCTTTTAAAATGTTAATTTTTGTTTAGTCCTAGGTATCCATCCTATGTAACTGGTATAACTCTTAAAGATAAAAATATATAATTTTATGGAATAAAATACAGAGGGTGTCTCATAGGTAATGTCGGTTTTCATATGCGAAAATTTCTACGCCTCAATTCCAACATGTCGTAACTTGTTAAGACTAGTCTCTAATTCTATGAAGAGTACTTTGCTTTACTTTCTTTTAATCATTCTCTCTTTGTTTATTGACGACGCAGTACGTTTTTATAAGTTTAAAGTAGCCGTGGCAGCAAGGAAAATATGTGAAATTGAAGGGGAAAACGCAGTTAATGAGCGAACGGTACAGAGTTGGTTTAATCGTTTTAACAGTGGAGATTTGACGCTTGAAGATCGTTCGCGCTCAGGTCGTCCACCTGCGTGGGATATTGAAGTTACAAGGGAAGCAGTAGAAAACCAACCTAGTACCTTGAACCTTCTAAAGATACCATAAATCGCCATTTAAAATCATTAGGTAAGATCTATAAAAATTGTCGAATAGTGCTACACGAATTAACCGAGATTCAAGCGAAACGTCGAGTAGAGGTGTGTAAACAGCTCCTTGCCCTGCCGAAAGATGATCGTTTTATTAGACGCATTGTTACTTGCGATGAAAAATGGATTTATCTAAACAACCCGAACATGGAAAATCAGTGGTTAGACAAAGGACAATTAACAGAACCCGTAGCAAAGAGAGGTCGATTCGAGCGGAAAGCCTTATTGTGTGTCTGGTGGAATTATGAAGGTTTAGTGTCCTTTGAAATCATTCCAGATGGTCGAGCTATCAATGCCGAGGTATATAGTGGACAGCTGATGCGAATGTATGAGGTTTTATCGGAGAAATATCCAGGTTTAGTTAACCGAAAGCGGGTTCTCTTACAACAAGACAATGCTAAGCCACATACTGCGAAAGTTACGCGGAATAAGATCGAAGAACTTGGTATTGAACTCCTACCACATCCAGCATTTTGTCCGGACCTTGCACCGTCAGATTACTATTTATTCAGATCCATGGCGAAATTTTTGTGTGGGAAAAAATTTGAATCCAAAGGAGATGTTGAAAATGCAGTGCGACAATTTTTTGCATCTAAGCCCAAAGAATGGTTTTACCAAGGTCTCAAAGAGCTTGCTGAACGTTGGGTTAAAACCATAGAATACGATGGGCTATACTTCGAATATTAAGGCTTTCTTTTTGTATGATTATTTAATAAACTTTAATAAAATTCGAAACCGACATTATTTATGAGACACCCTCTGTAAACAATAATAACTAATTCTTTTTATTCCATAACTGGTGAGCCTGACACCGGCGATGGAGCCGGTCGGAATAGTAAGAAAAGAAAAACAAGATAACCAGATCGCAAGCCATCCAGGCCGGGCTAAAAGTCCAGACTCATCCGCAATATAGTATTTGGACGGAGGGAGAAACATTTTTACAGAAAAATTGACGTTTTATTCCCCCAAAGCCCCCAAAGTCACCGTCCGCACGGCAAGAAACAAAACGAGATCAAATCGCACAATAATCACAACAGACTGTGATACATCATCATTTCAGCTGCAACAAAGCAATATAATTATTGAGCAATAAGTTCAACCACCTCTGACCATCGGAAAAGTGAACTTAACTCCTCCACTTCCACATCTTGCTCAGCGACCACCCAATTTACAAATTCAGCTACCAGATCCAACTAGAGAGCCGCGTTCATGCGCGTCTTCAACAATCAACAGGGAAGTTTTAGAATATAAGTAAATAAAACCATTTTGCCACAAATAGAACAATTTGAAAATCACCAATATAAATCGTATAATCAAGCAAATCAGATCCATTACATTACATAAAAATTATAGAATTCCTCGTTTCCGACGCAGCGTTCTTTCGCATTAATTACTAAATATCATTATTAATTGACCACTGCCACTACTTCATCACTCTGCATACTTTTTTTTAGCTCACTATTGACCAAACGTAGTTAATGTGCAGTTTGCATATCCTTCTTTGGTGTTTGTGTTATTATATCGTAAACCTTTGGTTCACTGAAGGGGGAGTATTGTGGGGTAACAAGTAGGCGCTTAAATTTTTAATTTAAATTATTTGTTTATCCAAAAAGTAGGCGTCGATAACGAGGAAGGTTTTAAAATTTTAATTTTTGTTTAGTCCTATATATCCATCCTATGTAATTGGCAGAATTCTTAAAGATATAAATGCGACGTTTCACGTAGAACGGATCACTATTAATGTTCGCCTATACAAGAGCTTTCGAAAAATTACCGGCGAAACTAGAATTAGAATTGATAGTGAGAGGCAGGGGGAGCCACTAAAAACAAGCACCCCAAAAGGAGCCGAAAACTACTACATCCACATCGTTGCTTCTGGGTCTAAGAGTAGTAATTTATACTAAGAAGTTTTGTCTGCCAACTTGGATCCGCCATTTTGAATTTTGCAAATCTAACAGATTCGTGATCAGCGACCCCTAAAACCCCCGTATACTGAATTTGGGGAAAATCGGCTAATTTTTGACAATTTTAGCCGCCATCTTGGATCCGTCATTTTGAATTTTGTAATTTCAACCCAGCACTCGTAATCAGTGAACCCAAAAACCCCTATATACCGAATTTGGTGCAAATTAGTTGATTTTTAATATTTCATCCGCCATATTGGAACCGCCATGTTAGATTTTTTCATTTGAGCCAAAAAACTGCAGGATCGGTCGCGTATTTTTTTTTCTGCAAGCTTTTTTTGCCGTACACTCAATTTTGTTCCAGCTTCTGGCCGCCATATTGAATTTTGAATTTCGCCGGCAATTTTCGAAAGCTCTTGTCTGAACATTTTGATATTTCGAACGTCAAGGTTAATTAACACCAATTTTGGGTATGCAGGTGATCCGTTCTGCGTGAAACGTCCCAAATATATAATTTTATGGAATAAAATAAACAATAATAACTAATTCTTTTTATTCCATAACTCATATTCAATGATAAAAACAAAGAATTTAAATTAATCAATCATAAATCACGTCAACGAAATCGAAAAAGGAAGAAATCACTGAAACAAAAAACAAACCTCCCAAAGCAGAGGTCATTAGAGCAAAGTTCTTGGGCTCAGGCTACGAATCAAGCATTATGTTTAGTGCAAGTTTTTAATGCAATGATAGAATACCGATGAAACACTTTGGTAATGCTCTGACAATTATATTCCAACTATTTACACTGCTCTTTTCATTTATTCCTGTAAATTGACTTGGTCATAAGTTCACGCCCACGATTTACGGCAGTTCCAGAATATAACTTCCACAACAGTAATGGACTTAGAAACAACATCACAGCAATAATCAATTTAACAACAGCATCAACAACGGCTTGAATTTCAACACCATCAACCATCATCGAACAATCAATTTAACAACAACAATCTTATCAACTACAACTAGTTCAGTTCCCTCAACGCCAACAATAACTGCAACACGCTGTTATCTGGAGAGGGTACCCCCTGGAGGCAGGCGTTGCGTTTTAGTCAGCTTGTAATCCCAGGTGGGTGGTGTAAACAAAATAAAATTTATGCATTTCTTATCATAAACCAGAAGAGGATATTTCGTAAAAAAATATAAAATACTAGCTGGCCTAGCAGACGTTGTACTGCCCTTCCCGGTATATTTACATTATGCCATGTGCGTCGACCGATATTTGATCGTATCCTTTCTTTTCGCATGTTTCTACAAATAATACCATTTATATATAAGAAAACAGTGTTTCCTTTTCATATCCCTAATTAATTTATTGAACAAACTTACACGTTGTTTAATATAAAGTAAACCGTTTTACACTGCACAAATATTGGAAAATTAGCCGGTTTCACTCGGCGTTGGGTAAATACTTACTAATTAAAGAATTCTCAAATGTTCTAGTATGTTATATCCTAGAAATTGATTCAACCCGAAAACTCCTTTATGGATCCGCCATCTTGAATATCCAAATCTTGATAATATTTAAAATAAGTAACATTAACACAATTATTGTACCAAATTTCATTAAAACCCGTTGAAATCGAGAATTTTTTTTATATATTCTTGGATCTAGAAACTTTGATAAGTCGAAAATGATCAAAATTAGTGGCACCAAAAAAATCGTACTAATTTTCATGAAAATCCGTTGAAGTCGAAAAATTTGCATCACCATATTGGATCCGCCATCTTGGATTTGGAAATTTTGATAATATTTAAAATAAGTGGTATCAGAATAATCATTATATTAATTTTCATTGAAATCTGTTGAAATCGACACATTATGATCTCCCTATTAGATCCGCCACCTTGAATTTACAAATTTTAATAATATTCGAAATTAGTGGCCTCAGAATAATCATTATACCAATTTTCATTAAAATCCGTTCAAATCGAGACATTTTGGTCGGCGTGTTGGATCTGCCATCTTGAATTTGGAAATTTTGATAACATTCAAATTAGTGGCCTCAGAATAATTGTAGTACTAATTTCCATTAAAATCCGTTGAAATTGAGAAATTGTTGGTCACCATCTTTGATTTGGAAATCTCGATAATATTCTAAATTAGTTGCCTCAGAATAACCATTGTACTAATTTTCATTAAAATCCGTTGTAATCGAGACATTTTAATCGCCATGTTGGATCCGCCATCTTGGATTTGGAAATTGTGGACATTTTGGTAATATTCTAAATTAGTTCAATAACAATAATCATTGTACTAATTTTCATTCAAGAGAAACCAAGATATTTAGCAGATTATCCCTTTCTATGGTTATGATCTTGCCGTTCAGTATATGTATGTACATATATTTCACTGGAAGGGAGGTATGGTGACAGACAAGTAGGTGTGGATTATTTCAATTTAAAAAGTCATTTTTAAGGCGTTGTCCAGTCTACTAAAATTTGTATAACGAATAGATGCTTTTGTGTTATGTTTCCTGAAGGTATAAAATAAAAGCTTTATTTTTAACCGAATCATTAAGTTCTTTAATTTTTAACACTATTAATAATCATAGCTAAGCTACACCACTATAAAGACCTTAATAGCAGTGCACACGAAGTCATAATAATAAGTTGTTGTTACAATTACTATCATTATTACAACTCCCACTAACTCATTGGACTTATAAAACTATAACACAATGATTCATATGTTTTTAAATTAACCATACCATATAAAATAGCTTTGTTTTGGGTCTGAGGAGGGTAAATTGTTATTGCCTGTGGTGATTGCTCAAAAAAGAAGAAGAAAAAAATTATAATATTATACCCAGTGCCCGGCAGCTAACATATGAAAAAGATATGGAGAAAGAAAAGATACAAACCTCTCACCCCAGCAGAGGGCATCCTCCCGGTATCTGAAAATAAAAAAAGGAAATCGGCATTAGTGCAAAGTGATCGGTCAATAATTTCGAAAATGCCGTTAAAGAAGAAGAATTGTGGTAAGCGAAGACAGAACAATCTCCACGCAAATTACCTTAAACGCAAATCGTCACAGATCGCGACGGCGGGAAAATACCTGGCAAATGGACAGGATGAGCCCAGAATCTCCCGGTTTTTTTTCCAGCGAGGGGGACACATCATCCAGAAGGGCCATAACGAGAGAGCCCAAGACAAGACCCCGGGAACCCCAATTGACTCCCAGCCCGAATATAATTTCATCAGAGAAGAGATCGCCTTTGATTTACTGAGTCGGGCGAATCTGGCGAATCTGTAGCAACGCACTGACGACGACGCGGTCGAACCATGTTATTATGACCAGATGCCAGACATCGGGGCAATTATTAAAATTGTTTCGGGAACAGATTGGGACCGCAGGAGGCAGGGGCCAAAAAACTAATCAGTAAAAGTTTTATCAGTAAAGCTCCGCGCCCGAGAGCGTTTGAATTCGGTAAAATTGAGGCGATCGCGGCGGCAAGGAAAAGGAAGTCGCCCGGCCCGCGGAAGAGAAGACGCAGACCGCAGCTGCAAGAAAGCAGCCTGACAAACTCTACACAACCGCAGGACCCCTGGAAAAACTAGTCGACGAGAGGTTTAATTGCGTCCACCCGAGATGGATAATTACCGCCGACTTTCTCGTTTTGTATCGATCAGCGGTTTTTGGCGGGTATCGAGTCGACACCAACGTGCCCGCGCTGTCCGATCGGGTACTTGCCCGGCTCACATTTGTCTCAGCCGTCCATCCGCCTGCCGCTCTGTCCCGCTGCCAACGAACCCATACATATTTATATATACCTCGGCAGTGGCCCTTTTTTTATCTCAATTATACATCGCAGGGAAAAAGAGCGTTAATGCTGGAAGTCGATTCAATCAACAATCATCGACCTTGCGGAATTTGATCGTTGCGGTCCCCCTGTGGTTCCCGCATCGACTTATGCCGCGCTCCGAACTGGCCATTGTCTTAAGCTAAAATAATGCAAAAATGCCGCCTTGCCATAGGGTGACATTCAAGTCGGGCTCGGACTCGCTCCAGTTCTTGTGGGACGCACGGCCGTGAGTTCCCCATGTTTATTTTGATTTGTGGCTATGGCATGTGACCAGTAATGATCCGAACGTTATGAATGATAATAGCCAGCGAAACATCCGTTTGCGGAAAAACTACAATTTTTCGAATTATTAGCGGTGAGTGCCTTACATTTTTCATGATTCTATGACTATCTTTCTGCATTCTCTAGCGTTGTGCATTTTTAACGTCGGGCTTTTGATCTACTGAGATCTGGCATAGTTCTTGAAGTTTTTCCTTTAAGATTGAATCACTAAGCAACTACGTACTAATCGATTAAATTACAAAAATGTGATTTAAGCTTTAATATAGAGATAAGCAAAAACAATTATCGAAACCAGGGTTGACCAAGACATCGACCGCGTAGACGTTTTTGGTAACTTGCGAGAAAGAAATGAATTAAGAAAAAATGACAAAAAATTTCCGTTTTGAGATAATCGTGTCAAATCGCCGCAGCTTTTGCGTTTTATTAAAAACCGTAGCTGGCAGTAGACCGCTAGGGATACCATATTTTGAATTATAATTAGACCGCATACTTCAAAAGTCTGGCCACCCCTGATCTAAATTGTTCTGTACAGAGTTTGGTTTTTAAGCATAGGTTCAATAGGTTAATCAATAATATTCATAGTTTCATTGAAGAAGTCACAAAATCGTATTTTTCCTCAATCTTGAATTTGTGCCTCGAGTTTGAATGCTAATAAACTAATATTGTGTTAAGTTTACGAAAAAAGTGCGGTAATACTTTTTTGTAGAAAATTGTATGCTCTTTCTGATAAAATTGGTCCCATTCATGTATGATCATTTTTTCACGAGATACAGACAAAAACGTCTAGTGATGTATTCTTTCCCATGTTTTTCTAATGGCAAACAAAAAAGTTCAAAGAGCCACCAGTAAATATTGATATTATGAGCTGAGGTTGGGCCAGGACTTTTCTTTACTGGCCTAGCAACGATTGAACCTGTTTGAAGAAAAGGAAAAAAAAATTTGAATCACCCTACTATACATATATATATTTCCCTGCTTATTAATAAACTTTTTGAATGCAGATTAACACTAGATTTACCAAGACCAGTCAAATTGACTGGTACTCAATTTATTCTCTGAATTGATTAAATTTTGTAAAGTTATCTCCTAAGAGTTATGCCAAAGCTTATTATGGTTCAAAATTACGACATATCAAAGTTTTTTTTCCCATTTATAGTTACTAATTTAAATGTAAAAACATAACACCTTAAAGGTACCGAAAATTATAAAAATTACAGGTTTTCGCGCCGGTAAATCTAGTGTTAATAATGATCATGCGGTTCTTTTTCCTTAAACTATCTATACATATATTTGTATAATATGTGCGTAAATATGAAATACTATTGGGTTAAGTAAATAAAAATGAGCTTTAAAATTAGGATGATTACTGAAAAATTGGAAATACTTTGCATAATTACGAAGCATGGTGTCAGGTTTGGCCTCGGCATCCAATTACTTTCCTTGTATTAATTTAAGACCTTTTAAATTATGGTTTTTAGACAATATACTAAAATGTTTATCAATTTTTTTTTTGTTGTTGCTTTTTATTTTTTTTAAATAATAGTAACTTTTTCAGCTTCATATGTTTTTTGAAATTTTCAGAGTATAACCGCCATTTAACAAAAATTGGCATTAGAAATCAATTTTGAAAGATGCCTGGTATTCAAAAGGGTCGTAGGATCAAGGAGGAGGTAGCTAAAAGTGGAGGGGATACCGACAGATGTTGCGGAAGTTTTGACGTGAATTATAATGAATAATACTACGATATGAATTTGGAGAGGCGGGTTAAAAATAAATGTATTAATCTATGAATCTAACATTTATTATATCCACTGGCCTCCCAACGCACACGCGCACACACGCACTTTTTCGTTTAAGAGGACCTTTACTTTCAAAATCGAAAAAAAATCAATTTTTTTTTTTTTCATAAAAATGCTTCTTAACATCACACAAACACTCCCCTAAAACCGTTTTAAGAAATTCGTAAAAGAAAAAAAAGTTATACCTATATTTGTAACGGCAGCTCTACGCGTTTTATATGTAAAAATTATATAACAAAAACCTTGAACGCGTTTTTCTCGAAATCACATTTTTGAAAATGGCCGCATCTGTATCTCAAAAACTATTCAACCGATTTTAACAAACCAAACGCCATTCGATTTGTTATCAAATATACTAGTAACTTAACCTTTAAAAATATTATTTTACGCCCCCAATTTTTTAAGCTGAGGGTAGTTTACCCCTAACTTATAGTCGTTTTTTTAACTTTTTTAGAAAAATGTGTATAAAATGATATATTTATTAAAAATAAAAGGTTTTTTAGGTTTAGGTACTAGTTTTGTGTCTTATGAAAACAATTCACTAAAGATTTTTACTCTATCTATTACAGGAAGTCCTAGAGAAATGCGGCCGTTTTAAAAGTGCATTTTGGATGACGCCATCTGCAGGCATTAAAATGAACTAAAGTTGCATTTAAAAATTCTTTTTATATTTTTTATAATCTTACCAATAATGTACAAAAGGTTTCAGAATAATAAGTATAATAGTCTTTTCAAAATAAAAGCTTTTAAAAAGTGTGTTTTTTCCCGATTTTGAAAGTAAAGCTCCCCTTAAATCAGTTTGTCCAGACACCTTTTTGTTCATGTTGTGCATTTTGTACAGTGAATATTTCGTAAATTGATAATTATTTTATTGTATTTTACGTGTTTTTCTTGAAAATTATTGGCTATAGCTGTTAAATAACGTTTCATTATTAATTTATTTTGCTATAAATTACTTTTATTGTGATGATTTTTAATTTTGTAAAAATGAAATGTCAATATCCCATACTATGGATAATATACAATATTTTATTGTATAATAGGTTTCTTATCAAGCATAGATGAAACAACAAACAGCGAAAATAATAATGCAAATGTTTGTATCATTTGTGATAAAATGAGATCAAGTTCAGGATCAAACACAGACTTAGGAGATTTAATAAAAATAACCAGAGGAATATCAACTTTGAGAACTGCTGCAAATCAGCGACAAGATGGATTTGTAAATGCCAATGTAATACGCAGGCAGAAATCTATATATATAAAAATGAACCCCTATTTCCGTTGGTCACGCAATAACTTGAGAACGACTTTACCGATTTCATTCATTTTTTTTTTAAAAGTTTTCTAATACTTTGTAGATGGTTCTTACGGAAAGAAAAGTTAAGAAAATTGCGCAGAAAATTGGATAATTTCAGAAAACTTAACGAAAATTTTAACTGCGCGAGTTTGGCAGTTGATTTCAACGGATTTTAATGAAAATTAGTAAAATTATTGTTTTGAGGTCACTGATTTTGAAAATTATCAAAATTTACAAATCCAAGATGGCGGACCCAATATGGCGACCAAGATTTCTAGATTTCAATGGATTTTAATGAAAATAAGTACAGTGATAATTTTGAGGGCACCAATTCTGAATATTACCAAAATTTACAAAACCAAGATGGCGGACCCAATATGGCGACCAAGATTTCTCAATTCCAACGGCTTTTAATGAAAATTAGTACAATGACTGTTTTTGGGTCACTGATTTTGAATATTATCAAAATTTCCAAATCCAAGATGGCGGATCCAACATGGTGACTAAAATGTCTTGATTACAACGGAATTTAATGAAAATTAGTACAATGATTATTCTTATTGAACTAATTTAGAATATTACCAAAATTTCAAAATCCAAGATGGTGGATCCAACATGGCGATTAAAATGTCTTAATTACAACGAATTTTAATGAATATTAGTACAATGGATATTCTCAGGCAACTAATTTAGAATATTATCGAGATTTCCAAATCCAAGATGGTGACCAACAATTTCCCAATTTCAACGGATTTTAATGGAAAATAGTACTATAATTATTCTGATGCCACTAATTTGAATGTTATCAAAGTTTCCAAATTCAAGATGGCGGATCGAACATGTCGACCAAAATGTCTTGATTTGGACGGATTTTAATGAAAATTGGTATAATGATTATTCTGAGGCCACTAATTTCGAATATTATTAAAATTTGTAAATCCAAGATGGCGGGTCCAATAGGGGGACCATAATGTCTTGATTTCAACAGATTTTAATTAAAATTAATACAATGATTATTCTGATACCACTAATTTTAAATATAATCAAAATTTCCAAATCCAAGATGGCAGATCCAATATGGTGATGCAAATTTCTCGACTTCAACGGATTTTCATGAAAATTAGTACGATTTTTTTGGTGCCACTAATTTTGATCATTATCGAATTATCAAAGTTTTTAGATCCAAGATGGCGGACCCAATATATATAAAACAATTTCTCGATTTCAACGGGTTTTAATGAAATTTGGTACAATAATTGTGTTAATGCTACTAATTTTATATATTATCAAGATTTGGATATTCAAGATGGCGGATCCATAAAGGGGTTTTCGGGTTGAATTAATTTCTAGGATATAACAAACTAGAACATTTGAGAAGTCTTTAATTAGTAAGTATTTACCCAACGCCGGGTGAAACCGGGTAATTTTCAAATATTTGTGAAGTGTACGCGTTTTTCTCGAAATCACATTTTTGAAAATGGCCGCATCTGTATCTCAAAAACTATTCAACCGATTTTAACAAACCAAACGCCATTCGATTTGTTATCAAATATACTAGTAACTTAACCTTTAAAAATATTATTTTACGCCCCCAATTTTTTAAGCTGAGGGTAGTTTACCCCTAACTTATAGTCGTTTTTTTAACTTTTTTAGAAAAATGTGTATAAAATGATATATTTATTAAAAATAAAAGGTTTTTTAGGTTTAGGTACTAGTTTTGTGTCTTATGAAAACAATTCACTAAAGATTTTTACTCTATCTATTACAGGAAGTCCTAGAGAAATGCGGCCGTTTTAAAAGTGCATTTTGGATGACGCCATCTGCAGGCATTAAAATGAACTAAAGTTGCATTTAAAAATTCTTTTTATATTTTTTATAATCTTACCAATAATGTACAAAAGGTTTCAGAATAATAAGTATAATAGTCTTTTCAAAATAAAAGCTTTTAAAAAGTGTGTTTTTTCCCGATTTTGAAAGTAAAGCTCCCCTTAAATCAGTTTGTCCAGACACCTTTTTGTTCATGTTGTGCATTTTGTACAGTGAATATTTCGTAAATTGATAATTATTTTATTGTATTTTACGTGTTTTTCTTGAAAATTATTGGCTATAGCTGTTAAATAACGTTTCATTATTAATTTATTTTGCTATAAATTACTTTTATTGTGATGATTTTTAATTTTGTAAAAATGAAATGTCAATATCCCATACTATGGATAATATACAATATTTTATTGTATAATAGGTTTCTTATCAAGCATAGATGAAACAACAAACAGCGAAAATAATAATGCAAATGTTTGTATCATTTGTGATAAAATGAGATCAAGTTCAGGATCAAACACAGACTTAGGAGATTTAATAAAAATAACCAGAGGAATATCAACTTTGAGAACTGCTGCAAATCAGCGACAAGATGGATTTGTAAATGCCAATGTAATACGCAGGCAGAAATCTATATATATAAAAATGAACCCCTATTTCCGTTGGTCACGCAATAACTTGAGAACGACTTTACCGATTTCATTCATTTTTTTTTTAAAAGTTTTCTAATACTTTGTAGATGGTTCTTACGGAAAGAAAAGTTAAGAAAATTGCGCAGAAAATTGGATAATTTCAGAAAACTTAACGAAAATTTTAACTGCGCGAGTTTGGCAGTTGATTTCAACGGATTTTAATGAAAATTAGTAAAATTATTGTTTTGAGGTCACTGATTTTGAAAATTATCAAAATTTACAAATCCAAGATGGCGGACCCAATATGGCGACCAAGATTTCTAGATTTCAATGGATTTTAATGAAAATAAGTACAGTGATAATTTTGAGGGCACCAATTCTGAATATTACCAAAATTTACAAAACCAAGATGGCGGACCCAATATGGCGACCAAGATTTCTCAATTCCAACGGCTTTTAATGAAAATTAGTACAATGACTGTTTTTGGGTCACTGATTTTGAATATTATCAAAATTTCCAAATCCAAGATGGCGGATCCAACATGGTGACTAAAATGTCTTGATTACAACGGAATTTAATGAAAATTAGTACAATGATTATTCTTATTGAACTAATTTAGAATATTACCAAAATTTCAAAATCCAAGATGGTGGATCCAACATGGCGATTAAAATGTCTTAATTACAACGAATTTTAATGAATATTAGTACAATGGATATTCTCAGGCAACTAATTTAGAATATTATCGAGATTTCCAAATCCAAGATGGTGACCAACAATTTCCCAATTTCAACGGATTTTAATGGAAAATAGTACTATAATTATTCTGATGCCACTAATTTGAATGTTATCAAAGTTTCCAAATTCAAGATGGCGGATCGAACATGTCGACCAAAATGTCTTGATTTGGACGGATTTTAATGAAAATTGGTATAATGATTATTCTGAGGCCACTAATTTCGAATATTATTAAAATTTGTAAATCCAAGATGGCGGGTCCAATAGGGGGACCATAATGTCTTGATTTCAACAGATTTTAATTAAAATTAATACAATGATTATTCTGATACCACTAATTTTAAATATAATCAAAATTTCCAAATCCAAGATGGCAGATCCAATATGGTGATGCAAATTTCTCGACTTCAACGGATTTTCATGAAAATTAGTACGATTTTTTTGGTGCCACTAATTTTGATCATTATCGAATTATCAAAGTTTTTAGATCCAAGATGGCGGACCCAATATATATAAAACAATTTCTCGATTTCAACGGGTTTTAATGAAATTTGGTACAATAATTGTGTTAATGCTACTAATTTTATATATTATCAAGATTTGGATATTCAAGATGGCGGATCCATAAAGGGGTTTTCGGGTTGAATTAATTTCTAGGATATAACAAACTAGAACATTTGAGAAGTCTTTAATTAGTAAGTATTTACCCAACGCCGGGTGAAACCGGGTAATTTTCAAATATTTGTGAAGTGTAAAACGGTTTACTTAATATTAAACAACGTGTAAGTTTGTTCAATAAATTAATTAGGGATATGAAATGCAAACACTGTTTTCTTATATTAATGGTATTATTTGTAGAAACATGCGAAAAGAAACAACACGATCAAATATTGGGCGACGCACAGGGCATAATGAAAATGTACCGGAAATGGCAGTACAACGTCTGCCGGGCCAGCTAGTATATTAATAAAAATATATTGAGATGCGCAAAAATAAGGCAACCAAAAGTTCTGCACAGTCTCACCGAAGAAAAAATTGCGAAATAGTATTTCAACGAATTATAATAGTTTCATTTGTGGTGTAGAAGCTAATGAGGCAAACGAGACAAAAAACAAACAAATTGCATACGTTAATAGTACGACTTTAAAAGATTCTTTACTTAATTTTGTAGTTCTAAGAAAGGATGTGGTTTCTGTAGAGAAATTCAGAAAAGAATATCCGGGATAATAGATCGAAATGCATTAACTACAGAAAACCGGGGAATTTATTTTAAAAACTCACCTCGGGGAAAAGATACTCACAAATATTTCTCATCAAAAGGCTTGGAAAAATCACTACCGAAATGAAAAGAGCATATTCTTTTTTTATACGCTTTCACTGGTTGTGGCACGACGTCTGCTTTTTTCAATAAAGCTAAAAACAACTTTGCTTAAGATTTTTGAAAAATACATCGATTTCCATGATGCTGCTGAAGTATTTAAAACTACTAATGAAGATCCTGGCATGCTTTTTCAAGCTGGTGTAGCATGTATTCTGCCCTTATACGGTGCCCCCAAAAAAATCAAAGATTTACATACATTGAGATTAAATTCTTTTGTGAAAGGCATAGCCAAAAATACCTGCAATCAATTACCATCTTTAGTACCTACATCTGATGCAGCATTTGAACATCTAAAAAGAGTTTAACTACAAGTACAAATATGGTTAGGTCATGATATTTCTGTTGAAAATTGGGGCTGGGAGTATGTTTCTAATAATTTTGCGCCAAAAATGATGAATGAATCCCCAGCTTCAGATAATTTACTCAAATTGCTGTCTTGTAACTGCAAACACAACATAATGTGGATCTGCCTGCGGATGACGAAAAAGTGGCTTATATTGCACTGTAGCGTGTTTTCAGTGCAATGGTCATAGCTGTTTAAACTTATCTACTGTCATAAAAATAAATGAAGTAGAAGAAAATGATGAAGCTGAGGATATTCAGAAATTCTGATAGATGTTGTGGTGGTGGATAAGTTATTTTTAATTGTCGATTATAAAAAAAAGTGTAATAAAAATTAATATTTTAATATAAATAAAATATTAAATAAATAATATCACATAATAAGTTAAATAATAAATAAATAAGAGATAAAAATAAAATAATTAATAATTGGAAGAACAATATAATCATGAAGATTCATAATTCTTCCATAACTGGTGACCCCGACAGCAACCCGACAGCAATCCGACTGCAGCACAACAGCGACACCCGACAACCGGATAGCAACATCTCCAACAATCAACAAAATTTTTCTTTAACAACAAATAAGTTATTTTAAAAATTTCATTAGATTTTATTATTATCAATTAGCATTTTTCTTAAAAAAAAAAAAAAAATATTATTATTACTTAATATTTTGTGATCCATCCTTTATTTTGTCGTCGTGTTCTCTCTCGTTTTTATAATGTGTAATTCAAGTGGTGACTCGGCGGTAGTCTCCGTGATTCCCGGGAATCCAAGTTGTAATCGCGAAAATCAAAATATGAGTAATAATTTGTACAATCCGCTACCATCACTACGCAATACACCCTCTATTTCAACGTTTTCTGTGAGTGCACCCTCGTTTTGGAGGAATGCACCTAAATTCTGGTTTCAGCGACTCGAAGCCCAATTCGAGCTGGCCAGAATCTCAACAGACATCGCTAAATTTAATCACGTTCTCTCTGTGTTAGATGAGAATTTAGTTTCTATTCTAAGTGATATCTTAGAAAATCCAGACCCGCGACATCCATATACCCAGCTGAAAGATGCTTTAATTTCCCGTCTTTCGGCTAGTGAAACAACAAAATTAAACAAACTGCTTAGTGACATTGTTATGGGCGATCGTTCTCCATCACAATTCCTCTTGGAAATGAAAAATTTATCAAACGGCAATTTAAGTGATGATATTTTAAAAACATTGTGGATGCAGAGACTTCCAGAAAATATGAGAGCAATTTGTCTTGCAATTCTGGTCCACTTTCCGAATTAGCTAATTGCGCAGACAAAATTTACGAAATGAATAGTAAACCCTCCGTGTTTGCTTGCTCTTCACTACACTCCGACACAAATATTTTATCAGACCTAACATCACAAATTCTACGTTTGTGGCAAGCAGTGGCACCGAAGACTGATTTATGAGAGATTCGTAAAAATGGCGCTGAGAACCTCTGTATATTAATTTTCATTGAAATAATAATTCCATATATGTTGGTCGCCATCAAAATTAGTGGTTTTACAACAATCATTGTACTAATTTAATTAAAATCCCTTGAAATCGAGATATTATAGTTGCCATATTAGATCTGCCATCTTGGATTTGAACATTTTGATAATATTAAAAATTAGTAGCCTCAAAATAATCATTATACTAATTTTCATTCAAATCTATTGAATTCGAGAAATTTTGTTTGTCATTTTGGATCCGCCATCTTGAATTTACAAATTTGGACGACGGAATTGAAGTCAGCATTTCGAAAAAACCGTAAGTACCAATTTTCTTGAAAATTGCTTTAAATTTAAAATTTGCAATCACTATCTTGGGTCCGCCATTTTGAAACCCTGTATATTATCCGAAAAAAATGTTTAATGAATAAACATTTAATAATACAATCCAAAAGGTTTTAAAAATTTATTCAAAGTAAATGGATTTCGAGATTTCTATATTTCAGGCGCTTAAGGTACTCCACTATGGTGAATGAAGATTAGACTGTACGGACTTAGTTGCAGATTACAATTATTTCTATGTTGATAGTATAAGAAAGTAACATATTTCTTTAAATGCATTCACTACAAAGTAGCACCTAAGGCGATATCGACGTTTAGAAAGCATCAGATACTAATTATAAAAATATTGGGCAAAAAAATGGCTTAGTAATGTTTTGTAATTTGATTACGTTTTCATGCGTAACTGGTTATTGAATTATTAAGGAAACTGATGTAAACTATTCCATTGTTCCCGTTTCTTTTTGTTTTAAAGTTATTTTTTTATTGAATAACTAAAAAAATTTTATATAAAAATATGTATATTTATTTACATCCATAGGTCTCTAAACACATAAGCGTACTTGTCTGAATCACTCTAGAATTTAATACTCATTTTTTTTCTGCACCATTTGCAATGACGCAGCATAAATGTCTGTTTTGTAGACACAAATGGTACCAAGGTTTGGTTGATTTTGATGCTGATGCTAACCGAACTTCCCTTGTAATTGATCGGCATAATACTCTATGTAATAAAGGTTGAAACATGCTTTCTTTTATTTTATATTATTGTAGGTGTAAAGTAATCGTATGACAGTTTTTAATTGTGAAATTTACAGTTTACAAGTGACACTATTATGTAGCATGTTTGAAATAAAAACACAACAACCTTCAAATTCCATACATATTCATAAAATAAAATATACTAGTCTATTTAACGATTGAGAGTAAACGATTTGACACTTGCCTTTCTGATAATAAGTATTATCCTATTTTTGTCTTATCTGTTTTATTGAAATATTAATTTTAAGGGAATAATTTTAAACACAACTTTATTAAAAGTTTACTTATTTTACACATTGGTGACCTGGCAACTGTGATTGTATTTTGTCGATTATCTTCCCCAATTTTTCTGCCTCAAAAGTAGCTTCATCAATCCATGGCCTAAGATAGGCAACATTCGTAAATTTATGTCGACCTGAGGATGATTTTCCACTAACGATTCCCACTAAAACAACTTCTTTTCCTCTTCGTTGAACAACCGGACCTCCAGAATCACCTGTAATTGTTCTAGTGCCAGCGAGAGAATCAGCACATAATCGACTTGGATGATTGCATTCTGAATTATTGCGTACGGTTAAGGAAGCATACGTCAGATTAACAGTATGGCCCCAACCACTAGCTTCAACGAAAAGCTATGTCGTTTTCGAGAAATTTTCTATTATAACTCCTGTGAGTTTGGACGGAAAATACATTTCGAATTTGTCCGTTGACTGGATCTTCGACAAATGTTACACCGGCTTTGATAGTCATAGGTCTTGGATCACTTCCAGACACACAATGAGCTGCAGTGAGAATATGTCGATCAGAAATGATTATTCCTCCACAATTCTGGCTACATTTTTCCCGAAAAGCAACTTGGTATCCATACAGATGCGCCTGGTGCGGTTGGACGGTTGGACCGATGGCGTAGTCCTGAATATTACGATTTATTTCTCTTTTCCTTAAAATCTTACTATCTCCAGAAGCGAAAAGTATTGCCGGAAACCAAACTAAGCAGATAAAATTCATATTGGTTACTGATGAAAAGCTCCTCGCCAGAGTTTCTTTTATTCTCAAAACATTCAAAAGCACATGCATATACATTTGTAAGAGGTAAAAGCTGTATAAATATGCAACATGTTGAATTTCAAAAGTTGTTGGAAACCCATTTGTTTTGACAATTTTACCAGCCCATTAAGATTACGAATATCTTATGGAGTGTGTTGTTATGTAACGTAATCTTAAATTTCTTAAATTTCTTTAAACACACCACGATCATTTCGTCAATTCCCTTACCTTCGCTTAACCTTTTGATTGATAAAATTAGGTTTTTGGTAAGTACACATGGAAAGAAACTGCTGTTGCTAAGAGAAAAAATCCAATAATTTTTTTCCTTTTCCATTTAAACAAATATAGATTCTGGAAAAGACGATTTATAATTTCGAAAATACTTGTATGTATCTAAGGCCCGATTCAGAAAGTTTTGTTCACTTTTCCCGATGCTCCTATTAGAACAATACGGAACAAATAACCCCACCAAGCACATGTATTAGAGAATATACTCCTGTAGTATTAAAATTAACTGTAAATTCTTAATTTGGCTGAGTCAGTTTTCAACATGAGCTCTCAACGCGAACAAGTGCGTCAATCGATTTTGCGCATTTATATGGAGAATCCTGAAAAGAGTATTTCAACGATCGCTAAGGAGGCCAAAACAAGTTGTCCGACAGTAAAAAGAACCATTATTAGATTCAGTGAGGAGCAAACAATTAAGGAAAAACCAAGAAATGGAAGGCCGAAAAGAACTGCAAACCAGAATTTAGAAAGAAAAGTGTTAGTCGCCATCGATAAGAACAAGTCCATATCTGAAAGAGATGTTGCCAAAAAATTTAAAACTAGCCAAACAACTGTTCATCGAATTAAGGTTCGGAATCAAATAAAGACATTTAAAAAACAAAAGACTCCAAAAAGAACGGTAAAGCAGCAAAATACAGCTATAACTCGAGCCAAAGCACTTTATAAACTGTTTACTGCGAAACAAAATTTTTGTTTGGTGATGGATGACGAATCGTATTTTAAATATGATTTTTCTACTTTGCCTGGATCTCAGTTCTATTGCGCGAAGGATAGAAATAACGTTCCTGATTCGGAGAAATGTATTGGGTACGAAAAATTTGGAAAAAAGATTCTGGTTTGGCAGGCAATTTGCCAGTGTGGCCAGCGCAGTAAATTTTTTTGTTGTGAGGGCACAATAAATACGGAAATTTATATTAAGGAGTGTTTACAAAGGAGATTATTGCCATTCATCAGATCTCACAATATGTCTACGCTATTCTGGCCAGACTTAGCTACCAGCCACTATGCTAAAAAAACTGTAGATTGGCTTGAACAAAACCACATTGACTTTGTAAGAAAGGACATCAATCCTCCAAATGTCCCAGAACTTCGTCCAATTGAAAGATATTGGGCTTTAGTAAAGGCAATATTGAGGAAGGAAGGAAAAGCAGCCAAAAACCTACAAGAATTTAAAAGGTTGTGGACCGCAGCTAGCAGTGCCGGATCAAGCCAGCGCGGGGCCCGTAGCAAATGTGACGGGTGGGGCCCTTGAGTTGCATTACCTATTAAAATTTATGATGTAAATAAACCAAAACATTTAGAAAAAGGCTTTTCGTGATTTAACGCAAGCGAATTTAGAAATAACACTCGACAAATCAATATTTCTAAGGTCATTTTCTATACTCATTATAGTGAGTTCATTCAAACGTTCTTGTCCCATTGTGTTCTATTACCGTCTAGAATTTTCAAAAAATGAATTCTTTTTTTTACATTTTTAGATTTTTTATACCTTCAATAATAACTGTCTAAAATATTAAATCGAAATTCGAAGCCAGTGCCGAGATATAACGACTCAATTGAAGCGCGCTCTCGACTGTTCTATGTTCTAAATAAACTTTAAACACGTTTTTTTCGAGTTTAGGTTTTTTTAACTGGCGGACACTTAATCTCCGGATCTACTGGGCCGATTTTAATAAACTTTGAAGCGTTTTGTTCGTTTTTATATCCTGTGTGATAGTTTACCTCAATTTGACCACAAAAAAAATATATAAAATTTTTGAGTCTGAAAAAAGGTCGAAAAAAAGGCGATTTTTGAAAAAAATTTTCAAATGTCCGCCATTTTTTTTTATTTTTAATGATTTTTCAAATTTTCTGGTAAACTATCACGTAAGAGCACTTCCTTTTTGTAATTCTTTTTGAATTTTATGTTTCAGACTTATCGTTTCAGAGATTAGCTGTTCGCCATGCAGCAGTGTTTTTTTGAGAAGAAAATTTGAGCGCCCTCTATTAAATGTACAATTAATAGAAAATAAAAATAAAAAATTTTTTCGTAATCTTCAAGAACTGTTTTATACTGTAAAAAAAGTTTAATAACCATATATAATAAAGAAAGTGAAAAAAAAATTGTTGAATATATGTCATTTTTTAACATTCTAGACGGTAATAGTACCTTAATAGAGTGTGGAGAAATGTGAGTGCAGAGTTCATATACATATGCTCTCTGCACACACATTTCCCCACACTCTATCTTTCTCCTACTTTTGTTATTAGAGCTGGAGAACTGCAATCGTATTTTATTCACTCTATTAAGCAGTGTGGGCAAAGAAAGTATACATATAAAGAACTTGCATGCCAAACAAAAAATTTTGTACGAACCCACCGAAAAAATTTTTTTCCTGGGGTCGCTATATAAGGACCCCAGAGAGAGAACTCAGCATTCAGCATATCGTGAGCCAACCCCATAGAACCCCAGTCTTGTTCTTGGCTCTATTTGAGTTCTCTCAGATTTTAGTTCACCACCGGTTCTGAACATTTGAAGAACGCGGGGGGTATGTATGCGGCAAGAGGTTCACAGCAGCTAGAACATAGTGTTTATCAGGGCCGTAGCCAGAATTGTTTTTCGGTGGGGAGGGGTTCCTCCCTCTGTTCGGTTCTAACCCCCTGACCACCCCCTCTGGTTACGGCCCTGGATTTTTATAGTTTATATGTGTTCACCGGGAAACTATATAACAAGCCACGAAGTAGACCTGCTCACTACCACATGTATAGGGTGATGTAGTCCGATGATTGCACAGAAATAACATTGCTTCTTATGGCGGTAGAGCCCAATCATTCCGCTCCACAGGGCGAATCTGCTAAACTATCGCTTTTACGTAAAAGTGATGTTCTACTCACTGTAACTGGGGAGGAATACCGTTCTTATGGTACCAAAATCATTATAGGGGTAAGAAAAAAATATTATAGATATTTGAGCTCAAAAGTTGCTCTTACTGCCCATCGAACAAATTACCACAAAAAGTCGTGCTGTCAAGTCGACCTGCCGCTGCTGTTTTGTTCGAGGAAATGGTTAGAATTGTGTTTAAGGGGTTATATACAGTCAGGATTTTTAGAAAATCGATTTTTTTATTATTTTATTTTTATAATGTATATATATTAAAGCACAGCCACAGAAAATTTCATGTCAATCCGGTGAATATTCTCGAAGTTACACGCATATTCGTAATGACGTGTTGGAGTTTTTGTACTAAATGTAAAATGCTTTTGAAACTTTAAACGCGTTTTTCTCAAAACTGTGTTCTTATAGTCGGTGAGCAAGATTTCTCGGAAACGGCTGAACGGATCAGTTTCAAATTTTAACATAAGCTTCTTAAGTATATTTTTTAGTAATTAATCGAAGCTTTTTGCTCACCGATAAATATTTTCCATTTTATAAACAATTCAGAGCGAAAATTGTTGTTAAAAATCGATTTTTTTTTTTTAAGAAGCCGCCATTTTGTCAAAAATTCTTATTTTGCTTATTCCTTCGATTAATTACGAGATAAAGTAATATACTAACGAAATATTTTTGGTTTTTCTATTTTGCATCATCTAGTCTAGAGATATCGTGCACACCGCAAAATGCTTTTTTTTAGAGTTGCTCCCGGAAATCAGCTGTAGCAGCTTTTAAAATAATTATTTTTACAAATAAAAAACATTAAAATACACTCAAGAGTTACCATTATATGTGTACAGAATTTTACATTAATAACTTAAAAGATCATCTCAGGAAAAATTCTTGAAAAATCGACTTTTTTGGGCCTCCTGACTGTATATAACCCCTTAAGTGCAAAAACCTCCGATCTTCCGCCATAAAAAGCAATGTTATTTCGCGGCGATTCTCGGACTACATCACTACGTATGCATTTTCTACTTCACGGCTTGTGTTTATATGTATTCCCGGGGGTTTTGCCAGCGCTCACTGAGAATTGCTACTATGTGTTGGACTTAGTGGGTGGCTTACATTTTTTTGATTTGTAGTTTTTTTGGCCGAAGGCGCGGGGCCCCCCAAAGCGCGGGGCCCGTAGCATTTGCTGCCTCCTGCTACATGGCTAATCCGGCACTGGCAGCTAGCAAAAAAGTGACATCAGAGACTGTGCAAAAAATAATGGCACCCATTAAGAAAAAAACGCGACTATTTTCCAGGAAAAAGAAAAGTGTATAATATTTTTGTATTTTTTTAAATTTTAACATGTAAGTTAATTTAATGAATTAAACCGATTTGTTTTCTGAAGACATATAAACCGAGGATTTAATTTTATAAAGTGAACGAAACTTTCTGAATCGGGCCTTATTTATATGTATCTATTTATATCATTTTCACTTTTAAAATATCTATAATAGGTTTAAATTCATTGACGTAAAAAAACCTACTAACAAATTTTCATACAAATGTGTGAAGTCCTAAAATTTCGCTGGCCTTTTTGAACGTAGCCTTGTCCTCTATGCTTTAGATATATCACTAATTGTTTTAAATTATGAAGTTTTAAAACTATAACGATAAATTTAAAGTTTAGTTAATTACAGCCCATAAATGGATGATAATTCTCATTTATGAATGATTTATTCTAGTATTTCCTCCTTTATTTGTTGCTTGGCTTGAATCTTACTTGACTAATCGCATCGTGTATTACTTTTCATGGTGTTTTATTTGAATGTATTTAAAATAACTATGGAGTGCCTCAGAGTAGCGACCTGGGACCTTCACTCTTTATTATTTACATTAACGATGTTAGCTAGTTGCTAACGCTTTCGAAAATTCTTTGCTATGTGAACGATGCAAACATTTGTTGCATAACTTCTTCTCGATTCTGACTTAGACACTTTCTTTAACTGGTGTTTTATTAATTGCTTGCCTCTTAATATTAGCAAGTGCACCGCGATGTACTTTTAATTTTTTTAATTCGTTTTAAGTAGAGTTGACCAAAATTAAAGACTTGGAGTGTAGCTAAATTCTGGCAAAGGCAACTCCACCCTTGGGCTCATCAAACGAATTCAAAAATGCTTACATTACAAAAGTCGTACTACGTTCATTTGTTAGGCCTATTCTGGAATATGCCAAACCGGTTACACGTATTGAGTCGGTTCAGCGCAGATTAACAAAGTTTACACTTCAAGGTTTGCTTTGAGTGAATGGACCCCCTCCTACACGAATTGACTTAATCTCTCATTGCATCTTGAGAAGCATAAAACTTCAGGTTTGCTTCTCTCAAACTCGCCTGAGATTTTGTGTTTTTCCCAAATATCTATTCCAACTCGCTCCTTGAAGGAGCCTTCTCATCGTACTAACTATGATTAATAGTCTGAAAATAGTGCGCAAAATTAAAAATGTTGATTTGTTATGCACATTGAATAGATTGATAATTAAAATCTAGATATTTAGAACTGTAGCTTAGAACAATGAAAAACGAGTTAGTAATATCAGTCGTATAGAATAAAGTGGATGACCTGTTTTTACTTGTCCTCTGCATGTTTTATTAAGTTAAATAAATGTTGAAAATTAAATGTAAAATGAGGATAAATAATTTTTGTTACCTACGATATTTATTCAGTTAGGTTTTTATTTAGAAAATATGGATTAATTGCTTAATTTACTGTTTTTAGCAAATTATTTTACACATTTTTCCCATTTATGATTGTCTACTATTAAAATATAAGCAGTGTTTGATAAATATGTTTGGAATATTAGTTTGCTTTTGAAAATAATACAAAAAGTAGCAGAGGTATATAAAAACACAGCGTGAAATAATAAATAAAAGTTTTTTTAGTTAAATTGGTATTTTATAACTATTGTACTCTTTGTACATATATTTTATTTATCATATGCAGTGAATAGTTCTAAGTTATGATTGAGTTAAGGTGTGCTTGCCTCTGGGGGAAGAGCGCAAGATGATGGATTACACTGGTCAACACCAAATTTTTTTCCGAACAAGTGGCAAATAATTTATATACGATGTTTTCCGTAGATTATGAATTCATAAATGAAAATGCTCAATCAGCTCCCGTTTTCAAGGAATAGGTGAGTGAAAAAGTGAAAAGATCTTATTTTGACCATATTTAAAAATCATTAAAATATAAAGGATTATTATAGAAGCTTGTAACGTGGCTAAATCCAGAGTTGAAACCTTGAGCTATTATCTCAAAATACTAAAGGTCTTAAAAATGTGTGAAATTCAAATTTTTGACCAAATCGATTATTTCATACAATAGATGCTGAACGAAGACTATAATATAGGGGCTTATTCTGATAGTCGTCTCACCTAGTGAGATTTCTCACATTGATTGTCACATGAAACTCATTCGCCTATTCCAACAGTCGGGTGATGTGACACAGCAGGCATGGGGAAAAATAAAAATCTGAAACGGTAACACTCGAGTGTGATTTGATATTTGAATTTGATTTGAAAGGTCCTGCGACGGTTTTTTTTGTCAAATTGTGTAAATCGTGATTGAAATGAATAGTAGTGAGTTGTGGTTTAGTAGTAGTGACGAGGAAGATCAAGAAGAGGTATGTTTAAGGCGACGAAGAATACGGGATAATTCGAATCCGCTGGAAATGAGTAACATTATGTAAGTTCGCAGATATTTTGTTTAAGGGGATTAGCAATACATATTTTCTTTTGCACAGGTTCCGTCAGTACTTTAGAATATCGAAGGAAGTTTTTACATATCTTCTTAATATAATGGAATCAAAAATGAAGCCCCCGATAGGTTCGCATTCAGTGTCACCGTTGATAAAACTCACAGGATGTCTACGTTTCTTCGCAGAAGGATCATATCAAAAGGGTGCAGGAAATGACCAATATGTGGGCTTATCACAGTCAAATTTCTCGAAGGCACTGTCAGAAATAATCAATATATTTGAGACTGAAATATGCCCATCCGAAATTAAATTTCCTAGCACAGAGGAAGAAAAAAACGACATAAGATTAGCGTTTTATAAAAAAACAGGATTCCCTGGGGTCATAGGTTGCGTCGATGGAACTCATGTGAAGATCTTTCCTCCCTCACATCAGGAACAGCACCTTTATTACAACAGAAAAGGTTTTCATAGCCTTAATGTCATGCTGGTAAAAACTTTTATTACAATTGTATCTATATACGCATTTATCACATTTTATTACTTGTTTTAAGATTTGTGATCACAATTTAAGGGTGAGATACGTAGATGCAAGTCACCCCGGTTCATGTCACGACTCGTTCGTGTGGAATGGAAGTAGCCTCGATAGCCATCTTAAAAGCAATTATATAAATGGAGAAAGAAACAGTTGGCTTTTAGGTAAGTGAAGTAAAGTATTCCGGTGTTCGTTTAAATTTAAAAGAATATGTTTTATAGGAGACTCAGGATATCCGTTGAAACCATATCTAATAACCCCATATAGGTCACCAGACAGCATAACACTAAATAATTTTAATGCGATTCATAGCAAAGCCAGAATTACAATAGAAAGAACTATTGGGGTTATGAAGAATTCATTTCGATGCTTAATGGGTCAAAGATCTTTGCATTATAAACCAGACAAAGCTAAAAAAATCGTTAATGCTATTTGTGCTTTGCATAATTTGCGCGTTAAATTTAATGAAGATTTGGAAGAATACGTTTCACAAGAGGAGCAAAGTGGAAATGAAGTAGACGTACAAGATGAAGATCCTGATATTAGAGTCCAAGCAGTGAGAATTAGAGACGGGATTATGTCTTCTATTTCACGTGCATAATCCTGGAAATTCTTTAAATTAAAATTATTTTTGAAAAAAATGTTAATTATTTTATTTAAACAACTAAATTTCTTCAACTATAATAATAGGAACATAAATAATAGTAAAAATAATAGGGGCCATCGATAAAACTCCTTTCTCCATTACATGAAAGTACTTTCGAATTCTAATTTTTTCTTTTTTAGTTCCATTATTTCCAACTTAAGTTTATCTTTTTGAGTTCTAATTTTTTCCTTTCTTATCATACTTTTTTTATAAAAATTCCATTTTTTCTCTTTAAAAAAATAAAGTTTTCTATGGTACTTTTCAATTATTTTTAGGGACTTTAGGATTTCCACATTAACATTTGTTTGCTTTTCCAAAAGGATTTTCCTGAAATTTTTATTTCCGGACTTTGCACTCCGATTCATTTCAGCATTCACAGATTGTTCAGGCTCTACTCGTGGCACTGGCTGAGATGCATTATCAGGTAGGAATTCCAAATCGGTATCAAGAGATTGGGCTTCTAATGCTGGTTCTGGCGTTGGAAGAGTCTGAAAAGGTAACTGAGCGACGGGTGTGGACATAGCAGCAGGCAACCCAAAAACAGCTCCACTAGGACTGGCTACTTTTTCTAGACCAAGCACATGTACAACTCTCTCTTCTTGCATGGAAAAGTTATGGAGATTGTTTGGTCCACCACCCGTGGCATTTTGTTCTTTTTTATTTGATTGTAGTTTCCTCTTCAACTTTAACTTCCAGTCATTCCATACCTGAAAATATAAACAGATTAATATTTTGGTCATTTAAGAAATTTTTACTTTTTACTTTTTGCCATTCTAAATTTGTCCTGACTGGAGGGCCATTGCTATTTAGCTTTCTGCTTATTTGGCTCCACTCATCCTGATATTTCCCTTTGGTAATGCAAAAATTTTCAGCAAATTTTAAGCTTTTCGCCAGATTTTGATTCTGTTCCATAAACTCTATTAGTTGTTCGAACTGTTTTTTGTTCGTGATTCTAGTTCTATAAGAATATGTTATAATAATTGAAAAATCCATGTAAAAATAAATCTTTAAACTCACCTTTTATCTGCCATGTCGCCAAATTTTTCAATATTCGCCGTTTGTCACTTGAAAAAAGCGTTCGACAATATTCCTCACTTCGCAACGACGTTTGTCGTAAAAACCGACTACTAGAATAACCAAAAATGTGAGGTTTGGCGATTTTTACGACATTTGTCACGTGAATAACATATCAGAATAGCAAAAGCTGAAAGTGACAAATCTCACTAGGTGAGACGACTGCCAGAATAAGCCCCATATACACGCTCATGAACAACTTTTCCGCGAGAATGTTTAGAAAAAGCTATAGAAATTAGTGGTATTTGATATTTTTTAGAATAAGATTCAGGCTTTGATTTGAGCTACAGTGGTGGAAATAGCTATAATTCCACTGAATAAAAGTTATGCCAAAGGTTTGTCTTTTGAGAGAGAAAAATGAAAACTGCACTCCTCGGTTTTGTGCGCATGCTCAATCAGTTTGGTCAGAATTTGTGTCAAATTGGTTAGTGTTAACGGTTTCTGGGTGAGTTTTAATCATTTTCGTTGTGATTGCGCGTGGAAATTACTATAATTCCAGAAGTGTTGAAGTGCCGCTGGCGGATTAAAACAAGGAGTTATTGATTCATTAAGATATAAAAAATAATTTTGGAGGTAATTTAAATATTTTAGCACAAAAAAAAAAAAAAAAGAATTCTATATTTTATCCAGGAAAATTATTAACTAAAGAAGAGCAGACGAAAGTGGTTGCGTTCAAAACAGCAAGTTTTTGACTGCGAAGAATTGCTCAGATGTTGGGAAATGGAAGAACTCACACAGCTGTACGAAATTTCCTGTGTTTATGCGAAAATTATGGTAAAACTAACAAAAAAGGACCTCCGCCAAAACTTACCAACATGGACCGGCGTTCTATAATTGGGTTAACAGGAAGAAAACATTTAAGTTCTTTTCAAATTGTGAATGACCTTAAGTTGCCCGTGATTTCTAGACGTGTTCGGCAGATTTTGCATACCAGTGGGACGTTAGAATGGAGAAAAAGAATATCAAAACCGGCTATGAACAAACAGCATAAGGAAGCCAGACTTCGATTTGCAAAAAATCATATGTCTTGGACCAGTGAATGGAGGAAAGTGATTTTTAGCGACGAAAAGAAGTTCAATTTAGACGGTCCAGATGGCTGTCAATTTTACTGACACGACCTTAGAAAAGATACAGAGGTCGCTATGAGTCGCAATTTTGGAGGTGGTACGGTAATGGTTTGGGCTGCTTTTTGCAGCCAAGCGAAGACTCCCATTTTTTGGATATCTACCAGAATGAAATCCAGCGATTATATTCAACTACTGGATAGTATCTTAATTGACTTCGGCGATGATAATCTCAGCAATGAGTGGATCTTTCAGCAAGACAATGCTGCTATCCACTCATCTCGCGAAACGAAATCGTGGTTTCAGACCAGGAACATACCTGTTTTGGATTGACCGTCGCGTAGTGCTGATCTGAACCCAATTGAAAATCTATGGGCAATATTGATTCGGCAGGTTTACTCAAATGGAAGGCAATTTACAACGATTCAGGAGTTGAAAGCGGCCATAAACATGCTTGAGCGCAGTTTTCTCAATCGCAGCTACAAAAGTTGGTAGACAGCATGCCAACGAGAATTTTCGAAGTAATTCAGGCTAATGGAGGCAGTACACGTTATAAAAAAAAAAGTTGTATTGTATTTCTTAAAATATGAATAGTGGATTTATAGATATTTCCATGCTAAAAATTGTTTTTTTTAATATTACTTAAAATTTTGCTTTCAACTAATGATATTTTTGTTTTTTACGTTAGATTTTAGAAATGATACAATAAACGGAAATAAAATGGCTCACTTCGAATTATAAATTAGCAGTCAGTTGCTTTCAATAGAAAAAAAGCTCAGTGGAATTATAGCTATTTCCACCACTGTATGTTACAAGTTCCAGTGACCATCTGTTATTTTTTGATGATTTTTCCAAAATGGCAAAAATGCGAGTTTTAAAATTTTCTACTCTATTTTTCTCGAAAACGGGAGCTGATTGAAAATTTTCATTTAAGAATTCGTAATATACGGAAAAAATCCTATAGAAATGATCTGGTATTCGTTCGAAAAAAGAAAGAAACATTGAATTTGTAGACCAGTGTTATGAGTACTATGTTTACTACAGGTGGGGGCTTAATGACAAAATAACGATATTGCTTAAAGTAAGGTATTTATTGCGACTCACTTTATTACTACTTTCTTTAAATTTATGTATAAGTTAACATAAAACACTAAATAATAAATATGACTATTGCCTAATCGAATTGAAGAACGAGAATTTAAGTTGAAACAGCGCTGAGGTGATTGTACTTGAAAGCAAACTTTTCTGATCACGGTGATGAACTCGTGAACTTTAACTTAAATTGTAGTAAATTTATGTATAATCTTGTACATGCAGGTAAGGTAAGTTCAGACCTAATTTAAACTGAAGCGACAAACATGTGGTTTTATATTTGGAAATATTTGTTATAAATTGCTCGATCAGCTAATTTCCCATTTTAAAATGTATAACGTCCACTTTAAGAGCTGGCAATAAATCAAAATTAGTTGGTTGCTCTGCCAGGAGCGATCGCATTTTGAAGGGTATAAGGGAAATTGCCCACTTCTTGTTGAGCATGTCACCGATTTATTAGCAGCAGAGCTGACATGGCCGAATATCCAGCTGCGATGTTCGGTGAAGCGCGCCTAGAACTGGATTATGAATGATTTATTAACTCTAGCGGGAGCACATCAGCCACAAATGAAGACATTATTTGTGCAAATTGAGCGACACATAAGAAGGAGCGCATCGCCACCACGACATCACTTTGCATATACCTCCTGAAGGGAGGCGATCAGTTCTGCTAGGATAGTCGCGATCGCGACTATCGTGGTCAGGTGCAAAAACCAATCGGACAGGTCGCGACGATGCTTAGAAGTTTGAAGCGCAGAGCTCCCGCGGACAATTTCAAAATAGTTGCGAAGACTCATATGAACTTATTAATTTGTAAGTAAATGGCATACATAGGTGCAGGACGGGCCGCGGACAGGGGCGGGCGAATCCGTTTTAGACGACGAATGCAATTATGTAGAACAATGCCTAGTTATTTTAACGTTCATACCCAATTAGTCGCATATCGCGACTGCGTAAAAAGTTGCAGAAATCCATAAATAACATGCGAGTACTGTCGGCGTAGGACAAGAGTCGCAACAACAAAAAGTTGTACTTATGTCCACGTACCACTAATACCTGTTCGCGATCTTCTTGCGATACGTTGTCCCTGCGGCCGATACCGCGGGCCGGGCTGGTGCTGCTGTTCTTTATGTCGCTAGTACCTGCAGCTAGCAGCACTCATGTCCGCAAAGTGTTTCGCCTTGTTTTGACCGGCTCTCCGCTCTTTTTGTCCCCCTGCCGTCCATCAAATGTTAATTTTTTTCCAATCAGTTTATAAATTTGCTGGCATCATAGGAAGCGGGACGGCGCGACTGGACCGAGCCGCGACGATATGGTAACAAGTCACCGCCACTACTGATCTAGCAATGCTGGTCGGGTTAAAATTGCGTGAATTACCAACAGATAATAAAGGAGAGGTCTGCCGGACAAAAGGGCCAAAAAACCATCTGAGCCAGTCCCAGGACAGGAAAGGACGGAGGGAATGTGACCGAAAACCCAATTCTCCGCCGATCACAGCCATCAGCGGGTGATCACATGAAAAACAGTTTTGTTCATCAAATTGATCGATCGATCAGTTCTCAATGCGTACACGATGAATCCGTCGTTCGCTGACCTGCGCGCGCAGCTATGTTATACCTGTATTGCGGCACGGCGCAGCCATAGACGGATCGGGCAACTGGAAGGACTTTGAATCATCTACTCACGAGATAACGATCTACACAAACATACCGATCATCACATATACAGCGCTGAAATAATCGATGTCTGAAAATTTTTGGGACGAAAAACTACAGGCAATTGTTTTGCAATATCGGTGCTGATCTTCTGCACAGGGTAGCGATGCTGCGGCCTGGACTTCAGCCGTCGCCGGCCGTAGAACGGGCCCAAGAGGTGCTCTGATCGAAGATTGATGGAATTTTTCTGGTTGAATTTTTCCATTTTTGTTATCAGTGTCACTGGAGCAAAACACATTGTGAATGCTGGGGACTTCTACTACCTTTTTCGCAACGTCCAAGTATTCCTACATTATTGTTCACTCGCATTAGGGGTGGATAAGATAATGAACAAAAAAAATATATATATATATATCTATGTATGGAGTGGTGGAGTTCAAATATCCAGCGAGTAGTAACGACATGTAATCTCTGCTAGATGTTTCTTTTATAGGTTTCATATCTGCCTAAAATGTATAAGAAGACTTTCAAATTTTATTCTGATAGAAAAGCCTAAAATTAAAACAATGCTCAGAGTTATTCTGTGTAATTTTAGGCCAGTAAAACAATAATTAAAAATAACTTATGTTCTTTCTCCATAAGAATAAAAATGTTAATGGTATAAATTAACTTAACAAATATTACTCGTGTATACTGTCTTTCCATAGCCACTTTTTAGTTGCAAAATGTATCTTCGCAACTCAATTCACAACTAGTGACTAAATTAAGGGAAGATTTACTTTATATTCCCACAAAGTTACGACGTATGTTGTGTCAAATTACACCAATTTTGTTGTTTTTACAACGCTTCTTCATTTTTCCTATCCGGGACAAATCTCACAATCAAAATTTCGACTAGTTCTAAGTCAGCAATAGCTTTGAAATTTTGTACATGTTTATAAATTCAATGCAATATCTAATATCGTTCCAAATCCAATGTGGCGGAATACCTTTTTCTTCAAAACCCCTTAATATGGGTATCAAATGAAAGGGTTCAATGAGTAGAATGTGATTAACTATGTGACGTCATTAAAATTAGGACTTAAATTACAAACTAGTAGTAGCTACACGCAACGTCAAGATGTAAATGGCACGCTGAAGATCTGCATAATACAGGGGTGTATAAAAATACTAAGCTGTAAATTTTAAGAAATACATCAATATAGACAATATATAATTAATACTCAGCACACATATAACAAATGTATAGGTATAACATATAATAACAATATTTCTATTTACCAAGGACTATTGAAACAACTTCTATAGCATCTTTTCGCGCTCAACGCTTTTAATTGTAATAAACTATATAAATTAAAAAAAAAAATTCTTTTTTCTTTTTTCTACATTTAAAAAGCTTTGCTTTTATATATATTATTTGAAGTAATTACGTGATTGATAAGCGCAAAAAAACACAATTCCTAATACGAATAGGTTGTTTTAGTACAGGGTGTCCCATAGGAATGTGTGAAAACTTATGAGCCACTATTTTTTAACAAATGGAGAGATCGGTAAAATGTAAATACTTTTAATAAAGGAAAGTCGTCATTTTTATTTCATGTCCATTTTATATTATTATAAAAAAATTAAATTTATTTAATACAAACCATTAATTTAAAAATATAGTAAAAAACGTGAATTATTAATAATATATATTTGTGAAATGTTAACCATCTACATAAAAGGTATCTACCTGCATTTCTTTGAATCTTCTGTCGCCGGAGAGAAATACAAAGGGATGTTAGAGACCAAATCCTTTCTCATGCGAAAAAGAGGAGCCGCGTTTAATCTTTTTTTTTTTATTCAAGACGGAGCAGCACCTCATCGCACATAAGAAGTATCATCAATAAATTTTATGGCGATCGAGTTATTGGCCTAAGGAACCCACGCTTTGCTAGGGGAAAAGGAATAGAATAGCCACCTTACTCGTCAGATCTCACTTAATGTGATTTCTTTTTATAGGGCTACATTAAAGATCTCTGCTATGAAAATAACCAAAAAACAGTTGAGGATTTTATTAAAGACATTGGGAAGATCGTCAATGGCATTTCAGATGAAACGTTAGAACATGTTTTTAATAGTTTTAGAACGCATATGGATATTTGTGGCAAATTAGATGGTTAAAATATCGAAAATATATATCATTAGTAATTAACTTTCTTCACTACTTTTTTAAATTAATTGTTTGTATTAAATAGATTTAATTTTTTTATAATAAAATGGACATGAAATAAAAATGACGACTGTCCTTTATTAAAAAGTATTTACATTTTACCGATCTCTCCATTTGTTAAAAAATAGTGGCTCATAAGTTTTCACACATTCCTATGGGACACCCTGTAGGTTACATGAATGATATTTTTAAAGATTATTGTTTATCTTGATGGTAAATTGTGCTATAGGTAAAAGGTATTTCTATACTAAGGTACCGATTTGTGTAAAAATATACATGCTTTGCACATAGACTACTCGAATATCCGAAGATGTTTTAATCAAATAATGGATCTTTTTGCGCGCAGGATTATCAGCCGCATCTCCTGCAAGTGTTAACTACTACATCTTGATTATGCAGCTTTCGTTTTTAATCTTATCTGCCGCCGAAGCCACTTTATCGTGAGAAATGCGCTTGGATGCGAAGACCTTTTCGCGGAGACACCGAAGTGCCCTTCCGAATCCGTTTGTAGTCGCCGCAGAACTCCCACATGTTTCGGCGCATTAGCGACTGTCACCGGCACATATGCGCGCGAACACGAGCTAGCGCGGCCAGTTAATTGTAACAAGGAGCAATCAAGGTACACCGGCGCTGGGCAAAGTGACGGCAGCCACGACTAATTTCAGCGAGACAAACAGAAAGTGCAGAAATGAAATCTCGCGCAGAATTGATAATGACGTCGCTGTTCCCAGCCCGGCCGCGGCCCCGGTTTATCCGGCCGGGTTGGCGGATGCAGAGCGCGGCGGCGACGATGAGGATGCTGTGCGACGCGAATTTGCTCTATGCTGAGTTGTGGTGCAGTGCCAGCGCCGACTTGCCTCGTCCGACTCGTAATTGGTATGCAGAGTGCATTGCGTTGCTGATGTCGTGCGATGAGCACGCTCATTTTTTCGGCAAATTTTGTGTTTTGTTATGTAACATATGTCGGGAAGGAGTGAGCAGATTTAATCGCGTCCATCAGTATTATGATCACCTCCTATGAGCTGACCGCCGAGGTATTCTGATTTCAGCGCCTTCAAACATCTGGCAGACTTCCTCTGTGATGGCTTCCGCATTAATCTCGGTGTAAAGGTATGTCAATAAAAAGAGTTTCATTAAGGCAACTTCGAAAAAAATAAAAAATTTGAGATAGGGTTTATTGGATGCGATGACATTAGATGTATTACAGATGTTATCAAAGAATTGCTTCAGATAAAATTCGGCATGTCAAAAGAAATAGATAATAGTAAAAAAAAAAAACACCATTAGAATTTAAACATATGTACGCAATTTACATTTTTTTTTTTTTTGCAAATAAAAATATTAACATTTTTTTTATTTTATTAATACTTTATATATCTTTCGTTGAAGGTTTAGCTTACGTTCGAAAATGAATAACGTTAACCGCTTTAGGATTTCGATTCTCTCAATTCTGAACAGTTTGGCGGAATAGGTTTAGGACCAGATTCATTTAATTTACCCTTTGTACTCGGCGGCTTTCCGAGCGCTACCTACCAGCAACGCTGCGGTATTTTAAGTATCGCGTTATATTACCTAGTATAACGTATACAGTGACGAGCAAAAATGGTGCAATGTTTGACACCTTTTTGTTTCACTGCATGTAAAAAAGTTAGAAAAACAAATTATTAACAACAAATCAAATCCATTTATTTATTATTATATTTACATTGAAAAATCAACAAAACCATTCAAGTTCAAAAGATGCATAAAATAATCTCGAAAAAATTGTGTTAGAAATGCATTGCACCACTTTTGCACTGAGTGATCAATCCACAATCCCTTCTTTTCCTTCAGCTCCTGGATTCTCTTTGGCATACTTTCATATAAGTCCTCTTTATGATACCCCACAGATTTACGATGGGGTTAAGGTCAGGGCTTTGAGCTGGCCACTGCAGAACATAGAACTTTTGGTCATGTAACCAATTTCGAACAATTTTCGCTGTGTGTTTTGGATCCACGTCATGTTGAAATATAATTTGATCAGTTGGTATTTCACTTTTCTGGAAAGCATTTGGCAGATTTTTTTGTAAAATACCCAAATATATTTCTTTTGTCATGATGCCATATATTTTAACTAAGAATCCAACACCATTCTGCGTGAAACAGCCCCAAACCATGGCCGAACCTCCACCGTGTTTGACTGTTTGCTTGATATGGGCAAGTTTTGTGGGTTTTCCATTCTTGCTCCAAAACCAAGATCGGCTTGTAGATTCAAACCGACAAAACTTCGATTCATTTGACCATATAACCTGTATAATTCTTATTGCAATACAACGATTGTTTTATCTTTTGTCTAAATTACCTGCTTCCAATCATTTACTGTCCAGTCCTTATGTCTTCGCGCAAACTTTTTTCGTGCTAAAATATTTTTAGCAGAAAGAGCAGACTTTGGCTTCCTTTCAGCAGCACGGAGACCGATCCTTTTTAAGGATCTGTGTGCTGTCCATTCGCTGATGTGTTTCCCTATTGCAGCAGCTGCTTCTTTTGGTGTTTTCACACTACCTGACGTCAAAAGTCTAGCCATATCCCTGCAGTCCCGGTCAGTCATTTTCCTTGGACGACCGGGTTTTAAGGAAGATGCAGTCTTTCCAACATTTTTTATAATCCGGAGTACTGAAGAGTGATGAATATTGCAGATTGTTGCAATTTTACGTGCTGATTTTGCCTCTTCCAACAATAACAAAACTCATTCCCGACTAGAATTTATAGGGGGCATGCCTCATGAAGCGTGTGGGCCTCATGTGGCAGGTGAGGGGTATGCCGATAGAGGGATTTCCCCGTAGATTCCTCATGAGGTCCTCATCTGGCAAGTGAGGGGCATGCCGATAGAGGGATTTCCCCGTAAATTCCTCATGAGGACCTCACAAAATAAAATCAGCGATACTGAAGTGAGGTTTACCTTATGAGTACCTCACAAGGGTCTTATGAGGCAAACCTTACAATGAAATAGGCAATCCCACCTTTTGCTTTACAGGGGTTCGATTAGGCAAACATCACATATACACCTAGGCATACTTGACGTTATCTGCTAGTGGGTTATATTTGCAAATTAGCAGCTGGGCTCGATTAAAGCACAAATCCCAGTATTATTAATAGCTGTCTTATCGGGTTTTCCTTACAAAAACTTCGTATTTTATAATCTATTGCATGAAGTATCATCTTCTTGAGAATCCCTCGACGAATCCCCCTACGAGCTGACAGCTCATCGCCATATTGCGGCACTCGTTCTCTTTTGGATTCTACCCGCAGGACGGACAACATCAGGGCGCACTCGCCTCGGACTGAGTTTAAGTTTATTATAATAATTTATACTAATAAAGAAGTATTTCCACATGTATATAAGTATAAGGAGTTAGGATTACATTATTAAGTATTACAAAGAGAGCCTGAATGAGGCAAGGCGTTATTTGCCCTACGGCAGCCTCATGGGACCCACACGAAGCAGTATGGCTAGCCTCATAGGGACCCTAGCTGTACCCCACCAAAATTCTAGTTGGGTTTTGCCTCACGAGGCCCACATGAGGCAGTCATAATGATGCGCGAATGAGGCAAGGCGTTATTTGCCCTTCGTGCGCCTTATAGGGCAGCCTCATGGGACCCACATGAGGCAGTGTGGCTAGCCTCATAGGGGCCCTAGCTGTACCCCACCAAAATTCTAGTCGGGTTTTTTTATTTCGTTGCTCAGGGGCTTCATCAGAGAATTTTTTTTTAAAAAAAGGTTTAATTTGCTAAAATATCAGGTTAACGAGAACTGATCGCACTCAAGTTTTCTACTGAAATGATTTCATAGGCATTTACCAGGAATTGTAAGACGGACGTTATCAATTATACAGTTAGAAACTGCTGCGAACAAAGGTGGTGCAGTGCATTTTTCACACAATTTGTTCGAGATTATTTTATGTACCGTTCGAACTTGAATGGTTTTGTTGATTTTTCGATGCAAATACAATAATAAATAAATGGATTTGATTTCTTTTAGGAAATTTGTTTTTCTTACTTTTCTATATGCAAGGAAACAAAAATGTGCCAAACATTGCACCATTTTTGCTCGTCACTGTAATTCCAGTAATGTATTGTAATAATGTTTGATTTATATGAATTTACAGACATCGGGTAACATATTTTTTGCAAAAAATTCAAACTTTTATTTATTGTAATAAGTCCATCTTCCGTAATTATTAGTAAACTCTGATGTCCCCTCAGGGGGGACATCCGCGTGGTATGTTAAACTTACGATCAGAGGGGACATCCGAGTACAAAGGGTTAAATTTTGTGTCAAAAAAATTCGAGCATGAGCTTTGCCCAACATCTCACACTTTCTGTTTAAAAGTTTTAAAAGTTATATATTCCATATGGTGTACAGTTGAGCAAAATGTCCCGCATTTAGCAGGAATCTTACATTAAACACGATTTTCATCTTTCTTTAAAGCCCTTATTACCTTCTGCTCCACATTTTTACTTGCTGCTCCTGCTCTCACTCCGAACCGTTTATTCTTTCACCCAATAAAAGAATCCTCATTCTATGGTTCTCTCTAATCAGTAACATCTCAATCAACGTTTAACTTAAATTAGGTGAAACATTTTCTAGAACACTATATATATTTAGAAAAACCAAACATAACCACTTGAAAAATATTAAATCGAATTACTGATGAAATGAAATCGGATATCTCAGCTAGTCATTAATAAATCACTGAAATCAAAATCAAGACTAAACACCTACTTTATCCCGGCTTAGCATAGAGACTACCTTTTATTCTGATCAATCAAAAATTTTTAATTTCAAGGTGTTGCTGTGAAAATTAGTATTTTTATGTTTTCGGAGTCGCTGTTTTCGAATCTCCTATTGAAATTTGGAAATTTAAGATTGCCAATTTAAAACATTGAGCAAAATATCGCTTTATGTTTTTTATTATCATATTTATAAAATTGTGTGCGGACCGTTGTAAATTTAATAACACTTTATTTGAAACAACTATAGAAGTCATTAAGCAATACATTCAACCAAGTTGAATTTTAATGCTACAACAAATAATACTGGTATTTTGTTTTGATTACATTTACATTGTTCCAAAATTGTTTTTTGTCAAATTAACGATGGAAATTATTAACTCCAGAGTTTAAATTAAGAAACGAAGTTAAATTAATAATTCGCGGCATTGGTGCCAAATCATATTTCAAAATTTTTTATTTATTGTTATTTACATGGTGTTAACAACGTTTTTTTTTTCTCAGTGATGGCAACCAAAAGTATCAAAAATAGCGAATTTTGAATTCAAAGGTTTTTCATGTAAGGTAAAAGTGGTATAGACGCCATATGAGGGAGAGACGCCATACCTTCGCTAGTTCAATATGTGGGAAAGATATATCTATTTTTCTCACTGTGCTTAACTACTCATAGATCCTATCAGCGAAACCTGTCAGCGCCTGTTCAGCTACACTCGAGCGTGACGTGTTTATGAAGGAAAGATTTATTTGGGGTATAATTTGTTTGAAGACGTGGTTTTAATATGTTGTTTTGTTTATTCTTAAAATATATTTTGCCATCTCTGCTAATACCTATATTAATAGCGTCTCTCCCATGAAATGAGGAGCGATGCCACCCTTTGAAAAAAAGTAATCGTTTTCAATCTATCGAATATTTCTATTGTTTAACACGTTGAGGACCATGTGTACCACCGGTGGCTCACACGCGAATTGTTTATCTGGCGTCGTGTACCACCGATGGCTCACATCAGGTACAGTTTTGCAACATAGGTTTGTTTGTGGGTTCGAGCGCCGCATATATGATTTATATCACGTTCGCGATGGCGCGAACTGTTATAAATAGCTTTTGATACTAGTTGTGTACCACCTGTGGTACACGCCGTCATCTAAGTCATTCATTTCCTGTAAAAAAATCGCGAAGTTTTTTATTACATTGCTGTACAAAGTGGCCACTTTGCAAAAACCCAAGCGAAAAAAAATTCAAAACCATGGTTTGAGAAAGTGTAGACATTCGGACCGCGATTTGTAGTAGTTATATGATCATTCAATAGCAGCAACGACAATATAATCGACTTTGAGACGAAAAATTACCAAAAAAAATCGGCACTTTTTTGAAAAAACCCAAAAAATAATAGGGTTTTTGAAGATTTTATGCAAAACAAATGCCAGATTCTGAAAGAGCACCCCCAAAAACCCCTTATATTAGAATTTGGAGGAAATTCGTCCCAAGTTTCTATTCGAATCGTACAATTGAACTTACTTGCACAAAATCCTCGTTTTGCGCATTAATGGGTTAATGTTAAGCGGAATACATAGAACCTGAAAGTGATTTATAATAATTTTCGGCATCTGATTTTTGGATTCGATTCTCAGTTTTTAGTTTGTAACTTGTCGTTTATATTCTACCTTTCTGCTTTTTTTTTTTTAAGATTACTATTTTTTGTATACATATAAACTTGTTAGCTAGAACATATTAGCCATGTTACAAAAATTCCAGAGATACCTAATTTACTTTAATAGTGATTAGGAACAAATAATCATCAGTCTGCTTGCGATTATGTGATAATTTCCTAACCGGTTTGAACGCAAATAGTTAAAAAACCCTTTTTCATATCTCTATAAAGAGAATCTTGCATATTGAGTGCAATCTTGAAAAGTGCATGTATAATTAATGAATCTCGTGCACCAGCATCTGAGTGCTGTTGCAAGAATTTAAGGAAATTATAATTAAAAGGTTTACTTGATATCATACATACAGTGAAATTCGGGGATGACCACGTATTAAAGTGAAAACAAAGCCATTTAGCGGAGCGCATTGGGGACGTGATCAGAATGCAATCAGACCAGAAGTTCTTGCTACGAGCGGGATAAATTGAGTTATTTAGCAAAAACTGTCGCGGTTCGCATCGAAAGCTCGTCGAGGCGTCTTACGGCTCAATAAAAATGCAAAAATCCTCGGCGGGATTAATTAATCACGGAATAATTGCCCATCGAATCGCGAGTGCCCTAATTGCTGCTCTATTAAGGTGAGCAGAGCGCATTCGCTAGTGCGTTTCGACGCCCGTTTTATTGCTCTGTAATTGAAACGCATGAAAAGGGGCTGCCGAAGAGTGGCATAAATTATTATTGATGAAGGGCACTCATTTTCCTGGGAAGTAATCGAATTGAAAATTTAATAAATTTAGAAGTGCACATGGAGATCAACTTCTGCTGCATACGGCACGATGGAGGCCGATTCTGCGCCGCGCCGGGCTACGGAACAATTCCTCTCCTTAAAGAGGATAATCTGCAACATTGCGCGGATCGTAAGTTATAACCATCGAGTGTTGTGCTCAACAATAATTTCAACAATTTATTTCCAAACGTGCGCGCAAAACTACAAGTGTCGGTCCGCGCCGGGCTTTTGATCAACCAAAGCAAAAAAAAATCGCCGGCAAAAATTTTTTTGAGTAATAATTCAAATAATTATAGTCATTACGCGGTGGTAACGCTATCGATATAATTGAAATTCTGATAGGTAGTGATTATTCGATCCTCTCTCTTTCTGGTGTCTTTGGCCATCTTCGCAGCGATTCTCTGTGGGATTCAGTTTTCTACGAAATATTCCTGTTATTTACAATTTCACGTCACAAAACAAAACTCGACGCAGATCGCAACGAAGGCTGCCTCTCCGCGTCGCCGATGCATTTCTATTAGGCAATTTTTAATATCGATGAAATTGTGATTGTCGGCGAATTGGCTGAATGAAAAAAAAAAAAAATGTTTCCTTTGATTTCGACGACTGAGGTGGCGAGCCGAAGACGCAACGCTTTCGATCGAACCAAACGAAGCTACTTGCGCGACGCGGCTTGGCGAGCATGAATGCAAGCGCGTCCCAATCGCAACGCAACGGATGAATAAGAGTTACCGAAGTAAATCGTACTAAGGCTTAATTTTTCAATTAGCCACTTAATTGCAATTTTTAATTCTACGGATCAGACGGTTGTGCGCAGTAAATTGCGAAAGGCGCTGAGAACTGGACCGCTGCAGAAGCACGTGCACTATCGGAAATCAAATTACACTAGCTCGTTTTAGACCCATTCTGTCATACTTTCCTTAAACTTGCAAATTTTACTCGCCGCCAGCCGTTTCTTAAGGCTGGTAGGGCTACGCATGTACCGCAGTTTAATTTATCCCGTGATTTGCCGTCTTTACCATACTGCACGACGAGTTGCAAGCTAATTGGACTCGCACTGCATTTTCCCTTTTTGACAAAAATGGATAATTCGAACACTTGCTTCTAATTTGTGCATTCAGAACGAAGAATATTCTGAAAATTAGACAAATTTGCAAAGTGATATCGATGATTTTAATCTTAGATTTAATGAACTGCATTTAATTTGTATGCAGAGCAAGACGAGCACGATAAAAACTTTTGGGCTAAATTTCAGCATTTAGGTGTCAGTTTTAAATGGAATTATTATATATTATACCTTATGTCTTAAGCGAAATTAAAATTAAATCACTTTCATTGCGCTCAAAACCCCCGGTCTATCTGAATTTCCTCATTGGTCTGATGAACTGAAGAATCTCAGACAGCAATCGAGAACCAAAATCCTCCATTCTCATGACATCAGCTCCAAACGAGCTGCTACGAATGAACGCAGGACACGAGGGGCACGCAGGGTGTTCAAGTGTTTACCAAATTAATTTATACTTAATATAAAGATTAAAGGCTGATCCACAATTGGAATTAATGCTGTTACCCAAGTGGTTTAAAAACTGAACCTATGTTCACACTGAACAGAGGAATTGTGAAAAACGCATTCGACACAGATTTTATGTATCTTATACACGTTGTGGAAGCAGGCCTTCCAACTAAAGAGCTAACTTTTATACGTGTGAAACTGTGCAGAAAAGCCTGTCTTCGATAAATCTTGAAAATTACATATGCTCATTACCATCACGGGCTTATACTTAAGTTTGTGTAACTAACCAATTATTCATTTAAAAATTTTACATTTAATAATTCTGATATTGCAAAATTTAAGATAATTACTTCATTGAATCAAAACACTTATAATTTATAAAAACACATTTAGATCATTTTAGCGGCGGATCTAGAAATTATTTTTGGGAGGTGCGATATAATCGCTCAACGTACTCTATAAGGTTTTTACCAATGACATCACCTACAGCACCACCCCTGGATCATTTTGTACGCATAATTGATTCCAACTAACTTTTCTACTCATCCGAAGACAAAGAAATATCCGAATTAAAAACAAAGTTAACAAATTAAATAATTCTTTCCTTTTGCGCCTTAATAAAAAGTTTCTGAGCTGTTCACTCTCAATCTACATTAACATCAAATCAGAAACCTAGAACAATTTTTTAATGTTTAGCTTTTACTGGATGTGTAGAAAATTGACAGATATTCAAAACTAGGAAAATATTATATTCTATTCCACCAAAACTACTTTTTATTCTTATATGTATATGTTTCCAAAAGGGGTTAAACTCGAGTTAGTGCCATGGAAACTTGGGTTTTCATTAACCTTTTAAGGACGGGAGTGGTCGATATATCGACCAGCTAGATAACACATAATATTTGATGTTTTTCAGGGAAAATGTTATGCGCTAAATATAGGAAAAATAGTATACAAATTCCTGGAAGCATCCTTGACTATCAAAATAGCGACTCCACATAAGAAGTTCATTGAATTTATTTATAATATTCATGTCTAATAAAAAGACAATTTTAACGTAATTTTCCCCGTCCTTAAAAGGTTAATTTGGCTCATGAAACTGTACGAAATATTTCATTTGCCGTTATATATTTCTTCATGACAGTTTTGCAATAAAACTTTCACAGGTAGAAATTAAATTTTTTGATATTCATCCAATTTTCAGCAAAGAATCCATTTATTTCTCAGACCAACACTACAAATGTTCATGGAAAGATGTTAAGGGGACCACTAGTGTGACATTTTTAAAAAAAAATTTTTTTTTGTTTTGCATATTTCGATAGTCTATAGCTTTAAAAATAACATACTAAAATTTCAAGTGCATATCTCAAATAATTTTTGAGTTACAGCTATCAGAAGAGCAGCCGCTCATGGTATCGAGGTACTGAGAAATGTATGAATTAAACTTTAAACGCGTTTTTCTCGAAACTACTTTTTTCAAATTTGCTGCAGTTGTAGCTCGAAGACAAATTATCCGATCGATTTGATTCTTATTGCAACTTCTTTTATACATGTTTCTCCGTGCCATAAACCTCCAAAATTCCGGATCAAATAAAAAATGTAATTTTGGCAGGCCAAAAATGACGAAATTTTCGCGTGAAATTTGAATTTTTTTTTAAAAACTCCGCCATTTTTTTAAATTTAAATTTTTTTGTTATTTTCGAGGTTTGTGGCACGGGAAATATCTTCTAGTTTAATAAACTTTTTGTTTTTTTTTTGATTTCACGCAAAGTGAACGTCCCTATAACTGCAGCAGTGGGGGCACTTTTTTTTTTTGGAGCCTTGGGAAATTGCGAATAATTTGCTGAATTTTCATATTTTTGGTCCAAAAATGTTATCATGTATTTACTATATATCCACAAATATATCGTTAAAATATTAAAACATTCCATGCAGTAGTTGTCTTTTAAAAAAAATTCCAAAAATCACCTTTTTTTGAGGCGGTCACACTAGTGGTCCCCCTTAAAGTGTATGTTGTCATTGTTAATTCAACTAAAACTCAACCCGAGCACAATCCAATGCATGGTAATAGTTAAGAATTTAAAGCTAGAATTGCTAAAAGGTATTAAAAATTTATTAAACTCTTCAGATTTGGAAGTACATACATCTATATTCCTTGTAATAAATTTGGATAAATTTTAGTCTTAAGATGATTTAAAATGCATTTAATAAGTAGAAAACATTTGTTGGCTGGGTGCAGTGCAATAATAATAGCCTAGCAGTGTCATAAGCAAGGGTTACAATACTAATCTACTTGTAAAAATTGATAAGTAGAAACACTGTAGATACATCTAACCGTACACCGTGAAGTCGCAAAAAATCTCCAATTATAAAATTTTATAAAAAATACATTCGTTTTTCTATTTCTTAAAACTTAAAAATAGAATATAGGCTTACGAATATGATTACTGTAATAAGGTTCATAACTTTTGCCTTGTATTGAATAAGATTTCTCAAACATTTCTCATAGATTACAGTCTATGGTTGTGATTTCTTAGATTTTATTAACAATGTATTTAAAATTAGCGTCCTCAAAAGGCACCCAACAACTTAAATTATGTGATGAAAGCAAACTTGGTTAATATTATACATATTTTATGAACCATGTATGTAATGTAAGTTTTTAAACTTTAACTTTTAACTTTTATCACATTGCTGAAAAAGAAAATTAAGATACGTTAGTAGTAGTTCTACTTTGCCTTCCATTTTACACATTCTGTATGTATATTATTGTCACCCTAAATCTATATTTTCGTAAATAGAACTTCGGAATTTAAAGCATAAGCAATTTGTAGTTATAATACGAACGTCATACTTATAAACAGGGTAAAAAACTTCTCGAGGACGAAATCTTGAAGATTTTTTCTTTTGTAGATTAATAAAATATTCTTCTTCTTTTGTAGATTAATAAAATATTCTATATTGTAATTTTGTGATCAAATTAAATACACACTTTATATAAATGATTAATAATATCTATTGTGAAATATTAGTTCAACGAATTTAATGAAATGCCAAAAATCTACTTCTAAAGCATAAAACTGTTATTGCTATCTTTAAATACTCAAATTTTGCGGTCTTGTTAATAATTAATTTGAAGATACATTTTAAACATTTTATTTTTTTTGCCAGTTATTATTATTAAAATTTTTCTCCCAAAGATCAGAGAAATTGGAATACATTTTATCACTGCAGTGCACTGTACTATTTCCATTTTCTTCTGATATATTGTACACTATCGGAACAGTGTACAGGTGTCCCTCAAGTTATACGATTAATTCGTTCCGTGTAACTCGAAACCGTGTAAGTGGAAACTAAGATTTAGTACTACTGTTAGTGACCTTTATATTCCACTTTTCAAGAGCAGGAAGCGAAAGGATTCCGCAGATAGCTAACATTGACGAATATATAATAAATCCTTATTATTTTGCCCTTTTTATGAAAATTGGTATAAAACCGTGTAACTCAAATAGCGTGTAACTTGAGGGAACGTCGCAATTTTTTTCCGTGTAACTCGAAAATCGTGCAACTCAAGTACTGAGTATCTCGAGGGATACCTGTATATTTATTCGATTTTCATTATTCCTATAATTCCTATTGCTTTCGTAGGAAGCCATGGAAGAAAATGGCTTAAATTTAACTTCCTATGACACTCTTGAAATAACGAACTTTCTGACAGAAAATATACTCCCTCAAGTAAGTTCCGGTGCAAAAATGACAATAACAGAAAGTGATCAGCTAACAGGGTGAATTGAAAAATTGTGATAGTTCTGTATTTTTTATCGAGGTTATTATCATTTATCACCTCACGGAATGCCACCCTAGGTTCCCTAATGGTTTAAAAAGAAATATCGAGAAATAACCCTTAAGGTTTCGCACTGTTTATTTTTGTACTTTAAGTATAGACGTAGGATGGAAACTCGCATGCGCCGCATTAACCCATTAATGCGCAAAACGAGGATTTTGTGCACGCAAGTTCAATTGTACGATTCGAATAGCAAATTGGGGCGAATTTCCTCCAAATTCGAATATAAGGGGTTTTTGAGGGTGCTCTTTCAGAATCTGGCATTTGTTTTGCATAAAAACTTCAAAAAGCCTATTATTTTTTGGGTTTTTTCAAAAAAGTGCCGTTTTTTGTTTTTTGTAATTTTTTGTCTCAAAGTTGATTATATTGTCGATGCTGCTATTGAATGATCATATAACTACCAGAAATTGCGGTCCGAATGTCTACACTTTCTCAAACCATGGTTTTGAATGTTTTTTTTCGCTTTGGTTTTTGCAAAATGGCCACTTTGTACAGCAATGTAATAAAAAACTTCGCTGTTTTTTTACACGAAAAGCATCAACTTTACAAAAAAAATGTGTATGACAAAAAGTGCTTATAATTAGCCAAGGAAAACATGTAAATTTTTTCAGAATTTTTCGGGACATTTTTGGATTTTTCAAAAATTGGCCTAAACAAAAAACCAAAAATAGTCCAAAAAATTCTGAAATTATTGTTTTTTTTATTGTTATTACATGTTTTCCTTAGCTAATTATAAAGACTTTTTGTCATATACATTTTTTTTGTAAAGTTGATGCTTTTCGTGTAAAAAAATCGCGAAGTTTTTTATTACATTGCTGTACAAAGTGGCCATTTCGCAAAAACCAAAGCGAAAAAAAAAATTCAAAACCATGGTTTGAGAAAGTGTAGACATTCGGACCGCGATTTCTGGTAGTTACATGATCATTCAATAGCAGCATCGACAATATAATCGACTTTGAGGCGAAAAATGACCAAAAAAAATCGGCACTTTTTTGAAAAAACCCAAAAAATAATAGGGTTTTTGAAGTTTTTATGCAAAACAAATGCCAGATTCTGAAAGAGCACCCCCAAAAACCCCTTATATACGAATTTGGAGGAAATTCGTCCCAATTTGCTATTCGAATCGTACAATTAAACTTGCGTGCACAAAAACCTCGTTTTGCGCATTAATGGGTTAATTCGGTTAGTTAGTTTCTTAAAACTTAAGCTGTAAACAAAAAAAAATTCTGAATTCTTAAAACTTAAACGCTGAAGAATGTCATGATAATAATAATTAATTAATTGAATTGAATTAGTTTAGTTTAGTTTTTTAATCAATTTTTGAAGATTTTAATTATTATATTGTTTGGCATGTTAATTGTAAAAATTGAGCGGAATTTTTATTGCAGTTGATAAACATAATTTTTAAGAAATTTTTCTCATTACGATATTAATATTTTTGAATAATGTCAGTAGGAAGCGGGAGCAGTACGACTGACCGCAAATTAAGATTTTTAATAATCACAAAAAAATCTTCCGATATTCTAACACTGTCAAAATTTCCCGTGAACAAAATTTTTTCCATTTTCCTTAAAAACGCAAATCGTTCAAGAAAATCCTTAATTGAAGAAATTTTGATAAGGAAAGATATCATAAAGGTCTTATTACCTGCGCAAGTGACATTAAAATAAACTTTTGGGACAAAAAAAAGGATAAAGGATCATTTTAGAAATGGACCAAATGCAAATTAATCAAGTAAAAACCATCATATTCAAAGTGCTCTTGCTGTCTGAGCAATTTTAGGAATAATTATTTTTATAAGTATGCGGTTTAGATAAACGAAATAAAAGTGATATATGGGATAGTAAAATTAATACCAAAAATATAAATAAATATGAAATCATGTAAAAAAAAATTCCCACAGAACCACAACTCTTGCACCTAAAGCGTACAGGGTTGGGTGAATGTTTCCAGTATCATAGTGAGAAGTGCAATATAGGGGTAAGATTGATGTAGCTGTCGGAAGACACACTTAGAGGCCCATTGTGACATTACTTTTTGTGACTAGGATTTCTGATGGGAATTGAACTCACAACCTCTAGCGCACTACTGGCTCACACCCCACAAGTTGCGCTACCAACCGAGCTATTGAGTTTGGTATGAAAACGATATTTTAACTCGCGATCAATCCAATCCATATGAGGCAACATCATAGCGAAAAATAATGGGTGAAAATAGGTCTTCAACCCTGGCATCCGGTTTTGCAGTACCAAATTCTTTCGTTATCCGTATTTCGTATTAAACTATAAATAAATTGCTTTTTGGTTGAATTCTACGGCATTTTTTTATAAAGTTGTCTTGTACAAAATTTAAATCAATTTTAATTTTATGAGTTTTTAATCTGACAGCTGATTTTTTAACATACTTTCTATATCGTGTTCACTCAACATCACAGAAAGCCGTGGAAAAGTGCACGTAACACAAAGTTGCACCAAAGTGTGAATACCCATATTATATTTTTACAGGATGTTACAGGTTACAGGAAATTTACACGTTTAAACTTGTGAAAACAGGAGCACCTGCTAAGTTAATGAAAGTTCTTATGTTATGTGAGTGTTTGCAATTTTTTTCGATTTTTTGTTAAAGAAGTCCAACGGGAGAGCCATGTCAAATTTGAAAATTGTCATTGCTGGTCAATTTTAATATGAGATATCGCTAGGAGACATTTTTCAGGAAATCAGAACTTTAATGAGAACCACATGTTTTACAAAAAACCTTATTACTGTTCACATAAATTCCAATAAATAGAAATGAAATAGTGAAAAACCTGTATAGAAATCCGTTGAATTCCTATATTTGCGGTTATACAGTATGTTGGAAAAACTTTTTTATAATGATTCTTGCAAATTTTTTCAGTGAACCGTCAAACCGCCGCCGGGGAATTGAAAGGCAGTGACGGCGGGCGGTGACGACAGTAGATTATCACTTCATCTGAAAATCCTCATCCACCCACCGAGGCAGATGGGCGCACCGGGGAGGAAAAAAGAGAAAAGAATTTGCGACCGATTCACCTGTAGTAAGGAAAGCCCTGTGGGACGTGTAAATCCATTGGCATTCCGTGATGATGATGGTGTGGATGATGGGCAGCAGCGCTGTGGGCATGCGCTGCGGCCGCGGCGGCGAAACCTGGATGCTCAGCCCCTGAAGCCATCGCATGATGGCCGAGCACAGCAGCCCAGGGTGAGGTGGCGAATCCACTCCCATGATGGTCCATCGTAAGCAGAACAAAAACAAAAACAAAAAAAAAAAACCCAAAAACAAAAACAAGAAACAAAAACGGTAAGTATCGGTAGGATCGGGCACAAAAGTACACTTCACGCAGATCCGAATCGGAGCCGGTCGGGGTCGGCCTCCACCTGCGCCCGGTAATAGCTCATTATCACTGGCACTGGGGTGAGATGGGGCTCACATCTTGCACTCTCTTATCGGGCAGCGCGAACCACCTGGGCGACCATTATCACTGGAACCAATAAAATCACCATATAGCGACTGCGGAGACTCGGTCCTATGTAAGCTCCGGGACGGGACGGGACGACACGGACTCTTTGCGGGGCCTCTGCACACGCGTTGTTCCGCGTGTCTTCACGGCATGGATATTTGCGATAAACTATCTGGAAGCACGGGTCTCCAGAACGGGTGCTGCAAATCAGAAACAACAAACAACCGGGCCAGGTACAAATGAGAGACTCGCAGCACCACCAGCCAGCAGCGTCGGGACAGAGAGAACACACGACATCTGGTGGGATGCTGGGGAGCCGAAGCTGGAGCTGGAGCTGAAGCTGGATGGATAACGACGAGACGAGGCGAACAATCAGCCAACCCAGGCATCTCGCCTCAAATGAAATCCGTCCGGCACTGTAAGGCCCCAGCGCGGATCATGTGGAGTCCGCCGGAGTCGCAGAGGCATCTCTCAAGCTTGGTGTTGTTGTTCGCTGTTTTATGCTTCGCGCGCTTGGGTTCGGGCTCCTGCGGCCGCACTTTGTTGTTGGCTTAATTATGTTTCGCACAAATTATACATAGCGAGAGTACGACGAGGAACGGTACGGCCGCTATATGTCGGAGCACTCTCGCGAGGTGCACTCAGGTGTCTGCGGCGGCTTATGTGCAGCGATGGGTGGGATTGAGTTGCAAGTGCATCCAGAGTGCACCATCGCTCGGCGTTTACGAGCAGTCACCGCAGTGGTGGCGTCACTGATAGTGCAGTATCCAGGCAATGTCCAGGGGTCTCCTAGCAAACAAAATTCTTCAGGATTTAGGTTTAGTATCCTTCGAGAAATTTTACCAGTCTTTTAAATTCATATCAAACCCTTGACATATAGTGTTTTAACCATAAAATTGATTGTCCATTTTAAACCTGCATTTCTAATTGACAAATACTTTTTAAACTAATAACATAACCATAATGCTATAGGAAAAGGTGGTAATATGGCCCCCTACTTTGTTTTTACGTAATAAAAAAATATTAGACCATAACTTTATGCCAAAATATCATGCACACATTTAGTCAAAGTAATTAAGGTCGGAAATGTAAATAAACCCACAGCTTTCAAAAACAAATTTATTTTTCAAAATAATGCAAAAATGCAGCGATATAAAATTGTGCGGGTAATATGGCCCCCGCATAATAAATGTATAAAAGGACAAAAAAATATACCGAGCATACAAAATTCCCATTGGTTTTCTGAGAGCCAATCGATTTTTCTGCCTGTTTAGAAAATGATCTAACCATAACCATGATCAACCAACAACACAATTTCTGAATATGTTTGGGATGCTATTTTTCGTGGCTAACTGATAAGCCATTCTTCTTACGTCCATATGTTTCAGACCATAGTATTTAGTTCCCATTAGCAAAAGCTAATCAACCAAATTCTCTTCTAAATGAGGTTGTAGTATACATTTTCTACCTAGTGGTTTCTGCACTAATAAATCTAGTGATTCCTCTGCATCTTTGACCAGCCTCCTCAATGTCGCTCTTGGTACTGACAAATGTCTGAAAGCCTTCTTATACCACATAGTTTTACTTCGTACTGCTTCGACTGCCCTTTTCATTAGATCTCCATCCCATGTCTTCCTCTTTTTTTGTATTTTGGAAGAAATATTCATTCGAGTAATCTAGTAGTATCAAATACACTAGTTAATAACTGTTTTCGTGCATACACTCAATATGACCCCCGGGGCCATAATACATACAACAACAGGGGGTCACATTAGACCTATGAGCTTAGTTTCAATAACAAATCAGGAATAAGTTATTAGTTAAAGTATGATCTTTTTACCTTGAAAATATTGATAGAGGAGTTGATGCACTTTCCAATATTTGCCACAGTTTATTTGTCTCACGCTTTTACAATATTTTACAACACAACCTCTCAGCAGGAAAAAAATTTCTTATTCAGCACATTCACAAAAATTAAATAAATGTCAATATGTACTTGACGACAGTAGCAGTCTGGCTACTTTTGAAATCCTTTTTGGTAACTATTTGATGGGCAGGTTCTCCTACTTTGCGATCAAAAAATCGATTTTTTTTTTTTACATTTTTTAAATCGGTAACATGTCTAAATTATGTTGCCGAAAGAATTTTTTGATTTCTTAATTTTTTTGGAAGATACAGCGTGTTTAAGAGAAGTGTGCACCGCGCCGGCCGGACGAGCGCTCAGAGAGTGAAAATGTGAAGCGAAACTTTACACGCGATTTCCCACGATTGTCAGGTTTTAGTGCGCGCTGCACTCTAGCTCAAAATTCACTTGTCCGATTCACTTGATATAAAGTGCTAAATTTAAAGAAATGTATTGCCCCGGCCCTGAATGTTTTTTTTTTTAAATTTTTATAAATAAACAATTTTTTGAGCCCATTTTTATGGGAAAAAAATGACGAAAAATTTGCATTTTTTTTCAAAGTGCTGTAGTTTTTTCAAAAAACGTTTAATTTGTTTAAAAAAACATTCAGGGCCGGGGGACAATGTTTAAGTAACTAAATATTTTTGAATTTCATGTTTCAGATGATTACCCCACCCTAGGGAATGCAGCGCGCAAGTCGTTGCACGTCGCGCACTGTTAGGAAAACCGTTGGCTGAAACCGCCATTTTGGATTTTTTTTTTTTGAAAAATTTTTTTTTCTGTTCTACTTATATTAATAAATGACCACAAAAAAGCCGCTAGTTCCTAACTCGATCCTAAGTACCAAAAAAAAAATCATGAAAAAGTAGATATTTTCGCTCAAAGTAGGAGAACCTGCCCTTAATACGATGTCTAACTCGCAGGTAAAACATCCGCAATTATAAATTGGGCTGGGGGGCCACTATGTAAATTTATGAATATGTTGACACAAGAATTATATTTACCCACTATAACTAGATTTATATCTAAAATAACTAAGATCTCAGGTATAAACTATAGAATTATATAGTCTTTGTTTTAACTAGAATTCACTAGAATTTGAATTAAAATTCTCTTAACTAGATTTATGTCTAATATCACTGGATACCTGAATATAAAAGCGAGAATTCGATTGGCTTGTTCTAACCAGATTTATGTCCAAATTCGCTGGGTTTACTTTTACAAGAAAATCTATATTTGTAATTTAAATGCGGTATATTTTTATCTAGATTAGAAGATTTTATCCTAAACTTCTACTAAATGTTTGAAGTTGGCGCGAATGAATGTCTTTAATTTCCTAGTACTGGATTTATATCACTCGGATCGCCCATTTAAAAAATGTAGTAAAATCTTAATATATATTAATTTCATACGTTTCAGGGCTTCTTGAGTTTTCAGCGTTTTTCGATTTATTTTTCTAAAAGGCTTTATTTAATTCTGTATATTCGAACTTTTAAAATCAGTAGGAAAGTATATAACACAGGCCAACGACATATTTGTTGAATGTCATTTTTATATCATTTTCTCCATAGATTAAGGATCGAAAATCTTCCATCACATGACGTTTGGGAGAAAAGAAGGGTTAAAAGTTAAAAAATTCATATTACAATCATTATTTAAATTTTCTTTTTAAAGACAGGAGCTTTGGAGAAGTTCGCAAAGGTATTTGAATGAAAGCTTGAGATCTAAGCTATATCTGTGAAGTGTAATTAAATAGTAACTCTTACTTACATACAGTGGTGGAAATAGCTATAATTCCACTGAGCTTTTTTTCTATTGAAAGCAACTGACTGCTAATTTATAATTCGAAGTGAGCCATTTTATTTCCGTTTATTGTATCATTTCTAAAATCTAACGTAAAAAACAAAAATATCATTAGTTGAAAGCAAAATTTTAAGTAATATTAAAAAAAACAATTTTTAGCATGGAAATATCTATAAATCCACTATTCATATTTTAAGAAATACAATACAACTTTTTTTTTTTATAACGTGTACTGCCTCCATTAGCCTGAATTACTTCGAAAATTCTCGTTGGCATGCTGTCTACCAACTTTTGTAGCTGCGATTGAGAAAGTTGCGCCCAAGCATGTTTTATGGCCGCTTTCAACTCCTGAATCGTTGTAAATTGCCTTCCATTTGAGTAAACCTGCCGAATCAATATTGCCCATAGATTTTCAATTGGGTTCAGATCAGCACTACGCGACGGTCAATCCAAAACAGGTATGTTCCTGGTCTGAAACCACGATTACGTTTCGCGAGATGAGTGGATAGCAGCATTGTCTTGCTGAAAGATCCACTCATTGCTGAGATTATCATCGCCGAAGTCAATTAGGATACTATCCAGTAGTTGAATATAATCACTGGATTTCATTCTGGTAGATATCCAAAAAATGGGTGTCTTCGCTTGGCTGCAAAAAGCAGCCCAAACCATTACCGTACCACCTCCAAATATTGCGACTCATAGCGACCTCTGTATCTTTTCTAAGGTCGTGTCAGTAAAATTGACAGCCATCTGGACCGTCTAAATTGAACTTCTTTTCGTCGCTAAAAATCACTTTCCTCCATTCACTGGTCCAAGACATATGATTTTTTGCAAATCGAAGTCTGGCTTCCTTATGCTGTTTGTTCATTGCCGGTTTTGATATTCTTTTTCTCCATTCTAACGTCCCACTGGTATGCAAAATCTGCCGAACACATCTAGAAGTCACGGGCAACTTA